>JAQPPZ010000055.1:6131760-7463521 GCA_028583015.1 Wollemia nobilis | reverse complement strand
AAGTGAAGCAAGTGAGGCTTCAAACTCTGAAACGAGATTTTGAAAATCTAAAAATGAAAGAAGACAAAAAATTTGGTGACTACTGCGTCAGAGTGAAAGCAGTTGTCGATAAAATGGTTACTCTTGGTGAGGAAATTAAGCCTGAAACATTCGTAAAGAAAGTGTTGCGAACACTTCTTCAAATATGGAATCACATAGCCATAATCATAGAAGAGTCAAAAGACCTTTCCACTTTAACATTTGATGCATTAATCGGTTCGTTAATGTCTCATGAAGAGAGATTACAGGAATCTCCTTCAACCAACTATGGAGGTGATGATAAAGCCTTCACATCCAATGAAAATGCTGGAAGAGGACGTGGAAGAGGTCAAGGTAGAGGTTAGAGAAGAGGTAGAGGAAGAGGCAACTACAGAGGAGGCACTCCCAGTAGAGGAGGCAATCAAAATAGAGGTGGAATTCAAAACAGAGGTGGAAATCCAGGGCGAAGTGGAAATCAAGGGCGAGGAGGTGACAAATCCAAAAAGGCTTGTTTTAACTGTGGCAAACCAGGTCACTTTGCTCATGACTGTTGGTCCAAATCTTCTCAAGGCAGCAACAGTCAATATGGAAATTATGGTGAAGAAGATGAAACCTCTAATATTTTTCTTTCTTATGGACAATCAGAACAAAATCTAAATGATACATGGATTTTGGATACTGGTTGCTCCAACCATATGAGTGGCAAAGAAGAACTCTTTGCTACACTAGATTCCACTTATAAATCCCGCATCAAGTTAGGGGATGATAAAGCCTTGCAAGTTGAAGGCATTGGAGCCATGGAGGTTCCAACGAAAGAAGGCATAAAGAAAGTGAATGACATCTACTACACTCCAAAGCTCCAACACAATCTGCTAAGCATTGGGCAAATGATGGAGAAGAATTACAAACTTGTTTTTGATAAAGGACAATGTGTCATTTTTGATAAAAACAATTGTAATCGTGTCATCACACAGGTACCAATGACCAAGAATAGGTTATTTCCCCTCAAGTTTGGAGAACCAGGGGGAGCTCAACTTGCAAATGTTGCTATCACAAATCCAAGTGTGCTTTGGCACTTGCGATATGGTCACCTTAATTCAGCCAGCTTGAAATTGTTAACTTCTCAAGCTATGGTGATAGGACTTCCCAAAATCAATGAACATAAGGAGGTCTATGAAGGATGTGCTTTGGGAAAGCACTCCAGGTCTAAGTTTCCAAGAGGACAAGCGTGGAGGGCCAGCTATCCACTTTAGTTAGTGCATTCGGACATCTGTGGTCCAATGCAGACAAAGAGTATCGAAAACAATTCCTATTTTCTCACTTTCATAGATGATTTCTCTAGAATGTGTTGGATCTATTTCTTGAAACACAAAGATGAAGCTTTTGATTGCTTCATAGATTTCAAGAACAATGTAGAGAAACAAAGTGAGTTTTATGTAAAGTGTCTTAGGACAGATCGAGGAGGCGAGTACTCCTCAAAAGAATTTTTGAAATATTGTAAAGCAAGTGGGATCAAAAGGCAATTCACCACTGCCTATACCCCACAAAAGAATGGTGTGGCAGAGAGAAAGAACCGCACCATAGTCGAGATGGCAAGAACGATGCTACAAACTAAGCATCTAACTAATATGTATTGGGTTGATGTTGTTAGAACCAGTGTATACATTCTAAATAGGAGTTCGACTTCTAGTTTAGATGGCATCACTCCTTATGAGGGGTGGTATGGAAAGAAACCAAATGTAAAGCATTTCAAAGTTTTTGGTTCTTTAGCATATGCACACATTCCTGATGAAAAAAGGAAGAAGCTTGATCCCAAAAGTCAAGCTTGTATTTTTGTAGGGTATTGTGAGTCTACCAAAGCATATAGACTCTACAATCCAAAGACACATAAAATTGTACTTTCCAGGGATGTAATTTTTGATGAAGGGGGAGAATGGGGTCATCAAAGAATTTTTGTTGATGATGAATCCCAAGATGTAAGTTCTTCACAAATACAATAGGTGCCTCCCAAGAAAAACAAAGGCACACCCCCTCCAAGCCCAAGCAGGAGTACTACATCAAGTACATCAACCGCCACTCCAAGTCCTTCTCCACAATGATCAGTAAGTTCTTCACCGATGGATATTGACTCTCCATCAAGAGGTAAAAGAACATTACAACATCATCCATATTTTCAAATGTTGGATCAAAATTTCCAGAAAAGATACACTAGAAGCCAAGCTAGTGAAATGAATTCAGTTTTGCAGCAACTTGAAAATCTGCATATGTATGGGGATGATGACTCCCATGATCCTAAGGGAGATGTAGTCAATTATGCTTTATTGGCTAGTGCACAACTAGAACCATCTAGCTATGAGAAGGCTTGTACTCAGAATGTATGGCAAGAAGCCATGAAAGAGGAAATAACCTCTATAAAAAATAATGATACTTGGGAGCTAGTAAAGCTTCCCAAAGGAAAAAAATGTGTTGGATGTAAATGGGTCTACAAGACCAAATTCAATGTTGATGGAAGCATTGAGAGGCACAAGGCGAGACTTGTAGCAAAAGGTTTTACTCAAAAATTTGGCATTGACTATGAGGAAACCTTTGCTCCTGTTGCACGATAGGAAACAATCAGATATGTTCTTTCCTTAGCTGCCCACAAAGGATGGAACATTCAACACATGGATGTGAAAAGTGCCTTTCTGAATGGGTACTTGACTGAGGAGGTTTATGTTCAACAACCTCAAGGCTTTCAAGAACAAGGTAAGGAGAACCTTGTTTATAAATTAAAAAAAGCACTTTATGGCCTCAAGCAAGCACCAAGAGCTTGGTACTCTCGCATTGATGGCTATTTTAATGAGTATGGTTTCACTAGAAGCAAAAGTGAACCTACTCTTTACTACCTAAAGCATGGTGTAGACATTCTCATAGTTTGTTTGTATGTGGATGATCTAATATTTATGGGTAGTAACACTAAAATGAATATGGAGTTCAAACACTCCATGATGAAATAGTTTGAGATGAAAGATCTTGGTTTAATGCAATACTTCCTAGGCATGGAAGTTCATCAATAAAATAGAGGGATCTTCATATGTCAACACAAGTATGCTCGAGACATGATCAAGAAATTTTCCATGGAGCAGTGCAAATCAGTTGCAACTCCAACTGGACATGGGATCCAATTGAGCAAGGATGATGGAGCACCAAAGGTTGACATGACCACTTACAGGAGCATGGTTGGGAGTTTGATGTTTCTCACCAACACAAGACCTGATATTCAATATGTTGTTTCTCTAGTTTCAAGGTTTATGGCAAGTCCATCTGAGCTGCATCTACAAGCAACTAAAATAATCTTAAGATATGTAAAGGGTACATTGGATTTTGGAATCCATTACCACAAATGTAATTTAGTTAAATTAGTTGGCTTCAGTGATAGTGATTGGGGCAGTAATATAGATGATAGGAAATCTACATCAGGGAACTATTTTAGTCTAGGGTCAGGACTAATTACATGGAGTTCCAAGAAGCAGACTATTGTAGCATTGTCATCTACTGAGGTTGAGTATATAGCCATCACATATGCTAGTACTCAAGCCCTATGGTTGAGAAAAATCCTTGAAGAGATTGGAGAAAGACAAAGTGGTCCGACTCGACTGTATTGTGATAACATGAGTGCCATTCAATTGGCATACAATCCAATCCACCATAGCAGATCAAAACATTTTGATATGAAGTATCACTTCATTCGAGATATGGTGGAGCATCAGATCGTTGAGCTTAAACATTGCAGCACTTTGGACAACATTGTAGACATCTTCACCAAAGGCATGGCTAAAGCTCAATATATAAAGCTGAGAGACTGTATAGTCAGTCCTCTCAACTTTAAGGGGGAGAATGTTGGAAGTTAAAAGTTGTTTTATCCTTACCTTTTACCTCAATGGACGACAACCTGGTCAGCACAGTGGACGACAATGTGGTCGGCATAGTGGACGGCAGCTTGGGTGGCAAGGATATTATAGACTTCAATTTAAAATTGTTTTTGCTTCTCCTTCCTTTATTTTCTCTAACTATATGTTAGCACCTTATATAAGCTTGTAATTTTTCCTTATTTTAATTAATGAGCAATCTCAATTTACAAAATAATTAGAAGAGGTATAATACCATTTAAATAGGTTAAAAATTTATGAACTTATTATTGGTACATGGATAATTTTAGGTTGTTACATTTGATATAGAATTATTTCAAATTGAATGAATACATGGAATAAGGTTATGCTTTCTTCTAGGATAGAAAACATATTTTATACATATTTTGAAGAATAAACTTCACATGGATCAAAGGATTGATCATAATTTGGATTTATTCCATTTAGATATGCATAGGCTAATGAAGAGATACATATGAGACAACAAAGATTTTTTGTATTTAAGTAATTCACATTTTTATTTTTGTTAATTAATGATTGTGGCATGATGTCATGTCTTCTTTTTTTAACCTTCTCAATCAAAAATTCAATTCTTTGGTTTAGAAGGTTATCCTATTTAATATTTATAGTAATTCTAAACCCAAATTTTTATGTAGTTTAATAACTTCAATGAAGAAAATACTTAATGATGTAATGAACCTCCTCATGTGATCAATAAAAAAGAATAAAATGTGTTCATAATTACATTTTATTGTGAGTCTCAGTACTGCTTATGGCTTCTCTGAGTGGAGGCTAGATGAAGAAAGGCAATGAAGGAAGCAAGTCAGTTGAAAATGTAAAAAGGGGAAGTGATGATTCGGCTCTTGAGCACATGGAAACTCACATATGCATCTCATTTATGTGCATTATTGCATTGCATGAGTTAAATTAGTTTAAGTATTACATGTGGGCTATGTGTAAGAAATTTTGTAGTGGCAATGATGATGGGAGCCACTATTGTGAAAAGGCATATGCTTGTTTGCTATTATTGCATGAGTATGTATATCTGACTCATGAAACACTCTTTGGTGGCTTGTGTGACTAAAGTTAGTAAATTGATTGTTTAAGTCTTGAAATTACCTTTAAATAACTTGAACTCAAAGTTTATTTTTATGTTTCCATGGCATTAGGGAAAGATAATTTTATATAGAGTATATATAGGGAAATGATTATTTCATCCCTTACTGTTTTGAAAGGAAAAGAAATGTCTATAAAATAAATGATGGTTGTGTTGATCTTTTTATACTCTTGTATTTTAATTTATGTATTAAATAGTGATGAGGAAATAAAGGGTATAATGGCTTAACTTATGGCCTTTATGGCAGGTAACGTTGGCACGATGATGGCCGAAATTCTCTCCACAAAGCATAATGTGTTATTAATAATTGCTTGTAAAATGAGAAAAATATTCTATTATTCTTTTGGCTAGCTATGTTGGTGGAACTTCAAAAATGGGATAATCCTTATTTAAAAAAAAATAGTTCCATGAAATGAAGAACACCATGTTAGCGAAACATGCATTGGTCATGGTTATTGGTTATGAAGGTGTTTCTTGAATATGGGAGTTCGATAATGAAAATTTAGTGCTTCAGTTGAAGTGGGGAAGTTCATAGAAGAAGAGGGAAGGAGAAAAAAATAGAAAACATAGGGATAATGGAATGTGAGTAGCGGATGGAAGAAACATGAGTTTTTCAGTGCAACAAATTGATACAGCTCAAAAGTGTAAAAATAGTTTAGCTATACTGTGACTATACTTTGTAGAAATATTTGTAAGAATTATTTTCATGAATGTTGCACCATTGATATATGAAAATGATTTCATTGTGTAAAAAAAGAAACAAAAAGATTGTTGTGTCATTCGTAGAAAATATTCTGTGATTATAGAGTTGTTTCTGTATTCTGCTATCACACATATAGAGAGTATAGGAGGCAATGAAAAAGAAACTTATTGTTAAAAACAAAAAGTATTATTGTTTATATTCAAAAATTTGCATTTGCTATGTGCAAAATAAGTTGAGCTTCACTAGAAGGCTGTTGTGTGTGACACAAGTTGAACATGGTTGAAAAAAAATATTGTGTGTAAAAAGAGTTGAACATAAAATATACATTGTTGTGTATGAAAGGCATTGAAAACCACTAATATATTTATTTTTTACTAAAATAAATGAATACAATGAGTAGCTGGGATGAGCTGGATATTGTAGTGTTTTATATTGTTTACTCTCTAAGATATACTACCAAGTTAAAATAGTGTAAGCTCACAATTGAACGATTGTGGTGTAATAAACTTGTTTTTATAAATCAAAAACGTAGTTTCATTTTTTTCCATGCAAAAATATAATGGAACTTCTGGGAAATCTCATGTGAGGATATTGAGAAGTATAAGAATTTCGATGTGATTTTTGTTTTAAAAAAATGCATGTTAGTTACATAATCATATAGAGTCATATCTGATACCTAGTAGCTTTGTTTGAAACTTGGAATGAGTAGTAGATAGTGGTGTTCAGAGGGTGTCATGAGGAGGCTTCAAACATAGAATACTAGATGGAATCTATACTGTGGAAGAATGAAAACATAAAAAAATGTATAGTGTTCTTTCTTTCCGATCAAGTGAGGTAAAATCTAGCAAAGGGATCCTCAGGGTATTTTTGGCCTTCATATAGTAGTAAAAGCGCACGTCTTGAGGAGCCGAGTGTTTGTAAATAATAAAATTTGTAGAACTATATAATCTCATACATTTTTGTGGAAAGAAAAATTAACATTAGATCCTTTATAATACTAAATCTATGAATTGATATTTATAGCATTGTAGTGGAGATGTATTATTGTAAGCCTAAAATTTGTAATTATATTATAATTCTAATTCTTTCTAAATATTTAACATGTTTTTCGCAAGTTGTATAATGAAAATGCACTATCTTTTTCCTTTTAATTGGAAATGCTGAAAAGATAGATGTGTAATTTTAGAGTTAATTATTTATGCTATATTTACTACATTAGAGTATACGTTCAAGTATGCAATGGATGCCCAAAAATGATAAAGAGATGTTATGAAAGGATGGTAGGTGACACCTGGAGAGGGTATATACTTGAACCCTGTTACCTAAACATAGTGCAATTAAAGGTTTTGTTACTTGGTTCAACCTGAGATAAATATGCATGACTATATTTTATCTTAACTATATAAAGTAGGGTGTGAAGAAGTCAACCCCATATCTTAATTTTAAAAAAGAGAGACCTTAAGAAATAGGAATTCCTATAGAATACTTTTGATAGTGTAACTTAGTGGATTTCTATAGAAGAGATGTTTTTAAAACTATTCCTAGGAGAGGTTGTTTCTAGAAGTTTGAGCCAATCAAAACAATTAGAATAACTTGTTAATCAAGAGATTTCTAGACAAGGCCTAGGAATTGCTTGTAGAACCAAACCCATAAATTAAATAACAAATATGCATCCAAATATCCATCCAAGAAAATAAGGGTGAGGATAGACATGAATTATGATAGAAACAACTAGCAGCTGATAGGGATGGTCAACATAAGACTTGGTTAGCTCAAAATGGAAAAGTGGTATGGGATACGTTTCTAGATTGCTTTCCTTGAGCACTATGATAAAAACTATACCTTTCAGACTTTGCCAAGGAAATGGACACATATTTTGGTATGGGACAAACCTCTATGAGTTACGAAGGTGTGATATAATGAAGACCATGGTTCGGCATGCACATAGCGCTAAATTATTCAAGGAATAAGGGATATTTTAGTTAATCACTAAGGCATAAATATGGTGAACACTTTCACATTGTGGATACCCAGGTCGAATGAAAGACGAGGGTATAGAATGTGAAGGATAGGGAAAGAAAGCATCCCCCTCTAGTTGTAATGGGCCCTATAGGATAAACCTCACAATAATTTGTTCCTCATGATAGTAAACATGGATGATAAATGAGACAACCTATATCATTGAATGGTACTTTTATACGATTTATCTAATATCATCCACTTGGGTGACTAGCTCTAGCAGTTGTAAATCTAAAAGTGGTATGTTATGCTTGTGCTACATGTATATATGAAAAAACAATATTTTGATTCATGGGATGGTTTATGTTGTTGTAACTCTACATGCAATCATGATTAAGTATATAGTTCAATTTAAAAAAAAAAAAAAATTAGAATCTGAATGTACTTTTTTTGAGTAACTAGGTGACAGGGTTGTTACAAATGATGGGTATTTTCAACCATTGCAAAAATATGATGCATATTTTGAATATTTCATAAAATCAAGCTATAACCAAGGATAAGTAAACACATGTAGATATAATTATAATATAGTTCAATAATGTAAGGATGTCACATGGATCAAATCCATAGAATGTTAAGGACAAAAGAAAAATCAAGAAAAAAATTGGTAAACATGTCAAATTGTTTTTTCACTAGGTAGAATGCATGCAACGAACATGAGGGTTGGATAAGCTCAACTAATTAAATGAAGTATAGGTAAATTTAAAATCAAAACTCTAATATTTACAATGAATGTATGTAAATCTAAAGAAATTATAGTACCTTCTTTTATGAAAGTAACACTGACAAAAATCATCAAATATTAATTATGAGAGAATGACATAGTGAAAATAATATGTAGGACTGAGATGATGATAAAAATGGAATGTTTTATTAGAAGTTATAAACTATGTGTTTGATGAAAATAATAAATGTAATATTTTACTTGATGAATAGTTCTCCCATATTAATTAACATGGGATGAGCTTATATATTTTGAATATTGATATGGTTGTTGGTATTTGATCAAAAAATATTATGATATTTAGACACATGTTGTATACCTTGGTGCTAGAAAAATGATAAAATAAGTATGATTATCTAATAAAGAAATTTTGGTTAGAAAAATGAAAAGAAAGCATACATATTTTTTGATATCAACACCTATAATGTGTGATGTGACCCTTTATGATCAAGATTGAATGATAGTCCTTTTGATATTTATTTTAACTAAAAGGTTGAAAAGGATAATTGGAAAATTCTAATAGAGAAAAAATATAGAAAATAATATGCATGTGAAGTATGAAGATGATAGTAAAAGAAAATGTAAAATTTTGAATCAAAAGTTAAAATCACCATTTATTATTATGTTAGGGCATATGTAAAAGTAACCTTCGTCTAGATGGTTTTAGCATAAAATTTAGGCTTAAGGATCTTCTTAATCTCTATTTTTTTCTTAATGAGGTAAAAAAACTAAAACATATCAATCCAAATGACTTAAGTCTAATTGTAAAGAGGTGACAAATATTTGAACATTTTTTACTTATGGCCCAATCCAAATTTTTTCTATACAAGGAAGAAATAATATAATTAGTATGAGATTGATCATTTGGGTGGTAAATATTTAGAATTATTCATTAATAATTAAGCAATAAATATTAAATTTATACAAATATAATGGTTGTTGAGTTTGATTATTTTTTGAGAAATAGAAGTTGGGAACTATTGAATTATCCAAAAGTGTTGACTAAATAATATGAAAATGGATGTATTAAATAATATATAAGGTCAATGAGAAAATTAATAAAAACAATGATGTATTATAAATAATACTCATGAATTAGGTCTAAGGTGGAGAATAATTGGTTTGACCAAACCCTATATGGGGGACATAGGTCCAAGGTTCAAATATCGGGCCTCGTCGGACTGAATTCTTGTCCCTTTCCTAGTGCTTTCAATGGTGTAAAATGTTTTAAATAATTTTGGCATGGTGAAAATTATTGTGGCATGGTGGTTATAGGGGTAAACTACACGAATATCTGTGTCGGGGCTTATGGGAATGACAATACAGAATACTGTGGTGTCCATAAAATCCAGATAACCTGCCTAGATTCGTGGTGGCTATCGATTCCATCATGTAAATTCAAAAGAATATAATAATAATAATAATACTCATGAATTTTAAATATTGATACTAACTATGAGAATTGATAAATTGTACACCTTCGTATGGTGATGGTGTTTGGAGTGTCTAGGGTTTGAAAATAGTTTCAATGGATGTGAAATACATGATGTAACTTATTTATAATTTGATTAATTTATTATATTGCTTAAAATAGTCTCTTAGAATATTATATGCTAAAATGGATGAGTATATTTAGTAAATTAGGTTTATAAAAGTGATTCAAGGATGAATATATATATATATATATATATATATATATATTATTTATTGGTAGAATGGGTTTTGAAAGGTTTCCTAAACCTTTCACAAAATGAGAAGATAATCCCAGGGGCTAGTGGGAGAAAACCAATAACAAAACCATAAAAGGAATGACCCTGAATCTTATTACATAGATAGTAAAAATGATAAAGTGAACATAGAAGAGAGAGAAGAAAATAACAAGGCTAAAATGATCAGTTATATTTAAAAATGATAGGGGTATCCAAGACCTACTCAAGATCATCCCCATGTTTCTTTTTTAATTCTTCAAGTAGAGAAATAGCTTGATGACCAAATAAAATATTCATTTTTGCTGATCTAAGCATGACATTGAGTAAATCCTTGAACCCCTACATAAAATCTTTCTTTTTTATGAAGGGGACACACATGTCATATTTTAGAATCAATGGAGAGCTACTCTCACTAACCACCTTATGGGGATAAGTGCAAAATGAAGGACTACTTCTCTTGAGTTTTTGGACCTCTTGGAAAGAATATTCAACTTCCTCCAAAGAATAATCAAGATTAATATGAATTGAAGACTTTTCATTTTATTGTTTTGTGACTTGATTTGAATCGAGTGACAATGGAATTTTACTTTTAGTTTGAGGATCCTCACTTCACCTAGACTTAGATGTCAATCCACAAATAGTAGGGAAGGCACAAAATCAACAAAGTCATCCATGATGGGGCTATCAATAGTCACCTCAGGATGGAGATCCTCCATCTAGGTTTGCTCTAATAGGTGGGCTCTCAAGGAGCTTCCTCTACTCAGGATAATGCTTAGAGTAGGGTTTCAAGCTTTCTTTTGAAGGACATGATGAAATATAATAATGTGAAATCCATAATGGATAGGATAAGACAAGGACCCACTCTATACATTATTAGTAGACTTAACCATGGACCTAAGTAGGAAGTTAGAAATATTGATATTTTTTCTTTCACAAATATAGTTAAGAAAAGAAAAATGGAAGCTTCTTAAAATATCTATCTACCCATCCAAAATAAAGTAATGAATGATGGGAACAATCACCTTATCCCATAGCTTAAGAATATATTCCCTAATAATGTCACCCTTATTCTTGTGGATATTTTTACCTTTATCCTTGAAAAGGAGTAGCTTAATGGCCATTTAGTGTTTTTCCTTATTGAGCATGTCATGAACCTCTCTAGCTGACTTTAAGGCACAAGAAAACAATGTATTAACTGAAGATGTGGTGATACTTAGTTTGAAAATTTGAACCAACTATGTGATATTTAGTTAATTTATAAGGGAATGTTATTTCTAGCATATTTCCAAGTGTGTAGGATCAAGTACACTCGTAGGTGGAATAGGTAGAGTTACCCACCAGAGACGAGGGTACCAAAGATCAGGGGAAATGATGATTAAGGTACTCGAAGGTAACATGGATAGATACCTTCATATAGGCATGCATTGACAAAAGAAAAAATCATCAATAGTCGATCACCTGGAGCTTTAGTTGATAGCCTAGTAGCTATCGTAAAATCATTGGCTAATATGGGTGATTGAATTGATGGAAAGACTCCCTCTTTGGTTAATTGTATAAATGTGTTTGCTTTCTACTGCGTCATAACTTGAGTAGTTTGATTATTTAGCTCCTATATAAGAACCACTGCAAGATGATTATATATGCATAATATTAATTGTCATATTAAAAAATGAAAATAAAGCATCCTCCTTGTAAAAGAGAACAAATTAAGTTATATGTTAAATTTAGATGCTTTTAAATTAATTAATGGAGTTTAGGAAAATAATGATTGGCTCATTAGAGCTCATTTGTAAACTTCATTTGCAATTAATTAAGGAGTTTTCATTTTAATTAATTAAAAATAGATATTTTAATTAATAGTGGTTATGATTCATTAGAGATTAATTAAAAGTGATTATTTTAATGATAAAATAAAATTCATTAAAAAAGTTTTAATTAATTAAGAATAAATTGAAAGAGGATATTTCATTTAAATAAAAGAATAATAGATATATTATAATATATTATAAATATCTTATATTATAATATATTATAAATATCTTTATTATTTTAAAATAATATGTCATGATCCCACATTCCTACATGGTGCAACCTAAGGAAAGGCCTACGATGCTTAAACTTTCCAAAGAAGGAAAATATAGAAGGAATGCACAAGGGATAGGGGACGTTCATTTATGAAAAAGAGGTGGTGCAAGCTTCGAGAGGGTGACGTAAGGACCACCAAGGTGAGGAGGCACGTAAGGAAGAGGCAGAATGAAAGGAGGGGAAGAAAAAATGGAAGGTAAGAAAAATGGAAGCGAGGAAGAAGGCAAAGAAAAGGAAACACACCAGTACCCTAAAGGGAGGTAGCAGACTTCATCGAACATCTATCTCAGTGAAACCACAGGTTGGGTTATTCTAAGCTAAGCTCTGGTTTTAATTAAATGTGTTTTAGTGAAGCCATTCTTTCTTGAAAGCGTTGTGCACTATACATTTGTTTGGAACCACCTTGAGTGGGATAACTTTGTGTTTTAGTGATGCAATTATTGCTTAGAAGGGCTTTGAACTATACCTTCATTTAGAACCACCTTGAGTGGGATAACTATGTGTTTTAGTGAAGCCATTCTTGCTTGGAAGCATTGTGTGTTGTACCTTTGTTTGGAACCACCTTGAGTGGGAGAACTATGTGTTTTAGTGAAGCCATTATTGCTCGGAAGCATTGTGTGATGTACCTTTGTTTGGAACCACCTTGAGTAGGATAACTGTGTGTTTTAGTGAAGTCATTCTTACTTGGAAGTGCTATGCTCTGTACCTTCATTTGGAACCACCTTGAGTGGAAGAACTACGTGTTTTAGTGAAGCCATTCTTTCTTGGAAGCGTTGTGCATTGTACCTTCATTTGGAACCACATTGAGTGGGAGAACTATGTGTTTTAGTGAATCCATTCTTGCTTGGAAGTGATGTTTACCATACATTTGTTTGGAACCACCTTGAGTGGGAGAACTATATATTTTAGTGAATCCATTATTGCTTGGAAGTGTTGTGTGTTGTACCTTCATTTGGAACCACCTTGAGTGGGATAACTATGTATTTTAGTGAAGCCATTCTTGCTTGGAAGCGTTGTGCATTTTACCTTCATTTGGAACCACCTTGAGTGGGAGAACTATGTGTTTTAGTGAAGCCATTATTGCTTGGAAGTGTTGTGCACTGTACCTTCATTTGGAACCACCTTGAGTGGGATAATTGTGTGTTTTAGTGAAGCCATTATTTCTTGGAAGTAATGTTTATTGTACCTTTGTTTGGAACCATATTGAGTGGTAGAATTGTATGTTTTAGTGAAGATATTATTGCTTGGAAGAGTTGTGCATTGTACCTTCATTTTAAACCACCTTGAGTGGGAGAACTTTTTGTTTTAGTGAAGCCATTCTTGCTTGGAAGCACTATGCGATGTACCTGTGTTGGGAACTTCAATACCAGTGGGAGAGGTGTGTTGTTGGTAAGGCCACTCTATGCTATGTTTGAGTTAGAAATCCCTATTGCCATGAGAGGGTACCATGTTTAACCAATGCTGTAGAGAGCGACATAAAATGATTTGTTTTCCTTAGAACATCGTTCGACAAATAAGCATAGTGTTCGACAAAGGAAAACCCCTAGGTTTTAGGGAGTGCAAGTTGAGAAAACCAGTTAGCATCAATAGAACGTCCCTTGTTTTAGTGGACACTAGGTTTGCCATGGATGTTTGGTGTGCTTTGTATGGCATTAGCACTGACTATATATTTGCTACGTAAAAGAGCCATAGTTTATGAAAGGTTTTAGATTATGGTTTTAAATAAAAAGAAGGGCCTTTGATTTATATATGACATATATTAGGTTTTAATTAAATGGACCTTTGATTTATATGTGAAACATATATTAGGATTTAATTAAATGGACCTTTGATTTATATGTGAAACATATTGTAGGTTTTTAAAAAATGGACCTTTGATTTATATGTGAAACATATATTAGGATTTAATTAAATGGACCTTTGACTTATATGTGAAACATATATTAGGATTTAATTAAATGGACCTTTGATGCATATGTGAAACATATATTAGGATTTAATTAAATGGACCTTTGATTTATATGTGAAACATATATTAGGATTTAATTAAATGGACCTTTGATTTATATATGAAACATATAGTAGGTTTTAATTAAACGGTCCTTTGATTTATATGTGAAACATATAGTAGGTTTTAATTAAATGGATCTTTGATTTATATGTGAAACATATAGTAGGTTTTAATTAATGGAACCTTTGATTTATATGAGACATATATTGGGTTTTATTTAAAGGAACCTTTGATTTATATGGGATATGTAAATGTTAGGTTTTTATTGAAAAGGAACCTTTGATCTTAGGGAAAGATATGAAATATTTATTTAAAGAGAACCCTTGTATTAATGTTGATTATATTAGGAGTTTTTAAATAGAATGAAATATGGATTTATTATTTAAGTTGAAGTTATGGGGCTTTGGTTTAGGGAATGAAGGAATTATTATTCTAAATTTTAAGGGTATGGGACTTTAATTCTTTAGGACAGGAATGAAATGAAATTAAGTTAGACCTTAATCTAAGTGATGGCATGACTCTCCAAGGGGATTTTGTGGAGGTGAAAATAAAAGTAAGGTTTCCTTTATGATTTCCATTATGCATTAGATTGTTAGAGACTTAATGGAATATTGTATAGTTGCAATTTGGTATAGTAGATGAATAAATGCATTTAAAGGTATGCCTATCCTAAACCATGAGGATCTTGATCCCCTAATACCCGCAAAGAACACAAGGGAATGAAGGATAAGCAAGGAATCGAATGTAAACAATGAATAGGTATGGCATATTACATTGATTTACTTATGTTCCATAGATTAGAATTATGGGGAGATATCCCCAATATAGTTAATGTGATACATTTGAGTAGGAAAGGCTTATTATGCAAGTAATGTTGAGTTAATAATTATTGGGTTATTGAAAGTAATTTTACTATATGTATGTATTTGCTTATGCCATGTATTAGATTATATTTTAGATTTAATCTTGCTTTATTTTATCTATTATTGTTTGATTGTTTTATGATGTGGTAGCATAGATGTATTATCATTGATTGCTTGATGATAGGGAATCTAGTGTAGATTTCTAGGGTGAACTCAGAGGTAACCTAAGGGAATTGAGACCCCCTTAGGGTTAAAAAAGGAGGACCTAAGGGAATTGAGACCCCATTAGGGAGATAGAGGACTAAGTATGAAGATATTACATCTGAATTAAGATAGCTCATCATGGAGACGATATGGATAGATTAACTCATGTCACTCATAGAATACCTACACATAAGGATTTGTGTATGGTATGGAGATGCATGTACACCTTCGATGGACAAAGGGTGATAAGTCTATCTCATCAAGGATGATGAAACAGATGGACTTATCGGCAGTAACACATTATACGCCTACACAGATGGATTTGTGCTAGGGTAATTCATGAGATATAACTTCCATGGAAACTTAGGAGAATGAAGCTTTAGGTTTTGCTAGTGTATTAGTGATTCATGAAGGGTTCATGTACCTCTCTCCTTAGTGAATTTTTTTTTTCTATTTTTGTATTTTTCTATTTGTGTATTTTTGGGTTATTATAGACCATTTTGTCAAAGTTGGTAAAACTAGATATTTCAACAATCACATAAAAAATGATGGTGAAGTTAAGCCCTTTCACACAGAATTTTCCCTCATTCCAACTATGATCCAAATCCTTGGAAATTTCCATATCATGACGACCAATTTAAAAAATATATATGCAGAAATCTAGCATCATCAAAAATCTCTTCTACTACCTTTTCCACATTAAGAATATTATGTTTGAACCTGTAATAAATCTTATACATGATAGGGTAGGAAGGAAATATGAATAAATAAGGAGGCTATGCGTAGGGGAGACACAAGAAAAATTATGGAGAAAAAGCGGGAGGTGGTAAAGGGATAAAGTGAAGGTAAACAAATATGGAAAGAGGAAGGTAAACTAGCAAGGAAATGCCATGGAGAGAGGGAGGAAAGTTAAGTGCCACAAGGAGAGAAAGAAACTTATTTGAAACCAAAGAAAATTAAGTGATGAAAGGGAAATTAGAGATAATATTTACACTTATAGGAAATAAACCACAATCTATCATGAATTGAATCCTTTCTAGAAAATCAACCAAAGCATCTCAAATAGAAATGTATCTTTGACATATCAAGAAATCCTCCTTAGAATCATCACTCTCTTATGGAATGAGGCAAGGACTAATGGTATTTTATGGTGGTTATTGTTTCTAAGACCAGGGTGGAAAATCCACATTTTCATCTTAGTGGAGCAAAAAAGGAAATTTGGAACATGATACAAGGTCATAGTTTACATACAAGCATGATTTTGAAAGATGTGGTAAAGGGATTTTATCTGGATATAAGTCCAAGCTTGAGAAACATGGTTTCAATGATATGGTATGTGTGTGACCTTCTTTGATACCAATGGCCAACCAACTCATTCCTTCATTTTATTGGAATAGGAAAGGAAGAAAAGAACATGGTATAAAATCCTAAACAATATATGAACATGAGCATGGAAGTCATGGTAATGGGTCATTTATTTATTATAGGCCTAAGCTTGATAGATGTGATGGTAGATACTCATTAAGATATTTATGGGTTTCATGAGCATAGAATCATGAGGAGTAATTTTCATGTAGAAGGACATATTAAAGTTATAAGTAACAACCATTGGGATGGTCATGAAATGATCACTGAGACCAAAGTTAGTAGACCATAATTCCAAGGTTTGATAGGAAAAAAGGACCGATAAAGGATAAAATAAGGTAAGAATCATGAGATATTGGTGTGCATAATTCAATGACCCAATCAACACACACACCACATAAGAAAGAGGAATAAGAAAATAAATAAGAAAGGAATAAGAGAATGTTATGTTAGAGGTGAAGTGACATAGGGTAACAAAGTAGAGGGTTTTTGGGAGAAGAAGCCCCATGAAAAGGTGTTGAGGCCATGAAAAAAGGGTCCTTGGTAAGGAGACTAGGTGGAATTGGGGTAGGAGACCTAGTCAAAAAAAACATGGAAAATAAAAGAACAACTCAAACCACATAAGCCCATCCATCAAGAGAGTTGGAAACTAGGATCGAGTAAGGGAAGTTGGAATTCCAAGTGGAGAGGTCTTCCTAGATAAGGCTTAAATTTTCTAGAGCATTACTAGCTTGGTTAAATTCATGAAATATATGTTGGATTAGATACTTATTGAGCTACAATAAGGATCTCTTAAACTCTTCGAAGAGGTGGTCAATACTATAGGTTGGAGATTTTTTACCTTTTGGCATGTTGATTATGTTCATGGAATCTCCATCAGTGATGATCTTATTAGAAGGGATGTTATCAAGAAGAGTAATACCTTGGTATAAGGCCTTAAATTTTGCAAAATGGCTTATCTAATTACCAAGGTTTTTAGCATAATTAGGCAAAATCTAGCCCTTATCATCTCTAAATATGTATCCTACCCCTGTTGGATCCAAATTGCCTTTAGTACCTCCATCAAATTTTAAATTAATTCATCCTAGATGGAAGGAGTCTACAAGAAATTGTATCTATATACTTTATTGATTAGGGGGATAATGGGAGGAGGAGGAAGTCTTAGAGAAAGTACCAATCTGGTATCAAATTGAGATTTTTTCCATATTGAATGGGTATTATGAAAGAATTTTCTTTAGCAACTTCAAGAATTTTAATTTTTATGGACAAGTGGCCTATAGACTCATTTAAAAATTCTCTACTATTTATTTATTTTCATATCCCCCAAAGTCTAACTACCCACTTGAGTCTCTTATGCAAATTGGTTGTTAGCATGAGAAGCTTTTGTCCTTTGTCTATGTTTGGAGGCCAGTTAACTGAAGTCTAACTTTGGACTTGAGTCTCCCATGTCAACTGTTCGTTACCATGAGAAGTTTTGTCTTTTTCTATGTTTGAAGGCTAGTTAACTAAAGTCTAACTTTGGACTTGAGTCTCCCATATGAACTGTTGCTAGAATGAGAAGTTTTGTCTTTTTCTATGTTTGAAGGCCAGTTAACTGAAGTCTAAATTTGGACTTGAGTCTCCCATGTAAACTGGTTGTGATAGGGAATGCAAAGTTGTCCCCGCTCACTTTATTGTATGCAAACTACCACTTTCACCCCTGATTAGGTTTTTTTGTCAAAAAATTGCATATTTAGGACTTAGCCACTATCATCTGTAGTGACCAAGATTTGGTCGTTGTCGTCTGCAGTAGATAAGGTCTGGCTGCTCTCATATTAAGTGTCCAGGATCCAACCGCTCTGGTTTACAATGGCTAAGCTTGGATGGCTTAAAACTACCATTTTGAGTGGTTAGGACCACTCATTGTTCTTGTAAAGGTCCAAAATTGGACACATGGTCTTCAGATGTGCTCATATGAGTGGTTTCCTAAACATGACACATTTTAGGTGTCTATAAATGCCTTTTTTTTTATGCGTTGTGTGTAAAAACATAATTCTAAGCAAAAATATAGACTGCCATGTTTGCGGGGTGATTTGACCAAATGGTTTGTGATTCCTTTAGGGCATTTTGTCAGGTTGACCAAAGGATTTACATTATTTGGAGCATTTGTTAAGTTTGACCAAAGGGATTCTATCCTTTAGGGCATTTGTTTTTTACCAAAGTACATGCATCCTTTGGGGTATTTGTTAAGGCTTTGCCATGTTTGTCCCATCGTGATCGCCATATGTAGCAACCCCGGGGTGCACGCACCACTCTTTACTCTACTTGCGATGTTATTATTATACCCAAAATGAAGCTAAAATATTACGAGAAGCATATAACACGAAAATGACAAAGAATGGATCTTTCATTAATATTGAAACCCGGTTACATGTCGGTCCCTCTTAGGGATACCCATCTTGATACAATGATTTACAAGTGGATGAAGAGATGTCCCCTTTTGCAAAAGGGGTGGCACGCTCTAAAATGCTTCCCAGTTTCACACACAGAAATGTTTGAGGGCTTACAGATGCCTCCTTCTCTAGGTATGTCTCCCGGATGGATCCTCTTGCTCTCGTATGTCATGGATTATGTCTCATGAACTTGTGGCCCTGTATGCAATTCAAACAACAATACACGTTTAGTTATCCGAGATTGCCTCCCCGGATGAGGTTGTTAGCAATAAATCTAATAATGAAAGGAAATATGCTCAATGTAATGAAACTAATGCTTAAAATGGATCTTATGCTAATGACATGAAAACATAAAGAAAATAGAATGAAAGAAGCTAATACCAAAACCCTAGACTAGGCCTGTGGGCCACTATCCAAGACAGTGGCCGCTAGAATGAAACTTGTTCTCTTGCTCCAAGGCTATGGATCTTAAGCTTGCTATTAATGTTAAATGAATATTGTATGTGCATGGATAATTACCTCTCAGTTGGCTAGCACTTTGTCGCTCCTCAAGGGTGCTCAGATCTACTCTCCAATCCGATAGGGCTTCGCTGCGTATCTTCTCCAAGAAAAGCTCTCTCAAAGAAGTCTGCTAAAATATCATCCTTGGTCTCAGAATTGATATCTGATCCTCTTCTATCCTCTGGTGCTCTCAGGCTTGCACCTTTTATAGATGAAACCCTAGGTCTATGTCCAAGCCCTAGGAATGAATTTCTCATGCGTAGTGAGAGTTAGCATGAGAAGATTTTTGTCTTTTGTCTATGTTTGGAGGCCAGTTAACTGAAATATAACTACCAACTTGAGTCCCCTATGCAAACTGGTTGTTAGCATGAGAAGCTTTTGTCCTTTGTCTATGTTTGGAGGCTAGTTAATTGAAGTCTAACTGCCCACTTGAGTCTCCTATGCAAACTGGTTGTTAGCATGAGAAGCTTTTGTCCTTTGTCTATGTTTGGAGGCCAGTTAACTAAAGTCATGTGGTGGAGGGATAAAGTCTAACTTTGGACTTGAGTCTCCCATGTAAAATGGTTGTGAGGGGAATGCAAAGTTGTCCCCGCTCACTTTATTGTATGTAAACTACCACTTCCACCCCTAATTAGGCTTGTTTGTCAATAAAATGCTTTTTATGACTTAGCTATTGTATGCAATGACTAATATTTGGTCACTGTCATCTATAGTGGCTAAGGTCTAGCCACTCTCAGCTTGAGCAGCTAGGATCCAACCGCTCTAGTTTATAGCGACTAAGCTTGGATGGGTTAAAACTACCATTTTGAGTGGTTAGGACCACTGATTGCTCTTGTAAAGGTCCAAAATTGGACATATGGTCTTCAGATGTGCTCATATGAGTGGTTTCCTAAACATGACATGTTTTAGGTGTCTATAGATGCCCCTTTTTGTGATGCGTTGTGTGGAAAAACACAATGTTGAGCAAAAATGTAGACTGCTATGTTTGTGGGGTGATTTGACCAAAGGGTTTGTGATTCCTTTGGGGCATTTTGTTAGGTTGACCAAAGGGCTTACATTATTTGGGGCATTTGTTAAGTTGACCAAAGGGATTATGTCCTTTGGGGCATTTGTTAAGTTGACCAAAGGGCTTGCATCCTTTGGGGCATTTGTTAAGTTGACCAAAGGGATTATGTCCTTTGGGGCATTTTTTAAGTTTACCAAAGGGCTTGCATCTTTTGGGGCATTTTGTTGAAAAGTTTTCCAAAGGGCTTATGTCCTTTGGGGCATTTGTTTTTGACCAAAGGGCTTGCATCCTTTGGGGCATTTGTTAAGTTGACCAAAGGGATTATGTCCTTTGGGGCATTTGTTAAGTTGACCAAAGGGCTTGTATCCTTTGGGGCATTTGTTAAGTTGACCAAAGGGCTTGCATCCTTTGGGGCATTTGTTAAGTTGACCAAAGGGCTTGCATCCTTTGGGGCATTTGTTAAGTTGACCAAAGGGCTTATGTCCTTTGGGGCATTTGTTAATTTGACCAAAGGGCTTATCCTTTGGGGCATTTGTTAAGTTGACCAAAGGGCTTATCCTTTGGGGCATTTTGGTTTGACCAAAGGGCTTATCCCCTTTGGGGTTTTTGTTTTTGACCAAAGGGCTTGTGCTCCTTGGGGCTTTTTGTAATTGATTGCTTAACTGTTTGATTTTTTGACTAGGGGAGGTATGATACCAATATTGCCCTAGTCGATGCTTGAAAATATTTTTGTTTTGATTTTATGTTATGGCGCAATGATGAATGCAATGCCTAGATAATGATTTGATTATGCTATATGTATGCAATGTATTGATGACATGTACTAGCTAGATGATAGATATATGATTAGATAGTATGATCTAGATGATGATGATGGATGCACATGTGAATGTATGTTTAATTTTGGTGTATTGTATGCATCTAACTCATGTTGTTATGATATGGTATAAATGAACCTGTATGCTCTAATCACTTAAAACATACGGAATGCATATGATATTGACAATCTTAATGGGTGATACCATAGAAAGTAAAAAAATAATCATGAATTTAAATAATCACTCTTATCATAAGAATTGATTAAGTATTCATATATGAGATGTAATGGCGTGAAATGTATGTATTTTCTTGATAAGTTTCTGTAAATTAAAATATACAAAATAGTAAGTGGTCGTCTATATATTATTTCTAATATGTATGTGGTATCTAGCCTACTCTGTTGATACCCCCTAATTTATAGAATCTTATAAATAAAATGGATGATGTGATGGATGATATGATTGTTGCTATATAAGAATTTTTGAGGTTTGTTCTTGAGATTCAACCACTCTAGTTACTCTATCAGTAGTTGTGTATTGACAATATAAGGCTTTTGAATAGTAAGGCTTTCATCATGGACCTAGATACTCAGTATCCCTGTGTGTGCAAATGAATATATTTAGATAGAACTCAAATATTTCCTCCGATGTCAGGTGGGATTCTTTCAGCCCATTGCTAAGATCAGGGATCCTCAAGTGTTCATCTCATTCTTATGTTGGACTTAGTTGGACTATACCACTAGGCAGTATTGGGTTACCTAAAGCTAGCTCATCCACATTCAAACATTGGTCTACACAAATGTGTAGCTATTGTGATAGACATATCATCATGCGTAAGGATTTCTCCTTCCAATTTTGTATAATGCTGAGAATTCCAGGGATTCAAGCTCCATTCCCTTCTTTTCTTCCTTTTGACTTGGGATACTTGCTCGTGTTTAGTGATAAAAATCACTGTTTATTTTTGATTGATTTTTTTTTTTTCTTTTGAGCAAGGGATTCTTTTAGTGATGATAATCACTATTTATTTTATTTTTTTCTTTTGATACTTTGAACTATGACTTTGGATGTCGATGTATGACTTTTGAGGATTTTGAACTTTGCTTTGACTCTGGGATTTTTGCTTGTTTTGATTAAAGCAAGGGATTTCTGGGTAGGGCGGAGCTTGTCCTTTTGTCAATTCTCAGCACTTTTGAACCGGTTGCATAGGGGGATAAGCAAGGAAGACCCTTTTCGCTTTAGGTAACCTAACCACTTTTACAACTTTCATCTTTCCCTTGTACCAACTAGAATTTAGTGTTTGTAATTAGTGATGGGATCCTGAAATATGCTAAGCTTTGTCACCACTAGACCTTACTCTCTACTAACCAATATGGCTTTCCACAAAAGTTGATAGGATCACTAGGTATGGTTGAATAACCGAGAAAACCATAGTATATTATGTATAGCAACAAGTAATGGTTGTGTTGAAAAACACAATTACACACATGTATGAGTGGATGTAGATGGATTTGAGTATTTGTGATACAAATTGTGGCATCGTTTGCTAGATTGTGATCATAACATATGCAAATGTAATGGATATGAATGTTTAATTCAATGCAACTATGTGGATGCAAATGTGAGATGCAAATGTTTTTGTATTTTTGGATGCTTTCAATTTTTTGATCTTTTGATTATTTTGAATGTTTTGAACTTTTGATTTTAAATTGTTTTTATGCTTTTATGTTTTGCTTTTGACCAAAGGACTTTAAGATGCCTTTGGAGCCTTTTGTGATTTGATTTGACCAAAGGGCTTTAAGATGCCTTTGGGGCCTTTCGTGATTTAATTTGACCAAAGGGCTTTAAGATGCCTTTGGGGCCTTTTGTGATTTTTCGGTTTTCTATTGTTTTTGCGATTTTGAAATTTAATGAATGTTTTTGAACTTATTTTGATGTCTTGACCAAAGGGCTTATTGTGCCTTTGGGGATTTTTGTGGGTTGACCAAGTGGCATGAAGATGTCCTTGGAGCATTTTTATTAATTTGACCAAGCGGCATAAAGATACCCTTGGAGCATTTTGATTAATTTGAATTTGACCAAGCGGCATAAAGATACCCTTGGAGCATTTTTTTTTATGAGATTTGACCAAGCAGCTTAGAGATGCCCCTGGTGCCTTTCGTTTTTGACTTTTTATGTTTTATGATTTGTTTGTATTTTTGATATATTTGAATGTTTTTGTATTTTTGATATATTATGGGGGGAGGTGTGACACCTTAAATACCCCCAATGTGTGCGCCACTTAATGAAAGTGAGGAAGGTGTGATACCTTTAGAACCCTCACTTTGTCTCATTGAACTTGATGTGGATGATGGGGAAGGTATTTGACCTTTAAGATCCCCAGTGCACATGTTGTCCACTGCAATGTAATCAACCTTCTTAGGAAGAGTGATGAAAATCAACTCTCCCGATTGGGGCATGAGATCCTTGTGAGGTGCCCCTATCCGGGTGAGGAGGAAATGAGTGAACCATCTAGATGGAGCTCATTTCACTCTAATAGGTCTTGGACCACATTCTTGAATCCATGACAATCACAAATGTCATGGCCCTCTATTCGGTGGTAGATGCAGTAATGGTCCTCCCTATAACCCTTGGGTTTAGCTCTATTTGGGTATAGAGGCTTTATGTCGGGTAAGGTGATGACCCTAGCTTCCTGTAGCTTTTGAAAAATATTTGACATAGACTCGTTTAAAGGAGTCCAAATGTGTTGTTGTTGCTTTGATTGTTTAGCATGCTTTGGCCTGGTATGAGGACCAGGTTGAGCCCTAGGTATGTCACTTGCTGGCTTAGGGGGCTCTTGTTGAGGCTTCTCTTGTGGCTGCCTAGGAGACAATTTGACCTTAGATAAAGGTTGCTTCTGTCTCTCAAGTTGGTTCATGATAAAGTGCAATGCCTCATTTTGTTTCTCCATTTGGGCCTCTATATTATAGAGGTGATTTTGCATATGCTCCAATATTGATAAGACTCCCATGTGTATTTCTAGTGATTGGTTTGAAATACCATTATCTATTGAAGGAGGTGATAAAGTAGGTGCTAAAGATCCACCAGGTAACTCATAACTCACCCATTTCCTTCCTTTGAGTTGATGTGGAGGCTTCATGATGATCCACTTTGTTAGTGGTATCCACATGCTCATGTTTATGACTTAGTTCATGTTTCTGTTTCACTTCGTAGTGTTGCATTGTACTAGCTTTGATACCCCCTATCTGATGTGGGGGGAACAATTGTTCTTGTTCTTGAGGAGGCACCATGAGAAGTGAGTTAGGGGTGACTAATGCCAATGGTTTTGATCCCTTCAATGGGGAAGCAACATCTGATTGCACCACATCTTGTTTTATCTGCTTTAGAGTCACTTGGTCCTCTATCTCGCTATTGACCATTGCCACAAACTCTTGAGAAGGCACTTTTTCTTGTGTCTCATCAACTTTCTTGTAATACTTGAATGGCTCAGGATCATGGGGGACCACATACACTTGTCCTTGATGTATGAATTTTAGGTTTTGGTGCACTATGGAAGGTATGCATTCCATATCCCTTATCCATGGTCTACCTAGCAATATGTTGTACTGCCTCTCACCTTCCAAGATATGGCACAATGTAGGTATCATATTTATCCCAACTTGTATAGGTAGGATTATTGTGCCAATTGTTGGGGAAGTAGCATCATTGAAGGCCCTTAATGTAAATGTTGTGTCCTTAATGCGTGAAGGTGGCAGATTTAAATACTTCAAAGCTACAGTTGTGATGATGTTGATGGATGACCCAGTGTCAATCAAGACTCTCTTGTACAAAATTTGATTGATTCTTACTATGATGTGGAGCGGAGGATCAGGTTCATCCTGAGAGATTGTCTTAATCTCCTACTTATGAAAGGCAATCACAGGGTCCTTTTGTAAGTGCATTGAACTTATTGTTGGTATGGATTGTGATAGATTATCAGCTTTAGTTGACTTTTTTGGTATGTTGGGCTGATCAAGGCATATTTTGCTTCTTATTGTAGTATTTATCATACCTATAAAACCCTCCTCAGGTGGGGCTATGTGCACCTCATTGACATGCTCAACTTGATTGTTGTTGGCCCCATGATTGGGGAGAAGATTTTTGAATATGTTGATGTCTTGCAATTCATTCTTATCCAACATATCCTGCACTATATTCTTGAATGCAACACAATCCTGGATATCATGGCCATTTTTCCGATGGTAAACACAATAGAGATCTTCCCTATACCCCTTAGGTTTGGGGCAATTAGGATCCAGGATGCGCTCCTTAGGTAAGTTTAAAACCTTGGCCTCGCAAAGGTGATTGAAAATTGATGCCAAGGATTCAGGCAATGGTGTATAGTTATGAGGGGGTTGTTTCTGTTTGCCCTTGCCTTGATTCTTGTTGCATTGGTTGTAATACATAGTAGGAGGTTGAGCTTGATAGTTTTCTTGTTGTTGGCTCTATGCTATTTTTGGAATGCTTAACATGATCTGGTTGACATCTGTAGGTTGGGCCTGTTGTGATTGATGTTGCGTACTCTCATTCCATTCTTTCTTGCTATAGAGCTTTAGGTCTCCTTCTTCGAGCTTTATATCTTCAATAAGCTTGGCTTGAGCCAAGGCTTCTTCGAATGTATCATACTTTTGTAGTTGCAATAGTAATGAGATATGCTTGGCACAACTTTTTGTGAACATTCGGATTAACTCTTCGATCGGGATGGAAAATGATAACTTTGCCATGATTTTTCTCCATCTATCCCCATAATCCATGACTGGCTCATCATCATACTGCTTTAGGTTGGCCAGTTCTAAGAGGTTCACCTTCTTCTTAGCACCAAAAGAGAAACATTTTAAGAATGCATTCACTAGTTGTTCAAAACTGGATATGTTGTGCTTGGGAAGCTGGTTGAACCATTGGGTGGCAACCCCCAAAATGTCATAATGAAGGTTCTCAAGCATAAGGGCATCACTATCTTCTAGATGAAAGCATGCATTGATAAAGTTGGTGACATGTTCTTGTGCATCCTCTTCACCCTTAAACTTCTCCAACCTAGGCATCTCAAAATGCTTAGGATATGCAGGGCTAGGAACTGATGGACACAATGGTTGGTTGTGTATTTTGCTTAATGTTGGTTGGTTCCTAGCCATCTCTTGTTTCTCAAAGGACTTCATATTTTTAGTGAGTTCTTGAAATACCTTTGATGCAAGGATTTCCTCCTCTTGTAGACCTACTCATGGTGGTAATGGAGGTAAACCTCTATCCATTTGTCTTGTTCTATGCTCCTCCCTCCTATGAGGGGATTCAAGATGTGTCTGATCCTGATTTATCATGTTTACCCTTTCACCACTAGTTGGATTTCGCTCATGATTTGCAGGGTGATTCTGTTGCAGGTTTCCTTCTTGTCTAGTGCACTTCTCTCTTGGTGAGTCAGCACGTTGATCTCTTTGATGATCATTTCTATTTTCTTGTTGGTTGCTATGAGCTAGCTGCTCAGCTTGCTCCCTTAAATATTGCTCATGTTGGTGCAACAACCGTTCTCTTTGTTTATCATGTTTGAGAGCTTCTACAAGCTCTCGCTCTTTGCGCAAGGCATTTTCTAACCATCGCATGTGGTTAACTTGTGTTGTCATAGAAGACTCATGCTTATCTACTTTGTTCTTGTAGTTCTGATTCATAGATTCCTCGAAGAGGTTTCTGTTATCTCTTTGCTCTGACTAGCTAGTGTAACTTGTTCAGTGTATCCTGTATGTTGATAAGTGTCTCTATGGTCAGACTTTGTATGAGATTTGTGGGGTCACTTTGAAGCATCCCTAGGTTGAGTGGTGCATTTAGCAGTCACGCTTTGTGAGCTTCCAGATGCAGAATATTCTGTGGCTATGGTTCTGGAAGTCGATCTCGAATAAATTTGATCCCACTCATCCAATTGATCTTGGAGCATTTGTTCTCTCTGAATTGCATGTGACCCATGTGACTGATTTGATCAGTTTGTTGTGTTGGGTCTATGCCTCTGCAACTCCGTGTGAGGGTTCTTGTCTACTTCAAATTGTGCAACAAGGTCGACAACTCTCTTCCCTCTATCTTGCCCCTCATTGGGCTGATTTGAACTCTCAGTGTAATGAGATGTGGTGGGTATGGAACCTGATTCCCTCTCTAGATCGAAGGTCTTGCTCACCATGGGAGGTCTCCCAACCATAATTTTTGTTATAAAATTTTTTGACTTCCAAAAAAGGTTGTGGGTGTCATATATTTCTTTGAAAAATTAGGGTTAGGTTGATTACCCCAGTAATGAAGAAACACACAAAGCAAACAATATGATTATCTCTTTTAAGGATTAAATGTGTCCTAAAACTGGTTCTAGTGTGTTTAGATGTGTTGTTGCTTTTTCTTTGGACTTAGAATAAAAGAACTCAATCATAGTGGTGATTAGGAACACTAGTGCCAAACATGATTTTCTCAAAAGAGTCTAGGGTACACCGCTTAAATCCCAATGGGGGGTTCGCCTAGCTCTTCCACTCTGAACCAATAATTGTTCCAATAGTGGGAGATAGTTTGAACACAAGAGACCAGCACCTCCTTGAAGGAGTTCCCTATTCCATCTAGGATATCTAGGGGGCAAGCCGGTGGAAGGAGGTGAATTCCAACGTCACCGGACTGAATTGAGGGTTGGTGGTGAAATCCAACTCCCCAATGTTTAAAATGATAAGTGTGAATGTGTGTGATTCTTTTTAGATTTTGAAATAGAAAGCAATGCATCAACTAACATTCATGACTATTTTCCTACAATGCCTAAAAAGAACGTTTTATTTTAAGACAAATGCATCTATAACTAGTCTATATGATTTTAATGCACTCTCCTATTTTATGATGAAAATAGCCACTGATTGGGCCACATGCAAGCAAACCAAAACACAATGGCCTAGCACGCTAGAGACTAGGGCGGACCTTATAGGCAGAGGTCCATTTTTCCTAGTAGCACCTAGAGGAAATTTAAAAGAAACCTAGGAAATGCAAAATGCAATTTTTATTTCTTTTTTCTTTCATTTTCCCTAATTAATCTATGTTTATGCTTGTTATTTCTGGAAATCAAATGCAGATAGAAAATCAAAGAAATACTAGGAAGGGGTACCAACCTTGAATCCCACTCAGATGACAAAAATTCTGCCCTCTATTACACTTCTCTTCTGGTCATTGTTGATCAGAGCGGTTGAATTTCGGCCATTGTTAGTAGGAGCGGCTAAGATTGTTGGCCGCTGTAGACTAGAGCGGCTAATTTTTGGCCACTGTAGACCAGAGAGGCTAGGCCTACACACAAAAATAAGTTAGTATCTAGGAAAAAAATGAAAAATTAGTGGAGGTCCCACCGTGATCACCATCTATAGCGACCCCGGGATGCACACACCACTCTTAACTCTACTTGCAATGTTATTATTATACCAAAAATGAAGCTAAAAGATTATGAGAAGCATATAACATGGAAATGATAAAGAATGGATCTTTCATTAATATTGAAACCCGGTTACATGTCGGTCCCTCTTAGGGATACCCATCTTGATACAATGATTTACAAGTGGATGAAGAGATGTCCCCTTTTGCAAAAGGGGTGGCACACTCTAAAATGCTTCCCGATTCTACACATGAAAATTTTTGAGGGCTTACAGATGCCTCCTTCTCTAGGTATGTCTCTCGGATGGATCCTCTTGCTCTCGTATGTCATGGATTATGTCTCATGAACCTATGGCCCTATATGCAATTCAAACAACAATACACGTTTAGTTATCCGAGATTGCCTCCCGGATGAGGTTGTTAGCAATAAATCTGATAATGAAAGGAAATATGCTCAATGTAATGAAACTAATGCTAAAATGGATCTTATGCTAATGATATGAAAACATAAAGAAAATAGAATGAAAGAATCTAATACCAAAACCCTAGACTAGGCCTACGGGCCACTGTCCAAGACAATGGCCGCTAGAATGAAACTTGTTCTCTTGCTCCAAGGCTATGGATCTTAAGCTTGCTATTAATGTTAAATGATTATTGTATGTGCATGGATAATTACCTCTCAGTTGGCTAGCACTTCGTCGCTCCTCAAGGGTGCTCAGATCTGCTCTCCAATCCGATAGGGCTTCACTGCGTATCTTCTCCAAGAAAAGCTCTCTCAAAGAAGTCTGCTAAAAGATCATCCTTGGTCTCAGAATTGATATCTGATCCTCGATGGGTGATTATTGATCCTTTGGTGCTCTCAGGCTTACACCTTTTATAGTGTGAAACCCTAGGTCTATGTCCAAACCCTAGGAATGAATTTCTCATGCGTAGTGAGAGTTAGCATGAGAAGCTTTTTGTCTTTTGTCTATGTTTGGAGGCCAGTTAACTGAAATATAACTACCAACTTGAGTCCCCTATGCAAACTGGTTGTTAGCATGAGAAGATTTTGTCCTTTGTCTATGTTTGGAGGCCAGTTAACTAAAGTCTAACTACCCACTTGAGTCTCCTATGCAAACTGGTTGTTAGCATGAGAAGATTTTGTCCTTTGTCTATGTTTGGAGGCCAGTTAACTGAAGTCTAACTTTGGACTTGAGTCTCCCATGTAAACTAGTCGTTAGCATGAGAAGTTTTGTCATTGTCTATGTTTGAAGGCTAGTTAACTGAAGTCTAACTTTGGACTTGAGTCTCCCATGTAAACTAGTCGTTAGCATGAGAAGTTTTGTCTTTGTCTATGTTTGAAGGCTAGTTAACTGAAGTCTAACTTTGGACTTGAGTCTCCCATGTAAACTGGTTGTGAGGGGGAATGCAAAGTTATCCCCACTCACTTTATTGTATGCAAACTGCCACTTCCACCCCTGATTAGGCTTGTTTGTTGGCAAAATACTTTTTATGACTTAGTCACTGTCATCTCAGTGACTAAGATTTGGCCACTGTCATCTGCAGTGGCTAAGGTCTGGCCGCTCTCAGCTTGAGCGGCCAGGATCCAGCCGCTCTGGTTTACAACAGCTAAGCTTGGATGGGTTAAAACTGCCATTTTGAGTGGTTAGGACCACTGATTGCTCTTGTAAAGGTCCAAAATTGGACATATGGTCTTCAGATGTGCTCATATGAGTGGTTTCCTAAACATGACATGTTTTAGGTGTCTACACCATCACAGTGAAAATTTACATTGTCATCATTTCTCATGTTATATTTCAAGGACCTATACATATAAAACATAAATTATTAATAGTACGATATCCAAGAATGATAAAACATAATAATTTAAAATATATGCACATTATATATAAATAACAATATTATAAAACATTTTTTGGAAGGACATTCTCCCCCTCGTTCAAAACATAGTCTTGTATGTTTTAAAATATATTTTTAATTAAAAATATGAAGAAATTGTTTGTTCATGGAATCTACATCCTCCCATGTAGCATTCCTTTCTAAAAATTGATCTCATTATACCTTACATTGATTCACATTTTTTACCTTAAACTTGTGGTATGAAAGGCTATTATTTGGACTAGGTGAACTTTAATGGTGATAGGATATATCATTTGTAAATTAGACACATTGCAAACATGCGATGGATCAACAAAATATTGTTTTTTGAGTACGGATACATGGAAGACATAATGGATATTTGACATAAAAACTATGTGCCTCCTTCAACATAGAGCATTTGCTATCTTGTTTTCCTTCCCCTTAATGTATTCAAATCCAAATTCTTACTCAATCAAGAATTCCACCCATCAATGTTGTCTTCCATTTAAAAGAGGTTGGGTGAAGATATATCTCAAACTTTGATGATTTGTGTTTAACTTAAAGTGCTTTCCCAACAAATAATACCTCTAAGATTTAAGTCCATAGACCATAAATTCTAGATCTAAATCATGGGTGACATAATATAATTAATTTTTTTAAGCTTTCAATACTTGTAGGCTATGATTACCTCATTTTGAGTCAAAATCACACCCAAACCTTTAGAAGAGGTATTAGTGTAAACTGTAAACCAGGGTTATGCATAGTGGCGAATATTTTCCATTTGGGTGAATATTAGGATTTTCAAAATTGGAAATTGGAGAATATGAGGACCCTCAATGTCATTCCATTCGCCTAAAAGTTTTAGGCTTAATTTTTTCTTAGGGTCAATTCGCAACAATATATATCCAAACATAGGCATATTTGTACTCGTTGGAAAGCTCTTTTTAAGCTTGATCTAATGGTGGTATTTTTATGAAGTTATAAGATGATTTAATAGGTCAAAATTGGACCCAAATATGACCTTACATTTTAGAGCTTCAAATACCCCAAATTTTGGTGTGAAGATGCTCGATTTGATTTTCTTAGGATTCTCCATGATTCACCTTGATTTTGATTAGGATTCACCAATTTTTTACAAGTACATTTTGAGTCCAACCCCTTATGCATAACCCTACTATAAACTTTTCTAATGGATTAGGTATCTTTAGAATTGGAGTAGTTGTCAATATTTACTTTAGTATCTTGAAAGCCTCTTCACATTATTATATCTATTTGAATATTTTTATTTTTCTTTGCAAATTAATGAATGGATAAGAAATATTTGAGTTCTTCACAATATGTCCATTGTTTCTTCACAATATGTCCATTGTTTCCTACCATTCCCATGAAACTGCATACTTCTAACACATTAGTGGGTGCAAACCAAGTATTTATAGCTTTAATATTTTTAGGATTGATAACAATTCTATTAGCAGAAATAATATATCCTAAGTATTGAACTTGTGGGATATAAAAATCATACTTAGAAAGCTTCCTGTTGAAAGCACGAGGATACGGAAGCAAAATGGCGTACCGGGTGCGATGCAAACAAAAGCAAAACGTAACGCTAAGTCCTACGAACGAAAATGCATGAAAAGGGGAAAACAAGCGAAATGAAATGAGATGTAAAGAAAATGTAAAGTGCAGCCCTTTATTTTATTAATTTTCTCGAGATCAGGTTACAATACGTCTCCTCCCTTTTCAGGGGCTAGGAGCGTTAAACATAGTTTTGTCACACCACGGATGGTACGCTTTCTTCCGCGTGCCCACATGTGAAATGGGTGGGCCAAACGTTGCCACCGCTTGCGTGAATGCATCTATGCCTCCTTGCTGCCCCTTCGGTGTCGAGATCCTATGTTCAAAAAAATAGCAAATGATTAAAAGCACCTGTGGATGGAGGGAAACATGCGATCCCCAAGGCCTCCGATTAATGCATGCATAAAATAATTAAAACTATAATCAAAACATATCAGAATGAGCTAAAATTTGGATAGAGGCATGGAAACATTACCAAGAACACACTGCAAAAGGAATAGTCAAGAAATCTACCATATATTTCTAATCACTCCGGGGTGGGACGATTAGGACTGTCACAAAATGTCAGAAAGTGACCTCCTAAATGTCCCATCCAGGGGCCTCCAAAACACCTGCAAAGTTGGGGTTAGGCAAAAAGGGGCATTTTGAGATGACCCAGAAGGTCAGATTTTGCAAATTCTGCCTCGATCACCCTGTATCCGATGATGCTCCCTGTATGTTAATGAAAGCGAAAAACACTGAAAACATAGCCAATATTCATCAGAATGACATGAAATTTGAATGGCAGCCTATATGAGTGACCTAAAATGAAATGCAAATGAAATAGTAAATAAATATACTATAGATTTCTAATCACTTCGGGGTGGGGCGATTAGGACTGCAGCAGTGTGGGGGGCACCCGGGGGCAGGACGCCCGTCGTTTGGGGCTTGGTTTTGGCACCAATCCACTTGGGATGGGTCCAAAACCTCCTAGGGGGTTGTGTCAGCAAATTGGGTGGGGTATTGTGGCCAAATTTTTGGGTTTTGGGTCCGAATTGCGCTTCCAATGATCACCCAATAACCTCCCTTCCAAAAGAGAGATCAAGGAGGTAAGAAGCACAAGCGATGGGTGAGGATGTAATTCGACAACACTCCGTTGCTCCAAATGCTCCTGCCCTATCCTTTTTTTGGGGTGAGAAGACTCACCATTTTATAGACCTGAGGGTCTCTTGTGAATGAGCATGCAGAGGCGCCACTTGGCCATCATGCCTTGTTAGGGGAGAGAAGATTCCTCCCTGATTAAGGGCTCCATGACTGCCTCTTTGAGCTCAAAAATGCTCACTCGCACTCCCATGCATTGAAGGTGGAGTTGAGTGGTGGATCTGAGCTACCATTTGTCAAGGTTTGACCTTTTTCCCATCAAACCTACTATTCGCCCCACCCTGGAGCGAATATTGCTAATCGTCCCGGGGTGGGACGAATACCAGTTTGTAATCATCCCAGGGTGGAACGAGTAGGGAGCAGAGTGCCTGAAAGGTGCCAAATTGACCTCTGACCTTCCAAAATTGTTGTGGGAGTGGTTAGGACCACTTTTTAACCTCTAGGGGCTGCCCTAGGGGCTATGTATGTCAATTTGATCAGTGCTTGTCATCACATAATCGGATTGGTGTTGTTTTGGTGTCTACAGATGCCCCTTTTTGGGATGCGTTGTGCGTGGCACAGTGTTGAGCAAAAATAGATAACCAAAGCACTAATGATTAGGGTTTCTTGGTAACCTAACCAAATTTTGATGCCCCAAGTATGGAAAGGGCACGCATTCTTGAATCCTTGCTTCTGACGAGCTAAGGAGCTTAATTCAAGTGTTAACCTTTTTCGGTGAGGTGTTACTTGATCTTGGACATTGTTCAGTCATGAATAGGCAAAGGGCGCAACCTTTTGTCTATGGGAACCTTGAGTTCATGATTCTAGAATGCCAAGTGTTTGATCAGCTTGTGATAATTGCTTGTTTGCTACCCCAAGCAGGAGCGTGATTGTCTTTGTCAATGATTCTTTGAATGCATGCCATTTCCTTGATTGGGTATGTAGTTGTTGGTTGGTGACTAAGTGTGACTACCCCCTCAAGCGACGAATCGATGAGGGAATGACCGACATGAGAAAAGAGATGAGTCACTTGACCCAAGATGACTTTTGTAAGGGTGCCTTCAGTTGTTTTCCGTTGAATGCTTATGCAGTTTCCCAACAATCTGACCTATTTTTGGTGGGTTTTAACCCTTTTGTGACGCATTTTGGAGCTAAAATTGTCAAAAATCCATCCTCCCATGGAGCGGTCCGGCTATGGTAGCCTTCTTAGGGAGTAGGATAGTGACAATTTGTGACCCCAATGTCGGTTTTGTATGCCAATAATGTCAGGCACAAAGGCGCCTTTGTTCGGCAATGTTATTGGTATTTTTGGGTGGGTTTGGACCCTTTTTGTGACGCCTTTTGGGGATGAAATTCTCAAAAATCCTTCCTCCCGTGGAGTGGTCCAGCTATGGTAGCCTTCTTAGGGAGTAGGATAGGGAGGATTTGTGACCCTAACATCACTTTTGGATGCCTTGAAGTGTAGGCGCAAAGGTGCCTTTGTTCGGCAATTTTATTGCTATTTTTGGTGCATTTTGGATGCATTTTTTGTTGTTTTTGATTTTCTTGCTCTGTAATCGTCCCAGGGTGGGACGAATACCAGTTTAGTAATCGTCCTAGGGTGGGATGAGCGCTAACTAGAGTACTCATCCCAGGGTGGAATGATTATAGGCCTAAAAGCCTATTTAAGGGCCAAAACTAGGTTTTGGGCTCATTTGCATTTGTTTTTTTTGGCGATTTGGAGCTGTGAGGAGGAGGAGGTCGAGTTCGCGTAGCGGAGCACTGTCAAATTTTCATGGACACAATGAGTTCATGGACCGGATCATCCAGTGGCAGAGCCGAGGTGAGACCCGTGAGTGCTCCTTCTCTTTATTTTGCTTGTTTTATTTTACAGTTAAAAATCCATAATTTATTTTGTGTTTGTATTCTGTTTTTGCGTTTAAACTAAGATTAAACCCTAGTTTAAATTTTTGTTTGGTTTTTTGTATTATGCGTTTTAAACTAATATTAAACCCTAGTTTAAAGTTTTATTGTTATTTTGTTTTTTTTTGTTTTTCAGCTTTAAACTTAAGGTTAAAAACCCTAGGTTAAAAATTTGTGTATTTTGTTTTTTTTGTTTTGTTTAAACTAAGATTAAGAAACCCTAGGTGAAAAATTTGTGTATTTTGTTTTTTGTTTTAAACTTAAGGTTAAAAATCCCTAGGTTACTGTAAATTTGTTGTTATTTTGTTTTTTTTTTTGTTTTTTAAACTAAGGTTAAGAAACCCTAGTTGAAAAATTTGTGTATTTTTTTGTTTTTTTTTTGTTGTAAACTAAGTTTAAAGATCCCTAGGTTAATGTAAATTTGTTGTTATTTTTTTAAATTTTTTTGTGTTGTTTTTGTGTTGTTTTTGGATTTTCAGGTGGTGAAGAGCCGGTACTGTCAACCAATGATGTTTTTGGATGCACGGGAGGTGCTGACTATGGCGGACTGGGAGTGGCTTGATGCCCTTGGGCTCAAGCATGTGACTCAGCTAGAGCCTATGGTGGGGGATCGGGCATATCTGACTGCCTTGATCAACTTGTGGGATCCCCGCACCAACACCTTTCATCTCCCAATAGGGGAGATGATAGTGACTCTTGAGGACGTCTATCAGATTCTATGGATTTTGATAGATGGATTGCCCATTCGGACTACTCCTCATGATCAGTGAATGGTGGTGCTGACATGGTGCTTTGGGCATGGGGTGGAGATGGGGGTGGATAGTCCGGTGGAGAGGGCAGAGGGGGACTGCCTGATTGGCAAGATTTTGGTGCGGTGGTGGCTGGAGAAGGGTGTGTTGGGGGTGAGGCATGCACTGCTCATGACCCTCATCTCCAACATGCTGTTGCTCGACTCATCTGGTGCGAGGTTCCCTTGGAACCTGTTGGAGGTAGTTTTTAGACTGGTTGAGTGTCTGACCTCAGAGCCATTGATTATGAGGTGGGGTCAGACACTACTGGCACAGCTTTATGATGAGTTGTACGAGGTCCACTATCAGAGGTAGAAGGGGATTGGGTGCAGCTACCTATTGCAGTGTTGGGGGTGGTAGCACATAGCTATGGAGCGGCCATAGGGTTTGTCATGGACCACTCGGGCAGAGATGGTGGATAGGGAGATTGGGTATGCTACTCTATGGCGGAGGTCAGAGGAGCAGGGGCAGAGTTAGCGATGGGCAGGTGTCATGGGGCACTATGTTGATGCCTTCTTGCCTCTTGCTCCAGGGGAGGTGTTCTAGAGTCTATACCGAGACTGTCCAGCCTGGCTTGAGGTTGGGGAGTGGCTTCGACGGGCGCATAGGGGGAGGTGGCTGATCGGGTGACATGGGACCGAGCAGGAGTACTTCTCGTATGTCCGGGTGACTCGATAGTTTGGGGTGCACCAGGGATTTCTTGGTGAGCCCTTGATCTATCGATGTCGGGGTAATGAGAGGACTCTAGCCTAGCCGATCATTGAGCCGTTGGGTGAGGAGTCGGATGCAGTGATTGATGTCCCCGACGTGGACAATGTCAGGGTGACTGTCGAGTATGACCAATGGTGGATGATGTGGTGATGGCGGGGTGAGGGGCCTCTAGGAGGTCCGGATGTGGTAGCAATAGGTGGTGAGGATGCAGAGGCATCAGGGGAGGGTTGGGGCACTCCGCATGATGATGCAGATATGGTGGAGGTTGACGACTTGACTGGGGATGACCTAGGGGTTCTAGAGTAGCTGGATATATAGGACATTTCGGAGCAGTGGGTGCTGGAGTAGCCCATCATCCCGGAGATGCCCATGCCTCAGGTAGTCCCAGGGGACATGGAGGCTAGGTATCATGCTGAGATAGCATGATTGGAGGATCTACTATGGAGATGAGATGAGGAGCATGGGGAGGTTCTGTAGGAGAGGGATCTCCTACGGACTCAGTTGGTGGAGCGGGAGAACGCATTGGTTGTGTACCATCGATGGGATGGGGACACAGATGCTTCATGGGAGAAGGATCTCCTATGGACTTAGTTGGCATAGCGTGATGATGCATTGGCTACGTACCATCGATGGGAGGTGGATTGGGTCCGACATCGGTTGGATTTGGAGGTAGAGATTATCCGCCTCGGTGGGCAGTTACCTGAGCTCACTGGAGGTGGATCTTCACGTTGAACGAGAGACAGTGAGACTAAGCAGTCTGCTTCCTCTCATCGTAGGTGGGTGGGTGAGGGCAGTGCTAGTGGGCATGATGCGAGGGCTGGCAGTAGCCACCCTGAGAGGTCCCATAGGACCCACACCACTGGGGGTAGTTCCAGTCGCACCGATCCTATGTGATCATGGTGGCCGACGCCCTAGGCTTGGGGGTTTTTGAGTTTTTGATTTTGTTTGTGAGGTTAGAGGACCATTTTATTGTAGCCTGAGGGCCTTTTTGATGATATATATACATGACTTTATTTGTGTTTATACACTTGTTATGGTTTAATTTTATGCACATTTATTTATGTTGATGTATGCATGTTTATTTATTTTGATGTATGCATATGTTGTTATGAATGCAAATGTTTGTAGCTATATGATATGCATATGGAATGGACAAAAATGATTTGTTGATAACTTGGCGGTGGCACCATAGACTGTACAAGATTTACTGGCTTTCTGTACTATGTGATTGTTTTGTAAAATGACTTTGCATGTGTATATTTTTTTGTTTTTGTTTTGTATTTTCTGATGATGATGTAAGAATGGAATGTACCACAGTTGTGTTAAAATATAGTTAAGGTTTTCTGATACTCAGATGTTTTAGGTTAACTAGCCAGGACTGTACGTTTATCTCACAAGACTTTTGAACAAGGTATGAATCAGACTTGAGTTCGACCAAGTTATTTCACATCCCTGTGTGTGCAATTGAGTTCGTTTATGTGGTATTTGTCAGGATACCGCCATTGCCAGATAGGCTATCAACCAAACCTGTACTGAGGATCACCTAATTAGCTCCACTAATTATTTTGTTGTATTTAGTAAGATTAATCTATGGTGCTATCTAGGATACCATAAGCTAGCTCATCCACATGCAAACATTGATCTGCACACAATTTAATGCGACAGATATATCATCATGCGGGAGGTTTGCCACCAGTGACCGATAGGCTATCCACCCAACCGGTACTGAGGATCACCTCATGACCTTCCGAATGCTGAGAGTTCCAGGGATTCAAGTTCGACTCCCTTCTTTTCTTCAATTGTATTGGGATACTTGCTCTTATATGTAGTGATAAAAATCACTGTTTATTTTTGTTTTTTTTTTTTGAGCAAGGGATTTGAGTTTTGAGTGATGAGAATCACTATTTCTTGTGCTTTTTGATGTGTGCACTTTGGGGGTTTTGATGTCAAATTTTGGAGTTTTGACTGTTGCAATTTTTTTGATGTTTGCAACTTTTTGAGAACTTGGGATTTTTGGGGAATTGGGTAGGGAAGATGCTTGTCCTTTTGCCAACTCTCAGCATTCTTGGGGTCATTCGCATAGGGGGATGAGTGAGATAACCTTTTCACTGTATGGTATCCTGGATTGCTTTGTAGGTTTCATCTTTCATTCACACAACTTGGGAATTTTTTTTATGTGTTTTAACTTGTGTTGGGATGCTATGTAACAAGGTGTGATCCAAGTAAAACTCTACCTTTGTAAAAATCTGTCTGACTTTGTACAGTTTTTGGCTAGAAATCTAATGATAGCTGAATGACGAAAACCCTAGATGCATTAGAAGACAACTGACTATGATATGGTGCAAAATGTGAATGGCGTTTATTTTTGATGGACTATTTACAAAGTGGAAAAATGTGGAAAATGATGGAGTTGTCGAGTAATTACAGTCTATGGTGCATTTGACCTGTATGACCAACAAATATGCAATGTATGTTTGTGATGCCTAATGCAACTTATTTTTTTGTGTTTTGATTTTTAAGAGTATGCATGGAAGTGAGATGCAGTTTTTTTGTTATTTTTTATTATTTTATTGTTTTGTTTGTTTTTGAATATTTGTTTTTGACCAAGCGATTGTGGGAACCCTTGGAGCTTTTGGTTTGACCAAAGAGTTTATGGATACCTTTGGGGCATTTTTTTGGTTGACCAAAGAGTTTATGGATACCTTTGGGGCATTTTGGGTGGGGGGGGGGGGGGGGGGGGGGCGGGGGGGGGGGGGGGGGGGGGGGGGGGGGGGGGGGGGGGAGGGGGGGGGGGGATGGGGTGGGGGGTGGGGGGGTGGGGGGGGGGGGGGGGGGGGGGGGGGGGGGGGGGGGGGCGCGGGGGGGGGGGGGGGGGGGGGGGGGGGGGGGGGGGGGGGGGGGGGGGGGGGGGGGGGGGGGGGGGGGGGGGGGGGGGGGGGGGGGGGGGGGGGGGGGGGGGGGGGGGGGGGGGGGGGGGGGGGGGGGGGGGAGAGAGAGGGGGGGGGGTGGTTGCTTCCCCCCCGGAGGGGGGGGGGGGGGGGGGGGGGGTGCTTTCTTTCTCCCTCCAAAAAAGGGAACGCCCCCCCACCCCCCCCCCACCCCCCCGCCGGGGGGGGGGGGGGGGAGAGAGAGTGTTTTTTTTTCTTCTCACCCCCCACCCCCCCGCCCCGCCCGCCGGGGGAAAATTTTTGTTTTTTTTTCTTTTCCCCCCTCTGAAAGAAAAGAAAAAAACGGAGGGGGGAGAAGGGCCCCTCCGGGGGGGGAGAGAAGGGGTGTCCCACGCCCCCCCCCGGGAGGGCCCCCTCGAAAAACCCTCGCCTTGAAAAGGCAAGGGAAGGTATTTCCAACTCAAGAGGCATGATTGCCTCGGAGCCATACACCAATGAAAATGGAGTTGCCCCAATGGGCGTCCGAATGCTAGTGTGATAAGCCCAAAGAGCAAGTGGGATTTGAATGTGCCAATCCTTGTGACTATCTATGACTATCTTTTTAAGGATGGCAACTAGCATTTTGTTTGATGCCTCTGCTTGCCCATTTGCCTATGGATAATAGGGTGTTGAAAAATTATGCTAAATTTTGTACTTTGTTGTCAAAGCATGCACATATTTGTTTTTAAATGACGTCCCATTATCCGAGATGATCTTGGATGGAATACCAAAATGACATATGATGTTATGTAAAATAAACTCTGCAATGCGGGTTCTAGTCGTAGAGGTAAGCGGAATTGCTTCCACCCACTTGGTGAAGTACTCTGTGGCCATTATGATAAACGTGTGATGACTTGATGATGTAGGGGAGATCTTTTTGATTAGATCTAAGCCCCACTACAAAAATGGCCAAGCCGATTGGATCGGCTGCAAGGCCTGAGAAGGTACATGTGTCAAATTGGCATGGTGTTGACACTTCATGCACTTCCTTACATACGTGCAACAATCTCACTCTAAAGATGGCCAATAATAGCCCATGCGAAGAATGCGCTTTGCGATGGCCATACCACTGAAGTGGCCACCGCATGTACCATCGTGCACTTGGGTGATCGCCCAAGTGGACTCCTATTGGTCCAAGCAATGAAGGAGGATTCCTTCGTAGCTTCGACGGTACAAAATGTCTCCTAGCAAGACATGTTTTGCCACTTTCTATTTGAATGATATTTTTATGGCATGTGACAATCCAAGTGGGAGGTTACCTAGCTTGAGGTAATCTCTTATGGGTGTGTACCAATCCTACTGATCAAAAACCTTGATGGTATGAACAACCAATCCCTCTTGAAGTTCATCCCTAGCAAAAGCTGAGCGGGAATGGACCTGTAAGAATAGCGTTGTGTTGCTATTAAGAGGATTCAAGGAGAACAAGGACCCCCAGTTGGCATGATTCAGACTATCATGGATTCGAGAGAACTTATCTTGAGATGGTTCAATCTGGATCAGGTGGACTCCTGGCGTTAGGTCAGAGCTTGCATGCTCCATCATGGATTGCGATAGTGTTTTGACTTGAATGGTTGTCATCTTACCGAAAGGGTCTTATGGGATTAGTGACCCCAAGGAGGCCATAGTGTCCACAAAATGATTCGATGATCGAGGGAGTGCCTCGATGTCGTACCATTCAAGCTTTGCCAGGAATTTGTCCACAAGGGCTTTGTAGGCCTGCAGAACTAGGCATTTGCATTGGAATACCCCTTTTACTTGGTTGACAATTAACAGTGAATCACCAAAGATGTTCAAGCATTTGATGTTCATGGTGATTGTTATTTGAAGACCTATGAGCAAGGCTTCGTATTCGGCATTGTTGTTGGTGCATGGGAAATCTAGTTTAAATGATAGAGGCATTGGAGCCCCTTGTGGTGTGAAGAATACAATTCCCATGCCACCCCCTTGCTCACATTTAGAACCATCAAAAAATAGGGTTATGTCGGCCTGTGACTCAGGCTCATCAGAATCTGGTGATTCTGAGACATGGAAGACCCCATCATCGGGTAGCTCTATGGTCAGAGGCTGATCATCTTCGAGAGGAGCCTCTACTAGTTGATCGGTGATGACTTGACCTTTGATGGACTTCTGTCCAATGAATTCGATGTCAAACTCCGTCAACAACATGATCCATTTCATCATGCGGCTACTATGATAAGTATGACTCATCATGTACCACAATGGATTCTCCTTAGACACAACATACGTCATATTGCTCAGCATGTAGTGGCATAGCTTTTTGGTAGCAAATACCACTGCTAAGCATAGCTTCTCAACGTATGCATAGTTAAGTTCATAACTAACCAGGGTGCGGCTAAGATAGTAAGTAGCCTACTCTTTATGTAGTTCATTTTTCTAGGCTAGCATGGCGCCCAGTGCCACCTCAGTAGCTGAGATGTATAAATAGAATGGCACTCCTGGTCTAGGTGGTGCCAATACTTGCGGGAAAGCCAAGTATTGTTTAATGTCATCGAAGGCTGACTGGAACTCGTCATCCCAGTGAAATGCTACCCCCTTGTGTAATAATTTATTCATGGGTCGGCACTTGTCAGATAGCTGCGCTATGAAGTGCTTGATTGACGCGACCTTTCCTTGTAGGCTTCTGAGCTGCTTGATGGTGGTTGGGGGAAGCATTTCAAGGATTGCCTTGACTTTATTTGGATCCACCTCGATGCCTCATTTTGAGACTATGAAACCCAAGAGTTTTCTAGATGTGATGCCAAATACGCACTTCTTGGGGTTTAGTCTGACTTTGTGTTCGATAAGGCGATCGAGGATCTTGCTTAAGTCATCGAGATGATCTGGGCACAAAAGATATTTGGCCAAAAAATCATCCATATAATCTTCCAAAGTTTTATGCATGTGATCATGGAAGATGTATGTCATAGCGCGTTGGTAGGTGGCGCCAATGTTTTTAAGGCCAAAGGGCATGACCCTATAACAAAATGTCCCCCAAGGCATTGTGAATGCCATTTTTAGTTGATCATCGAGATTGATACGAATCTGATTGTATCCCGAGAAACCATCCATGAGGGAAAGCATTTCATGGCCCACTGTAGCATCTACCAATGCGTCGATGCTAGGCAAGGGGAAATCATCCTTGGGACTCGCTTTGTTTAGATCTCAAAAATTGGTGCATATGCGAATCCTCCCGTTCAGGCTTCTTGATGGGTACCATGTTGGACAGCCATGGTGGGTAATCCATGCAGATGACAAACTGTGCATCCAACAACTTTTGTAGCTCATCTTTGACCATTAAGGCTACTTTTGGGTGCATCTTACATAGTTTTTTCTTGACTGGCTTGACTATCGGATCAAGCGTTAGATTATGCGTGACTAGCTATGGGTCTAGCCCCGACATGTCTTTGTAGGACCATGCAAAAACCTCCTTCTTCTCTTTGAGAAGGGCAATGTAATCGGCTTGCTCTTCGGGGGATAGACTTACCCCCAACTTGATGATTTGTGGATTCATTGGATCAGAGCCGATGTCTACGTCAGTCGTCTCTTCGATCGACATGTGGGACCCATCCTCCAACTGGTGTGGAGTTGGGATCAGGTGGATATCATTCACTGAATTTAGATCTACGTTGGGAACCTCGGGTCCCTCTTCAGCATGGAAGATATCTTGAGTTGGTCTTGGGGTGAAATGAAGCATCTCACTGCAAGGCCAGTACTCTGATGGGGATGGTGGTGAGTCAGCATGATCCCAGTCTATAGCATCTAAGTCTAGATACAATGGTCATGTTGGATCAGTTGGATTGCGGATGGGGGTGGTTAAGTCAATGGAGATCATGTTGATGAAATGATTTTGGTCTCCATTACCACGGGTGTGGTGACTCGGACTTCCTTGGTGATCTTTGTGCTCCGGATCTGGCTCTGGGGGTATTGGCACAAATGGATCAGCCCTATGTGCGGATAGAAGGATAGGGTCTACTCTTGGCACTGATGGCTCTATAGGGTCTCTGGGTGGAAAGTGCTCTCTGTATGCCCAAAGTGGTGGATGCAGCACTTGGTCCAACTGTGCGGGGTTTAGGTGCCACCTATGCCTTGGCCCCATGTTTAGTTGTTGAAACATGTCATCAATGTCCATGGGGTATTGTTGCTGTCGCATATGATTGAGATATGCCATCTCAGTTTCATCTTCATAATCACTATCGGAGATCCATAGGCCTTCATTGGCTTTGACAACTATTTGCGACATGTGAGGCTCATCTTGCTCGAGCAAATTGATCTGGTCCCATCGAGGTTGTTCTGCTCTCTGTGGGAGGACCTGATTTTCTTGAGGTGGCCCTTGCTCGACTGGAGCATTCAAGGGGAACATTGCCAATAAGCTTTCTTGATAGTCATCCATGGGGGTCACTTGCGAATGATTGCTATCAGATTCGAAAGGGTCCCACGGTGCTACCTCATATTCTGACTCATCTTCTGAAGATCCTTCTTGACCTTGTCTATATCCCTCTTGGAGGCAAGTTCTTGAACTTTCCCCTTTCTCGATCAAAGGGGAGGAATTGTTGAGGCCCACAAGGTTGGTTGTTAACAATGGGAGATAATCCCCCAATGTGTATGTTGTGTTAGGATTGGCATATGGACCTTGTGCCAACCCATCCTTGTTGCCTAGCCCTAGGCCTTGCATGTTCTCTACCAAGATGTCAAGGGGTAGAGGGTGGTTGAACCCTACTCCTGATTTGTCGTATGGCATCTGATATCTTGGTTGACAAAGAACGCGCACTCCTTGTTCATACCTGCCCAACCCATATCCATGCCAATTACATTGGCCAAGATATCTCAAAGCGAATTCTGGGTTGGACAAATAGTTGACGTCCTCAGCAAAGGGCTCTTCATCTTCTTCCTCTTGCAGGTAAGGTTCAATGCCATTATCGAGGCCCCCATATATAAAATTTGTCTGGTTTGGCGGGTAGCCTAGAGGAACAATAGTGTCGATGGGGAGGCGAGGTCTCCCCATGTCCTGCATGGACTCAAGTGCGGGTGTTGCTACAATGTTCCACACTAGGTACTCCCCTAGGCCCGTATTGGCCATCTCAATGGTGATCATTGGTGGTTGAGGGGGAGGGAATGGGAGTTCTTCCTGAGTCCACTCCATGTCGGGTGAACTAGGCATCTCGACTTCCATTCGGCTAGGCATCTCCTCGGTAGAGATGGTTGAGACTGATGGTGGTGCCTCTTCCAGGGGTTTCTTCCCATTGTCCTTCGATGTGGCCATCATAGGTGGCATCATTGGTGAAGGACCAGACGATGAAGATGGACCCGATTAGGGATTTGAGGGACTTAACAATGGGGATGCATGCAGAATCAGACCCTGTTTAGATGGATTCAACTAAAAATCCAAATGTGTCGATGGAAGGGTCGATTGCGGCATCAGCTGCACCACATTGCAATACTTGAAGGGCTCTAAGTCTATCGGGACTACATGCACCTGCCCTTCGAATGTGTACTTTAGGCACTGATGAGCTATCGAAGGGACACACTTCATGTCCCTGATCCAAGGCCAGCCCAACAAGATATTATAGGCCATCTCACCTTCCAAGATGTGGCACAACGTAGGAATAGTCTTTTGCCCTACTTGGATGGGTAGGACAATTGTGCCAACCATCGAGCATATCACATCATTGAATGCTCGAAGAGTATAGGTGGAGGCCATGATGTGAGATGCTAGGAAACTTGAGGTGTTTCAAAGCCGTTGTTGTGATTATATTACTAGATGAGCCAGTGTCCACCAACACCCTCTTATATGGAATCTCGTTGACCCATGCAATGACGTGCAGGGGTGGATCTGCCATATCACCAGTCATCAATTTTAGCTCGTCTTCTCTAAAGGTGATAACTGGTTCTGTACATCATTTTACATGTCCCACAAAGTTGTTGAAAGAGTTTGCTTCATGGGGCTATAGCTCGATGGCTTTTAATATCTCCATTAGAGCCTCTCGATGGGGTGGTGATTGTTGGATGAGCTCATAGATGGAGAGCCTAGCCGACGTGGTCCTTAAACTTTGGGTAAGTTTAGTCTGAATCATGGCCACTGGTCTAGGTAAGGGAGGTTGTGTAGGGTGCTGTTGAGGTTGTGACATTGATGGAACCTCTCCTGTAGCTGTCGTGGGGGCAGCTGTGCTTGGGTACCTCTTGTTTCGAGTCACTATGCTTATCATCCCTACATACCCCTGCATGGGGCAGTTCTGTGTCACCTCATTGACTTGAAGGGTCTTTGCCTACACATCATGGGTAGGCAAGGGGTCTTTGAAGACCTCCATCTATTGGTTGTTTGGCACAATGGGATTATCCACCGCTAGCATCTTGTTGTCTATTAGGTCTTGCACTAAGCTTTTGAACTTCCAACATGCGTAAAGGTCATGTCCTTTCTATCGATGAAATCTATAGTACAAGTCTTCCCTATAGCCCTTGGGTTTTGGCACGTTGGGGTCTACGAGTCGACTTTCTGGTAGGTTTATCAAGTTTGCCATGGACAAGCGGTCAAACAAGGAGTCTTTAGACTCTATGAAGGGTGTGAATTGTCGCCTAGGGTGATGCTACTGATTTTTCTCTTGCCTATGATTTTCCTTTTCATAGGTGTCAAGAGGAACTGCCTGATAATTAGCCTTTGGGGGTTGTATTGCTTGTGTAGGCTTAGGTATGTTTATAGCAACCTGATTGACCACGGTGGGTTTCGGTTGCATTGACCTAGTTTTGGTATTTTTAGGCCACTCTTTCTTGCATGGCTTGGCAATCTCACCATCTTGTATCTTGATCTCCTCAATGATTCTGGCTTGCATCAGGGCTTCCTCGAGAGTGGCATATTGCTATAGCTACAATAGCATGGAGATCGACCTCAAACAACTCTTTGAGAACATTTGGGTCAGGTCGGCCATGGGAGGGAGGTAGGGCAGCTTTGAAAGCAACGTCCTCCACCGATTTCCATAAGCCGCCATGGTCTCTTCCTCATACTTCCTGAGGCTAGCTAGGTCGCTTAATGACGCCTTCTTCTTGGTGTTGAAGGTGAAGCGTTCGAGGAATGCATCCACTAGCTGGTCCAGGTTACTGATGCTATGCTTTGGCAACTGAGTGAACCAATCCGAGGTAGGGCCTACGAACGTGGTTATAAATGTTCTTAGCAGCAAAGCATCATTGTCCTGAATGCCAAAGCATTGGCTCAGGAACCTTGTCACGTGCTCTTGGGCATCTTCCTCCCCTCTAAATATTGCCAATTGAGGCATTTTAAAGTGTTCAGGGTATGGGGGTGCAGGCACTGAAGGATGCACAGGGTGACTATGGAGTTGGCATAAAGTGGGCTTTTGAGGCCCAGAAGTCTTGGTCTCCATAGACTCTAAGCATTCTAGTAGCGCTTTGTATGCATCAAAAGATTTGATCTCTTCCTCCTTGGTTTGTTCCCATTGCAAATTATGGGGAACTTGAGGCCTATGGAGGGGTAGCTGGATAGCACCCCCCTGCCTTGGTAGGGTATTTCAGCCCACTCTTCTTCTTGCTCAAACTCCTCATAGGCTTCTTGAGGAGTTCCTGGGTGTGACCTATAAACATGGGTGGGCACCCATGGAGGGTGCCCATCATTGGCTCTAGGGGTGGTCTCCCACTCAGGTCTAGGAGGTCTTGGAGGTAACATTTGATAAGGTCATGGAGACCTGTCTCGCACCAAGGGGTTGTGCCTCTCATACAACTCTGTCCTATGCATGTGAGGGGTTGGGACCCTCTCAGGCATAGTGTTCTAGAGCAACTCATCTGTCTGATGCTGAATGCACTCTTTGCTAAGGTGATATAGGTGCTCTAACTATTGTTGATCTTGCTCAAGCTGCATGATTTGCGCTTGGTGGGCGGCATGTTTGGCAAATGCCAAGTCAATTTGTTCCACCGTCTTGAGTCTAGGAGGCCTAGATGCCTCCCCTACACATCTATCTCGGTCGTGGTGATCCGAGATCTCTATAGGTCGCTTCCCTCTATCGAGGTTAGCGGCATTCACCCGAGGCTCTGGCCTCAGTAGGTGATCTTGATAAATAGCAGGTGCGGAAGTGCATTGTTCCCACACTGTGTATTGCTATTGAGGAATGTAGTGGTCTTCCTCATGCTCCCTTTCGTATATGTGAAAGGGGCGGGTAGAATTGGCTCACCCTGTCTGAAGAGCCTTGTGCTCTGGATTTGGCCTATTGTTTCTGACAGTAATAAGGGGTAGAGGAGGGATGATGTAATCATGTGGCCCCTCCTTATGGACCCTATGCTGTTCTAGCACTTCATTGCATGGTGGCCACTCATAACGAGTGTCTAAGGGAGCCTTCCCATTTATGTTGAGTGCCACGTGTAAGGACTCCTCCTGAAAGGGTCTATGTTGAATGGGAGTGCCCCTCGAAGGGGTGCCTCTATAGTCCCATTCCGTCATGGTATGATGTGGACTATTTTGTGGGTCAGGCCACCAAGGTGGTATGACCAAGTCCTTGGGGCTATAGCGGAGGTGACTTGTGCCCCCTTGTACACTTTTCGTAGCTTCTGCCCATGATTGGGCTTGGCTATGGGTGTACACCATGGTGGTGTTTCTCTAAACGATGCATACATTTTTATCTTCTTTATGATTTTTTATGCTACACTAAACAAACAGGAGCCACACAAACAAAGAAGTGATTATCTCATTTATAGATTAAAGGTGTGCCCTAGATCTGGTTTAATGTGTTTTGATTTTTGTTTTGAAAGCTTTGTAAAGAAAATTTTGTTGTATATGCAATATGAGGGCTCTTATATCTCCCAAAATGGTCGCCCCTTCGATATACCACTGCTAGGCCTTTATACCGAACCTCTCAATATACCCGCCCTTACGTGAGGGAAACTATTGGTACGCGAGAGCAGAACAATACGTGGAACATAGGCGGTACAGAAGGGGAATCACTCTATTTTTGACACCTACCATAGAAGACTTATCCTCATGCACTGGGAATCACCCCAGCTACACTTGGTCAGCTTTCATCAGGATTTACGTCTAGCAACAGTAGCGATCAGGGTTATGTATGCAAAATTCAAGCCAAGGTGGTGATGAAATCCACCATTGGTCTTGATCAAGTGTTGGGGTTTTATGACCAACGCCTTGATGTTTAGATTATCTCGTGGTGTGTGGGGTTCTTTTTACTTGCGAAAAGAAAGAAATCATGCAGTAAACTTTCCTATGCAAGCAAAGAAACAGAAAAATCATAGAAACAGAGACAAAAAATTACAGAGAGTGTTCAGACAACCTACCTCTTCTCTGTCCACACCAGATGCCCCTGAGTTTCTGCTCAAAAACTGCATAGAGAGCTAATCATCCTGGGGTGGGATGAATAGCAGATCTATATTCATCACAGGGTGGGACGAATGCCTTATTCGTCCCAGGGTGGCACGAATTCCAGTCTGTATTCGTCACAGGGTGGCACGAGCAGCAGTCCAACGCTTGAAGGATTAACACCTGAAAGCAAAAACACACAATTTTGATCAAAAATTTGATCTCAAAATCAAGGGACAGAGTCCCACCATGATCGCCACTGAAAGCACGAGGATACGGAAGCAAAATGGCGTACCGGGTGCGATGCAAACAAAAGCAAAACGTAACGCTAAGTCCTACGAACGAAAATGCATGAAAAGGGGAAAACAAGCAAAATGAAATGAGATGTAAAGCAAATGTAAAGTGCAGCCCTTTATTTTATTAATTTTCTCGAGATCAGGTTACAATACGTCTCCTCCCTTTTCAGGGGCTAGGAGCGTTAAACATAGTTTTGTCACACCATGGATGGTACGCTTTCTTCCGCGTGCCCACATGTGAAATGGGCGGGCCAAACATCACCGCCGCTTGTGTGAATGCATCTGTGCTTCCTTTATGCCCCTCTAGTGTCGAGATCCTATGTTCAGAAAAATAGCAAATGATTAAAAGCACCTACGGATGGAGGGAAACATGCGATCCCCAAGGCCTCCGGTTAATGCATGCATAAAATAATTAAAACTATAATCAAAACATATCAGAATGAGCTAAAATTTGGATAGAGGCATGGAAACATTACCAAGAACACACTACAAAAGGAATAGTCGAGAAATCTGCCACATATTTCTAATCGCTCTAGGGTGGGACGATTAGGACTGTCACAAAATGTCAGAAAGTGACCTCCTAAATGTCCCATCCAGGGGCCTCCAAAACACCTGAAAAGTTGGGGTTAGGCAAAATGGGGCATTTTGAGATGACCCAGAAGGTTGGATTTTGCAAATTCTACCTCGATCACCCTGTATCCGATGATGCTCCCTGTATGTTAATGAAAGCGAAAAACACTAAAAACACAGCCAATATTCATCAGAATGACATGAAATTTGAATGGCAGCCTATATGAGTGACCTAAAATGAAATGCAAATGAAATAGTAAAGAAATATACTACATATTTCTAATCACTCCGAGGTGGGGCGATTAGGACTGCAATAGTGCGGGGCGCCCGGGGCAGGATGCCCACCGTTTGGGGCTTGGTTTCGGCACCAATCCACTTGGGATGGGTCCAAAACCTCCTAGGGGGTTGTGTCGAAAAATTGGGTGGGGTATTGTGGCCAAATGTTTGGGTTTTGGGTCCGGATTGCGCTTCCAATGATCACCCAATAACCTCCCTTCCAAAAGAGAGATCAAGGAGGTAAGAAGCACAAGCGATGGGTGAGGATGTAATTCGACAGCACTCCATTGCTCCAAATGCTCCTGCCCTATCCTTTTTTTGGGGTGAGAAGACTCACCATTTTATAGACCTGAGGGTCTCTTGTGAATGAGCATGCAGAGGTGCCACTTGGCCATCATGCCTTGCCAGGGGAGAGAAGATTCCTCCCAGATTCCTCCTCGGGTGGGACGAATACCAGTTTGTAATTGTACCAGGGTGGAACGAGTAGGGAGTAGAGTGCCTGAAAGGTGCCAAATTGACCTCTAACCTTCCAAAACTGTTATGGGAGTGGTTAGGACCACTATTTAACCTCTAGGGGCTACCCTAGGGGCTATGTATGTCAATTCGATCAGTGCTTGTCGTCACATAATCGGATTGGTGTTGTTTTGGTGTCTACACCTGTAAATATGATTCTTTCTAAGTATTTATAGGAAAATTATCATGTTTTTATCATGTTATTCCTTAGTTCATGAATAAATAAATAATATGAGCACAAAATGGTCTAGTTGCTCTTAAAATTCACTATTTATAAGATTCATAAAGGTGGCCAAGCATTTTTTAACCCAAAAGGTAATATTGTGAATTCATAATATCCATACATTTTTCTAAAATAAATTTTATGAGTATCATATTCTCTAATCCTTAACTGATGGTAGCTGAATCTAAGATTAATTTTTGAGAAGATAGTAGCTCCTTTTAACTGATCAAATAGATCATCAATTCTTGGTAAGGAGTATTTGTTCTTGATAGTTACCTTATTAAGCATTCTATAATCAATACATAGCCTTAAGGATCCATAACTACACCAAAAAGAGTATTTAAGGGTGGTTATTCATCCATTGTCTATGAGGGGATCATAAAAGTCTATGTCATAAGATGATGGATAGAAATCACCAAAAAAAACTTCCCTCTTATGGTCTAATAGGGTGGTTAAAACTACCCTATTAGACCTAAGAGGATAGTTTAAAACTACCCTCTTAGGGCGACTTTTAAAAAATATATAAAAAATCCCTAAGAGGATGGTTTAAGACTTCCCTCTTAGGGTAATATATATATAATCCCTAAGAGGGTGGTTTAAAATTGCCCTCTTAGGGTGACTTTAAAATAAATATATATAAAAATTACCCCTAAAATAATGATATACAAATATTCTTGGATATAAATAAAATTAAAATGCAGTGTTCATAGGAATTACTCTTAACAAAGTAAAAATCTTCTGTATAGCCCTCTATAAGTTCAGCCATATCACATACTACCTCATGACATACCAATGTTGGTGCAATACAAACTACTCTACTTAAGAAATTGAACACATAAGCCAACCCATACTTAATGGCCTATTTCCAACCCGTTTGACCAAAACAATCAAATAGAAACTCCAGGGAAGGAAATATGATCTACATAGATTAACAATGAATACATGTAGAAACCTAAAATAAGTGCATGTTTTTAAAAAAAAATCCTAATCACTAGTTTTTATGTGTTAACTATGGATTCAAAATATAAGAGGAATACTCAGATAATTAGAATCATAGAAATAAAAAACAAATTTGAGTAAGATAGAGTTAAATATAAATATATAATATGTAAAGTTTCATTTTTCACAATCAATAAGAAGAATATTTACAATCCATCACTAGGTTTTCTGTAGGCTATGCTAAAAATAAAATTCAAAATGAATCTATTAAACCATGCATGTCCTCCATAGTTGGTATCAAATAAGCCATTTCTAGGTTGGCTGAAAATATGTTGAGTCTTTCAATGTGGATAAATTGGAAGCCAAAGAAAGAATGCATTTTCTAAAAGTTATATTCTCAGACACTGCAAAGACTTCACAATTACTTAATAAACTAGTAGTGCTTGTTCAAGTGTGTTTGTGCAAGAATGCATTGATCTATTGAGTATCCTAACCTATCAGGCTTGAGAAAATCCAGAGTATAATTATTGTCAGTTACCTTGAATGTTTTTTTTGGCTATTTATTACTCAGTCCTGTCCTTCAAAGCATATATCTTATTGTTCCTTTCTTTGACTATCCCATTATCCTTTTCAGGCTTCCTATCATTGCACTCATCATGCTCTAAACTTTCAATGGGTTGCTTATTTTCTTTATCAAATTCTATGTTGATTGAATTCTCCACATTTTTTCTCTCTTTGTCTTTTAGAGTAATTTCAGTTGAAGGAATGTCTACCAAATCCACCTACCAAAAAACCCTTACCCAAATTTAGGATGTTATTAGCATTGAGTCTAATTAATAGGTGTGAATAGCTACTTAGTTACAAGTTTGAACTGAATAGTTATGGCCAATGAATGAACCACCAAGTCCACTATGACAATAGCATTAATGTCGCTTAATATCACAATTAGAATACCCCAAATTAAATTTAATATTTTAATGTTAGGAAGCAATAATAGGCAATGAACAATTACTAAGAAAACTACATCTAACCTTAACAGGAAGAACAACATATTATGGAGTAACAATAAGATATTTGAAATAAAAAATGTAGGCATATTACGGTTAAAACATATTGTATGATCATACAATAAAATAACTAAAAAACTTGTACTTTATCCTTGGCATTAGTTTTGAAAGAATCTAGGTTTCCATCACCCTTTTGATTATCAGGAAGTGTCTGAAAAGATAAATCACAAGCACACCATATAATAGAAATTTTAAGCAAAGATAACAATTTCAATGAAAAATCAATGTAACAAATCACAGGCTATAGTGTTAGTATTATTGCATACCATTACAATTCCAATGAGAAATCAATGCAACAAATCACAAGCTATAGTGTTAGTATTATTGCATACCATTTTACAAGTTATTTATAGTTTTATGTTAAAAAATAGTGTTATAGATGCACAAACCTGTTCTCTCTCCTTTGCATGAGGTATGTTTGAATAAAGAATCTTGCTAGAATTTTCAATACTTTGAGAAGGTTCCTATAAAAATAGGACAAAATAAATAGGCATGCTATAACAAGCAAACCAAATTAAGTTTACACAGAGTAAAATATCTTTGTTATGTCTCTATTTTATAAGATCTAATATTTATGAAAATTGAAGATCAAATCAATTGAAATTCCAAACACATTATGCTTGTCTATGATTTCATAAAACAAACAAAATCAAGCAACTCAAAAGAAGAAAGAAGTAATTCAAACCAGCTCAAAAACAAAAACATTGTCCAAGGAATATAAGGCCTACCATCAAATCTATTTCAAAAATTTTAAGTGAGCCACCATTGTTTTGAGCTAATTTTGGTGGTTTGTCAGTAATTTATAAGATAATATTATATGGAATGCTTTCAATAATATCCTAAACCTTATACCATACTAATTAGTTTCCAATGCCCACAACAAACAAGGTACTGATAAAGGTGCACCAACCAATCACCAAGGAGAGTGGCTATTAGTGATTTGGAGATTCCTCTGGTTATTATGAAGTTGAAACACTAGGAATTAATAGAGAATTTTAAGCATATCCATGTGCATAGGCTTAGTTTTAACATATACTAAATGCTAGTACATACAATAGTTAACATAAAAAATTGATGCCTAATCCTCTAAGAAACAAAGTACATCAAGACAATAGAAATTTTCTATTGTCAAGCTCTAGTTTCTCTATGGTTTCCCTTGAAACCAGGTCTTTTTAAAGTTTGTTATCTTTGTTATCCACACTAACTAGGCCATATGTGAATCATTCAGGCCTGGAATTATCAAATAAAATTTGTGAACTTAGATTCAACTACCTTCTAGTTGGCTCTGAGAAAAGGATGATGCTAGGGAAGTTATGTCAGTAATATATGCTCTAAGACTTCATTTCATATCACACCCTATACCAGTAGTTGCAGATCTTGATTTTACATCTACAATTAGCTCAAATTTAGTCACTAGACAAGAGGATATTATGTGGATTGTGAACATCCTTACAAGATCAAATAAAGTTTTTTCTACCTCTACTTCTATAGTGGATACTTTTGTTGAAGATATCTACAAGAATCGAGGCCAGTCATTAAACCCATCATTCAAGAAACTCTTCAACAATATTTTTGTTGTCCCTTTAAGTGAGTAGTTCACACCTTTGCCAATTAGTAGGTGGGCATTTTGGATTGTTAGGCCTCTACATAAATACAAGGCCATTATATTTTAATCTTTCAATTGTAGATAAATTTATTTAAAATTCTACATATACATTGTAATACACAATGTTGGCTATTACACTTCTTTCAATTGATATTAGAAACCACACTAAAACTAGTATGAGTAGACATTGTAGTAGTAGCATCGTTGGAGAGGAGTTGCTTCTTTGGAATAGTAGCCATATGCACATATGTTCTAGATTCTTGTGGGTGTTTCATCATAGCTATTCCATTAGAAAATAAAAATTGCATATGATGAACACTCAAATCCCACATCATAAAACATTGTCAAACTGTCCAAATTTAGAATGAGAACTAAAATTAAAATTGACCAATCATTAGAAATTTGAGGTAGGAGTCTGATGTAAGGGGCTACAAGATCTAAAAATGTAAAGCACACTAAAAAAAGGTAGAAAACCTTTAGTATATGCTCAAGAGGGCTAAAAATTTAAAGTATCGAAAAAGTGATTCTATGACCACATGACATTTGATAGTTGATCTAAGAATTTTTCTACCTCTTTCAAGTAGTTTCTAGATTTTCCTCAATCACAATTTAGGGTAAAATTTTACAAAAGCATGGGACCAAATTTTTTCTAAAAAAATCCTCAAATATATTTGTGGGTATCCACTAAAAAGTTTAAGCTTTGCTATGGCATGAGACCCCATCCTAATTCCACAACATAAACCATCAGGTATTTTCATACAATTCAAAATTTGGGAGCAGAATGAGATAAGTTTTTAATAAATCTATGCACAACTTATGAGAAACATAGTGCTTTCCAAAAAATCATCTGTGCCTCACTTAATGACTGTTCTTCTCCATGATTTTTCATAGACATGCCACAAAACTTATCGAAATCCTCTAAATATCAACAAGAATATATATATCTATATATATATATATATATATATATATATATATATATATGATATATATGTATATATCTATATGTATATATATATGTATATATATACATATATATATACATATAGATATATACATATATATCTATATATATATATATATATATATATATATATATATATATATATATATAGATATATATATTCTTGTTGATATTTAGAGGATTTCGATAAGTTTTGTGGCATGTCTATGAAAAATCATGGAGAAGAATAGTCATGAAGTGAGGCACAAATGATTTTTTGGAAAGCACTACATATATATATATCCACAATAATATATTGCAAAGCTATTCAAACTACTATAAGAAATTCATTATTGGATGGAATTATGAATAAGTTTCATCAAATCCATCTAAAATATACACCACTAGAATCCAAAAGAAATAAAAGCCACTGTGAACAACCACAAGACAAGTAGACCAAAAACGGTAGTGAAAAATTTCATCAAAAAAGCTCCCAAGGAGCTACAAAGAAATGCATTCTCTAAAAATTGAAGAAAATATTATAAAATCCTTACCTAATCAAGTTCCATAAATATGTAGAAATTCTTGAATACTCCCCTCCTCACAATCCCCGTCGTCCATGGCCAAATTAGAAAAATAAACTAAAAAAGCCACTGAAAAAACAACATTAAATACCACGAAGTAGTGCATTGAAAGAAAAGTGTTTAAGAACAAAAGAAATATCTTTTGGCATCTATAGAAAATGAAGGAATAAGGGTTCCAAAGAAATTTCAAGGGATTTTCTTGCCCATTAACACCATTTCTTGTGTGACGGTTAATTTTTTAAAAAATGAGACCTCCCTAAGAGGGTGGTTTTAAACTGCCCTCTTAGCGATAAGAGGGTGGTTTAAAACCACCTTCATAGGTACCCTAATATCCCTAAGAGGGTGGTTTAAAACCATCCTCTTATACCTTGAGAGCGGTTACCCTAAGAGGACAGTTTTAGGGTTATTAGGACCATTTTTTACTATCATAAAAAAACACCTTGTTTTAGTTGCTCTTAAAATCTATTTTTGATGTAGTGTATCCTTCTTTTTCATAATTAATATAGGGGATCTGCAAGGTGACACACTTGGTTTAATCAATCCCTTTTCAAGTAAACATTGAAGTTGTATTTCTAGCTCTTGTATCTTGATCGAAGTCATTCGATAAGGTTATGTAGCAATGGGTTTAGTTGTAGGTAAGAGTTTGATAGAAAAATCAAACTCTTGTTGTGGTGGAAGTCTAGGTAAATATTTAGAAAATAAATCCTTAGACTCTTCTAGCATAGAAAACTTCTTGAATAGTTCAAAGTTAGCTTCATTTTCTTCATATTTATTTATTTTGGCTACGTATACTGCTCCATACCTTTTGATTACATTATTAAGCTATAATGTATATAGTAAATATGGTTGAAAGGATCCCCTATCACAATAGATTATTATCCCTTGGTTAGGCTCTTCATTAAATTCCACCTACCTTTCTTGAAAATCAATGATGACTTTATGGGATTTTAGCCAATCCATTCCAAGGATAATATAAAACAAATGTAAGGGGACTACATATGTATGCCATTCAGTTTTACCATTAGGTACAAATAAATGGGTATCGAGTAGACATTGGTTAACTAAGTAGCTTTATTCCAATTCATATTCTATATTCCATCGATTTACCAAAAATATAGGTATTTTAGGAATATATTAGGTTATATTAGAAGAAATGAAACTATCTTTTGCACCATTATCAATAAAAATATTCATATTTTTATTAAATATTGTACCTTTTAGGAGTAAATGCATAACTTGACCATCTAAGATGGAATTTCCTATTTTTGCATAAACGTAGTGGGATTGATTGTATGAACCTTTCTTTCTATCGACTCTTTGAGGATATTCATTTGCATAGTGTGGTCTTCCATAGACAAAAAATCCTAATTTAGGATCTTTAGTTTCTATTTGGTTTTCAAAATCCTTATTTTTTGGTGTAGGTATGACATTCGTATTCTGGAAAGAGGGCCTTTGATTATTCCTTCTTGTGTATCCCTTCCTATCCCTACATGTATAGGTTCTATCATTGTTATTTATTTTAATCTTGGGCTTCTCCTTTATTTTCCCTTTAAAATTTTTACTATGTTCCCTATCCCATTTAATGAAGCCAACACACTTTATTTTATAAGCTCCTCTTTTTCTTTATCTAACATTTTTTGGTAGGTGAAATAAGCTCTTTTCATTCATTGATTAGTTTCTTCTTGAGGAGACAAGTCATAAGATTTTTACAAATTTTTAGGGTTGAGTAAGTTTATTATTGTTTTGATTCTAGGGTAAACTTCCAAGATGAATTTGTGCATATTTAATTGCTCATTGTTTTCATACTCAGGGACATACTCAACAATTTAGTAATTTGTTTATAGTAATTCTTGATAGATAGAGATTCATGTTGGAAAGTGGAGAATTCTTCAAACTTTTCAACATAAAACTGCTTGGTTAAGAATCATTTCTTAAATTATAATATGAAAATTTCTCATTTCATGTTATAATATTAAATTTTCTTCACTTCCTTATATGTATTCCACCATTCTAAGGTTGTGTCAACCAAGTGCTGGGTGGACCAAGTATTTTGGAATTCAGATGATAAGTCCATAGAGAACTAAGTTTCTATTTCAGTTAACAATATCTATATGATACCCCTTCCTTCCTTTCAATTAAATTTTGAAATTTTCATATATTCATATCCTTAGCCAAATCTACCCCTACCCAAGTCCTACCTGATTCTACTTGTCTATTAGGACTCCTCTCCTGTATAGCTTCATGATTTTTGGCCTTAACTTGTTTAACTAAGGTTTCTATCATTTTTTTGTTGTTTATTTATTAGCTCATGTTGGTGATCCATTTCTTCCTTCTATTGTTGCATTTGTTATTGTAATAGATAAACTAACATAGTTAAGTTCCCTTCTTCTATGATAGGTTCATCTATCTTATTTAACTAACTTTCTCTTCATTAATGAATGAGAGATTCTTCTTGGCTAGAACATTTATATTTCTTAGATGATCCTCCTCAAAGCATTGGAGCTATTTTATCCTAGGTATAAATTTTTTTATGTCATTTTGCAAGTTCTCAGTTTGCTAAGGGTATGGGATTAAAGTTCATTTATGGAAGTTCTCAAGCCCAATGACCTATGAATATTTAAACCTAGGATCTGATACCAACTATGACAACCTAGTCTAACACATTGGTTGTAACAACCTAGTCTAATTTTAAGGGTTGGTTGAATAGGGATATATATATTTTTAAACTATATTTTGCACCCATTGAAGTAATCAATGCAATGAATTAAATACCACTTTTGGGTTACAACTACTATGGATGTTCTCCAGATGGATAAGATTATCCATATCCCATAAAACAAGAGCCTTTAGCGATTTTATCTCTCTCATTATTTATCCTTGTATGAGAACCTAAAAATATAGTTTGAGGTTATCCTCTAAGGCCCATAACACTTATAGAATGGATGCTCAACTTCCCTCTCTTAACATGGGTATTTTTGAGTTTCATTTACTCATCTAATACTGAAATAACATGTAAGGGTATTTAGATTAGATTCTTTAGTTCTTAATTTGTGACCATATATCTAGAACCATGGGAAATTAAGGTCATACCATTCACTTTGCACTAATCATGGTTTTTCCTTGTCAAGTCATCAATATTATGATAAGCCATATCATGCCAACCATCATGGATTAATATAGTCCTTTTGCTTACTAGATTTCTCCTTATCCATGAATTTTTCAAGTGGCCATCACTATATTGCTCATATTATGGTCTATATGGATATCACATACCACCAATCCTTACATCACTTTCTGATTTATTCATCAAGAATGGCCACGTCTGAAACATCGTTGACTGCATGCATGTAGTTTAATGGTACTAAATGTCATGAACATTCCAAAAATATATTATGATGTTTCTATTTGTATATATTGAGTATATATTTTATTATTATGATTTATCATTCTTGGATATGGTATTAGTGATGGTATTTATTTTACAGGTATAGGTTCTCAAGAAATAAAATAGGAAATAATGGTTGTGTAGTAGATATCGATGGAGATTCATGAAAATATGGCAATGGAGAACTGGTCTAGTTTTGAATTATGGTATTCGAGTAGGAGTGACTGTGTGATTTTGGAATCAGAGTTGGTTGGTGATCCTAAAGAATCCCTTGGTTTTCTTGGTGGGACATTGGAAAGGATTAACCTAACCCTTCAAAATCTGCGGGTAAGGGCCACTCTTCCTAGTCCTTCTACATGGTGGTGGGAGGTTTGAAGGGTGTGGAAGTCCTTTGTGGCTGTAAGATTAATGCTGAATCCAAACAAATTTTTGTTCCTGATCACCTTGTTGACAATATTGTCAACAAAGGGGTCTGGAATTTTATTGGGAAGATCGGGGGTAGATGACCTAATATCGATGCCTTGTGAATGTGGGCCATAGCAATGACATTATGGCCATTTCGAGGAATTTATTCATGATAAAATTTAATTGTGAGGAAGACTCCTTGTGGATATTGGAAGATGGTCCCTAGTTCTTTGCAAAGTGTAGTGTTTTCCTCTACAAGTGGGGCCCTAATTTCAATTCATCCACATAGTCAAACAATATTTTGGTGTGGATTAAGCTCTCACATTTCCTATCCATATGTGGGATGAGAGCATATTTTGGGATGTATCTAGTATTATTGGTGTTTTTTTTCCTTTGACCGCACTTCCTTAAAATGTTTGAGGATGATTTATGTTTGGATGTGTGTTATGGTAGATGTGGAGAAGCCTTTGTCTTCTTTCATGGAGCTCATGTTCCATTTGGGTCCCTGGTCCCAAGTCATGGAGTATGAGAATAAGCCTTCACCTTGTTAGATATGTGGTCAAGATGGCTACCTAGTATGAGTGTCCCTTAAGATAGAAGCCCACGCCTATGGATGCGGCCAAAGGAAAATGAGTCCCAAGGAAGAAAAATAAGGTGAACTAAAAAGAAAAATATCTTTTTGTGGAGAATATCAACAAATCCTCTATGATGGAATCATTGATTCAGGAGATTCCTCATTTTGTAGATGAAGAAAATTTAGAAGGGCGTGTGAAGGTCTTGACCCAGAAGGTGGAAAAGCTAGAGGTAATTATCAATGTTGAGACCCATAGTCAACCACAACTTCATAATTATTTTGAGTGCCTAGAAGAGGATAATTCTATCATTTAGTAGTTAGTGGAGACCCACCCGGTATCATTTTCTACTCCTAGAAAGACCCTTGGCATTTTCCAATTGGGGGATTCATCCAATTTGAGGGCTTCTATAGAGAAGGGATCTTTGAAGAAAAGCACTTCTCTATTAGAAGATATTATGATTGCTTCTCCTTCAAATATCTATTTGGATATTTTTGTGGGCAAATATTCCTTCTCCCCTCTATCTTCAAGTAAGGATCCTAGTGCACCATGGAATAAATTAGGCCCATTGGTGGGAAGTCACAAGAGGGATCACATTAGGTTTGAAAAATAAAGTAGGAAAACCATCTAATAAGGATATCAAGAAGTGGAAAATAGACTCTGATATCGCAAGTGGGAGGTAATCACATTTAAAGTTGGATAAAGGTGATGGGAAAGAAAAAAATAATTATTACTGGATGGATTTAAGCCTCCTCACTCTTTGAGAGATGACAAGGATGGCCCTCATAGGCCCCAAAAATGAAGATCTATTATTGGAATGTAAGAGGTTTAAATGGTTCTTTTATTTAATCTATTATATCACCAAAGAGATGGATTACGTTTTATTTGTTAAAAGATAAATATTTACTTTATTATTGAGACTAATAAATCTAAATCGACCTTTTTATTAAAGACCTAGAAAAGTTTATTGACTTTTGAAAAAATCACATTTTGTATTTACCTTTGAGTATTAAGGTTATCTTATCATTTGGTAATGATTTTGATTAGAATAATTCATTATTTTATAACTTTGAAATAGATAATTAATTTCAATTTACTTTATGATAAAAATATTGAGTCACTTTCATGTTTTATGTTTTAAAAGGAAAGTTAAAATAAATTTACTTTAACAATAAACTTATTTGTTTTAGAATAGGATATTGTGAGAAGAGTCTTATTTATTAATTAATGGATTAGTTAATGTTATTATTTTTAAAATATATAAATCTTTGAATATTATCAGGATGTATGATGTTATAAGAGTCTAGTCTCTTGGCTAGTATAAAATTTTTATAAAATAAATGAGAATTCTACATCTAACCCTAGACAACCTTTCAAAGAGGAATCTTGTTAAACTATTAAACTTACTTTTTTTTCAAAATCATCGGGAAGGATGGATGTCCATGGAAATCAAGTCATCCAATCTTAGAGATATGAAGAATCAATGTTTGGACCAACATTTAGATGATAAAAGTATTTGGTGCCCAACCAAGAAAAATAAAATCTATAATAATCATAAAAAATCAGAAGACATCCCCATAAAGAGTTTATCATGTTCAACTTTGATGTTGCATATCGAAGGAACTTGAGTAAATCCAATAGGGATGGCATTTTTTGTGATGGCCAAGGGAATATGAGAGGCTATTTTTCTTTACCCTTGAAGATACCACTAAAAATCATGTTGATGCACAAAACCTCCTTGAAGTACTGATGTAGACCCTTAAACATGCTTGGAAAAATATTTATGTTGAAAGGAATTCCCAAGTGATCATCAACCAGTTAAAATACCAAAAATAGTCTTTCTCACTCTCTAACTAAAGGTTGGGGGATATTATGTAGACTATAAAAAAACTTCATCACTCATTTCAGTCCTTGGAGTACTTTCATGTGCAAAGATCTACAAACAAGGTGGTTGATGCTATTGCTAATTGGGAAGTGGATAGAGGTTTGAGAGATATCACCTAGATCAACCTTATTCTTCACATGGATACTGAAAGCACGGGGATACATAAGCAAAAAGGAATATGCCACAAGAAAGAACAAGAAATAACATAGATGAATTGACACAAGATAAAAGCAATATGAAATATGGTAATCTATTTATTGATATGCTTTTGAATTTGTGTTACAATATGTATCCTTCCTTTTTAGGGGATAGGAGCGTCAAATATGTTTCTTGTCACAACATCGATGGGGAACAATCCTTCTTCCGCGTGCCCACATGTAAGATGGGCGGACCAAAATGTCGCCTCTACTTGTGTATATGATTATTTGCCCTTTCCTGATCCTCTACTATCAGAAACCTGCATTCAAAGAAATAGAAAATATTAGTAGCACCTGTGGACAGAATAAAACATGTATTTCCCAAGGCCTACTGTTAGTGTATGCATGAAAATATTAAAACGATAATCAAATGACCTCGGATCGACCTAAAAATTTAATAGTAGCATAAATATGTTACCAGAAGACCACTACAAAAAGAACAATCTAGAAATTCTTCACATATTTGTATTCACTCCAGGGTGGGACGAATAGACCTGCAATAACTTGTCAGAAAGCACCCTCTTCAATGTCCTACTTAGGAAGCTCCAAATGACCTGCAAATTTGGGGTTAGCTAATTGGGGGTGTTTTGGGAAGACCTAGATGGTCAGATTTCTCTAATTTTGCTTCTAGCACCCAGATTTGGATGATGGCATCTACAAGTTAGTAAAGGTGGGAAATGCTAAAAATCTGGTCAAAAGTGCTTAGAATGAAATGAAATTTAAACTATAGCCTATTTAATAGTCCTAGAATAAAATGCAAAAGAAAAATCAGAGAAATATATCACAAATTTCTATTCATCCCGGGGTGGGGCAAACTAGACTGTGACTATTTGGGGAGCGCCCGGGGGTAGGACGCCCACCGTTTGGGACTCTGTTTCGGCACCAATCCACTTGGGATGGGTCCAAAACTTCTTATGGGGTGTTGTCGACAAATTTTATGGATTTTTGTGGCCAAAAATTGGGTTTTGGGTCCGAATTCACGCTTCCAATAGTCACCCAATAACCTCCCTTTCGAATGAGAGATTAAGGATGTGAAAGCACAAATCACAAGTAGGTATGTAAATTGGCAGCACTTCGTTGCTCAAATGCTCCTTATATGTGTATATTTTTGGTGATAAAACTCACCAATTTATAGACCTTAGGGTCTCTCTATTTGAATTGCGCATGCGAGGGCGCCACTTGAGTTGTTTGTCCTATTTTCAGAGAAAAGCTAATTCCCTGATTTAGAATCTCCTTGCATGAGGTCTCTAAAATAAAGACATGCATGACCGAAGTCTCTCTTCTTGAATAAAAGCTATTCCTCACAATTGCATGGCCTAAAGCTTCAGTTAACTGGTGGACTTGTCAAGGTTTGACTTTTTGCTAGTCAAACTTGCTATTCGCCTCACCCTGGGGTGAATGCTGATATTCGTCCCTGGGTGGGACGAATGCCAGTTTGTATTCATCCCTAGGTGGGATGAGCAGAGAGAGGTGCCAAAAATGTGCCAAATTGACCTATGACATCCAAAACTACATTTGGGAGTGGTTAGGACCACTGTTTAACCTCTAAGGGCTGCCCTAGGGGCTGTGTGTGTCAATACGATCAGCGCTTGTTGTCACATAATTATATTGGTGCTATTTTGGTGTCTATAGATGCCCCTTTTTGGGAAGTGCTGTGCAAGGCACAACACCGAGCAAAAATAGATAACCAAAGCACTAATGATTAGGGTTTCTCAGTAACCTAACCAACTCTTGATGCCCCAAGTATGGAAAGGGCACACATTCTTGAATCCTTGCTTTTGACGAGCTAAGGAACTTAATTTAAGTGTTAACCTTGTTCGGTGAGGTGTTACTTGAACTTGGACATTGATCAGTAATGAATAGGCAAAGGACGCAACCTTTTGTCTATGGGAACCTTGAGTTCATGATTCTCAAATGCCAAGTGTTTGATCAACTTGTGATTATTGCTTGTTTACTGCCCCAAGCAAGGGCGCAATTGTATTTGTCAATGATCCTTTGAATGCGTGTCATTTCCTTGATTAGGTATGTTCTTGTTGATTGGTAACTAAGTGTGAGTACCCCCTCAAGCGATGAATCAATGAGGGAATGATCGACATGAGAAAAGCGATGAGTCGCTTGACCCAAGATGACTTAGGTAAGGGTGCCTTCAGTTATTTACCATTGAATGCGAAAGCATTTTCCGAACATTTTGACTTGTTTTTGGTGGGTGTGAACCTTTTTTGTGACGCATGTTGGATCTAAAATTGTCAAAAAACCGTCCTCCCGCGGAGTGGTCCGGCTATGATAGCCTTATTAGGAAGTATGATAGGCACAATTTGTAACCCCAATGTCTATTTTGGATGCCAAGAATGTCAGGCGCAAAAGCACCTTCGTTCGGCAATGTTATTGCTATTTTTGGTTGGGTTTTGACCCATTTTGGTGACGCTGTTTGGGGATGAAATTATCGAAAATTCGTCTTCCTGTGGAGTGGTCCAACTATGGTAGCCTTCTTAGGGAATATGATAGTGAGGATTTGTGACCCTAACATCTGTTTTGCATGCCCAGAATTTCAAGTGCCAAAGCACTCGCATTGGATAATTTTATTGCTTGTTTTGGTGCATTTTTGTGCAGTTTTTGTTGTTTTTGAAATTTTTGCTCTGTATTCATCCCTAGGTGGGACAAATTCCTATTTAGTATTCATCCTAGGGAGGGACGAGTGCTAACCAGAGTGCTCGTCCCAGGGGGAACAAGTACAGGCTCAAAAAGCCTATTTAAAATCCAAAACTGAGTTTTGGGCTCATTTGCATTTGTTTTTCTTTGCGATTTGGAGCTCTGAGGAGGAGGAGGTCAATTCTGCGAAGCGAAGCACTACTGAAATTTTCCCACCACCATGAGTGCACGAATCGGATCGAGCGGCGAAGCCAAAGTGATACCAGTAAGTGCCCTTCCTCTTTATTGTTTGTTTGCTTTATAGTTTTAAAACCGTAAGTTATTTGTTTTTTTTTTGTTTTTTAAAATTAAAAATGAAACCCTAGTCTATCAAAATTAACACTTAGATTTAAACTTAGTGTAACCCGAGTTAAACAAAGATCAAAAGTTTAGTTGAAAACTTAGCTAAAAAAAACTTAGTTTAGAACATAACTTAAAACCTCGCTTAACCCGAATTTAACAAAGTTCAAAACTTAGGTTAAAAACGTAGGGTAAAACTGAACATAAAAACGTAGCTCAACCCTAGTTATTTGTTGTGGTTTGTTTTTGTGTTTTTAATTTACCAGTTTAGAGTTAAAAACCCTAGGTCTGAGAAATTATTTTGTGAATTTTTTTGTTTGTTTGTTTTTTAATTGATCAGTTAGAGTTAAAAACCCTAGAACTGACAAACAATTATGTTGTTTTAATTTTTTTGTTTGTAATTTATTAGTTAGAATTAAAAACCCTAGATCTGACAAATTAGGTTTTTGAATTTTTGTTATGTTTTTTTTTAATTTATCATTGTAGAGTTAAAAACCCTAGGACTGACAAAGGATTTTTTTTGTTTTAATTTTTGTTTGTTTGTTTTTTAATTGATCAGTTAGAGTTAGAAACCCTAGAACTGACAAACCATTATGTTGTTTTAATTTTTTTGTTTGTAATTTATCAGTTAGAGTTAAAAACCCTAGATCTGACAAATTAGGTTTTTGAATTTTTGTTATGTTTTTGTTTAATTTATCAGTGTAGAGTTAAAAACCCTAGGACTGACAAAGGATTTTTTTTTGTTTTAATTTTTTTTTTGTTATGTTTTTTGTTGTACATTTTGATGCATTGCTGTATATTCATGTTTTTGCTGTACAGTTTTTTTTCAATGTTTTAATGTTTTTATGTTGTTTTCTTTTGCAGGTTGTGAAGAGCCGATATTGGGTGCCTACTTTTTTCACTGAAGAATGTGCGACGCTGACTTTGGCAGACTGGGATTGGCTTGACACCCTTGGGCTCAAGCAGGTGACTCGACTAGAGCCGGTGGTTGGGGATCGGGCCTATCTGATGGCCCTGATCAACTTGTGGGATCCGTGGATGAATACCTTCCATCTCCCAATAGGGGAGATGAAAGTGACCTTAGAGGATGTCTATCGGATCCTTCAGATTTTTATAGATGGACTATCAATCAGGATGACTCCTCGAGATCAGCGGATAGTAGTGTTGATACACTACTTCGGGCATGGGGAGGAGTTGGGTGTGGACAGCCCCATGGAGAGGGCAGAGAGTGACTACCAGATTGGTGGGATACTGGTTTGATGGTGGCAAGAGGGGTGTGTTGGGAGTGAGGCACACATTACTTATGGGCCTCATTTCCAACATGCTCTTCCCTAACTCGTCAGGCACGAGGTTCCCGTGGAACCTGCTAGAGGTGGTGTTTCGATTGGTGGAGTGTCCTACAGATGCATCGATGATTATGAGATGGGGATAGACTTTGTTGGCATAGCTCTATGATGAGATATATGAGGTTCTATATTAGATGTGAAAGGGAATTAGCTATAGCTACTTGTTGTAGTGCTGGGCTTGGCAAAGACGTAGCAGTGGAGAGGCCAATGGGGCTGCCCTAGATGACTCAGGTAGATATGGTAGATCAAGAGATTGGTTAGGGGGCATTTTTGTAGAGGTATAAGGAGCAGGGTATGAGTAGGTGATGGGTAGGTGCCATAGGGCACTATGTTGATGCCTTCACTCGGCTTGCTCTAGGGGAGGTGTTCTGGTGCCCCTACTGAGACTGTACAGCCTGGTAGGAGGCTGGAGAGTGGCTCCAATGGGTATGGAGGGGGTGGTGGATGATTGGGTGCCATGGGACTAAGTAGGAGATCTTAACTTATGGCTGTGTGACACGATAGTTTGGGGCATGCCAGGGGTTTCCTGGTGAGCCTATGGTCTATCGACGTCGGGGGGATGAGAGGACTTTGGACCGGCCAGTCATCATGCCACTTAGCAAGGATTTAGATATAGCTATTGATGTCCTATATGTGGATGATGTCGGGGTGACGACTGAGTATGATCAGTGGTGGAATTTTTGGCGATGGTGAGATGAGGGGCCTCTAGGGGGTGCAACAGGGGATGAGGGTGCAGAGGCACCAAGAGAGGGCTGGGGAATTTCGTTGGATGATGCAGACATGGTGGAGGTTGAGGATGTTGGAGGGGAGTTTGGGGTGTTGGATCATCCAAAGATGTAGGACATACCAGAGTAGTGGGAGCTAGAGAAGGATGCTATCCTAGATTTGTCAAGGCCTCAGGCAAGTTTGGAGGATGTGGAGGCAAGGCATTATGCTGAGATAGCATGATTGGAGGACCTGCTGTGGAGATGAGATGAGGAGTTGGGGGAGGCTCTACAAGAGAGGAATATATTGCGGACTTAGCTAGATGAGTGGGAGAATGCATGGGCTGCGTCCCACCAACACGAGGGGGATATCGATGCTGCACAAGAGAGGGATCTCCTACGGGTGCAGCTAGCATAGTGCGATGACGTAGTAGCTTACTACCATCAAAAATAGGCAGAGCAATGTTGATGGGAGGTAGAGTGGAGTCAGTGGGAGGCAGAGTGGCTTCGAAATCAGATGGATATGGATGGAGATATTATCTGCCTCGATGGGTGGATACCCGTGTAGACACCAAAACAGCACCAATCCGATTATGTGACTGCAAACACTGATCGCTTTGACACACACAGCCCCCAGGGCAGCCCTCAGAGGTCAAACAATGGTCCTAACCACTTTCATAGCAATTTTGTAAGGTCAAGAAGCAATTTGGCACATTCAAGCACTTTGCCCAGTATTCGTCTCACCCAGGGACGAATACTAACTGGGATTCGTCTCACCCAGGGACGAATTCTAAAATCGTCTCTGGTCAGGACGAATTCCAGGTTTAACGGGCAAAAAGAAAAATGCCGCCAAGTGGCAGCCAAGGACAGTCAATTATTGCCTCCTGCCATGCATGCGCGTGTAGGTGGGTAGGTTGGCAGTTAGAGGACTGTCACAAGGGCAGTCATGGAAGCCCAAGTCAGGGAGGAGTCTCCTCCCTCTTGGGAAGGCATGGCCGCCACATGGCATCCCCGCATGCCCCTCCAAAGAGACCCCATGGGTCTATAAAATGGTGGACTTTCCCACCCAAAAGAGGACAGGTTGGAGGCATTTTCAAGCAACGAAGTGCTGCCCAATTGAACACCCCATTGCACCCTTTTTTGATTCACCTTCTCACATCCATTAATCTCTTTCGCAAGAGAGGTTATTGGGTGGCTTTTGGAAGCGTGGATCCAAACCCAAACCCAACATTTGACCACCTTAAACCACCAATTTGCCGACAACCCAATCCTAAGAGATTTTGGGCCCATCCCTAGTGGATTGGCGTCGAAATCAAGTTCCAACGGTGGGCGGCCCACTTGGGCACCCCACACTTTTTCTAAGTTTCATTCTAATCTATTATGTTGTTGCTTATTTATTCTACATTACATTCTATGCTGTTTAGTTAGCTCATAATTTCAATTCCATAAGATTTTGATCAGATATTATCATGCTTTGTCGATTTTGTGGCCCTCACTAACTTGCAGGTAGCGACATCGAATTCCCATGGATAGAGGCCAAATTGGGAGAATCCGACCATCTGGGTCATCCCAAAATGGCCCCAATTACTTAACCCCTCTGTTTGCAGGTGTTTTGGAGGTCCCGAGGTTCGACATTTAGACGAGATCACTTCGACTTTTCTAACACAGTAGAATTCGTCCCACCCAGGGACGAATAACAGCAGAATTCATCCTGCCCAGGGACGAATTCCAGTTGAATGCAGATTGGCCGACTGTTTCAATGGCAGTGGCCCTCTGGTAATGTCTTCTGGCCTCTGTCAAGTTTGCAGGTGATTTAGATTCATTTTATTCACTGTTTTCGATAATCTTTTACATGCATCTTTTGTTAATTTCAAGGAACAAACTTTTCCTATTTGCAACAGGTGCTACTAACGCCTTTCTTGTTTCTTTGAATGCAGGAGGAGCAGCAAGAAGTGAGGATTCATTAGCATAAGCGGCGGCAACACTTTGGCCCGCCCATTTCAAATGTGGGCATGCGAAAGAAGGATGATTGATCACAATTGTAACCAAAACCATTTAACGCTCCTAGCCCCTAAAAAGGGAGGAGATGTTTGTAACCGAGGTTAAGAGAGTTGAATAAAAGGGTTGTGCTCCTACTTTCTCTTTATCTTTGGTCTTGATTTCATTACATTCGTCCTATTTCATGCATAGAGTTAAGCGTTATTTTGATTATATTGCATCTCAAGTAGTCTTTTCTTCCGAAATCTCATGCTTTCAGTGGCGATCACGGTGGGACTCTGTCCCCTGGTTTTTAAGATCAAATAACTGATCCATTTCTGTGTTTTGTGCTTGACAGGTACAATTTTTTTAAAGCAGACTATTATTCGTCTCTGACTACGATGAATACTTTACTATAATTCGTCTGACCCTGAGATGAATTCAAATTCGTCTCAGATAGGGACGAATTCTGTTCTGTAATTCGTCTCACAGAGGGACGAATTTCTGTCTATAAATTTTCAGAGCCGAAGATCAGAAACAGCAAGTCTAGGTAGAAAAGAGGTAAGGTTCCAAAACTATCTTTGTCATTTTCTGATTTTTTGCTTTCATTTTTTGTCAATTCTTGCGTGCTTAAAGAAAGTAGTGGTTGCTTGCATGTTTCAATTTTAAGTAAAATAAACCACACACACATCACGTGGCATGTTTTAAACCAAGGAGCTGGTCGTAAGACCCCAGCCCTTGAGCAAGACCAACGGTGGGTTCATCACCACCTTGGCTTAGCTTTGCATCCATTTCCCCGATTGTCACTGTTGTTAGGCATAAATCCTGACGAAAGCTGACCGAGTGTCACTGGGGTGATTCCCATGCGCGCGAGGATAAGTCTTCTATGGTAGGTGTCATTAACAGGACAATCCCCCTTCCGTACCGCCTATGTTCCACGTACCATCTGCTCTCACGTACCTATAGTTTCCCTCTCGTAAGGGCGGGTATATAGAGAGGTTGGTATATCGGTCCGACAATGGTATATTGAAGGGGCGACCATTTATGGGAGTCATATGAGCCAACATTATGCATTTAAACGTTCTTCAAAACTTGCAAAAACAAAACAAAACATCAAAATGCACTAAACCAGTTTAGGACACACCATTAATATTTAAAAGAGATAATCACCGTTTGTGTATGTGTGTGTTCATTTCTTCTTAGTGTAACAAAAAAAAAATCATAAAAATCATAAACAAAAGATAAAAATCTATGCATTTTGTCACTCGCTCCAAAAAGCTCCAAGGATTCCCGCAATCGCTTGGTCATCCCCAAAAGGCCCCAAAGGTGTCCATGAACCCTTTGGTCAACCCAAGAGCACCCCAAAGGTGCCCATAAGTGATGCAGGAGCATCCAACAAAATATGGGAAATCTTATATTTTTCCCTAAATTTTAGTGCATCTTGTCGGGGCCATAACTTCTCAACCGTAGCTCCGATTGACTTGAAATTTTACAGGGAGTTAGTTGGGATAATTTTAAACAAATATAACTCCTTAGAGTTCTATTTGTCCAAAAAATCAGTTTTCGGGGCCAAATTCCATCATCTAGTGCCCCGAAATTAGGTTTTAAAATTGATAACCTAATTTTTTATGCTTTTTGAGCTGTTCGGAGGTCAATATCTCCTAATGTATTTAGAGTTAGGACTTGAAACTTCATTTTTGTCTTATCTATTGTAAGAGGGATGCGCACCCCAATTTTGGGCCCCATCTGACTCATTTTCAATTTTTAGGGTTTTTAGAGAGACATCATCATGGTGCTCACCCACAGCCAAGCCCAATCACGGGCGGATGCTGTGGGGAATATCCAAGGAGGCACAAGTCACCTCCGGTATAGCCCCAAGGATTTGGTCATACCACCTTGGTGGCCTGACACACAAGGCAGTCCCCTCCACACCTTAACGGATAGGGACTATAGGGGCACCCCTTCTAGGAGCACTCCTGTTCAGCATAGCACCCAGCACACACCCTTCCATGAGGGGTACATCCATAGGAGAGCTCCCTTAGATGCTCGCTATGAGTGGTCACCGCGCGATGAAGTGCTAGGTCAACATAGGGTTCGACAGGAGGAACCACATGATTACACTATCCCTCCTTCACCCCCTCTAGTTGTCAGGACTACAAGGACAAATCCAGAGCACAAGGCTCCTCAGGCAGGGCGAGCCAACTCCGTCTGTCCCCTTTTCACTTATGAAAGAGAGCATGAGGAAGACCCCTACCTTCCTCGAGAGCAATATACAGTGCGGGAGCAATACGCCTCCACACCTGCTATCTATCAGGACCACTCACTGAGGCCAAAGCCTCGAGGGAATGCCACTACCCCCAACAGAGGGAGGCGGCCTATAGAGATCTTGGATCACTACGACCGAGATAGATATCTAGGAGAGGCATCTAGGCCTTCTAGACATGAGGCGGTAGGACCAACTATCTTAGAATCTGTCAAGCATTTCGCACATCGGATGCAACTCACGCAACTTGAGCTAGAACGACAATAGTTAGAGCAATGGTATCTTCTAAATAAAGAGCACCTTCAGCGCCAGAAGGATGAGTTGTTCCAACACACTATGCAGGAGAGGACTCCAACCCCTCACACGCATAAGACAAAACATTATGAGAGGCACAACCCCCGGGTGCGAGACAAGTCTCCGCGACCTTATCGAGCACCACCCTCGATGCCTCCTAGACATGAGCGGGAGGCTACTCCTATAACCAATGATGGGTGCCTTCCTCAGGAACCCACTCAAGTTTATGGGCCACCCTTAGAAATTCATCAAGAAGCCTCTAAGGAATCAGAGCGAGAAGAAGAGCGGGATGAAAAGCCCTACCAAGGCATGGGGGGTGCTATCTGGCCACCCCTCCATAGGCCCCAAGTTCCTCAACAAGAACCAACCAAAGAGGAGGAGCTCAAATCTCTCGATACATGCAAAGCGCTAGAGCACTTAGAGTCGGTAGAGACCAAGATTTTGGAGCTCCCAAGGCCCAACTTACATGAGGCTCCTTTCGAAGAGGATCAACCTTTAACCGTAGGGCTACCTGATGATGCAGTCCTCCATGTCTCAAAATCTCTAGATTCTGATGAGCTATACTCACTGGTCGAAGGTGAGGATAAAATAGAGATAGCCCACAACAATCACATGCGACAGCATCGACATCCCATAAATATCGATGAAGCAATTCAATAGATAAACATAATACTAGGGCATGAGTGGCACGTTAACCCACCGCAGTGGGACCAAGCGTTACATCCACCACTTTGGGCATACAAAGATCAACTTCCGCCCAGAGATCCCATAGCAATATTAGTGTCGAGGGTAGATCCCGCCCTCATATCCGTACATAGGGCCGATCCATTCATGCCAATCCCTCCAGAGCCAGATCCGGAGCGCAAAGACCATCAAGCTGGGGGTACCTCTATCCCCTGAAGAGCCATAGTCCAAACCAAAAGCTCCAAGGATTATCGCAATCGCTTGGTCACACCCAAAAAGCTCCAAGGATTATCGCAATCGCTTGGTCACCCCAAAATGCTCCAAGGATTATCGCAATCACTTGGTCACCCCAAAAGCTCCAAGGATTCTATAATCGCTTGGTCAACCCAAAAGCTCCAAGGATTATCGCAATCACTTGGTCACCAAAATGCTCCAAGGATTATCGCAATCGCTTGGTCAATCCCAAAATGCTCCAAGGATTCTATAATCGCTTGGTCAATCCCAAAAATGCTCCAAGGATTATCACAATCACTTGGTCACCCCAAAATCTCCAAGGATTATCGCAATCGCTTGGTCAATCCCAAAAATGCTCCAAGGATTATCGCAATCGCTTGGTCAATCCCAAAAATGCTCCAAGGATTATCGCAATCACTTGGTCAATCCCAAAATGCTCCAAGGATTCCTAACAATCGCTTGGTCAATCCCAAAAATGCTCCAAGGATTCTCGCAATCGCTTGGTCAACCCAAACTGGTTAGAAAAGCTCCAAGGATTCTAACTTGGTCAACCAAAAAGGATTCAATCGCTTGGTCAAAAAAAAAAATCACAAAAATCATCAAAAACAACAAAAAATTGCATCTCATTTCTAGGCATACTCAAATTCATCAATAGAGAGCTCTTCTCGCATCTCATCTTCATATTCACAAAAATCAATCCATCAAAAATACAAAAATATATATACATTAAAGCATTGCATCCATACATTGCATATTTGTGGTCGTACAGGTCAAAGGCACCATAGGCTGTAATTACTCTGCTAGTCCATCTTGTTCCACATTCTTCCATTTTATAAAATGCAAACAAACACCATTCACTGTTTTTTACCACACTAGAGTCAGTGGTCTTCTAATGTATCAAGAGTTTTCGTAATTCAGTCATCATTTTGCTCTTTAGCCACGTAATGTACCGAGTCAGATAGATTTTACGAAGGTAGAGTTACACTTGAAATACGCCTTGTTACGTAACATCCCAACACAAATTAAAACACATAAAAATTCCCAAGTTGTGTGAACGAAAGATGAAACTTGCATAGTAATCCAGGTCACCATAAGCGAAACGGTTATCTTGCTCATCCCCCTGTGCGAATGGTTCTAGAATGCTGAGAATTGATAAAAGGACAAGCTCTTCCCTATCCATTCACCTCAATAAACAGTGGTTTTCACCACTACCAAATCCCAATCATAGTTGGTTCCCAAAGTTGTAAGGATTCGTACTACACGTCCCTGCCAAGGATGGGTAGTCATCCCCAAGACCTAAAAGGATCAACGCCATTCACAAACAAAATTCCAATAAATCATCATCCTAACACTTTCCATTCACCTTTGGTCTCCAAGTTGTAAGGATTCGTACTATCCGCCCCTAACCAGGATGGGTAGTCATCCCCAAGGCCTAAAATATCAATGCCCTTACTCCATAATCTCCATCATCCCCTTGGTCCCCAACGTCGTAAGGATTCGTACTATCCGCCCCTAACCAGGATGGGTAGTCATCCCCAAGGCCACAAGGATCAAGGCCATTCACAAGCCCAAACTCACAATGCTCAAAATACAAAATCAAATAACAGTGGTTATCACCACTATTCAAAATCCTTGCTCAAAAAGAATTAATAGAAAATAAACAATGATTTGCATCACTATATAGACGAGCAAGTCTCCCAAATCATTCAGCCAACAAATAACCTGAACTTGAATCTTTGGAATTCTCAGCATTCGAAAACCATCTAGGTGATCCTCATTACAGGTTTGGTTGACAGCCTATCTGGCAATGGTGGTATCCTACCCGCATGACGATATGTCTGTCACATTCGCTTTGCGTATGTGCAGACCAATGTTTGCATAAGGATGAGCTAGCTTATGGTATCTTGGATAACACCGTAGATTAATCTAACTAAATACAACAAAGGAGTTAGTGGAGCTAATTAGGTGATCCTCAGTACAGGTTCGGTTGAAAGCCCATCTGGCACTGGCGGTATCCTGACAAATACCACATAAATGAACTCAATTGCACACACAGGGATGTGAAATAGCTTGGTCAAAAATGAGTTCGATTCATACCTTGGTCAAAAGTCTTGTAAGATAAAGTACAGTCATGGCTAGTGAGTTAAAACCGTCTGAGTCTCAGAAAACCTTAGCTACATTTCTAAACCAACTGCGCTACTTTTCATCTTTACAATACCATCAGAAAATACAAAAAAAAAGAGAAAAACCACATGTATACATACAAAGTGATGCATCACAGCAATCGCCTAAAAACAAAATAAACAGAGTCCTAAACAGTCTATGGTGCCATAACCAACCATCACAAATTCCATCCATCCATTTCATTTTGCATATCACATATAAATCAAAAACATTTGCATTCATCATAACATATGCATTCATCAAAATAAATAAACATGCATACATCCATAGTCATCAACCATCATGCATAAAGATCAAATCATCACATGTACATAACCAAAATAAAACCGGTATATATATATATATATATCATCAAAAAAAATGCCCGTAAGCTACAAAATTGGTCCTCAGACCCCGCAATCATATAACAAAATCACCCACCCTAAGGCATCGACCACCATGATCACGCAGGATCGGTGCGACGGGAACTACCCCCCGTGGTGTGGGTCCTATGGGACCCTGTAGGGTGGCTACTACTAGCCCCCACATCACGCCTACTACCGCCTCCCTCATCCAATCGCCTACGACGAGATGATGCTGACTGCTCAGTAGCACTATCCCTCGTCCGGCATGAAGATCCACTTCCCGATGGCTCAGGTAGCCGCCCACCAAGGCGGATGACCTCCCTCTCCAAATCTAGCCGATGTCGAAACCACTCTGCCTCCCGTCGATGGTAGTAAGATACTGCATCATCGCGCTATGCCAAAACCCTATCCCGCTCTACTAGCTGAGCCCGTAGGAGATCCCTCTCCCGTAGCGCGTCCCCCAGCTCTTGATCTCGCATCCGTAGTAGCTCTGCCAACCATGCATTCTCAATGCATATCCCAGACTCCATCTCCTCCATATCCGCCTGAAGCATAGGACTCTCTGGAATAGCAGCCTGCTCTGGCTCCCACTGCTCCTCCATGTCTTGCATGTCCGGCTGATCCGGAGCTCCCAAATCTACATCCTCATCCCCCACCTCAACCATGTCCGCATCATCCAACGGAACTCCCCAATCATCCCCTGGTGCCTCAGCACCCTCCGCTACCGCCTCCGCGCCTCCCAGTGGCCCCTCTCCTCTCCATCGCCGCAGTACCCACCACGAGTCATACTCAGTGGTAGTCCCGACGTCATCCACGTCCGGGACGTCGATCACCGCATCTGAATCCTCGCCCAATGGCGCGATGACCGGTCGATCTAGAGTCCTCTCATCTCCCCGATGTCGATAGACCACGGGCTCACCAGGAAACCCCTGGCGCACCCCAAACTATCGTGTAACCCGGCTATATGAGAAGAACTCATGCTCGGTCCCGTGTCGCCCAATCAACCACCGCTCCCTACGTACCCATCGGAGCCACTCTCCAGCCTCCGGCCAGGCTGGACAGTCCCGATAAGGGCGCCAAACCACCTCCCCTAGAGTGAGCCGAGAGAAGGCATCAGCATAGTGCCCTACGACACCTGCCCATCACCGACTCTGCCCCTGCTCTTCGGACCGCCGCCACAAAACTGCATAACCTATCTCCTTATCCTCCATCACCGCCCGAGTCATCCATGGTAACCCGGTTGGCCTCTCAACTGCTATGTGCTGCCAACCCCAACACCTGCAACAGATAACTACAGCTGACCCCCTTTCGCTGTCGACAACGGACCCCGTACAGCTCCCCGTAGAGCTGTGCCAACAATGTCTGTCCCCATCTCAGGATCAGCGGTGCCTCTATCGGGCACTCTACCAACTGCCACACCAAATCCAGCAGGTTCCATGGGAACCTCGCGCCTGACGAGTCAGGTAATAACATGTTAGAAATGAGGCCCATCAGGAATGCGTGCCTCACTCCTAACACCCCCTCTCCTGCCACCATCCAACCAAAATCCCGCCAACTTGGCAGTCCACCTCGGCCGTCTCCACTGGGTTCTCTACACCCAACCGCTCCCCATGCCCGAAGCATCTCGTCGCATAACGAGTCCGCTGATCACGCGGCGATGTCCTGATGGGCAGTCCATCTATCGAAATCCGAAGAAGCCGATAGACATCCTCCAGAGTCACAGTCATCTCCCCTGTCGGGAGATGGAAGGTGTTGGTCCACGGATCCCAAAGTTTGATCAGGGCCATCAAGATAGGCCTGATCCGGGACCACAAGCTCCAGTCGAGCCACCTGCTTGAGCCCAAGGGCATCAAGCCACTCCCAGTCAGCATCAGTCAGTGCCCCCCATGCCTCAGTGAAAGCAGTGGGTACACGGTACCGGCTCCTAACAACCTGCAAAAGAAAATAATTCAAAAAAAAAAAATTAAAATCATGGAAAAGAACTGTATAGAAAAACAACACACTTACAGTTTTAAAACAAAAAATAAACTCTAGGGAGCACTTACGGGTCTCGCTTCGGCTCCGCCGCTCGAACCAGTTTGTGTACTCATGATGGCAGGGAAAATCTCGGCAGCGCTTCGCTTCGCAGAATTAACCTCCTCCTCCCCAGAGCTCCAAATCGCAAGAAAAATTAGACACAAATGAGCCCAAACTCAAGTTTTGGCCCTTAAATAGGCCTTTGAGCTGGAATTCATCCTTTACTGGGATGAGCGCTCTGGTTAGCGCTCGTCCCACCCAGGGACGAATTCTAAAGCTGGAATTCGTCCCACCCCGGGACGAATTCGAACAGAAACTTCAAAAACATCAAAAAATGAACAAAAATGCACTAAAAACAGACAATAAATTTGCCCGATGAGAGTGCTGTTGCACTTGACATCCCGGGCATACAAAATAGACGTTGGGGTCACAAATTGTCATTATCCTACTCCCTAAGAAGGCTATTTTAGCCGGACCGCTCCATGGGAAGACGGATTTTTGCCAATTTCAGCTCCAAACAACATCGCAAAAAGGGTTAACACCCACCAAAAATAGGTCCAAATGTTGGAAAAATTGCACATGCTTAACGATAAACCATCTAAAGGCACCCTTGCACAAGTCATCTTGGGTCAAGCGACTCGTCGCTTTTCTCACGAAGGTCATTCCCTCATCGATTCGTCGCTTGAGGGGGTAGTCACACTTAGTCACCAATCAACAAGCACACACCCAATTAAGGAAAATGACATGCATTCAAAGAATCATTGACAAAGACAATTACGCTCCTGCTTGGGGCAGTAAACAAGCAATAATCACAAATTGATCAAACACTTGGCATTCGTGAATCATGAACACAAGGTTCCCCCGTGGACAAAAGGTTGCGCCCTTTGCCTAATCATGACTGATCAATGTCCAAGCTCAAGTCACACCTCACCAAAATAGGTTAATACTTGAAATCAAATTCCTTAGCTCGTCAGAAGCAAGGATTCAAGAATGCATGCCCTTTCCATGCTTGGGGCATCAAAAGTTGGTTAGGTTACCAAGAAACCCTAATCATTAGTGCTTTGGCTATCTATTTTTGCTCGACGCTGCGCCATGCACAGCGCATCCCAAAAAGGGGCATCTATAGACACCAAAACAACACCAATCCGATTATGTGACTGCAAACACTGATCACTTTGACACACACAGCCCCCAGGGCAGCCCTCGGGAGGTTAAACAAGTGGTCCTAACCACTTTCATAGCAATTTTGTAAGGTCAAGAAGCAATTTGGCACATTCAGGCACTTTGCCCAGTATTCGTCTCACCCAGGGACGAATACTAACCGGGATTCGTCTCACCCGGGGACGAATTCTGAAATCGTCTCTGGTCAGGACGAATTCCAGGTTTAACGGGCAAAAAGAAAAATGCCGCCAAGTGGCAGCCAAGGACAGTCAATTATTGCCTCCTGCCATGCATGCGCGTGTAGGTGGGTAGGTTGGCAGTTAGAGGACTGTCACAAGGGCAGTCATGGAAGCCCAAGTCAGGGAGGAGTCTCCTCCCTCTTGGGAAGGCATGGCCGCCACATGGCATCCCTGCATGCCCCTCCAAAGAGACCCCATGGGTCTATAAAATGGTGGACTTTCCCACCCAAAAGAGGATAGGTTGGAGGCATTTTCAAGCAACGAAGTGCTGCCCAATTGAACACCCATTTGCATCCCTTTTTGATTCACCTTCTCACATCCATTAATCTCTTTCGCAAGAGAGGTTATTGGGTGGCTTTTGGAAGCGTGGATCCAAACCCAAACCCAACATTTGACCACCTTAAACCACCAATTTGCCGACAACCCAATCCTAAGAGATTTTGGGCCCATCCCTAGTGGATTGGCGCCAAAATCAAGTTCCAACGGTGGGCGGCCCACTTGGGCACCCCGCACTTTTTGTTAGTTTCATTCTAGTCTATTATGTTGTTCATTTGTTCATCTCTACATTACATTCTATGCTGTTTAGATAGCTCATAATTTCGATTTCATAGACATTTTGATCATATTTTATCATGCTTTGTCGCTTTTGTTGTCCTCACTAACTTGCAGGTAGCGACATCGAATTCCCATGGATAGAGGCCAAATTGGGAGAATCCGACCATCTGGGTCATCCCAAAATGGCCCCAATTACTTAACCCCTCTGTTTGCAGGTGTTTTGGAGGTCCCGAGGTTCGACATTTAGAGGACATCACTTCGGCTTTTCATCACAGGAGAATTCGTCCCACCCGGGACGAATAATAGTAGAATTCATCCCACCCAGGGACGAATTCTAGTTGAAAGCAGATTGGCCGACTGTTTCAATGGCAGTGGCCCTCTGGTAATGTCTTTTGGTCTCTGTCAGATTTGCAGGTGATTTAGATTCATTTTACTCACTGTTTTCGACAATCTTTTACATGCATCTTTTGTTAATTTCAAGGAACAAACTTTTCCTATTTGCAGCAGGTGCTACTAACGCCTTGGTTGTTTCTTTGAACGCAGGAGGAGCAGCAAGAAGCGAGGATTCATCAGCATAAGCGGCGGCAACACTTTGGCCCGCCCATTTCAAATGTGGGCATGCGAAAGAAGGATTATTGATCACGATTGTAACCAAAACATTTAACGCTCCTAGCCCCTAAAAAGGGAGGAGACGGATTTGTAACCGAGGTTAGAATACATTAATATAAAAGGGCTGTGCTCCTGCTTTCTCTTTATGTTTGGTCTTGATTTGATTACGTTCATCCTATTTCATGCATCGAGTTATTTTTTGTTTATATTGCATCTCAGTACTGTTTTCTTCCAGAATCTCATGCTTTCAACCTGAGCCCCATGGAGGTGGCTCTTTACATCGGATGAGAGAAAAATATACTGAGAAGTCAGCATCATCTCATCGTAAGCGGCTAGATGAGGGGGGACAAGTGGGCGTGATAAAAGGGTGAGCAGTAGTTGTCCTGAGAGGTCCCATAGGACCCAAACCGTGAGGAGTAGTTACCGTCGCATCGATCCTGCGTGATCATGGTGGCCGATGCCCTAGGCTTGGGGGTTTTTGAGCTTTTAGCTTTTGTTGCGAGGTCAGAGGACCGGTTCATTGTAGCCTATAGGTATTTTTGATGATATATATACAAATGACTCTTTTTTGGTATTGTATGCACTTTTCATGATTTGTTTTTATGTACATGTATTTATATTGATGTATGAAAATGTTTTTATGAATGCAATGTTTCTAATTTGTATGATGTATGCATATAGAATGAATGAAATTATTTGTTGATAACTTGTTGATGGCACCATAGACTGTGTAAGATTGACTAGCGTGCTGTATTATTGGATGACTTTGTGTAATGACTTTGCATGTGAAAACTTTGTTTTTGTATTTTGCATATTTTCTGATGGTGATGTACAGGAATGAAATGTACCAGTTATTTTAAAATGTAGTTAAGCTTTTTTGAGATTCAGATATTTTAACTAACTAGCCAAGACTATACATTTATCTCGCAAGAATTTTGAACAAGGTATAAATCCGAATTGAATTTAACCAAGTTATTTCACATCCCTATGTGTGCAATTGAGTTCGTTTATGTGGTATTTGTTAGGATACCGCTAGTGCCAGATAGGCTACCAACCAAACCTGTACTAAGGATCACCTAATTAGCTCCACTAACTCTATTGTTGTATTAAGTAATATTAATCCACGAAACAATCTAAGGTACCATAAGCTAGCTCATCCACATGCAAACATTGGTCTGCGCACACGCAAAGCTAATGTGACAGACATATCGTCATGTGGTTAGGATACTGCCATTGCCTGGTAGGCTATCTACCAAACCCGTAATGAGGATCACCTAGATGGTTTTCAAATGCTAAGAATTTCAGGGATTCAAGTTCAGGTTGTTTGTTTGCTCCATGGTTTAGGATACTTGCTCGTATACATAGTGATGAAAATAACTATTTATTTTTCTCTTTGTTTTTCTTTTTGAGCAAGGATTTTGAATAGTGGTGATAACCACTGTTATTTGATTTTGTATTTTGAGCATTGTAATGTTGAGCTTGTAATTTTGTGGCTTATGAATGGCCTTGATCCTGTTGGCCTTAGGGATGACTACCCATCTTGTTCAGGGACGTGTAGTACGAATCCTTACGACTTTGGGAACCAAAGGGGATGATGGAGATTATGAAGTAAGGGCATTGATCTGTTAGGCCTTGGGGATGACTACCCATCCTATTCAGGGATGTGTAGTATGAATCCTTACAAATTTGAGACCAAATGTGAGTGGAGATGGTTGTGATGATGGTTTGTGGGAATGTTTTTTTTGAATGGCATCGATCCTTTTAGGTCTTGGGGATGACTACCCATCCTTGGAAGGGACGTGTAGTACGAATCCTTACAACCTTGGGGACCAATGGTGACTGGGATTTTTGGTAGTGGTGAAAACCACTGATGAGGGGAATTGATGGGGAAGAGCTTGTCCTTTTGTCAATTCTCAACATTCTAGAACCATTCACACAGGGGGATGAACAGGCTAATGTTTAACCTATGGTACCCTAGACTGCTTTGTAGGTTTCTCTTGCGTTCACACAACTTAGGAATTAGTTTTATGTGTTTTAAATTGTGTATGGATGTTACGTAACGAGGCGTGATCCAAGTAAAACTTTCTCGTGTAAAATATGTTTAACTTTGTACAATTTTTGGCTATAAATTTAAAGACAGCTGAATGACGAAAACCCTATATACAGTAGAATACAACTGACTTAAAAAATGGTGATGGTGCTATTCTGGATGTATGCGTTTGTAAAATGGATTTGATGTGGAAAATGATGGAATTTGCCAAGTAATGACAGTCTATTGTGCTTTTGACTTGTATGACCTAGTAAATATGCAATGTATGGAGGTGATGCCTAATGCAACCTATATTTTTATATTTTTGATTTTTACAAGTATGCATGGAATGGAAATGCAATTTTTGTTTATTATTTTTTGATGATTTTATTTCTTTTGTTTGTTTTTGAGTATGTATTTTGACCAAGCAGTTATGGTAACCCTTGGAGCTTTTGGTTTTGACCAAAGGGTTTATGGATACCTTTAGAGCATTTTTGGGGTTGACCAAGAGATTGTGGGAATACTTGGATCTTTTGGATTGACCAAAGGGTCTATAGATACCTTTGGGGAATTTTGGGGTTGACCAAGTGATTACAAAAATCCTTGGAGCTTTTGGTTGGACTATGGCTCTCTAAATGTGGAATGGCCTCAAATTACTGATGTTCAAGGGTTCTAGTTCCTTGATTCCTTCAAGAGAGGCAAGCCGGTATGTTCCAGGTCCTATTATACTATCAATCACATAAGGACCTAACTAGTTTGCCATGAACTTGTCTCTTAGATGGGATGGCAAATTAGAATTCTGTTGGTTCTCTTTTAAGACCAAGTCACCAACCTGAAATTCCCTTAAGTGGACCTTCATGTTGTATGCTTTCTTAAGTTGCTCTTGATAGATACGCAAATGCTCAAAAGCATTAATGCATCGTTCGTCGAGCAACGTCAGTTGGTTTAACCGGGCCTACCATGCAGTGTCATCATCGATGAAATATTGCATTGAAATGCACAGGGAAGGGATTTCCAACTCAAGAGGCATGACTGCCTCGGAGCCATACACCAACGAAATGGAGTTGCTCCAGTGGGCGTCCGAATGCTAGTGTGATAAGCCCATAGGGAAAGCAGGATCTGAATGTGCCAATCCTTATGACTATCTGCGATGGTATTTTTGAGGATGGTGACTAGCATTTTTTTTGACACCTCTGCTTACCCATTTGCCTGCGGATAATAGGGTGTTGAAAAACTATGCTAAATTTTGTACTTTATGGTCAAAGCACACACATATTTATTCTTGAATGGTGTCCCATTATCCGACAGGATCTTGGATGGAATACCAAAATGACATATGATGTTATGCAAAATAAACTCCACAATGCAGGTTACAGTCATAGAGGTTAGCAGAATTGCTTCCACCCACTTGGTGAAGTATTCTGTGGCCGTTATGATGAATGTGTGATGACCCGATGACGTAGGGGAGATATTTTTGATTAGATCGAAGCCCCACTACAAAAAAGTCCAAGCCAATTGAATCGGTTGCAAGGCCTGAGAAGGTACATGTGTCAAATTAGCATGGTGTTGACACTTCATGCACTTATTTACATACGCACAACAATATTGCTCTAAAGATGGCCAATAATAGCCCATGCGAAGAATGCACTTTGCGATGGCCATACTGCTGAAGTGGCCACCATAGGTACCATATTGTGCTTGGGTGATCACCCAAGCAGACTCTTGCTGGTCCAAGCAACGAAGGAGGATTCCTTCATAGCTCTGATGATACAGAATGTCTCCTAACAAGACATGTTTTGTTGCTTTCTATTTAAATGATCTTTTCATGGCTTGTGTCAATCCAAGTGGGAGGTTACCTAACTTGAGGTAATCCCTAATGGGTGTGTACCAATCTTGCTGATCAAAAACCTCGATGGTATGAACGACCAATCCCTCTTGAAGTTCATCCCTAGAAAAATTTGAGTGGGAAAGAACTTGTAAAAATAGCATTGTGTTGCTATTAAGAGGGGTCGGGGAGAACAAGGACCCCCAATTGGCTCGAGTCAAAAAATCATGAATTCGAGAGAACCTATCCTAAGACGGTTCAATCTGGATCAGGTGGATTCTTGGTTTCAGATCAGAGCTTGCACGTTCCATTGTGGATTGCGATAATGTTTTGACCTGAATGGTTGTCATTTCACCAGAAGGGTCTTATGGGATTAGTGACCCCAAGGAGGCCATAGTATCCAAAAAATGGTTTGATGATCGAGGGAGTGCCTCGATGTCATACCATTCAAGTTGTGCCAAGAATTTGTCCACAAGGGCTTTGTAAGCCTGTAGAACTGGACATTTACATTGGAATATCCCCTTTACTTGATTAAAAATTAACAACGAATCACCAAATATGTTTAAACGTTTAATGTTCATGGTGATTGTTGTCTAAAGACCTATGAGCGAGGCTTTGTATTCTGCATTGTTGTTGGTACACGAGAAGTTTAATTTAAATGACAGAGGCATTGGAGCCCCTTGTGGAGTGAAGAATACAATTACCGTGCCACATCCTTGCTCACATTTAGAACCATCAAAGAATAGGGTCATGTTAGCTTGTGACTCAGGCTCATCAGAATCTGGCAATTATAAAACATGAAAAACCCCATCATCCGGTAATTCTATGGTTAGAGGCTGATCGTCTTCAAGAGGAGCCTCTGCTAGTTGATTGGCGATGAATTGACCTTTTATGGATTTTTGTCCAATGAATTCTATGTCAAACTATGTCAAAAACATGATCCATTTCACCGTGCGGCTACTATTATAAGTATGACTCATGCATCACAATGGATTCTTCTTAGACACAACATACGTCGTATTGCTGAGCATGTAGTGGCATAGCTTTTTGGTAGCAAACACCATTGCCAAGCAAAGCTTATCAAAGTATGCATAGTTAAGTTCATATTTGACCAGGGTGCAGCTAAGATAGTAAGTAGCCTATTCTTTGTGTAGTTCATTTTTTTGGGAAAACATTGTGCCCAGTACCACCTCAGTAGCTGAGATGTATAAGTAGAACGACACTCCTGGTATAGGTGGTGCTAATACTGGTAGTAAAGCCAAGTATTGTTTAATGTCATCAAAGGCTGACTGGCACTCGTCATCCTAGTGAAATGTTACCCCCTTGTGCAATAATTTATTCATGGGTCGGCACTTGTCAAATAGTTGTGCTATGAAGCGCTTTATTGACGTGACCTTTCCCTATAAACTTCTGAGCTGCCTGATGGTAGTTGGAGGAATCATTTCAAGGATTGCCTTGACTTTGTGTGGGTCTACCTCAATTCCTCGTTTAGAGACTATGTAACCCAAGAGCTTTCTAGATGTGACGCCAAAGACGCACTTCTTGGGGTTTAGTCTAAATTTATGTTCCATGAGGTGATCGAGGATCTTTCTTAAGTCATCGAGATGATCTGGATGCAAAAGAGATTTGGCCAACAAATCATCCATGTAATCTTCCAAAGTTTTGTGCATGTAATCATGGAAGATGTACGTCATGGCATGTTGGTAGGTGGTGCCAGCATTTTTAAGGCCAAAAGGCATGACCTTATAACAAAATGTCCCCCAAGGCATTGTGAACACCGTTTTTAGTTGGTCCTTAGGATTGATACGAATTTGATTGTATCCTGAGAAACCATCCATGAGGGAAAGCATTTCATGGCCCGCTATAGCGTCGACCAATGTGTCGATACTTGGCAAGGGGAAATCATCCTTAGGATTTGCTTTGTTTAAATCTCGAAAAACGGTGCATATGCGAATACTCCCGTCAGGCTTTTTGATGAGAACCATGTTAGACAACCATGGTGGGTAATCCATGCAGATGACAAAATATGCATCCAATAGCTTTTGTATCTCATCTTTGACCATTAAGGCCACTGTTGGGTGCATATTAAGTAGTTTTTGCTTTACTGGCTTGACTGTCATATCAACCGTTAGATTATGCATGACTAGATGTGGGTCTAGTCAAGGCATGTCTTTGTATGACCATGCAAAAACCTCCTTCTTCTCTTTGAGAAGGGCAATGTAGTTGGCTTGCTCTTCAAGGGATAGACTTACCCCCAGCTTGATGATTTGCAAATTCCTTGGATCTGAGCTGATGTCTATGTCAGTCGTTTCCTTGATCGACATGTGGGACCCGTCCTCCAACTGGTGTGGAGTTGGGATCAAGTGGATATCATTTTCTAAATTGAGATCATCATTTGAAACATCAGGTTCTTCTTCAGCATGGAAGACATCCTGAGTCTGTCCTGGGGTGAAATGGAACATCCCACCATAAGGCCAGTACTCTGATGGAGATGGCGGTGTGTCAGTGCGATCCCAGTCTATAGCATCTAAGTCTAGATGCAATGACCATGTCGGGTTGGCTGGATCATGGAGGGGAGTGGTTAAATAAATGGAGATCATGTTAATGAAATGATTGTGGTCTCCATTATCATGGGTATGACTACTCAAACATCCTAGATGATATTTGTGCTCCAGATCTAGATTTGTGGGTACTGGCACAAATGGATCAGCCCTATGCACGGATAAAAATATCGAGTCTACCCTAGGCACTGATGGTTGTATAGGGTCTCCAAGCGAAAGATGCTCTTTGTGTGCTTAGAATGACAGGTGTAGTAATTGCTATAACTACACTGGGTTGAGGTGCCACCTATGTCTTGGACCTATGTGTAAATGTTCAAACATGTCATCTATGTCTAGAGGGTATCGTTGTTGCATCTGTCACATATGATTGAGATAAGCCATCTCAGTTTCATCTTTGTAGTCACTGTCAGAGATCCAAAGGCCTTCATTGGCTCCAATAGCTGCTTACGACATATGAGGCTCATCTTGCTCGAGCAAATTAATGTGGTCCCATCGAGGCTGTTTCGCTCTCTGTGGGGGGACCTGATTCTCTTGAAGGGGCATATGGTCCATTGGAGCATCCAAAGGGAACATTGTCATGAAGCTCTCATAATAATCATCCATGGGATGTACTTGTGAATGATTGTTGTCAGACTCAAAAGGATCCCAAGGTGCTACCTCATATTTTGACTCATCTTCCAAAGACCCTTCTTGGTCTTGTCCATATCCCTCTTGTAGGGGAGTCCTCAAATTTTCACCCTGTTCAGCCAAAGGGAAAGGGTTGTTATGGTCAACAAGGTTGGTTTTTAGCAATGGGAGATAATCTCCCAATGTATAAGTTGTGTTAGGATTGGCATATGGATCTGATGCCAACCCATCCTTGTTGCCTATCCCTAGGCCTTGCATGTTCTCAAACAAGATTTCTAGGGGCAGGGGGTGGTTGAACCCTACTCCTGACTTGTCATAAGGCATTTGGTATCTCGGTTGGCAAAGAACACGTACTCCTTGATCATACCGGCCCAACCCATATCCGTGCCAATTACATTGGCCAAGATATCTCAAAGCGAATTCAGGGTTGGACAGATAGTTGACATCCTCAGTAAAGGGTTCTTCATCTTTGTCTTCTTGCATACAAATCTCAACGCCATTATCCAGGCCCCCATAAACAAAGTTTGTCTGATTGGGCGGGTAGCCTAGATGAACCATAGAGCCGATGGGGAGTTGAGGTCTCCCCATGTCTTGCATGGACTCAAGTGTGGATGTTGCTACAATGTTCCTCACTAGATACTCCCCAAGGCCCGTGCTGGCCATATCAACGATGACCGTTGGTGGTTGAGGGTAAGCGAATGGGAGTCCTTCCTGAGTCCACTCCATGTTGGGTGAACTAGGCATCTCGACTTCCATTCTTCTAGGCATCTCTTCTGTCGAGATGGTTGAGACTAGAGGAGGTTCCTATTCTATGGGTTTCTTTCCTTTGTCCTGGTATGTGGCCACCGTAGGTGGCATCGTTGTTGAAGGAACAACGAAAGAAGATGGACCCAGCTGAGGACCCGACGGGTTAATCACTGGAGATGTCTATGGAATCGGACCCTGTTGAGATGGATTCAACTAAAAATCTAAATTTGTTGATGGAAGGGTCGATTGCAGCATGAATTGCACTATATTGCAATATTTGAAGGGCTCCAAGTCTGTCGAGACTACATGTACCTATCCTTAAAATGTGTACTTCAGGCACTAATGAGCTATTGAAGGGACACACTTCATGTCCCTGATCCAAGGCTGACCCAGCAAGATATTATAAGCCATCTCACCTTCCAAGATGTGGCACAATGTATGAATAGTCTTTTGTCCCACTTGGATGGGTAGGACAATTGTGCCAACTATCGAGCATATTGCATCATTGAATGCTCACAATGTATAAGTGGAAGCTATGATGTGAGATGTTGGCAACTTTAGATGTTTCAATGCTATAGTTGTAATGATGTTACTGGATGAACTAGTGTCCACCAACACTCTCTTATATGAAATCCCGTTGACCCACGCAATAACATGCAGGGGTGGATCTGCCACATCACCAATTACTAATTTCAATTCATCTTCTCTAAAGGTGATGACTAGTTCTGTACATTGTTTTACATGTCCCACAAAGTTGTTGAAAGAATTTGCCTCGTGGGGCTGTAGCTCGATTGCTTTTAAAATATTCATTAGAGCCTCCTGATGGGGAGATGATTATTGAATGAGCTCGTATATGGAGAGCCTAGCCAACGTGGTCCTTATACTTTGGGTAAGTCTAGTCTAAATCATGGCCACTGGTCTAGGTGGGGGAAGTTGCGTAGGGGATTGTTGAGGTTGTGACATCGATGGAACCTCTCTTGTGGCCGCCGTAGGGGTAGCTCCTTGATACCTCTTGTTCCTAGTCAATATGCTTATCATCCCTACATACCACTGCATGGGGCAATTCTGTTGCATTTCATTGAATTTAAGGGGTTTTGTTGGTGCCTCATGGGTAGGAAAAGGATCTCTGAAGACTCCCATATTTTGGTTGTTTGGTGCTACGGGGTTGTCCACTGCCAATGTCTTATTGTCGATTAGGTCTTGTACCAAACCTTTGAATTTCCAACATGCATTAAGATCATGTCCCTTCTATCTATGGAACCTACAGTACAAGTCCTCTCGATACCCCTTAGGCTTGGGCGCATTGGGATCTATGGTTTGAATCTCTGGCAAGTTGATCAAGTTCACCACTGACAAGCAATCAAACAGGGAGTCACTGGACTCTGTGTAGGGTGTGAATTGTCGCCTAGGGCGACGTTGTTGATTTTGTTCTTGCCTTTGGTTTTCTCAATCATAATTGTTAGGAGGCACCGCCTGATAGTTAGCCTTTTGAGGTGAAAACATGAGATTTCGGAAGTTGAAAAGAAACACTAAAGCTATGCAATGCAAAACGAAATGTAATGCTTTAATCCTAGAAAGTGGAAATGCGTGAAATAGGGAAAAGAGACGAATTGAGATGAAATGAAAGAAGTATAGAAAGCACAACCCTTTTTATTTATACTCTCTCAATATCGGTTACAAATACGTCTCCCGCATTTTCAGGGGCTAGGAGCCTTAACATGTTTTGGTTACAATGGTGACTAGTGATCCTCCTTCCGCGTGCCCACATGTAAAATGGATGAGAAAAAGTGTCACCACCACTAGTTTGAATGAATATTTGATCCTTGATGCTTCTCCTACATTCAAAGAAACAACAAAATCATTAGTAGCACCTGTGGCTAAAATGAAGCGTTTGATCTCTAAACAAAATGAAGGATGCATGCATGAAACTGAATAAAAGGATAAGTGAACTGAATCAAAATAGTCTGCAACTTTCACAGAAACAAAGGAAAATTACCAGAGGGCTACTACCATCATAACAGTCAAAAAATTAACCATCGATTTGAATTCACTCCTGGGCGGGATGAATTCAACTGTAATTCATCCCAGGGTAGGATGAATTCGCCTGCGACAAAGCGCCAAAGTGATACTACCCAAAATGTCAAACCTAGGGAGCTCCAAAAGGCCTATAAAATTGGGGTTAGCTAATTGGAGGCATTTTGGGAAGACCCAAATGGTCAGATTTTCCCAATTTGGCCTCCATCAATGGGAATTTGATGTTGCTACCTACAAGTTAGTGAGGATAACAAAAGCGATAAAGCATGATAAGATTTGATCAAAGCATTAAGAAATCTGAATTACAAGCTATTTAAACAGCATAAGATGGAATGCAAGATAAACAAATGACAAAAAGAACAATCTGCCATAAATTCCCAATTGTTCTTAAAAAAATAAGATTAGGCTCGCATCAATGCGGGGCGCCCGGGTGGGCCACCCATCGTTGGAACCTAATTTCGGCACCAATCCACTTGGGATGGGCCCAAAATCTCTTGTAATGGGTTGTAGGCGAATTGGTAGATCAATGTGGTTAAATTTCAGGTTTTGGATCCAAATTCACACTTCCAATAACCACCAAATGACCTCCCTTGTGAAAGAGATCAGGTATTTAATTTGGCAGCACTTCATTGCTTAAAATGCTTCCCACCTGTCCTCTTTTGGGTGAGAAAGTTCACCATTTTATAGACCCAGGGGGTCTCTTTGGATGGGCATGCATGCGCCATGTGGTAGTCATGCCTTCCCATGATGGAGGAAAGTCCTCCCTGACTTGGGCTTCCATGACTGCCCTTGTGACAGTCCTCTAAATTTCAATATACCCACCTACATGCACATGCAAGGTAGGAGGCATTAATGGATTGTCCTCGGTTGCCATTTGGCACAATTTCTCTTTTTGCTTGTTGAACCTAGAATTCGTCCTACCTAGGAACGAATTCAAAATTCGTCCCTAGGTGGGGCGAATCCTATTTTGAATTCGTCCCAAGGTGGAATGGATTTGGAGCAGGGTGTCTGAAGGTGCGAAATTGCCTTTTGACCTTCCAAAATTATTGTAAAAGTGGTTAGGACCACTGTTTGACCTATGAGAGATGCCCTGGGGGCTATGTGTGTCAAAGCGATCAGTTTTTGTAGTCACATAATCAGATTGGTGCTATTTTGGTGTCTACAGATGCCCCTTTTTGGGATGCATTGTGCATGGTGCAGCGTCGAGAAAAAATAGATAACCAAAGCACTAATGATTAGGGTTTCTTGGTAACCTAACCAAATTTTGATGCTCCAAGTATGGAAAGGGCATGCATTCTTGAATCCTTGCTTCTGACAAGCTAAGGAATTTGATTTCAAGTGTTAACCTATTTTAGTGAGGTGTTACTTGAACCTTGGGCATTGATCAGTCATGAATAGGCAAAGGGTGCAACCTTTTATCTGTGAGAACTTTGAGTTCATGATTCACGAAATGCCAAGTAATTTGATCAGATTGTGATTATTGCTTGTTTACTGCCCCAAGCACGAGCGTAATTGTATTTGTCAATGATTCTTTGAATGCATACCATTTTCCTTAACTAGGTGTGTGCTTGTTTATTGGTGACTAAGTGTGACTACCCCCTCAAGCGACGAATCAATGAGGGAATGACCTTCGTTAGAAAAGCGACGAGTCACTTGACCCAAGATGACTTGTGCCAAGGTGCCTCTAGGGAGTCATATTTGTTTAAAAATATCCCAACTAGCTCACTGTCAAATTTCACATCAATCGGAGCTACGGTTGAGAAGTTATGGCTCCGACAAAATGCACTAAAATTTAGGAAAAAAATAAATAAATAAAATAAAATAAAATTTTCTACATTTTGTTGGATGCTCATGCCTCATTTATGGGCACCTTTGGGGCACTTTTGGGTTGAAAAAAGGGGTCATGGACACCTTTGGGGACTTTTGGGGATGACCAAGCGATTATGGGAATCCTTGGAGCTTTTTGGGTTGACCAAGTGATTGCGGGAATCCTTGGAGCTTTTTGGGTTTGACCAAGCGATTGCGAGAATCCTTGGAGCTTTTGGGTTTTGACCAAGAGATTGCAATAATCCTTGGAGCTTTTGGGTTTGACCAAGCGATTGCAAGAATCCTTGGAGCTTTTGGGTTTTGACCAAGCGATTGTGATAATACTTGGAGCTTTTTGGTTTGGACTATGGCTCTTCAGGGGATAGAGGTACCCCCAGCTTTTGGTCTTTGTGCTTCGAATCTAGCTTTGGAGGTATTGGCATGAATGGATCGGCCCTATGCACGGATAGGAGGACAGGGTATACCCTCGGTACTAATATTGCTATGGGGTCTCTGGGTGGAAGTTGATCTCTGTGTGCCAAAAGTGGTGGATTCAACAGTTGGTTCCACTGCACTGGGTTAACACGCCACTCATGCCCTGGCATTATGTTTAGCTGTTGATGTGCATCATCAATATCCATGGGGTGTTGATGCTATCGCATGTGATTGCTATGGGCCATCTCTATTTTATCCTCACCTTTGGCCAGTGAGTCCAGCTCATCAAAATCTGGCGATTCTGAGACATGGAAGACTGCATCATCAGGTAGCCCTATGGTCAGAGGTTGATCCTCTTCGAAATGAGCCTCATGTAAGTTGGGCCTTAGGAGATCCAAAATCTTGGTCTCTACCGACTCTAAGTGCTCTAGCGCTTTGCATGTATCGGGGGATTTAAGCTCCTCCTCTTTGGTTGGTTCCTATTGAGGAACTTGGGGCCTATGGAGGGGTGGCCAGATAGCACCCCCCATGCCTTGGTAGGGCATTTCATCCTGCTATCCTTCTTGCTCAGATTCCTTAGAGGCTTCTTGAGGGATTTCTAAGGGTGGCCCATAAACCTGAGTGGGTTCCTGAGGAAGGCGCCCATCATTGGTTATAGGAGTGGCCTCCCGCTCATGTCTAGGAGGCATTGGGAGCGGTGCTTGATAAGGTCATAGAGACTTGTCTCACACCCGAGGGTTGTGCCTCTCATAATGTTTTGTCTTATGCATGTGAGGGGTTGGAGTCCTCTCCTGCATAGTGTGTTGGAACAACTCATCCTTCTGGCACTGAAGGCACTCTTTGTTAATATGGTATAGTTCCTCTAATTGTAGTCGCTCTAGATCAAGTTACGTCAGTTGCTCCTGATAGGTGACATGTTTTGCAAATTCTAATATAGTTGGTCCCACCGTCTCATGTCTAAAAGGGCTAGACGCCTCTCCTACATATCTATCCCGATCGTGGTGATATGAGATCTCTATAGGATGCCTCCCTCTATTGGGGGTAGCGACATTCCCTCGAGGCTTTGGCCTTAGTGAGTGGTCCTGATAGATAGCAGGTGTGGAGGCATATTGCTCCCGTACTGTATATTGCTCTTAAGGAAGGTAGGGGTCTTCCTCGTTCTCTCTTTCATAAGTGAAAAAGGGACGGACAAAGTTGGCTCGCCCTGCTTGAAGAGCCGTGCACTCTGGATTTGACCGGTTGTTGCTAACAATGATGCGAGGTGTAGGAGGGATGGCATAGTCATGTGGCCCCCCCTTATGGACCCCCTACCATTCTAGCACTTCATCGAACAATGGCCACTTATAGCGAGCGTTTAAGGGAGTTCTCCCATGGGTATACCTCTCCTGAACGGGTGTGTGCTGGATGTTGTGCTGGTATGGAGTGCCCCTAGAAGGGGTGCCCTTATAGTCCCATTCTTTCAGGGCATGGAGGGGACTGCCTTGTGTGTCAGGCCACCAAGGTGGTATGACCAAATCCTTGGGGCTGTATCGGAGGCGACTTGTGCCTCCTTGGATATTCCCCACAGCATCCGCTCGTGATTGGGCTTGGCTACGGGTGAACACCATTGTGATACTTCTCTACAAAATGCGTAAATTTTTGTCTTTTGTTTATGATTTTTCTGATTTTTATGCTACACAAAACATAAAAGATCACACACATGCAAGTGATGATTATCTCTTTTAAAGATTAAAAGTGTGCCCTAAATCTGGTTTCATGTGTTTTAATGTTTGTTTTTGAAAACTTTTTGAAGAACATTTAAATGTAGTATGAAGGCTCTTATGACTCCCATAAATGGTCGCCCCTTCGATATACCATTGCCAGGATGATATACCAACCTCTCTATATACCTGCCCTTATGAGAGGGAAACTATAGGTACATGAGAGCAGATGGTATGTGGTGCATAGGCGGTACGGAAGGGGGATTGCCTTGTTTATGACACCTACCATAGAAGACTTATCCTCACATGCTAGGAATCACCCCAGCGACACTCGATCAGCTTTCATTAGGATTTACGTCTAGCAACAGTGACAATCGGGGTAATGGATGCAAAATCAAGCCAAGGTGGTGATGAAATCCACCATTGGTCTTGATCAAGGGCTGGGGTTTTACGACCAGCTCCTTGGTTTAATTTTACCACATGATGTGTGTGGGGTTCATTTTAATGGAATTGAAACAAGCAACAACATATTTACCTAAGCAAGCAAGAATGGACAAAAAATAGAAAACAAAAACAAGAAAATGACAGGAAATGTTAAAAACTATTACCTCTTTTCCACCCAAATCAGCTGTCTCTGACTCTCGGCCCTGAAACTGCACAGACAAAAATTCATCTCTGGGTGAAATGAATGCCAGAACAGAATTCATCCCAGGATGAGACGAATTCGAATTCTTCTCGGGGTAAGACGAATTTCAGTACTATATTTGCCATAGGCTAGAACGAACTACAGTAAGAGTTCAAAAAATGGCACCTGTAAGCAGGAAAACACAAATTCTGATCAGTTTCTTATCTAAAAAATCAGGGGACAGAGTCCCACCGTGATCACCACTAAAAACATGAGATTCTGGAAGTTGAAAAGAAACACTAAAGATATGCAATGCAAAACGAAATGTAACGCTTTAATCCTAGAAAGTGGAAATGCGTGAAATAGGGAAAAAAGATGAATTGAGATGAAATGAAAGAAGTATAGAAAGCATAGCCCTTTTTATTTATACTCTCTCAATATCGGTTACAAAGACATCTCCCGCATTTTCAGGGGCTAGGAGCATTAACATGTTTTGGTTACAATGGTGACTAGTGATCCTCCTTCCGCATGCCCACATGTAAAATGGACGGGCCAAAGCGTCACCGCCGCTGGTGTGAATGAATCTTTGATCCTTGCTGCTCCTCCTGCATTCAAAGAAACAACAAAATCGTTAGTAGCACCTGTGGCTAAAATGAAGCGTTTGATCTCTAAACACAATGAAGGATGCATGCATGAAACTGAATAAAAGGATAAGTGAACTGAATCAAAATAGTCTACAACTTTCACAGAAACAAAGGAACATTACCAGAGGGCCACTGCCATCAGAACAGTCAAAAAATTTGCCACTAATTTGAATTTGCTCCTGGGTGGGACGAATTCGACTGTAATTCGTCCTGAGGTAGGACGAATTCACCTGTGACAAAGCACCGAAGTGATACTGCCCAAAATGTCACATCTAGGGAGCTCCAAAATGCCTACAAACTTGGGTTTAGCTAATTGGAGGCATTTTGGGAAGACCCAGATGGTCGGATTTTTCCAATTGGCCTCCATCAATGAGAATTTGACATTGCTACCTGCAAGTTAGTGAGGATAAAAAAAATGATAAAGCATGATAAGATTTGATCAAAGCATTAAAAAATATGAATTACAAGCTATTTAAACAGCATAAGATGGAATGCAAGATAAAAAAATGACAAAAAGAACAATCTGCCATGAATTCCCAATCGTTCTTAAAAAAATAATATTAGGCTCGCATCAATGCGGGGCACCCGGGTGGGCCGCCCACTGTTGGAACCTGATTTCGGCACCAATCCACTTGGGATGGGCCCAAAATCTCTTGTAATGGGTTGTCGGTGAATTGGTAGATCAATGTGGTCAAATTTCAGGTTTTGGATCCGGATTCACACTTCCAATAACCACCAAATGACCTCCCTTGCGAAAGAGATCAAAGATGTGGAAGAGGTGAATCAAAAGGTAAAGTGTGGTATTTAATTTGGTAGCACTTCGTTGCTTAAAATGCTTCCAACCTATCCTCTTTTGGGTGAGAAATTTCACCATTTTATAGACCCAGGGGGTCTCTTTGGATGGGCATGCATGGGCACCATGTGGCAGTCATGCCTTCCCATGATGGAGGAAAGTCCTCCCTGAATTGGGCTTCCATGACTACCCTTGTGATAGTCCTCTAACTTTCAATATACCCACCTACATGCACATGCAAGGCAGGAGGCATTAATGGACTGTCCTCGACTGCCATTTGGCACAATTTATCTTTTTTCCTGTTGAACTTGGAATTCGTCCTACCCAAGAACGAATTTAGAATTCATCCCTGGGTGGGGCGAATCCTATTTTGAATTCATCCCAGGGTGGGACGGATTTGGAGCAGGGTGTCTGAAGGTGCCAAATTGCCTTCTGACCTTCCAAAATTGCTGTAAAAGTGGTTAGGACCACTGTTTGACCTCTAAGGGCTGCCCTGGGGGCTATGTGTGTCAAAGAGATCAGTGTTTGCAGTCACATAATCGGATTGATGCTGTTTTGGTGTCTACACGAGGTTGTGTTGCTTGTGTAGGCTTAGGGACATTGATGGCAACTTGATTAACTGCAGCGGGTTTCGGTTGTGTGGTCCCTGTTTTAGTGTTCTTGGTCCATTATTTTTTCTTAGGCTTGGCAATATCACCATCTTGTATCTTGATCTCCTCAATGATTCTGGCTTGTGCCAGAGCTTCCTCAAAAGTGGCATATTGCTGCAGCTGCAATAGCACGGAGATCGATCTCAAACAACTCTTTGAGAACATCTGAGTTAGGTCGGACATGGGAGGGAGGTAGGGCAGCTTTGAAAGCAACGTCCTCCACCGGTTCCCATATGCCGCCATGGTCTCTTCCTCATACTTCCTGAGGCTAGCTAGGTCACTTAATGACACCTTTTTTTTGGTGTTGAAGATGAAGAGTTCGAGGAACGCGTCCACTAGCTGATCCAAGTTACTGATGCTATGTTTGGGCAACTGAATGAACCAATCTGAGGTAGGGCCTATGAATGTGGTTATAAATGTTCTTAGTAATAAAGCATCATTGTCCTGAATGCCAAAGCACTAGCTCAAGAATCTAGTCACATGCTCTTGGGCATCCTCCTTCCCTCTAAAGAGTGCAAACTGAGGCAGTTTAAAGTGCTCAAGGTATGGAGGTGCTGGCACTAACGGATGCACAGGATGACTATGGAGTTGGTGTAAAGTGGGCTTTTGGTGCCCAGAAGTCTTGATATCCATATATTCTAAGCGCTCTAGCAGCACTTTATATGCATCGGAGGATTTGATTTCTTCCTCCTTGGTTTGCTCCCACTGTGGGTTGCGGGGAACTTGAGGCCTATGGAGGGGTGGCTGGGTAGCAGCCCCTCTGCCTTGGTAGGGCGTTTCAGCCCGCTCTTCTTCTTGTTCATACTCCTCATAGGCTTCTTGAGGAGTGCTTGGCCGAGACCTATAAGCATAGGTGGGTGCCCGCGGAGGGTGCCCATCATTGTTTCTGGGAGTGGCTTCCCGCTCAAGTCTAGGAGGTCTTGGAGGCAATGCTTGATGAGGTCATGGAGACCTGTCTTGCACCAAAGGGTTAGGCCTCTCATACACTTCTACTTTATGTGCACGAGGAGTTGGGACCTTCTCATGCACATTGTTCATTAGCAATTCGGCTATCTGATGCTAAATGCGCTCTTTGTTGAGGTGACATAGATGTTCTAACTGTTGTTGATCTTGCCTGAGCTACGTAATCTGTGCTTGGTGGGCAACATTTTTGGCAAATGCCAAGTCACTTTGTTCCATCGTCTCATGTTTAGGAAGCCTAGATGCCTCTCCTACATGTCTATCTCGATTGTGGTGATCCGAGACCCCTATGGGTTTCTTCCCTTTGTCAATGTTAGCGACATTTACCTTAGGTTTCAACCTCAATGGTCAGTCCAGATACATAACGGGTGCAGAGGTGCATCGTTCCTACGCTATGTACTGATCTTGAGGAACATAGCGGTCTTCCTCTTCCTCTCTTTCATATGCATAAAAGGTGCGGGTAGAATTGTCTTGCCCTATATGGAGAGCCTGATATTCTGGATATTGTCTAGTGTTTCTAATAGTAATGCGGGGCAGAGGAGGGATAACAAAATCCTATGGCCCCTCTGTCTGGACCCTCTGTTGCCCTAGCACTTCATCACTAGCCACCCATAATGAGCTTCTAAGGGAGGTCTCTTGTCTACGTTGAGTGCTATGTGTAGGTTATCCTCTTGAAAGGACCTATGTTGAGTGGGGGTACCTCTCCAAGAGGTGCCTCTATAGTCCTGTTCTATGATGGCATGATGTGGACTATCTTGGGCGCCTTGCCGCCAAGGTAGGATGGCTAAGTTCTCAGGACTATATCGAAGGTGACTTGCCCCCCTTGGTGCACTTTCTGTAGTGATTTCTTGTGATTGGGCTTGGCTACGAGTGAAAACCATGGTGATGTGCTCCTAAATATGAGTAGATTTTTATCTCTTTTAAGATTTCTTACGCTACACTTAAAAAAAAAGGAAACACATAAGCAATGCAGTGGTTATCTCATTTAAAGATTTAAAAGTGTGCCCTAAAATCTGGTTTAGTGTGTTTTGATGTTTTTTTGAAAGATTTTTGAAAGAACATTTAAATGTAAAATGATGGCTCTTATGACTACCAAAAAAATGGTCACCCCTTCGATATACCATTGCCAGACCGATATACCAACCTCTCTATATACTTGCTCTTACGTGAGGGAAACTATTGGTACGTGAGAGCAGATGGTACGTGGAACATAGGCGGTACGAAAGGGGAATCATTCTGTTTATGACACCTACCATAGAAGACTTATCCTCATGTGCTGGTAATCACCCCTACTACACTTGGTTAGCTTTCATCAGGATTTACGTCTAGCAATAGTCGCGATCGGGGTAATGTATGCAGTATCTCAAGCCAAAGTGATGATGGTATCCACCTTTGGTCTTGCTCAAGGGTTGGGGTTTTACGACCAACTCCTTGTTGTTTCAGTTACCATGTGGTGTGTGGGGTTCTTTTTAAGTTGCATAAATGAAGGAAACAAGCATTCAAACTCTCATAGGAAAGCAAATAACTAGAGAACATAAAGCAAAGAATTGACAAAAGGTGTTTAAGACCTCTACCTCTTCTTTGCCCAAATTGGATGTCTCTAAATTTCTTCTCTGAAATAGTCCAACGTTTGAAGACTCAATACCTGTAAGCAAAATAACAAGCAAATTTAATCTTAAAAGTCAAGGGACAGAGGTCCCACCGTGATCGCCACTGAAAGCACGAGGATACGGAAGCAAAAATGAATATGCCACAAGAAAGAACAAGAAAGAACATAGATGAATTGACACAAGATAAAAGCAATATGAAATATGGTAATCTCTTTATTGATATGATTTTTAAGTTGTGTTACAATATGTATCCTTATTTTTTAGGGGATAGGAGTGTCAAATATGTTTCTTGTCACAACATCCATGGAGAACAATCCTTCTTCCGCGTGCCCACATGTAAGATGGGCGGACCAAAATGTCACCACCACTTGTATATATGATTATTTTCTCTTTCCTACTCCTCTTCTATTGGAAACCTGCATTCAAAGAAATAGAAAATATTAGTAGCACCTGTGGACAAAATAAAACATGTATTTCCCAAGGCCTACTATTAGTGTATGCATGAAAATATTAAAACGATAATCAAATGACCTTGGATCGACCTAAAAATTTAACAGTAGCATAAATATGTTACCAGAATACCACTACAAAAATAACATTCTGGAAATTCTTCACATATTTGTATTCGCTCCAGGGTGGGACGAATAGACCTGCAATAACTTGTCATAAAGCACCCTCTTCAATGTATTTCTTAGGAAGCTCAAAATGACCTACAAAGTTGGTGTTAGATAATTTGGGGTGTTTTGGGAAGACCCAGATGGTCATATTTCTCCAATTTTACCTCTACCACCCATATTTTGATGATGGCATCTACAAGTTAGTAAAGGCGGGAAATGCTAAAAACCTGGTCAAAAGTCCTCAGAATGAAATGAAATTTAAACTACAGACTATTTAATAGTCCTAGAATAAAATGCAAAATAAAAATCAGATAAATATATCACAAATTTCTATTCATCCCGGGGTGGGGCGAATTGGACTGTGACAGTTTGGGGAGCACCCGGGGGCAGGACGCCCACTTTTTGGGACTCTTTTCTAGAAAAAATCCACTTGGGATGGGTCCAAAACTTCTCATGGGGTGTTTTTGACAAATTTTTTGGATTGTTGTGGCCAAAAATCGGGTTTTGGTTCCAGATTCACGCTTCCAATAGTCACCCAATAACCTCCCTTTCGAATGAGAGATCAAGGATGTGAAAGCACAAATCGCAAGTAGGTATGTAAATTTGCAGCACTTCGTTGCTCAAATGCTCCTTCTCTATATATATTTTCGGTGAGAAAAATAACCAATTTATAGACCTTAGGGTCTCTCTGTTTGAATTGCGCATGCGAGGGCACCACTTGAGTTGTTTGTCCTATTTTCAAAGAAAATCTAATTCCCTGATTTGGAATCTCCTTGCATGAGGTCTCTAAAATAAAGAAATGCATGACTGGAGTCTCTCTTCTTGAATAAAATCTATTCCTCGCAATTGCATGGCCTGAAGCTTTAGTTAACTGGCAGACTTGTCGAGGTTTGACTTTTTTCCAGTCAAACTTACTATTTGCCTCACCCTCGGGTGAATGTTGATATTCATATCTGGGTGGGATGAATGCCAGTTTGTATTTGTCCTTGGGTGGGACGAATAGAGAGCAAGGTGCCAAATTGACCTATGACCTCCAAAACTGCATTTGGGAGTGGTTAAGACTACTGTTTAACCTCTAGGGGCTGCCCTAGGGGCTGTGTGTGTCAATGCGATCAACGCTTGTTGTCACATAATCATATTGGTGCTATTTTGGTGTCTACAGATACTTCTAATGGAACCAAGAATATAGTTATTTCTCTAATCAATAAAGATAATGAGGGTATTGCTAGCGCTAGTTATGGTGAAAGTAAGTTGGAGAAAGTCTTTTGACTTCTATAGTCTACATGAACCTTTAGTAATTGGTTTTCTATAAATATTTTTGGTTGGTACATGCATGACCTATTGGCTGATTTAATTTGGGCTAGGCATGCTATTTTAGTGTGCTAAATAGGTAGGCTAGGCATGAGCCCTAGGCAATTTTGGCAGAATAGACACTCTTGCCTCAATGGCACTTACCCGAAATGGGTGTTTTCAAAAAAAAAAGTACCAAGGAGAACAACTAAGGATTCCTAATGATAGAAAAGAACAAAAGGAAAATATAGAAAAGAGTGAAGGAAAAACTAAAGTAAAAATAACATACATTAAAGTAACAAGGATTGTTTAAAATTATGACTTGTTTTGTTCAAGGTATTATAATTAAGTTAGTTAAATAATATAGATATTAAAAATAATTAATTAAAAAAAAAAAAAATAAATAATGGTTAGTATATATTTTTATTAAGTCTATCTTTTCTTTGGATGGATCCAGTTCTAAAGATACCTAGTTTCTTCTTGCTTTATTTTTCCTTCTCTATAGTTCGGTCATGGTAGTTTAGTTCCCTAGCTCAAACTAATCTTTCTTTTGTTTCCTCTATTGATATTTGCATTAATATATTTTGGTCTAGAAATTTTATTGTTGTGTTCTATTTTTTTCTTTTCTATTTATGTGTGTGCATTTTTTGTGTTGTTTTATTTATATTTTGGTTTGTGTTTTTTTTTGTTTTATTTTTATTTTTTTTGTGTTGTTGTGTTTTTGATGTTCTTTTGATTGGGTTTATGTATGTTTGTGTTAATTGGTATTTTTATGTTTTGGCGTGTGAGTTTTTTCTCTGTTTGTTTTTGGTTGTTTATTTTATTTTATTTTATTTTCTTATTATTTTTTAGGTTTTGATTGTTTTTGTTTTTCATGTTTTTGTTGGATGTGTCTTTGTAGCGTTCTATTGTTTTTTTGTTATGTTTTTCTTGAGTTTTTTCTATATGTTTAGTGTTGTGTTTTTTTTATCTTATTGTGTTTGTGTTTGGATGTGCTTTATCTTTTTGACACACTCAAGAAGCATGTTTTTTTTATTTTTTGTTTTTAAATATTTTTGTGTGTTTGTGTTTGTGTTCTTGTTTTTTGTCATTTCAGGTTTACTCCTTGAGTATATCAAATATGGTAGGCCAGGTGCGAGCCCTGGGTGATTTTTTTGGAATATATACCCCTGCCTCCTTGGGTCTTACCCGAAAGCGACATCCCTTCTGGGATATTTTTCATTCATTCATATATATATATATATTAATTTAATTATAAAATATAATAATATTTTTAGGAATGAAAGTAGATTATATATATTTTCTTAAATTAAAATTCAAATTCATGTCCAAGTTTAAAACTGTATTATTGCCTCCTTTGCAAAATTTTTACTAATATGGTGTTCTTCATGGGAAGTCTAAAGCGTAGAAAAAAATAGTTGTATCCACTTGGTTACAAGATTTGAATATACCTGTAAGTGTCATTTATGATAAAAAAAATGATTTTCTTCAACCTATGGTAAAATAAAAATTTCAAAAAATTGGGATTATCAAAATTAATTTTAACTTTCCAAAGGAAATCTACAAAAAATTAATGAAGGAAATTTTTTTAGAAATAATGAAGCTAAATTTTTTCTTAGTTACTCATAATCATATGGAACTTCAACTAATAACTATGCACAAGTGAAGACCCTTCTTATAGGGATTAAAATTGGGATGGAAATATATTTCAATTGAGGAGATTCATAAATTATAATTAATGCTATAAAAATTGTGTGGAAATTGGATAAAAGATAGTGTTATTATTTATGTTCATTATCTATTATAGGATGAGATATTTTTAAATGTGAGCATATCTATAAAGAATGAAATTGGGTGAAAATAATTTAACCAATTGCATTCTTGATCTTCATCATGGTGAAACTCAAATTTTAGAAGAAATTTGACAAAGGGATAGTATATTTTTAATGAAAATGATGTCAAAAAAATAACTAGAGAAACATAGTACTTTGAAGATGATGTAAAATATTTTTGATATAAAAGGAATTTAAAATATTTTTGATAAAATGACAAACTTGATATGGTTTAGTTGACCTAACAATAAATATACTATATACTATTTTAGTATTTTGATAGGAGTAGCCCCTAGTAGAAGCTAATAGAAGCTAATTATAAACGTATTTAAAATAAATATATTATTTTTAAAATATTAATATTATTTTTTAGTAACAAGTAAAATAACATAATATTATAACATACTTATTTATGATAAAAATTATAAATATTTATATTTAATTTTTCTTCTATAAATTTATTTAATTTTTTAATGAGATATATGTGATTAAAATCATTTTAATACATCGTAATCCCATAGTGGTATTGGTATTATAGTAGCTTAACTATTATGAATGTATCATTTTCAAGGATTTAAACCTAGTTATATTCTATTAAAATAAAAAAAATATCTAAGGAATTGATCGAATGTATATTTTTTTGTTTATGAAAAACACCCCAAATGGGATACCACTTTTGGGTAAGTCCCAAGGAGGCAAAGATATCTATTCCACCAAAAATACCTAGGGCTTGCACCTGGCCTTCCCCCCTTTGACACACTCAACAAGCATGCCTAAAACAACAAAAACAATAATAAACAAACACAAAAAACAAAACAACACAAAAAACAAAACAAAAAACAAAAAAAATAAATAAAAACCACAAAACAAACAAAATCAACATAAAACCATAAATACAACAAAAAAACTCAAAAAAAAAAATAAATAAATAAATAAATAAAATAAAAAATAACAACAAAACACATAACAAATAACACATAAGAAAACCATAAAAACAACAAAACAATACACAAACACTTATAAAAAAAAAACAAAAAACAAAACACAAAACACAAAAAGCAAAAACATGAAAAACAACAAAAACACAAGAAAAAAGCAAAAACACAAAAACAACAAAAACAACACAAAAAAACAGTTCAAAAAACACACACCCCTCAAAAAATTGAAAAAAAATAAAAAAATAAAACACAACTACAACCTTTTTAGTCCAAAAGACCTTTAAGACAAGATTCAATAGAGGAAACATAAGAAAGATATGTCTAGGCTAGGGAATTAAAAAATCCTGATTGAACCAAAGAGAAGCAAAAACACAGCAAAAAAGGAACTAGGTATCTCTAGTATAGGAGCCATCCAAAGAAAGTATAAAAATCAAAGCTTCCCTAATTTGTGAAGCCCACTATCTTGTAGGGTGGTCATAACAAGTAAGATCACCTTTGTCCAATGCCCAATTAGCTAAAGCATTAGCACTCCTATTTTGGTCTCTAACCATATGATTGTAATCCACTTTCAAAAAACGTATTTGCTTTAATTGACTCTTCTTAACAATTCTATTTATTCTCCAATCAACCTTATGATTCTTAAAAGGAGTCTTCAGAATATTAATCAAGATTTGGGAGTCAAATTCAACCAACACATTTTCCAAACTAATAATAGAAGCCTCTTGAAGGCCTCTAAGGATACCATACCCCTTAGTAAGGTTATTGGAAAGGATACCCATGTTCTCAGTAAAAGTGAAAACCAGGGAGCCATCTAAAATTCTACCAATTCTTTTTGCACTAGCTTTTCCAGGGTCCCTCCTAGAGGCTCCATTAGTATTAAATTTTCTATAATCCTTAGGAGGAGGTTGCAAATTCGTTATTCTTTCCATATTGCAATTAATCACATTCCCTTTAATCCGATTGCCCTTAGGAGAGTTAATATTCAACTAAGTTGGCTATGGTATTTTGCCAGATATAATGAATATCCTTTTTTTCTTTATTAAAAATTTGGTTGTATATTTCATTCCAAATATTCCCAGGAAGAATGGTAGAACCCATCCAAACTAACTACCTAATGAAATGATCAACACCCTCCTATTTAGGCCAATCCCTCCAAAGCTATTCAAAAGTAGAAAAATTGGACCACTATAAGCCAAGTAAGATGGCCATTCTCCTCCATAGCTTAAAGGCTAAGGTACACTCAATAAAAATATGGCTATGAGTTTCCACATTCTCTTCACACATTTTGCATCTAAAAGGACCATGAAAACCATGTTTCATAAGTTGCTCAATAGTTAGCACCCTACAATGCAATAAATGCCAAGTAAATAACCTCACCTTAGGCTAGAGATTTTGAGACCACAACTTATAAAATATGTCATAAAATTGGTTGGAATTATTATGGCATAAGGTCAAATAACCTTGAGCAACTGAATACTCACCCTTAGTAGTGTTACATCCAAAATAATATTTATCATGGGACCAAGAGAGAGATCTCATATGCAAGATGTGTGTGATATCTTATCTTTGAATTTTTTGAATTTGAATAAGTCAATCATCAATAGGGATCCAATATCTACCAACCTTTAAATTACCAGTATGGTATCGATAATAATTAGCCACCTTTATCCAATTAGCTCGATGAAGCTCCTCCATCCAAGGTCTCCAATCAGTAAACCGAGTTATCAAAGGCTAGTGACCGTCCTAAGAATATATCCAAAAACTAGCTTGCTGACCATTATGAATGATCCAAAATAACTTTTTCTTAATCAAACTCTCACCAGTATTAAGAACTTCTAAAATAGGAGAATCTTTGGTAGGCAATTGATAGTGAACAAGGTCTTCAAGATTTTTGTTCTCAACATATTTAGCAAAAATTTAATTGGCCCAATGGGCATTGGGGTTATGTAAAATCCTCCAATACAATTTAGCAGCTAAACCTTTGTTGTTATTAATAACAGACCAGAACCCTAATCCCCATTCATTATTAGGAAGGCATAAAATATCCCATTTTAGCAAGGTTCATTTTCTTTTCTCCTTAATACCACTATAGAGGAACTGATGATTAATTTGATCTAATTCTCGAAGAACAACATTTGGGATATTCAACATGGTAGAAACATAAATAGGTATAGCTTGAAGGACAAATTTTACCAAGGTAATTATGCCCCCAAAATAAAGCCACCTATTGGTCCACTTTCCAATTTTCTTCTTAACTTTGTCCAACAACCAATTCCAATCTTTTTTTTTCTGTCTTTAAGTATTGATAGGGATGCCTAAATAAGGGATCGAAGGGGAGGTCTTCTTACATATTAATTTATCCAAGACCATAGATTCCTATATGGTAGAGCGATGAAATAAAATGACTTTAAACATGTCTTCATTGATCAATTATCCGGTAGCCTTAGAAAAACAGTTAATGATTTGCTTAATTTTATAAGCTTCCTTAACTGTAACAAATTAGAGTCATATTTACCTAATAGATTAGAGTCATCAACAAATTGAAGATGTGAGATAGACCTTAACATCATTTGCTTTCTTGCAAATCTTTTTTTTAAACAATTTTTTAATAAAGTATATGATATCTTTTTAACTAAATAAAACCTTGTATTAATAAAAGTTAAAATTAAATACTAAATTTTGGTAATAAAATATTATAAAACTAATGTAATTTTTAAATTTTTAAAATTAAAATAAATAATTTAAAAAAAACATATTTAAAAAATAATTATTTTATTGAAATAAAAGTAAATTGAAATATATAGGTATCATGTACAACAAATCTATTATGTATAAATGTATTTATTAAAATATTTAAAAATATAATTTTTAAAAATTTTATGGTAATATGCTTTTTTAAATTAATTTTTCTTAAATATTATTTTTGTATTATTTAAAAAAACTTCAACTAATTCAAAATACAAGTGACGTAATTATAGGTATGCAGATATTTTGTAACATATCACAATTTGTAACATAGACCACACGTCCTTGCATTAGCTCAATTTGTAGGAATATGTTACAAATAACCATTTTATACATCGAATGTTATTTATTACAATATTTTACATATTGATAGTTTGTAATTTTATCCATGGTATACTTAGCATGCATATTATATAAAAAGTACGACCTTAAAAAATAATACCAACGAAATTGACAAGATCAAATCAAAATAATGGAAGACGATACGTTTAGAAAATTAACTGATTTATTTATGTGTTTAAAGTTTGCTTTTAGTGTACAAATGAACGAATAAACAACTGCTCCCGGATTGGAAGACCTCAAGTGAAAGAATTTTTATATTTTTTTCTTGTTGATAATTCGGTCACATACTAAATTGACTTCATAGTTTTATTAATAATTTGTAAGATTTATCAATAGAGGGAGAGCGATGTTGTTTCAGGAAGAAGATTAATTCTTCAAGAAGTTCTTAGAAATTTGCTGCCAGACATTTCTATCAGAACTCTTGTTATAACCCTCTACACATATCTTTGCCTTCTTTACTGTTTCCTCCTGCAAGACAACCACGGACAGAAAGAATCATGTGAGCAGATAGTCATACCCGAAAGGAAAATCCAGTAAAAATCAAAAGAAAAATTACCAGTAACGTACCGAAAGAAGGCCATGGAGTAGATTGTCCATGAGATTAAAAAGAATATCGCTACTGTACTCTGGATGGCCTTGAATTCCCAGAATGTGATCCCCTACACTAAACATTTCAACCTCCGATTTAACTGAACAGGCAATTATTTCTGCACCCAAAGGGATTTCCGTCACCTTGTCTCGATGACACTCAATTATATCAAGACTAGCAGGAATTTTCAATTCACAGCAATATTTTTTTGTGAAGATCGATGACTTAAAGATTACTTTAGTGGAGCCAATGTCCCACCCAAGGGAAGATCTCTCACACTTGCCTCCCAAAGCCCGGCACAAAACCTGTTCAAAAACAAAAATCATATAAACTTACGCTCGTTTCAGATGAATTACATTTTGAACATGGCATCCATGTACAACCAAGATCTTCAGTTACATTTGAATATAAGTTTGGGTAATTGTAGAGGTACTAACCTGGTGACCAAAGCAGATACCCAAAACTTTGACGCGCATTGCATGAAGAAAGCGCAGCAATTCACAGAGTTCCACTACCCAAAGGGCGTCGCCATGGGCGTCACTTTTACTTCCTGTCACCACAAATCCGTCGTAGTTATGAAGATCTTCGTACGCAGGAAATTGACGGTCATAGGCCCTGAACATTTCCCATGTCTCGCCTTCCTCACCCAGCATGTTGACGAACAGATTGAAATATCCACCATACGTTTTTTTCACGTAATTTCTGTCCGGAGCTGCTAACAGAACTCCAAATCTCTTGTTGCCCATTATTACAGTTACAATTATATTCCCTTATTGTTACAGAATATGTCCCAGAAAAACATATGAAGAGGAATACAGAATGGTTTTAGTATTCAAAAGCCTGTGAGATTTAAAGGCAGCCTCAGCACTGAAGACAAGGAGAAGGGCGTACATTAAATTAAGTTTAATTAAAATTGAGCAGAGACATGGACCGATTTTCGTGCAGTTTAAGTTCCAAAATTGGTCGTAGTAGAATATTGGGTGGCAAAATTTGACCTAGTCAAGCCGGATTTAAAATTGGGTCCATGTTTTGAACAGAATGGTTTAGACTTTGACGAATGACCATGACTGCAATTCGAATTCACCACAGGTGAACTCAAACATAAGAAAAAGTTATAGGGCATCTTACTTAGCAACTGGACATTTTTTAAATTATACCACATCAAGTCTCTCCTGAGGGCTGCTACCAATATACACGCCACAATTTACAGGAAAATCTATGTATTATTCAAGACTTGGACAAATTTGAGCTGTGGGAGTTGTAGCTAATAGTAACTTCAAGGCTAATTATGTCGACTTTTTTATTCAAATTATGGCTAATATTTTTAAAAATTAAAGTAGATTATAATAAATATTTAATTTTTTTAATCTCATAGCATAATAAATATAAAATTAGAGTTAACTAGGGTTTAAAAATTTGTATTGCATATCAATATTAACGGAATTAAAGTAGGAATACATGAAACAATTCTATAAAGTGTCTAAAAATAATGAGGAAATAACATGGTAAGTGATAATATTAGTTTAAGATTACATATCTTTTGGAAAATATTTTGAGGAGTAATCCTTATTATAAGTGATGTCATAATAGGTTATGTGAAGCAACCTAAGCTTTTTTTTATTATAGAGCTAGAACATATTGTTTTTGAAGTTCGGAGGAAAGACCTTATAGGTTGTGCTTGGATCTAATGTTTCATTGCAAAGGTCTTCATATGGTTATTTTTTATTTGAAGCTTGATTTTTAATGGTAGTTATGTGTTGTTTCAATTGTTCCATTTAAGTGACGAGGGATTGCATTTCTAAAAATATTGGGGTTTAAGATTGGTTGATAAATATTTTATGAATTTCATTTAAAAATTAATAAATTATAAAAAAACCTGAATGAAGACTAGAAAAATGGATAGTTGAAACACCATATTGAGACATTGGAGAAACTTGACATGGATTTAATGTTATATTGTAAACCCCACATGAGATCCTTGATATAAAAAATGACATTTTGGTATTGGTTAAAAAGTAATATATTCATTCAAATATCATTTGTTGTATTGATAGTGCATTAATTACCCTAAAACTAGAAGGTTGAAATATATCTCCAATATAGAGCATATAATTTTGAGATATATTAGCAATATATGGAGAGGTTTGACTTGTTTCACTTATTGGATTTATAATTCTCATATATGGTGATATAAATTCAATCAAGATAGAATAATTAGGTTTTGGGTTAGTAATATTCACTAATCTAAAAGATTTTTTCTAAATATCATAAGGGTCTTGCAGAAATTAGGTAGATATTACCATGATAGATATTGGGATATCAAAAAAAGGTATGACATAGGCCAATCAAATTCTCCTTAAAATATACCTCTTTTTCATCCATCTTTATGATGGACAAAAAAAGGTTACCTAAGGAGTTGAAATTAGTTTTACATGATATAGTTTAATGTCTCCTTTGGATTTTAGTTTTTAAAGGTAAGTTTTGGAGAAAAAAAAAAATATAATTTCAACATTAGCACTAGACTTCTCATGTACTAATAATTTTCATATATCTTAAACACCTCTATGTAAAAGTACCTTTAAATATACCCAAACCTTTGTATAAGATGATGCAGTTCTATTATTATGACAATGAACCTCAAGGTAAGCATACTATTAAAGTTTTTAAAATAAAAAAAAATTGGATATTGTAAATAGGGTTACAAATTGATGGTAAAAGTATTAACAATTGGTAAGGTTGATATTGTTCATAGTTGACAAACTATTATCAATATTATTTGCTCATTCAATGCTTGGATTGTATTCTTTTAAAATACATGTATATCTCTAAGACTTAGCCATTAGAGTGTAATGAATAGGATGGTTAGATACATGAATGTGGTTACTAGTTTTAAAGTTGAGCATCAAATATTAATTATTTTAGATTTTCTAGTTTCACTAATGCAGATCATGTAGAACTTATTCATAATTACAAGTTTATACTCTATATATGTGAGATCTATAACAATATGTTAGATTTGTAGGAACTATGAAATGTATTATAATACCTCTTGCATATCTCAGAAGTTAACTTAGAGTGGATACATTGATATTATTGTTGTAATTAAATTAAAAATAGCTTATGCATATCCACAAACTAATATAGAAATAATATAAGCTACATTTAAATTATCAGTATAGTTGAAAATATATTATGAATTTGTAAGACTCTAATTAAGAATTCATACATTTATATTATCATTTTAAATAATAGCATGTGTGCTTTTATAGGGTCAACTAAGTTTAGATTAATTCATTTTACCATTACATAAAAATTTAAAATAACATATGCATATCCCTATTGATATTATTATTAAAATCAATTAAAATAATAAGTATTTTTCTGATTTATACAACCTAAAAAATAATGTTAACATTTTATGTTAATATAGCGAAGTTTATAAAAATAAATTTCATGATATAATTAATAATATTTATGAATGAGAATAATGATAATGGATCAAATTATTATTTTTCTGTACTAATAAGAGGTATATCAAAGAGGTATATAGTGAAATATAATTAAAAATACTATAACCTCGAAAAGAATATTGTAGCTTACTATGAATACTCATTCATAAATTATACATGATCATCTATAAAATAAAACACTTATAAGAGGTGCAAGAATATACTTTGTATAAATAATAATACTGTAAATTTTGGATTGGAATATATTATAATGCCTACAAATATTTAGATTGGAATATATTATAATGCATCCATCACTTAGAAGATGTATTATCACTCCTAAATGAGATCTTTTCCTAGCTTTATCCAATCACCTACTTAAATGACTTTCCTACCTTCATAGCATAAAATTAATGTCTTTCTTGTGCTTACAACTTTTTTTTCTATCTAATAATATTTTTGTCACATGTAGAAAAATTTGGTAGCTTTATTATGGACGGGATAGAATTGATTGATTCATAATAGTTAATTCGAAGAAAATAATTATTAAACTAAATAATTTTTAAACTATATGTATAGGGTTATATAGAATGTGTGAAGATATAATTATATTTTTGAAGCTACAAAAAATTAAAGCTAGACCAACTTTAATAAGATATTTTTTTATTATAAGATTCCCCTAATAAAAAACCTGTCCATCTAACAATAATCATACCAGTTAAATGTAAAGGTCAACCTGATTTCTAGAATGTCAGGAACTTGAAAACCAAGTCCGCGTAGAAAAATGGCGCTACCCCACACGGAGTCCACTATTACAATACTATAAAGCTGCTTACAAATCGATTTCGTGACTTGATTATCTGAAGCGTTCAAGGTCTCCGGTCAATTTAAATACACAAAATTTATAGAGCTTTGTTGTTGTCCCATTCTCTTCTTCCTGGACACTTAAGCCATCATTTCTTTGTGTTATATCCTTGTCTCTAAGAGGAAGCGGATATTACAGAAGATTCGTTGTTGTGTTAGCCGCACCCGACGGAAATTACGTCAAAAGAATTTAGGGTGGGTACTTCGATTTTTAGGGTCAACACGCTTGGCGATAAGGTACATCTAAAAGGTATACAGTGAAATATAATTAAAAATACTATAACTTCATAAACATGTTGTAGCTTACATATAATTATGAATACTCATTCATTCATGAATTATACATGATCATCTATAAAATATAAAACATAACATACTTAAGAGGAGTAAGATTATATTTTGTATACTTAATAATATTATAAATTTTATATTGGAATGTATTATAATGCTTATGAATATTTGTGCATCCATTACTTTGAAGATGAATTATCACTCTTAAATGAGATCTTTTTGAACTCTATCCAATCACCTAAAAATACTATTAAATGACTTTCTTACCTACCCAGGTGTTGTAGGTGAGTTGGAGAGGAGAGGGCAATCCTCCAAGAGAGGTCCCAGGTTCAAATCTCCACCCTACCAAAAAAAGCTGAATTGGGTATCCAATTGATAATGTTGGTGCGGGTAGGGCTGGGTGCGACCCCGGGTGACTTTGACGGTGTAGAACCCCTATTCGTGGTCTCTTAGACAAGACGACCCCGCAAGAAATTTTTCGCTTAAAAAGAAAAAAGACTTTCTTGCCTCATAACACCTTCATAACATGAAATTAATGGTTTTCTTGTACTTACAACCTTTTATTTTCTATCTAATAATGTTTTGTCACATGTAAAAAAAAAATTGGTATCTTTATTATTATGCACAATATGGAATTGAATCATAATAGTTAATTCAAATGAAAATCTCGATCTTACTTGATATTCTTGTACTATAAGAGGATATGGAATAGTTCACTTGAAATAGTTATCGAATAGCCATTAACTAAAAAATATGATCTATTAATTTTTAGAATGAGGATTGATTTTATAGAATTCATAATTTCTAAATATACATATTGCCCTCAATAATATTTTTATTCAAATGAGAATTGGTAGCATTAGCAAATAATAAGTTCTAGACTTGGGGTTTTAGTTTAGAATCCTAATAAGATAAAATTTCTAGTTCGATCTTAGTTTAGAATCCTAATAAGATAAAATTTCTAGTTCGATCTCATATAACCAAGTGGAAAACTCAATCTTATCCTGCTTATCAATAAGAAGACCACTATGGTAATATTAATTTGAGCATCCTTTCGAAAATAAAGGATTAAGATTTTGTAATTAGATGAACAATATTAAAGTGCAATACATAATATTATATACCATCCAAAGCTTAATTATTCATTATTTTTACTATTATATACCTAACAAAGCATAAAATATATATCTAAAGCATCAATCAACCTTAGAATAGATTATAGTAAAAATAAAATTAAATTATAAATTAAAAGAGAACTTGTAACCAACATAACATCCCATAAAAGATCATCAATAAAGAGAAGACATATACATATATACACATGCATAGTATAGATAAAATCAAAAATTAAATTACAAATCAAGGAAAAGCATAACAAATACATAACATCCTATGAAGGATGTGGAACATCATAAACCAAGTAAAATTAAATTAAATCCAAGTAATCTAGTGTACCCTAGCTAATTAAAAACCTTAGATTAAATGTAAGCAATCTATTTTACCTTAGCTAACAAAATTCTAAAAGTATAAAAATATCTTTACAGATACATGTTAAATATGTATAAAAATACTTATAAAAAATTATAAAATATATTACATATATAAACAAATAAAAGATTTTAGTCACTACTCAGGTGTTGTAGGTGAGTTGGAGAGGAGAGGGCAATCCTCCAAGGGAGGTACCAGGTTCAAATATCCACCTTATCAAAAAGCTGAATTGGGTATCCAAAATCCAATTGATAATGTTGGTGTGGGAAGGGTCAGGTGTAACCCCGGGTGACTTTGACTGTGTAAAACCCCTCCCCAAAAGGACTCCCCAAGAAATTTTTCGCTAAAAAAAAAAGAAAAGAAAAAGATTTTAGTCACTAATTAAAAACCTTTTAAGCAATCTATTATACCTTAGCCAATAAAAACATACAACAATAAAAATCCTGTGTAAATACAAATTAACTATATATACAAGTAATAAAATAAAATTATTTTACCTTTGAAAAATTCTCTTACACATTACTCTTTTATAAGTTCAAAGATAATAATTATTAAATCATATGTATAGAAATATATAGAAAGTGTGGAGATATAATTATATTTTTGAAACTACGAATAATTATGGTTTTATTATTATATAATCATATTTATTAAAAAAATTCATCTAACAGAAATCCAAACCATTATGTGTAAGTTCCATGTAAAGGTCAACCTGATTTCTAGAATGTCAGGGACTTGAAAACGAAGTCCGCGTAGAAAAATGGCCCTACCTTACACGGAGTTCACTATTACAGTAATATAATGCTGCGTTCAAATCAATTTCGTGACTTTATTATCTGAACTGTTCAAGGTCTCCGGTCAATTTAAATGCACAAAATTTATTTACCTTTGTTGTTATCCCCATCTCTGCTTCCTAGTCACTTAAGCCATCATTTCTTTGTGTGTTATATCCTTGTCTCTAAGAAGAAGCAGATATTATAGTTTTAATAGTGGAAAACAGAAGATTTGGTGTAGTGCTAGCCGCACCCGACGAAAAATACGTCAAAAGAATTTAGGTGGGTACTTCAATTTGTTGGTCAACACGCTTGGTGATTAGGGAGAGACATGGGAGATGTTACGGGCGTACCACCCTCTATTTCCTACCTACGAAGGCCTTGATAAGTTTGACGGATTCGTCGTTACGGGAAGTAAAAGTGACGCCCATGGTGACACTCTTTCGGTGGTAGAACTCTCTCAATTACTGCGCACATTTCATGCCATGCGCGTCGATGTTCTCGGTATTTGTTTTGGTCATCAGGTTTTGTGCAGAATTTTGGGAGGCAAGAGTAGTAGATATTCTATTGGATGGGATATTGGCGCCACTACTGTGACCTTCAATTCCTAACTCTTCACCAAAAAGTATTTATATGGACTCGAAATCCCTGTCAGTCTTGATATAATGGAGATTCATCGACACAAAGTAATCTTTCTTCTTAAAAAGGACTTTAATGCTACAGCGTTTCTTATATTAGGGAAGAGGCTTCCATTGTATTAACCATTTAGATATTTGTGGATCAAGTAGTGTTAGAGTAAATCACTATATAAAATATAGAAAAATAATTATAGTGTTTCAAACTTTAACAGCAGAAATAAGACAAACACACAGTAGAAGAAACAACGATTTTAAACGTGGTTCACTCAATGTGGGTTACATCTACCAAAAAAATTAAGTCATTTCTCTCTCAATCCAAACAATAGAGGGATACAACCTATAGCAAACATCTACTGTAATTTCCTCTCTATATTTACAAGGAATCAACACAGTAATTTTCATTTGTGTACTCTGTTTTTCCTCACAACTATTTATAAGAAAAAAATAGAAAAAAAAAACAGTTTTTCTTAATACATTCCAAGATTAACACTGAGTTCTCAGCACCTAATTTTGGGATAAAAACAAAAAAACTTTCCGTGGTTGTCCTGTTGTAAATCCAAAAACTTTCTCTAGTAGACTAACAGACTGTAAATCCAGAAACTTTCCCTGCCCGTCCTGCAGTAAATCCAAAAACTTTCTCTATTTAGCCTCCTCATAATTAGGCTCCATTTCTAACAATCTCCCACTTGGAGACTAATTCCATTGCACCATATTGCAACCAAGGACTGAAAAATTCTCATCATGGCCTCTTATTCCTTAAGGCCAACTGAAGTTGATAAAAAACTCAACTTTTCTCTTGACACCACTTTTGTAAGCATGTCAGCAAAATTTTATGATGTGTAAACTTTCTCTAATTTCAAATATCCATCTTCCACTACTGATCTAATGAAATGATACCTGAGTTTGATGTGTTTAGTTTTTGAATGGAATGTCGAATTCTTCGTAAGGTGTATAGCACTCTGGCTATCACTCCACAACCTATTATCCTCTTGTTTCTTCCCTAATTTTCCATTAGTCTTAGCAACCAAACCATCTGTTTGCTTGCTTCTATAGCAGCAACATATTCAGCTTTAGTGGTTGAAAGGGCAACTATGTGTTGGAGTTTATAAATCCAACTAACCGCTCCTCCTCCTATAGTAAAGATGTAGCCAGCAGTGCTCCTTCCACCATCAAGATCACTTGTCATATCAGAATATACAAAACCTTTCAAGCATATATTAGAGCCTAAAAAATTCAAAGAATAATTTGAAGTTCCTCTCAAGTACCTGCGTATCCATTTTACCGCTTGCCAATGTCCTTTTTCTGGATTACTCATAAATCTACTCACTACTCCCACTATGTGGGCAATGTCTGGTCTTGTACAAACCATTGCATACATAAAGCTTCCAACTGTTGATGCATAGGGAACCTTAGCCATATGCTCTTGTTCATTTTGTGTCTTGGGACACAAATCTTTGGTGAGTTTGAAATGCTTTGCCAATGGAGTAACAACAGACTTTGCATTTTTCATGTTGAATCTCTTAAGCACTTTTTCAATGTATTCTGCTTGTGACAATTTCAGACTGTGACTTTGCTTGTATCTTGTTATCCTCATACCAAGGATTTGTTTTGCTTCTCCCAAATCCTTCATGGCAAAGGATTTAGCCAACTTCTTTCTGAGCATGTTTATATCTTGCATATTTGTTCTTGCAACCAACATGTCGTCCACATACAATAGCAAAATAACATAGTTACCATTTCTAGTTTGCACACAGTGATCACTTTGACATCTATCAAACCTTTGATTAGCCATGAACTTATCAAATTTTAAATACCACTGTCTAGGAGCTTGTTTTAACCCATACAAGCTCTTTTTTAGTTTACATACCCAATCCTCTTTACCTTTCACCTAAAAGCCTTCTGGTTGGTGCATATAAATTTCCTCCTCCAAATCACCATGAAGAAATGTTGTCTTCACATCCAATTGCTCTAGATACAAATTTTCTATAGCTATAAGACTCAAAATAGCTCTAATAGAGGTTATTTTTACAACTGGAGAAAAATTCTCATCAAAATCAATACCTTTTTTCTAAGCGAATCCCTTGACAACTAGTCTTGCTTTGTATCTCTTATGCCCTTCATTCTCCTCTTTAATTTTGTACACCCATTTATTTGTCAAAGCTCTTTTACCTTTGGGTAGCTCAACCAAATCCCAAGTTTGGTTGTGGAATAAAGAGTCCATTTCTTCATTCATTGCAAGCTTCCACTTATTCTTGGTATCCATTTGTAATGCTTTCTAAAAACATTCTAGCTCACCAGCATCAGTATACAAAACACAATCAAAGAAATGTTGAGGAATTCTACTTATCCTGGTAGATCGTCTAATAACACTTTCTGGAGATTGAGGTGCTTGCTGCTACTGTTGTACATTTTGATCTTCTACCACTTTTGGAGTTACCTTTTCTATGTGTCCATCTAGGTCTATGTATTTAGTATTTTCCTCTTTCTATTTTTTTCCTTGCAAATGATATTTATACAAGTTTTTTTCATTAATTATGACATCCCTACTTCTAATGCCTTTTCGGTTATCATAATCCCATAATATGTAACCCAAGCCATCAATACCGTAACCAATAAAATAACACTTTTGGGCCTTAGCATCTAACTTATTTTTGTTCTCTTTGTCTATATGCATAAAAGCCTCACGTCCAAATACCTTAAGCAAAGAATAATTTACTGGTTTACTTGTCCAAATCTCTTCTATAATTCCTCCATCCAAGGCACTAGATGGTCCTCTATTAATCAGATATACTATAGTATCAATAACATGAACCCATAAAAATAATGGTAATCCTGCATGTATTATCATGATCCTAGCACGCTCCATGATGGTTCTATTCATTCTTTATGCAACCCCATTTTCTTGAGGTGTTCTTGGAACTACCTTGATTCTTCTAATTCTATTTTTAGAAAAAAACACATCAAATTCTCTACTGCAATATTCTCCACCATTATCTGACTTTAGACACTTTAACATTTTTCAAGTTTTATTTTCAACTAATGCTTTCCAATTCTTGAAGGTATTAAAAACATCACTTTTATTCTTAATGCACTATATCCTTGTTTTCCTTTTTGCATCATCAATAAAAGGTACATAGTAAGAGGAACCTCCAAGAGAAGTTACCTGAGTTGGGCCCCAAACATTTGAGTGCACAAGCTCCAATTTATCTTTCTTCCTTTCCTTGCCATCCTTGAGAAATATAACTCTCTTTGCTTTACTATAAACACAATCCTCATAGAATTCCAAATCAATCTCTTTTAACTTAGCCAATAACTTTCTTGAATGTAAAATTTCCATAAATTTTCCACTCATATGGCCAAGTCTTTGGTGCCACAAAGATGCACTCTCACCTATAGAAACTAAATTCATGGAGAAGTGAGAAAAAATAGTAAGTAAATAAAGAGTACCCACTAATTTACCTCTAGCTACTATCAATGAACCTTTAGTAACTTTCCAAGCATTTTCTCCGAATGCAACCGTGTATCCTTCACCATCAAGCTTACTTGCCGATATAAGATTTTTCTTTAAATCTGGCATGTGTATCACCTCTTTAAGAGCCCATTGACATCCATTCGGGGATTTAATCAAAATCTTTCCAATACCCATGATTTTACATGGTCGGTCATTTCCCAATAGAACCTGTCCATAATCTCCAGAAACATAATCTATGAAGTATTGCTTATGTGAGGTAGCATTGAATGAAGCACCACTATCAATTACCCAATAAAGCATATTGTAGAATTTGTCCAGTAATAATGGCTTTTGAAGTGTTACCAATATTATCATTACCTTCATTTCCATAACCCTTTCTTTGCCAACAATCCTTTTTGAGATGACCATTTTTGCAATAGTGCCAACACTATAGCTTTCCTTTTCCATGTGATTTGGATCTGCCTTTGGATTTTCCATGATGTGAAAGCTTGCCTCTTTCTCTTCCTCTTCCTCTATTCTCCATAGTTAAGGTGGTGCTAGATGATTCTCCTAAGTTTTTTCTTCTCATTTCCTCACTAAGTATCACACCAACCACATCATCAAATTCTAATTTATTTGAACTCAAAGCAGAGTTACTTACCACCATTACCAAATTGTTCCAACTTTCTAAAAGAGAGCATAATATTAATAAGGCCCTAATATCATCATCAAAACCCAATCCTACTAAATGCAATTGATTAGTGATAGTATTAAATTCATTTAAATGATCTTGCACAGATCCTACTTCACTCATTTTCATGTTAAATAACCTTTTCATTAAGAATACCTTATTTGATGTTGATGGTTTCTCATACATCTTGGCCAAATTATCCATGACTCCCTTGGTAGTCTTTTCATCAGACATGTTGAAGGCTACGATGGCTCCCAGCATAGCCTTACAATACCCAATGCCTTTCTATCAAGGATACTCCACTCCTCATCAGAAATAGTTAAAGGTCTCTCTGTTTCCCCATCAAGAGGTAAGTAAAAATCCTTTTGGTACAAGTAATCCTCCATCTGCATCTTCTAAAGTTGAAAGTTTTGGCCATTGAATTTTTCAACTCTAAACCTCTCATATTTTGCCATTGCTCTCACTTGATCCAGAAATTCTCCTTCTGTCAAGTGCACCCAACAAAAAAAATGATCTGATACCACTTGTTAGAGTAAATCACTATATAAAATATAGAAAAACAATTATAGTGTTTCAAACTTTAACAACATAATTAACAAAATAAGACAAACACATAGTAGAAGAGACAATGATTTTAACGTGGTTCACCCAATGTGGGTTACATCCACTAAAAATTTTAGTCCTTTCTTTCTCAATCCAAGCAATAGAGGGTTACAACCTACAACAAACATCTGCTGTAATTTCCTCTCTATATTTACAAGGAATCAACACAGTAATTTTTATTGTATACTTTGTTTTTCCTCACAACTATATATAAGAAAAAAATTAAAAAAAAAAAACTTTTCTTAATACATTCCAAGATTAACACTGAGTTCCCAGCACCTAATTTTGGAATAAAAACAAAAAAAACTTTCCTTGGTTGTCTTGTTGTAAATCCGAAAACTTTCTCTTGTAGATAGACTATAAATTTGGAAACTTTCCCTGCCCATCCTACAGTAAATCTAGAAACTTTCTCTGTTTAGCCTCATCATAATTAGGCTACATTCCTAACAAGTAGATGAGATTCTATGTTGTCCTTATTAATGTTTTAAAACTCATAGGTTAACCGCGAGTACCCACGAAACTCGCAGGTCAATGAGGCCTGTGATTATTTTTAATAAAAAACTCGGACCAAGTAGCTATTATTTGTCGCGTACGGATAAAGGTAGGAGAATGCAGGGCCCAAACTCGTAAGGAGAGGGAGGATAAAAATATATTTAAGTGTATTAATATGAGAAAATGTAACTCTGTACTCACTGTCTTTGAGCTATGGAATTTTCCTTTCAAGGTGGTTTGGTGTGGGTTTGTCCTTTGGGCCTTTGTGCTGGCAGTGTAGGATGATTTTCCGGTTGTCTTTTGCTTTTCTTTTTTGGGATGTTTTTTTGGGCAATAATTGCGAGGTAAGGTTGTTCTCATGGATTACGATGATACCTGATCTGGACAATAAGGTCTTACTCTGAGACATAGCTATCGTGTCAAAAACCCTAGTAACTTCTTCTGATGGTTCTACACTTGTCTTAGGGAAAGGATTCTTTGTGCCAGGTGGATTTTCTTGGGGTTGCCCGAAGTTATGGCTTGAGGAGGGAGCCATGTCCATCCCATTTTTTAAACTTTGTAATTTGCTCTATGGTGGAAGGGTTGCTTTGGTTTCTGATTGCTTTTCTCATGAGCCTTGGTTTTATGAACATCCTCTAAATGGCGAGGCCTTATTTATTTATTGGAGCATCTTTATCTCTTCAAAAATTGGTTGGAAGTGCATTGTTTCTACTATGGTTCTTTTCGAGGTGCTTGGGTGTCCTCAACTATTGACTTTAAAGGGAATTTTGTGTGGCCCAGATTCAACAGCGAAGATGTTGGATGCCTATTTCTTCTATAGTTTATTATGGAGTCTTTTGTGACATTTTGTAGGCTTGGGGTCTATCTCCTTTGTTTCAATTTTGTGGAAGAGTGTTGCATTGAAGAGTAGGGGGGTGTCAAAGATTTGAAGATGGGAAAAGCTAAATTGTATTGTTCTAAATTAAGGCTCTCTAAATCTCGATTGGAGCCCGTTGCCTACTTCTATGATTATCAATGATGAAGTTAAAACTATTTTGAATAATGGTGGTCTTTTGGAGTGTGTTCAAAAGTTTCATGGGTACAACCCAATGCTGTCAAAATTAATTGTGGTGATGTGGAACGATGGATGGGTGAGAATTGATTCTTGGTCCTTTGAGGTTTTGACATAACTAATTAGTAGAACAACTGGTCTGCCTCTGGATGGTGCCTATCACAATAGGATCATACATTCACTTCTCAAAGAGATTAGATTTTTCCTAGATGGGGAGGAATTTTTGCTCAAAAATCATAATGGATTTAGTGGAAAGGCACTCTCCCCTTATGGGATAGGGTGGCTAAATTTATTATGGATTATTTTACCTTAGACTCTACGTATGAAGTCATATGTATCTTCCATGTTATGTTTGTCAACCACCTACAAAGGTACATGTGGATAGACATTCCTTTATTCTTATTTCAATCAATAAATAAATCAATGTTGGATGTGCAAAGGGGCCATGGCCATCTCCCTCTCCACTAGGATTTAGAACTTTTAGTGTTTTAACAAGCGGTATCCGAGAATTGCATGGTGGTGGAGGAAATCCTAAAAAATTTGGTGGTTTCTAAATATTCTAGCGATGACAATGAAGATGTTTATTCATTCTCGTTGGGAAAGCGTCATTTTTTTGTGATGAGATTTTTTTTAAAAAAATCATCTTTCAGTGTCAATACTACACTTGAGGTGGGAGGTCCAATGTCGGTTAGTCAGGTGGAAGGAAGCAACACTCGTAACTCAATGTGTTTGCTCGATAAAATGTGGGAGGCGAATGGGTCATCTCCCTTATCCCCTTCCATTGAAGTGGAGATCCTGCCTAGGGACTTCTATAAGGAAAAAATGGTGAAATATTTCTATGTACCGAAAGAAACATCTAAGAGGAAGAGCACGATTATGCACAATCTAAAACTAATAGAGGTAAAGCAACATGCAATCTGGAGATCCATGAAGATCACAATTGACTATTCTGAGGAGGTGTCACGGATGACGAGAACAAATTCTCAAGAGATTGACATGCTAGTGTAGAATTTCCTTGGTTATCTCTTGTGTTCCCTCTTGTCATTTGTTTCCTCTCATATGGTTTGTCTTTGCCTCTCTATTTTTTTTTTTTTTGGCCACCTGTGTGGTGCCTTGTTTGTTGTTTTTGTTTTTGGCTACCTTTTAGGCTTGTTCTAGTGTAAAAGCTTGTGGGGCCACTTTCAAAATCCTCTTTCCCTTTAATAGTATATAAAACAAATATGTTTGTTTTCTACATTAGGTATTTTCATGTTTCACTTGGGGTTACTCCATAAGGTATAGGTATTGGAAAAAGTGGTATCAAGGTAGTGATAAAAGTAATGTAAATTAATTTTAAATTTTACATGATTTTTTTATGATATAATTTTATTATTAAATTTTTACAATATTTTTTATGATATATAATTTTATTTTTTAAATATAATGAAAAATGAATACTTAATATTAAATTGGCCAACCACTTAAAATTTAAAAGTTTTGTATTTATGTCATGGATAAGGAAAATATGATTTTTTTTTCCATTCCATAAACCATTATCTAAACACATAAGTGAAAAAACTATAATCTAGTAAGAATATTGTCTTGATATTGGATTGAAAATGCATTGAAAACATGATATTATTTATTTTATGGATGACAAACTATAAATTACAATTATCATGTTTATAAGATTAAAAAATAAATAAATAAGTTTTTCATAAGTCATATTGGATTCAACTCTATAAAAATAAAATAAATTGTGATTTTATAATTTTTATTTTTCTTGATAAAACTATAAATATATGAAAATAAAATAAATATAAATATTATATAATAAGATTTATTATAAAATTATCTTATCAATTTATAAATAAATCATATTTTATGATTGATTACACCCTTCTCTTCTAATTATTCTAAGACCTTGATAGGAAGAGGTTGTAGAGTCCCCCCTGGATTTAAAACCCTTTCCCCTTCCTCATTTTGATCATAATATTTTTCCTCTCTATCTTCCCAAAATAAAAATAAAAAACAACACCACCCTCTTACAAAATCTTATCAAAACTTGAAGAGTTATACCCAAACTTATTCTAGAATAATAATGCATAAATAAATAACGTAGAAGAAAAATAACAAATCACACAATATATGCACATAGAATACAAGATATTTATCCTGGTTCTCCCGATATGGGCTACGTTCAGCAAACAAGAACCACACCTCCTTTTTTATTATTATTCACCTTGTTTGTAATGAGACATTACAATCAATATAAAGGAAAATATTACAACCCTAAAACCACAATTATGAAGAGTTATACCCCGACTTATTCTAGAATAATAATATAAAAATAAATAACTCAGAAGAAAAATAATAAATCACACAATACCTGCACATAGAATGCAAGAGATTTATCCTGGTTCACCTGATATGAGCTACGTCTAGCAAACAAGAGCCACACCTCATTTTCTATTATTATTCACCTTGTCCATAATGGGAAATTACAATCAATGTAAAGTAAAATATTACAACCCTAAAATCATAATGTGGTATTAGAATACCATGGGATAAAACCATCCATATCCACTAATCACTGGAATCCCACCAATGCCTTCAAAAATAGCTTCGATAATATCTACGAAAAAGGAGGCCCAAAAAGCGGGGCCACCGAAGAAGGGGCCTATCGTATAGTATTTCCTCTGTAAAGGATGAGACATATCCAACATTCTTCCACTTGTTGAATACTTTGTATAAAGGTTGTAATCAATGTTAGTTCCAATATTCAGTCTTTCCAAACCCATTTCAACTGTACAAAACATGAACTTTTATGTGCTAACTACCTTGGTTAAAGCATCTGCAATATTTTCCTTGGTATCCACTTTTTCTAGAAACACTTTCTTCTGTTCAATCATGTCCCTACTAAAGTGGTATTTTGTATCAATGTGTTTTGTTCTTGAATAGTAAGTAGGGTTCTTTTCTAGAAATATAGCACTTTGGCTATCATAATTTATCTTCACAACTCCTTGAAAGAAGCCGATTTTAGCACATAGTCTTTGAAGCCATATTGCTTCCTTACTTGTATTAGTGGCTGCCATATACTCAGCTTTAGTGGTTGAAATAACAACAATAGTCTACCTTTTGCTCATCAAACTAATAGCCCCTTAAAAAAATTTGAATATATATGCACTAGTAGATTTTCTGTTGTCAAGATCTTCAACCCAATCTACATCAACAAAATGTTCTATATCCAAGGATCTTCAACCCAATCTTCATAACATATTGAAAAAATAGATGTACCACGTAAATATCTTAAAACCCTTTTTACAGTAGTCCAATTATCTTTACCAGGCTTAGACATATATCTACTCAAAAATCCCATTGCATGGGCAATATCTGGTCTAGTACACACCATGGCATACATTAAACTCCATACAATATTTGCATAAGTAACATGGGATGTTTATTCTACTTATTATTCTATTTTTGGACATTGTTCAGCAAAATATTTTCCACCCAATGGAATAGGTACCTTCACTAGTTTTCAATCCGGCATATTGAATCTCTTCAATATTGTCTCAACATACTTTTTTTGATTCAGACACAAATTTCTACTTGAATGATCTCTATTTATTTGCATGCCCAAAATAAAATTTGTAGGGCCAAGATCTTTCATGTCAAATTGTGATGGTAAATAATACTTCACTTCCCTTATCATTTCCTTACTATTTTCAATTAGTAACATATTATCAACATAAAAAACTATAATGACAAGTTCATTACCAATTTGCTTTGAGTATACACAATGATCAACATTTCTATGAACAAAATCAAGTCCTAAAACATAAGTATCAAATTTTTGATACCACATTCTAGGTGATTGTTTCAATCCGTACAAATATTTCTTTAACTTACATACAAAATCCTCCTTTCCTTCAACAATGAATCCTTAATGCTATCTCATATATACTTCTTCCTCCAAATACTTATGAAGGAATGTAGTTTTTACATTGATTTGCTCTATTTCAAGATCAAATGCATCAACCACATATAAAAAAAATCTTATTGAGGTAAGCTTTCTAACAGGGGAAATAATTCATCATAATAAATTCCCTCTACATCAGAACAACCTTTAGAAACCAAACAAACTTTATACTTCTCCACTTTACCTTTAACATTATGTTTCTTCTTGAAAATCCATTTGAAACCTATTGTTTTTCTATTACCAGATAATTTTACTAGATCCCATGTCTAGTTATTTTTTAGGGCCATCATTTACTCATTCATGGCTCCTTCCAAACGGTTTACCTCTTCAAAATTAATACCTTCTATAATTGTTATAGGATCTTCATCAGTAATAGATAAAACAAAGGAAGAAGGAAAAGCAGATGGAATATACCTTACAGGTTTCCTTATTTCTCATGTCTATCTCCTTACCATAGGTGTATGAACCTCTGGTTCATCCTATTATGATGAGCAGGATTATTCTTCCATGAGATCAAATTGTATATTTTCAGGTTATTCTTCTATTACTTGATTCTTGTGATAACTTTTTATATCTCTAAAACCACATATCTATTGTAAACTCTACTCTTAGTTTTTGGATTCCAAAGTTTATATCCTTTAACACCATATTTATAGCCAATAAAGATACATTTAATAGCCTTATTATCAAGATTAATTATTTTATCCGTTGGAATATGCTTGTATGCATCATAGCTAAAAACTCTAAGATGTGAAAGAGAGGGTTTCGTACAAAACCATGCTTCAAATGGAGTTTTATTCGGCAATCCTGATGTAGAAGATCGATTATGCAATTAACATGTCGTATTCACTACCTTTACCCAGAATTCGTATGTTAGACCAACACCACTGAGCATACTTCTAGTTTTTTTTATTAGTTATTTGTTCAACTTCTTAGCAACTCCATATTGTTAAGGTGTATATGGAGTAGTATTCTATCTTGCAATACCACATTGCTTACAAAAATCCTAAAATTTATTTGAATAATACTCTCCTCCATTATCAAACCTCAAAACCTTAATATTTTTCCCAGTTTGATTTTCAAAAAGTTCTTTAAATTATCTAAACTTATCAAACACTTCAACTTTACTTTTAAGAAAATAAATCCATGCGTATCTTGAAAATTCATCAATGAAAGAAGCATAGTACCATGATTTTCCAAGGGTTGGAATAGAGATAGGACCAAATATATCACTATGAATTAGATCTAATATCCCTTTTGATCTTGCAACACCAGATGGGAAATTCACATGATTATGCTTACCATAAATACATTGTTCACAGAAATAAAAAACCATTGAGCAATTAGGGATACATTGAACCATACATTTTGTGTACAGGGTACACAATCCCTTTTATCCAATATTTTCCATTTTTTTATTCTAGAGCGTTGAACTTTTATCTTATTTATCCTCAAGAATAGTCGATTTATTGTACTCATTTTTTATAGTGCTTCCCAATAGCTTATACAAGGTTCAATATAAAATCCTCTTGCTAACACCATAGATCCACAAACCATTTTGCATGAATCCTTACTAAAACTGATTTCCACTACTGCATCAGCCATTTTGCTTACAAAAATTAAATTTCTAGCAAGACCAAGAATATGCATCACACCAAGGAGGAATTTAACCCTGCCATACTACAACAGTATTTTCACTCTTCCATGACCAATTATTCTAAGTGGTGAATCATATCCTAAAAGTACCTCCCCTCCATCATACCTTTAATATTCACTGAACCACCTCCTATGAGGAGTCATATGAAAAGAGGTACCAGTATTGATCAACCAATCTTTACTATCTGAACGTGTGGAGAAAAATACTAAATATACATCCCTCCTTAATCAGTGGATTAATTTATCTCCGTGGAAGTGGATTCATCAGATTTATTTCCAACATAAACATTTTTTTATCTACAATTCTTCTTCATGTGTCCAAGCTTACCACATTTCCAACATTTTCTCTCAAACCTTCCCTAAGACTTAGATCTACCTCTAGACATAGATCTATCACCAGATCTCACTTTTTCTTTTTCCTTGGCATGCCCTCTAACTATTAGGGCATCCCTCGATGTGCCCTCCATGGATTTTATCATCATATCCTTTGATAATAGAGATGCCACAACATCTTCAAAATTCAATGTGGATGAAGTTTTACTACCAATTGCTACAACTAGGTTATACCACAAATCTGGTAAAGAGAATAAAAAATTAATACATCTATCTTCCTAACTCAAATTAATTTCAATAGATGTAAGTTGACTTACCACCATATTGAATGCATTACTATGATCTGCTACTGAATCCCCTTCATTCATCCTCAGATTATACAATTTATTTCAAAGGAATAATTTTTTCATCAGGGACTTAGATTGATACAGAGCCCCTGACTTCTCCCAAAAATCCTTTGCAGTAGCTTATCCAAAAACATTGATTAAAACTAAATTTACAAGGCACGGTCGAATTAGACTCCTCACTTTCCGATTTAAATTTTACTAATCTTCATCAGATGTACTAGCAGGTTTATGTTCAAAAAATAGCAAAACACTAATATTTGTCCACGAGTAGATCCTCCATATTTAATTTCCATAGCTCAAAAATTTTTCCATCAAAATTATCTATCTCTATCCTTGAATGAGTTGACATCATTTTACTTCAAGCTCCTTCTATGAAAAAATTCCACTCCAAAATATATTTTCTATAACTCCTAGAAACCCTAGATCCTCTTCAATGAACTAAAACCCTAGCAATCAAGGCATCCCTCTATGGCCAACAATATGGATCTAATACCATATGAAAAGTTATACCTAGACTTATTCCGGAATAATAATGTAGAAATAAATAACTTAGAAGAAAAATAACAAATCACACAATACATGCACATAGAACACAAGAGATTTATCCTGGTTCACCCGATATGGACTGTGTCCAACAAACAAGAGCCACACCTCCTTTTCTATTATTATTAACCTTGTCCATAATGAAACATTATAATAAATCTAAAGGAAACTCTTACAACACTAAAACCACAACGTGATATTAGACTAACATGGGCACAATACCATGGGCTAAAACCACCCATACCCACTAATCACATAAATCCCACCAACGCCTTCAAAAATAGCTCCGATAATATATTCAAAAAAAGGGGCTTCCAAACCAACGACCTACCATACATTATTTCCTCTACAAAGGATGAGACATATCCAACAAAATTATGGTCTAACAAGACCTCCATATAAGTAATTAGTCTAGGACAAGATGATATATCAAGTTTATCATTATCAAAATTTAATCCTCCATTCCTAAAAAAGGGTAACATTGGGCTTGAGCTTTGATGGATGCATGATAAAATACCTCCAAGTATTGAATCATAGGCATGGCCTCTATTCCCTCATATTAAACTTCCCTATTTTAGTCATTTCGAGCTAACTCTTTCTCCTCCATTTAGACATTGATGATATGAAACCTTTCTTTGAGCAATTCAGGACTCTTGAGTGGGTCCTCTTATATTTTTGCTTTGGATTTCACTACCTCCCTTGAATTTCGTATAATATTGATTTTCTATAGCTTCTAAATATTCAAGCATGATAATATGAACTTGGAATGCTAATATTATCATGAAGAATGAAACACTAATTTTAGGAATGATGCACTCTATTTATATTTTCAATTAACTCCTTTTGTATTTGATTTTCATATTTTTGAAGTTCAAGAGAAAGCAATGTGAAAGCACGAGGATACGAAAACAAAAAGGAATATGCCACAAGAAAGAACAAGAAAGAACATATACAAATTGACACAAGATAAAAGCAATATGAAATATGGTAATCTCTTTATTGATACGCTTTTTAAAGTGTGTTACAATACGTCTCCTTCCTTTTTAGGGGATAGGAGCGTCAAATGTGTTTCTTGTCACAACATCCATGGATAACAATCCTTCTTCCGCGTGCCCACATGTAAGATGGGCGGACCAAAATGTCACCACCGCTTGTGTATGTGATTCTTTGCTCTTTCCTGCTCCTCTAATGTCGGAAACCTGCATTCAAAGAAACAGAAAATATTAGTAGCACCTATGGACAGAATAAAGCATGTATTTCCCAAGGCCTACTATCAGTAAATGCATGAAAATATTAAAACGATAATCAAATGACCTCGGATCGACCTGAAAATTTAACAGTAGCATAAATATGTTAACAGAAGACCACTGCAAAAAGAACAGTCTGGAAATTCCTCACAGATTTGTATTCGCTCCAGGGTGGGACGAATAGGCCTACAAGAACTTGTCAGAAAGCACCCTCTTCAATGTCCTGCTTAGGAAGCTCCAAATGACCTGCAAAGTTGGGGTTAGCTAATTGGGGGTGTTTTGGGAAGACCCAGATGGTCATATTTCTCCAATTTTGCCTCTAGGACCCAGATTTTGCTGGTGCCATCTGCAAGTTAGTAAAGGCGGGAAATGACAAAAACCTGGTCAAAATTGCTCAGAATGAAATGAAATTTAAACTGTAACCTATTTAACATATCTAGAATAAAATGCAAAAGAAAAACCAGAGAAATCTATCACAGATTTCTATTCATCCCGGGGTGGGGCGAATTTGACTGTGACAGATTGGGGAGCACCCGGGGGCAGGATGCCCACCGTTTGAGGCACTGTTTCGGCACCAATCCACTTGGGATGGGTCCAAAACTGGTTATGGGGTGTTGTCGACAAATTTTGTGGATTTTTGTGGCCAAAAATCAGGTTTTGGGTCCGGATTCGTGCTTCCAATAGTCACCCAATAACCTCCCTTTCGAATGAGAGATTAAGGATGTAAAAGCACAAATCGCAAGTAGGTATGTAAATTGGCAGCACTTCATTGCTCAAATGCTCCTTCTCTGTATATATTTTGGGTGAGAAAACTCACCAATTTATAGACCTTAGGGTCTCTCTATTTGAATTGCGCATGCGAGGGCGCTACTTGAGTTGTTTTCCTATTTTCAGAGAAAAGCTAATTCCCTGATTTAGAATCTCCTTGCATGAGGTTTCTAAAATAAAGACATTCATAACTGAAGTCTCTCTTCTTGAATAAAAGCTATTCCTCGCAATTGCATGGCCTGAAGCCTCAGTTAATTGGCAGAGTTACCGAGGTTTGACTTTTTTCCAGTCAAACTTGCTATTCGCCTCACCCTGGGGCGAATGCTGATATTCGTCCCTGGGTGGGACGAATTCTAGTTTGTATTCATCCCGGGGTGGGACGAGCAGAGAGCAAAGTGCCAAAAAGGTGCCAAATTGACCTCTGACCTCTAAAACTACTTTTGGAAGTGGTTAGGACCACTGTTTAACCTCTAGGGGCTGCCCTAGGGGTTGTGTGTGTCAATGCGATCAGCGCTTGTTGTCACATAATCGGATTGGTGCTGTTTTGGTGTCTATAGATGCCCCTTTTTGGGAAGCGCTGTGCAAGGCGCAACGTCGAGCAAAAATAGATAACCAAAGCACTAATGATTAGGGTTTCTCAGTAACCTAACCAACTCTTGATGCCCCAAGTATGGAAAGGGCACGCATTCTTGAATCCTTGCTTCTAACGAGCTAAGGAACTTAATTCAAGTGTTAACCTTGTTCGGTGAGGTGTTACTTGAACTTGGACATTGATCAGTCATGAATAGGCAAAGGGCGCAACCTTTTGTCTATGGGAACCTTGAGTTCATGATTCATGAATGCCAAGTGTTTGATCAGCTTGTGATTATTGCTTGTTTTCTGCCCCAAGCAGGGGCGCGATTGTCTTTGTCAATGATCCTTTGAATGCGTGTCATTTCCTTGATTGGGTATGTTTTTGTTGATTGGTGACTAAGTGTGACTACCCCCTCAAGCGACGAATCGATGAGGGAATGACCGACATGAGAAAAGCGACGAGTCACTTGACCCAAGATGACTTAGGTAAGGGTGCCTTCAGTTGTTTACCATTGAATGCGAAAGCAGTTTTCGAACATTCTGACCTATTTTTGGTGGGTTTGAACCCTTTTTGTGACGCATTTTGGAGCTAAAATTGTCAAAAATTTGTCCTCCCGTGGAGCGGTCCGGCTATGGTAGCCTTCTTAGGGAGTAGGATAGTGACAATTTGTAACCCCAATATCTATTTTGGATGCCAAGAATGTCAGGTGCAAAAGCGCCTTCGTTCGGCAATGTTATTGCTATTTTTGGATGGGTTTTGACCCATTTTGGTGATGCCGTTTGGGGATGAAATTCTCGAAAATCCGTCTTCCCGTGGAGCGGTCCGGCTATGGTAGCCTTCTTAGGGAGTAGGATAGTGAGGATTTGTGACCCTAACATCTATTTTGCATGCCCGAAATGTCAAGTGCAAAAGCACTCTCATTGGACAGTTTTATTGCTTTTTTTGGTGCATTTTTGTGCATTTTTTTGCTGTTTTTGAAATTTTTGCTCTATATTCATCCCTGGGTGGGATGAATTCCTATTTAGTATTCATCCTAGGGAGGGACGAGTGCTAACTAGAGTGCTCATCCTAGGGGGGAATGAGTACAAGCTCAAAAAGCCTTTTTAAAGGCCAAAACTGAGTTTTGGGCTCATTTGCATTTGTTTTTCTTGGCGATTTGGAGCTCTAAGGAGGAGGAGGTCAATTCTGCGAAGCGAAGCACTGCTAAATTTTTCTTGCGACCATGAGTGCACACACCGGATCGAGCGACGGAGCCGAAGCGCTACCAGTGAGTGCCCTTCCTCTTTATTGTTTTGTGTTGCAATTGAAAAACCGTAATTTGCTTATTTCTTGTGTTTTTGTTTATTTTGTTGTTTACGGTTAAAAATGAAACCCTAGTCTATCAAAATTATCACTTAGTTTAAAACTTAGTATAACCCTAGTCAAACAAAGATCAAAAGTTAGTTGAAAACTGAGCTAAAAAACTTAGTTTATAACTTAAAATCTCGCTGAACCGAAATTGAACCAAATTCAAAACTTAGGTGAGAAACGTAGGGTAAAACTGAACGTAAAAACGTAGCTCAACCCTAGTTAGTTGTTGTTTTTGTGTTTTTAATTTTCTAGTTTAAAGTTAAAAACCCTAGGTCTGAAAATTATTTTGTGACTATTTTTGTTTGTTTTTTAAATGAGTCGTTTAGAGTTAAAAACCCTAGAACCGACCAATGATTTTTTTTGTTAATTTATCAGTTAGAGTTAAAAACCCTAGATCTGACAAATTAGGTTTTGTTTTTGTAATTTTTTTGTTGTTAATTTATCAGTTAGAGTTAAAAACCCTAGATCTAACAAATTATGTTTTTGAATGTTGTTGTTTTTTAATTTATCAGTTAAATTGAAAAACCCTAAAACTGACAAATGATTTTTTGTTTTGTAATTGTTTTTGTTGTTAATTAATCAGTTAGAGTTAAAAACCCTAGATCTGACAAATTAATTTTGAATTTTGTGATTACTATTTTGTTTTTGTGCTGTACATTTTGCTGCATTGTTGTATATTCAGTGTTAGTGTTGTACAGTTTTTTCATTGTTTTAATGTTTTTATATTGTTTTCTTTTGCAGGTTGTGAAGAGCCGATACCGGGTGCCCACTATTTTTATTGAAGCACGTGCAACACTGAATTTGGCTGACTGGGACTGGCTTGACGCCCTTGGGCTCAAGCAGGTGACTCAGCTGGAGCTTGTGGTCGAGGATCGGGCCTATCTGATGGCCCTGATCAATCTGTGGGATCCCCGGACCAATACCTTCCATCTCCCAATAGGGGAGATGACGGTGACCTTGGAGGATGTCTATCGGATTCTTCGGATTCCAATAGATGGATAGTCGATCCGGATGACGTCATGGGATCGGAGGACAACGATGATAGATGCTATTTTGGGCATGGGGAGGAGTTGGGTGTGGAGAGCCCCGTGGAGAGGGCGGAGAGCGACTGCCAGATGGGTGGCATACTGGTTCGATGGTGGTTAGAGAAGGGTGTGTTGGGAGTGAGGCACGCATTACTCATGGGCCTCATTTCCAACATGCTGCTTCCCGACTCGTCGGGTGCGAGGTTCCCGTGGAACCTGCTAGAGGTGGTGTTCAGGTTGGTGGAGTGTCCGACAGACGCACCGATGATTATGAGATGGGGATAGACTCTGCTAGCATAGCTCTATGATGAGTTGTACGAGGTCCGCTACCGAAAGCGAAAGGGGATCGGTTGCAGCTACTTGTTGCAGTGTTGGGCTTGGCAGCACATAGCAGTGGAGAGGCCGACGGGGCTGCCCTGGATGACTCAGGCAGAGATGACAGACTGGGAGATCGGATATGGGGTACTATGGTGGAGGTCGAAGGAGCAGGGTTAGAGTCGATGATGGGCAGGTGTCGTAGGGCACTATGTCGATGCCTTCGCTCGGCTTACTCTAGGGGAGGTGTTCTGGCGCCCCTACCGGGACTGTCTAGCCTGGCTTGAGGCTGGAGAGTGGCTCTGATGGGTATGGAGGGGGCGATGGCTGATTGGGCATCATGGGACTGAGCAGGAGTTCTTCCCATATGGTCGGGTGACCCGACAGTTTGGGGTGCGCCAGGGGATGCCTGGTGAGCCCATGGTCTATCGACGCTGGGGGGATGAGAGGACTCTGGACCGGCCAGTCGTTGCGCCACTTGGCGAGGATTCAGATACGGCTATTGACGTCCCAGATGTGGATGACATCGGGGTTACTACCGAGTATGAGCAGTGGTGGACTCTACGGCGATGGCGAGGCGAGGGGCCTCTAGGGGGTGCAGAGGTAGCAGCAGCAGGGGATGAGGGTACAGAGGCACCAGATGAGGGTTGGGGTGTTCCACGTGATGATGCAGACATGGTGGAGGTTGAGGATGTTGGAGGGGAGTTTGGGGTACCGGATCAGTCGGAGATGCAGGACGTCCCGGAGCAGTGGGAGCCAGAGTAGGCTATTGTCCCGGATTCGCCTATGCCTCAGGCAGGTTCGAAGGATGTGGAGGCAAGACATGGCGCTGAGATAGCACGATTGGAGGACCTACTGCAAAGGATATGGGGAGCTGGGAGAGGCTTTGCAGGAGAGAGATCTCCTACGGACTCAATTGGCAGAGCGGGAGAATGCATGGGCTGCGTCCCACCGGTAGGAGGGGGATACTGATGCTGCTCGGGAGAGGGATCTCCTATGGATGTAGCTAGCACAGCGCGATGACGTAGTAGCTTACTACCATCGATGGGAGGCAGAGTGGGTTCGACGGGAGGCCGAGTGGGGTCGACGGGAGGCAGATTGGCATCGATAGGAGGCAGATTGGCATCGACATCGGATGGATATGGAGGGAGAGATTATCCGCCTTGGTGGGTGGATACCTGAGCCCCATGGAGGTGGCTCTTCATGGTGGATGAGAGACAGTGATACTGAGCAGTCAGCATCGTCCCGTCGTCGATGGCTAGATGAGGGGGCACTAGTGGGCGGGATGCAGGGGCGAGCAGCAGTCACCCTGAGAGGTCCCAGAGGACCCACACCATGGGGGGTAGTTCCCGTCGCACCGATCCTACATGATCATGGTGGCCGACGCCCTAGGCTTGGGGGTTTTTGAGTTTTTGGCTTTTGTTGCGGGGTCAGAGGACCGGTTCATTGTAGCCTATGGGCATTTTTGATGATATATATATAGATGACTCTTTTTTTGGTGTTTATGCACTTTTCATGGTTTGTTTTTATGTACATGTATTTACATTGATGTATGCAAATGCTTTTATGAATGCGATGTTTCTAATTTGTATGATGTATGCATATGGAATGAATGAAATGATTTGTTGATGACTTGTCGATGCACCATAGACTGTACAAGACTTGACTGACTTGCTGTACTTATGGGATGACTTTGCATGTGAAAACTTTATTTTTGTATTTTGCATATTTTCTGATGGTGATGTATGGAATGAAATGTACCAGTTGTTTTAAAATGTAGTTAAGCTTTTCTGAGATTCAGATATTTTAACTAACTAGCCAAGACTGTACATTTATCTCGCAAGACTTTTGAACAAGGTATAAATCCGACTTGAATTTAACCAAGTTATTTCACATCCCCGTGTGTGCAATTGAGTTCGTTTATGTGGTATTTGTCAGGATACCGCCAATGCCAGATAGGCTATCAACCAAACCTGTACCGAGGATCACCTAATTAGCTCCACTAACTCCGTTGTTGTATTTAGCAAGATTAATCCATGGGACAATCTAAGGTACCATAAGCTAGCTCATCCACATGCAAACATTGGTTTGCTCACATGTAAAGCTAATGTGATAGACATATCGTCATGCGGGTAGGATACCGCCATTGCTAGGTAGGTTGTCCACCAAACTCGTAATGAGGATCACCTAGATGGTTTTCGAATGCTGAGAATTCTAGGGATTCAAGTTCAGGTTGTTTGTTGGCTCAATGGTTTAGGATACTTGCTCGTATATATAGTGATGAAAATCACTGTTTATTTTTCTCTTTGTTTTTTTTTTTGAGCAAGGATTTTGAATAGTGGTGATAACCACTGTTATTTGATTTTGTATTTTGAGCTTTGTAAGTTTGAGCTTGTGAATGGCATTGATTCTTTTAGGCCTTGGGGATGACTACCCATCCTTAGTAGGGATGTGTAGTACGAATCCTTACGACTTTGGGAACCAAAGGGGATGATGGAGATTATGAAGTAAGGGCATTGATCTTTTAGGCCTTGGGGATGACTACCCATCCTTAGCAAGGACGTGTAGTACGAATCCTTACAACTTTGAGACCAAAGGTGAAGGGTTGTGATGATGGCTTGTTGGAATTTTGTTTTTGAATGGCATCGATCCTTTTAGGTCTTGGGGATGACTACCCATCCTTGGCAAGGACGTGTAGTACGAATCCTTACAACCTTAGGGACCAATGGTGATTGGGATTTTGGTAGTGGTGAAAACCACTATTTATTAAGGGGAATTGATGGGGAAGAGCTTGTCCTTTTGTCAATTCTCAGCATTCTTGAACCATTCGCACAGGGGGATGAACAGGCTAATCTTTCACCTATGGTACCCTAGACTGCTTTGTAGGTTTCTCTCGCGTTCACACAACTTAGGAATTATTTTATGTGTTTTAATTTGTGTTGGGATGCTACGTAACAAGGTGTGATCCAAGTAAAACTTTCCCGTGTAAAATCTGTTTAACTTTGTACAGTTTTTGGCTAGAAATTTAAAGACAACTGAATGACGAAAACCCTATATACATTAGGAGACAACTGACTAATGCTAAAAATGGCGATGGTGTTATTCTGGATGTATGCGTTTATAAAATGGATTTGATGTGGAAAATGATGGAATTGCCAAGTAATGACAGTCTATGGTGCTTTTGACTTGTATGACCTAGCAAATATGCAATGTATGGATGCGATGCCTAATGCAACTTATATTTTTGTATTTTTGATGTTTTTATGAGTATGCATGAAATTGAAATGCAATTTTTTTTGTTATTTTTGATGATTTTATTGTTTTTGTTTTTTTTTGAATATTTATTTTGACCAAGCGGTTATGGTAACCCTTGGAGCTTTTGGTGTTGACCAAAGGGTTTATGAATACCTTTGGGGCATTTTTGGGGTTGACCAAGCGATTGTGGGAATCCTTGGAGCTTTTGGTTTGACCAAAGGGTTTATAGATACCTTTGGGGCATTTTGGGGTTGACCAAGCGATTGTGGGAATCCTTGGAGCTTTTGGTTGGACTATGGCTCTCTAAATGTGGAATGGCCTCAAATGACTGATGTTCAAGGGTTCTAGTTCCTTGATTCCTTCAAGAGAGGCAAGCCGGTATGTTCTAGGTCCTATTCTACTATCAATGACATAAGGACCTAACCAGTTTGCTGCGAACTTGTCCCTTAGATGGGATGGCAAATTAGAATTCTGTTGGTTCTCTTTTAAGACCAAGTCACCAACCTAAAATTCCCTTAAGTGGACCTTCATGTTGTATGCTTTCTTAAGTCGCTCTTGATAGATACGCAAATGCTCGAGAGCATTGACGCGTCGTTCATCGAGCAACGTCAGTTGGTCTAACCGGGCCTACCGCGTAGTGTCATCATCGATGAACTCTTGCATTGAAATGCGCAGGGAAGGGATTTCCAACTCAAGAGGCATGACTGCCTCGGAGCCATACACCAGTGAAAATGGAGTTGCCCCAGTGGGCGTCCGAATGCTAGTGCGATAAGCCCATAGGGCAAGCGGGATCTGAATGTGCCAATCTTTATGACTATCTACGATGGTATTTTTGAGGATGGCGACTAGCATTTTGTTTGATGCCTCTTCTTGCCCATTTGCCTACGGATAATAGGGTGTTGAAAAACTATGCTGAATTTTGTACTTTGTGGTCAAAGCATGCACATATTTATTCTTGAATGGTGTCCCATTATCTGACAGGATCTTGGATGGAATACCAAAATGACATATGATGTTATGCAAAATAAACTCCACAATGCGGGATCCAGTCATAGAGGTTAGCGAAATTGCTTCCACCCACTTGGTGAAGTACTCTGTGGCCGTGATGATGAATGTGTGATGACCCGATGATACGGGGAGATCTTTCCGATTAGATCGAAGCCCCACTATGAAAAAGGCCAAGCCGATTGGATCGGTTGCAAGGCCTGAGAAGGTACGTGTGTCAAATTAGCATGGTGTTGACACTTCACGCACTTCTTTACATATGCACAACAATCTCGCTCTAAAGATGGCCAATAATAGCCCATGCAAAGAATGCGCTTTGCGATGGCCATACCGCTGAAGTGGCCACCACATGTACCATCGTGTGCTTGGGTGATCGCCCAAGCGGACTCTTGCTGGTCCAAGCAATGGAGGAGGATTCCTTCATAGCTTCGATGATACAAAATGTCTCCTAACAAGACATGTTTTGCCACTTTCTGTTTAAATGATCTTTTCATGGCTTGTGTCAATCCAAGTGGGAGGTTACCTAGCTTGAGGTAATCCCTAATGGGTGTGTACCAATCTTGCTGATCAGAAACCTCGATGGTATGAACGGCCAATCCCTCTTGAAGTTCATCCCTAGCAAAAGCTGAGTGGGAAAGAACTTGTAAAAATAGCGTTGTGTTGCTATTAAGAGGGGTCAGGGAGAACAAGGACCCCCATTTGGCATGAGTCAGACAATCATGGATTCGAGAGAACCTATCCTGAGATGGTTCAATCTGGATCAGGTGGATTCCTGGCGTTAGATCAGAGCTTGCACGCTCCATCATGGATTGCGATAATGTTTTAACCTGAATGGTTGTCATTTCACTAGAAGGGTCTTGCGGGATTAGTGACCCCAAGGAGGCCATAGTATCCACAAAATGATTCGATGATCGAGGGAGTGCCTCGATGTCATACCATTCAAGTTGTGCCAAGAATTTGTCCACAAGGGCTTTGTAGGCCTGTAGAACTAGACATCTACATTGGAATATCCCCTTTACTTGATTGACAATTAACAACGAATCACCAAAGATGTTTAAACGTTTAATGTTCATGGTGATTGTTGTCTGAAGACCTATGAGCAAGGCTTCGTATTCTGCATTGTTGTTGGTGCACGGGAAGTTTAATTTAAATGACAGAGGCATTGGAGCCCCTTGTGGAGTGAAGAATACAATTCCCATGCCACCTCCTTGCTCACATTTAGAACCATCGAAGAATAGGGTCATGTCAGCCTGTGACTCAGGCTCATCAAAATCTGGCGATTCTGAAACATGAAAAACCCCATCATCCGGTAATTCTACGGTCAGAGGCTGATCGTCTTCAAGAGGAGCCTCTGCTAGTTGATCGGTGATGACTTGACCTTTTATGGATTTTTGTCCAATGAATACTATGTCAAACTCCATCAACAACATGATCCATTTCATCATGCGGCTACTATGATAAGTACGACTCATCATGTATCGCAATGGATTCTCCTTAGACACAACATACGTCGTATTGCTGAGCATGTAGTGGCATAGCTTTTTGGTAGCAAACACCACTGCCAAGCAGAGCTTCTCAACGTATGCATAGTTAAGTTCATAACTGACTAGGGTGCGGCTAAGATAGTATGTAGCCTGTTCTTTGTGTAGTTCATTTTTCTGGGATAGCATGGCACCCAGTGCCACCTCAGTAGCTGAGATGTATAAATAGAATGACACTCCTGGTCTAGGTGGTGCCAATACTGGCAATGAAGCCAAGTATTGTTTAATGTCATCAAAGGCTGACTGGCACTCGTCATCCTAGTGAAATGTTACCCCCTTGTGCAATAATTTATTCATGGGTCGGCACTTGTCAGATAGCTGCGCTATGAAGCGCTTGATCGACGTGACCTTTCCCTGTAGACTTTTGAGTTGCTTGATGGTAGTTGGAGGAAGCATTTCAAGGATTGCCTTGACTTTGTGTGGGTCTACCTCAATTCCTCATTTAGAGACTATGTAACCCAAGAGCTTTCTAGATGTGATGCCAAAGATGCACTTCTTGGGGTTTAGTCTGACTTTATGTTCCATGAGGCGATCGAGGATCTTGCTTAAGTCATCGAGATGATCTGGGCGCAAAAGAGATTTGGCCAACAAATCATCCATGTAATCTTCCAAAGTTTTGTGCATGTAATCATGGAAGATGTACGTCATGGCACGTTGGTAGGTGGCGCCAGCATTTTTAAGGCCAAAAGGCATGACCTTATAACAAAATGTCCCCCAAGGCATTGTGAATGCCATTTTTAGTTGGTCCTCGGGATTGATACGAATTTGATTGTATCTTGAGAAACCATCCATGAGGGAAAGCATTTCATGGCCCACTGTAGCGTCTACCAATGCGTCGATGCTCGACAAGGGGAAATCATCCTTAGGACTCGCTTTGTTTAGATCTCAAAAATTGGTGCATATGCGAATCCTCCCATCGAGCTTTTTGATGGGAACCATGTTAGACAACCATGGCGGGTAATCCACGTAGATGACAAACTATGCATCCAATAGCTTTTGTAGCTCATCTTTGACCATTAAGGCCACTGTTGGGTGCATCTTACATAGTTTTTGCTTCACTGGCTTGACTGTCGGATCAAGCGTCAGATTATGCGTGACTAGCTGCGGGTCTAGTCCCGACATGTCTTTGTATGACCATGCAAAAACCTCCTTCTTCTCTTTGAGAAGGGCAATGTAGTCGGCTTGCTCTTCGGGGGATAGACTTACCCCTAGCTTGATGATTTGCAAATTCATTGGATCTGAGCCGATGTCTACGTCAGTCATCTCCTCGACTGACATGTGGGACCCGTCCTCCAACTGGTGTGGAGTTGGGATCAAGTGGATATCGTTTGCTGAATTTAGATCATCGTTTGGAACGTCGAGTTCCTCTTCAACATGGAAGACATCCTGAGTCTGTCCTGGGGTGAAATGGAACATCCCACCGCAAGGCCAGTACTCTGATGGGGATGGCGGTGTGTCAACGCGATCCCAGTCAATAGCATCTAGGTCTAGATACAATGACCGTGTCGGGTCGGCTGGATCATGGATGGGGGTGGTTAAATCAATGGAGATCATGTTGATGAAATGATTGTGGTCTCCATTACCACGGGTGTTGCTCGAACATCCTAGAAGACCTTTGTGCTTCGGATTTGGCTCTGTGGGCACTGGCACAAATGGATCAGCCCTATGCACAAATAAAAATACAGGGTCCGCCCTAGGCACTGATGGTTGTATAGGGTCTCCAGGCGAAAGATGCTCTCTGTGTGCCTAGAGTGGCGGGTGCAGTAATTGCTATAACTGCACTAGGTTGAGGTGCCACCTATGTCTTGGACCTATGTGTAAATGTTCAAACATGTCGTCTATGTCCAAAGGGTATCGTTGTTGCATCTGTCGCATATGATTGAGATAAGCCATCTCAGTTTCATCTTCGTAGTCACTGTCAGAGATCCAAAGGCCTTCGTTGGCTCCAACAACTGCTTGCGACATATGAGGCTCATCTTGCTCGAGCAAATTAATGTGGTCCCATCGAGGTTGTTCTGCTCTCTGCAGGGGGACCTGATTCTCTTGAAGTGGCATATGCTCAATTGGAGCATCCAAAGGGAACATTGTCATGAAGCTTTCCTGATAATCATCCATGGGATATACTTGTGAATGATTGCTATCAGACTCGAAAGGATCCCAAGGTGCTACCTCGTATTCCGACTCATCTTCTGAAGACCCTTCTTGGTCTTGTCCATATCCCTCTTGTAGGGGAGTCCTTGAATTTTCTCCTTGTTCGGCCGAAGGGAAAGGGTTGTTATGGTCAACAAGGTTGGTTGTTAACAATGGGAGATAATCCCCCAATGTATATGTTGTGTTAGGATTGGCATATGGATCTGATGCCAACCCATCCTTGTTGCCTATCCCTAGGCCTTGCATGTTCTCCACCAAGATGTCTAGGGGCAGGGGGTGGTTGAACCCTACTCCTGACTTGTCATACGGCATTTGATATCTCGGTTGGCAAAGAACACGCACTCCTTGCTCATACCGGCCCAACCCATATCCGTGCCAATTGCATTGGCCAAGATATCTCAAAGCGAAGTTTGGGTTGGATAGATAGTTGACATCCTCAGCAAAGGGTTCTTCGTCTTCGTCTTCTTGCATACAAATCTCAACGCCATTATCCAGGCCCCCATAAACAAAGTTTGTCTGATTGGGTGGGTAGCCTAAAGGAACCACAGAGCCGATGGGGAGTCGAGGTCACCCCATATCCTGCATGGACTCAAGCGTGGGTGTTGCTACAATGTTCCTCACTAGATACTCCCCCAGGCCCGTGTTGGCCATTTCAACGGTGACCATTGGCGGTTGAGGGGAAGCGAATGGGAGTCCTTCCTGAGTCCACTCCATGTGGGGTGAACTAGGCGTCTCGACTTCCATTCTACTAGGCATCTCTTCTGTCGAGATGGTTGAGACTAGAGGTGGTTCCTCTTCTATGGGTTTCTTTCCCTTGTCCTTGGATGTGGCCATCGTAGGTGGCATCATTGTTGAAGGACTAGCGGAAGAAGATGGACCCGACTGAGGGCTCGACGGATTAATCACTGGAGATGCCTACAGAATCGGACCCTGTTGAGATGGATTCAACTGAAAATCCAAATGTGTTGATGGAAGGGTCGATTGCGGCATGAATTGCACTGTATTGTAGTATTTGAAGGGCTCCAAGTCTACCGGGACTACATGCACCTGTCCTTCAAATGTATACTTTAGGCACTGATGAGCTATTGAAGGGACACACTTCATGTCCCTGATCCAAGGCCGGCCCAGCAAGATATTATAAGCCATCTCACCTTCCAAGATGTGGCACAATGTATGAATAGTCTTTTGTCCCACTTGGATAGGTAGGACAATTGTGCCAACTATCGAGCAGATTGCATCGTTGAATGCTCGCAGTGTGTAAGTGGAGGCCACAATGTGAGATGTTGGCAACTTCAAATGTTTCAGTGCTACTGTAGTGATGATATTACTAGACGAGCCAGTGTCCACCAACACTCTCTTATACGGAATCCCGTTGACCCATGCAATAACATGCAGGGGTGGATCCGCCACATCACCGATCACTATTTTCAATTCATCTTCTCTAAAGGTGATGACCGGTTCTATACATTGTTTTACATGCCCCACAAAGTTGTTGAAAGAGTTCGCTTCATGGGGCTACAACTCGATAGCTTTTAAAATCTCCATTAGAGCCTCCCGATGGGGCGCTGATTGTTGAATAAGCTCGTATATGGAGAGCCTAGCCGACGTGGTCCTTAGACTTTGGGTAAGTCTAGTCCGAATCATGGCCACTGGTCTAGGCGGGGAAGTTGCGTAGGGGATTGTTGAGGTTGTGACGTCGATGGAACCTCTCTTGTGGCCATCGCAAGGGCAGCTCCTGGGTACCTCTTGTTCCTAGTCACTATGCTTATCATCCCCACATATCCCTACATGGGGCAATTCTATTGCACCTCATTGACTTGAAGAGGTTTTGTCGGTGCCTCATGGGTAGGCAAGGGGTCTCTGAATACTCCCATATGTTGGTTGTTTGGCGCTACGGGGTTGTCCACCGCCAATGTCTTGTTGTCAATGAGATCTTGTACCAAACCTTTGAACTTCCAACATGCGTTAAGATCATGTCCCTTACGCCTGTGGAACCTACAGTACAAATCCTCTCGGTACCCCTTAGGCTTCGGTGCATTGGGATCTATAGTTTGAATCTCTAGAAGGTTGATCAAGTTCGTCGCTGACAAGCGGTCAAACAGAGAATCCCTGGACTCTGTGTAAGGAGTAAATTGTCGCCTAGGGCGATGCTGCTAATTTTGCTCCTGCCTTTGGTTTTCTCTCTCATAGTTGTTAGGAGGCACCGCCTGATAGTTAGCCTTTTGAGGCTGTGTTGCTTGTGCAGGCTTAGGGACGTTGATGGCAACCTGATTAACCACAGCAGGTTTCGGTTGCGTGGTCCCTGGTTTAGTGTTCTTTGTCCATTCTTTCTTCTTAGGTTTGGCAATCTCGCCATCCTGTATCTTAATCTCCTCAATGACTCTGGCTTGCACCAGAGCTTCCTCTAAACTGGCATATTGCTACAGTTGCAATAGCACGGAGATTGATCTCAAACAGCTTCTTGAGAACATTTGGGTCAGATCTGACATGGGAGGGAGGTAAGACAGCTTCGAAAGCAACGTCCTCCACCGGTTCCCGTATGCCACCATGGTCTCTTCCTCATACTTCTTGAGGCTAGCTAGGTCACTTAATGATGCCTTCTTCTTAGTGTTGAAGGTGAAGCATTCGAGGAACGCGTCCACTAGCTGATCCAAGTTACTGATGCTATGTTTCGGTAATTGGGTGAACCAATCCGAGGCAGGGCCTACGAATGTGGTTATAAATGTTCTTAATAACAAAGCATCATTGTCCTGAATGCCAAAGCACTAGCTCAGGAACCTAGTCACATGCTCTTGGGCATCCTCCTCCCCTCTAAAGAGTGCCAACTAGGGCAGTTTAAAGTGTTCAGGGTATGGAGGTGCCGACACTGACGGATGCACAGGATGACTACGGAGTTGGCATAAAGTGGGCTTTTGGGGCCCAAAAGTCTTGATCTCCATAGACTCTAAGCGCTCTAGCAGCACTTTGTATGCATCAGAGGATTTAATTTCTTCCTCCTTAGTTTGCTCCCATTGTGGGTTGCGGGGAACTTGAGGCCTATTGAGAGGTAGCTGGATAGCACCCCCTCTGCCTTGATAGAGCATTTCAGCCCACTCTTCTTCTTGTTCATACTCCTCATAGGCTTCCTGAGGAGTGGTTGGCCGAGACCTATACACATGGGTGGGTGCCCGCGGAGGGTGCCCATCATTGTTTTTGGGAGTGGCCTCCCGCTCAGGTCTAGGAGGTCTCGGAGGCAATACTTGATAAGGTCGCGTGGACCTCTCTCATACCAAGGGGTCATGCCTCTCATACACTTCTACTTTATGCGCGCGAGGGATTGGAACCTTCGCAGGCACATTGTTATGAAGCAATTCGGTTGTCTGACGTTGAATGCGCTCTTTGTTAAGCCAACAAAGATGCTCTAACTATTCTTGATCTTGCCTAAGCTACGTGATTTGTGCTTGGAGGGTGGCATGTTTGGCAATCGCCAAGTCAATTTGTTCCATCGTCTCTTTTTTAGGAAGCCTAGATGCCTCTCCTACATGTCTATCTCGGTCGTGGTGATCCGAGACCTCTATGGGTTGCTTTCCTCTGTCGAGGTTAGCTGCATTAACCTGAGGCTTAGCCTCAATGGGTGATCCTGATACATGGCAGGCATGGAGGTACATCGCTCCCACGCTGTGTACTACTCTTGAGGAATGTGGTACTCTCCCTCGTCCTCTCTTTCATATGCATAAAAGGTACGGGCAAAATTGTCTTGCCCTGTCTGGAAAGCCTGATACTCTGGATATTGTCTAGTGTTTCTAACAGTAATGCGGGGTAGAGGAGGGATGACAAAATCCTATGGCCCCTCCTTCTGGACCCTCTGTTGCTCTAGCACTTCATCACTAGGCCACCCATAACGGGCTTCTAAGGGAGGTCTCCTGTCTATGTTGAGTGCTACGTGTAGGTTCTCCTCTTGAAAGGACCTATGCTGAGTGGGGGTGCCCCTCAAAGAGGTGCCTCTATAGTCCTATTCTGTTATGGCATGATGTGGACTCTCTTGGGTGCCTTGCCACCAAGGCGGGATGGCTAAGTCCTCAGGACTATATCGGAGGCGACTTGTCCCCCTTGGTGCACTTTCTATAGCGCTTGCCCGTGATTGGGCTCGGCTACGAGTGAACACCATGGTGATGTGCTCCTAAAGATGAGTAGATTTTTATCTCTTTTAGGATTTTTTTATGCTACACTTAAACAGAAAGAAAACACACAATCAATGCAATGGTTATCTCGTTTAAAGATTTAAAAGTGTGCCCTAGAATCTGGTTTAGTGTGTTTTGATGTTGTTTTGAAAGCTTTTGAAAGAACGTTTAAATGCAAAATGACGGCTCTTATGACTCCCAAAAAATGGTCGCCCCTTCGATATACCATTGCCAGACCGATATACCAACCTCTCTATATACCCGCCCTTACGTGAGGGAAACTATTGGTACGTGAGAGCAGATGGTACGTGGAACATAGGCGGTACTAAAGGGGAATCACTCTATTTATGACACCTACCATAGAAGACTTATCCTCATGTGTTGGGAATCACCCCCGCTACACTTGGTCAGCTTTCATCAGGATTTACGTCTAGCAACAGTCGCGATCGGGGTAATGTATGCAGTATCTCAAGCCAAAGTGATAATGAGATCCACCTTTGGTCTTGCTCAAGGGTTGGGGTTTTATGACCAACTCCTTGTTGTTTTAGTTACCACGTGGTGTGTGGGGTTCTTTTTAAGTTGCATAAATGAAGCAAACAAGCATTCAAACTCTCCTATGCAAGCAAATAACCAGAGAACATAAAGCAAAGAATTGACAAAAGGTGTTTAAGACCTCTACCTCTTCTCTGCCCAAATCGGATGTCTCTGAATTTTTGCTCTGAAATAGTCCAGCATTTGAAAACTTGGTACCTGTAAGCAAAATAACAAGCAAATTTAATCAGAATTTTAATCTTAAAAATCAAGGGACAGAGGTCCCACCGTGATCGCCACTGAAAGCACGAGGATACGAAAAAAAAAAGGAATATGCCACAAGAAAGAACAAGAAAGAACATATACAAATTGACACAAGATAAAAGCAATATGAAATATGGTAATCTCTTTATTGATACACTTTTTAAAGTGTGTTACAATACGTCTCCTTCCTTTTTAGGGGATAGGAGCGTCAAATGTGTTTCTTGTCACAACATCCATGGATAACAATCCTTCTTCCGCGTGCCCACATGTAAGATGGGCGGACCAAAACGTCACCGCCACTTGTGTATGTGATTATTTGCTCTTTCCTACTCCTCTACTGTCAAAAACCTATGTTCAAAGAAACAGAAAATATTAGTAGCACCTGCGGACAGAATAAAGCATGTATTTCCCAAGGCCTACTGTTAGTAAATGCATGAAAATATTAAAACGATAATCAAATGACCTCGGATCGACCTAAAAATTTAATAGTAGCATAAATATGTTAACATAAGACCACTGCAAAAAGAACAGTCTGGAAATTCCTCACAGATTTGTATTCGCTCCAGGGTGGGACGAATAGGCCTACAAGAACTTGTCAGAAAGCACCCTCTTCAATGTCCTACTTAGGAAGCTCCAAATGACCTAAAAAGTTGGGGTTAGCTAATTTGGGGTGTTTTTGGAAGACCCAGATGGTCATATTTCTCCAATTTTGCCTCTAGGACCCAATTTTTGATGGTGCCATCTGCAAGTTAGTGAAGGCGGGAAATGACAGAAACCTGGTCAAAATTGCTCAGAATGAAATGAAATTTAAACTGTAACCTATTTAACATATCTAGAATAAAATTCAAAATAAAAACCAGAGAAATCTATCACATATTTCTATTCATCCCGGGGTGGGGCGAATTTGACTGTGATAGATTGGGGAGCACCCGAGGGCAGGACGCCCACCGTTTGAGGCACTATTTTGGCACCAATCCACTTGGGATGGGTCCAAAACTGGTTATGGGGTGTTTTCGACAAATTTTGTGGATTTTTGTGGCCAAAAATCGGGTTTTGGGTCCGGATTCGTGCTTCCAATAGTCACCCAATAACCTCCCTTTTGAATGAGAGATTAAGGATGTGAAAGCACAAATCGCAAGTAGGTATGTAAATTGGCAGCACTTCATTGCTCAAATTCTCCTTCTCTATATATTTGGGTGAGAAAACTCACCAATTTATAGACCTTAGGGTCTCTCTGTTTGAATTGCGCATGCGAGGGCGCTACTTGAGTTGTTTTCCTATTTTTAGAGAAAAGCTAATTCCCTGATTTAGAATCTCCTTGCATGAGGTTTCTAAAATAAAGACATTCATAACTGAAGTCTCTCTTCTTGAATAAAAGCTATTCCTCGCAATTGCATGGCCTGAAGCCTCAGTTAACTGGTGGAGTTACCGAGGTTTGACTTTTTGCCAGTCAAACTTGCTATTCGCCTCACCCTGGGGTGAATGCTGATATTCGTCCCTGGGTGGGATGAATTCCAGTTTGTATTCATCTCGAGGTGGGACGAGCAGAGAGCAAGGTGCCAAAAAGGTGCCAAATTGACCTCTGACCTCTAAAACTACTTTTGGAAGTGGTTAGGACCACTGTTTAACCTCTAGGGGCTGCCCTAGGGGCTATGTGTGTCAATGCGATCAGCGCTTGTTGTCACATAATCGGATTGGTGTTGTTTTGGTGTCTACACAATGCCATATACATTATGGAACCCATATGAAGAAGTAGTGTAATAGAATTCTTTAAATTATCAATTGTTTCAATACGTTTTGAGTACAAATAGTATTCAAATATCTCAAACATTTCGTCCATAGCTTCTATATAGATGAATTGTATTGCCATATCTAGATTATCCTTATATTTTTCAATCACTTTTCCTATGAGATATTTAATAAATTTTAATATTTCTTTTTTATTATTCCATATTTCCTTCGATCAAAAATTGTAATTGAATTGTTTTGAGGTAGTAAACATTATAACTCCCAAGTTAAGAAAATAACTCAAATATGAAATTTGCAAATTCTAAAATTTTCTAATCCTTTGATTCAGAATTTTTTTAATGACCTAATTAAATTTAAAAAATTCAAAATTCCAAAAAGTTAAAGTTAAAAAAAAAAAAAATCTAAGTTTTAAAGTATTAAAATTTTCAAATAACTTTAAAATGTTTTAAATCTAAAAAGTAAAATATTTAATAACCTTAGCTCCTTATAGCTTCGATTCTTTATAATTTACAAATATTTAAAATATTAAAGCTCTAAAATAAACATTATTCTAAATATCCCTTATTACTCCAAACTTTATTATCTTTAGCACTTCAATATTTAAATGAAAATTCAAACTTTATCTTTTCCCTCTAAAAGTAGGCATCAAATGTAACATTCATATGTTACATAATATGAATTCAATAAAATTATAGATGATGACTACCATAGTATCAATGTTGTATCTTTGTTAAAATGATGGATGTTAAAAATCTAATATTCCTTATCCTAATGTGTTTTACAAAACATTCACTCTGTTCCCTGTGCATGGACTCATTTTGTCCACCTTAAAATTTATTTTTTGAATCTTTGGATTGGTTAAATCTTCCTCTAATCAGTGTGTAGACCACTCTTCAACAAGAGATTCGACTAGATTTCTTCAAGTAAATTATGCAAATTTGATTCTTTCTTTGACAACTAGTCCACACTAGGTTACCTCTTTTCTCTAGTGACTGGTTGTTCTAGTTTACCTCTACCATAGGTGACACTAGTTAGTCCTATTTTACCTTTATCTCAATAAATTGGTTCATTCTAGTTTATCTCTATCTCTAACGATTGATTTATCCTAGTTTACCTTTATCTTGATTGATTCATCTTGATTTATCTCTATCTTAGGTGACTGGTTTATCTTGGTTTTTATTTATCTTAGGTGATCGGTTTTGATTCACCTAGGTTTACCTTTTCATTAGAATGCTTGTGACTAGATTGCCATGATTCATGCAACTTTGATTTGTCTTATTTTGTAACAACTCTCATTGGTAGAATTTAGTCTTAATTTTGATTTATGTATTGATATGTGGATATCTAATGCATAATCTCACTTTGTGTTACCATTATGTGTTGGTAAGTGTACTTTATACTTTTTTAGAATATGGTACTACTAATGAATATATGGTTGCAAGACCAAATACTCTCACTAGTGGATTGGTAGGGGATAACCACTAGAGATGAAAATTAATAATCAAGGTTAATAATCAATACTAATGCTCGATATTTAAATAAATTTAATTGATTTGTTAATGTTAATAGCATTTAGAAATGATAGTAACATTAAGCAAGGTTTAGAGAATTATTTTTATTAAAACCCTTGCTTTTGGTATTAATATGCATTATTCAATGTTTTGCTAAAGTTACTTTTAAATATAATATATATTTTTAAATAAAGGGGTAAAAAATTATTGATAAAAAGACAATATTATAGAGTATAATGAAGCCCCCAACCAGGACTTAAATAAATAATAAAATAGGTTAAAGCCACCAGATAGGATTGAAACCCAAAGAAAACAACAAGAACAAACCACATTAAGTTTGGACATCCTTGTGGATCAACTCCTAGAGGTGCTGAGATTCCCTATCCGAAAGACTCTCCCAATTATCCATAATCCAAGGATCCAAAATCTCAAAAGGCCTTTTTTCCAAATAATCAACAACCCCATTCCATTCCCTTGGTATGTGCACAAGGGAGATGAATTCAAAATATTTACTAATTCTAAGAATATGATAAATAAAGTATTTAACTAAACTTTAGCACCATAGTTTAAAATAAAATGTTCTTCCACCCTCAAAGTGGAAGTAAGAAAAATATGGATGCTCCCAATAAAATACACCAGATCATATGTGGGTTATTCTATAGTGGCATTTATTCCATAGTATAGAATAATAGCTTCAGGCAGAAGTGGGGACTACTAGGTGAAATAAAAAATGAATAAGTTAAGTATGGAGGCCAAACACTGAAGAAAGGACATTAGCTAGAGCTCTTGGTTGTAGAGGTAACTGCATTTTGATTTTAGTGGTTTAGGCTTTGATTTGTGTGATATTTTGATGGTTTTCAAAAGGTTTTTGGTTGTCTTCCTGCTTATATTTTCTCCTCTAATGTATCCATCCGTTATTGGCTAATTATGGTATTTATATCCATGGCTTAATTTATATTGAGGTTTACTTTGATAGCTTCTTGGATGCTATGGGTAGAGTTTAGATTTATCTCTCTTTTGCTCATTGCTTATATTTTTTATTCGGATTAGTGTGCATCTACCTAGTTGACTGTGTTATCACTTATATTTAAGCAATTTAGGATGTATTCCTATGTATGATTACTTATGTAATAATGTTGATATTCTTGAACATTTTAAAAGGTGATATACCATCGATCTATAGGCTTAACTATAGGGGAAACATGACCTATTAGATCATTTAATGTAGGGTGGTTAGCCCCCTAAGTTCTTCTTGTATGTTCATTACCCTAGACTGTGAGCTATAACATATTTCATCATGTTGCTTGAGATTTTGCTTGGTTTATGCTCATATTTGTTGAAGTCTAGTTTGTTTTGTATGTTTTAAATTTAGCTTGGGGTGCGCCTATACATTGCTTATCTTAATTGAATATGCATTTTACGTTCACCTTGGGATGCACCTATGCATTGGTTAGTTTTATTGACCATGGATTTTTATTAGCTTGGGAATTCAAACTTTTGGTTCTAGACTTTTGGTTTTTAAGGTAGCTCTTGTTTTTTTAAGGATGAGTATTAGTTAGATTTATGTATGTGATTAAAAGTTATTATTATTATGGTGTTTATGAGCAACCTTTAGAAAATGGAAATTTAGATTTAGAGAAGGTTATTTAATGAATGATGAATAATATTAGTTTTTAGAAAAGAGTTAATTTGAAATGGAAATGAAACAATTAAAAATAATAGAGAGAACTCTTTAGTTGAATGGCTTGGCATGGATTTGTAAAGAAAAGCTTTGGATGGCTAAATAATTATAATGGTTTCCTGAGACTTGAGTAGGTAGGAAAACCATTATAGAGAGAAGTATGGGATTCTCTCCTTGATTGTTAAAATGTATTTCTAAATAATTATAATGGTTTCATAAGACTTGAGTAGGTAGGGAAACCATTATAGAGAGAAGTATGAGATTCTATCATTCTTTGTTAAAATGTATTTTGCTTGGTTGTTTGTACTTATACACAAAGTATGTTAAATTACATTACATTAAGAGTTTTTATAATCCCTAAGAGTTTTTCAAGTTCAAAACAAATTTATTTCATGAAGAAGATTGTGGAAATAAGGTGATGTACATGCCACTTAGGAGGATTGGATCTAATATATCTTTGGATGTAAATTTGTTATGCAAATGGAAAATTTCTTTGTAAAATTTAGATGATACTTCTGAATTATTATAGGCTTCGAAGTTTTTGTAAATTAATGGATGCTTGGATGATGAGCAAAAACAAGAAATATTTTGGTTATGCTCTTTCTTTTGTAAAGTGTTCCTTTTGGATATAAAGAGAAGAGGAATTTAAAATCTATCACTATGATCTATTTCATGAAGTGATGTTTATGTTACTATTAAGTAGAGATGTTAGCATTATAATTTCTTATCACTCTTTCATATTAGTCTTATGTTAGATGAAAGCAATATGATCAATTTAATTTTGGTGCTAAATTTAGAGTGATGTATCTTGGTGATAGCATGATGGTTGGAACTTATGTTTATTTGGAATGTAAAGTTCTATTTATGTTCAAAATTTCTATAGAATATATTCTTTTCAATATAAATTTCTCAATTGCATTATAAGTTGTTCTACTAGTTCTTTTTGTAAGCATATACAGTGATTTATCCAACACTCAAATTTTATTGAGTTGTTAATTATATATATTTTTAAATAAAATATTTATGTTATAGTTTTGGTCACTCAAGAGGAGGCATTACATGTACTCTCATATCCTTAATTATAAAACTTAGGCCTTAGATTCGATAAGTTTACCTCCACTAAATTCCTTAATATACTAACCTAATTGTAGATATCACATAAGAAGAGAGGTTAGACAGTTATAATAATGGGAAAATAATTATTACAAGAGGAGGAGAAATAATAAATAGGAGACATCCAATTGAATGTCCAAATAATACCCACTTTATGGAAGGTCAAAGAAAAATCCAATCAACAAGATATTGAAACAAACATTAATGAAGAAATAGATTATCAATGACCTAATTGAATGGTTTAAATTTTCTAGGCTTTTCATAATATGACTATAGTTATGATGAATCCAATTCATGGGAATATAAACATGAACAAAAAACAACTCATAGGATGAAATAATGATAGTAGGTCTACAATGGGCTAGTCATAGGGTTATATTTAAAAATTTGGATGAGATAGATCCACCAAAAGAACCCTACCCAAAGGATTTCTAACAAGGATATCAAATAGTTTTTAATTGATTCAAAAATATATTAGATGCTCATTTAGTGAGTGGAATTATAAAAAAAATTTAAAAAATTATTATGGTATGTCTAGCTTATAAAGGTTGAAAGGTCAAATATTATATTAAAGTGAGAAATAACTACAAATCATGGATTTTTATTACTAACCTAGTTCAAGGAGAGGAACTCAAAAAATTGTAAATGAGTTTCAAAAGATGCTACAAGATTTTTATTTACCTATTTTTACATGAAAGGTTGAGTTGGTTTAGAATCTATCATAAGATGGAAGATCCTCATTCAATTTTTGCTATGAGGATTTAAAGCAATCAAAATAAAAAATTTCTTCTCCTACCCATTTTCCATGGATGAATGTTTAGTCACTACAAGATCTCCCAAAGACCTTAAAATTCCTTTTGTTAGTAGTTGAAAGTAAGTTTCTAACAAGAAAGGCAAAATGCTTCTCAATTACACATTACTATATAAAATTTCAACTAATAACTATGAACAAGCTAAGGTGTTTCTTATAGTGATTAAATTTGGGTTGGAAATATATTTCAATTAAGAGGATTCATAATTGGAAATATATTTCAATTAAGAGGATTCATAAATTATGTAATGCTATTAAAATGGTATGGAAATTGGAAAAAATATAATGTTATTTTTTATGTTCATTATCTATTATGGAAGGCAATCTCTTGAAATGTAAGCATATCAATAAAGAAGAACATTGAGAGTGAAAAATTTAGCCAATTTCATTATTTATTTTTGTCTTGGTGAAACTCAAAATTTAGAAGACAATTGGCAGAGCCATAATATATTTTTTAATGAAAATGATGTCAAAGAACTAACTACAAAAACATAGTACTTTAAAGATATTGTAAAATATTTTTAATAAAAAAATAAATGAAAAATATTTTATATAAAATGACAAACATGATATGGTTTTATTGTTAGAATTTCCTAAAATATACATGCAAAGCATTACATAAAATATGAAGAAAAGAGTAGAACTGATTGATTTATTCCATGGATCAAATTTGTATAAATATCAAAGTTGATCATTGAGAGTCATTGGATTACAACAACTCATCAAATCTGATATAGACTATACTGAGAGTTCACCTGAATCATGGAGGAGTGGAAACTCAAGTATGTCTATCCTAGTAGAACATAAGAGAATAATTACTTATTCTGACACCCCCCTTAAGTGATACTAGGGGTATATAATACAAAATAGTCTCGAAAATAGGTCTGATGAGGTACTCATGTACAATGATCTTATTTTATGAGATGGTAAAAATCACATGGAAAAAAACCATCTATAAAAAAATTAAAAAAAATAAGAGACATGTCTTCGGTTTATGAAGATTGTTCTCATTGAAAAAAAAAAGTATGAGTCTCAGAAACAGGGCCTGATGAGGTTCTCATTTACAATATATAGATATGATAATGCTTTTGCAATAACGACATAGAAGGTGCATTGCATTCAGATTTAAATAGAAAGACAAGGTCAGCTCCTATCCCAAAGGATAAGGATAGAGTTGCACCATGAATAGGAATCAAGACACTCCTAAAAAAGCTTCTTTGATCCTTAACACCGATGAGACCTCTACATAAAATAAAGTTACAATAAAGAATCCAAATTTTGATTCTTAAATACCTCTTTGCCAAATGAAATGGGTCCCCCTGCAATGAAACAAATGTTAATTAAAAGTAATATTTATTTCGCTAGTGTACACAATAAAACAAACATTGGACCTTGGAATGGATTATTTGCTTCAATGAGTTTCCTCTATGTTGCATAGATGCAGATCCAACATTTTACCTTTATAAAACCTGCATATGAAATTGTTAATAGAAGAGGCATAAGCAAAGTTTCTTCAAAATGTATTCTTATTTTTGCTTTATTTGTGCTATGTAGTTGAAAAATACATAGGTGGGTGCCTTCAAACAAGGTTGTTCCTCCTTCATTGAGTAGTCACAAACCCAATGTCTTTATTTTGGAAATTGTTTAAACCTGCAGATGAGATAGATAACATAAGAGGCATAATAGAGAAAATGTATATGACGATTACCTAGTAAGAATGCTTAATGAAAGATTATCAAAAAGTATTAAAGAAAATAATTGAAGTGATGCATTGTATATTGAGAACTAAGTAGAGATAAAAAAAAACAACCAAGCTTCTTGAGAAGAAATAATGATTGGAATACCAAAGGAAGAGGGCTTGAATTAGATAAAAGGAAGATTTTTGATAGTTGTTATCAACAACACCAATTAGGAAGAGGAGAGATCAGTGTTAACTAGAGATACATACAATAGAAGTGGACTCCTTTGAAGAACACCGATGAGCAACTAAATAGGACGTTAGATTTTATAGTGTATGACATAAAACATTTTAAAAAATGTTATGTAGTGCAACCGAAGATGACATTCCTAAAAATAGTGACATATATAATGATTTATGCCAAGAGTTTGCTTCGGAGAGCGCATAAATCAGATCTCCAATGGTGGAGATATCGAACAGGATTTGATTGGCATGAAGAGAGGCATCATGAGGGGCGATGATGGCACCCAATTTTGGGTGCTCATTGCATGATTTTTGAGGCTCAATAGGGCTTCTCTGAGAGCAACGATAAGGTATAAAATATGAGTTTTTTCGTGCAAAGGAAAACACTAAAGATATGATAGATTAACCTATATTTTCAAGCTATATAAAAAATGTTTATATTTGCTTGAAAAAAAATGGTGTTCCTTTATTTTAAGGAAAAAAAAAAAAAAAATTAGAGGATAATAAATATGACTAATTTAATACAAGTGAGCTAGTCAAAGAGTTACCCAAAAGAACAAATCTATGAAAAATGGACAATATTTTTGAATAAAAAAATTACATTAAAAAACAATGAATCTTCCCTTCCCTTTTTTTTTCTTGAGAAGAAGAAAAATATTATTCAAAATAACCCATTTATATATATCTAAAAATATAGCTGAAAAAAAAAAACTATATATAAAAGCTTGTTGTAGACTTGAACCCCCCAAAAAAGGAGAAATCAACAAAGGATACAATGAACTAGCTCCTAGAACCTTCAAGAGGGAATGCTAGCAAAATTTATCCTGCTCTGATATCATTTTAGAATTTCCTAAAATAGACATGCAAAGCATTACACAAAATATGAAGAAAAGTGTAAAAATGATTGTTTTATTTCATTAATCAACTTTGTATAAATAACAAAGTTGATCATTTAGAGTCGTTGGATTATAACAACTCATCCAATATGATCTAGACTATACTAAGAGTTCACCTAACTTATGAAGGAGTGGAAACTCAAGTATGTGTATCATAGTAGAACTTAAGAGAATAATTACTTATTCTAATATTTTTTGACTTAGCAAATTTACTATTTTAGTATTTTGATGGGAGTAGCCCTTAATACAAGCCACATATAACTTATTTAAAATAGATATATTATTTTTAGTGACTTTATTGTAAATAGAATTTAAAATAAAATAAGATTATACTATAACATACTTATTTTTGGTACAATTATAAAGACTTATAATTATGTTTTGCTTTGTAAATTTATTTAGTTTTTAATGAGTTATATGTGATTAAAATGGTTTACCTATATAACATCATAATCCCATAATGGTAATAGCTTGGCTATTATGCATGCATCAATTGATTGGAAAGATATAAACCTAGTTCTCTTCCATTAAAATCAAAGAATCTATGGAATTGAGGTAATAAAAAATATTTTTTTAAATAATTTTTTAATGAAATATATAATATCTTATTTAAGTAAAGAAAATGTTTTATTTATAAAATTTAAAATTGTTCTTGGAGACAACTTGGTATGTGCTTTGGCTCTTCTTCTAAAGGTCTATAGTTCACACCATCCTGTGTGGGTGTATTAATCCCCTATAAAGTTAAAATTAAATACTAATTTAAATAATAAAATATTATAAATTAAAATATAGTTTAAAATTTTAAAACCATATTAAATAATTTGTACAAAATATATTTAAAAAATAAATAATTTTATTGAGATTAAGGTAAACTGAAATATATTAGCGTCATGCACAACAAATCCGCTAGGTACAAGAGTTCCATAAAAGTCCCTAAAACACGTATATATATTAATTATTTAATTATAGTAATATGGTACAAATAACCATTTAAAATATTCCATATTATTTGTAATTTTATCCATGGTAAACTTATTTTATGTTGTTAGTTTCCAATTTTATCCAAAGTATACTTAGCGGGCACATTAGATTAAAAGTACTGTTACGACCTTAACAAAATAGTAATAACGAAATTTACAAGATCAAATCAAAATAATGGAAGGCAATACGCTTAAAAAATTAACTGATTTATTTATGTGTTTAATGTTTGCTTTTGGTTACAAACGAACGAATAAATAACTGCTCGCGGATTGGAAGACTCCTAGTGAAAGATTGATTTTGATTTTGATTTTTGATAATTCGGTCACATACTAAATCGATTCCATAGTTTTATTAATTATTTATAAGATTTAAGTCATCAAATTTTTTTTTATAAGATTTAAGGAGAGAGAGAAGATGTTTCACGAAGAAGATTAATACTTCAAGAAGTTCTTAGAAATTTGCTGCCAGACATTTCTATCAGAACTCTTGTTATAACCCTCTACATATATCTTTGTTTTCTTTACTATTTCCTCCTGCAAGACAACCACGGACAGAAAGAATCGTGTGAGGAGATAGTCATACCCAATGGGAAAATCCAATATAAAATGAAAAGACAAATTCCAAGTAACGTACCGAAAGAAGGCCATGGAGTAGATTGTCCTTGAGATTAAATAGAATATCGCTACTGTACTTTGGATGGCCTTTAATTCCCAGAATGTGATCCCCTACACTAAACATTTCAATTTATCTGAATAGGCAACAATTTCTGCACCCCAAGCGATTTCCGTCACCTTGTCTCGATGACACTCAATTCTATCAAGACTAGCAGGAATTTTCAATTCACAGCAATATTTATTTTTTGTGAAGATCGATGACTTAAAGGTTACTTTAGTGGAGCCAATGTCCCACCCAAGGGAAGATCTCTGACACTTGCCCCCCAAAGCCCGGCACAAAACCTGTTAGAAAACAAAAATCGTATAAATTTACACTCATTTCAAATGGAATACATTTTAAACATGGCCTCCATGTACAACCAAGATTTTCAGTTACATTTGAATATAAGTTCGGGTAATTGTAGAGGTACTAACCTGGTCACCAAAGCAGATTCCCAAAACTTTGATGCGCATTGCATGAAGAACGCGCAGCAATTCACAGAGTTCGACTACCCAAAGGGCGTCGCCATGGGCGTCACTTTTACTTCCTGTCACCACAAATCCGTGGTAGATATGAAGATATTCGCACGCAGGGGATTGACGGTCATAGGCCCTGCACAGACATGGAACGATCGTCGTGCAGTTTAAGTTACAAAACTGGCCGTAGTAGAAGAATATGCCATGAACGCGGATTCATATTGGGTAGCATAATTTAGACAAGCTTTACATTTGATTGACTACTTTATAGGAATAGAGTGTCCAATTTAGTGAATAGAGCCTAGAGCATATCTATCTTTGGAACTTAAAAATTTTTGTACTTCTATATTCTGATATTGTAATCCTCTGTTATCATATTTTCCATCAACCTCCTTACCTTCGGATGCATGATCATCTTAACGCGTTCTTCGATCACTGGATCTACAACATTAGATGTTTAGATGGTTGCTAATTTTTCTCCATCTTATGGTTGTTGTTTCTCTACCCACCTTTGTGTATTTGCTTTGATATCTTGAATCATTGAGAATTCCTTTGATAGAGGGCGTTTGGCAGTAGGGAAAAGAGTGAAGATAGAGTGGAATGGTGAAAATATTGAAAATCAAGGGTTTATTTTTATAGTATTAGAATTTACAAAGGTTTGGGTATTTACACTAGTTGAGGTTACTTGTGCCTCATGTACATGCGATATGGATCATATTGCTAATGAAATAGTGGGTAGAGTAGTGGAGTAGTGGTTTTGTAACAACCCAAGTCTACTCATCTAGTTGCATCAAAAAAATAGGCCAAGCAATTTATTAAGGTAATTGTTTTTCTAAATTCAATGTTCTCAACTCTAAGTGCTTTCATGTTCATAGTAGATACTTTCAGGTTTATAGCATTTTGTTTCACCAGATAAATTTATAACATATAGTTTTGAATCAATACAAGCATATCAAACCACTTTTGGGTTCATGACTACTATAAATAGCCACCCAAGTGGACGAGATTATCCAAATCTCATAAAATATGCCATTATATGGAATCAACTTGCCTCATTTATGTCCTTTGATTCTGATATGAGGGTCGAACCATGACAAGGGTTGTCCTCTAGGGCCTCTAACACCTAGAGGGTGGATGCTTACTTCCCCATTCCTTACCATATTGAACCTTCGACTAATCGATCTAATAACTGTATGAAAGAAAGTAGCATATATATACCTAGTATCTAGTTGATTATCCTATACCTGAACTTAGATAGTGCCATGTTAATAACTTAATCTTGGACTTGATCACTTATGCCCATTATGACTCATAAACATTTATATCATACCAAATATCATGGATAACTAGCTAAGTCAAATGAATATGGGACTTATCATAGTAGTACATGGGTAACAACCTAGAGGTGGCATCCCATACTGTCCCTCGTTACCATTTTTGACCTAGTCACATGTTTCGACCAATTATGTTGGACTACGATTGCTCTCAAGACTTGTTGTGTGCATACTCGTACCCCAACAACATTGGGTGATTAAGCCATTCATTTTCACTAGTAATAACTTTTTTTATCATTCTTGGTAAACTATTTTTTGGATTTTAGGTTGTTTCTCATGGTTTAATGGATTTCCTAATGTTATGGAGGATTAATAGAACCTACTCCCAAAACTAGAGTTACAAGTCAAACATAGTAGTTTTTCCATATTAGTTTTCACATCATAGTTTTTTTTTTTTTTGTATTTACATGGTGGAATCGGTAGCCACCACGAATCCGGGTAGGTTGTCTAGATTTTATGGCCACCATAGTATTCTACGCTGTCCACCCCGAAAGTCGCCACACATATCTTTGCGTAGTCCGCCCCTATAACCACCATGCCACAATAATTTTAAACATTTTACGTCGCTGAAAGCACAAGGAAAGGGACAAGCGTTCAGTTCGGCAAGGCCCGAGATTTGAACCTTGGACCTCTGCCCCCCTTATAGGGTTTGGATGAAACAATTGGTCTACACCTTGGACCTCATCATAGTTACAAGTCTTCTATTCCTATTTTTTAAAATAAGGAGAATACATGTTCAATAATTCTTTAATGATCCTACTGTTTCCTTGAAATAAATACTCCAATTATTTTAATAAACATGTATCAAGTAAGAATAACTCAAATATGTATATACAATTATTTAACTCAAGCATCAAATCTTCAACTCAACCAATTGCCCACTAAATAATTAATTTGACTTCTTACTAAAATATGGTTTGTATACTCAAAATAAATACAACCAACAAGAACTTCACTCATGAGTCACCTTAGCTAGGAGATTAATATTTTATATTAATACACCACTTCCTCTCCTCCAAGTAACTTTAGTTTTTAGGTAATAATTATGTTCTCAAATTTAAATATCTCTTTCAAACAAATAAATTCTTAACTAGATAAAGTTAGCAATCTAATCTAATTAAGTATTTATAATTTTATTCCTTCTATTGGATATTTATCCTACACCCTAATTGTTTAGCCCTCATAATTTGTATAAAATAAATACTTGGAATTCACTTAGTGTTTTATCACTATTGATCCTTTTTCCCATATTCATTATTGAATTCTAAATTCAAATGTGGCATTTACTTCCACTCCAACATAAAAAAAACAAGATAAATTTGTAACCAAAATTTATTTGTTATTGAGCTATCAATTTTGAAGTCCATAATTTCACCAAAATGGTTTCACTTATAGCATGCTTAGCACTTTTTGAATCATTTTCATTCTAGTCAACCATTCTGATTGGAATTTAATAATTTTCAAGCCAATAGATCACACACTTCAATAATTAATTTTAGGTACTATGATTGAGACAAATTTCATTATTTTTCATAAGGTTTGTTAAGGTAGATCCTGAGGTGGTATTTGCACCCTAAAATATTCAAATAATCAATACTATAAATTTCCCAAGAAACAGTTTACTAACATAACTTGTAAAAGATATGTAATTAGTTTACCAATTTTTAAAAAAATTACAGATCTATTTCACACATTCACTACCTAAAATAAATATAAATCAATCCTCATATATCATCAATTGTAATAACCAAAAATACCCATATATCAAAAGTGCTAGGTTTTCCATTATCAACTTAAACATATAAACTATATACACATACTCAACACCTATTTTCAAATACAAGCTTCCTAGCTTGGGTATGTAAAGCTTATTATTTAATGATACAAGCTTTAAACTAGAAATATCATTTTTCCTCACACATGAGCCAATAGTAAAGCATAATATGAGTGTAATGACCCTCCTTGCATGAAAAATAAAAGAAAGTAAAATATGTATATACTTATCTATTTTTGAGAAGCATGGTATTTTTTATGGTCTCTATGAGTATAGGATAGTTGCAGGATGATAATGAAAGAAATAAATTCAATAGAAAAAGGGTAAGTAATGGAAGTGATGATTTGGCTTGCGAGCACATGGAAACTCATGCTTGCATATAATTTAGGAGCAATACCAATTACATATTTGCATGAGTTCCATTGTTTGAAATATTACTTGATTGCATGGAATGAGAAATATTTTATGGTGGCAATGATGATGGGAGCCATTAGCTTGGAAAATCATGGTAGTATTTGTTTATTTGGATAAGTGTGTAGGTATCTAATACTTGTTCCTTTGTTTTATTGTTATATAAAGTGAGTTTGTGTGATTAGAGGTGGCAATGAAGATGTCTCAATCATGGGAGCCACCCTTTAATTGTTTAATGAAGGTTTGAAAACATTTTTCTCTATAATTTCATGATTTTATAGAAAGATAATCTTATAAATAGAAAATAAGTAAAGGAAAATGGTTATTTTGGTTAATTTAAAGAATGAAAGAAAACTTGTGCAAACCAAGTTATAATTTACTATGTAATTACTCCATGTTTATATTAAAGGATAGTGACATTTTATGGAACCACTAGCTTTGGCTATGAAGGCAAATATCATGTGTTATTTGGTGGCTAGATCTATTTTTGTGTTAGACTCCATGAATATTTCTAACCTTACCTTACTCATTTTAAAAATCATACGAAAATAGTTTATGTTCTATTATTGCTCAGGTTAGAAAAAGTCAATAGAACTAAAATCATTAATGCTAACATTTTTCGGAACACCATGATGAAAACATGATACGTACGAGATTATGAAGGAGGCTTGAAAATCTAGCACTATGCATGGGTAAGGAAGAGAAAATAATTTACAAAGTTTTTTCGTCGGGTGATGGTTCTTGGAGAGAGGGAAAAAAAATATAGGTAAGGGAAAAATGAATGAGGAGAGGACGGTGAATTGCAGAGACCAACAAGCAATTTTTTTTTAGAAAGTGGAAGAAACAGGTTGGGCTTTCTATTTTGGTTTATATTGTTTTTTGTCATGCTTCTTACATTTAAATGAATATGAAAACTATGCATGCTATGTAAAAATAAATATGAAAAATATGCATGCTATGTTTAATTGAATATGAAAACTATGCATGTTGTGTTAAAATGAATATAAAAATTCTGCATGTTGTATTTAAATAAATATAAAAATTGTGCATGTTGTATTAATCCAAAAATGAAAGCAGTATGGTATATTTATGTTGCTTCTATGCATACTGCATTTATATGATTATGAAAATAGTATGGTGTTAATATGGTTTCTGTTGTACATACCTTGTTTGTTAAAAAATAAAAACAGTGTGGAGACATTATACATATTGTTGTGCATGCTATGTTAAACATTTTGAAAATGATGAATAAATAAACTAAGAATGTTGTTGTTTAAACTATTCAAACTAAAGTTTGGAAGCAAAGTTATGTTGAGGAATGGTGTAAAACCATGTATAATTAACTTAGAAGAATAGTGTAAAATCTAAGATGAATGTTGTTGTGTTGGTTGAGTAAAAATATAGTTGAAAGCATTGCATTTTTGGGATAGTTATTTTGATTTTTTTTCATGTTTGATTGCATTGAAAATGAAGGAATAAAGTTTAAAATATGGCATATTGTTGAATGTTAAACCTAAAAGAAAGAAACCTATGTTTTATGGAATTACTACTTGAGAAAATGGGGTAGAAAATGAAGAGGAAAATTTGCTGATAGAATAACTTGGATTGAATCTTGAGCTAGGAGATATATGAGTTTTCATAATATTTCCATAATAGTTTTAAATGTATGTGTGCATAGTAGGATGCATAATCATACATTATGAGCCGTATATGATCCCTAAGAGCTCTGTAAGAGTTCTCTTATGTGTTGCTAGTCATTGTGGAAATTCGGTGCTAAAGAGAAACAAAACCCAAGGTCATGGAGTGAGTACGAACTGATAATACCGAGACCTAGTGCAGATAGTGGGCAATTCTCATGTTAGTTGTGAGCATAAATTCTAGAAGAAAACTCTTAAATGAAATATATGGCCAAAATATAGAAGATGGATGTCAAAACTCTTGCCATTAATTGAACCTTTTGTTTGTAAAAAATTGGGCAATGTCATATTGTACTTTTATTTGAAATAGAAATTATAGAATTGATCTTAGCGACGTCGAATTGGATATTTGTGTTTTAAATGATTTAAAAGTTAATTAAAGAATCATTGTTTTATAATTCTTTTATGTATAATTTTTTATGGATGACACAGTTAGTTTTCTTAATGCTTGAGGCATTCCTTAATTAATTTGTAAATAATTTAGAAAGCTATATTCAATATGGATGAGTTACTCAATTGCAGCTTATGAGATATGAATTGAACACTATATTTCATTACTTAACTATAGACCAGATAAGATGCTATGAGGGCAATATTTGGAGATAATATTATTTCTTTATTTTTAAGTAAAATATGATGCTTGTATTTAACTATATAATGTGATTTTAAACTAGTGGTAAAACCCATGAAAATAGTATTTCAATTTATAGCTTAAAAATAATCGTATTTGTTGGAAATCGTGCAATATTGTGAGCATGACAACTAAACCAAGAGTAGTATAATTGGTCTTCTTAGAGTTCACCTTTATGAAATATCAAGTTAAATTTTGTCTTGGGGTGAATCTACTTTGGTTTTGTGTCGACTTCATAGGAGTAGAAAATTTAGTTTTGAATGGCAAACTACCCTTTTCTATAATTAATTCGTATTGTTTAAAACTTAATGCTTCTTTTAAAAAAGATATTTTTCTACTTAAGAGAGTTTTGTAGAAATATTTTTTAAATAGGAAATAATAGTAGTTTAACCTTAACAATACTTTTAGGAATTTTAATATGAGAATGTGACATTAGATCATCCATAACATTGAGTTGTGAGTATGCACACATTAATTTCAAAACCACTATTGACTGAAAGAGTTGGTCATTGTATGACTGGGTCAGATCTAAATGGAAAGGTGGTATGGGATACCTTTTCAAGGTTGTATTTGAAAAGCACAGTGATAAATTCCTTACTCATAAAACTTCTCCTAGCTTAGCCACAAGGTTTGGTATGGGATAAACCATTGTGAATTATAATTAGTTTGTGAAATATAGTCCAAGGTTAGGGAATTGAAATGGCACCAACTGGTTATAGGAAATTGAGAATCACCTATTAGTCACAAAGACATAAATATACCAAATTATTTCATACCATTTGGAAACAAGTTGAATATAAGGTCGAAGTTTCAGTATGAAGAGTTAAGGGAAAATAGGTGTCCAACCTCTAGGTGTTACGGGCCCTAGAGGATAACCCTTGCAATGGTTTAACCTCATGCTGGAACATGTGGATGATAAATGAGGATATTTGTTTCCACTATATGGCATCTCCATGGTATTTGGTCGGTCTCTTCCACTTGGGTGGCTGGTTGTAGTAGTATTGAGCCTAAAAGTGGTATGTTATGTCTGTGCTATATTGTTTTTATTGATTGTAAAAATGATTGGATGATCCAAAATAATAATAGTTTGAAAGAAAACCTTGAAATATAGGAAAAAAATTTAGACTAAAAGATAAACTTTATAGGAAAAAATAATACCCCAGACTTTGATGATCTTTTACCTAACAACTAGGTGGGTAATTAGATATGGATTGTTACACATGGTATCAGAGTAGAATTGATTTTAAAATTTGTATAACTCTGCATGGGAATTAAAATAATTAATGATAACTAATTTTCTACCTCTTTCACATATAGGACAAATGACATGAATGCTACGAGGTGGGTCCTAAAGAAATTCTGTGGGAGTTAGGGAGGAGGAAATCATAGAAATATCTGTAAGAGGACCACGAACAAATCTAAGAAAAAAATTTCCCCAACATATAATAAGGTAGAAAAGGGTTAATGATATTCCTCTAAACAAAACTAGTGAGGAAGGAGGGAACCTTGCAAAAATGGTTAAATTGTTACAAGTACAAATAAAAAAACAAAGGGAAGAAATGGCCCAATAGAAAACTCACATGACACAGCAACATAAACTCATTGCCTAACAACAACAAGTCATAGAGGACTTAGCTAGAGAAAGAAAAATTTGATTAGGCATGACAAAGAAAGTGCTAGGGGAACCTAATGGATACATATTTGGAAGGACAAGAGTGAGTAAAGAATTGAATAAAAATTTAAAGAAAGTTGTAATATCGAATTTTAATGGAAAATATGATGGAGAGTCGGTTGAGAACTAGTTAAGTGAACTAGAATCCTACTTCTCTCTGGTGGTTCTATATTTTAAATCCAAAACTGCCTTGGTAGTTATGAATATGACTAAAATAGCCCTAGACTAGTGAAAATCATACAAGAAAAGGTATGAGGTGGAAACTACCAACCTCAAATGGGAGGAGTTCATCAAGGAATTCAAAGATAGATTCTTTATGAGATAATATTATGTGGAATTTTTTTTGGAATTATCAAACTTGAGGCATAAAAATATGTCGGTTCGATAATATCAACAAAATTTCATACAACTATTGAAGTATGCAACCCAATATGAAAGTAATGAGAAAATAAAAACTCAAAAATTTGTTATGGGATGACATCCTAAAATCATAACGGTGGCAAACATACATAATATCATTAATTTGCCTACTGCTTTTGATTTAGGAAGGAATAAAGAAGCTAGTAAATAAATGAGAAAGATATATTTCAATTATCAAAATCTATTCGAAAAGGAAGAAGATGAGTTGAAGAAATGGAAAAGTGTTGGTTTCATGAAATAGAAAAAGGAATAGAATAAGAAACGTAAAGGGGGAGACTAGAGTAAGCAAGGTGGTAAATATAGGAAATATGTTAAAAAAATTTCCAAGAGACATGACCATAAACCAGTAGTTCAAGGAAGGGATAGGGAAACTACATCCCTGAATAGAAATTAAAATAACAACAGAGGCAATAAAGCTCCACCAAGTGGATGTTGGGTGTGTAAAGGATCTCATACCAAAAAATGCCCTCATAGAGCTTACCTACCACCGAATGCTCTAGAGGAAGCTAATAATAGTATCTATGTAGCCACATGTTGTTTTGAACTCAATGGAAAAATTACTCCTTTCTTATTAAATGGTAATTTTTTTGGTAAGAACGTGCAAATTTTGATTGATAGTGGGTCAATTGATAGTTTTATATAAACTAAGAGGAGCAACCATATTTTCTAAAATAGATTTAAGATCTATATATCATGAGTTAAGAATTAAAGAGGAATATACTTCTAAAACAACATTTAGAACAAGGTATGGATATTTTGAGTTTGCAGTCTTAACCTTTTGGGTTAACCAATTCCCCAATCGTATTCATGAACCTTGTGAAAATATTTTTAGGGAACAACTAGATAAGTTTGTACTCGTATTTTTGGATGATATTTTAGTTTATTCCAAAAAAATTAGAGCATGATCATCACTTGAGAACAGTGCTTGGGATTCTTAGGAAGAACTAATTATTTGGAAATTTGATAAAATATGAGTTTTATACTTCACAAGTGCAATACCTTGGACATATTATATCTTCTAAAGTAATTTTAGTAGAACCTAAGAAAATTGAAGCAATAATTGAATGGCTAGCACCTACCAATGTCATAGAGATGTGATGTTTTATGGGACTTGCAAGGTATTATAGGCGATTCATCAAAGGATTTTCAAGAATTGCTCAATCCATTACAAACCTTTAGATAAAAGGAAAGGCTTCAAGTGGACAGAGAAGTGTGAGGAGGTTTTTCAAGTTTTGAAAGAATTTTTTATGAATGCACCAATCCTATAATTACCTAATTCTAATAAGTAATTTATAGTTTGTATAGATGCATCAATCCAAGGGTTAGGTGGGATTTTGATTCAAGGTGACGCAGTAATTCCTTATGAGCCTTACAAAATAAAGAGGTACAAAGTCCATTATACCACTCATGATATATAATTGGTAGCGATAGTACATGCTCTAAAAATTTGATGATATTACCTTTTGGAAAAACCGTTTAAATTAAAAATAAACCATCAAATTTTGAAGTATATTTTTACTCAATCCTTATTAAGTTCTAGACAATGACATTGGATGGAGTTATTAGAGGAGTATGATTTTGGTATTGAGTACATTAAGGGAGAAGAGAATTAGGTCACTAATAATTTGAGCAAAAGAGGATGTATAACTGTAATGACAAAATGTCAATATGATCTGTTAGATCAAATTAAAATGTAGTAATAAAAAGATAAATTTTGTCAATCGTGTGTAGGTTTGAGTGGACAAGAAGTGGATAAGAATATAGATTATGTTTTTAGGGATGATTTGAGTTATTTTAGGAATAGTTTGGTAGTACTCATATTATGTGTACTGAGGGAAACAATCCTTAGGGAGGCACATAACACTCCCTACTTTGTGCACCCTAGAGGTGCAAAGATGTGAGACAATCTAAAGAAAGAATATTTCTAGCCTAGTATGAAAAAGATATTACCAACTATGTGGCCAAATACTTTTAATATCAAAAGGTTAAAGTGGAACATCTATATCTAGACTATATCCACGTGAGATACCCACAAAAAAATGGCAAGTAGTGTAATTGTATTTTATAGTGGGGTTTCCTAAAACAAGGTTTAGGTATAGTGTGATTCTAGTAATTATGGATAAATTAACTAAAGTTGCATATTTTATACCAAATAATGTACAATATGATGCAAATACTATAGCAAGTAAGTTTTTGAAGGATGTGGTAAGACTCTATATCTTTCCAAAAGTTATAATGTGTAACAAATATTCTTATTTTACTTCTATACTTTGGCAAGCACTACATAAAGCGTTAGGGACCGAACTGAATATCGATACTACTTATCATCGAGAAGCAAATGGTCATACTGAAAGGGTGAATCAAGTTCTTGAGGATATGTTGTAAGTGTACTACATGGATCAACATACAAACTAGGAAACTACCTATACCTAGTAGAATTTTCATATAACAATAGTTACCATACCTCACTAGGTATGGTGCATTTTGAAGCCCTATATGGGAGAAGGTGTAAAATTCTCTTATCTTGGGATAATCCAAAGTATCGGGTATTGATCAGCCTTGAAACGATAAAATAAATGGAATATCAATTCAAAAGTTTTTAGAAGAAGCTGAAAGAGGTTGCATATCACCAAAATATCTACGTGGACCTCAAAAGAACACTGATGGAATATTTGGTGGGAGACCTAGTATTCTTAAGGGTGATGAAAGCACGAGATTTCGGGCGAAGGAAACACTAATTGCGATGCATTCAAAATCAAATACGCTTAAGTCCTAGAAATGTAGAATGCATGAAATGAAAGAGACGCATTGAAATGAGATACAAGCAAATGGAGAAAACACAGCCCTTTCATTAAACTCTCTTAATCTCTATTACAAAGACGCCTCCTCCCTTTTCAGGGGCTAGGAGCGTTAAAAGAATTTGATTACAATCAAGACTTAAGGTTCCTCTTTCCGCGTGCCCACACTTGAGATGGGCGGGCCAAGACGATGCCGCCGCTGATGTTGATGAGTCCTTGACCTCTGCTGCTCCTCCTGCGAACAAAGAAACAACGAAGATGTCAGTAGCACCTGCTACAAATAAGAAGTGTCTGTTCTCTAAAATCGCCAAAAGATGCATATAAACATTTGTCTAAAACAGTGAGTAAAGTGAGTCCAAATGGCCTGAGAACCTGACAGAAGACAGAAGATATTACCAGAAGGCCGTTGCCACTGAAACAGTTGGCCAATCTGCCTTCACCTGGAATTCGTCCCTGGGCAGGACGAATTCTGACTGCAATTCGTCCCTGGGTGGGACGAATTCTGTTGTGTTGGAAAAGCCGAGGTGATGCTGCTCCAATGTCGACTCCCGAGACCTCCAAAACACCTACAAACAGAGGGGTTATGTAATTGGGGCCATTTTGGGACGACCCAGATGGTCGGATTCTCCCAATTTGGCCTCTATCCTCGGGAATTCGATATCGCCACCTGCAAGTTAGTAGGACAACAAAGCGACAAAAGGCATGATAAAATCTGATCAAAGTGTTATGAAATTGAAGCTATGAGTTAACCAGACAGAATAACATAAGATGCCATATGAACAAATAATCTAGAATGCTTTAGAATAAAACTTAGAGAGTGCGGGGGTGCCCAAGTGGGCCTCCCACCGTTGGCACTTGATTCCGGCGCCAATCCACTAGGGATGGGCCCAAAACCTCTTAGGATTGGGATGTCTGCAAATTGGTGGTGTAAGGTGGTCAAATGTTGGATTTGGGTTGGATCCACGCTTCCAAAAGCCACCCAATAACCTCCCTTGCGAAAGAGATTAGTGGATGTGAGAAGGTGAATCAAAAATATGCAAGTGGGTAATCAATCGGACAACACTTCGTTGCTTGAAATCGCCTCCAATCTGTCCTTTTTGGGTGAGAAAAGTCCCACCTTTTATAGACCCATGGGGTCTCTTTTGAGAGGGAAGCATAAGCGCCATGTGTTGGTCATAGGTGCCATGTGGCGGTCATGTCTTCCCATGAGGGAGGGGAGTCCTCCATGACTTGGGCTTTCATAATTGCCCTTGTGACAGTCCTCTAACGGCCTATTTGCCCACCCACACACGCGTGCGAGGCAGGAATCATCAATTGACCGTCTTTGGCTGCCACTTGGCGACATTCTTCTTTTTGCCCGTTAAACTCGGAATTCGTCCCTACCGAGACGAATTCAGAATTCGTCTCCGGGTGAGACGGATTCCATTTTGAATTCGTCCCCGGGTGAGACGAATACTGAGCAAAGTGCCTGAATGTGCCAAATTGCCTCTTGACCTTACAAAATTGCTATGAAAGTGGTTAGGACCACTGTTTGACCTCTGAGGGCTGCCCTGGGGGCTGTGTTTGTCAAAGCGATCAGTGTTTGCAGTCGCATAATCGGATTGGTGCTGTTTTGGTGTCTACAGATGCCCCTTTTTGGGATGCGCTATGCATAGCGCAGCGTCGAGCAAAAATAGATAACCAAAGCACTAATGATTAGGGTTTCTTGGTAACCTAACCAACTTTTGATGCCCCAAGCATGGAAAGGGCATGCATTCTTGAATCCTTGCTTCCGACGAGCTAAGGAGTTTGATTTCAAGTATTAACCTATTTTGGTGAGGTGTGACTTGAGCTTGGACATTGATCAGTCATGATTAGGCAAAGGGCGCAACCTTTTGTCCTCAGGGGAACCTTGTGTTCATGATTCACGAATGCCAAGCGTTTGATCAATTTGATTGTTGCTTGTTTACTGCCCCAAGCAGGAGCGTAATTGTCTTTGTCAATGATTCTTTGAATGCATGTCGTTTTCCTTAATTGGGTGTGTGATTGTTGATAGGTGACTAAGTGTGACTACCCCCTCAAGCGACGAATCGATGAGGGAATGACCTTCGTGAGAAAAGCGACGAGTCGCTTGACCCAAGATGACTTGTGCAAGGGGGCCTTTAGAGGGTTTACGTTTAAGCATTTGCAATTTTTCCAACATTTGGACCTATTTTTGGTGGGTGTTAACCCTTTTGGCGATGCCGTAATGGGGTGAAATCATCGAAAACCCATCTTCCCGTGGAGCGGTCCGGCTATGGTAGCCTTCTTGGGGAAGTAGGAGAGTGAGAATTTGACCCCGACATCGAATTTCTTTGCCCAGATGTTAAGTGCAAGAGCACTTGTGTCCGACAATGCTTATTGTTGTTTGTTTGTGTTGCATTTTTTATTGTTTTTGTTGTTTTTTTGTGACACCATTTGGGGATTAAATTATCGGAAATCCGTCTTCCCGTGGAGCGGTCCGGCTATGGTAGCCTTCTTAGGGAGTAGGATAATGATAATTTGTGACTCCAATGTCTATTTTGTATGCCCTGGATGTCAGGTGCAGCAGCACTCCTATCGGGCAAATTTAATGTCTATTTTTAGTGCATTTTTTATCATTTTTTGATGTTTTTGAAGTTCTAGCCTGAATTCGTCCCAGGGTGGGACGAATTCTATCTGTAGAATTCGTCCCTGGGTGGGACGAGCGCTAACCAGAGCGCTCGTCCCAGTCAAGGATGAATTCCAGCTCAAAAGGCCTATTTAAGGGCCAAAACTTGAATTTGGGCTCATTTGTGTCAAATTTTTCTTGCGATTTTGGAGCTCTGGGAGGAGGAGGTAAATCTGCGAAGCGAAGCGCTGCTGAAATTTTCCCTGCCATTATGAGTGGACAAACTGGTTCGAGCGGCGGAGCCGAAGCGAAACCCGTAAGTGCTCCCTAGAGTTTATTTTTGTTTAAGATTGCAAGTTTTTTATTTAATTATTTTTGTGATGATGTTTTTCAAAATTTTTAAAACTTAAACCTTTAAACTGCATTGAAGACAACTAAGACTTAGTGTACAATTAAACGTAACGTAAAACCTAGGTAAAGATTTTTATTTACGACTAAACCTTAGGTTAACGGAACGTAAAACCCTAAGACGTATTTTTTGTGTTTTTTGAATTTTTTTATGCTGTTTTTGAATTAATCAGTTAAGATTAGAAACCTTAACGTTTTCTTTTTTTTTGAAATTTATCAGTTAAGATTTAGGAACCCTTGAACTGAAAATTTGTTTGAATTTTGAATTTTTATTTGTAAATTAATCAGTTAGGATTAGAAACCCTAGAACTGAAAATTTGATTTTTATTTGAATTTTTGCGCTGTTTTTGCTGTACAGTTCTTTTCCATGCTTAAATTTTTTTTTTTTTGTTGACATGTTTTCTTTTGCAGGTTGTCAGGAGCCGGTACCGTGTACCTGCTACTTTTACTGAGGCACGAGGGGCACTGACTGATGATGACTGGGAATGGCTTGATGCCCTTGGGCTCAAGCAGGTGGCTCGACTGGAGCCTGTTGTCCCGGATCAGGCCTATCTGACGGCCCTGATCAAACTTTGGGATCCATGGACCAACACCTTCCATCTCTCGACAGGGGAGATGACTGTGACTCTGGAGGATGTCTATCGGTTGCTTCGGATTTCGATAGATGGACTGCCTATTAGGACGTCACCGTTTGATCAACGGACTGCTGTGCTGACGAGATGCTTCGGGCATGGGGAGCGGCTGGGTGTAGCGAACCCAGTGGAGACAACCGAGGTGGACTGCCAGGCTGGGGGGATTTTGGTTGGATGGTGGCAGGAGAGGGGGGTGTTAGGAGTGAGGCACGCATTCTTGATGGGCCTTATTTCTAACATGCTACTACCTGATTCGTCAGGCACGAGGTTCCCGTGGAACCTGCTGGATTTGGTGTGGCAGTTGGTAGAGTGCCCGATAGAGGCACCACTGATTTTGAGATGGGGACAGACACTATTGGCATAGCTTTACGGGGAGCTGTATGGGGTCCACTGTCGACAACGAAAGGGGGTCAGCTGTAGTTATCTGCTGTAGTGCTGGGGTTGGCAGCACATAGCAGTTGAGAGGCCGATCGGGTTACCATGGATGACTCGGGCTACGATGGATGATGAGGAGATAGGCTATGCATCTCTGTGGCGGTGGTCTACGGAGCAGGGGCAGAGTCGGCGATGGGCAGGTGCCGTAGAGCACTATACTGATGCCTTCTCTCGGCTCACTCTAGGGGAGGTGGTTTGGCGCCCTTATCGGGACTGTCCAGCCTGGCCGGAGGCTGGGGAGTGGCTCCGACGGGTACGTAGGGAGCGGTGGTTGATTGGGCGACATGGGACCGAGCATGAGTTTTTCTCATATAGCCGGGTGACACGATAGTTTGGGGTGCGCCAGGGGTTTCCTGGTGAGCCCGTGGTCTATCGACATCGGGGAGATGAGAGGGCTCTAGATCGTCCTATCATCGCGCCACTGGGCGAGGAGTCAGATGCGGTGATTGACGTCCCGGACGTGGATGACGTCGGGACTACCACTGAGTATGACTCGTGGTGGGTGCTACGGTGATGGAGAGGAGAGGGGCCACTAGGAGGCACGGAGGCGGTAGTGGATGGTGCTGAGGCAGCAGGGGATGATTGGGGAGTTCCATTGGATGATGCCGACATGGTTGAGGTGGGGGATGAGGATGTAGCGGTGGGAGCTGTGGATCAGCCGGACATGCAGGACATGGAGGAGCAGTGGGAGCCAGAGCAGGCTGCTATTCCGGAGGGTCCTGTTCTTCAGGCGGATACAGAGGAGATGGAGTCTGGGATACGTGCTGAGAATGCATGACTGACAGAGCTGCTACGGATTCGAGATCTGGAGCTGGGTGACGCGCTGCGGGAGAGGGATCTCCTGCGGGCTCAGCTAGCAGAGCGTGATAGGGTTTTGGCACAGCGTGATGATGCAGTATCCTACTACCATCGACGGGAGGCAGAGTGGTTTCGGCACCGGTTAGACTTGGAGAGGGAGGTCATCCGCCTTGGTGGGCGGCTACCTGAGCCCTCGGGCAGTGGATCTTCACGTCGGACGAGGGATAGTGCGACTGAGCAGTCAACATCATCTCGTCGTAGGCGATTGGATGAGGGAGGCGGTAGCAGGCGTGATGCGGGGGCTAGTAGTAGCCGCCCTACAGGGTCCCATAGGACCCACACCACGGGGGGTAGTTCCCGTCGCACCGATCCTTCGTGATCATGGTGGTCGACGCCTTAGGGTGGGTTTTGTTATTTGATTGCGGGGTGTGAGGACCAGTTTTGTAGCCTGCGGGCATTTTTTTGACGATATATATATATACCGGTTTTATTTTGGTTATGTACATTTGATGATCTGATGTTTATTCATGATGGCTTAATGACTATGGATGAATGCGTGTTTATTTATTTTGATTAATGCTTATGTTATGATGAATGCAAATGTTTTTGATTTTTTATGTGATATGCAAAAATGGATGAATGGACTTTTGTGATGGTTGGTTATGACACCATAGACTGTTTAAGACGCTCTTTATTTCATTTTTAGGCGATTGCTATGATGTATGACTCTGTATGTATTCATGTGGTTTTTCTCTTTTTGTATTTTCTGATGGTATTGTAAGGATGAAAAGCAGCGCAGTTGGTTTAGAAATGTAGCTAAGTTTTTTCTGAGACTCAGACGGTTTTAACTCACTAGCCACGACTGTACTCTATCTTACAAGACTTTTGAACAAGGTATGAATCGGACTTGTTTTTGACCAAGCTATTTCACATCCTTGTGTGTGCAATTGAGTTCATTTATGTGGTATTTGTCAGGATACCGCCAGTGCCAGATGGGCTTTCAACCGAACCTGTACTGAGGATCACCTAATTAGCTCCATGAACTCCTTTGTTGTGTTCAGTTAGATTAATCTGCGGTGTTATCCAGGATGCCATAAGCTAGCTCATCCACATGCAAACATTGATCTGTACGCAAGTTAATGTGACAGATATATCGTCATGCGAGAGGTTTACTGCTAGTTACCGATAGGCTATCAACCAAATCGGTACTGAAGCTTGCCTTATGACCTATTAGAATGCTGAGAGTTCCAGGGATTCAAGTTCAACTCCCTTCTTTTCTTCAATTATATTGGGATACTTGCTCGTTTGTAGTGATAAGATCACTGTTTATTTTGATTTATTTTTCTTTTGAGCAAGGGATTGGGGATATGGAGTGATGAAAATCACTATTGCTTGTGCCTTTTGATGTGTGCACTGTAGGATGTCAAATTTTGGAGTTTTGACGTTTTGCAAATTTTTGATGTTTTGCAACTATTGAGAACTTAGGGATTCTTAGGGAATTGGGTAGGGAGGATGCTTGTCCTTTTGCCAACTCTCAGCATTCTTGGGGTCATTCGCACAGGGGGATGAGCAAGATAACCGTTTCGCTTGTGGTGACCTGGATTACTGTGCAAGTTTCATCTTTCGTTCACACAACTCTGGAATTGTTTTATGTGTTTTAGCTTGTGATGGGATGTTACGTAACAAGGCGTATTTCAAGTATGACTCTACCTTCGTAAAATCTGTTTGACTTGATACATTACATGGCTTAAGAGCAAAATGATGACTGAATCACGAAAAACTCTTGATACATTAAAAGACCACTGACTCTAGTGTGGTAAAAAGCAATGTATGGTGTTGTTGTTGTTTTTGTGAAATGGAACAGTGTGGAACAAGATGGATTAGCAGAGCAATTACAGCCTATGGTGCCTTTGACCTATATGACCACAAGTATTCAATGTATGGATGCAATGCTTTTATGCATCTGTGTATTTTTGTATTTTTGATGGATTGTTTTTTTTTGCATATGAAGATGAGATGCGAGAAAAATTCTCGATTGATGAATTTTAGCATGCCTAGAAATGATTTGCAAATTTTTGTTGTTTTTGATGATTTTTGTTGTTTTTGTTGTTGAATTTTCTTGATTTTTGACCAAGCGATTGCGATAATCCTTGGAGCATTTTTGGATGACCAAGCGATTGCGATAATCCTTGGGGCTTTTGGGTTTGACCAAGCGATTTTAGGGATCCTTGGAGCTTTTTTGGGTGACCAAGTGATTGCGATAATCCTTGGGGCTTTTTGGGTGACCAAGTGATTGCGATAATCCTTGGAGCTTTTGGGTTTGACCAAGCGATTTTAGAGATCCTTGGAGCTTTTGGATTTGACCAAGCGATTTTAGGGATCCTTGGAGCTTTTTGGGTGACCAAGTGATTGCGATAATCCTTGGAGCTTTTTGGGTGACCAAGTGATTGCGATAATCCTTGGAGCTTTTTGGGTGACCAAGTGATTGCGATAATCCTTGGAGCTTTTTGGGGTGACCAAGTGATTGCGATAATCCTTGGAGCTTTTTGGGTGACCAAGTGATTGCGATAATCCTTGGAGCTTTTTGGGTGACCAAGTGATTGCGATAATCCTTGGAGCTTTTTTGGGTGACCAAGTGATTGCGATAATCCTTGGAGCTTTTGGGATATGGCTCTCTTAGATATGAAATGGTCGTAAATGACTGATATTCAAGGGTTCTGTTTCCTTGATACCGTCAAGAGAAGCTAGCCGGTACGTCCCGGGTCCTATTTTGCTATCAATGACATATGGACCTAACCAATTTGCCGCAAACTTGTCCCTTAGGTGGGACGGAAAATTAGAGTTCTGTTGGTTTTCCTTCAAAACCAAATCACCAACCCGAAAGTCCCTTAGGTGAACTTTCATGTTGTAAGCTTTCTTAAGCCGCTCTTGATAGATACGTAAGTGCTCGAGAGCATTAACGCGTCGTTCGTCAAGCAACGTAAGTTGGTCTAATCGGGCCTGCCGTGCAGTGTCATCATCGATGAACTCCTGCATTGATATGCGAAGGGAAGGAATTTCCAACTCGAGAGGCATTATTGCCTCTGAGCCATACACGAGCGAAAACGGAGTTGCCCTAGTTGGCGTCCGAATGCTAGTGCGATAAGCCCAAAGGGCAAGTGGGATTTGGATGTGCCAATCCTTATGACTGTCTGCGACCGTATTTTTGAGGATGGCAACTAGCATTTTGTTTGACGCCTCTGCTTGCCCATTTGCCTGTGGATAATAGGGTGTCAAAAAACTGTGCTGAATTTTGTACTTTGTGGTCAAAGCACGCACGTCTTTGTTCTTGAATGATGGCCCATTATCCGAGATTATTTTGGATGGAATACCAAAATGACATATGATGTTATGCAAGATGAACTCCACAATGCGGGGTCCTGTCGTAGAGGTTAGCGGAATTGCTTCCACCCATTTGGTAAAATACTCTATGGCCGTTATGATAAACGTGTGACGGCCTGACGATGCAGGGGAGATCTTTCCAATTAGATCGAAGCCCCATTACGAAAATGGCCAAGTAGATTGAACTGCCTGCAAGGCCTGGGAAGGTACGTGCATCAAATTGGCATGATGTTGACACTTCACGCACTTCTTGACATATGCGCAACAATCTCGCTCTAAATATGGCCAATAATATCCCATGCGAAGAATGCGCTTTGCAATGGCCATACCACTAAAGTGGCCACCACATGTACCATCGTGCGCTTGGGCGACTGCCCAAGTGGACTCTTGTTGGTCCAAGCAACGAAGAAGAATTCCTTCATAGCTACGATGATACAAAATGTCTCCTATCAAGACATACTTAGCCTTTGTCTGCTTGAATGTTCGTTTTGCGGCGTGCGTCAATCCAAAGGGAAGATTACCTAACTTGAGGTAGTCTCTAATGTGTAAATACCAGTCCTGTTGATTGGAAACCTCGACAGTATGGACAGCCAATCCCTTTTGAAGTTCTTCCCTAACAAATGCTGAATGGGATAGAACTTGTAAGAATAGCGTTGTGTTGCTATTAGTGGGAGTGGGGGAAAACAAGGACCCCCAGTTGGCACGTTTCAGACGATCTCGGATTCGAAAGAACTTATCCGAGGATGGTTCAATCTGGATCATGTGGATTCCTGGCATCAAGTCTGGGCTTGCACGCTCCATCGCGGATTGCGATAAGGTTTTGACTTGAATGGTTGTCATATCACCGAAAAGGTCTTGCGGGATTAGTGACCCCAAGGAGGCCATTGTGTCCGCAAAATGATTCGATGATCGAGGGAGTGCCTCGATGTCATACCACTCAAGTTTTGCCAGGAATTTGTCCACAAGGGCTTTATAGGCCTTCAGGACTGGGCATTTGCATTGATATACCCCTTTGACTTGATTGACTATTAACAACGAATCACCAAAGATGTTCAGTCGTTTGATGTTCATGGCGATTGTTGTCTGAAGACCTAGGAGCAAGGCTTCATATTCTGCGTTATTGTTGGTGCACTAGAAGTTTAATTTAAATGACAGGGGCATTGGAGCACCCTGCGGTGTGAAGAATACAATTCTCGTGCCACCACCTTGCTCACATTTAGAACCATCGAAGAATAGGTTTATGTCGGCCTCGTGACTCGGGCTCATCGAATCTGGCGATTCTGAGACATGGAAGACCTCATCATCGGGTAGTTCTATGACCAGAGGCTGATCGTCTTCAAGAGGAGCCTCTGCTAGTTGATCGGCTATGACTTGTCCTTTGATAGATTTTTGTCCAATAAACTCTATGTCAAATTCCGTCAACAACATGATCCATTTCGCCGTGCGACTACTATGATAAGTACGACTCATCATGTATCGCAATGGATTCTCCTTAGACACAACATACGTAGTGTTGCTCAACATGTAGTGGCGTAGCTTTTTGGTAGCAAACACCACCGCCAAGCAGAGTTTCTCAACGTATGCATAGTTAAGTTCGTAACTGACCAGGGTGCGGCTAAGATAATACGTAGCCTGTTCCTTGTGAAGTTCATTCTTCTGGGCTAGCATGGCGCCCAGTGCCACCTCAGTAGCTGAGATGTATAAGTAGAACGACACTCCTGGTCTAGGTGGTGCCAATACTAGTGGCGAAGCCAGGTATTGTTTGATTTCATCAAAGGCTGACTGGCACTCGTCATCCCAGTGAAATGTAACCCCTTTGTGCAATAATTTGTTCATGGGTCGGCATTTGTCAGATAATTGCGCTATGAAGCGTTTAATCGACGCGACCTTTCCTTGCAGACTTCTGAGCTGCTTGATAGTGGTTGGGGGAGCCATTTCAAGGATTGCCTTGACTTTGTTTGGGTCCACTTCGATGCCTCATTTTGAGACTATAAAACCCAAGAGTTTTCCAGATGTGACGCCAAATACGCACTTCTTGGGATTCAGTCTGACCTTATGCTCTATGAGGCGATCGAGAATCTTGCTTAAGTCACCGAGATGATCTGAGCGCAAAAGAGACTTGGCTAACAAATCATCCATGTAATCTTCCAAAGTTTTGTGCATGTAATCATGGAAGATATATGTCATGGCACGTTGGTAGGTAGCGCCAACATTTTTAAGGCCAAAAGGCATGACCTTATAACAAAATGTCCCCCAAGGCGTTGTGAACGCCATTTTTAGTTGGTCTTCAGGATTGATACGAATTTGATTGTATCCTGAGAAACCATCCATTAGGGAAAGCATTTCGTGACCTGCTGTAGCGTCTACCAACGCGTCGATGCTGGGCAAGGGGAAATCATCCTTAGGACTCGCTTTGTTTAGATCTCAAAAATTAGTGCATATGCGAATCCTCCCGTCGGGCTTCTTGACGGGAACCATGTTGGACAGCCATGGCGGATAATCCACGCAGATGACAAATTGTGCATCCAACAACTTTTGCAATTCATCTTTGACCATCAAGGCCACTGTTGGGTGCATCTTTCGTAGTTTTTGCTTTACGGGCTTGATTGTCGGATCAAGCGTTAAATTGTGCGTGACTAGCTACGGGTCTAGTCCTGGCATATCCTTGTACGACCATGCAAAAACCTCCTTCTTCTCTTTAAGAAGGGCAATGTAGTCGGCTTGCTCTTCGGGGGAAAGACTTACCCCCAGCTTGAGAATCTATGGATTCATTGGATCTGTGCCGATATCTACATCAGTCGTTTCTTCGACTGACATGTGGGATCCGTCCTCCAACTGATGTGGAGTTGGGATCAAATGGATATCATTGGCTGAGTTTAGATCCGCGTTTGGAACCTCGGGTCCCTCTTCAGCCTGAAAAATATCTTGAGTTGTCCTTGGGGTAAAATGAGGCATTTCACCGAAAGGCCAGTACTCTGATGGTGATAAAGGTGAATTGACGCGATCCCAGTCGATGGCATCTATGTCTAGATGCAATGACCTTGCTGGATCGGCCGGATTGTGAATGGGTGCGGTCAAGTCAATGGAGATCATGTGGATGAAATGAGTTTGGTCTCCATTACCGTGGGTGTTATAACTTGAACATTCTGGATGCTCCCTATGCTCTGGATCTGGTTCTGTAGGGACGGGTATGAACGGATCGGCCCTATGTGTTGGTAGGAAGACGGGGTCTTCTCTTGGCACTGATGTCATGATAGGGTCTCGTGGTGGAGGGTGCTCATCTTGAATTTGGAGCCATGGATCCAACACTTGGTCCCACCTTGCTGGGTCTACCCACCATTCATGCCCTAACCTTATGCCCATCTGTCCCATCAGATCTTCATGAGTTAAAGGGCGATTATTCCATCGCGCATGTCTGAGATAGATCATCTCAGTCTCATCTTCTGAATCACTTTCGGATATCCAAAAATGTTCATTCTCTTCAGCGACTATTCGTGACATTGAGGGTTCTCCTTGTTCCAGTAAGTTAATCTGATCCCATTGCGGTTGTTCCACTCTCAGTGGGGGGACCTGATTCTCTTGACACTGTGTTGATTCAACTGGAACCTCTAAGGGGAACAACTTCAAAAAGATGTCCGGACACCGTTGATGTTCTCTTTGAGGATTAATGTTCGAACTTTCACCTCTCTCTAGCAAAGGAGAGGGATTACTGCTATTGCCAAGGGTGTTTGTTGACCATGGGAGGTAATCTCCCAATGTATATTCTGTATTTGGGTTGGCATAAAGATCCGGTGCCAATCCCCCCTTGTTGCCTATTTCTAGGCCTTGCATATTTTCGACCAAGATGTCTAAGGGCAGGGGGTGGTTAAACCCTACTCCCGACTTATCATAAGGCATTTGATATCTTGGTTGGCAAAGGACACGCATCCCTTGCTCATATCTGCCTAGCCCGTATCCATGCCAATTGCATTGGTCGAGATATCTTAGAGCGAATTCCGGGTTTGATAGATAGTTGATATTTTCAACAAAAGGCTCTTCGTCTGCTTCCTTTTGTTTGCATGGTTCAAGACCATGATCAAGGCCCCCATACACAAAATTTGTCTGGTTTGGTGGGTAACCTAGAGGAACAATTGTTCCTATGGGAAGGCGAGGTCTTCCTATGTCCTGTATTGATTCTAATGCGGGCGTTGCCACAACATTCTGCACTAAATACTCCCCCAGGCCCGTACTGGCCATTTCAACAGTGATTGTTGATGCTTGGGAGGGAGGGAACGGTAGTCCTTCCTGAGTCCATTCCATGTTTGGTGTTTTAGGAGTCTCTGCTTCCGCTGTGCGAGGTGTTTCTTCTGTTGATACCGTTGAAATTATGGGCAACCCCTTTTCTAAGGGCTGAGCCTCTTCCATGATCTGTTTTCCCTTGTCCTTCTGTTTGGCCATGACAGGTGGCATTGATAATGAAGGAGCAGATGATGAAGGCTCACCTGGCTGGGATTTTGTTGATTTTGTCACCAATGGTGCCTGCGGTATCGGACCCTTTTTAGATGGATTTAACTGGAAATCCAAATGCGTTGAAGGGAGGGTCGATTGAGGCATGAATTGTACCGCATTGCAATACTTGAAGGGTTCTAAGTCCATGGGGACTACATGTATTTCTCCTTCAAAAGCATACTTTAAGCACTGGTGAGCGATCGAAGGGACACACTTCATGTCCCTGATCCAAGGCCGCCCTAGCAGTATGTTGTAAGCCATCTCGCCTTCCAACACATGGCACAATGTTGGTATTGTCTTTTGTCCTACCTGGACAGGCAGAACAACTATGCCGATTGTCGAGCATATTGCATCGTTGAAAGCTCGCAGTGTGTACGTGGAGGCTGTGATATGAGAGGCTGGCAGCTTCAAATGTTTTAAGGCCACAGTGGTAATGATGTTACTGGACGAGCCAATATCTACCAACACTCTCTTGTACGGGATCCCATTGACCCACGCGATAACGTGCAGGGGTGGATCTGCCATGTCATTCGATATTGTTTTGACTTCATCTTCTCTGAAGGTAATGACCGGCTCCGTACATTGTTTCACATGTCCCACGAAGTTGTTGAAAGAATTTGCTTCGTGAGGCTGTAATTCGATGGCTTTTAAAATTTCCATAAGAGCTTCTCTATGAGGTGCTGACTGTTGAATAAGCTCGTAGATGGAAAGCCTAGCCGATGTGGTCCGCAAACTCTGCGTGAGTTTGGTCCGTATCGTGACCTCGGGTCTAGGCGGAGGCAACTGCGCAGGGCATTGTTGAGGCTGCGACGTTGTTGGAACTTCCCTCGTAGCTACCTCGGGGGCAACTGCTTGGTACTTTTTATTCCTCGTCACTATGCTAATCATTCCCACAAATCCTTGCATGGGAAGATTCTGTCGCACCTCATTAATCTGGAGAGGTTTTTCCTGTGCCTCATGGGCAGGCAAAGGGTCCTTGAATACCCCCATTTGTTGATTATTTGGCGCTATGGGGTTGTCCACGGCCAATGTTCTATTGTCGATCAAATCTTGGATTAATCCTTTGAATTTCTAGCATCCATTCAAGTCGTGTCCTCTGCGCCTATGGAATCTACAATACAATTCCTCTCTGTATCCCTTAGGCTTAGGAGCGTTAGGGTCTATAGTTTGGATTTCTGGCAGGGTGACTAAATTTGCCGCTGACAAGCGGTCAAATAGGGAGTCCCGAGACTCCGTATAAGGGGTGAATTGTCGCCTAGGGCGACGCTGCTGATTCTGCTCCTGTCTTGTATTTTCTCTTTCATAACTAGGAGGCACTGCCTAGTAATTAGCCTTTTGGGGCTGCATTTCTTGCACAGGCTTGGGGACATTTATCGCAACTTGGTTAACCGCAGCGTGTTGTGATTGCGTTGTCCCGGTCTTAGTGGTTTTATTCCACTCTTTCTTTTTAGGCTTGGCGATTGCGCCTTCGCCTATTTTGATCTCTTCTATAACTCTGGCTTGCGCCAAAGCTTCTTCTAAGTTGGCGTATTGCTGCAGCTGCAATAGCCCAGAGATCGATTTCAAGCAACTTTTTGTGAACATCTGTGTGAGATCAGACATAGGGGGACGGTAGGGTAACTTAGAAAGCAAAGCTCTCCATCGATTCCCGTATGCTGCCATTGTTTCTTCCTCAAATTGCTTGAGGCTAGCCAGATCACTCGGTGATGCCTTCTTCCTTGTGTTGAAGGCAAAGCGTTCAAGAAACGCATCTACTAATTGATCTAGGTTGCTTATGCTGTGTTTGGGTAATTGTGTGAACCAATCCGAGGCGAGGCCTTGCGAATGTGGTTATGAATGTCCTAAGCAACAATGCGTCATTATCTTGGATGCCGAAGCATTGGCTTAGAAATCTTGTAACATGTTCTTGTGCGTCCTCTTCACCTTTAAAGACTGCCAATTGAGGCAACTTGAAATGTTTAGGGTAAAGAGGTGTGGGAACTGAGGGATGCACCGGATGACTACGGAGTTGACGTAATGTGGGTTTTTGATGCCCAAAAGCTTTTTTCTCCACAGACTCTAAACGCTCTAATAGCGCTTTGTATGCATCGGAAGATTTTATTTCTTCCTCTCTTGTTTGCTCCCGTTGTAAGTTATGGGAGACTGGAGGCCTATGGAGGGGTGGCCGAATGGCAGCCCTCCTGCCTTGATGGGGAGTTTCAGCATGTTCTATTTCTGGTTCATACTCCTCATAAAATTCTTGAGGAGTCTCTGGGCGAAGCCTATGACCCTGATCGAGTCCTCGCTGAGGGTACCTATCATCGTTTCGGGGAGTAGCTTCCCTCTCGGGTCTATAAGGTCTCGGAGGCAAAGCTTGACGAGGTCGTGGTGACCTATCCTGTGCCAACGGATTATGCCTCTCATATTGTTCGGCTCTTTGGGTGCGAGGGGTTGGCTCCCTCTCAGGTAGTTTATAGCGTAACTCATCCACTTCGCGCTGCATGCGCTCTTTGTTCAGGCGGCATAAGTACTCTAACTCCTGGTGACCTTGCTCAAGCTGCGAGATTCGGGCTTGGCGAGCGGCATGTGTGGCGACTGTCGGGTCAATTTGGTCCGCCCTCTTTTGCTCAGGAGGCTTGAATGTTTTTTCTATGTGTTTGCCTCGATCTTGATGGTCTAAAATTTCAATGGGTCGCTTCCCTTTGTCGAGGTAGGCGGCATGTACTCGAGGCTCTGGCCTCAATGGGTGATCATGACATCCAGCTGGTGCAGAAGCGCAAGGTTCCCACGCTGTATGTTGTCTCCGAGGAATGCGATGATCTTCCTCATACTCCCTTTCATGGGTGTGAAAGGGGCGGGCGGAGTGAGCTCGCCCTGTGTGAAGAGCCCTGCGCTCTGGATTTTGTCTTTCTGTTCTGATGGGAGGTAAAGAAGGGACGCCATATCCACGTTGTCCCTCCAAATGGACGGTGTGCCTCTCTAGCGCTTCATCGCGCTGTGGCCACTCATGCCTAACCTCAAAAGGTGATTCTCTATTTACGTCAAGGTCTACATGTAAAGCGTCTTCCCGAAAGGGGCTGTTTTGAATGGGCATACCCCACCGAGGGGGATCCCAATAATTCTTTTTTGGTGTGGTCTGACGTGGACCTTCTTGTGGGCCAGACCGCCATGGGGGTATGACTAAGTCCTCAGGACTAAAGCGAAGGCGACTTGTGCCTGCTTCTTGTGTACCTTTCGGAGCTTCTGCCCTTGATTGGGCTTGGCTACGGGTGTACACCATTGCGGTGCTTCTCTACTATCTAAGCAGATTTTTATCTCGTTTATGATGATTTTTCTTTTTGTCTACACTAAGCAGAAATGAACACACACATACGCAAACCGTGATTATCTCTTTTAAGGATTAATGGTGTGTCCTAAACTGGTTTAGTGCATTTTGATGTTTTGTTTTGTTTTTGAGTGTTTTTGAAGAACGTTTAAATGCATAATGAAGGCTCATATAACTCCCAAAATGGTCGCCCCTTCAATATACCAACCAGGCCGATATACCAACCTCTCTATATACCCGCCCTTACGAGAGGGAGACTATAGGTACGTGAGAGCAGATGGTACGTGGTACGTAGGCGGTACGGAAGGGGGATTGTCCTGTTAATGGCACCTACCATAGAAGACTTATCCTCGCGCGCATGGGAATCACCCCAGTGACACTCGGTCAACTTTCGTCAGGATTTACGCCTAACAACAGTGACAATCGGGGAAATGGATGCAAAGCTAAGCCAAGGTGGTGATGAACCCACCGTTGGTCTTGCTCAAGGGCTGGGGTCTTACGACCAGCTCCTTGGTTTAATTTACCACGTGATGTGTGTGGGATTCATTTTATTTAACGAAAATGAAACAAGCATAAATGACTTTCCCTAAGCAATGCAGGATAAAATGAAAACAATCAAAGAAACAGAAACAGAAACAGAAAATTTAACAGAGATTATAAAAATCCCTACCTCTTCTCTTCCTGGACCGGTTGCTTCTGAATTTCTGCTCTGAAAATCTACAGGCAGGAATTCGTCCCTCTGTGAGACGAATTTCAGAACAGAATTCGTCCCTGCTAGAGACGAATTTGAATTCGTCTCGAGGTCAGACGAATTACAAGAAAGAATTCGTCACAGTCAGAGACGAATAACAGTCTGCAACAAAAAAATGTACCTGTCAAGCACAAAACACAAAAATTTGATCAGTTTTTGTGATCTTAAAAATAGGGGACTGGGTCCCACCGTGATCGCCACTGAAAGCACGAGATTTCGGGCGAAGGAAACACTAATTGCGATGCATTCAAAATCAAATACGCTTAAGTCCTAGAAATGTAGAATGCATGAAATGAAAGAGACGCATTGAAATGAGATACAAGCAAATGGAGAAAACACAGCCCTTTCATTAAACTCTCTTAATCTCTGTTACAAAGATGCCTCCTCCCTTTTCAGGGGCTAGGAGCGTTAAAAGAATTTGATTACAATCAAGACTTAAGGTTCCTCTTTCCGCGTGCCCACACTTGAGATGGGCGGGCCAAGACGATGTCGCCGCTGATGTTGATGAGTCCTTGACCTCTGCTGCTCCTCCTGCGAACAAAGAAACAACGAAGATGTCAGTAGCACCTGCTGCAAATAAGAAGTGTCTGTTCTCTAAAATCGCCAAAAGATGCATATAAACATTTGTCTAAAACAGTGAGTAAAGTGAGTCCAAATGGCCTGAGAACCTGACAGAAGACAGAAGATATTACCAGAAGGCCGTTGCCACTGAAACAGTTGGCCAATCTGCCTTCACCTAGAATTCGTCCCTGGGCAGGACGAATTCTGACTGCAATTCGTCCCTGGGTGGGACGAATTCTGTTGTGTTGGAAAAGCCGAGGTGATGCTGCTCCAATGTCGACTCCCGAGACCTCCAAAACACCTGCAAACAGAGGGGTTATGTAATTGGGGCCATTTTGGGACGACCCAGATGGTCGGATTCTCCCAATTTGGCCTCTATCCTCGGGAATTCGATATCGCCACCTGCAAGTTAGTAGGACAACAAAGCGACAAAAGGCATGATAAAATCTGATCAAAGTGTTATGAAATTGAAGCTATGAGTTAACCAGACAGAATAACATAAGATGCCATATGAACAAATAATCTAGAATGCTTTAGAATAAAACTTAGAGAGTGCGGGGGTGCCCAAGTGGGCCTCCCACCGTTGGCACTTGATTCTGGTGCCAATCCACTAGGGATGGGCCCAAAACCTCTTAGGATTGGGATGTCTACAAATTGGTGGTGTAAGGTGGTCAAATGTTGGATTTGGGTTGGATCCACGCTTCCAAAAGCCACCCAATAACCTCCCTTGCGAAAGAGATTAGTGGATGTGAGAAGGTGAATCAAAAATATGCAAGTGGGTAATCAATCGGACAACACTTCGTTGCTTGAAATCGCCTCCAATCTGTCCTTTTTGGGTGAGAAAAGTCCCACCTTTTATAGACCCATGGGGTCTCTTTTGAGAGGGAAGCATAAGCGCCATGTGTTGGTCATAGGTGCCATGTGGCGCTCATGTCTTCCCATGAGGGAGGGGAGTCCTCCATGACTTGGGCTTTCATAACTGCCCTTGTGACAGTCCTCTAACGGCCTATTTGCCCACCCACACACGCGTGCGAGGCAGGAGTCATCAACTGACTGTCTTTGGCTGCCACTTGGCGCCATTCTTCTTTTTGCCCGTTAAACTCAGAATTCGTCCCTACCAGAGACGAATTCAGAATTCGTCTCTGGGTGAGACGGATTCCATTTTGAATTCGTCCCTGGGTGAGACGAATACTGAGCAAAGTGCCTGAATGTGCCAAATTGCCTCTTGACCTTACAAAATTGCTATGAAAGTGGTTAGGACCACTGTTTGACCTCTGAGGGCTGCCCTGGGGGCTGTGTTTGTCAAAGCGATCAGTGTTTGCAGTCGCATAATCGGATTGGTGCTGTTTTGGTGTCTACAGTGAAGCCAACAAAAAGTTCAATCAAATATTCCAAGCTTGACTCCCAATGTGTAGGTACCTTTGATATCATAGAAAATATAAGCCCTATTTTGTACAGATTAGCTCTACCACAAATCTTATCCAAGATTTTATCCAATATCCATAATGTCTTTCATGTGTCCCTCTTTAAAAAATATATTTATGATTCTACTCATGTATTGGATGTTTCCAACTTGTAGATGACCGATCCCTTAAATATTGAGGTTTGACCTAGTTGTGTACTTGGTTTATGAACCAATAACCTAAGAAAATGAAGCATAGAGCAATGTCGGGTCCAATAGGACCACTACTCAGACATAAATGATATGTGGGAAGATGTGGCAAAGATGCAGTAGCAATTTTCTTATTTTTTTGAGTAGATGAAAATTTTTATCAAAAAATTTCTTTAATAAAATTTGTGATGTGTGTACATACTATATTAGGTATGTTTACTGAGTAGAGTAACTTATAATATTTCGATATTGCTAAGTAAAATGTTTTGAACCATGATGGGTATGTGTAACTGATTTCTTTATGGCATAATCTATGATGTGATTGTATGTCAATCAAAAAATAGTTTGTGATGTGATTTTATGATGATGAATATGACTGCAAAATGTCAAGTTAAAGTGTAATTGTGAATTCACTTGAGTATTTTGGTTAAAATTAAAATATATGAATGTACAAAAGATTTATTTTGCTTAACCTAGTTGTAAAACACAGGGATTGTGTTTATCTCTAGTTGGGAAGGATGTAATGACCCTCCTCACACAAAAAAATGAAAGAAAGTAAAACATGTATATACTTACCTATTTTTGAGAAACATGGTATTTTTGACAGCCTATGTGAGTATACAACATTTACAGGATGATAATTTAATGAAGCAAGTCAGTAGAAAAATGGTAAGTAAGGGAAGTGATGATTCAACTCATGAGCACATGGAAACTCATGCTTGCATATCATTTAGGGGCAATACCAATTGCATCTCTATGTGAGTCAATTATTTGCAATATGATTTGATTGCATGGAATGAGAATTGTTTTATGGTGGTAATGATGATGGGATCCACTAGCTTGTAAAAGCATGATAGTGTTTGTTTGTTTGGATATGTGTGTAGGTATCTAATAATTTTAATGTTTCTTTGTTTTATTGTTATATAAAGTGAGCTTGTGTTATTAGAGGTGGTGATGAATACGTCTCAAACATGGGAGACACCCTTTAATTGTTGAATGAATATTAGAAAATATTTCCCTTTATTATTTCTTGATTTTATAGAAAGATAATATTATAATTAGAATAGAGAATAAATAAAGGAAAATGGATATTTTGGTTTATTTAAATAAGGAAATAAAACTTGTGTAATTCGAGTTATAATTTACTATTTAATTGCTCCACATTTATAATAAAGGATAATGTTATTTTATGGAACCACCAAGTTTGGCTATGAAAGCAAATGTCATGTGTTATTTTGTGTCTAGAGCTATTTTCATGTTAGACTCTATGAATATTTCTAACCTTACCTTATTCATTTAAAAATCATGTGAAAAATATTTTATGTTCTATTGTTGATCCAAGGATGGAAAAATTCAACAGAAATAAAATCATTAATGTTGAGGTTTCTTGGAACACCATGATCAAAATGTGATGCAATTCTAGTAATTACGGATAAATTAACTAAATTTACATAGTTTATACCAGGTAATGTGCAAGATGATGCAAATACTGTAGCAAGTAAGTTTTCTAGGGAAGTGGTAACACTCTACAACTTTCCAAAAGTTATAATCTCTAATAGAGATTATCGTTTTACTTCTAAATTTTGGCAAGCTCTACATCAAGAATTAGGGACCAAATTGAATATCATTACTACTTATCACCAAGAAATATATGGTCATACTGAAAGGGTGAATCAAGTGCTTGAGGATATGTTGTGAGTGTTCTACATGGATCATCATACAAAGTGGGAAGACTACCTATACCTAGTAGATTTTTCATATAATAATAGTTACCATGCCTGATTAGGTATGGTACATTTTAAAGCCCTATATAGGAGAAGATGTAGAATTCCCTTATATTGGGATAATGAGAAGGATCAAGTAGTGATCAACATAGACATGATAAAAGAAATGGAATATCAATTGAAAAGAGTTTAGCAGAAGATGAAAGAGGCCATAAATCACCAGAAGAGCTATGTGGACCTCAAAATAACACTGATAGAATATTCTATGGGGGACCTACTATTCTTAAGGGTGAAGCCAAAAAAAAAATCAATAAAATCTTCCATGATTGACTCTCGATGTGTGAGTCCCTTTGATATCATAGAAAAAATAAGACATGTTGTGTACAAACTAGATCTACCACAAAGCTTATCTAAGATATTATCCAAGATCCATAATGTCTTTCATGTGTCCCTCTTTAGAAAATATATATGATCCTACACATATTTTTGATGTTTCCAACTTGTAGATGACTAATCCCTTAAATATTGAGGTTTGACCTGGTCGTGTACTTGGATTCCAAACCAATAACCTAAGAAAATAAAGCATAGAGTAATTTTGGGTCCAGTGGGACCACTAGTCATACATAAATGCTATGTGGGAACATGTGGCAGAAATGTAACATAAGTTTCCTTATTTGTTTTATTAGATGAAACATTTTATCAAAAACTTTATTTAATAAAATTTATGATGTGTGTACACACTATATTAGGTATGTTTACTAAGTAGAGTAACTTCAAATCATCCAGACAAAAGAGGAAAACCCAAAACACCAATATTAAGTGGTAAAACCCTACTTCAAATGAAGAAGAGAAACATCCACTATGAAGCTCACTATATTACTCAATAATTCAACAATACAAGAATGCTTCAATGTTATGCAATAATATGCATCAAAATGATATATCAAGATGTAGTAGACAACACCCCTATTTAAAGAGATTTTTCTCTACTACAACCCTAAAATTACCCTAATCTTATCAAAATCTTATCTTGAGATGTGTGACAAATCTTATCACAATATTATCTTGAGATGTGTGACAAGTGACATCTATCAAATATTAAAAAGTGTTTGGTTACTTTTTAATAATTGCTAGAAAAGGGAAAATAACTTTTTCCCACAAACTAAATATTCTTAGCACCCTTATTTTATTTATTAATTGGGTGGGAATATTTTTATATAAAATAGAATTATTTTCTAATTCAAATATTATTATTATTTAGACTTTATATTTTAGCCTAAGAATAATTTACATAATGTTGCATTACATATTCCAACAATCCCCCTTAATTCAATATTGGTGAAAGGAATTATGAAACAAAGAAACATTCTACCCCTAAATATACAAATGAGGATGAGAATAAAATAAGTAATATAGTTACAATGAGCTTCTATGACCAAGAATGGTCTACAATAAGGCACCAATACAAAATAAGCCAAAATGAGACTGCAAACCCCCAACGGAGTAGCTTATGATACAAGCATCTTACAAAGCCATCCATAAATAACAAGTGGTTGCAAATGACAAGAAGAAAACATCACAAGGGTGTCTTTAGTAAGACCACAAAACCCCAAACGAAAGTACCTGCAAGCTACAAGTAGTTCAACATATGATAAGTTAGATACATCATCATAAATATATTCACCACAACATATATGAATATCCAAAGATGATAACAAAATTGATCTAAAAAATAGTGAACTATAAGTCATCACAAAAATATGCCAAGCCATACTTATAGTCACGTGCTATATATTTGATCAAAAAATATCATGTACAAAGTTGCATAAAGTAAACAAGGAGTACCATGATAATGCAAGCTCTAAAGTACCATGTAAAAAAGTAGCACAAGGCTAAAAAAAAAGTACCATGTATAAGAGTTGCATAAGGTATATGAAAATAATAAAGTGTGCACACTGGTTGCATAAAGTCAACCATAAAATATCATGTACAAAAGTGGCATAAATGCTAACAATAAAGTACCATGATAAACCAATTGCATAATGCCAACTACATAAAAACATGTACAAAGTTGCACAAGGCAACAAGAAAGTACAATGTAAAAGAGTTGCGTAAAGCAATTGCATCATGTACCATAATTGCACAATGCCATAAACAAGGTAACATGTACAAAAGTTACACAAGGCAAACAAGAAAGTACCATATTTAAAAGATATGCAAAAAGCAATTATACCACCAAAGATCAACTCATATATATAGCCCAAAAAACCTCATAAGGATGAATTTTTCATCACACAAGTGTAACTACACTTCATTCCCCATTGAGGATAACTTCATCAAACCAAGTGAGTCCCTCAACTTACAAAACTGCTCTTTGGAAAGAGTTTTGGTGAACAAATCAACAGAATTAGAATATGATGGGCAATACTCCAACTGAATAGTCCATCCAATACCTTCTCTCTGATAAAGTGGGCTTGGATTTCAACATGCTTTGTCCTTTGATGCATTACAGGATTTTTAGCCAAGGCAATAGATGATTTATTATCGGAGAGCAAACGTGAAGGACCAAATTGCTCAAATCCAATTTCCTTCATGAGGGTATGAAGCCAAACTACTTCCTGTGTAGTTGTTGTCATAGCCTTATACTCCGCTTCAATTGTAGAAAGAGCAATTGTATCTTGATTCTTGGAATACCAAGAGATAGTTGTAGACCCAATACTAAAAACATATGTTGTGGTAGAATTTCTGTCTATTCTATCCCCTCCAAAATCAGAATCAGCATAGCCAAAAAGAGCAAAGGAAGGAAGACTAGAATACTTGAGTGCCAAATCTCTAGTACCTGAAAGGTACTTCAAAATATTCTTGGTAGCTTGTAAGTGCTCAATATAAGGTTTCTGCATGAACCTAGCCATAATACCAATTGCAAAAGCAATATCTGGCCTTGTGATGGTAACATAAAGAAGACTACCAATGAGCTACCTATACAATGTAGCATCAACCAACTGATATTCTATACTTACTTCCAACTTAAAACCCATAGAAATAGGAATGGAAGTAGGATTTCCATCTTCCAAATCAAACCTCTTAAGAAGATATTCAATATACTTATATTGACTTAAAAAGGTATAATCCTCATGCTGATAAACTTGCATGCCAAGATAGTAGTGTAGAATACCAAGGTCAATCATTTCATACTCTGTTTTTAATTTGGAGATGAAATAAAAAATGGACTCATTATCATTTCCAGTAATAACAAGGTCATCAACAAATAGGTCAATTAAAATGACCAAGTTATCCTTCCTATACACATAGATATATGTATCTAAATAGCATTTATCAAAACCAAGAGATAAGAAGTAACCTAAAATCTTCATGTACCATGCTCTAGGTTCTTGCTTTAGATCGTACAAGGTTTTATTTAGTTTACACACAAGTGTTTCCTTACATTGTACTAAAAATCCTTGTGGTTGACTCATGTATATATCCACATCCAAATCACCATTTAGAAAGGTACTTTTTACATCAAGCTAAAAAATCTGCCAACCTTGAGCAGCAACAATAACAATGAGAAGCTGAATGGTGGGTATTTTGGCAACTGGTGCAAAGGTTTCATCATATTCAATGCCATATTTTTAAGCATAACCCTTAGCAACCAATCTAGCCTTATACTTTTCTATCTCTCCATTAGAATTGTACTTGATTCTATAGACCCACTTGTTCCCAATAACATTTCTCTTATTAGGATAAGGCACTAGATCCCAAGTTTTATTCTTTAGAAGAGAATCCATATCAACCTTCATGGCATCAACCCAACAAGAGTGTTGTGAAGCTTCTTGGTAATAAGTAGGCTCATTATCATTTTCTATATTAGCTAGAAGAGATATGTTAAGGGTCATACTTATAGTTATCCTTTGGCTAACTGAATTATGCTCTTTAGGACGCTGAGAATGATTCAACCACTTTGTCCTTTTGACACAAGACCCACCCTTTTCTAACTCAAGAAGGTCTTCATTGAATTTGACATCTCTTGAAACAAATACAATGTGTGAAGAAGGTGAGTATAACCTATAGCCCCTATGTTCTGCATCATAGCCAACAAAGATGCATTTTTGAGACTTTTTGTCCAATTTCTTCCTCTTTTCTGAAGGAATATATGAAAATGCATCACATCCAAACACTCTTAAGTATGAAAATTTTGACTTCTTACCTTTCCAAACCTCATAAGGAGTATTCCCTTCAATTGATTTTGAAGGACACCTGTTAAGAATGTAGATTTTTGTACTGGCTACTTCACCCCAAAGAAATTGAGGTAAGTGGTCACCAAGCATGCATCTTACCATATCCATGATTGTCCTATTTTTCCTCTCTGCAAAACCATTTTTTTGAGGAGTGTATGGACATGTAAACTGTATTTTGATCCCATGAGAAGAACAAAACTCATTGAAATCATTGCTATTGTACTCCCCTCCATTGTCACTTCTAATCATTTTTATCTTTGCTCCCTTTTGATTTTCTTAACTCCTTGAATGTCTGAAAACAATCTTATTATTTTTAAGTAGACACCCAAATATCATTCTTGAATAATCATCTATTAAGGTGAGAATATAGGATGCACCACCAAGTCATCTAACATGTAATAGACCCATAATATATGTATGAATGAGTTGAAGAATTTGTGTGGCCCTTGTTGACTTGTCCTTTGCAAAATTTTGTTTGCTCATATTGCCTAAGATTTAAGTTTCACACAAACCATGAATAGGTGAAATGTTAGGCAAGCGTTCAACCAATTTTTTGGACTTCATCATTTGAATATTTTGATAGTTTGTATGGCCTAACCTTAAGTGCCAAAGCTTGCTACTAGGAGAAACATTAGTTGTTAAACACACTTTAGGAGAAGCATCACCTAACACATAAATATTATTCTTCACATAACCTATAATAATTGGTAGCATGCCTTTCCTAATGCTCCATGAAGTTGCATTGAACTCAATAGTGTGACCACTTCTAGCAACTTGCAAAACTGAAATTAAATTTCTCCTAAGGTTAGGCACATATAGGACATTATCAAGTAATTTCCCTTCAATTAAAACATTGCCAACACCTTCTACTTGAAGTATAGTATTATCACCAATGACAATTGAATGTGAAGGGTCCTTATGAAAGTCCACAAACTTATCCTTTTCAGAACACATATGGTTAGTGTATTAGAATCTAACACCCATTCATTAGAAGTAGATGAGTCAATGGAGTAGAGGACACAAAAAAAGGTATTTTTAATAGAATTTTGCTTTACATTGTTGTTATTTTTATTTCCCTTGCCAAACCATTTCATAGGTCCTTGCACCTTAGCCTTTTCGTGCTCTTACTTTTCTACAATATTCTTCTTCTTGAAATTTTTGTTTTCCTTGTGCCCTTTCTTGCCACAAAAGTTGGAAGTGAAATCAACTCTAGGCTTGTTGGGTTGGAAATTTTGATTTTTCCTTTCCTTGTATTTCTTCTTGAAGGAAGCCTTAGTGGCACTCAAGGCAATATTCTTCTCCTTGAAAACTTGACCTTTCACTTTCTCTCTATTAAGAGACTCTTCATGTTGAATCAATAATTTTGAAAGAGTGTTGAGAGGAATGCCATCCTCTTCTTGCTCTAGCCTAGTCTCAATAATGGTGACAAAATTCTTGAACTTGCTTGACAAGTTCCTAAAAATGATAAATCTTAAGAGCTTCTCACTTATCCGATCACAATTACAAGCCAATAGTTGAGTTCTCATGTCTTTCATTTTTGAGATGAAGATCAAGGTACTTTCTTCTTCACCTTGCATAGTGCTAAGAATTTTGGACAATAAAATGAATTTCTTTTGTTTTGGACCTTATATGGACTTGTTTTAGTGAATCCCATGCATCTTTAGCATGCTCACAATGGCTTATAGTGAGCAATATCTCATCACTCACACTATTTATAATCATGGAAAGTGCAAGGTGACTCTTGTTGTTGTATGTCTCAAGTGCCCTTTCCTGGGTTGGGATTGCTTCATATCCATTCACAATGGGCCATAACTTTATTGCTTTAAATTCAACCCTCATCATTGGTTTCCATATTCCAAAATTTGATCCATAAAGGATGCGCTTAGGTGTGAAGGAGATTCCATGACCAGTCATTCTAGAAAGTTAACATAATCAAAACATAAGATGCTTTGACAAAGGAAATAATTGATGCAATAAGAAAGTAGATAAACATAATTTCATATCTATATATATATATATATATATATGTATATATAAACATAACTTTCAAGTAATCTACTTTTCAATCATCAAAGGTAATCATCATGAAAGATAATCAACATCATCATGAACTACTATAACCATCTTGCAATAAACAACTATAACCATATTGCAATTGAATAAAAGAAATAAACCAAGATCAAATTGCAATATATTAACTTGCAATAAGAAGGTAACTAACCATAACAATCATCTTGCAACAAAATAAACTAACTTGAATTGAACCATAAAAAAATTGTTAAATGTTAGATAGTCAATAAGTTAGTAAGTTAGTGTTCATTTTAAGGTTTTGCTATAGCCTAATGAATTACCAATTCATATCACCCAAGGTCAACCAAGCAACCCAAAAAGGTATGGGTACGAGGACCCAAAAATTACTTGCTACCAATAGAGCGGATTCTTTTGGATTCAATAGGTGTGTAGCAAATATAAATTGTGTTGCAAGATTAAGTAAATTTTAATAAAATACTAAAGTTGTGGTTAGTAAGTTGATTCATTTTTAACCTTATTGATTAATATGAAAATTATTAAATTGTAAGTTAGTTGGTTAGTAGATTGTTTAGTAGCAAGTTAGTAAGTTAGTAGTTAGATTAGTTGAGATGCAAAATAGGCAAAACACAAATACACACACTCTCTCTCTCTCTCTCTCTCACTTTAATTCTATTTTACCTTCATTATGAGAGATACAAGTTACGTTAATTTACATTATTCTTCAAGAAAATGCTTGAGAGAGATTAGAAGAAATTAATAAAAATAGGGGGAAGAGAGTGAAAAAGTTGATCCAAAATTGCCTTGTATACTCCAAAACATACTTGGATAACCTTGCAAAACAAGAAAACTCACAAACAACCATTGTTAATGTGAGAAAAAAATGACTATAAGGTCTAAATTATTTGACAATTTGACTAAAAATTGCCAAAAATTGCATAAAAGGATTCTAGTTGCATTATACAATAATAAAAATGCATTTCAATTGATGCAAAAAAATGACTATTAGGTCTTAAAATAAAATAAATGACTATTTTTTATTAAAAAATAGAATAATAAATGGTTGTTTTTTTTGTTAAAAAAATAGTATAATAATATAAATGATCGTTTTTTAAACTAAAAAACATAATAATAAAAAATGACTGTTTGTTTTTAATTAAATGACTGTTTTTTATTAAAAAACATAATAATAAAAAAATTCAAATTGTACAACAAAATGGGTGGGGGGGCCATTTGGCCCCCAAATAATTTTTTTTACCTCATATTAATTTTTAACCAAAATAGGGCAAATAATATATGTAAATACAGTTTTTGGGCCTTCCGGATGTAACCATCGGGTCTGCTTGGCTCCAAAAACCTTACAGCAAAATCCTAATTCCAAAAATTTATAGATTTAAAATGAAAATACCATTTTTAAAAGATATAACAAGTAGATAAAAAAAAAAACACAATAAATCTATAAACCCTAATGGCAGATGTGCAAAACAAGTTTTCCCAAATATCAAATCATAAAATACCCAAATATCAAATGCATGTATAAAAAATATATATACCTTAATGGGTTTTTCACCTCAAAGGATTGAAGACACTTGATGGATATCCCAACCACTCTGATACCAAATGTGATACAAGAAAAGTCTCCCCAAGATCGAAGAATGCTTCACAAGATCAATCACACATAAAAGAGAAAAACCCACAATACCAATATTAAGTGGTAAAACCCTACTTCAAATGAAGAAGAGAAACATCCACTATGAAGCTCACTATATTACTCAATGATTCAAAAATACAATAATGCTTCAATGTTATGCAACAATATGCATCAACATGATATATCAAGATGTAGTAGAAAACAACCCTATTTAAAGAGAAGCTTTTCTACTACAACCCTAAAATTACCCTAATCTTATCACAATCTTATCTTGAGATGTGTGAAAAAATCTTATCATAATATTATCTTGAGATGTGTGACAAATATTATCACAATCTTATCTTGAGATGTGTGACAAGTGGCATCTATAATATATTAAAAAGTGATTGGTTACTTTTTAATATTAGATAGAAAAGGGAAATAACCTTTTACCACAAATTAAATATTCCTAGAACCCTTATTTTATTTATTAATTGGGTGGGAATATTTTTACATAAAATACAATTATTTTCTAATTCAAATATAATTCTTTAGACTATATACTTTAGTCTAAGAATAATTTACATAATGTTGCATTACATATTCCAACATCTATGATGATGAATATGACTACAAAATATCGAGTTAAAGTGGAATTGTGAATTCACTTGAGTATTTTGGTTAAAGGTAAAATATATGAATGTACAAAAGATTTATTTTTCTTAACCTAGTTATAAAACATAAGGACTATGTTTATCTCTAGTGGGGAGGGATGTAATGACCCTCCTCGCACGAAAAATTAAAAAAAAGTAAAACATGTATAGACTTACCTATTTTTGAGAAATATGGTACTTTTGATGGTCTATGTGAGTGCACAAAATTTATAGTATGATAATGAAAGGAAGCAAGTCAGTATAAAAAAGGTAAGTAAGGAAAGTGATGATTCAGCTCATGAGCACATGGAAACTCATGCTTGCATATCATTTAGGGGCAATACCAATTGCATATCTACGTGAGTTCAATTGTTTGCAATATTGTTTTATTGCATGGAATGAGAAATTTATTATGGTGGCAATGATTATGGGATCCACTAGCTTGGAAATCATGATAGTGTTTTTTTATTTGGATATGTGTTTAGGTATCTAATACTTTGAATGGTCCTTTGTTTTATTGTTATATAAAGTGATATTGTGTGATTAGAGGTGGTGATGAAGATGTCTCAAACATGGGAGACACCCTTTAATTGTTGAATGAATATTAGAAAATATTTCCCTTAATTATTTCATAATTTTATAGAAATATAATATTATAATTATAATAGAAAATAAATAAAGAAAAATAGATATTTTGGTTTATTTAAATAGGGAAAGAAAACTTGTGCAAATCGAGTTATAATTTACTATGTAATTGCTCCACTATTAAAGGATAGTGATATTTGATAGAACCACCAGGTTTGGCTATGAAGGCAAATATCATGTGTTATTTGGTGGCTAGAGCTATTTGTGTTAGAAAATACAAATATTTCTAACCTTACCTTATTCATTTTTTTTTTTTGTATTTACATGGTGGAATTGGTAGCCACCATGAATCTAGGCAGACTGTCCATATTTTATGGCCACCATAGTATTCTACGCTGTCCACCCTGAAAGCCACCACACAAATATTCATGTAGTCCACCCCTATAACCACCATGCCACAATCATTTTAAACCTTTTACACCGCTGAAAGCACCAGGAAAGGGACAAGAATTTAGTCCGACGAGGCCCAAGATTTGAACCTTGGACCTCCACCCACCTTATGGGGTTTGGATGAACCAATTAGTCTACACCTCAGACCTATATGGTTACCTTATTCATTTTAAAAATCATGCAAAAAATAGTTTATGTTCTATTGTTGCTCCAAGGTTGAAAAATTATGACAGACTAAAATTATTAATGTTGAGGTTTCTTGGAACACCATGATGAAAATGTGATGCAATTCTAGTAATTATGGATAAATTAACTAAAGTCGCATATTTTATACTAGGTAATGTGCAAGATGATGCAACTACTATAGCAAGTAAGTTTTATAGGGAAGTGATAAGACTCTATATCTTTCCAAAAGTTATAATCTCTAATAGATATTCTCATTTTACGTCTAAATTTTGGCAAGCACTACATCGAGCATTAGGGATGAAACTGAATATCAGTACTACTTATCACCAATAAAAAAATGGTCATACTGAAAGGGTGAATCAAGTGCTTGAGGATATGTTGTGAGTGTACTGCATGGATCAGCATACGAAGTGTGAAAACTATCTATACCTAGTACAATTTTCATATAACAATAGCTACTATGCCTCACTAGATATGGTACATTTTGAAGCCCTATATGGGAGAAGGTGTAGAATTCCCTTATATTTGGATAATATGAAGGATCGCGTAGTGATCAGCCTAGAAATGATAAAATAAATGGAAGATCAATTGAAAAGAGTTTAGTAGAAGCTGAAATATGCTATAGATCATCATAAGAGCTACGCGGATATCAAAATAACACCTATGGAATATTCGGTGTGAGACCTAGTATTCTTAAGGGTGAAGCCAAAAAAAAGTTCAAAATCTTCCAAGCTTGACTTTCGATGCGTGGGTCCCTTTTAAATCATATAAAATATAAGCCCTATTACATATAGACTAGCTCTACCACCAAGCTTATCCAAGATCTTATCCAACATCCATAATGCCTTTTATGTGTACCTCTTTAGAAAATATATTTCTAATACTACTCATATTTTGGATGTTTCCAACTTCTAGATGATCGATCCCTTAAATATTGAGGTTCGGCCCGGCTGTGTACTTGGTTTCCAAACCAATAACCTGAGAAAATGAAGTATAGAGCAATTTTGAGTCCAATGGGACCACTACTTAAACATAAATGCTACGTGGGAAGATGTGGTAAAAATGTAGGAGTAGTTTCCTTATTTGTTTGAGTAGATGAAAATTTCTATCAAAAACTTTCTTTAATAAAATTTGTGATGTGTGTACACACTATATTAGGAATGTTTACTGAGTAGAGTAACTTGTAATATTTTGGTATTGCTAAATAAAATGTTTTGAACCATGATGGTTATGTGTAACCAATTTATTTATGACATAATCTATGATGTGATTGTATGTCAATAAAAAATAGTTTGTGATGTGATTCTATGATGATGAATATGACTTTAAAATATCGAGTTAAAGTGGAATTGTGAATTCACTTGAGTATTTTTGTTTAAAGTAAAATATATGAATGTACAAAATATTTATTCTGCTTAACCTAGTTGTGAAACACAAGGACAATATTTGTCTCTAGTGGGAAAGGATGTAATGACCCTCCTCGCATGAAAAATTAAAGAAAGTAAAACATGTATATACTTACCTATTTTTGAGAAACATGTTATTGTTGACGGTCTTTGTGAGTGCCCAACATTTGAAGGATGATAATGAAAGGAAGAAGTCAATAGAAAAAAGGTAATTAAGGGAAGTTATGTTTTAGCTCATGAGCACATGGAAAATCATGTTTGCATATCATTTAGGGGCAATACCAATTGCATCTGAGTTCAATTGTTTGTAATATTGCTTGATTGCATGGAATGAGAAATGTTTTATGGTGGCAATGATGATGGGATCCACTAGCTTGGAAAAGCATGATAGTGTTTTTATTTGGATATGTGTGTAGGTATCTAATACTTTGAATTTTCCTTTGTTTTATTGTTATATGAAGGGAGCTTGTATGATTAGAAGTGCTAATGAATATGTCTCAATAATGGATGCCACCCTTTAATTGTTGAATGAAGATTAGAAAATATTTCCGTTTATTATTTCATGATTTTATAGAAATATGATCTTATAATTAGAATAGAAAATAAATAAAGTAAAATGTATATTTTAGTTTAGTTAAAGAATGAAAGAAAACTTGTGCAAATAAAGTTATAATTTACTATGTAATTGCTCCACGTTTATATTAAAGGATAGTGACATTTGATGGAACCACTTGGTTTGGCTATGAAGGCAAATATCATGTGTTATTTCTTGGCTAGAGCTATTCTCGTGTTAGACTCTATGAATATTTCTAACCTTACCTTATTCATTTTCATGCAAAAAATAGTTTATGTTCTATTGTTGCTCCAAGGTTGGAAAACATCGATAGAACTAAAATCATTAATGTGAGGTTTCTTGGAATGCCATGATGAAAATGCGATGCATACAATATTGTGAAGGAAGCTCAGCAATTTGGCACTACGCATGGGTAAGGAATAGGAAATAATTTACCAAGTTTTTTAGGTGGGTGATGGTTCTTGGAGAGGGGATGAAAAGAAATATAGGTAAGGGAAAAATGAAGGGGGATAGGATGGTGAATTGGGGATATCAGCAAGCAAAAATTTTTATGAATTGGAATAAATAAGTTGGGCTTTCTATTTTGGTTAATTATATTTGCTGCTATCATTACTACATTTAAATGAATATGAAATCGTGCATGTTGTGTTAAAATAAATATGAAAATTATGCATGCTATGTTTAATTGAATATGAAAATTGTGCATGCTATGTTAAAATGAATATGAAAACTATGCATGTTGTGTTTAAATGAATATGAAAACTATGCATGTTGTGTTAATCCAAAAACAAAAGTTGTATGGTATATTTATGTCGATGTTGTGCATATTGTATTTATATGATTTTGAAAATAGTATGGTGTTAGTATGGTTGTTGTTGTGCATACCTTGTTTGTTCAAAAATAAAAAAAAGTGTGGAGACATTATAAATTTTATTGTGCATACTGTGTTAAACATTTTGAAAATGGTGGAGAAATAAACTAATAACATTGTTGTGTAAACTATGTCAAACTGAAGTTTGGAAGCAACGTGAATTATGTTGAGTAATGGTGTGAAATCATGTAGAATTGAATTAGAAGAATAGTGTAAAATATTAGATTAATGCTACTGTTTTGGTTGAGTAAAAATATAGTTAAAAGCATTGCATTGCAGGGATAGTCATTTTTATTTGTTGCTATGTTTGATTGCAATGAAAACAAAGGAATAGAGTTTAAATGATGGCATATTATTGAATGTTAAATCTAAAAGAATGAAACCTATATTTTTTGGAATTACTATTTGAGAAAATATGGTAGACAATAAAGAGGAAACATGTTGATAGAATAACTTAGATTAAATCTTGATCTAGGAGATATATGAGTTTTCAAAATATTTCCATAATAGTTTAAAATTCATGTGTGCATAGTAGGATGCATAATCATTTGTTATGAGTTGTATATAATCCCTAAGAGCTTTGTAATATTTTTCCTGTGTGTTGTTGCTCATCGAGGAAATCCAACATTTAATAGAAATCGAACCCAAGTTCATGGAGCGAGTACAAACTGGTAATATCGAGACCTAGTACAGATAGTGGATGGTGCTCATGTTAGTTTTAAGCATAAACTCTGGAGGAAAACTCTTGAAAGAAATAAATGGCCAGAATTTAGAAGATGGATATTAAAACTCTTGCCACTAATTGAACCTTTTGTTTGTAAAAAATGGGAAATGTCCTTTTGTACTTTTATTTGAAATAGAAATTACAAAATTTATCTTAGTGACATCAGATTGGATGGTTGTGTTTTAAATGATTTGCAAGTTAATTAAAGAATCATTGTTTTAGAATTCTTTTATGTATAATTTTTTATTGATGACACAGTTAGTTTTCTTAATGCTTGAGGCAGTCCTTAATTAAATTGTAAATAATTTAGAAGGCTATATTCAATATGGATAAGTTACTCAATTATAGATTATGAGATATGAATTGAACACTATATTTCATTACATAACTACTGACCAGATAAGATGCTATGAGGGCAGTATTTTGAGAATAATTTTCTTTCTTTATTTTTAAGAAAAACATGAAGCTTGTATTTAAATTTAGAATGTGATTTTAAACTAGTGGTAAAACCTGTGAAAAGAATCTTTCAATTCATAGCCTAAACATAATCATATTTGCTGGAAAGTGTGCAATATTGTGAGCATGGCAACTAAACCAAGAGTAGTATAATAGGCCTTTTTAGAGTTCACCTTTGTGAAATATCAAGTTTATTTTTATCTTGGGATGAATCTACCTTGGTTTGGTGTCGACTTCATAGGAGTAGAAAATTTAGTTTCGAATAGCAAACTACCCCTATGTATAATTAATTCTTATTCTTTAAAACATAATGATTCTTTTAGAAAAGTGATTTTTATTTTTGTATAAATATTTTTTTAATAAGGAAATGAGAATAGTTTAACCTTAACAAGACTTTTAGGAAGTTTAACCTGAGAATGTTACATTAGATCATCCATAATGTTGAGGTACGGTATGCACACAACAAGTTTGAAATAGCTGATGACTGACGAAATTGGTCATTGTATTACTGGGTCAGATCTATATGAAAAGATTGTATGGAACACCTTTTTAAGGTTATATTCAAAAGGCACAGTGATAAATTATTTACTCATCAAACTTTTCTTAGCTTAGCCACATAATTTGATATGGTACAAACCACTATGAGTTATAATGAGTTTGTTTGGTACGATACAAACCGCTATGAGTTATAAATGGTAGTTTTTGAGTTACTCTAGTGGGGCTAACACTAAAAGGTACTAGACACTCTGTACCCATACTCATAGGGGTTCAGGAGTAGCAGCCCTAGGCAAAATTTTTAGGATTTAAGTTATTTTTAGACCCATATGGTATTTTAGGGTTACTATATTTGAACCCATGCTTTTTCACCCATGATATTGTAAAAATCTATGCATGTACCTTTGTCATATGTATCGTACTTACATTAGGGTTTGGATATATAGAAGGAGAATATTATTGTATTGGATATGGTAAATTTAATGCAATAATAAGATAATAATATGTTGGTTTTTTCTCGGTTAAGGATTTCTAGGATAAATATTGTGTAATTTGTGAATCTACGATCTTCTTCTTTTGATTCTGTTATTACTAGTTTTTTGTTTTGGTTTATCAGGGCTCTTTATTTATATTCATTTGGTATTAGAGCCAAGTTTTATCTTTTTTTGAGAAGTAAGTATTTCAACCTTGTGATACATTAATTCATAAGTGGGAGTCATACGCGAAACGATCCAGAAAAAGAAGAAATATGGGAAGCACATGAATAAAGATTGAAAAAATTGATGGATAGAATTTTGAGTTGTGGAAAATCAATATGGAGGACTTTTTGGTTGATAATATCAGTGGATTGCAGTCTCATAAATAATATCAACATCGATGACAGATAAGGATTAGCTAAAAATCGATAGGAAGGAAAGATGCTCTATAAATTTATGCTTATTTGATTTGGTTTTGTTGAATGTATCTATAGATACCATGACAAGGTAATTATGGGAGAATTTGGAAACATTGTATTAGATAAAGTCACTGGTAAATAAAATCTTTCTTAGAAAGAATTTGTATTTGCTTCAGATGAATTATGGTGACTCTGTGGCTAAACATCTGAATTCTTTTAACATTGTGGTAAGTTAATTAACCTATGTAAAAGTAAAAATGGATGAAGAGGAAAAGTGTATTACTTTAATTTAATCATTACATGATTCATGGGATAAGCTTGTTATGGTTATCACCAATACTACATCTACATTGAAAGTAGAGGATATAGTAGGAACTTTTTTGTCTGAGGAGATGAGATGAAAATATTCTAAGGATTATCATAAAAAGGAAGCCTTGATTGTGAGAGGTCATTTTCAAGAAAGAGGTAAAAAAAATATGAGAAAAGAAATCAAAATCTAGGGGTAAATCTGTTAACCCAAAAAAGAGGAAATATTGGAATTGTGGTAAAGTAGGGCATTATAAAAGATACTACAAATCTAAAAAGGCTGATAATAATTGATCATATGATGAAGGAACTTCTACATAAATGAAAATTTAGGGGACTTATTCTTAGTTGTAGCATGCTCAAGTGAATGCGATGACTCATGGTTGATTGACTCAAGTGCTTCTTTTCATATGAATCCTCATAGGGAGGGGTTCTGTGAATATGAAAATATAGATGGAGGTAAAGTCTTATTGGGAGAAAATTTGACATATAAAATAATAGGTCAAGGAAGAGTCAAGTTGATGCTAAAATATGGAAGAATTAAAACTCTTCCTAGTGTATTGCATATTTTAGGTTTGGCAAGGAATCTGATATTTGTGAGTAAGATGAATAATGTAGGTGTGAATGTGGTATTAAATAAGGATAGATACAATATTTTCCATGGATCCTTGGTGTTGGCAAGAGGAGTTCATACAGGAAATTTTTTTAGACTTGAGGTTAGCACTATAAGTATTAATTCCAATAACCATTTAGTTGTATAGGAAAATAATATGGTTGAAATGACTTCGGGTATTCCTATAGTAAAGATAATGTTGTGGCATCAACGCATGGGGAATATTTATGATAAAGAAGTTTGAAAAATGAAAACAAAAGGTATGGCTGAAGGACTTTCTTATTGCCCATTAAATTTTTATTTTTATGACCACTATGTTTTTGGAAAACAAACTAGATTCACGTTTCTAAGTAGTGCTACAAGGTCTTAAGGAATTCTACATCTAGTTCATAGTGATGTTTTTGGACCTACAAAAGTGCCATCATTAGGTAAATCTATCTATTTTGTTACATTTATAGATGACTTCTCAAGAAAGACTTTGTAATATTTTCTATGGAAAAAATATGAGTTTTTTAATAAATTTAAAGAGTTTAAGGCTCTTGTAGAGAATTAGATAGAGAAAAATATAAAGTTTTTGAGAAGTGATAATTATGGTGAGTATTGCTCTAATGAATTTTAGTAGTTTTACAAGGACTGTGGAATATAAAGGTAGATAACAACTCCATATACTCCATAATAGAATAGGGTTGCAGAATATATAAATAGGACATTGATGGATAAGACTAGATGCATGCTAAGTGGTGTAGGGTTAGAAAAGAGATTCTAGGTAGAATTTGTGTTAACAACTTGTTATCTCATAAATATATCTCCTACCTCATATTTGGTGGATAAGACTCCACAGGAAGTATGTACTGGCAAGAAACCCTCTCTCAGACATCTAAGGGTTTTTGGTTGTGATGCTTATATGTATGTCTCAAAAGATAAAAGAACTAATATAGACTATAAATACAAAAAATGAATATTTGTGGGTTATAGTACTAGTGTTAAAGGATATAAGTTGTGGAACCCAGAAACACATAAGGTTTTTTATAGTCTGTAGACACCAAAACAACACCAATCCGATTATGTGACTGCAAACACTGATCGCATTGACACACACAGCCCCAAGGGCAGCCCCCAGAGGTTAAACAGTGGTCCTAACCACTCTCACAATAGTTTTGGAAGGTCAAGAGTCAATTTGGCACCTTCAGGCACTTTGCTCAATACTCGTTTCACCCAAGGACGATTTCAAACTGGGATTCGCCCCACCCAGGGACGAATAGCAGTATTCGCTCCAGGGTGGGGCGAATAGCAGGTTTGACGGGCAAAAAGTCAAATCTTGACAAATGGCAGCTCAGATCCGCCACTTAACGCTTCCTTCATCGCATGGGAGTGTGGGTGAGCATTTTTGAGCGTTAGAGGCAGTTGCAAGGGCAGTCATGAAGTCCCTAATCAGGGAGGAATCTCCCTCCCCCTGGGAAGGCATGATTGCCAAGTGGCGCCTCTGCATGCCCAATTCAAGAGACCTCCAGGTCTATAAATTGGTGAGTTTCCTCACCCCAAAATATAGAGAGAAGGAGCATTTTTGAGCAACGAAGTGCTACCATTTTACTTCCCCATACGCCCTTGTTTGATTTGTGCCTTTCACATCCTTGATCTCTTTTAGAGAGGAGGTCATTGGGTGACCATTGGAAGGTCAAATATTGAGCCCAAAACCCGACATTTTGCCACAGCATACCACCCAATTTTCCGACAACACTTTACAAGAGATTTTGGACCCATCCCAAGTGGATTGGTGCCGAAATCAGGCCCCAAACGATGGGCGGCCTGCCTCGGGCGCCCCCGCACTGCTGCAGATCTAATCGTCCCCTTTAGGAACGATTAGGAATCTATGGCAGATTTTCCTCCTGTCATTTTCTTTTGCATTTCATCTTATGCTGCTTAGATAGTTTGCAATTTCAATTTCATAACGTTTTGAGCAAATCTTATCATGTTTCATCATTTTTTCGTCTTTACTAACTTGCAGAGGGCATCATCAAAATTTGGGTGTTAGAGGCCAAATTGGGGAAATCTGACCATCTGGGTCATCCCAAAATACCCCCAATTAGCTAACCCCCACTTTTGCAGGAGATTTGGAGCTGTCCAGATGTGACATTTTGAGCGGTGCTATCTGGCATTTTGTTGCAGGTCTATTCGTCCCGCCCCAGAGCGAATTCAAATCTATGAGGAATTTCTTGACTGTTCCATTTGCAGTGTTTCCTTTGTGAGGTCTTGATGCCCCTATCAAATTTTTAGATCATTTGGATATATGTTAGTTATCATTTTATTTATTCTTTGCATGCACTAATCGTAGGCTTGGGGATTGCATGTTTCATCTCATCCGCAGGTGCTACTGACTATTTCTTGTTTCTTTGAACGTAGGATCTAGACGTTAGAGGAGCATAAAGGAGTCAAGACTCATCAATACAAGTGGCGGTGATGTTTTGGTCCACCCACTTTACATGTGGGCACGCGAAAGAAGGAATGGCTATCCATGGATGTAACAAAGAAACAAATTTAACGCTCCTCGCCCCTAAAAATGGAGGAGGCAAATTGTAACCGAATTCTGAAACATATCAATAAAATAAAGGGCTATTTTCCACATTGGCTTTTCATTTGAGTTTCAATTCGTTTATGCTTTTCCTATTTCATGCATTTTCAATTCGTAGGACTTAGCGTTAAGTTTAGTTCCATTTTGCATCGTACTTGGAGCTTTTCCTTTTTTGTTTTCGTATCCTCGTGCTTTCAGTGGTGATCACGGTGGGACTCTGTCCTCTATTTTTTTTAGATCAAAAATCTGATCAAAACTTGCTTTTTGCTTGCAGGTATCATTTTTTTTTAACGCGGGACTATTGTTCGTTCCAGTCTGTGGCGAATACAGAGCTGGAATTCATCTTACCCAGGGACGAATGGGAATGCACCCCACCCTATGATGAATTCAGTTCTGTTATTCATCCCATCCAGGGATGAATAGCTCTCTACATAGTTTCAGGGCAGAAACTCAGAGCCAGCAGATTTGGGCAGAGAAGAGGTAGGGATTCTAAACTTTTCCTATCATTTTGTGTCTTTAGTTTTTCTATTTTTGGGTTACTTGCTTGCTTAGGGAAAGTTTTCTTTTACTTCTTGCTTGTTTCCTTTTTGCAAAATAAAAATAACCCCACACATCACATGGCAAATTAAACACCAAGGAGCTGGTCGTAAAACCCCAGCCCTTGATCAAGACCAACGGTGGATTTCATCACCACCTTGGCTTGAATTTTTGCATCCATTACCCCGATCGCTACTATTGCTAGACGTAAATCCTGATGAAAGCTGACCGAGTGTAGTTGGGGTGATTCCCAGCACATGAGGATAAGTCTTCTATGGTAGGTGTCATAAATAGGGTGATTCCCCTTCCGTACCGCCTACGTTCCACGTACCATCTGCTCTCACGTACCTATAGTTTCCCTCACGTAAGGGCGGGTATATAGAGAGGTTGGTATATCATCCTGGCAATGGTATATCGAAGGGGCGACCATTTTTGGGAGTCATAAGAGCCATCATATTGCATTTAAATGTTCTTTACAAAAACCTTCAAAAAAAAAAAAAAAACAAAAACCAAAACACACTAAACCAGGTCTAGGACACACTTTTAATCTTTAAATGAGATAATCATTGCTTTGTGTGTGTGTGATCTTTTCTGTTTAGTGTAGCATAAAAAATCATAAAAAGAGATAAAAACCTACATAGCTTGTAGAAAAACACCACCATGGTGTACACCCATAGCCAAGCCCAATCAAGGGTGAAAGCTGCAGAGAGTGTACAAGGGGGCACAAGTCACCTCCGCTATAGCCCCAAGGACTTGGTCATACCGCCTTGGCGGCCTGACCCACAAGAGAGTCCACATCATTCCATTTTAGAATGGGACTATAGAGGCACCCCTTTGAGGGACACGCCCGTTCATCATAGCCCCTTTTAGGAGGAGTCCTTACACGTGGCACTCAACATAGACAAGAAGGCTCCCTTAGAAGCTCGATATGAGTGGCCACCATGCGATGAAGTGCTAGAGCAGCATAGGGTCCATGAGGAGAGGCCACATGATTATGGCATCCCTCCTTTACCCCTTCTCACTGTTAGAACCAATAGACAAAACCCAGAGCGCAAGGCTCTCCAAACAGGGCGAGCCAACTCTGCCCGCCCCTTTCACACATACGAAAGGGAGCACGAGGAAGACCATTACATTCCTCAAGAGCAATATACAGTGTGGGAGCCATGCGCTTCCGCACCCGCTATATACCATGATCACCTACTGAGGCCAGAGCCTCGGGTAAATGCCACCAACCTCGATAGAGGGAAGTGACCTATTGAGATCTCGGATCATCATGACCGAGGTAAGTGCATAGGAGAGGCATCCAGGCCTCCTAGGCTCAAGATGGTAGAACAAATCGACCTGGAAGTCACCAGACATGCCACCCACCAAGCGTAGATCATGCGGCTTGAGCAAGACCAACAATAGCTAGAGCATCTATATCACCTTAGCAAAGAGCGCATTCGATGCCAAATAGATGAGCTGCTCCATAACCCGATGCCTGAGAGGGTTCCAACCCCTCACACCCAAAGAGTGGAACCGTATGAGAGGTGCAACCCCTTGGTGCGAGATAGGTCTCTGTGACCTTACCAAGTGCTGCCTCCGAGACCTCCTAGACCTGAGCGGGAGGCCACTCCCCGGAACAATGATGGGTACCCTCCGTGGGGACCCACCCAGGGTCATAGGTCTCATCTAGAGACTCCTCAGGAAGCTTATGAGGAGTATGAGCAAGAAGAAGAGCGGGTCAAAATGCCCTACCAAGGTGGAGGGGTTGCTATCCGGCCACCCCTCTATAGGCCTCAAGTCTCCCACAACCCACAATGGGAGCAAACTAAAGAGGAAGAGATTAAATCTTTAGATGCATATAAAGCACTGCTAGAGCATCTGGAGTCTATGGAAACCAAAACTTTTGGGCCCCAAAAGCCCACTTTACGCCAGCTCCATAGTCATCCTGTGCATCCGTCAGTGCCAGCACCCCCTTACCCTGAACACTTTAAGCTGCCTCAGTTGGCAACCTTTAGAGGTGAGGAAGATGCTCAGGAGCATGTGACGAGATTCTTGAGCCAATGCTTCGGCATTCAGGACAATGATGCTTTGTTATTAAGAACATTTATAACCACATTCGTAGGCCCTACCTCGGATTGGTTTACTCAATTACCAAAGCACAACATTAACAACTTAGATCAGTTAGTGGATGCGTTCCTCGAACGCTTCACCTTCAACACCAAGAAGAAGGCATCACTAAGTGACTTAGCCAACCTCAAGCAGTATGAGGAAGAAACCATGGTGGCCTATGGGAATCGATGGAGGACTTTGCTTTCAAAGCTGCCCTACCTCCCTCCTATGTCCGACCTCACTCAAATGTTCTCAAAGAGCTATTTGAGATCGATCTCTATGCTATTGCAGCTGCAACAATATGCCACCTTAGAAGAAGCTCTGGTGCAAGCCAGGATCATTGAAGAGATCAAGATACAGGATGGCGAGATAGCCAAACCTAAGAAAAAAGAGTGGACTAAGAACACTAAAATAGGGACCACGCAACAAAAACCCGTTGCGGTCAATCAAGTTGCTATCAATGTCCCTAAGCCTGCACAAGCAACATAGCCCCAAAAGGCTAACTATCTAGCGGTGCCTCCTAACAACTATGATAGAGAAAATTAGAGGCAAGAACAGAGTCAGCAAGCATCACCCTAGGCGACAATACACACCCTACACAGAGTCCAGGGACTCCCTGTTTGACCCGCTTGTTAGCGGCAAATTTGATCAACCTCGCCAGAGATTCAAACCATAGACCCCAATGCTCCCAAGCCTAAGGGGTACAGGGAGGACTTGTACTGTAGGTTCCATAGATGGCAGGGACATGACCTAAATGCCTACTGGAAGTTTAAGGGCTTGGTGCAAGACCTAATTGATAACAAGACACTAGCGGTGGATAATCTCGTGGCACCAAGCAATCAACAAATGGAGGTCTTTAAAGACCCCTTGCCTGCTCATGCTCCATAGGAAAAGACCCTACAAGTTAATGAGGTCACATAGAACTGCCCCATGCAGGGGTATGTAGGGATGATCAGTATAGTGACTCGAAATAGGAGGTACCCGAGCACAAATGCTCCTACGGCAGCTGCAGGAGAGGTGCCAACAACGTCACAACCACAATAACACCTTGCACAACCTCCTCCACCTAGACCAGTGGCCACACTTCGGACCAAACTCACTCAGAGTTTGAGGACCACCTCGGCTAGGCTCTCCATATACGAGCTCATACAACAATCAACGCCCCATCGAGAGGCTCTAATGGAGATATTGAAAGCCATCGAGTTGCAGCCCCATGAAACAAATTCTTTCAACAACTTCGTGGGACATGTCAAATGATGCACTGAGCCAATCATCACATTTCGAGAAGACGAAGTGAAATCAGTGGCTGATGACATGGCGGATCCACCCTTGCACGTTATCGTGCGGGTCAATGGGATCCCATATAAGAGGGTGTTGGTAGACACTGGCTCATCCAGTAATATCATCACAACCACGGCCTTAAAACATCTGAAGTTGCCCGCATCTCACATCACAGCTTCCACCTACACTCTGCGAGCATTCAATGATGCAATATGCTCGATAGTTGGCACAATAGTCCTACCCATCCAAGTGGGACAAAAGACTATACCTACATTGTGCCACATCTTGGAAGGTGAGATGGCCTACAACATCTTGCTGGGTCGGCCATGGATCAGGGACATGAAGTGTGTCCCTTCGATAGCTCACCAGTGCTTAAAGTATACATTTGAAGGGGAGGTGCATGTAGTCCTAGTGGACTTAGAACCCTTCAAGTATTGTAATGCGGTGTAGCTGATGCCACAATCGACCCTTCCATCAATGCATTTGGATTTCCAATTGAATCCATCTAAATAGGGTCCGATTCCGTAGGCATCCCCATTAGCAAGTTCTTCAAAACCCCATCCGGGTCCATCTTCATCGTCTGGTCCTCCACCAATGATGCCACCTATGGGGGCCAAACAGAAGGACAAAGGGAAGAAACCTCTGGAAGAGGCGCAACCTCTGGAAGAGACACTGCCATCAGTATCAACTATCTCTACTGAGGAGATGCCTAGCCGAATGGAAGTTGAGACTCCTAGTTCACCCGACATGGAGTGGACTCAGGGAGAACTTCCATTCCCTCCCCTCAACCACCAACAATCACCATTGAAATGGCCAATACGGGCTTGGGGGAGTATCTGGTGTGGAATATTGTAGCAACACCCACACTGGAGTCCATGCAGGACATGGGGAGACCTCGCCTCCCCATCGACACTATTGTTCCCCTAGGCTACCCGCCAAACCAGACAAACTTTGTGTATGGGGGCCTTGATCATGGCATTGCACCATGCATGCAAGAGGATGAAGATGAAGAGCCTTTTGCTAAAAATGTCAACTATTTGTCTAACCCAGACTTTGCTTTGAGATACCTTGGCCAATGCAATTGGCATGGATATGGGTTAGGCAGATATGAGCAAGGGGTACGTGTTCTTTGCCAACCAAGATACCAAATGCCATATGACAAGTCAGGAGTAGGGTTCAACCACCCCCTACCCTTGGACATCTTGGTGGAGAACATGCAAGGCCTAGGGATAGGCAACAAGGGGGGATTGGCATCAGATCCATATGCCAACCCTAACACGACATATACATTGAGGGATTATCTCCCATTAATGACAATCAACCTTGTTGACCCTCGCAATCCCTTCCCTTCGCTCGAGAGAGGAGAAAGCTCGAGAGCTCATTTTCAAGGAGGGTCTAGACAATGTCAAGAAGGGTCCTCAGAGGACGAGTCAGAGTATGACCCCTTCGAATCAAATAGCGATCACTCACAGGTGATCCCCATGGATGATTATCAAGAAAACCTCTTGACAATGTTCCCTTTAGATGCTCCAATCGAGCAAGTGCCACTCCAAGGAAATCAAGCCCCACCATAGAGAGCGGAACAACCCCAATGGGGCCAGATCAATTTGCTCGAGCAAGACGAGCCTCTAATGTCGCAAATAGTTGTTGGAGCCAATGAAGGCCTTTGGATCTCCGATAGTGATTATGAAGATGAAACTGAGATGGCCTATCTCAATCATATGCGACAACAACAATACCCCTTAGAGATTAATGACATATTTGAACAATTAAACATAGTGCCAGGGCATGAGTGGTACGTAGACCCAGCACGGTGGGAACAAGTGTTGAATCCACCACTTTGGGTATATGAAGAATACCTTCCACCCAGAGACCCTATAATGATATCAGTGCCGAGGGTAGACCCTATCTTCCTATCCGCACATAGGGCCGATCCATTCATGCCAATACCTCTAGAGCCAGACCCGAAGCATAGAGAACATCTAGAATGTTCGAGTCATCACACCCATGGTAATGGAGACCAAAATCATTTCATCAACATGATCTCCATTGATTTAACCACCCCCATCCACAACCTGACCGATCCAACATAGTCATTGTATCTAGACATAGATGCCATAGACTGGGATCACGTCAATTCACCTCCATCCCCATCCGAGTACTGGCCTTTCGATGAAATGCTTCATTTTACCCCTAGGCCAACTCAGGATATCTTCCATGCTCGAAGAGGGACCCGAGGTTCCCAACACAGATTTAAACTCAGCAAATGATATCCATTTGATCCCAACTCCACACCAGTTGGAGGATGGATCCCACATGTCGATCGAGGAGACGACTGACGTAGACATCGGCTCGGATCCAATGAATCCATAGATCATCAAGCCGGGGGTAAGTTTATCCCTCGAAGAGCAAGCCGACTACATTGCCCTTCTCAAAGAGAAGAAGGAGGTTTTTGCATGGTCATACAAAGACATGTCGGGACTAGATCCATAGCTAGTCATGCATAATCTAACGCTTGATCCGATAGTCAAGCCAGTTAAGCAAAAACTATGTAAGATGCACCCAATAATGGCCTTAATGGTCAAAGATGAATTGCAAAAGTTATTGGATGCACAGTTTGTCATCTGCATGGATTATCCACCATGGCTGTCCAACATGGTGCCCATCAAGAAGCTTGATGGGAGGATTCGCATATGCACTAATTTTTGAGATCTAAACAAAGTGAGTCCTAAGGATGATTTCCCCTTGTCGAGCATCGATGCATTGGTAGATGCTACAGTAGGCCATGAAATGCTTTCCCTCATGGATGGTTTCTCGGGATACAATCAGATTTGTATCAATCTCGAGGACCAACTAAAAATGGCGTTCACAATGCCTTGGGGGACATTTTGTTATAAGGTCATGCCTTTTGGCCTTAAAAATGTTGGCGCCACCTACCAACGTGCCATGACATACATCTTCCATGATTACATGCATAAAACTTTGGAAGATTACATGGATGATTTGTTGGCCAAATCTCTTTTGCGCCCAGATCATCTCGATGACTTAAGCAAGATCCTCGATCGCCTCATGGAACATAAAGTCGATCGAATCCCAAGAAGTGCGTATTTGGCATCACATCTAGAAAACTCTTGGGTTTCATAGTCTCAAAGTGAGGCATCGAGGTGGACCCAAACAAAGTCAAGGCAATCCTTGAAATGCTTCCCCCAACTACCATCAAGCAGCTCAGAAGCCTACAGGGAAAGGTCACGTCGATCAAGCGCTTCATAGCGCAGCTATCTGACAAGTGTCGACCCATGAACAAATTATTGCATAAGGGGGTAGCATTTCACTGGGATGACGAGTGCCAATCAGCCTTCGATGACATTAAACAATACTTGGCTTCGCCACTGTATTGGCACCACCTAGACCAGGAGTGTCATTCTACTTATACATCTCAGCTACTGAGGTGGCACTGGGTGCCATGTTAGCCTAGAAGAATGAACTTCATAAAGAACAGGCTACTTACTACCTTAGCCGCACCCTGGTCAGTTATGAACTTAACTATGCATACGTTGAGAAACTCTGCTTGGCAGTGGTGTTTGCTACCAAAAAGCTATGCCATTACATGCTGAGCAACAAGACGTATGTTGTGTCTAAGGAGAATCCATTGCGGTACATGATGAGTCATACTTATCATAGTAGTCGCACGATGAAATGGATCATGTTGTTGATAGAATTTGACATAGAGTTTATTGGACAAAAATCCATAAAAGGTCAGGTCATAGCCGATCAACTAGCGGAGGCTCCTCTCGAAGATGATCAGCCTCTGATCATAGAACTACCCGATGATGGGGTCTTCCATGTCTCAGAATCACCAGATTCTGATGAGCCTGAGTCATAGGCCGACATAACCCTATTTTTTGATGGTTCTAAATGTGAGCAAGGTGGTGGCATGGGAATAGTATTCTTCACACCGCAAGGTGCTCCAATGCCTCTGTCATTTAAATTAAATTTCCCATGCACCAACAATAATGCAGAGTATGAAGCCTTGCTCATAGGTCTTCAGACAACAATCACCATGAACATTAAATGATTGAATATCTTTGGTGATTCATTGTTAATCGTCAACCAAGTCAAAGGGGTATTCCAATGTAAATGCCTAGTTCTGTAGGCCTACAAAGCCCTTGTGGACAAATTCTTGGCAAATCTTGAATGGTATGACATCGAGGCACTCCCTCGGTCATCGAATCATTTTGTGGACACTATGGCCTCTTTGGGGTCACTAATCCCACAAGACATTTCTGGTGATATGACAACCATTCAAGTCAAAACACTATCACAATCCATGATGGAGCGTGCAAGCTCTGACTTAATGCGAGGAATCCACTTGATCCAGATTGAACCACCTCAGGGATAGGTTCTCTCGAATCCATGATCATCTGAATCATGCCAACTGGGGGTCCTTATTCTCCCCTACTCCCCTTAATAGCAACACAATGCTATTCTTACAAGTTCTTTCCCACTCAACTTTTGCTAGGGATGAACTTCAAGAGGGATTGGCCGTTCATACCATCGAGGTTTCGATCAGCAGGATTGGTATTCACCCATAAGGGACTACCTCAAGTTAGGTAACCTCCCACTTGGATTGACGCATGCCACAAAATGAGCATTCAAGCAAAAAGCGGCAAAGTATGTCTTGTTAGGAGACATTTTGTACCATCACAGCTATGAAGGAATCCTCCTTCATTGCTTGGACCAGCAGGAGTCCACTTGGGCAATCGCCCAAGCGCACGATGGTACGTGCGGTGGCCACTTCAGTGGTATGGCCATCGCAAAGTGCATTCTCTCGCATGGGCTATTATTGGCCATATTTAGAGCGAGATTGTTGCGCATATGTGAGGAAGTGCATGAAATGTCAACATCATGCTAATTTGACACACGTACCTTCCCAGGCCTTGCAACCGATCCAATCGGCTTGGCCATTTTCGTAGTGGGGCTTAGATCTAATCAATAAGATCTCCCCTGCATCGTCAGGTCATCACACGTTTATCATAATGGCCATAGAGTATTTCACCAAGTGGGTGGAAGCGGTTCCGCTAACCTCTACGATAGGACCCCGCATTGTGGAGTTCATTTTACATAACATCATATGTCATTTTGGTATTCCATCCAAGATAATCTCGGATAATGGGACGTCATTCAAGAACAAATATGTGCGTGCTTTGACCACAAAGTACAAAATTTAGCATAGTTTTTTGACACCCTATTATCCATAGGCAAATGGGCAAGCAGAGGCGTCAAACAAAATGCTAGTTGCCATCCTCAAAAAGATAGTCGTAGATAGTCATAAGGATTGGCACATTCAGATCCCACTTGCCCTATGGGCTTATCGCACTAGCATTCGGACACCCACTAGGGCAACTCTATTTTTGCTCGTGTATGGCTCCGAGGCTGTCATGCCTCTCGAGTTGGAAATTCCTTCCCTACGCATATCAATGCAAGAGTTCATCGATGATGACACTGCATGGTAGGCCCGGTTAGACCAGCTTACGTTGCTTGATGAATGACGCGTTAATGCTCTCGAGCATTTACGTATCTATCAAGAGCGACTTAAGAAAGCATACAACATGAAAGTTCACCTGAGGGACTTTCAGGTTGGTGACTTGGTCTTGAAAGAGAACCAATAGAACTCTAGCTTGCCACCCCATCTAAGGGACAAGTTCATGGCAAACTGGTTAGGTCCCTATGTAATTGATAGTAAAATAGGACCTGGAACATACCGGCTAGCCTCTCTTGATGGAATCAAGGAACTAGAACCCTTGAACATCAGTCATTTGCGGCCATTCCATATCTAGAAGAGCCATAGCCCAACCAAAATGCTCCAAGGATTCATCCTTGTTCAATACCTAAAAAAGCTCCAAGGATTCCCATAATCGCTTGGTCAATCCCAAAATGCTCCAAGGATTCCCATAATCGCTTGGTCAACCCAAAATGCTCCAAGGATTCCCATAATCGCTTGGTCAACCCAAAATGCTCCAAGGATTCCCATAATCGCTTGGTCAAACCCAAAAATCCCCAAAGGTGCCCATTACCCCTTTGGTCAAACCAAAAGCTCCAAGGGTTCCCACAATCGCTTGGTCAAAAATAAGAAAATTCAAAAACAATAAAATCATCAAAAATAACAAAAATTTGCATCTCATTTCCATGCATACTCACAATCATCACAACAATAAAGAGCTCTTTTTGCATCTCATCTTCATATTCACAAAAATCAATCCATCAAAAACACAAAAATATATAGTTGCCTTAAGCATCACATCCATACATTACATATTTGTGGTCATAAAGGTCAACGCACCATAGACTGCCATTACTTGGCAAAACCATCATTTTTCACATTTTTCCACTTTATCAATAATTCATCGCAAATAACCGCCACTCACATTATTTTCCCACATCATAGTCGGTTGTCTTCTAATGTATCAAGAGTTTTCGTCCTTCAGTCGTCATTAGCTTTCTAGCCACGTACTGTACCAAGTCAGATAGATTTTACAAAGGTAGAGTTCTACTTGGATCACACCTTGGTACGTAGCATCCCAACACAAATTAAAACACATAAGAATTCCCAAGTTGTGTGAACGAAAGATGAAACCTGCAAAGCAATCCAGGTCACCATAAGCGAAACGGTTATCTTGCTCATCCCCCTGTGCGAATGACCCCAAGAATGCTGAGAGTTGGCAAAAGGACAAGCATCTTCCCTACCCAATTCCCCAAGAATCCCAAGTTCTCAAAAGGTTGCAAAACATCACAAATTTGCAAAAGTCAAAACTCCAAAAAATTTGACATCACAACCAAAGTGCATACATCAAGAAAAGCACATAAAATAGTGATTCTCATCACTCCATATTCAAATCCCTTGCTCAAAAGAAAAAAATAAATAAATAGTGATTTTTATCACTACAAAAGAGCAAGTATCCCAATACAATTGAAGAAAAGAAGGGAGTCGAACTTGAATCCTTGGAACTCTCAGCATTCCGATAGGTCATGAGGCAAACCTCAGTATTGGTTTGGTGGATAGCCTATCGGTCACTGGTGGTAAACCTCCCGCATGATGATATATCTGTCACATTAACTTGTGTGCAGATCAATGTTTGCATGTGGATGAGCTAGCTTATGGTATCCTACGATAGCACCGCAGATTAATCTGACTAAATACAACAAAGGAGTTAGTGGAGCTAATCAAGTGATCCTCAGTACAGGTTTGGTTGACAGCCTATCTGGCATTGGCGGTATCCTGACAAACACCACATAAATGAACTCAATTGCACACACAGGGATGTGAAATAACTTGGTCAAAAACAAGTCCGATTCATACCTTGTTAAAAAGTCTCGTAAGATAAAAGTACAGTCTTGGCTAGATAGTTAAAACATCTGAGTCTCGAAAAACCCTACCTACATTCTAAACCAACTTACTATCTTTCATTCTCACATTGCCATCAAAAAATACAAAAAAATAGCCCGTATACATAAAGAAAGTCAGGTCACACAACAATCACCCAACACAAAAAGCCATAAATTCTAAATAGTCTATGGTGCGACCGCCAAAAATCACAAATTCAATTCATCCATTCCATTTGCATATCATATAAATTAAAAACATTTGCATTTCATCAAAACATATGCATCCATCAATATAAATTAACATGCATACATCCATATTCATCAATCATCATGCATAACATCAAATCATGACATGTGCATAAATAAAATAAAGTCATCTGTATATATCATCAAAAATGCCCGTAGGCTACAATGAACCGGTCCTATGACCCCACAACAAAATCCAAAAGCTCAAAAATCCCCAAAGCCTAAGGCATCGGCCACCATGATCACGCAGGATCGGTGCGACGGGAACTACCCCCCGTGGTGTGGGTCCTATGGGACCCCTCAGGGTGGTTGCTGCTAGCCCCCGCATCATGCCTACTACCCCCTCCCTCATCCAATCACCTACGATGAGATGATGTTGACTGCTCAGTATCACTGCCCCTCATCCGACGTGAAGAGCCACCTCTAGAGGGCTCAGGTACCCACCCCCGAGGTGGATGATCTCTCCCTCCAAATCCATCCGATGTCGACACCACTCCACCTCCCATCGATGGTACATCGCTACTACATCATCACGCTATGCCAGCTACGTCCGTAGGAGATCCCTCTCCCGTGCAACATCGGTATCCCCCTCCTATCGATGGTGCATAGCCCATGCATTCTCTCACTCCACTAGCTGAGCCCATAAGAGATCCCTCTCTTGCAGAGCCTCCCCTAGCTCCTCATCTCACCTCCATAGTAGCCCCACCAATCATGCATTCTCAGCGCACACCCCTACCTCCGTGTCCTCCACCACTGCCTGGTGCATAGGCGAATCTAGGACTACAGCCTGCTCTGGCTCCCACTACTCTGGGGCATCCTGCATCTCCGACTGATCTGGAACACCATAATCTGCACCCACATCATCTACCTCCACCATGTCCGCATCCTCTAGCGGAGCTCCCCAATCATCTCCTGGTGCCTCGGCACCCTCCCCTCTTGCTGCCTCCTCGCCTCCTAGTGGCCCCTCTCCCCACCATCACTGTAGTATCCACCACTGGTCATACTCTATGGTAGTCCCGATGTCATCCACATCCGGGACGTCAATCATCATATCTGAATCCTCACCAAGTGGCATGATGACTAGCCGGTCTAGAGTCCTCTCGTCCCCCCAGTGTCGATAGACCACGGGCTCACTAGGAAACCCTTGGTGCACCCCAAACTATCATGTCACTCGATTATAAGGGAAGAACTCCTGCTCGGTCCCATGCTACCCAATCAGCCACCGCTCCCTGCGTACCCATTGAGCCACTCTCCAGCCTCAGGCCAGGCTGGACAGTCCCGATAGGGGCGCCAGAACACCTCCCCTAGAGCAAGCCGAGCGAAGGCATCGACATAGTGCCCTACGACACCTGCCCACCATCGACTCTATCCTTGCTCCTCAGACCATCGCCATAGAGCCACGTAACCTATATCCTTATCCACCATCTCCGCTCGAGTCATCCATGGTAACCCCATCGGCCTCTCCATCGCTATGTGCTGCCAAGCCCAGCTCTGCAATAGATAGCTGTAGCTAATCCCCTTTCACCTTCGACGGACCTCGTACAACTCACCATAGAGCTGTGCCAGCAGTGTCTATCCCCACCTCATGATCAAAGGCTCATGCGTCGAACACTCCACCAACCGATAGACCACATCCAGCAGGTTCCATGGGAACCTCATGCCTGATGAGTCAGGTAGCAGCATGTTGGAAATGAGGCCCATGAGTACTGCATGCCTCACTCCCAACACCCCCTTCTCCAGCCACCATCGAACTAGAATCCCACCAATCTGCAGTCACCCTCTACCCTCTCCACTGGACTATCCACACCCACCTCCTCCCCATGCCCGAAGCAGTGTCGACATTGTCCGCCGATCGTGCGCGTCGTCCTGATAGGTAATCCATCTATTGAAATCCACAGAATCCGATAGACATCTTCCAAGGTCACTGTCATCTCCCTTGTTGGGAGATGGAAGGTGTTGGTCCGGGGATCCCACAAGTTGATCAGGGCCATCAGATAAGCCCGATCCCTGACCATAGGCTCCAGCTGAGTCACCTGCTTGAGCCCAAGGGCATCAAGCCACTCCCAGTCAGCCACAGCTAGCGCCTCCCGTGCTTCAGCAAAAATAGTAGGCACACGATACCGGCTCTTCACAACCTGCAAAAGAAAACAACACAAAAACATTAAAATCATGAAAAACTACATAAACAATAACATGAATATACAACACTACATCAAACAATGTACAACTCAAAAACAACAAAATTCACAAAAATTAAAACAAAAATAGTTTGTCAGTCTTAGGGTTTCTGCATTCTAAGTTTAAAACTGACAGACAACATAAAAAACAAAAAAAAACAAATTGCAAATACAGTTTGTCAGTCTTAGGGTTTTTGCATTCTAAGTTTAAAACTGATAGACAACATAAAAAAAAACAAATTGTCAAATACAGTGTGTCAGTCTTAGGGTTTCTGTATTCTAAGTTTAAATTTCATTAACCCTAAAAAACAAATCCCTCTTAAACTGGGTTTCATTTTTACAAAGCCAACTAAAAAAAAAAAAAATTAAACTAAGTTTTGAACTCAGTTTTTTCTTACCTAATTCATAATACAAGTCACGCATAACGACATACAGTTAATCAAGGTTTTTCAAATCAACAACAAACTACAAAAGAAGCAACAAATTGCGGTATTAAAAATTGTAAACAACAAAAAGGCAATAACGAGGAGGATCACTTACTGGTCTCGCTTGCTCTGCCACTCGATCCAGTTCATGCACTCATGATGTCAGGAGAAATTTGGCAGTGCTTCGCTTCGTAGAATTAACCTCCTCCTCCTCAGAGCTCCAATTTGCCAGGAAAAACAAAGGCAAATGAGCCCAAAACTTAGTTTTGGCCTTTAAATAGGTAGTTTAAGCTTGTAATCGTTCTTCCCTGGGATGAGCACTCTGGTTAGCGCTCATCCCACCCTGGGATGAATACTAAACTGGTATTCGTCCCACCCAGAAACGAATTTCAAAAAAAAAATTGCACAAAAATGACCCAACAACGAACAATAAACTTGCCCGATGAAAGTGCTTTTGCACTTGACATTTCGGGCATGCAAAATAGATGTCGGGGTCACAAATCCTCACTATCCTACTCCCTAAGAAGGCTACCATAGCTGGACCGCTCCATGGGAGGATGGATTTTTGAGAATTTCATCCCCAAGTGGCGTCGCAAAACGGGTCCACACCCAACCAAAAATAGCAATAACATTGTCGAACGAAGGCGCCTTTGCGCCTGAAATTCTTGGCATCCAAAATAGATGTTGGGGTTACAAATTGTCACTATCCTACTCCCTAAGAAGGCCACCATGGCCGGACCGCTCCATGGGAAGATGGATTTTTGCCAATTTTAGCTCCAAAAAGCGTCACCAAAAGGGTTAACACCCACCAAAAATAGGTCTAAATGTCGGAAAACTGCACACACATTTAACGCTAAACATCTGAAGGCACCCTTACACAAGTCATCTTGGGTCAAGCGACTCGTCGCTTTTCTCATGTTGGTCATTCCCTCATCGATTCGTCGCTTGAGGGGGTAGTCACACTTAGTCACCAATCAACAAATACACACCCAATCATGGAAATGGCATGCATTCAAAGAATCATTGACAAAGACAATCACGCTCCTGCTTGGGGCAGTAAACAAGCAATAATCACAAGCTGATCAATCACTTGGCATTCATGAATCATGAACTCAAGGTTCCCATAGACAAAAGGTTGCGCCCTTTGCCTATTCATGACTGATCAATGTCCAAGCTCAAGTAACACCTCACCGAAAAAGGTTAACACTTGAATTGAGTTCCTTCACTCGTCAGAAGCAAGGATTCAAGAATGCATGCCCTTTCCATACTTGGGGCATCAAAAGTTGGTTAGGTTACTAAGAAACCCTAATCATTAGTGCTTTGGTTATCTATTTTTGCTCGACGCTATGCCTTGCACAACGCATCCCAAAAAGGGGCATCTAGTAGACACCAAAACAACACCAATCCGATTATGTGACTGCAAACACTGATCGCATTGACACACACAGCCCCAAGGGCAGCCCCCAGAGGTTAAACAGTGGTCCTAACCACTCTCACAATAGTTTTGGAAGGTCAGAGATCAATTTGGCACCTTCAGGCACTTTGCTCAATACTCGTTTCACCCAGGGACGATTTCAAACTGGGATTCACCCCACCCAGGGATGAATAGCAGTATTCGCTCCAGGGTGGGGCGAATAGCAGGTTTGATGGGAAAAAAGTCAAATCTTGACAAATGGCAGCTCAGATCCACCACTTAACGCTTCCTTCATCGCATGGGAGTGTGGGTGAGCATTTTCGAGCATTAGAGGCAGTGGGTCATGAAGTCCCTAATTAGGAATCTCCCTCCCCGGGAAGGCATGATTGCCAAGTGGCACCTCTGCATGCTCAATTCAAGAGACCTCCAGGTCTATAAATTGGTGAGTTTCCTCACCCCAAAATATATAGAGAAGGAGCATTTTTGAGCAACGAAGTGCTGCCATTTTACCTCCCCACACACGCCCTTGTTTGATTTGTGCCTTTCACATCCTTGATCTCTTTTAGAGAGGAGGTCATTGGGTGACCATTGGAAGGTCAAATATTGAGCCCAAAACCCGACATTTTGCCACAACATACCACCCAATTTGCCGACAACACTTTACAAGAGATTTTGGACCCATCCCAAGTGGATTGGTGCCGAAATCAAGCCCCAAACGATGGGCGGCCTGCCCCGGGCGCCCCCGCACTACTGCAGATCTAATCGTCCCCTTTAGGAGCGATTAGGAATCTATGGCAGATTTTCCTCCTGTCATTTCTTTTGCATTTCATCTTATGCTGCTTAGATAGTTTGCAATTTCAATTTCATAACGTTTTGAGCAAATCTTATCATGTTTCATCATTTTTCCGTCTTTACTAACTTGCAGAGGGCATCATCAAAATCTAGGTGTTAGAGGCCAAATTGGGGAAATCTGACCATCTGGGTCATCCCAAAATACCCCCAATTAGCTAACCCCCACTTTTGCAGGAGATTTGGAGCTGTCTAGATGTGACATTTGGAGCGGTGCTATCTCGGCATTTTTGTTGCAGGTCTATTCGTCCCGCCCCGGAGCGAATTCAAATCTGTGAGGAATTTCTCGACTGTTCCATTTGCAGTGTTTCCTTTGTGAGGTCTTGATGCCCCTGTCAAATTTTTAGATCATTTGGATATATGTTAGTTATCGTTTTATTTATTCTTTGCATGCACTAATCGTAGGCTTGGGGATTGCATGTTTCATCTCATCCGCAGGTGCTACTGACTGTTTCTTGTTTCTTTGAATGCAGGATCTGGACGTTAGAGGAGCAACGAAGGGTCAAGACTCATCAACGCAAGCGGCGGCGATGTTTGGTCCGCCCACTTTACATGTGGGCACGCGGAAGAAGGATGGCTATCCATGGATGTAACAAAGAAACAAATTTAACGCTCCTCGCCCCTAAAAAGGGAGGAGGCGAATTGTAACCGAATTCTGAAACATATCAATAAAAGAAAGGGTTGTTTTCCGCATTGGCTTTTCATTTGGGTTTCAATTCGTTTATGCTTTTCCTATTTCATGCATTTTCAATTCGTAGGACTTAGCGTTAAGTTTAGTTCCATTTTGCATCGTACTTGGAGCTTTTCCTTTTTTGTTTCCGTATCCTCGTGCTTTCATAGTCATAATGTGATATTTAGAGAAACAAAAGGGGTTCTAAAATAGGAAACGCAACCAAGAAAAGAACCAGAAATAGTGTAGGTAAAATTGGAACAGGAGGAAGAAATTATGGTAGAACCTGAATTATAGAGATATTCTGAAGAGGAATATTCAGAGGAAGAAGGTAAGGAGGAAGCTAAATATGCACAACCTAGAACTCTAATTTTGAGAAGATCGTATGAAGAGATAAGACTTCCAAACAGGTATAGTCTTTAAATTTTTATTCTACATTTAATTTATCAGTTACTTACGAATAACCTAATATGGTAAAGGAGACACTTCAGTCAAGTGAGAATACGTCTGGGAAAAAGGCTATGGAAGAATAAATGGAGTCCCTGGATAAAATTAAGACATGGGACTTGGTTAAATTACCTCATGGCAGAAACCTATTATTTGTAAGTGGATATTCAATAAGAAGTACAATGTAGAGGAAAATTTGGAAAAGTACAAGGCTCGCTTGGTAGAAAAATTATTTTCTTAGGTTGAGGAAATTGACTTTGGTGAGATTTTTTCTCCTGTGGCTAAAATAACTTCAATCATATTTATGTTGGCTATTTTTTCTACTTTTGATTTTGAAATAGAACATATGGATGTAAAGATAGATTAGTTACATGGTGAACTTCATGAATATATATATATATATATATATATATATATATATATATATATATATATATATATATATAGTCACAACTATAATTTTTTAAGGTAAAAAGTAAGGAGGACCTAGTATGCAAGCTGAAGAAGTCTCTTTATGGATTGAAGTAGTATCCAAGGATGTGCAACCAAAAAATTTGATAGATTTTTCTTAACACTTGGGCTTGGAAAAAGCAAAGAAGATCCATGTGTATATTTCAAAAAGGAAGGTAAAAGTTTTGTTATCGTTGTATTGTATGTGGATGACATTTTATTAATTGGTAATAGTAAGCAAATTATAAAGTTATTAAAATCTCAGTTATGTTCTAATTTTGACATGAATGATTTATGCATAGAAAAAATTATTTTAGGTATGGAAATAATAAGGGATCTTGCAAATAGAAATTTGTGGTTAAATCAAAGGAAATATGTTGATTTGATACTACATAAGTTTAGGATGTATGATTATAAACCAATATGTACTCCATATTTGGTTGGTCAAAAGTTATCTACTGAACAATGTCCTAAAATAGATAATAAAATTGAAGAAATGCATCATGTTCCTTATGGTAGTGTTGTGGGTAGTCTGATGTATGCAATGGTCTGTACAAGACTTGATATTGCACATGTAGTAGGATTAGTTAGAAAATATATGTCAAATATAGGAAAAAAACATTGGACTATTGTGAAGAGGATCTTTAGATACTTGTGTGGAACTACAAATTATGCTATCTATTATGGAGGAAATTTTGGAGGTAATGATATTGTAAATCTACAAGGGTTTGTGGATGTTGACTGGGTTGGAGATATTGATAAGAGAATATCTATGAGTACTTATGTGTTCAAGATGTTTGGAGGGGTAGTAATTTGGATGAGTAAAAAGAAATCAGTTGTTGCTTTACTTACTACAGAAGAAGAGTACATTGCAATAACTCACACCTATAAAGAAGTAGTGTGACTATAAAAGTTATGTTCAATAGTTGGTGTCAAATAAAAGGATATGAGAATTTATAGTGATAGTCAAAGTGCAATGTTTTTGGCCAATAATCCTTGCTTTCATGATTATTCAAATATATTGATATCAAGTACCATTTTGTGAGAGATATGGTTGAAGAGAACTGGGTGATATTGAAGAAAGTTGATATAGAGAATAATACTATTGATTCATTAAAAAAGGTTGTACCTGCTCAAAAATTTTCTTGGTGTAGAAGATCTATGGGTATGGTTACCCTTGAGAGTTGACAATGGTAGCTTTTTACACCTATGGAATGTATTCAACAAATGGGAGAATGTTGGAAATATGTTGAATATTTTCCATGTTATTCTGGTGGGGATAACACTAAAAGGTATTGGACACTATGTACCTATACTCATCGAGATTTTGGGCCAATTCAGACCCTGAACAGGGGTTTGGGGGTGGTAGCCCTTCGAAAACTAGGAATTCCAAGATCAAAAAATTGACATGGCACCAAATGGTTCTAAGAAATTGGGAATCACTTGTTAGTCAGAGAGACTTATGAGGCCTAGAAATACCTCATTTTTCCACTATGTTTGACATATAAAAACTACAATATTACCAAATATAATAAATTTAATTTCCAAATAGTTGATTAGAATATATTATTTGTTAATTTTTTGCATGATTTTATGTTAGGAACACTATATCTCTAGTTTTGACTATTTTTAGCATTTTATGCACTATTTCAGTTGATTAAGTGGAAAATAAAACATGCATTTAAATTAGCCAACTATTGTATGTTGATGTCCATTAACTTCACAATTATTTTTCAATGTTTTCCTACCTCTTCAACTTGTTTGAAATTCACATTGGAGCAAAATTTTTAGGACTATCATAAATCTAGAAATATGCAGAAAACAACCATATACAAATCAACATGTTGTCACTTTATAGGAGCACCTTGAAATTGTAAAGCAAAGCATGAGTAAATGGATGTAATGAGTTCATAGGAACTAAATAAGATATATTACCTATTTATAAGCACTCCCACATGGTCTAAATAGACAAAAATAAGGTATAACAGAGCAGAGACAATTGTGCAACACTATTTCATAGTGTTAGCATGGTTACTATAATTGTCATAGAAATTGTCAACATAAAATGATGGCAAAAGTTGGAAATAATTGCTAAAATATAGGGAAGATATCCTATGTAATTAAACCTTCTTTATTAATCATTTTTATTACAGCTGAGCATAAATCCTATTTTTGTTTCTGATATTCTAAAGATCTTCGAAATAAGGGGGAAAGATGCTTGTTTGAGTCTAAAATATATTTGAATTCCTAAATTAGTAGGGAAATGATATTTTAAGGAATATACAGGTGTACAATATATTTCTAAGACTCATCGAATGTAATCCCACCACTGAATATGTCTTCTAAGGGCCAATGAATGTTGCTATAGCATAAACTATCCAAAATAAGACTTATTTAGTTGTAGATTATTTGGAAAATCCCTATAAAATAAAAAATAGGCTAATATGAGCATGAGATACATTGTAATATTTTATTATAAATAATACAACTCCATCCTTGGTTGAGATATTAGGATTAGTTGATAGGATAGTAGTTATTAGCAACAAATAGTACAGTGCAACATTTTTTGTAATAGTTATGATAGAAATAAAGTGCAGTTCTTTTATTAATTTATGTTCATGAGTGAGTGTGAGTGTTAATTAGCTAAAGAGGAGGTTTTCCACCTTCTTCTAGATCAGGAAGCTTGGGCCCACTTCCAGGCCTAGAAGGAGGATTTTTATGACAGGTTTTTCTATAATTTTGTTGCAGCAAAATTAACAGATTGCTTGTCAGATTTCATTTTCTTGTTTTAAGTTTGTGTGATGTTATTTATGTTTTCTATTATATTTTTGTGCATCCAATGTGTGTATGTCAACTGAAAAATTATATTAGACCTATGTTTTTTCCTGTTCCCTCTAGTTTCCATGTTCCCCTATTTTTATGTTTCAGCAACTTTCTATTTTCAGCAGATTTAATTTTGATATCAATTCTTACAGCAGAAGCTTGACGACCTTTTATAATAGGAAATTGACAAGTGTTTTTAGAATAAGTTTTATTTCCAAGAATCATTTAAATTCTACAAGAGTAAACTAGATTTCAATTCTGCAAGTGTAATTTAGGATTTCAATTTAGCAACATTTTAATTTTGTTATTTCAATTCTGCAAAAGTAAATTAGATTTCAATTCAACAATTTCAAATTCTTGCACTTGTAGTTAATTTTAAATTTTTGCAACTTAGAATTAGTTTTAAATTCTTGCAAGTTTCCATTATGCAGACTAGGTTTAGTGTGACACCAAAAGGCTAAACTAACATGTGTTTCACCTAATAAATGCTTGAAATTTGAATGCTTGAATTGTTCTCTGCCCTAAATTTCTATCATAAAGATCCTTGAACACCACCTCGGATTGATAAATCATAATATTAAATGATGTTATTAATGACATGCATCAGATACATAAACACACCAAATTATTTCATATGATTTAGAAATAAGTCGACTATAAGGTCAAAGTTTTGGTATGAAGAGTTAAGGGAAAATATGCATCCACCCTCTACATATTATGGGCCCTAGAGGACAACGCATACTATGGTTTAGACCTAATTCTGGAACATGTAGATAATAAATGAGTATATATATCTTTACTAAATGGCATCTCCATTGGATTTGGTTGATCTCGTCCACTTGGGTGACTGGTTGTAGTAGTCTTGAACCCAAAAGTGGTATGTTATGTTTGTGTTGTATTGTTTGTATTGATTCTAAAAGCAATTGGATGATCTAGAATGATGATAGTGTGAATGCAAAACTTGAAAGCTAGGAAAACATTTTATACTAAGAGATAAACTTTATTGGAAAAAAATACCCTGAATTTTGGTGATATTTTATCGAACAACCAAGTGGATAATCACGAAGAGGAAAATGTATTATAAGATCACAAATGGATCTCAAGATCTACTTAAACTTGAAAAATAATAGATGTAGAATTAAGACAAATAAAGCTAAAATCATTCTACCAAAGCAACCATGGGGTGTCTAGGGGACAGAAATATAATTCCAAATCCCATAAATTAAGTGCCCCTCTTGGAATTTTAGAGGCATGAATGGGATTTCTAAAAAATGGGTGATTGCTTCCCTACGTAAATTTTGTTTTCCTAATATTTATTTCCTATAAGAAATCAAGTTGGATGGTCAATGTATAGAAGTTTTTGGAAGAATAATTTGGAAATAAGCCCATTTTGTTGCAAGCCCAGCCAATGGTTCCTCTAGAGGACTCCTTTATCTTTGGGATGCCAACAAGTTTGAGGGCTCTATAATTTCTTCCTCGGGTAGGATTATAAATATTCTCTTCTATAACAGAGAGTAATAAAATATGGTTTATGACTAACTTGTATGCAAAAAAATCTAGACCTAGTAGAAACTTGTTATGATATACTCTAAGTTCCGTAAGAAATATTTTTTATCAAGAAGATTGGTGCCTAGAATGGAATTTTAATTCTCCTTTATTTTGTTTAGATAAAAAAGGAGGGAACCCCCCAATATCAAAAAGCTTGGAAGAGTTTGCAGATTTGGTGAATGGCAATGAAGTAGTGGATTTTAAGTTAAATGATTTAAAGTATACTTGGAGCAAGATGAGAGTGGGTAACCAACTCATTCAAATCAGGTTAGACAGGGTTCTTGTCTCCATGGAGTACCTTCTACTATTTTGAAATCTATTTCTCTATTCTCTACCCAAACTTGGTTTCAATCAAAAGTCCTTATATTTTGAAGTGGACCAAGAAAAAACCAGATTCCCTAGGCTATTTAGGTTTGAGGCAATGTGGTTCCTTCATCCTTAGTTGGAAGCTAAAATCAAAAATTGTTGGTGAAAAATGGGCCAAGGCTTTAGCCTTTCTAAAATTTTGGTGAATCATAGAGTTGTTAAAAGTGGTCTTAAAGAATAGAATAAAAGGGTTTTTGGGAATATTTTACAAAAGAAAAAAGATCCAAAAAGTCAAATAAAAGCTATTGAATCTAAGATAGAAAGAGATTAAATACAAAGAAAATGATTTGATCATCGAATTTCATAACACTATTTCCAAGGAGGAAATTTTATGGAAATAGAAGTCTAGGGTTCTTTGGCTAAAGGAGGGAAATACAAATTCTATTTTTTTTCACATCACAACCTTGAAACACAAAAGCACCAATAGACTTAGAGAAATTTTAAAATTTGATGGATCTAATGCTACCCAAATTAATTATGTGATATTTGAGGTTGTAGATTTTTTAGAAATCTCATTGAGGTAGAAGAGGTTTGTAATGAGGAAGCTCAAAATAAGCTACATAGTAGTATTTCAAAGCTTGTCATGACTGATATGAATCAATCCCTTGTCTCTTCCTTCAGTGATGAGGAAGTCAGAGCTTCTATATTTGTAATGGAAGTATTGAAGGCTCCAGATCTTGATATTTTTCCACCCTCTATTTCTAGAAGTATTGGGATATTATGGGGAATATATTGTTTATGCCCTTCGGGAGGTCCAAACAATTAATCATATCCTATTTGAAGTTAATTTTATTTTTTTTACTCTGATACACAATACTATTGGTGCAAAGGACTTTGGTGCCTTTAAACCCATCAACTTATGTAACACTGTTTATAAATTTTTGACAAAGACCCCTTTTAACAAAATGGAAACATTTTCTTCTAGCCTTGATTGATTCAACCCAAAGTGAATTCATGCTAGTGAGATAGATCTTGGAAAATATCATAATTGTCCATAAAATCCCTCATTTAGCTAATAAATGTAGAGTTGGTGTCCTCCTAAAATTAGCCATGAACAAAGCTTAAAATAGAGTTTCGTGGGAGATTTTGTTAAAGGTTTTTGTAAATTTTATTTCTTGCAAAAGTTGGATAAAACTTGTTCATGCTTGTATCTCTTTTACCAAGTTTTTGGTCTTAATAAATGGATCCCTGACATGTTATTTTTCAAATCTAAGAGGCATTCATCAAGGGGACCCCTTGTTCCCTTACTTCTATATCTTACTGGTAAAATATCTAGGTAGGGCTATCAAGTTAGAAATATTTATGAAATTTATCAAGCCTGCTTTGCCAATGGATCCAATTTCTCATTACCAATTTGTAAATAATGTTCTACACTCCCTCCTTGGTTTAGTTCTCTAAGTAAAGGTGCTAAAAGGACTCTTAGAGGTATTTGAAATTACAACTAGGCAAAAGATCAATTATATAAAAAAAAAATCTTCCTTTTGAATACTCCCTTAACGACGTAGAGGATAATTGCTCACATCTTGAATTATAAGGTGGTTTTCCTCCCATCTCTTTACCTTGGAATACCTTTATTTAAATGTAGGATCTGGGATTCACTTTGGGAACTTGGGATGGAAATATTGTAGAGGAAGTTGATCATGTGGAAAGGATCCCTCCTCAGCCCAATTACAAATGCTACCCTAGTAAATTCTACTCTTCAGAGCATCCAAACCCTCTTATTACCTATGTTTAGAATTCCTAATAAAATTTTATCAAAAATTGAACATATTCAAAAGTTATTTCTTTGGTATGGGTCTGATGAGAACAAAATATTTCACTTAGTTGGTTGGGAGTAAGTCTATAGACCCAAAAAGGATGGTGGATTAGGTCTCTATAACATGAATGAATAAGGCTCTGGTTGTAAAATAGGGATGTATGTTGGAAAATCAAACTAAAACTAGTAGGGTCAACATTGTGTTGGAAAAGTACTTGATACAAGAGAATATTTTGTGTATTGATCCTCTATTGACTTTTGGTTTAGCTTTTTGGTCTAGTTCACAAAATTTGAGGGTAGTATTCTCCAAAGGTTATAGGTGGAGGTTGGGTGATAGACTTAAGATTTATTTCTACAAAGATATTTGGCTGATGGACCAATCCCTTACATAAATTTTAAATCTGACATGTTTAGAGCCTAAGACTAGATTTGTCTTTGAGTGTAAGGTGGCTGAATTTATCAAGGTGGTCAATAGGCTAAATATTTAGAAATCATTAGACCTTTTTATTCTCAATAATTCTAAACTTGAAGCTTGGATTGCAATTTCTAATAAGTTGAAGTTTTGAGTCATTAAACAGAGAAATGAAGAGGATGGAATCTTCTAGGCAGGGGAAAATAATGGAACCTTTTCAATCAAGTTCACCTAAAATTTGTTAGCTATAAGGACTTCTCTATGGATTCCACCTTTCAAAGTGTGGATTAAAGGTCTAACACGAAAGGTGAATACCTTTTTTTGGCTGGCAACTCAGAATTTGACCATTTAAAATCTTGAAAAAATAGGTTGGTTGGTGCCAAAAAGATGCTACATCTATGGTGCTAACGAGAGCACACAAGTTATCTATTCTTTAAATGTTAAATTCCATATGGAAGTTCTTAAGTATATTTTTAATTTTTTGAGATTGATTTGGGTGGTATCGATTTCACTTGTTTATGTGTGCACTCAATGGCCATCTCATTTTTACTCTTCAAGGCTGAAATATTTTTGGAACTTCTATTTACCACATATTTTTTGGCTAGTGTGGAAGAAGAGGAATTGTAGAAGTTTTAAAAATATCAAAAGATATTATGCCTATATTTGCAACAAAGCCTTGGCTTCTACCCTAGAGAATGTGTCATCTCTGGCTTTAGAGGAGGGTATAATTTATGAGGCTGAGCTTGAAAGGAATATTGGATTTCAATAGAGCAATAGAGTTGTTGGGCATACTCATCCTAGTCCTTAGGTCCTTGTGAGGTGATAACATCCTTCTCTAGGCTAGGTTAAATTGAACTTTGATGGAGCTTCAAAGGGTAGTCATGGTATTGCTGGTGCTAGTGGGGTGCTTAGGGATGATAGAGATGGGCTTCTATTGGTGTATGCTAAATTTTTAGATACCCAGACTTGCCATGTTATGAAGGCCAAAGCCCTTTACCAAGGTCTCCTACTTGTGGAGAATATGGGGTACCAAAAAGTTTGCATTGAATGAGACTTTCTTAATATTATAAACTTTGTCAAAGGTGATTCAATCCATGGTTGGAACATTGAGGTTATTATTATGGAATCTAGATGGATTTTTCAGGCTAGAGATGCAGGGAGAAAGCAATCTTTAGAGAAGGAAACTGTCACGCTAACTTTATGGTAAACCTAGGTATAAGTCTTAATGGTCTATCAATTGGATTTAGTGATTCATGCTTCTTGATGCTCTCTACGCTTTTACTATTTATGAAAAAAGGTTTTGTGGTGCAGCCGTGTGGAATTTTTGGTTGGTTGGGGGCTCACTAGTGTTGTTCTAATTTTATTTCTTCTATCAAGTTGTAGTTGGTTCACTTGTTGATAGATGTCTATTTGGAGTGCTAGTTATTCCTGCTTTTGTATTGTTGGTCTTAGGCCAAGTTTTACAAAACTTCTCCCTTTGTAAAAGGTTTAGAAAACCTTTTAAAACCACTTGTATATCTAATATATATATATATATATATATATATATATATATATATATATAATATTTTATTATTTAATAAGAATGACCGCAATAAAAATACATACAACTTATTAAAAACAATCTAAAAATCCATATACTGTGTAACTTCTAATGTAATAGCTGCCATGTACACCACTTTTATGTATCCATGTGCAGAATAAAAAGTGACAATGTAGCAGTCTAATAAGGTATTAGAGAAGTGATCAAAATTGATAAGAGTCAAATTATGCACACTTACACAGAAATTTATTGTTATGAAATTCAGAGTGAACCAGCTGTGTGAGATATATAAACATTACAACCCAAGAAGAAACTTGAAAGACACCCGAAGAGAAAAGATTCCAGTAGTTTCAATAGTCTTAACTTTTGATATAATGAGTCAAGACCATCTATCTAATAAATAGATTGACAGATTTTTTATTCTCAAGAATGTGTCTGCTATATGTTTAGGTTAGAGGTGTAGATCAATTGGTTCATGCGAACCTCATAAGAAGGCGGAGGTCCAAGGTTCAAATCTAGGGTTTAAAATGATTATGGCATGGTGGTTATAAGGGCGGACTGTGTGAAGATCTGTGTCGCAGCTTCTGGAGCCGACAGCGTAGAATACTGTAACGGCCATAAATGCTGGTTTAAAATAATTGTGGCATGGTGGTTATAAGGGCGAACTGTGCAAAAATTTGTGTGGCAGCTTCTGGAGCAGACAGCGTAGAATACTGTAATGGACATAAAAGCTGGACAGTCTGCCCATAAAAGCTGGACAGCCTGCCCGAATTTGTGGCGGCTACGAATTCGTCCATGTAAATAAAAAATAAATAAATAAATTGATTGACAGAAAGATTTACACGGAGAAATCCATTGCGAATCTACCGTCAAGCTTAACCATTACAATTATTTAAGATATACAAAAACATGAGACTATAAAGGAATTTTGTTGAGGAATTCAATTACAATTATTGCTACAATCCTCTACAGACTTCCGTGCTTTCTTCTCATCTCTTTCTGCAAAAAAAACACAACCTCGTGCACTCTCAGAATACTAAAAATTGAATTTTTATTATGGAATAAGATATTTAAAACATTGTAGGATATTTAAACCGTCATGGCGTCTCATCATGGTATTTTATGATATATTCTAACACCATATATAAATTGCACATGTTGAAGGATTCATTCGCCACAAGGTTTTATTCTCACTGGAGTTTCAGTGCTAGAGTCGATAAGGAAATGAACATATAATATTTTATTTTAAGCATACACGGGTTGAAGGAAAAAAGAAACGTGGTTTGAATGGGAACAAATGGAAAGAAGTTGGTAAGCAACAAAGCTGTGTCGTCCCATATAAAATCAAATATTTAATTGTAAGTATGGTTCCCATAAATAAGTATGGTTTGTGTGGGATATCTATATAATTATAATTATAATTTTTTTTTCAAAAATTTAAATTCAAACCTTATGTATTGGGCGGAATGTAGGGTGTAAATAAGTTTATGTACCAAAAAATAATAATAACTATGCGTCCATTTAAAATAAAATATTATGAGTTAAGTATACCAGTCTACACAGTGCCCGTAGTTTTGGTTTGCTTTCGGTTTGCTTTCCGGGTGTAGAGTGTAAATCAGTTTGTGTATGGAAACGAATGTAATGTGTAAATAAGTTTTTGTATGAAATCGAATGTAATAGGTAAATGAGTTTGTGTACCAAAAAGTATGCTTCAATTTAAAATAAAATATTATGAATTAGATATACTAGTCTACACAATGCCGATAGTTTGGCTTGCTCTCTATCAATATTAATGAAACCTAAAAGAATAATAATAAAACAAGTTGTAATAATTAAATATTATAGCATTTAAATTACTTAAGAGTCCTATTGAGACTGTATCTTTTGGATTTATAACTCTTCGGTTTGTTATTTTCGGAGGACAATTATTAATATTAACTTATAATAGTAAGGTAATCATTAATTATCTATAACATTGGCAAATGGAGGAATTTTGAGCTCATGGGAAGTGACACAGTCCTCCCAATACCAAAGTTGAACTCATGGAATTTGTATTTAACAATTCTCAAGCATTAAGAGATCTAGTTTCATTTCATAAGGGTTCTAAAATATTAAAATAGATAAGTCAATCTACTTAAATAATAAATTTATTAAACCTTCCCGAACTTGAGGAGCAACATGGAGCAATATTTTTCACAACATGGTGACTACACCCATATTAATGTTGGCAGACAGAGGATTGATAGAGAGTTGATGGAGGGTAGATATCATTCTATACAACGGCGTCTCAGTGAAGATTCATGGTATCCACATATATACGGCCTATGAAATCTTTATCACTGTTATTGTGGCAATATATTTTTACATCGTAACTTTATTGGAAGTAGATTGAATGTAAATCGTTCTTTCTCTGTAAAGTAGATGAAAAGATGGGTTAACTGGTTTAAAGTATAGACTATTAAAACACAGCGCAATTCTTAGTCAAGTATGATCATAAAGGATTATCTACGTTATTCCTTCCCAAAAACTTGAGACTCCAAGGATACAATGAAAACCGATTCCCCTACGTAGCTTGATAGACCTTACTTTCTTTGCACGTTTTGTTTTTGTCCTCTCTGTATGCGAGGGCTTGAAGATTCCATGTCGTGTACACTTATCATTTCGTATTTCGAAAGATAACAAAGAGGTATGATATAAACGTCATTCTAGTGAACCAGATTTTTCATATATATAATCCTCTCGCTCCATGACGACAGTTGAATAAGACAGAAAAATGACGAAGCAATTAGTTTTTTAATTTACATGGTACTACCAATCCTGTAGGTTGTCAAACTTTTTATAGATACAGATTCATTTAGAAAACACCACACAATTCATCTTTATAATTATCATATCACAATCATTTTAAATTTTGTTGTTTTTTTTATTACATATAACTAACTTATTTGAATTGTTTGAAACATTTACACTTGAGAAATCTCTTACAAATCTGCTGCCAAATTTGTCTGTCAGAACAGTTTCTATACTCCTCTAAAGATCTCCGTGTAATTTTACCCGTCTCTTCCTGGAAAGCATAAAAAACGGACAAGTATTCCGTAACTACACACAACAACCATATCCAAAAACGGTAATAACCAAAATGGAAATCCGAATCTATAATAACTTACTGTAATTAGGTTTTCCTCGCTTAAACTGTCCATAAGATTGAGTAAAATATCACAGGTGTACTCTGGATGGCCTTGAATTCCCAGAATGTGATCCCCTACACTAAACATTTCAATCTCCGTCTTATTTGATGAAGCAATTATCTCTGCGCCCGACGGAATCTCTGTAACCTAATCCATACAAGACAATTCTAAACATTAAATACAAGCCACTTCCATATTATAATAAAATAAGTGACAATCCAAGATTGTTAGAAAAGAATATAACCTTGTCTTGATGAATTTCCAGTATATCAAGACTGGCAGGAATTTTCAATCCGTGTAAACACTTTTTGGTGAAGAAAGAGGAATGGAAGTTTACAGAAGTGACGCCAATGTCCCATCCGAGGGATGATCTACCACTTTTGCCTCCCAAAGCCCTGCACAAAACCTGATGGCCGAAGCAGATTCCCAGAACTTTGACGCACATTACATGGAGGGTTCGCAGCAATTGACAGAGCTCCACAACCCAAAGGGCGTCGCGATGGGCGTCACTCTTGCTTCCCGTCACCACAAATCCGTCATAGTTATCAAGGTCTTCGTACGCAGGGAATTGACGGTCGTAGGCTCTGAACATCTCCCACGTCTCGCCATTCTCACCCAGCAAGCTCACAAACAAATTAAAATACCCACCATACATTTTCTTCACGTAATTTCTGTCGGGAGATGCTAACAGAACTCCAAATCTATTGTTACCCATCTAACTACAATTAAAATTATAATCTTATCTCTATTCGTTTCAGAGAAAAATTATTCGTTTCAGAGAAAAATTATAAACGAACGATGGTTGGACTCCCCGAAATCTATAGAGATTTATAGACTATCTACCCAATCCAGAGACGTAGAACATGGCGATATCTAGATTTACGCAGTTTTTCAAGCGTGACAAATATCATTTCACATTATAATATGAAAATGCGATATGACGTGGAATGACTGTACATCCTGCTATTTAATTATAGTATAATATGAAACACACGCAACATGTTTTTCATACGGTGAACAATTGACTTGCCCCGAGGTTTCTTAATACTTCCACGAGAATCTCACGTTTCTTATTATAATTAACATTGAATGATTGTAGCTTAAAATTTCTTATTATAATTAAAAAATCAACGCGGGTTTAAAACAAGTAGCAACCAAGAAAGGAGTTTCACAAAATTAAAGTCGCAATTTATACATAAACTAGCATGTTGTCCAAGTTCTTGTAAAACAAATATGAATGATATATAATCTTAGATACATAAGTACTTCAAAAGATTTTTTTTTAAAATAAAGTGCATGAAAAGTTTTATTTATTTATTTTTAAATTAGGCAAGGACTTCGCATTCAAATAAGTTGTTATTATATGTTGTTAGGAAAAAAATTACATTTAATGATTTTTATTCATATAACTTAAAAACAAAATAAATTTATTTATATTTTTAATATATATAATAATATTAGTTATGTGGGTGACTATGTGAGGGAGTGGATGTATGGTTGTTAAATTTTCTATGGTTGAGAAGAAAATGCTCAACCCCGTAAAATTTCTCACACTAACCTAATATATATATACCAATGTTATAAATTTGTTTATATTAAATTCTTTCATACCACTTTAAATCTTTTCAAACCTATTTTTACTAACCTAATATATATATACCAATGTTATAAATTTATTTATATTAAATTCTTTCATACCACTTTAAATCTTTTCAAACCTATTTTTATGAATGATTATGTGGAGAGTTATAGTGGTCAAAAAAAAGTAGACTAAGTGTTTAACAAATGTCATTGAGCAACCCTGTAAAATTTCTCACACTAACCTAGTATATATATACCAATGTTATAAATTTATTTATATTAAGTTCTTTCTTACCACTTTAAATCTTTTGAAACCTATTTTTATGAATGATTATGTGAAGAGTTATAGTCGTCAAAAAAAAAAAAGTAGACTAAGTGGTTAACAAATGTCATTCATCATTAATTCAAGAAGCAAGATTGAAAAGAATATGTAGGATACCTACAAGTCAATTGGGTATAATTATAATATAAAATTATTGTTAAAAATAAATAGCATGAGACAAAAAAAAAATGCCATGAAATACTCTTCTCACTAGTTACATGAGATTAAACTTCAATGGATAATTAAAAGAGACATTAAGAACTCTATAAAGTAGATATATATTGTGAAAAGAGGAAAAAGAGATTATTCAATTGGTTGTTGTTAAAATAAGTGAATATTCTCCTAAGTTCTATTAGGATAGACACACTTGAGTTTCCACTCCTCCACGTGTAAGGAGAACACTCGGTGGTGTCTTCATCACATTTGATAAGCTGTTGTAATACAATGGCTCTCAATGATCAACTTTGCTATTTATACAAAGTTGAAATTTGGAATAAATCAATCAGTTCTACTCTTTTCTTCATACTTGTGTAATGCTTTGCATGTCTATTTTGGGAAATTCTAACATGGTACCAGAGCAGGATAGATTTTTCTAGCATTCCCTCTTGAAGATTCTCGAAGCTGGTTCTTTGTATCTTCTGTTGGCTTCTTTTTTTTGGCCTTCCATAAGATCTTATATATAGTTTTATTTCAGCTATATTTTTTTATATATGTGGGTTATTCTGAAAATATTATATTTGTCTCCTTCAAGAAGGGAAGATTCATGGTCTTCTAATACAATTTTTTTTTTCAGATATACTACAATTTTTTCATCAAGATCTATCATTTTTCTTTCTTCACAGAGAAAGGGGCTCTTTTTTATGAAAAAAATACATACATAATATTTTAAACTATTTTTTCAAGCGATTATATTTTTTTCAAAATATATATTTGAAAACTTTTAAAGCTTGATATCATAGGAAATTTCTTTCCTATCATCTATGATTTATCTTCTTGTAGGCAACCTCCGATTCAACTACCCTCTACTCTCGAAGACCATTTCAGGCTCGCAAATTGAATGAAGGTTTTTTTTATGCCATCGACGTTCTTGCAACGCCTCTCCTCGGCCTCTCCATCGGTGCCCCTTTCGTAGGTGCTAAAATATCTCAAATAGAAGATCATCTAAATTTTTTTGTTTACCTCGTGTGCTTGAGATGCCATCACTCCAGTTGCCTTAAACATATTTTTTTTACAACGTTGCAAAGACACATTGTTCTTCTAACGTCTCTCACCTTGGCGTTGGGAAATCATCACCAAGCCCAAAAATTTTGGCAATTTGTTGGTTGGCGATCCCTAACGATTAAATTTAGAATAATTTAAAATCTCATTCGGTTTCCCAGTTTTCAAATCATCTCTCTTGTGCTCATTGATATTTTTTTATCATCTCTGCAACTTTGGAGCTCTCCGATTTGAGTTTTTTCATAATAATATATTCTTTGCTAGTTAAAAATATATTGTTTTCTATTACACCTTCCCTGTTTACGTTTTTTTTGCAGGTATTTCAAGGAAGAGCATCCTTTTATTAGGTTGCATCTCTCAACATAGAGAGAGCCTTGATCGAAGACGTATGCTACTTCTGTGAATGCTCAGACTGCATCCAAAGTGGCACCATTTCGTATCTCAATCGAAAGATCACATTTTACAGCTTGGACTACGTTTGAACCTCTCTCGAAGGTCTACGTCTTATTTTCAAGGTGCCATTATGTTTCTTAGCATTGTATGGAGGACCCACCATCTATGAGCACAACCACCGAGTTTCACATTTCTCAGCATAGCAGGGAGGACCCGCTGAGTCTATGATAGATATCGTTATTCATTTCCTGTCTTTCACATTTATGTGTAGGGTATCCAGATCGATTCAAAAGGGTATAGTTTTTTTAAAAACCTTTCCAAAGGTGCCTTGGTTGTCATGTGTAATTTTTTTAGGCTCTTTTATGTTCCGATTATATAACCTTCAATTTTGAAGGTTTTATTCCCAAAACCTTCTTCACTAAAGCCTTTCCAAGGCCTATTTCAAAGTGGAGATCATATTTTGTAAATATCATAAATAAAAGTGCTATTTATGGGAGGGGGGTAAAGGGTGCTATTTTTGCACCATTTCTTGTCTTACTATTTGAGGGGGTTTTCCTTTTTTTTCTTTCCTCATTCTTTTTTCATATTAAAATTTAAAGTGCACTTAATTTAATTTTGCATTTAAATATATGTTGTTATATGAACACACTCATATTAAAGGGTAATATCAAGTTGTAATTTCTTTATATATTTCCCTTCAAGTTCATATTTCTTTCAATTCTTTACTAAATTTCTAATCCTTTTCAAATTTTGTTTATAACAACTAACAAGCAAAATTAAGTTTTTTTAGAAACTAACGTCTTCTCAGGAGTTTAGGTCCTTTTTTTTTATCTTGATATTCAGTGGGCTCTATCAAAGGCATCAAAGTGCTCTATTGAGCCTTTAATCCACTAAAGGGTTGATATTTAATTAAAATCAGATCTTTAGTTTCAAACTAGTCTTCAAAATAAAAAAACTAATCCTTTATAACTATTTGTCCCTTCTATTTAATTGTATCATCCTCTCTAAGTCTCCTATCCATTTTCTTCTTTAGTGCCTTTTTTTTTGCCATTACAAAGAAAAAATGACACTTAGATTGTAACCTCATAAATAAAAAAATTTGGGGGGGTTTCTTTAGAGGGTGCCATATTCTTACACCTATTCAAAAGGATTCAAGGGGGGGTTGTTATTATTGTTGGTCATTGCCTCTTTCCTTTTTTTTTATCATTGCCTTTGCTCTAATCATTTTTTTAAGTTCCTTACTTTAACAACTGTAAGAGAAATTATTTTTTATGGTGAACCCTAATGTGTGGCATTTACTTTTAGAGATATGCTCTTTATATTAATAGAGATCTACTCTTTGTTGTTATTTCTTTCTTTAGTGCCTATTTTTTGGCCACTAAAAAGAAAAAAAGATAGGTTTGTAACCTCATTAATAATATTTTTTGGGGGGTTTTAGAGGTGCCATTTCTTGCACCTTTGTTCTAAGGCTTCAAGGGGGTGGTTGTTATTGATCTCTACTTCTTGTTTTGTCTCATTGGCTTTATTCTATTTTTTAAGAATAAGTTCTACTTTTATCAACTAAAGGAAATATTAAATGAGAAACTAATTTGTGGTTTTTTTAATTTATTTAGCCACTTAGTCATCCACTTTCATTTCATTTCAGATTTTTCTTTCAAAGGAACAAGAAGTAAAATTCATAATTTATATGTTTTAAAATTATTCATTACATCCATTCATTAAAAGCACTTCCAATTCAACAAATTCCAAGTATTGCACTTCTCAAAAACTTATAGTTTCCCTCACGTAAGGGTGGGTTATTGAGAAATACAATATCTTGGTCTAGTTTATTATCTTAAAACATAAAGCCTATGTACCACGTACCTTTCTCTCATTACTTATAGTTTCCCTCTCGTAAGGGCGGGTAATTGAGAAGATAAGTATAAAGGCCTGGCCATTTTTTTGCCTACATAAGCCTATTTCGAAGTATCAAACCTCCTCATTTACTTATAGTTTCCCTCTCATCAGGGCGGGTATATTGAGGATATTGGTATTTGTCTCAGGATTTTGTTTCCTTCTTTAAGCTCCATTGTATTCTCTAAACTAAATATACTTGAAGTCAAAGGGGGGAATTATTGGTTCACTTCAAATTTCTTTGGCAAAATGAATACAATGAATATAATTGATCCTCTCACCCCTCATAACTATCATACATGGAAACCAAAAATATTAAATCTCATTTCTCAAAAAGGGCTCACTCACTTGCTAGAAGAGAAGCAACCTAAATTTGAGAAAGAATATGAAATATTTGTTCATAAAGGCAAGATGTATGAAACAATGGGTATTATAAGCACTAATGTAAATGAAAGCTTATGGTTTTACATTACATGTTATAAAACTCCATATGAAATTTGGGAGAAACTAAAGAACTTGTTTGGGAAAGTAGATCAAATAAGATAAATGCAACTAGAGGTAGAATTAATAGCATTATCTCCTGAATACTTCAGCAATATTGTTCCTATTCCTGTCCATGTTCCTATTCCTATTCCTGTTGCTGTTCATATCCATGTTCTTGTTTCTATTCATATCCATTCTCTTGTTACTATTCATATTCATGTTCATGTTCCTGTTCCTGTTCCTATTCCTATTCTTGTTCCTATTTATACCTATTTTTGGGATGTCTCCTCTACACCATTTTATTGTATGACCATAATTATTGCAATTATAAAACTTAATGTTATTATTCCTTGGAGGTGCAAATGTCTTAGTATTTATCCTAGTGAAGCCATATCCTCTTCTATCATGAACCTTGCAATTTATTGCCTTGTGACCAAACTGATTACATGAGTAGCAATACCCATGGAAAGGTTGTTCGTTTTCATATTCTTGTCTTTCATGTGTCCTACATTGTGAAGTCATGTGCCCAAACCTATGACACAAAAAGCATATTTTATTTAAGATTCCTTGTCTTGAACTCATTGGTCTCCTATTATGATTGTTGTTCCATATGTATCTTCTTTGTGAATTGTTCATGTTTTTGAACTCTATATTGTCCAACTCATCCTTTGATGTCTCACTTTATTTCACATTGTCTTCTTATGAAGTATCTTCATCTAAATTTTCTTCTCCTCCAAAACTTGAAGTTGACTCTCCTTCCCATTTCTTTTGAACTTGTTCAAATCCAAGACCTATTTTTCTTGATGTAGTCTTTTGTATCTTGATGAACTTATCCAAGTTCTTTGAGCTATTTTTAAACCCTTTCATCTTGATCTTGGATTCCTCTAAATATTATTTTAGTAGTGCCACTTCTTGTGCTAACTTCTCACATTCCAAGATATTTTCTTCTAACTTATATTTGAACCTTTTTGACTTAGCCTTTGATTTTTCTAAATCCTCTATAAGCAATCTTCTCTCTTTATCACATTCTTGAAATTGAATCCATGTTTAGAGTGTTGTTTTATTACCTTATTTACTGTGTCAAGGGTATAGATAAGTTCTCCCTTGAGATCATAACCATTATCTTCTGAATAATCGTCTATTTGTTTGCCTTTGTCCACATATTTACTTTATTTTGGCTTGTCTTCTATATGATCACTTACTTCTTCTTCTAATGCCATTAGAAGATTTTCATCTGGTCCTTCAAGTGTATTATCATACTTATCATCACTGAAACTATAACCATCCCTTGTACAATCATATCCAATATCCAAATTTACCAGATATAAAACACTTGAGAATTACTAGAGTTTTCTTAACTGGTTTTTCTTCTTCAATCATAAATAGGACTTCATATCTATTGTTGTCTAAAAAACTAGCATCACTATCACTTGAATACTTACTTCTCTTATCCACATAGTAGCTTCTCTTTTGCCATTGAAAAAACTTTTTTCCTTGTCTACTTTGTCCATCCTTGCTTTTATTTTGATGCTTATCTCACTTATATATTTTTTATTCCTTTTTCCTATGATCCCATTTTTCTTCACCATTCTTGTCCTTGGGTTATTGATAATCTATTGAAAAATGTCTAAACTTTCCACAATTGAAATACTTAACAGATATTAGATCTCTGGATCTTATCGAATATTTATCTCTTCTACCATAATTAGCTTCTTCATCACTGGATGACTCGCTGCTTGATTTTGACTTATTATCCTTTGTCTTATTAGTTGCTTTGAATGCTGCTTCCTTCTGGGACATAGGATCTTTTGTTCTTATCTCAAATATTGTGAGCATACCAAGCAACTTATCTCTTGTTAAAGTATCACCATCTATTGATACTTCTATAGCAAAAACTTGTTCACTAAATATTTTTGGAAGAGATCTTAAGACTTTATCACAAACATCATATTCATCAATCTTCATACCAAGTCCTCGTATATAATTAACAACCTCATAAATTCAAATTAGGTAAGCACTAATATTTTCCTCTTCGTTCATTTTTAATTCTTCAATTTGTCTTTTGGGATTTTGACTCTTTGCTTTCTTGAAAATTTAATCTCATTCATATATATTTTGCAATTTATCCCATATCTCTTTTTTTGTTTTACAATGCATAAATTTCATAAAATTTGTTCTACACAAACCTCTCACAAGTGCATTCATTTATTTTGAATTATAGTGCTATATAAGCTTACCTTCCTTATATTTAGAAGGATTGATTAAGGGATCATATCAAAATTCCACTAATTCCCAAATTTTGTTGTCAAGTGCTATCAGGTAGATCTTCATCATCATACTCCAATATATATAGTCACTTCCATCAAATACTGGTGTTGAATTATTTGAGGACACTTCCTAGGATCCATTATGTTCTTGTTAGCCTTTCCTTCAATAGTTTAAACTCTTCTTAAGGAACCTTCTCTGATACCAATTTAAGAATATAAGCTTATAATAAGAAGGGATGGATGAACAGTATAAGACCACTTTTTACTTTTCTTTCCAAATCAATATTAAGCAATGTGTAGATAGAATATCAATAGCAGTAATAAAAGAAACGCACAAATAACCACACATAATAGAGACACAGATCTAGTGTGATTCACCCAAATATGGCTACCTCCATATAGAAAATATTTCTTCTAAATATTTATCAAATTATCTCTTGGGAATCCTTCCCAATTACAATGTTTATGGACCTCTATCCAAAGGAGATGTTGATTTCTAAATCTGGTTTGTGGATCTCTATCCACAGGATAACTCATTCTCCTCTACTCTGGTTGGTGATCCTCTGGAATACTATTACCTCCACTGCACTGGCTTATGGATCTCTCTCCAATGAAGACTCTTATCCCCACTAAGAATACCTATCCTCACTTCCCTGGTTTATGGATCTCTATCCACTAGAGACTATTGTCCTCTCTGCTCTATCACCTCTAAATATCTATCTCATATATTTACTAAACATAGTCTAGTCAGTCTAGCATAAATCTGCTCAACAAGTCCACTCAGAACTTGCTCAATATTTGCTCAAAAATTCCACTCAAAACTTGCTCAAATCTACTCAACAGGTCCACATAGAACCTGCTCAAATCTACTGAACAATTCCACTCATAATCTGCTCAAATATGCTCAATAGTTCCACTCAAAACATTCTCAAATATGCTCAATAGGTCCACTTAAAACCTGCAAAACTCTTCTCAACAAGCTCAGTCAAAACTTGCTGAAATATGCTCAACAGGTCCACTCAGAACCTGTCCAATTCTGCTCAACAAACTCACTCAAAACTTGTCCAAATCTGCTCAACAAACTCACAGAGAACTTGTCCAAACCTACTCAATAAGTCCACATAGAAGTTATCCAAATATGCTCTACATGTCCACTTAGATCCTACTCAAATTTTCTCAATAGGTCCACTCAAAACCTGTCCAATTTTGCTCAATAAGCTCACATAAAACTTGTCCAATATCATAGAAGCATAAATAGAATTGTTAGAGACTCAATATGTTCTACACTCAATTCCCAACCATTTTCTCAACTTGCTCAATATAATAGAAGCATAAAGAGAATTATTAGAGACTCAATATGTTTCAAATCAATGCTCAAAAACTTTTTCAACTCAAATCAAAATATAGGATAGTTTGTTTTATGGATCTTGAAAAATCACTTCATACAACCACTTGACTAGGCTCAAACAAATCTACTCAACCAATCACTCAAGAAACAACCCTTGTTCACAAACGCTATTCCAATCATGTAAATACCAACTCAAAATATTTCCAACAATGCTCAATAACAAATCTCACATGATAATGATACTCATGTTATCTTCAAACCCTAGTTCAAGTGTTTTTCACAACAACTCACTTCAAAAATAATGCATATAAATAAATATTCACATAAAAATAATACTCATGTTCTTTTCAAAACCCTAACTCAAGTTTTCAACACAAATAATAGCTTCAAAAACAATGATTATAAATCAAGGTTTTAATCACAACACTTAATTTTGAAAAACCTTGAAGCATTAACTTTAACACTTTTGAAAAGGAAACCCTAATCAAATCCTTTTCACTGCAAACTTTATTTTTTAGAAATCCAATCAATCAACTTAACCAAGGAAGAATTTGCCCATACCTTTTTGCTTGACGAGTTGATCTCACAAATCTGCCACACTCACACTCACTTCTTTACCAATCTCAATAAGGGTTAGAAGATAATAATTTCCACAAAAACACAATACAAAATGATATCAATAATTACACCTTATCACTCCAAATTAAAGTTATATTCAACATGTTCACAATAATATTCTTTAACACAAAAACCCCTTATTAAAATTAAAATAATACTCAAAAGTCTTAATACTCCAATATGCCAATATAGTAATTTAAGACTATTAAAAATTAAAAAACCTCCTTACTACCCCAAGTGATAATTTTCAACTACCAGCACTATCCAATATGCAACCTTTCTAAATAATTCCACTAACAACCTTTATACCTCCCAACTTAGGCAAGTAATAAAAAGTTAATGTAAAATATTTACCTCACCTTCGGAGGGATTTGAACCCTCAACTCTGCCCATGATGAACACCTTAGTTGTGACTTCAACCACCACACGAGCTACACGTTCATTTGAAACAAACGAAGCACCACGTGCTTCAATTCATGCCTCCATTTTGCCCTTTGCAAAAATGTGTGCCTTTGGCACCTTCAACCAACATGATTGCCAAGCACACTATCACATTCGAATATTGGATCTCTTGCCAACAAACGCTTTCACACCTGCCCACTCGCCACTAGTCCAAGCTGCCCAGTTGGCCTTCGAATGATCTACACTTTCTATTTTGAACTGTTTGTCGCACATAAAATTTGCAAAATTCTCACGAGCTCTTATTTCACTTCACATGCAAATAATAATTAGATCGAACAAGGATAAAGTTTAATGCCTTTGAGCATAGGTATATATACATTAATTTCCTTTGTGATTGTAAAAATTCAGTGCTTCGAATGCTTTCACCACCATGTAACGTCAAAGAAGGTTAAGACCTTGATAAAGGTGCTTTGAATATTTTTAACTCCAAACTCGTCTTTCGGTATTGTAAAATATTATAATTAATATTATAAATATTTAGTTTAGGCTTTTAACCATATCACGTAATATTATAATAACAAATATTATAATATTATATCCTTTTGAGTTTAGTGCTTCCTTCTCATTGCATACCATGGTGTAAATAATATTTATTTATAAAATTTAAATTCTCATTGAATTTAAATAATTTATAAAAAATATTATATCTCCTTTTTAACTTTGCACAAGCCTCCTTGGGATTTTATGAAATTCCTTTGTAACTTATGCTTCCATATACTATTAAGATATTATGAAGCCATTTTTCTTTTAACTTTTGCACTGATTCTCTTGACCTTTGGCCTTCTTCCTGAATATCAAATAACAACCTTGACAACTTTTTTTCTTGACGAAGTCCTTAATATTAATGATGACTTCATCTAGTGACATCAATGACAACTTTGACTTAGGGACTCAATGTCCAACATACATGCCCGAATATGAGCAATGAAATGAAATTAAAATCCAAAAATTTCTCCTAGGGTTACATCCAAAAATTGGGCACCTAATTCTTATGTTAAAACCTGCCACCCTAACTACAGCTTGTGACTTGGCTCTATAAGAAGAAGATAATTTTAAGGCCAAGAAATCTTATTATCAACAATATTCGAAAAAGGAATAACCATAGAAGAAGAAAAATGAGGGTCCAACGAAAGGAGATAGAGGTTGGAACAAGAATCATGGAAATAGAAACAAAAATAGGTTTTACAAGAATAAGAATAGGTACCAAAGAAATAGGGGAAATCAAAATTATCGGGGTGGTTAGAGAAATTTTTGGGATAAATGTGAACAAAAAGCTAATGCACCAAAAGCTGGTACACATGAAGATAATGAAGGAAATGTGAAAGAGAGGGCACCACTGACTGGTTTTTGGATTTGTAAAGAACCTCATTATGTTTATAAATGTCCTTTGTGAGTAGATAAGAGAAAATAACCTATGTAACCTACTCATAAGATATATGCAACAGCATGTAACTATAAACTCAATGGTCAAGCAACGCATTTTCTATTGAAAGGTAAAATTTATAATAGAAATGTTTATATTTTGGTTGATTTTGGAGCAATTGATAGTTTTGTTTCACCAAATATTTTGAGGGGCATACCAAAAAAACCTAGATTTATGGCTAATGGAAAGGAAATTTGAGTATGAATCTTAGTAAACCTATACAGTTAACCAATGTATATTTGATCCTTAAATAATGTTACCTTAATGGCAAACCCATTGGCACTTATACGTAGATCCTTTACATGCCTTCGATATAATTTTAGGTATGGAATGGATTAAGGCACATAAAGCATTTTTAAATTTTGAAGAAATATGGATGGAATTCACTAATGACACTAATCAAAGGATTCGAGTTCCCTATCGACGTGAATCAATGGAACCCACATATTTTGACTACAATGTAAATTAAAGGAACTCTGAGGAAGGGTAGTAGAGTATTTGTGGTTAAACTTAATAAAAAGGAAGAAAATTAATTCGACATGAGTATTTTACAAACATATACAGTGTTAAATGACTTTCGAGATGTTTTTCCTAAAGAATTACGTGGTCTTCTTCCCCAAAGGGAGTTTTATTTTACTGTAGAACTTTTACCAAGATCAATGCCAATAGCTCGAGCACGTTATGGGATGACCACAATAGAGCTGAAAGAACTTTAGACTAAGCTTTAGGAACTTTTATAAAAAGGACATATTAGACCTAGTGTTTCATCATGGGGTGCACCAGTTTTTTTTGTGAAAAATAAATATGGGACAATAATATTATGTATTGATTACAAAATGTTAAATAAGATGACTAGTAATAATAAGTACTCTCTACCCATAATAGATTATTTGTTTGATCAACTGAAAGGAGCCACAATTTTCTCCAAAATTGATCTTAGGTCTAGTTATCATCAGTTGAGAATTCGAGAGGAAGATACCCACAAAACTGCTTTCCAAACCAGATATGGTCATTATGAATTCATAGTGTTGCCTTTTGGGTTGACCAATGCTCCAACATCTTTTATGAATTTGATGAATAGTGTGTTTCGAGAACAACTAGATTGATTTGTGTTGATATTTTTGGATGACATATTGATCTATTCCAAAAACAAAGAAGAGCATGATCTACATATGAGGACTATTCTTGATATACTTAGAAAGAATCAATTATATGGAAAAATTTCCAAATGTGAATTTTTAGTCAACCCTGGTATAGTATTTCGGACATGTAATTTCAATTGAAGGGGTATCTATTGATCCAAGGAAGAATGATACTATCATTGATTGGCCTGCTTTGACAAATGTTTTTGAGGTGAGAAGTTTTATGGGGATGGTCATATATTATCATCATTTTATTTAGAATTTTTCTAAGATAGCTTATCCAATAACCAATCTCCAAAAGAAAGGAAAAGCTTTGAAATGGTCAGAACAATGTGAAGAAGCTTTCAAAATTCTTAAAGAAAAGCTAATGATAGCACATATTCTCAAAATATCAAATCCTAAGAAACCATTTTTTGTATGTATTGATGCTTCTTTGGAAGGATTAGGTGGGGTTATCATGCAATAAGATGGTGTTATTGCTTATGAGTCCTGAAAAATTAAGAAAAAAAAAAAGTAAACTATGTCACGCATGACTTAGAATTGGTTGTGGTTGTGTATGCTATGATAATGTGGTGTCATTATCTACTCAATAAATATTTTAAGCAAATAATAGATCATCAAAGTCTAAGATATATTTTTACTCATCCAATGCTCAATGCTAGACAAAGGCATTGGATGGAGTTTTTGGCGGAATATGATTTTGGCATAGAGTACATTAAGAGAAAAGAAAATAAATTAGAAGATGATTTAAGTAGAAGAAGGCATATCAATCCTATGTCACATTGTCAATATACTATAATTTAAAAAATAAGAAAATTACAAATTCAAGATGAATATTCTCAAAAGTACTGAGAATTAGTTCAACAAGAATCTGATAAAGCAAAGGAATTTAGAATCTAGAAGGATACATTGTTCTTCAAAAAAGGATAGTGGTACCTGATGATCAGGGACTGAGAAATGTGATCCTGCAAGAGGCACATAGTTCTCCATATTCTACTCATCCAAGCTATGTTAATATGTATGAAAATTTGAAAAAAAAAATATTACTGGTTGATAATGAAAAATGACATTGTTGAATTTGTGGGTAAAAGTTTAGAATGTCAAAAGGTGAAAGTGAAACATCTACATCCAGTTGGATGCTTATTTTCGCATGACATTCCACAATACAAATGATAGGTTGTCACTATGTATTTTATTGTTGGACAACGTAAGAATCATTTTAAACATGATTCCATTCTGGTAGTAGTGGATAAATAAACTAAGGTGGCACATTTTTTGCCTGGAAATATAAAATATGGAGTTTCCGCTGTAGCCCAGAAATTTTCTATGGAAGTGGTACGACTACATGGATTCCCTGAAACCATTATATCAGATAGGGATTCTTGATTCACATTTGAATTTTTTTAGATACTACACCATTAATGGGGAACAAAACTCAATATTAGTATTGCCTATCACCCAAAATTAGATGGATAAACTGAAAGGGTAAATCAAGTCTTAGAGGATATGCTCCGCATGTATTGTATGGACCACCAGACAAAATGGGAATATTATATTTTCCTAGTTGATTTTACTTATAATAATATTTATCATACTTCTTTAGGTATTTATCCATTTGAGTCTCTATACAGGAGAAGGTGCATAACACCATTGTCATGGAGTAATCTGGAGGATCGAGCGATAATCAGGCTAGATATGATCGGGAAAATGGAAGATCAACTTAATGAAATTTGTCAAAGGCTCAAGGAAATATCAGATCAACAAAAGAGTTATGAGGACCTAAAGATAACACCAAGGTAATTAATTGTGGGAGACTGAGTATTACTAACAGTTAAACCTACTAAAATTTCTATCAAATCCTCTAAGCTTAGTCTATTATTTATAGGACCTTTTCAAATTGTTGAAAAATTGAACTTGCTTGCCTATTAGAATTTCCACCCAATTTATCAAAAATTCATGATACGTTCCATGTATCCCTTCTCAAGAAATATGTTCCTGATCCCTCACATGTTTGGAATGTTGATCAATTGCATATGGACGATCCCCTGCACATTGAAGTATGACCAGTTAGGATCCTTGGATATCATACAAAATAGTTGAGAAAAAAGAACATTGAACAGTGCAAGGTCCAATGGGACCAGTTCTTAGAAAATAGTGCCACATGGGAAGATGTGGCCATCATGAAAAAATAGTTTTTTTTCTTTTTTGAATAGTATTTGGATATTGAAATCATCATAACATAAGTTTTATTTTGGTTGAACACTATCAGTATCATATCTTGGTTTGTGAAGTATGATATGTATACTTGATATTTGTGCATGTTTCATGCCATGGTTTTATTTTGAATATTATCATATCTTGTATTGTGAAGAATGATACATGTATTTAATATCTATGCATGTTTTGGATGATGAATCATATTGAGAAAAATGTAAATTTTAGATATGTTCCATTGATTTTCTATTATCATTGCATTATTTTTCTTTTTATGCTTTTGATGGTAAATGTAAACATAGGGACTGTGTTTTATCTTATGGGGGAGTATGTAACAACCCTTCAAAACTCTATTTTCTTATACGTATAATTTATCTGTAAGGATGAGATACTGCTAATGTACTTGTGGTTGCAGGAGACAGGTAATTGTTACTAGCTAGGAAATGCAAACGAAAGAGGTCTCCTCAATAGGCAAAAGGATTATTCTGGTGTAAGGTAATTCAAGGGAGATGATGAGTGGTGGTATATTCACCACTTGATAGGGGCAAAGAACCCTATAGGCTATGCATTTGCCAACGGTCCATGTAGAATGCATATCATATAGTTGCATTTGTAGGGGTGTTTGACGTTTGATAATTTGTGAATTATGCTATTTGTATGGCAATGAAAGTGCTTAATGCATGGGAGCCATAGTTTAAATTATTGAAAGGCAATTAAAGTGCTTAATGCATAATATTCATAGTTTAAGCTTAATGAAATAAGTCTACAATAAAAATATATAATAAGTAGTAGTATTCAGATTTTTTAAAAGGAACATGTGTGTTTTGTTCTGGAAATTGACTTATTTAAAACTTATACATACATACATACATATATATATATATGTGTGTGTGTGTGTGTGTGTGTGTGTGTGTGTGTGTATGTGTGTGTATACATTTATAAAAAAATGTACTAATTGCATAAATATTAATATATAATTGCATTGAAGCAAATTGAAGCAGAGTTGCATTAAAAAAACACATACAATCCACTGAAAACCAAAAATGCTAAAAGGAGCCAAAGCTTTCCATTAATTTCATGCTAAAAATGAGGATCCCAAAAGAAGAGCCCTTTTACAATTTTGAAAATTCCCACTTATGCCCTATTTTCCCCTTTTTTCCCACCTAAAACTTGAAATTTCAAATTTCAAATTTGGGGCAACTTGCGGAGGTCATAACTTCGCACTCGTTGACCCGGTTGACTATTACAACATATTTTCAGAAATGAAATAAAACAAGATAATCAGGAAGACCCTTGTCGCAAAAAATCAAATGCTTGCATCTAGCCAAAAATCCTCAAATTCGACCTCTAAGACCTTTAAAAATCTCCTGCAAGAAAAACTAGTTTTACTAGTTTTACTAGTTTTACTAGTTTTTACTAGTTTTACAAAATTAAACAATTACAATATTTTTTGGGTGATGCAAGATCACTTTTACACTATTGGATTCTCGTGCATCATACACCCAGGGTAAATTTAGAAGTGACCTTCACTTATTTGTTGTTGGAATAAAACTAAGGCGTTCAACCTCAGCCTTCGACAACCAAGATGAATGTTCAATAGGCCTGCCCTTCCACTTAACCATATATTCTGCATACTACCTGTTTCTTATGCTTTTTCCTACATAGGTATCTAGGACATCTTATATCTCTTCTATCTATGGAGTATATATGGGAATACTCCACAATTCTATGACTGGTCTGCCATTATTGTCACCTTCATGATATTTAGCCAAATTTGAAATGTTGAACACAGGTGATATATTCAGCCCACTTGGAAATTCTACCTCATAGGCATTCCCTGAATCTTGTTTCCCTATGAGCCTACATGGTCCAAAATTATTCATTTTTAACTTGTTGTAGGTTTTAGTAGGAAATATTTCCTTTCTCAAGTGAACCATAACTTGATCTCCCACTTGGAACTCCTTAAGTCGTCACTTCTAGTATGCTCTTGTCTTGTACTGAGTGTTATCTTGTTGATATGCTACTTCACTTCATCATGCAAACTCTTCAGGTGCTCTGTAAATTCCTCAACCTCAACACCTCTCTTTTCCCCTCTATACATATTTCTCAACTCGAAAGCATTCCTTGGGCTGTGTTGTGGTTGATCCACAACACACCCCAAAATTGGGGACCCACCTTTTTGCAGGCTTGCAGAGAAGAATCTCGGTGACCCAGATGCTAAAATTGAAGAAAAGAGAAAAAAATGCCTAAGTGTTGAAAGGTGTCGCGAAATCGCGACTGGTCGCGCCATCGCTGCCGAAAACAGGAAAGTTGTCGCGAAATCGCGACATGTAGCTCCATCGCTGCCGAAGAGGAGAGAAAAGAAAATTGAAAGTTGTCGCGAAATCGCGACATGTCGCTGAGGAGAAAAGAAAAGGTGTCGCGAAATCGCGACATGCTGTTGAGAAGAAAATAAATGATGTCGCGAAATCGCGACACGCCGTTGGAAAAGGATGAGAATGGTCACGATTTCGCGACGTGTTTTGCCGAAGCGTACGGGTGATGAAAAGTGTCGCGATTTCGCGACGTGTTTTGGAAAGGTGTACGGAAGCGGAAAAACGTCGCGATATCGCGACAGGAAGCAGCTAAAGGACTCGAAGAGGAAAGACGTCGCGATTTCGTGACCGATTGCAGCAAAGGTGTACGGAACGAGAAAATGGTCGCGATTTCGCGACGTGTTTTGGCAAACTGTACGGACGGAGAAAATGGTCGCGATATCGCGACGTGTTTTGGCAAACTGTACGGAGGAGAAAATGGTCGCGATATCGTGACAGGTTTTGCCAAGGCGTACGGAAGATAAAAGTGGTAGCGATTTCACGACGTGTTGCGAAAGAAGACTCAAAGTTCAAAATGGTAGCGATATCGCTACAAATTTCGTGAAGAAGGCTCAAAGTCAAAGTGGTAGCGATATCGCTACCATTTCATGAAAAGAAAGCTCAAAGTCAAAGTGGTAGCGATATCGCTACCATTTCATGAAGAGGAAGTTTAAGGTAAAAGTGGTAGCGATATCGCTACCATTTCATGAAGAGGAAGTTTAAGGTAAAAGTGGTAGCGATATCGCTACGAGGAGCTGCCAAAGACATACGGCCGGAAGGAGTGTAGCGATATCGCGACATGTCATGATTTCGTGACATGTCGCGTTATCGCGGCTAAGAAGCTGAACAGGCGGCATGCAATTTTTGTCGGGATTTTCGTAGAAAAGCGTTACGGAAGGCGCAGGAAACGCAGGACACGTGGCGTACAAGTGTCGGAATTGCAGGAACGTTACATGCAGTGGAAAATTTCGCGTGTTTGGGCATCCAGTATGAATTAAAAGCAAGGAAAAGCGGGAATTTGAAAGGTCATTTGCAGGAAGACGAAGTGAAGCGACAAAGGGAATCGAAGAGCCATTGCAGTACTATAAAACCAGAAATGCAGATTGAAGGAAGGGGTTGGAAATTGCCGATTACAGAGTTGCAGAGACAAGAGCTTCGTGCTATTCTGGGCCTGTACTTGGGCAATTTCCTTCATTGTTCTGGAACTTTTATGCCCTGGAACATTTTTTGAGTGTAATTGAGTTATCATTTAATATAAAATACAGAAAGTTGGCATCTCATTGATGAGAAAGAAGGAGTCACTTTTGCATACATGATTTTAATGTCTATCTTTCCCTTCCAGATTTCTTAGGCTTTTAGGTGAAGTTTAATGCAAGATCTCTTGGTTGCTTCATGCGAACGCTTGAATCTGGAATTACAGTAGAAACCCTCGAGACCCGCACCTAGCCTATTTGGATTGTGTGAATGTGCAGGTTCATTAGGTTAGGTTGTATGTAGAAAGCCTCAGTATCTTCGGTTTCATCTAATTAATGACAGCTTTCTGACTGTAATTTATTCTTATTTTTATTTATTTTGTTTTGCTTTTCAAACCCGTACTTTGTTTTCAGCAGTTTAATTACTGTATTCAAATAAAAAAGCTGAAAATCCATCGGAACTAAAGGTGAAAACAGATTTTATTCATTTTGAGTCCACTGAAAATTCAAGGTTAATAAACCATAGTGCCCCTTGTTAACATCCATTTGCAAACCCTAAGGTGTTCCTAGCATTTTATTTTAACAGCATCATTGGTAATCAAAAATCAGCATAACAGGAACCTTGGAGAAATTGTTTTTTCTTTGCAAGCAGAGGATTTAGGACTCGGATCCTACAGGAGAGTGTGCTTTCACAATCGGGTGAAAACACCACTCAACAGATTGGCGCTAGAAGGAGGGCCCGAATCGGTTTATCTATTTCAATTTTTATATCTGAATATTTTGTTTTTGATTTAATTCTGAAATTATTTACGGCTAAACTGCAACACTATTTTTGTGTTTGTTGCAGGTTTTCTTCGAACTAGCCGAGGGTTTCCTCAAGCAGGTTGGACCCACCACGCCGTATTGCGACCAGGTCTCAAACAACCGGAGAAACCATTTTTCACGACCTTACTGGTACTCCCAAGGGTAAAGTCAAGCAAGTCGTAAGCACTCCAGTAGCAAAAGGCCTGTTTTCTCCAGGAACGTCGAGTGGACCTACGCCAGTAATATCCTTTGCCCCTAGTGTGCCTATAGTTAGTAATATTTCTTCTGCTATTGTAGGTCTGTCTACATCAATTCTGAGTCAAATGGCTCAAGCTCCAGCAGCTCCTTGGTATGGAGCTAACAATACTCCTTTGAATATTGCTGGGGATATCCATGAAATCCCCAAGAACATTGAAATATTTCTGCCTAAATACAAGCCAGATGGCCTAAGAACAGCAGAAGAACATATCCAAGCCTATAGGGATGTTTTAATTAGTCTGCAAGTTCAGCATGAAGATGTAGCCTGTAGACTTTTCCCCATGAGCTTGGATCCAATAGCATATGAATGGTATATATGCTTGCCAGCTGGTTCAATCACCTCTTGGACACAAATGGAAAATGCCTTTGTCAATCAATTTAGGTCACCCTTAGATCCCGCAACTATTTACAATCGGTTTATTACATGCAAACGGGGCCAAGGGGAACCAATCCGAATGTTTAACCAGAGATTCCAAAAGAACTATAACAGAGCAATTAGACATTTTGCCATCGATCCTGCAGTGGCTTTGCAGATATATTTTGGGGCATTGGACCCCATGACAGCCATGTTTGCAAGGCGTAATCCTCAGGTCACCACGCTGGCTTTGGCCTATAATGAAGCCATGACTATTGAGCAGCAATTGACACCGCAAGGCTACGGGTTTACCCAGATGCCTATGTTGGGACAGTGTGCTCCATATGGTCAAGCTCCCCAGGCAAATCAACTCATGGCACCACAAATGCCAAGTATGAACGCCTTCCCATATCAATAGCCGTATCCACCAGCACCCGCATATGCACCCATTCCAATCCAACCAATCACAGCCATTCCACCTGTTCCTGCATTTTTGCAGAACAGTCAATCAACTACGCAGGAAACTAGTCAAGTCAATCCTCAAGCCATAGTTCCTGTTCCGAATCCAATCCCAATTCAAGGTATCAATCCATATGGGAATCCAATTCCTCAGAACCCCACCCAAATGTGGAATCAAGACCCCATCAATTATGCAAATCCAATGGGGGTTAACAACAATGTGGTTCCATCGAAGGATGTTTTTTCGGAAGTCGAAGAGCTCAAGAAACTAGTGCATAAACTAAGTAATGACAGGGTTCAACAACGAAGCATGAGTCCCGTGCCCCTCACCCAAGTCAGAATTTTAACAATAGAGGGAGGCACTTGGAACACTAAGCCAAACAATGGGGGAGTTCCTGCTCCCATTGCTAATCAATTAGATGCTTCTGCAGGCCCTAGCCAATCCAATTCTCTTTTGAATCTTTCAGATTTGGCATGGGAAAGGGGGTGCAGGTTACATAACACAAAAGAACACAATGAGAGGAATTGTCCTGAGATTGCTAGATACACTCATTGTCTTCAGGCACAAGTTGATGATTTGGAACTGGTATCAAATGAGGATCCATCGTATCATCAAGATGAAAATATTATGGTGATGGAAACAGTATATCACCAAGAGGGTGAAAGCGAGGAGGAAGAAGACGAAGTTTTGGAACAGGAGGTGCAAGCTTTTCGAGATTTCAGAAAGGGGACTCATGGGTACCATTTGAGGAGTAAATCTAAAGCCCCTAAAACCTCATCAACACCTCCAAACAATTCTATTCTTCCTCCAGATACAAAGGCAAGTAACAACCCTCCCCCTCCACTCGGAAGAGAAATGTCCAATGACGTCCAGAAGACAGTCAAATTCGAAAAACCAAATTATGACGTGGTGGAGGATATGAAGAAGTCCAAATCTAGCCTTTCATTCTTGGACGCGACTAAATTGCCTGGTCAAAAGGAGGCGTTGATAAGAGCTTTGAACTCACCTGATCCGATGTGGAAGGAAAAAAGAGCTGAATCCCATCTGATTTTGCGAAAGGAGAGAAGGGATGTCCCGCCATTCTTATTGACTCTGAGAATTGCGGGTAAGAACTTGCATAATTGTTTGGTGGACACAGGAGCCACGAGCAACCTCATGCCTACGGAGATATGTCAAATGCTGGGTCTACAACCGGTTTCATCCAAATGCACGGTCTTGCAATTGGACCGTTCAAAGGTAAATGTAGTAGGGACCTTATATGATGTCAAGATTCAATTGAATTCTGAACCCAGGGTTCAGCAGGTTGTGGACATTTTGGTGGTTAACATCCCAAGTAGGTATGGAATGTTACTTGCGAGAGATTGGATGAAAACGCTGAATGGCTATTTTGCAACAGACTGCTCGCATATGTGGCTGCCATGGAAGGGCATTGCTAACCAAATCAGAGTGGAAAACGAACCGAGGCTTAAGGAGATTATAACGGATTTTAACAAGCCGAATGAGGTTCAGTTTTTCGAGCCAGACCTAGGGGTCTATGCTCTTGATGTTGAGAAAGCTGTTGATGAACTTAAAGAAGTGTGTCATGGTGGTTCTTCTGAGGAAAAGGATTACACGTGGTTGCTCAAGTTTGATGGATCAAAGTCTAGACAGGGAGCGGGAGCTGGAGTCGAGCTCATCTGGTCCAGGAGGTAAACCATTATTGGCTGCCTACGGACTGCAATTTCCTTGCACAAACAATGTGGCAGAATACGAAGCATTGATCTATGGTTTACGTCTAGCATTGAGCAAACATGTTAAATGCTTGAAGGTTTTGGGAGATTCTGAGTTGGTTGTCAAGCAAATCAAAGGACAGTATACATGCCGCGACAAAATACTGAGCCTTTATAGGACTAGGGTTATGGACCTCATGGAGGAGTTTGATGCATTCAACATAGCCCTTATTTCTAGGAGAGGAAATCGAATAGCAGACTCTCTTGCAGTCACCGCGGGCATGTTAAACCCGGTGGATATAAAAAGATGTAAAAAGTTTTCCATTGAGCTGGTTCCTTGTCCATCAATACCTGATAATGTGAAGAATTTCCAGGTTTTTGAATGTGACAGGCACATCTTCAAGTTTGTCACAAACTCGGGTATTTTTGAAAATCAAGTGATCGATGAGGAACAAAGGTGGGAGGATGAAACAGAAGAAAGTGAAACTGCGTATCAATCCAACAAAATTCCTAAAGACGTGGTTTCATTAGAAAAGATGTTCGACATGGAATGCAAGAACAAGAAAAGAAAAAGAGTCCCGCTCCCCAAAGATGCATGCGATTCAATTAATCTGGGGAGTGCAGACAATCCAAAGGAGGTGTACATAGCAAAGGCATGTACAGAGGAAGAAAGGAGCAATATAATACAGGCTTTGAAGCATTACATAGATTGTATTGCTTGGAACTACAATGAGCTGAAGACTTACAACCAGAACATTATCACGCATACCATCCCTTTGAAGCCAGACTCCAAGCCTTTTAGGCAAAGACAGCGAGTTGTTAACCCGCTATTGGAGCCTTTGATCGAAAAGGAGGTTAAAATATTATTGGAAGCGAAAATCATTTTTCCTGTTAGGCACTCAACCTGGGTGGCCAACCTCGTTCCAGTAAGAAAAAAGAGTGGAGAGATTAGGCTGTGCATAGATTTTCGAAATCTTAATAAAGCCTCTCAAAAAGATAATTATCCATTACCATCAATCGATGAAATTCTGCAAATGGTAAATGGATCTGAAATGATGTCCTTTCTCGATGGATATTTTGGGTACAACCAAGTTCTTATACATCCAGATGACAGGATGAAAACAGCCTTCACTACCAAGTGGGGGACATTTGCATATAAGAGAATGTCGTTCGAACTGTTAAACGCTGGTGCAACTTTTCAACGCGCCATGGATTACGCATTCAAAGGGCTAATAGGCAAATGCATCATCGTGTATGTGGATGATATCCCAGTTTTCTCGAAGAAGAGAGAGGATCATGTTAAAGATTTGAAGAAAGTGCTTCAAAGATGCAGAGAACATGGAATTTCCTTAAATCCCAAAAAGTGCATTTTCGGAGTAACGGAAGGGAAATTGTTGGGTCACATCATTTCAAAAGAGGGCATATCCATCGACCCAGAAAGGATACAAGCTATCCAAAACCTACCTCTCCCGAGCGGTAAAAAAGAGCTGAGATCTTTCTTTGGGCAGGTCAATTTTGTGAGGAAGTTTATCTCTAGCTTTGCTGAGATAGCCAAACCTCTGAACCAGATGCTCAAGAAAGATGTGGATGTAAAATGGAACGAGGAAAGTAGAGTGGCTTTCCAGAATATCAAAGATGCCATTTCCAGAGCCCCTGTCCTTATAAGCCCAGATTACTCCAAGCCTTTTTATATTTACGCTTTTGCATCAGAACACTCCTTTGCGAGTGTCTTAACCCAAAAAGGTGAGGATAGTGCCGAAAAACCCATTGCATTTTTAAGTGCCCCTCTGAAAGACGCTCAATTAAGGTATTCAATCCTTGATAAGCAAATGTACGCACTTTTTAAAACTGTGAAAAAATTTAGGCACTACATCGTGCACAGCAGAATTATCGCCATCGTGCCCGATTCTGCTGTCAAGACCATGTTTTTACAGAATGAACTAGGTGAGAAGAGAGGAAAATGGATTTCAACCATCCAAGAATTTGATCTCGAAATCCAACCAATGAAACTAGTTCGAGGACAAGGACTGGCAAAGGCGATCGCAGAAAATAATCCGCAAATAACAGGTCAATGCTCAAATACATAATACATGGCTAAGGACGACTGGTATGTTGATATTGTGCATTTTTTATTGACTGGTAAGTGTCCTTCTAATCTGAATTCAACACAGAGAAGAGCTTTAAGGCTTAAGTCTGTTAACTATCTAATAAAATCTGGTGTGCTTTACAGGAAGAATCATGAAGGCATCTACCTGAGGTGCTTGAACAAAGAAGAAGTTGCCGGGGTGTTGCAGGAATTTCACGGGAAACATGGAGCTGGTCATGGTGCAGCCAATGCTACAGCACATCAAATCCTGAGAGCAGGATACTACTGGCCACATATTTTCAAGGATGCGCATACCCATGTACGATCTTGTCACATCTGTCAAGTGGCTGCAAATAGAGAAAGAAATGCAGCCATGCCGTTGCAGCCTGTAGTCGAAATGAGACCGTTTGCGCAGTGGGGACTAGATTTTATTGGGGTTATTAACCCAAATTCTTCTGATTCTCACAAATTCATTTTGATAGCTACAGACTATTGTACAAGGTGGACAGAGGCGATTCCTACTAAACATGCCACCACAGATGTTGTGATTAAATTTCTTGAGGATCAAATTATAACAAGATTTGGAATGCCCGACTCTATTGTCAGTGACAATGGTAAAGCTTTTATTTCTACACAATTTGCAGATTGGGCATATGATAACAAAGTGAGCTTAAAGTTTGCATCCAATTACTATCCTCAAGGAAATGGGTTGGCCGAGTCTTCAAATAAGAATTTGTTGAATACTATTAAGAAGTTGCTAGGAAAAGAACCCTCGGGACTCGGCACGATCAACTAAAGTTTGCCCTTTGGGGAGATAGGACCAGAGTGAAAGAATCCATAGGGAATACTCCCTATCATTTGGTCTATGGGCAAGACCCGATATTTCCAGCAAATTTGAAGTTGCGAGACCTTACATTTCATACAAGAGTACTTGGGGACGGATGATCAAGTTGAAGCCGAGGTTGAGCCGGTTGTTGCACCTTGATGAAAAGAGAGAAGAGGCCATGAATCACATGAATAAACACCGGGCGGTTGTCAAAAGGTGGTTTGACGGAAGGGCCAAAGTTAAATCATTCAGAATTTCAGATTTGGTATTACTATGGGACAAAAGACATGAGGAAAAAGGGAATCATCAAAAGTTTGATTGTCTTTGGTTGGGCCCATATCAGATTTCAGAGATTCTTGGGAAGAATACCTTCAGGCTAAAAACATTAGAAGGGGAAGATTTCATGCTACCGGTTAATGGGCAGATTTTAAAGCATTATTTTAGCCCTTAGGTTGTGAGACTTTGATATTATTCTTTTGGTTTTGGTGAGGGATTTTCAGATTTTGTTTTTATTGTTTAGGATTGTTAGTTTAGTTAGGATTTTGATTATGGATTTGATTTCAATTGACATGTGTGTTAATTTTGAAAAAATAAAATAAAAAAAATAAAAAATAAAAATAGAAAATTGAGATGTCAACTTATGCTTAAGGATTAGGAGAATATGAAATATTGGAATTGTCTTGTAAAAGCTCCACAAATAGCATAAAACATTTTTAAGTTATATTGTTTGACTTTGTGATACATGAAAGAGTCAGTTTTGCATGACAAATCATTTCATTTGCAATTCAAAAAAATAATGCATTCATGTTCCATCTCACCCTACATACATCTCACCTTAGTTACATATGCATCTTAGGTACAAGCCATTAAAGTATGTCAAATCCTCTTAGGGTTGTGTTATAACATGTATGTAAGTAGCTCCTAAGGTTGGAAACGAGTCTTGAGATATCTAGAACCAAGCACGTCTCATGCATTAAAAAGGATCTTGAGCAAAATGATCAAAACCTAACTTGGAAGGAAAAGGTTGGGCGAAAGAAGTATTTCATGTCTATCCTATTATGCAACATGATCCTTAAAACAGTGGTTTTGACCACTTCCATTAAGCTTAAAGCCTAAAATCAGAGTAGTAAGGATAGGGTTAAATCCTCATCGAACTTAGGTTGAGGATCCAATTCCCCAAAGCTTTGATTTGACCCACATGGAGTAGTAAGGATAGGGTATAAATTCTCATCTCGGTTGGTTGAGAATCTGATTCCCCAAAGCTCTTATGTCTCATTTCATAATCAGTCTTGGATTGTAAGGATCGTACTATTTGTCCTCTGCAAGGGATGGGTAGTCATCCCCAAGGTCTAAGTAACAAAATTAATATTTTCCATTCACATCTAAAGTTTGGATTGTAAGGATCGTACTACATGTCCCTAACCAGGATGGGTAGTCATCCCCAAGGTCTAAGAATTAAAAATAAATAAATAAATAAATAATTTTTCCCATCTCATCTTTATTTTGGATTGTAAGGATCGTACTACTTGTCCTCTGCAAGGGATGGGTAGTCATCCCCAAGGTCCAAAGAAATGGAGATAAGTTTTGGATTGTGGGGTTAGATATGCCCATGCATGGCATCATGTCTTGCCTAAAAAACAAGACCACTGATTGTCTAGAGGGTTAGACTAGCATGACCATTTCTTCCATAACTGGTTTAATTATTTTGCTTAAAGTGAGGTAATGAACTCTAAATCAGAATAGTAAGGATAAGGTTAAACTCTCATCTCGGTTGGTTGGGAGTCTGATTCCCCAAAGTTCTGATTTCACATTCACTTGCACATGGGTTCTAGATAGTAGGGACTCATAACCAACTTTGGGATACAATAAGGTAATGAACTAGTGGATCCTAAGAGGGTTTGGCAATCTTGAATGCTTGTACATAGTATTAGAAGAAGTACCATGCCCTTTATGGAAGCAAATCTCCTTGCACATTCATTAGGGTACACAAATCATTCACCATCCCATATATGCATTCATGCAAAACTGATAATGGAATGTTGATCAATTTCAAACGATAGGGAATGAAAACACATTGCACACACTGAGCTAATACTTGATGATTCTGATGATTCATGTACTTCTGATCTTTGGGCATTTGTTATTTTGCTTATGTGCTAACATGTATTTGCGAGTTTGTGATATGTTTTAGGTTGGGTTCTTACTAAAATGCTCAAGAGCATTTGACAACAGAGTCGCCATTTGTTGTGGTTGATCCACAACACACCCCAAAATTGGGGACCCACCTTTTTGCAGGCTTGCAGAGAAGAATCTCGGTGACCCAGATGCTAAAATTGAAGAAAAGAGAAAAAATGCCTAAGTGTTGAAAGGTGTCGCGAAATCGCGACTGGTCACGCCATCGCTGCGAAAATAGGAAAGTTGTCGTGAAATCGTGACATGTAGCTCCATCGCTGCCAAAGAGGAGAGAAAAGAAAATTGAAAGTTGTCGTGAAATCGCGACATGTCGCTGAGGAGAAAAGAAAAGGTGTCACGAAATCGTGACATGCTGTTGAGAAGAAAATAAATGATGTCGCGAAATCGCGACACGCCGTTGGAAAAGGATGAGAATGGTCACGATTTCGCGACGTGTTTTGCCGAAGCGTACGGGTGATGAAAAGTGTCGCGATTTCGTGACGTGTTTTGGAAAGGTGTACGGAAGCGGAAAAATGTCGCGATATCGCGACGTGGAAACAGCTAAAGGACTCGAAGAGGAAAGACGTCGCGATTTCGCGACCGATTGCAGCAAAGGTGTACGAACGGAGAAAATGGTCACGATTTCGCGACGTGTTTTGGAAGTAGGATGAGAAAATGGTCACGATATTCGGACGTGTTTTGAAGGTAGGAGAGAAAATGGTCGCGATATCGTGACAGGTTTTGCCAAGGCGTAGGAAGATAAAAGTGGTAGCGATATCGCGACGGTTTGTGAAAGAGGTAGGAGAATAATAATGGTAGCGATTTCGCTACGGTTTTGTGAAAAGGAGGTCCGAAGGAGAAACGGTAGCGATTTCGCTACGCCTTACGGAAAAAAGACTCAAAGTTCAAAATGGTAGCGATATCGCTACAAATTCATGAAGGAGGCTCAAAGTCAAAGTGGTAGCGATATCGCTACCATTTCATGAAAAGAAAGCTCAAAGTCAAAGTGGTAGCGATATCGCTACCATTTCATGAAGAGGAAGTAAAAGTGGTAGCGATATCGCTACCATTCGGGGAAAGAAGCTTAAGGTAAAAGTGGTAGCGATATCGCTACGAGGAGCTGCCAAAGACATACGGCCGGAAGGAGTGTAGCGATATCGCGACATGTCACGATTTCGCGACATGTCGCGTTATCGCGGCTAAGAAGCTGAACAGGCGGCATGCAATTTTTGTCGGGATTTTCACAGAAAAGCGTTACGGAAGGCGCAGGAAACGCGTGACACGTGGCGTACAAGTGTCGAAATTGCAGGAACGTTACATGCAGTGGAAAATTTCGCGTGTTTGGGCATCCAGTATGAATTAAAAGCAAGGAAAAGCAGGAATTTGAAAGGTCATTTGCAGGAAGACGAAATGAAGCGACAAAGGGAATCGAAGAGCCATTGCAGTACTATAAAACCAGAAATGCAGATTGAAGGAAGGGTTGGAAATTGCCGATTACAGAGTTGCAGAGACAAGAGCTTCGTGCTATTCTGGGCCTGTACTTGGGCAATTTCCTTCATTGTTCTGGAACTTTTATGCCCTGGAACATTTTTTGAGTGTAATTGAGTTATCATTTAATATAAAATACAGAAAGTTGGCATCTCATTGATGAGAAAGAAGGAGTCACTTTTGCATACATGATTTTAATGTCTATCTTTCCCTTCCGGATTTCTTAGGCTTTTAGGTGAAGTTTAATGCAAGATCTCTTGGTTGCTTCATGCGAACGCTTGAATCTGGAATTACAGTAGAAACCCTCGAGACCCGCACCTAGCCTATTTGGATTGTGTGAATGTGCAGGTTCATTAGGTTAGGTTGTATGTAGAAAGCCTCAGTATCTTCGGTTTCATCTAATTAATGACAGCTTTCTGACTGTAATTTATTCTTATTTTTATTTATTTTGTTTTGCTTTTCAAACCCGTACTTTGTTTTCAGCAGTTTAATTACTGTATTCAAATAAAAAAGCTGAAAATCCATCGGAACTAAAGGTGAAAACAGATTTTATTCATTTTGAGTCCACTGAAAATTCAAGGTTAATAAACCATAGTGCCCCTTGTTAACATCCATTTGCAAACCCTAAGGTGTTCCTAGCATTTTATTTTAACAACATCATTGGTAATCAAAAATCAGCATAACAGGAACCTTGGAGAAATTGTTTTTTCTTTGCAAGCAGAGGATTTAGGACTCGGATCCTACAGGAGAGTGTGCTTTCACAATCGGGTGAAAACACCACTCAACAGTCTGCTCCCATAAACAATATGGAATGGGGATTTATTAGTACTCCTATTGACAGAATTATTGTATGCAAATTTTTCTTGTGGCAAAACCAAATCCTATCCCTTGGGCTTATCTCCTACCAAGCATCTCAGTAGATTTCCTAAACTTTTTTTCACCACCTCTATTTTTTCGTCAGTCTGTGGGTGGTATGCAAAACTAAATTTTAGGTCTGTCTTCAATTTCTTCCATAGGATCCTCCAAAAATACCCAATAAACTTGGTATCCCTATTGAAAATGATACTCTTTGGTAGACCATGTAGGTGTACCACCTCTTTGAAAAACAATCCTGCAACATGAACTACATCATTAGTTTTCTGGAAGGGAATAAAATGTGCCATCTTCGAAAACCTATCAACCACCACAAATATGGAGTCATTCCTCCTTTGTGTCCTTGTTAAGCCAAGAACAAAATCCATGCTGATGTCTTCCCATGGCCTATCTGGTACAGGTAACGGTTGATATAATCTAGTGTTATGTCTCACACCCTTGGTAATCTAGCATACTCTGCAACTCTATACAAACTTCTTCACATATTGCTGCAACTGTGGCCAATAGTAGTTCTCACTAACAAGGGAAATGGTCTTATCTTGACCAAAGTATCCAGCCAACCCTCCACTGTGCTTCTCCTTGACCAGATTCTTCCTCATTGAACTCCTTGGAATGCATAATTGATTTCCTCTAAACAACATCCCAACTTGGATTAGAAAATCCAACCACTTAGTCCTATCTAAATTAATAGGTGCTAAGAAAACCCTCCAAGCCTCTACAAAATTAGGATCTTCAGGGTACAAACCCTTAAGTTTGTCAAACCCTACAACTTCCATATTCATTTTTGTAAACAAACACTGCCTTCTACTTAAAACATTTGCAACTCTGTTTGACTTCCCACTCCTATGCAACTTAAAGGTATAACTCTATAGAAACTCAACCCACTTTAAGTGCCTCTAATTTAGCTTCCCTTGGCTATTATTATACTGTAAGGCTTGATGATCAGTATATAGAACAAACTATTTTGGAAACAAATAATGCCTCCACTTCTTTAGAGCCTAAAATATAGCGTAAAACTCCTGATCATATACATAATACTTCTTCCTAGCATCATTGAGTTTCTCACTAAAATAAGCAACAGGTTTACTTTCTTGACTCAACACAGCTCCTATGGCACTACCACTAGCATCACAGTCTACCTGAAATACCTTATTAAAATTTGGAAGTGCTAAAATAGGTTGTCCTGTGACCTTATTTTTCAACATATCAAATCTCTTATCTACTCCTAAGGTCCACTTAAATTCTTTCTTATCCCCTCTCATTGTTTCTTTTAGGGGTGCACAAATACTGCTGAAATTTATAATAAATTTTTTGTAAAAAATTGCTAGGCCATGAAATGATCTTACCTTAGTTATGCTCCTTGGATTAGGTCATTCAATGATAGCCCTCACCTTTTTTGGGTCCATTTTTAGACCTTCAGATGAGATAACAAATCCTAGATACACTAACTCCCTCTTCACAAAACTACACTTCTTCAAATTAATCAGCAATTGCTCCTCCCTCAACTTCTCAAAAACTCTTCTGATATGCATTAGGTTCTCTTCTAGGGTCTTTCTAAATATTAAAATGTCATCCAAATAGACAATGGTGAATTTTCATAAAAACTCCTTCAATACCTCATTCATCAGCTGCATGAATGTGCCTGGTGCATTGGTTAGCCCAAATCGCATTACCAACCACTCATACAAACCCTCTTTGGTCTTGAAGGTTGTCTTCCACTCATCCCCTTCTTTGAAATGAATTTTATGATAACCACTCTTTAGGTCAATCTTTGTGAAGTACTTGGCTCCACTCAAAAAGTCCATAATGTCATCCATCCTTGGCAATGGGAACCTATATTTTATGTTGATCTTGTTAATAGCTCGAGAGTCTGTACACATTCTCCATTCTCCATATTTCTTTGGTGCTAGTAGTACAGGTACTGCACATGGACTCATGTTCTCTTGAATCAGTCTCTTTTTCAGTAACTCTTGGACTTGTCTATTTAGCTCCTCACTTTTACAAGAGTCATTCTATGGGATACCTTATTGGGTAAACTAGATCCTGGTACCAAATCTATATGGTGACTGATCTTCCTCACTGGTGGCAAACCCTCCGATACATTATTTGATATGATATTTGTAAATTCTTCTAACATACCTGAGACTTCTATTGGGGTATCTTTGTATTCTTCTTCCGTAACTCTAGGAATTAATGCATAGCACATATGCTCGTGTTTCAATCCATCCAAAAACCTTCTACTTTCAACTAAACAAATTCTGCCACTACTACATACCTTTTTGTCCACCTCCTTTAGGGTCTTTAGCTCATGATGCACACCACTCTTTGTCAAGGAGTAAGTGTTGGCATGCCCATCATGCATTGCACACCGATCAAACTACCATGGCCTTCCCAATAGCAAATGACAAGCATCCATAGGTAGGATGTCACATAGGACCTCATCATAGTAATTCCCAATATTAAATTTTACCAAGCACTACTCACTGACCAAAGCCCTATGGTCCTTCTGCAACCATGCAATCTGATATGGATGTGGGTGTCTCTTCCTCTCTAACTGCAATTTGGTAACCATTCTTTCTACAACTAGGTTATATATGCTACCATTATCTATGATAAAATTACAGACCTTACTTGCACATTTACACCTTGTGCCAAATAATCTCTTCCTATGATCTGGATATTTCTCCTCATTTAGCAAGGCTCTCCTTGTTATCAGTACTTCTCTTTTTTCTTCTTTAGAGTGCTCAGATTCAACACCTTCATCAACAACATCAATTCGAGCATTACCTTTAGGCCTCCTATTTATTCCTCCTTGGTTTTGTGGACACTTGTATGCTCAATGTCCTTCGTCTCCATAGTGGAAATAGGTTCCACAAAATCCTCTTCTTCCAAACCCTTGTCCAAACCTTCCTCTTCTTCTCTGGTAACCATTATTTTGGTAGTTATTATTCTCCTCATTGGTGCAGTAAGCATTTCTCCCTTCTGGTCTTGACTGTTGCTTGTATCCCTAGTTTTCTTTTGGTCCTCATTCTGTCATCAATTTTTTCTCCCACTAGTTCTTCCACCATGACCTATTCCTCTATGTTTTATTTCAAACCTCTTGTTCAACTTATCTTCTACCTTCAAGGAAAACTGGTAAGCATCTTCAATGGTGGTCATCTTGACCAGACTCAACTCCTCTTGAATACTTGCTATTAACCCATTAATATAATGGGCTACCTTCTTCTTGTTCGCATTAGAATGGCCTATTCTAATTAGGATCTTATATAACTCCTCTGTATATTCTTTGATAGACTTACTCGATTGTCTCAAACTTTACATTTCCTTGAGCAGATCCAACTCATAATCAACTAAAATAAATTGTCTCTTCAACTTCTCCACCATCCGCTTCCACCTTGTTATCCTTTATTTTCCTCTTTTGTTTCTATCTAGTTGCACTCCCTTCCACCATATGCTAGCATGACCCTTCAACTTGGTCTTAAAAAACTTGACCCTCTCAAGATCTTCTACCTCCTCATACTCAAATAATTCCTCCATATCATTGATCCAGTTGATCAACTCTTCTGGGTTGAGATTTCTAGACTACATGGAGACATCAAACTTCAGTCTCTTTCTAATATATGATATTGCCTTATACAATTTGGCTTTTGTAGGATCTACTACCTCTTATTCTTCTTCTTCTTCGAATTGGGCCTCTTCTTGTTCAGCTTCATATTCACTCCCTTCTTCTCTCCTTGGCTAAAACCTTCCACGCAGCTCCTCTTGCAGAGCTTGAACTTACCTTTGCAAAGATCTGAAATCTTCTTCTAGAACCATATTTCTCCCACCACCTTGGTTTATTCATGGAGGCATTCTAATCACTTCTCCCACAAAGCCTAACCACATATCCTGGTGTAAACTACCTCATGTTCGGCACTCCACTTACACACTCAAGAACTCTTGCTCTGATACCACTTGAAGAAGAGTTGCATTAAAAAAACACATACAATCCACTAAAAACCAAAAATGCTAAAAGGAGCCAAAGCTTTCCATTACTTTCATGCTAAAAATGAGTATCCCAAAATAAGAGCCCTTTTACAATTTCTAAAATTCCTACTTATTCCTTATTTTCCCCCTTTTTCCCACCTAAAACTTGAAATTTCAAATTTCAAAATTGGGGCAATTTGTAGAGGTCATAACTTTGCGCTCGTTGACCCAATTGACTATTACAGCATATTTTCAGAAATAGCATGAAACGAGCTAAGCGAGGTGACCCTTTGGTCTTCACTACAAGGCTTGTGTCTAGCCGAAAATCCTCAAATTCAATCTCTAAGACCTTTAAAAATCTCCGGCAAGAAAAACTAGTTTTACTAGTTTTTACAAAATTAAACAATTACAATATTTTTTTGGGTGATGCAAGATCACTTTTACACCATTGGATGCTCCTGCATCACAAATAAACCTTAATGTTCTATGGATGCTTTTGGGGCAAGGAAAATAAGGGAATTTAAATAAGTGTCATATTAAAATTATAAAATAAAATAGTACGTAGACCATATAAGTATTTTTGAGGCACTCTTTGAAGAAGGCAAATAGGGAATTGTCAGCATTATTTTTATGGATGTTTTTAATGTTTTTGAATGTGGTTAAGTGGACTCCACCTGGAATTTTATTAGAATGGACAAAATTTAAACCAATGTCAAATTTTATGTGCAAAGAGGAGTGGAGAAAAACCATCTCTAGATGGTGAGCACAAAGAGAAAAAGTGGTGCACATAATGGTATGCATGGTGTCTTTCGATGAAGATAGAACCAATAATTAGAGGAGGAGAAAATAGAGTGGATGAGCTAGGCATTAGAGGATAAGAGAACAAAATACGGCAAAAGGAGAACAAGTGTTGTGTGCATGGAGAAAAATGTAAGCCCATTCTGATTTAAAAATCTTAAGGAAAAGCCAATGGAAAATAATTTTTTTTGTATGGTAAAAAAACATCACGATTGTGCTCTATGTGCATTCCCATAATAGCATACATATTATAGAAAACTAAAAACAAATTATACCTTGTGTGAATTGGATATGCTTATATTGCATGCATTCATTGGAGTGTTGTGTGATTGGTTGGCTATGAACCAAGGTTGATATTATCCTTCTTTAAATAATCTATTGTTGTATGCCATGTTAATATTAAGAACCAATGTGTTACTGGGTGTTTGGTTGGTTGTGAACCAAGATCGAGTTCTTCCATTTTGAAAATATTTAATGTTGCATTTTGATTTAAATTATGTTGGGATATTGTGATTTGTATTAGAAAATATTTAAAGTTTTTCAAGCTAAATTAAATATGGAAATAATGTACGCATTTGTCGGGTTAGTTGCAGTTCATTGTAGATGACTATTCTGAACCTTGGATAGCATTGGATAATCTGTGTAAGGAGGAAGACTACTATTGAAAACTGCAAAAAAAAATGCATGGTATATTTTAATTATTTCGACAGCGTTCAAATTCAAGATCTGCACATAGAAATGAAAGAGAAATGTTGTATATTCTGCATACTTTGTAACTCTACTCAAGGGTATACTGAGGCATGAGACATAAGACAGTTATAGCTAAACTTTTACATGTAGTAGTAATATAATATATACTTCTTTGGATATACATAGATTAAAGTTGTAAACTTTACATTGACTATTGAAACATAGCTTTGGAAAACATGAATGGTTGAACTCTGGATACATTATGTAAATCGTGTAAACTATAATTTTAAATGGGTATGCTGCTATTTAATGTATAAATCACTAATTGAAATGGAGTGCAATATTGTGTTATATTTTTAGAAGAGCTATTGCTTTGTATGTAAATTTTTAGCAATCAATGAAAGTTTAATTTCTCCGAATTTAAGTTGAGTTTGTATTCAATAGCGCTGAGTATGGCTATTTTGAATTATGAACTTTATTAAATTAAAATGTGGTCACCTATTTATGGAAGCCTTGAAGCATAGGATATGATTTTCTTAAACACAAATCAGTAATTAAGTTCTGATTATTCTCATTAACATGGATTTATTTTACTTTAGTTATAAAATTTGGTTCCTAAACTTAATCTGAAACCATACAATTGCATGCAACGAATATATTCTTTAACTTTATCTCTTTGGGTACATATCTTGCCTAGGGTTCATGATAGCTCATATGAATGTTAGAAAAGTTCATATGTAAAACGTTTAAGCTTAAAAACACCTTGATTAGTTGAGATGGCGAGTAATTTGCTATGTATATGAAATGGGTCTGATTTTGATAACTAGTTTAAGATTTTATTATGCTTGTTTACATGCTTTAAAATGAGTTTAGAATGTGAAACATAGAAGCAAATTAGTAGGATAGTCATAACATAGTTAGTAATTAAATCTTTATCCTCAGGATTAAATAACATCTAACTTTAACCAATATTAGGTTTGAGAGATATTTGGGAAAATGTAGCTAATAATATCGTTGCATAAGTTTGAATAACTCGATGGACAGATACATTTGTATAAAAATTATATGTCAACTTTACATCAAAGTGTTCTTTGTATAGTGTCTTACATGAAATATGGATGGCACTATTATTCTTATTTATAACAAAATGAACTAAACTTCTTTTAGTTTAAATAATATGGAGCCTTGACCACAATACCTATTCTGGCTAAAGCAAATCGTTTAACCCTTTATTTAAGTATCTTAAATTTTGTGGAATTTTGATTAATAGAAAATTTATTTCTTTTACTTATTTGAGAGGTATATTCTATTTGTTTAATTAAAAAATAAAAAATGAATCTTAAATAAAATTGTATGGTAGATTTATAGATCTTTTAACATTGATTACAATATTTCCAATGTTTAGTGATTTCTATTTAGATTTAGTGGTAAACCTATATTACAAAAAGGTGAAAATAGATAATTTAAGTTACTTTACTAAATATCGAAATCATTAGAAAATAGAGTTTACTTAACCTTTGACTAGTCAAAAACTACTTTAGACAATTCAAACCGTAGCTAAGTAAATATTTAAAAAATACTATTAAGATTGTGGGATAGGCAATCTTAAATCGTAACCTAAGGTTGTGGGAAGGACAACCTTGATTGAAATTCAATATTGTGGGTAGACAATCTGAAGAAACAAATATTGATGATGTATACGGGAAGGTAATCATCATGGAATAGGGCTCTAACTATACTTCTAAAGAAAAAATGTCATAACATGAGGTAACAAAGAGTTTTATGGGAATATCTTCTAGGTTATCCCTGCTCGTGATGAGTGGTGATTTGTGTTAGGGTAGATTAAATTGACAGTATGATGATATGGTACATCGTGTTGGTTAATCTATACAAGTCACCAGGTGGTTACCAGGGCATTGGTAAGACCCTATATGATGCTCCATAAAAAATGGTTGATCATATAGCTCGATCATGTATGCGCTAAGTCTTACATTATTTAATTATAAGATATGAATTCATGTATTCATGTAAAAACATGGGAAAGTTATGTGTCACACCTCTAGGTGTTATGGACCCTAGAAGAAAAAAACCCACTGCAATAACTTGGAATCTCGAGTGGAGAGTGAAGTTCAAAATAGGTAACTATACATGATTTGTCTAATATTGATCTCATGAGTATTTCGACTGCAACGGAATGGCACTCATGAAGATGAATTTAACATGCTCATACTAGAAAATGAAAAAATAGATAAATAAAAAAAAACATTCTCATAATGATACCTCTGACATTAGACAACCAAGTGGGAAGACTTGGTGTGACTAGACAACCAAGTGGGTTGACTTGGGGTGTTACACAAACAAAGGAAAATATCCCTATCTATACTACCTCTCCTTTTATAGATGATATACCTAAGGTCTAGGGTGAAGGAGGTAATCTAGCTAGATCCAATGCTAGTAGTTGATTTATTATTATTGAGACTATTATGATTAATTTTCTAAATTTTAAATACATTATCATCTTTTTGAATTGATTACTTGTTCAATTTCCATATTATTATTAGACTCTTTAGATTTTTTCCTAGTGGATTGATCATGCAATTAATTTTTTGGGACATTGTTAACAAAAGAGAAAGAAGAATTCAAAGAAGGAAAAAGATGATACTTTAGATTTTCTATTGCAAAGGTCTGGAAATATGCAAAAGGCTCAAGGTCTACAAAGGTGCTATATAGCTTACCTTGATAATAAAACCTCAAACATTGATGGTAGGTTGATGGGACAATCTGCATGGCATGAATATAGGGTTGTCCTAAAAGGATATTATAATTTAGGTACTAAGTAAATACATTGAACATGGTTTTAATTATGCAATATCCTGTTGAGTGGAAATTTTGCCAATTTTAAAATCACCATCACTATCAGGATTTTGATTAGAAAACCCTCTCTTGCAAAGAAATAGAAATTTCTCCAAGGTTCCTTTTATTTATTGTGTGCTTGTAATCTTGTGAAGATGCATCAAATAAATGCTAGGAATATTATTTTATTGCTATATTAGTGATTGTTCATGAAACTTAAAATAAAAGATAGTGTGATTGACACTCATATGACCACGATGTAAATCCTTAGTTCATTTTACCTTGAAGTATTTTAGATAGATTTTATATTATTTTGGTTAAACATATTTTAAACAAGTTTTATCTTCCTGAAATCCTGCTTTGATAATTTATCTCTAACTGTGAATCATAAATGATAAATAGATTCATTTCATGTTGTTTTGAGAATGAAAATAGAATAATCTACATGAATGACTTTGTGAATGTAATAGTCTTTGATGTACTATATAAATTACCCCTCTTTGATGAAATTATATTTTTTATAAAGAGAAGTTAATTTATTGCTCTAAAAACAATGGCCTTTGAAATGTCATATAAATTACCCTTCTTTAATGAAATTGCAATTTTAATAAAGAGAAGTTAATTTATTGCTTACGAAAAAAAATGCAAAGCTTGAAAATTGACCTTGCCTTCAAAATGTGAAATTATGCTAACTTTGAAATTACAAAACTGCTTAAAAAAATGTAAACTTTGGATAATTTTTGTAATTTCGAATTTGCTTCAAAATGGAATTGAAATTGTTCTAAATGAAGTGTTAAAGATTATTCTTCACACTAGTGCATCTATTTTAATAATTTTAATTTATTTTTATTTCTGAAGTTAAAAAAACTGCAAAAATGAAAAGGTTAGAAAAAGAAATTAAAATCCAAAAAATGGGCTAGAAAGCTGAAAAAAACTTAAAACAAACTACTACTAGTATGATGCTACCATATTCTTAAAAAATAGAAGATGTGAGAAATTTTTGCATGTAACCTAGTTTATCCAAATTTGCATTTGCACAACCCGCAATAACCTAGGTGCAAGCTTATAAGGAAAAATAAATAAATTCCATGCTTTAAACATTCAATAATGCAACCATTAAAATGCATTGAACATCATATATAAGCCTAAATGATGCAGGAGCATCCAGCAGCTTCTGATGCAGAGGCATCAAGATGCGGGAAAGCCAGTGCTGAAGAGTCAGCCAAGGAAGAAGAAGTAGAAGGCAAGGAGGAAGTTCACAGCAGAAACTGTTGTGATTTTTCTACGTCGCAAAATCACGATAGTTTTTAGGAGAGAGAAAATGTCGCAGAAAGGGCCGCGATTTTGCGACATGTCGCAAAATCGTGACCATCGTGAAATCGTGACAGCAGCAGCAAGGCGAAAGTGAAGGCAGAGAGTTGTAGCGAAATTGCGATGTCGCGATTTCACGATGTCGCAAAATCGTGACATTGTAAGGAGATGCAGGCGAGGATGAATTTTCATTGTGAAATCACGACGCAAGTAGCATGGCAGGCTTGGCAGTTGGAAGGAGTCACGATTTTGTGACATGTGAAATCACGACTGTCACGAAATCGTGACAGGCAGTAGAGTGGAAGCAGTGAAAGTGTCGCAATTTCATGACACGTCGCAAAATTGTGACTGTCACAAAATCACGACTGCATAACTGTAGCGAGGTAGAAGTCAAAAAGTGTAGCGAAATTACGACGTCGTGATTTCACGATGTCGTGAAATCATGACGTCTTTTGATGGTTGAGGTGAGGCGGCAGAATGGTCGTGATATTGCGACGTCATGATGTCGCGACAAAAATTTAGAAAGCAAGCTTGGAGGCAAAATGGTCACAATATCGTGACATGTCGCGATATCACGACCAAAATGGGCAGAGAGTGCAGGGTGGCAGAAATGTTGCGATATCACGACATGTCATGATATCACGACGAAGAGAGAAAAAGGCATGGGAGAAGAAGGAAGTGGCCATGTGGACGGTCACGCGCATGGAGAAAGAGAAAGAGATGGCAGGAAAGCCGTAGTAGGCAGTATTTTCGAGGAACGTTCCAAGTGGACACGTGGCAGCCAGGGAACAGTCAAGATGGACAAGAACCAAGGAGCACAAGAGACGAAGAGGATGGGTCACGCAGAGAATCTGACAAGGATCATTAGTGACAGGGCCGTGCAAAGTGTGGGTCTTTAATCGGGTTGGTGTCCTAATTTTTGTGAATGTAATTAATCGGGTTGATGAATCCTTTTAGGCGAGAGTTGATGCTTCAGAGGGTCGAGGCCTCTATAAAAACCCAGTTTATTGTATTTTTCGGGATGGTGGATCGGGGAATGCACTTAGAGCGTGAGAAGCGTGAAGCTAAGCCGAGAGCTAGCTAATGTAAGCCTACGGGATGTATGCATGTATTTTTTAGATTTATTAATGGAAAAGTAGGGTTTGAAGAAGTGCGATTTTTGGGTCCCCCATTAGTGGTATCAGAGCAAGTGATTCTGAGTGCGTAACAGATCACTGGACATGAGGCAGTTACTCTAGGATCTGTGGAGGGTTTTGAGAGAGAGTGAGTTAAGATCCCGGGCGTGTTGGCAGATCGTTGGACATGAGGCAGCTACACCGGATCATTAAAGCTTGCGAGAAAAGTAAATAAAGAAAAATGCATTCCCGAAGAAGACGGGACAGCAAAGAAGATATGGTGATGAAAGAAGAATACATAGCCTTGCAAAAATAGTTGAAGGCCTTGCAAAAGGAATGGCTCGCAATAAAGTTGCGGGAGCAAGAGGAGCGGCAAAGAAGGCGGGAAGAAAGAAAGAGAAAGAAAGAGGAAAAGTTGAAGAAGGCTGCAGAAGAGTGCAGCAGTACCGGGACCTACCCGAAAGAAGGCACAAATTTTTCTATGCAAGGGGAGGAGTGCAAGCAGGCTACAGAAGAAATTTGTAGCAATGAGAAAATTTTTCTAGAAGAAGATAGAAGTTGTGTGGACCGAGAGACGGGGTTAGAACAGTCTACGAGGCAGAGAAAAGTCTAGAAGTGTTGCAGGAGGCAGCAACCGAACCAAGCAGAAGTGAAGATCACTTCTCCACATACCCTGGGTGTCTGATGCAGGAGCATCCGGTGGCTTCTGATGCATAGGCATCAAGATGCAGGAAATCCAGTGCTGAAGAGTCGACCAAGGAAGAAGAAGCAGAAGGCAAGGAGGAAGTTCACAGCATAAACTGTCATGATTTCGCTACGTCGTAAAATCGTGATAGTTTTCAAGAGAAATAAAATGTCTCAGAAAGGGCCACGATTTTGTGACATGTCGTGAAATCACGACCCATGATTTTGTGACATGTCACAAAATCATGACCGTCACAAAATCATGACAGCGGTAGCAAGGCGGAGGCGAAGGCAGAGAGTTGTAGCGAAATCATGACGTCATGATTTCACGATGTCATGAAATCGTGACATTGCAAGGATATGCAGGCGAGGATGAAGTTTCATCACAAAATCAGGATGCAAGTAGCGCGGTAGGCTTGGCAGTTGGAAGGAGTCACGATTTTGTGACATGTCACGAAATCGTGACTGTCGCAAAATCGCGACAAGGAGCAGGCAGTAGAGTGGAAGCAGTGGAAGTGTCACAATTTTGTGACACGTCGTGAAATCATGACTGTCATGAAATTCCGACCGTAGAATAGCAGCAAGGCAGAATTCAGAAAGTGTAGCAAAATTATGACATCGCAATTTTGTGACGTCATGAAATCGTGACGTCTTTTGATGGTTGAGGTGAGGCGGCAGAACGGTCACGATATCGTGACGTCGCGATGTCACGATGAAAATTTAGAAAGAAATCTTGGAGGCAAAATGGTCGCGATATTGCAACCAAAATGGGTAGAGAGCGCAGGGTGGCAGAAACGTCGTGATATCGTGACATGTCGCGATATCACGATGGAGAGAGAAAAAGGCACGGGAGAAGAAGGAAGTGGCCACATGGACGGTCACGTGCACGGAGAAAGAGAAAGAGATGGCAGGAAAGCCGTAGTAGGCGGTATTTTCGAGGAACGTTCCAAGTGGACACGTGGCACCCAGGGAACAGTCAAGACGAACAAGAACCAAGGAGCGTGGGAGACAAAGAGGATGGGTCGCATAGAGAATATGATAGGGATCATCAGTGACAGGGCCATGCAAAGTGCGGGTCTTTAATCGGGTTGGTGTCCCAATTTTTGTGAATGTAATTAATCAGGTTGGTGAATCCTTTTAGGCGGGAGTTGATGCTTCAAAGGGTCGGGGCCTCTATAAAAACCTAGTTTATTGTATTTGTCAGGACGATGGATCGGAGAATGCATTTAGAGCGTGAGAAGCATGAAGCTAAGCCGAGATCTAGCTAATGTAAGCATGCGGGCTGTATGCATGTATTTTTTAGATTTATTAATGGAAAAGTAGGGTTTGAAGAAGTGCGATTTTCGGGTCCCCCGTCACTAAAGTAGGAAAGGGGAAAAATGAATAGTTAATCTTAACATGCAGAATATTTCTCCTTTAAATTTGCTAACAAACAACAAATTTTTGAATTATTTGCATTAAAAACATAAAAACACAATCTTAGTATAGCATAATTCTATCCCTTGGCTTCTAAAAACATCCAACCCTTGTACCTGTGTTTCAATGGATTTTTTAAGCTTTCATTTTGCCTTCTCATTTCAGCTTTCCTTTTTTTCTTAGATTTTGCTACTCTTCCTTTTTGTCTTCTTTCCCTATCCTTCTATTTTAATTGATGTGGTAGTATGCATCATCGTCAATTCAGTAGTTACCTCCCTTACTTAACACCCTATGGTAACATCTTTTATTTCCTTTTAATTACTTCACTCCCTACCATAGTACCACTAGGTAGATTAAAGTTTATTCTTGCCAGCCAAAATTGGACGTACATGAATTCTTAATGTTTTTAAGTCATGTATTTCATCAATGTGTGTGCTCAAATTTTTGTGACCTTCCTTATTGCATGCATCAATTGTAATTTTAACAACTCACTATGTGAGTGTATGAGAACACCAACTATATTTTTAGGTAAGACTCATCTGACTTGTCATCCACCATATGTATAAAATCCCTTTAATGGCCTTAAATGTCTTCCACATTTAAACCAAGAGTTCCACCCTCCTTAATCCAAGCTACCTTGAGCCATGCATCATAAGGTGAGCCTTACAATGTATAATGTAATTGACCACCGACCACATTCGTGCTCACTAACATAGATGAGAGTAAGGAATTTTCTTGTGTAACTATTCGTGATCATCTATCAATTGTACCCTATTAATAGAACATGACATTTTGAAGCTCCATGGAAAATCTCTATATCTCCGTCTACTCACATTTGTATTAGTGTGTTATCTCTTTCTGAGTGCTACTACCTTCGTATCCTCTATGGAGAATATGACCATTCAATTTATAATATTGATATCCCTAGCGACTTGCTATCTTCTGCACTTCGATCATAGGCCCATATTGCTTTGTGTCCCGCTATGACCAACAAGTTGTAACAAATTCATTGCCATCCTTAACGAATGGATTCTACCCTCTACCATCGATGAAATGGATGCATTATCTGCAATAAAAAACTATGTCCTCTACTATGTCGGGTCCATCATTGTGCACAACTTCACTAGACATTATCTTCAAACAACCCAGATATGCCATATCACTAACCATAAAAATAGTTGTAGGTCATATTTTCATCCAATTATGGCTACAAGAACACATCCAACATGTAACACTAAGTACGATAACATGATTGGTACCCTCTCATTTTATTTGGTAGGATTGGACATTGCCACTGCTTCCATTCATAGAATCCCCTTCAATGCTATATTTCCCATCCTTTGACGCATACGTCCACGACATATAATAGAGGCAGCATCAACAAATATGCTCACCCTTTACCTTCACTCCATGTATTTACCATTGTTTTATGTGTTTTTTACCACATTTAACATATAATTTTTATGATTTATTATTTATATGATAACAAAAGGTTTTTAAAAGGTCAAGCTAAAGCCATGCTTAAAGTTGTTAATTTTTTTTTTATGCTTCTATATTTGTAAAAGTTATGTAAACCATCTATGTTTTATGAGGAGGGAAAAATATTTATCATATGCCAAGATATGAACTTACACCAAACCAAGTTTAGCCACTACTCTTGAAAGTCCTTAAATATAAAATGGGATGTAATAAACAAACTACATAGCATACTTTAAAATAGGAAATATGTTTAACAACAAAACAATTTGCTTATATGCATGTGAGAAAATATCTCTCTCCATCACAAACATCATGTATCCAAAGCGTGAATTTCCATAACAAGGTTGATACAATCAAATATTTATCAAAAATCTAAAAAAAAATTGGAGGAATTATGCCAATGTTGCATGAGTCCATATATATGCATTAGTTATTTAGCTATAAGCCCAAGACACATACAAATCTGATATACATGTTGTAGATAATATTTTAGTTAGACACGTTGAGTGAATTTGGGCAATGAGAGGATACTTTTAACATCCATACTATCCTTCCATGATAGTAGTTTAACATAAAATACATGAAAATAAAAATAAAATAGAAACATATTATATAGATATTTGAATTTTGATGCATGGATATATGGTCTAGTTTATTTTTAATAGAAATCAAATTCATGCTTGAGTTTTGAAGAGGATGATTATAGGGTTCTAAGGGTTTCAATTAATGGCCATAAAACTAAAGCATATATCAAAACCATTCACAATACTATCCTACCATTATGATACCAACATATGCATATAATATGTATTTAAAATATTTGTAGTTTACATTTACACCAACATACCCAAGTCTAGGGAATATAGACATGTAAATTTGTACCCACAACTTGTATAGCCCTATATTTGCACAATCATATAACCTTACCATTAGAATATCTAACCCACAAAAAATACCATACTAATAATATAAAATAATGAATCAACTTAATTATAATTATAGACATGTGACTTTATTTTTTTCTCACTAATTCTAGCTTCTATTAGCTTTCTAAATATTTACACTAAAATTAAAATCTAAATTCTATTATTGCTAAATAGTTTCAATCACCTTGAAAACCTTGCCAAAATATGTCACTAACAATAAAATGTTTTTCAATTGATAAGAAGTGTTCTTGTCAATCAACAAAAAACTATCCAGTTGTAGTTACCTCACATACATTACGAAATGGTGTCACTAGCAATAAAATACTGATGATTGCCTAAAAATATATTTGTGAACAAATATTTACTACATCACCTAATGTAAAGAGATATTTGTGCTTGCTTTCCAAATCCTTCTATAAAAAGTTATCACTAAAGAATAAAACAGATTTTACCATAACATAAAATCCAAAAGTCCATGTAACCTATTAATAACATGCATCTAAAATCATCCCACATGCCACTTATATGATAACATATTTTTTATCTGATGGTACAGGAGTTTATCAATAGATACAAATATACTCTTAGCCAAGTAGAATGTCAACCTTTTACTACAACACCGAATAACACCACTCATATATCAATAAACACTATTACTTTTTCGAGGAAATTTATCCCTACGTAATAGTAATCATTTTGTCAAATGATAAAAGAAACTATCAACATCAAAATCCCATAATCTACAACAATCTACTAAATCTACTTTGCAAAATTGACAAATTTTGAAAATCCTCTAAAGAGAATTCAAAAATACACTATAAATTCAAGACCCTACATATAACCTATCAAAGTTATAAAAACTTGGTAAAAATCCAAATATTTTCAAAACTTTCAAAAAACAACTTACTTGATAAGTCCCATGATACTTTTAAAAATTGATCTCATGAATCACTTTGATGTTGAGTCATTTACCCTCAACATTTTTCTTTGAATAATAGATAAAAAAAATGTGTCATTGGTATGAAATCGAAATCCTATTGGTAAAATTTTACTTTTTGAAGCTCTTCTCAACATATTTAAATAGACTACCATTAATTATTGTTTGTCCCCCTCCCTCTAAATCCTTACACAATAAAAAAAGAGTGATGTAGTAACTCCTATATTGATTCTATCAACACATGGATTCTAAAATTTGATCATCCAAATAAGCATTTTATTGAAGTGTTGTATTAATCTCCATCAACCCTCATGAGTGGGTAGGAGAAAAATGACAATAAACTATCCTTGTCTAAGTCCCATCTAGCAAGTCTTAAAAAATAGTTGATAATAATACACCTAACGTTACCCATTTGAGTTCCAAAGCATTGAGTACCTTGATACTACTTTGGGATTTATAATTTTTGAAGGAGCACGTAGAAGAGAAATCAACTAGTGTATGCCACATAAAACCCCAAAAATTTATGTATGGCCCATGTATCAATTTGCTCACAAAAGAGGATAATTGGATCTAGGGATTGATTTACTAGCTAAAGTGATTGATTGGATCCCTATCCAAGAATAGGTCTTGTTTCAATTGTAGATATGAGTGATTCATTCACTAAGTAGATAGAATTGCTCAAATGGTTGTAGGGCTATATTTGATTGTGCAAATTGTAAGGTAAATCTTATGAAAAATACTATTTTCACATGTAGTGGAACACTAAGTCATTTTGAAAGATTCCTAAGCCTACTTTAGGCATAATTAGAGGCATGTACCATTTGGTGGCACATCATTTTGGTAAATATACTCCAAAATATTTACATGTACTAGAAGTAATTATTTTTCATCCCATGTAACTCAGGGGTTAACTCTTATTATAAATAGAGCCCTAGGAGCCTCATTGTATTCATGTTTTGGCCATGATAATCCATAGCTACACTCTATGAAACCCACACTATGCTTTAATATCATGATATTATAAGAAATTGGAAACTCCTTAGGCATTCCATCAATGGCATTACAATGATTGAAACACAACCATTTTAACCCATCCTTTCATTCACTTGTTAATTTTATAATCCAATGAATGTGTGGACATTTATATTATTCAACTTATGATGTGATTATTGTTGACACACTTTCCTCACTATGATTTAAAATCATGTATATTTGAACAGCTAGCATACTAAATTTTTAAACATTTTTATATTTGAGCATTATTTTTGGGTAGTTTACATTCAATGAAAGTTAGCATAGGTTAGTGTAAAAATATTCAACAAGGAATAGATGGAGTCAACCTAAATATAGAGTTTTGGAGAAGACATTGGAAATCCCTTATAAATTTTTTGAAACAAGAATTGAAATGCAAGTAAAGACAATTCCCTAGTTCAACATAGTTTTTGGAACTACCTTATTCGACCAACCCTCATCATTCTCAAAATTACACTTACTACATAAATTTTTGCACTAAAATTACATTTATCATGGATGAAACGATTGGCTCAAATTTAAGAAACATTTTACCATGTAAAACTTCAAGAAGCAATTTGCTCCATTTTAAGCAAAGTGCCTAAAATTGTTGAGTTAGTAAACCAAGCATTTTACTCCAAATTGTAATTGATTCAATTGTATTTACTAATTATTAACTCTATTTAGTGAGGGATTTGATCCAGTATTTTTTAAAATTTCATAGAATAAATCTAAAGTGATTCATTGAAGCTAAGAACTTGATTTTTTGTTTCCAATATTAAATAAACTTTGAAATTTCTTATGTTTTATCATTTGTGTTAAATTTTTACAAGTATTTTATGAATTAAAAATATGATACAAAATCTATTTTTCACAAAGAATACAATTCCAACAACATTCAAGCATCATAAAAAATTGAATCTAACCTTGTGTGTGCATCCTTATCAATAGAAATCACTTAAGATAGGTTCCAAGTAATTTTACCAAAAAGGTCAAAACAATAAGTGATTCGCTCAACCCAGCAAATTATTCTCTTCAAAAATAGTAGAATCCCACTAATTATGATCCAATTATTGAATCACTCTAAACATGAGATGTTATTTGCTAAAAAAACAAGTTTCTTCGTCCATCTAGAGAAAACAATTCACTCTAGTTTTGAGAAAAAATAGTTTGAGCAATATGCTTTGATCCTTACATGCTAAATTTTCTATAAGTTAACCATTAGCAAGAAAATAATTAAAAATTAAAATTAAATCTCTTGTAATTGCAAGCAAAATTCTTCATTCTATGAGAAAATAAATTCAAGTGAATCACTCCAATTTGTGAGTGAATTACTCCATAGGCAAATTATAAATTTATGCAAATTTTGACCCTAATAATCTGTCTATGTAGGTTCCTATGTATAAACTTATGAATACACAATATAACATTTCAAAAGTAGAGAAATAACATAAATTAATATACATTGTTGCATGTTGTTGAAGTAACCAAAAGGGAAAAACAAAAAAATAAACTACATGAGTGCATCCAGAAGTTGAGTTTGAAAAGATTCCAATATCTAATTCTATTTCGTCAAAAGGTAAAAACATCATGGCCAAACCTATTATTCAAAGATTCATGCTTTTACAAATCCTTTACTTGGGACAAAAAAAAAAATTATTCATCCACTTAAGCTAATCAAACTCATTACCCTCCACCACATTGTCCTCCATACCCACCTCATTGTTATGTGATGTATCCTTATCTTCCTCCACACCAACAATATGGCTAGCCTTCCCCTCAAAAAAATAACCTAGGAGCACCTGTAATAAGATAAATTCAACTTCCTAATTAGACCTACCAATGAATACAAAATTTAATGGCCTATTCTCCTTTTCCCCAATAGCCATAAAAGCATTACATATCTTTGATGGATATGGTAACAACATGGCAATGGATAATTTCAAAAAAAATTCAGTGCTCAAGTTAAATCACTATATCCAAGAGGGAGGGATAATAGTATATTTAATATTTTACTCTCTTTATGATAAGGTTACTTTATGGTATAGGGCATTACTAGATAATTCAGTTACAAGTTAGGAATCAATAATAGAACCATTTATGAATAGATTGACTCGCATGGAAAATAATTATTGCATTTTATTTCAATTAAATACAATTCAAAGGCATCCTCAATAAAATAGACATGATTTTAATACATTATTCTTTAGAACCTTTAATTTATTCCCACAAAATGTTAGGTCAAATGAAAAATAGACATTATTATATTATATCAAAGGTTTATAAAATAAATTATCTTTAAAGGTATATAATTTTAACCATAAAGTACTAGTTATACAGTTTTAAGATTGAGATAGAAGATAATATTTTCTCATTCGGGTAGTGAAATTACTTCATACTCCACCAATGGCTTACAAAATCTAAATTGTCCAAAACATACTTATAACTAGTTATATGTCCATCATTTTGTCTATTTTGAGTCTCTAAAAAATATTTCCACCAATCATTCTATGTCAGCATAAATCATTATTCACTTTGTCTAGAGCACATCATCCACTATAGCTTTTCAACCACAACTTCTAGCCCTCCCTTCCCCATCCAAATCAAACAACGAGTCAAAAAATAAATTTACAATGAGTGAGACAGTGGAAGTAATCAAAATATTGGTTAATTAGAATAATATTGCAAGGCAATTATGGGATCAACCATAGAACAAAAAACCCCAAAATACTTCACATCTCACCAAATATTAGGTACCTTGATAAGGTGTTAACTATAGAGTGAAAAAAATGGTGCACCTAGCAAAGGGAAATGAAATGCATCTATTGTTCTATTTAAGCATTCAAAAGCGACATTAAAGTAAGCATGATGATGACAAATAAGTGAAATAAATGGGGGGTTCTCTTTATATTAATCTATTTTCCAAATGCATGGTTACAAAATATCCCCTTGAGGGCTCTTAATTGATACAATTCATTACAATGTCAAAGGATCTAATCCTTTCAAAAATTCAAGGTGCGCTTTCAGTGTCTTCCTCGCACTCACGATTGAAGAGTGGGATTTTGCTACCGCTGCGATGATCTATCCATATTTGAACTTGTAGCTCCTTCCTTGTGCACTGGAATACCTGGATCTACACACAAGAAATTGAAATTGATTAATAGCATGTGCATATTAAGATGAAATCATAAATATGCATGCAACATTGAATACAAAAAGTGCAATAGATGATGCAAAACTATTCCAAATTGTACCAAAACTTAGCATAATGCATATTATCTACTTTAGGAATGATCTATGCAGAAATTGAAAGGAAATTGTAAGCAAAATCCATGGCCATCCCTAGGTGTTCCAATTGGGACTGTCATAATGAAAAACCTAATTGAAGGTCCAAAACTACTCCAAAATGCACCAAATTCTAGTATGATGTATATAAACTAATTTAGAAATGATCTACACTAAAATTGACCCAAAATTATATGCAAATTCATGGCCATCCCTGGGTGTTCCAATTGGGACTATTAACCATCCCAGGTGGGGATGACCACCAAACCTGGTGGTTTTTGCCACCAATTCCTCTAGGATCTGGTCCAAACTACTCCTAGGGGTGTTGTCATAAAATTTGGTAATCTAATTCACAGAAATGGATGGGTTTTGGAATGGATTTACGTATTTGGGATCACTTGCAAACCTCCTTCAATTGATGGAGATTTCAAGGGCAAATACATGGGTAAAAGGGGAGAGTGAATCTCGGTAACACTTCGTTGCGAAATATTGCAAAGACCTCTCTCTGAAATTGGGTGGAATGACTCCAATTTATAGCCCAAGAGGGCCACAGGGTCAAAGGGGCAAGTTGGGGCATGCAAGGTAGGTGCCGCCACTTGTCAAAACCCTTGCCATGCATTGGGTGGAAGAGACCTCCAATTTGGGCCTCCAATTTGTAGGTTGTGATGGCTTTGGTAGGCCCTCAATCTATCATAGATCATTGGATGGGATAAATGGTAGAATTTGATTGCCATTTGTCCCACCCTTGAATTTTTGAGGGGCCTAGGCCATGGCCATCCCACCTAGGGATGGTTGTTGGTGGCCATCCTTGGGTGGGACGACCATGAACTATGGTCATCCTAGGGTGGGACGACCATGGCTACATGGCCCAAAACTTCCCAAAAGTGGGGTAAACCTTCCCAAAAGTGGTTAGGACCACTATTTAACCCCTGAGGGTTACCCAATGGGGCCATATGGTGTCGATAAGAGTGCATCATTGTAGTCTAATCATATTGACGTGATTTTAGTGTCTATAGATGCCCCTTTTTGAGATGCATTGTGTGAAACAGAGCGCGAAGAAAAAATAGATGACTAAACTATCAAATGATTAAGGTTATTCAGTAACCTAACCAAATTTAGATGCCTCTATTATGGAAGGAGCATACATTCTTGGAATCCTTGCTTTTGACATATTTGAAGGATTTGATTTTGGTATACCTTTTAGCCGTATTGTTCAATGATAATTTAGGGCTTAGGGTATACTTGGTCTTGGTTCCTTATTTGACTATAAGCCTATTTTGGGATACATGTCCCAAGGCTTCCAAGGATACCAAGACTTTGTTTTTTTGAATTGGTGCTGAATTATTTGCCCCAACGTGGGCTTGAAATTTATCTTTGGCAATGATTCTTTTGAATGTATGCAAGTTGCACTTTTGAGTGTTTGAGTGTTGATTTTGATTATGAATTTGTTAATTATGACTACCCCCTCAAGTGATGAGTCGATGAGGGCATGACCAATGATGAAAGCGATGAGTCTCTTGACCAATATGACTTGATTAGGGTTCCTTCAACTTTACCCATTGTAAAATTTATCAATTTTGTTAGGATTTTGATGGTTTTGTTGATATTTCATGGAAGAAAAGAACTGAATACCTCATTCCCATGGAGTGGTCTAACCACAATGGCCTTCTTGGGGATTGAAGTAGAGACTTTTCAATTCATAAATGAACAATTTTGGTTCAATATTGATCCTTTGTGAATTTTATCAATTTTGACATATTTTTGGTGGTTTTTAGGCCATTTTCTTTGCTTTTTCTTCTATTTTTTTGGTGTTTTTTTTTGATATTTCATGGAAGAAAGGAAATGAATACCTCGTTCCCATGGAGAAGTCTGACCATAATGGCCTTCTTGGGGATTGAAGTGAAGATATTTTCAATTCATCTATGAATAATTTGGTTCAAGTAGCCTTATGGTAATTTACTCATCTTGCCGGATTGCATGGAGCGCAAGTCACTGCAACTACCAAGTGTATAGGGTAAATAACTGGGTACGAGGTGCACTTGAGATTTTGCTTTATTTGATTTTTTTGTTGATTTTATGATTTTTGAATATTTTGGATTGGTAGATATGCTTAATTGTCCTTTATGAAGCTCCTTGTGGTGAGCAAATATGTGCATTTATGTCTACTTCTTGGTTTGTTGATGCATTTATGGATGCAATATCATGGATGCATGTATTGTAATATGATGTTATTTGATGATATGTACATGTGTGTATGCATAATGAAATGGATGATTTGTTAATCTATATGGATGAATTATGAATACTATTTGACACACTAGATGCTAGCACCATAGACTGTACAAAATTCATCGATTCATTTTCAACGTTATCATAAGACTATGTAATGGATTGTGAAAATGTAAACTAACAAACATGTGATAAAATGGTATGGAATGGAATGAATAGTAAGATGTTATAGAATGTCCTTGAGGTTTTCATGAGACTCAAACACTCTAGTGACCTAGTCAAAAGTTATATATTAACCATGCAAGACTTTTTGGCAAGGTATAAATCTGCTAGGATGACCAAGATATTCAATATCCCTGTGTGTGCATGTGAGTTCATTGTTATGATAATGCATAAAGTTACCCTAGTGCCAAACATGATTTATGCATCCCATCTGTACTAAAGATCACCCTATGAGTATCATGATCTTGAGTTTTGTACGTAGTTGGATTAGACCATTAGGTAATACATGCTACCAAAAGCTAGCTCATCCGCATGCAAATATTGGTCTGTACAAAATAAGGTCGCTAATGTGATAGATATATCATCATGCGTAAGGATACCACCATTTCTAGGTAGGCTTGATGCCACCCAACCTGTAATGAGGATCACCTTATGGTTGTCAAATGCTGAGAATTCTAGGGATTCAAGTTCAGTACTCCCTTCTTTTCTTTTATTTTTGAATTTCTCTAGGGATTTGCTCATTTTTTTTTGGTGAGCAAGGTATTTTGGTAGTGGTGAGAACCACTATTTATTTTACTTTTTCTTTTGTTAGTGGTGAAAACCACTATTTATTTTTATTTTGATCTTTGGATACTTGCCCATATTTGGCATGGGGTAAGGGATTTTTATTGCTTTGGGTAGGGAGGAGCTTGTCCTTTTGTCAATTCTCAGAATTTTTGAACCATTCACATAGGGGGATGAGCAAGGTAAACTTTTTTCTTAAGGTAACATGGACCACTTTGTAGGTTTCATATTTCCTTGTGCAAAACTTGGATTTATTAATGTGAAAATGTGTTGGGATTATGATGTATACAAGGTACAATCAAAGTAAGACTCTACCTTCTAAAAATCAGGATAGCTTTCTACAAAATCTGAAAATAAAACTAGAGATGGTTGAGTGACCGAAAACCCTAATGATGCCTTATAAAAAATGACTAGGTGAAGGGAAACAGACACAAATATGAAAGGTAGGAAATGTGTATGGAAATGATAATTGTAATGTAGATGAGTGTGAATAATGACTTTTGACAAAGTTGATTTTGAAGGATGGCTAGTGTACAGACCTAGTGCTAGACATGTATGAGCAACTCTAGAATGTAAAATGCAATGATGGGTATGCTTAATGCAAGTGATTGTATAATGCAATGATATGAAATGTAATGCAATGCAATATTTTTGTATTTTTGTTATTTTAATGATGTTTTTAGATTTTTTATTTATATATATATATATATATATATATATACATTTGACCAATGGGCTTAGTGGATGCCATTGGGGTTTTTGGGTGACCAAAGGGTTTATAGATACCTTTGGGTATTTTTGGGTGACCAAAGGGTTTATAGATACCTTTGGGGATTTTTGGGTGACCAAAGGGTTTATGGATACCTTTGGGGATTTTTGGGTGACCAAAGGGTTTATAGATACCTTTGGGGATTTTTGGGTGACCAAAGGGTTTATAGATATATTTGGAGCTTTTTGGGTGAACAAAGGGTTTATAGATACCTTTGGAGGATTTTTGGGTTGACCAAAGGGTTTATAGATACCTTTGGGGCTTTTTGGGTGACCAAAGGGTTTATAGATACCTTTGGGGATTTTTGGGTTGACCAAAGGGTTTATAGATACCTTTGGGGCTTTTGTAAATTTGATTATTTTATGATTTTAGGAGGAAGGTATGATACCTTATGTACCCCCAACATTTGTGGTGATCAATGGAAGTGAGGAAGGTGTGATACCTTTAGAATCCCCAATTTGCTTCATTTCTTGTGATGTAAATAGTGGGGAAGGTGTGACACCTTGGATACCCCCAGTATGTACTGTGATTGATGCAATGTGATTGGCTTGGCTAGGAGGAGTGATAGAAATTGACCCCCCTATTATGGCAAGGAATTCTAGGTAATGCCAATGTCTTGATGGGGTAAAATGAGTGACCCATTTGTGGATAAAGCTTTCTTATCAATAAGATCTTGGACCACGTGTCTAAAATTATGACAATCGCTAATGTCATGCCCTTTCATTCGGTGATAGAGGTAAGAATAACCCTCCCTGTATCATTTAGATCTAGGCCTATTCAGGTTGAACAAGGGTATGTCTGGCAAGATGATTGTCTTTGTTTCTTGCAGGTTGTGAAAAATGGTTGACATGGGCTTAGATAATGGAGTCCAAGTATGAGGTTGATGTTTTAAATGAGGTGAACATGGTCACCTTATTTTATGAGGTAGCAGGGTTGTATGTATCTCAGTCACCTATTTAGGTTGCTCTTCTTGACTCCCATCTGTAGGTAACAGATCTTGAAATATGCCAATTTTTTGATTGTTGATTTGAAGATCATTCTTGTCAAGCATATCTTGTACCTTGTTCTTGAATGTGATACATGATTGAATGTCATGACCATTTACTTGATGATAAGGATAATATTGGTAGATATCTAGTGATGTGATAGCCTTGGCCTCACATAATTGATTAAAGAGTGATGCCAAAGATTCAAGCAATGGTGTATAAGTGTGAGGTTGATGGTATTGTTGCCTTTGCCCCTACTTCTATTGAGACTTAACATTGGACTGCATAGGAGGGGGTTGGTCCTGATAATCAAGGGGTTGAGATTTTGGATGACTCAACCGTAACTCAATGCTTGTGAGTCGATTCAAGATCTATTGTAAATCATTGTGTTGGTGACTCACTTGTAACTCAATATTGGCTAGCCTATCCAAGATATGTTGTGAAAATAGTGGAGGTGATGATTGGATGGTTGTTGAGGAAGTTGTATTAGGTGTGATCGAATCCAATAATGGTAGCACTTGTGGTATGGATGGAATGTTGGATGGAGTCGCAAGTGGCATAAATGGATTTGAAGGACTTTGGTTCTCTATCATCACATTGATCATTCCCACAAACTCATGGGAAAATGCATTTGCACTTGGACCAGTCATGGATGCCTCATCAACTTGTCTAATATGATCTTCTTGTCTCCCATGTTTGGGTGGTGAATCATAAATGGTATCAATACCCCCATGTATGAAGTTTATTTTATTGGGAGGTATGCCTAGAGGTACGATGGTACCTATGGGAATATGAGGTCATCCCATATTCTGTATTGTCTCAATGGCTAGAACTATTGTGATATTCCTCACTAGGTATTCTCCTAAACCTGTAGTAGCTAAATGGATTGTGACCTGGGATGGTGAGGATGGAGGAGATGGAAGTGAGGCTTGAGATGACTCAATGCTTACCTCATGATATGGTTCCTCATCTTCTAGACTAGGAATCTCTTCCATGGAAATGGTAGAGATGATTGGAGGGATCTCATCAATAGGCCTCTTCGACATGTTCCTCTACAGAGGATTTGATGATGATGAAGGTGTATCTGAAGGTGCAATTGATGAGGGTGGTATAGAAGAAGATGGTAATGGATCAATGGAAGGTGATGGTGAAGGATTCAGACCTTGAATGGATGTATTTGGTTGGAAGTCCACATGAGTTGATGGTAAGGTCGACTCAGGGATATGTTGCACCAAGTTGCAGTATTTGAAGGGCTCAAGGTCTATGGAGACAACATGTACTTGCCCTTCATGAGTGTACTTCAAACATTGGTGAGCTATGGATGGCACACACTTCATGTCCCTAATCCAAGGTCTACCCAACAAGATATTATAAGCCATTGCACCCTCTAATATGTGACACAACGTTGGTATGGTTTTGCATCCCACCTAAATAGGTAAGACTATAGTGCCAACCATTGAGCATAGAGTATCATTGAATGCTTTGAGGGTATATGTGGATGCAACAATATGGGATGTTGGAAGACCTAGATGTTTGAGAGCATTTGTGGTGATGATATTGCTTGAAGAACTAGTGTCAATTAGAACTCTTTTATAAGGTGTTCCATTTACACATGTAATGATGTGTAAGGGAGGATCAACCATATCATTTGATATTGGTTTGAGTTCATGTTCATGAAATGTGATTACTAGCTCTTTGCACTATTGAATGTGCCCCACAAAATTGATAAAGGAGTTAGACTCTTGGGGCTATAGTTCAATCGACTTAAGGATCTCCATAAGAGCTTCTTGATGAGGTGGAGATTGTTGTATAAGCTCATAGATAGAGATTCGGGTCGATGTTGTTCATAAGATTTGAGCAAGCTTACTTTTTATGGTGACCACTGGATGAGGTGGAAGGCTTTGCACTGGAGGTGGTGGAGGTTGTGATGTGGAGGGAATATCATTTGAAGTTGTAAGTGGTGCAACTTGATTTGGATAATGCCTATTCCTTATCATGATGCTAACCATCCCAATGAACCCTTGTTGAGGGGGTGTCATATGGACCTCATTTACCTATTTTTCTTGATTTACCTACACCTCATGAGTGGGAAATGGGTCTTTAAAGATACCCATTTATTGATTATTTATCGCAAGAGGGTTATCAACTTGAAGATCATTCCTCTCAATCATGTCTTGTACTAGGTTTTTGAACCCATAGCACATTTGCAAGTCATGCCCATTCTTCCTATGGTACTTACAATATAGGTCTTCATGACATCCCATAGACTTTGGTTTACTCGTACTCGGATCTATAGGCTAGATCTCAGGTAGAGTAATTTCTTTGGCTGCACATAGATGATCAAATAGGGAATCCATAGACTCAGCGAAGGGTATAAATTGTCTCTTAGGGTGATATTGCTAGTTTTACCCTTGATTCACCTGAGTGTTGTTATTGTAACTTGTAGGAGGAGGTTGGGCCTGATAGTTTACCTTCTAAGGTGGCATTGGTTGCACAGGCCCTGGAATATTAATGGTAACTTGATTAACTACTGCTAGCTTTGGTTGTGCCAAATTTCCTTTTATGTTCTTATTCCACTCCTTTTTATGGGGTTTTGCAATCTCCCCCTCTTGAATTTTGATTTCTTCGATTGTTCTAGCCTATGCTAGAGAATCTTCAAGAGTTTGGTATTGTTGGAGTTGTAGCAATAATGAAATTAGATTTAAAAAACTCTTGGAAAACATGTGAGTCAACTCAGACACTGGTAGTAGGTATGGTAGCTTAGCAAGAAGTGTTCACCACCTGTTACCATAATTTGTGATTGACTCATCTTCATACTGCTTCAACCCCATGAGGTCTATTAAAGTCACCTTTCGCTTAGTGTTAAAGGTGAAATATTCTAGGAATGCATCTACAAATTATTCAAAGCTATGGATGCTATGCCTTGGGATTTGATTGTACCACTCTATGGCTAGGCCAGAGAGGGTAATCAAAAATATTCTTAGAAGTAAGGCATCATTATCCTAGATATTGAAGCATTGGTTCATGAACCTAGTAACATGCTCCTGTGCATCTTCCTCTCCTTTGAATCTATCCAACTTGGGAATTTTGAAATGCTTTGGGTATGGAGGGGAAGGTATTGATGGGTGAAGTGGTTGACTGTGAAGCTGGTGCAAAGTGGGCTTTTGAAGCCCTGATCCAGTGGTCTTGCTTTCTATTGTTTCCATGCGTTCAAGCAATGCTTTATACGCATCAGAGGATTTGATATCCTCTTCTTTTCTTTGGTCCCATGGGGGAGGGCAAGGAATGTCAAGCATATGGCATGGTGGTTGATTGTCATCAACCATACCTCCATAAGGTGCTTCTAGGTATTCCTCTTCTGGTTCCAAATCATCGTAGGCTCCATAAGGTGTTTCTTGAATTGGCCTACAAGGAGGAACAAACGCCTATGGAAGGTGATCTATGTTTGGCCTAGGAGGTAAGTCCCAATTAGGCCTAGGAGGTCGAGGAGGCAACATTTGGTTAGGCCTAGGAAGCCTATTTTTATTAAAAGTAGGTTGCCTCTAATGAACCCCCTGTCTATGAGTACTTGGGGTAGGGACCCCGTTGCGTAAGGTCTCTTGAATTTGTTGTTCAATTATTTGTTTCTCTAACTGATGTTGGTGATCCAAGCGTTGTTTATCTAGCCAAAGCTGATTGAATTGAGCTTGGTAGTCAACATATCTTTTAACAACTTGGTTTATCTTCTCAATTGTATGAGGTCTATGAGCCCTAGAACTATTGCCATGATGCCTATCTTGTTCAGGAGGATCTGAAAGATCGACTACGAGCTTCCCTCGATTGAGAGAGGCTGCATTCACTTGGGGCTCACTCCTAAATAGATGTTCTTTATACTCTACTAGCACAGAAGCACATCGTGCTTGCATTGAATAATGTAATCGAGGATAATCAAGATTCTCCTCAGGTCTTCCTTCATAAATGAGGAAGGGAAGGGCTAAATTTGCTCACCCAAGGTGATGAGTATCATACTCATCTTGGTACTTATACTATTGAGACCTATTAGGGTTATTTAAGGGTGTATTTTGATCATTTGGCCCTACCCATGGTGAATAGTCTTGATCTTGCATGTAGGTGTGCAAGGTAGACCGAGTAGGTACATGGATGCATGGTATTGCTCTATTTTTTTGTGCCTCAATGCATGGTTTCCATTCTTGAAATAAGGCATGTGAAGTGTCTATATCTGGAAAGTATGTTCCCTGATTAGGACCAAAACCTGTAGGGGTGTCCCACGTAGGGGTCCCTTGTAGGTTAGGTTCCTGATTTGATATTCTAGGACTTGGGCGAGTAGGAGGCCACCAAGGAGGTATAATCATATCCTTAGGGTCAAATCAGAGATGGTCTACATCTCCTTGCCTACTCTCCACAGTGTCAACCCTTGAATGGGCTTGGTTATGGGTGCATACCATAACTACTTAGTTCCAAACCCTACGTGATTATCTCCTTTACAAATTTTAATGATTCAACACACAAAAATAGAAACACACAATAATACAAGTGTTTATCTCTTTTAAATATTTATATGTGTTCCTAAAATTGTTTGGTGTGTTTTTTATTTGTTGTTTTGCAAAGAGATCTCTTTTCATGTGTTTGAATATTGTTGATGTAATTCTCAATTTGTTAAAAGGATTTCACCTGTATACTCGTAGCTCGATAATCGATAATGAAAGTTTGATCACGTAAACCAACCAAAGTATGGAGATGAAGCCCATACCCGATCAGGGAGCACAGGTCCTACCAGTCCTCACCCATATTGACCATGGGTAGTGATACACCCTCTAAAGAGGAATGCATGCTATTTTCCATGGCTAAGATAGTTCTTGGAGCTAACTTTGGCCAAAAATAGGGTTCGTATCATGCGAGCCAATGGGTGGAGATGAAGCCCACCATCATTGGTCTCTATTAGTGGTTGGGGATGAAGTTCCAACTCACTAATGTTAAAATGTGACGTGGTGTGTGTGGTTCCTTTTATACTTAAAGAAAGTAAAACAAAATAGCACTCAATGAACCTTCACTAAATGCAAAAGAACATTTCACTTTTCAAAAGTATTGCATGAATAATGGAACCTACAAAATGCTTACCCTATATGGCAACCTAACCATTATGTAGGTCACAAGAAATCAAACCATACAAATGCATGCTTAAGCTATTATTTTCCTATTTTTCTTTTATTTTTGTTGTTTTTAATCAAAATCAAAATCTACTCTTCAAAAAACAAGGAAAAGACATAAAAAAACTAAATTTAACCTTCTCTAAATAGTAATAATGCAAAGTGAAGGTCTAGATACTTATCTTGAAAGCCTAGAATGCTATTTTTTTATCAATTTGAGCTACAAACCCCCTATTTTGTGGTCGTCCTAGGGTGGGATGGTTGCAAATTTTGGGGCCATCCCTAGGTGGGATGGTTGTTGTGGCCATCCTTGGGTGTTCCAATTAGGAAATCAGGGGTCGTTTCAAGCTAGAATGACCAAAACCTACAATATTTAAAGGACAAAAATAGAGTCAAAACTTGCAAAAATGAAATGGGATAGGGGTCCCACCATGATCACCACTGTAGAGTGAAAAAAATGGTGCACCTAGAAAAGGGAAATGAAATGCATCTATTGTTCTATTTAAGCATTCAAAAGCAATATTAAAGTAAGCATGATGATGATAAATAAGTGAAAGAAATATGGGTTTATCTTTATATTAATCTATTTTCCAAATGCACAGTTACAAAATGTCCCCTTGAGGGCTCTTAATTGATACAACTCATTACAATGTTCAAAGGATCTAATCCTTTCAGAAACTCAAGGTACGCTTTCAATGTCTTCCTCGCACTCACGAATTGAAGAGTGGGATTTTGATACCACTGTGATGATCTATCCATATTCAAACTTGTAGCTCCTTCCTTGTGCATTGGAATACTTGGATCTACACATAAGAAACTAAAATTGATTAATAGCATGTGCAGATTAAGATGAAATCATAAAGATGCATGCAACATTGAATACAAAAAGTGCAATAGATATTACAAAACTATTCCAAATTGTACCAAAAATTAGCATAATGCATATTATCTACTTTAGGAATGATCTATGCTAAAATTGAAAGGAAATTGTAAGCAGAATCCATGGCCATCCCTGGGTGTTCCAATTGGGACTATCATAATGAAAAACCTAATTGAAGGTCCAAAACTACTCCAAAATGCACCAAATTCTAGTATGATGTATATAAACTAATTTAGAAATGATCTACACTAAATTTGACATAAAATTGTGTTCAGATTCATGGCCATCCCTGGGTGTTCCAATTGGTACTGTTAACCATCCCATGTGGGGATGACCACCAAACCTGGTGGTTTTTACCACCAATTCCTCTAGGATCTAGTTCAAACTACTCCTAGGGGTGTTTTCATCAAATTTTGTGATCTAATTCATATAAATGGATGGGTTTTGGAATGGATTTATGTATTTGGGATCACTTGGAAACCTCCTTCGATGGATGGAGATTTCAAGGGAAAATATTGTTGGCAATTTTGGGTACTTTGGGTACATTGCCTTTGCTCAAGTGTATAAGTTGTCATTGATGTCAAAAGGCATTTTTGTGTTGATATCAAAAAGAGTGTGATGTCAAAAATATCTTGAGAAGCTTCATAATGTTAAAGGGTTTTTATTAAAACCATGGTGACAAGGTTAAAGGTTTTTCTTAAAACCATTTGGACTCATTAAGGGTTTTTATTAAAACCAAGCTTAACTTAATGCAAAGGTTTTTACTTCTTGAAAAACCTTGAAGGTCCATGTTTATTATTAATAATTAAATTAACTCAAACCTTTGACAAAGGTCTAAGTTTAATTTATTATTAATAAAATAATAATTATTATTATTTTAATTATTATTAAAGGGTCTTTTAACCCTTAAGCGATGCACATAAAGAATTCATTCGCCGACGTGTTGCCATCGTTGGAGGAGCGCCGACGTCAAACAATTAAGGAGAAATGGCTATATAAGTGGGGATGATTTTCTAAAGTAATGGTACCTTCGATCGATGCAATTTCGTAGCTTTGTGTCCTCCGTAAAAGCGATGTTTTTCGCTGTATTTCGTTGTCCATCCATATTGAATTGCCCAAGATTTTCTTGCGCTTGACGTCCGACGATTGCGTTTCTCTGACATTTGATAAGACTGCGAACTATGTTTTCTGGGAGTTACGTTTTTGGACAGCGCTCATGATGATGGTGGTGGCTTGAGGAAAACGTTTACGTTTTCAAATCCTTGGCGATTGAAGGAAGACAACACATAGGATTACATTATATTTTTCATTGGGCACTTGTGCTCCAATGGTGGTGGTGTGTTGAGTGAAGAAGCATTGGGCGGAGGTGCCAAGTTTGACCCATGTTGTGGGCAATTTCGTCTTGGTCGTGATGCACGAGGATAGCAGCAATGAAAGCGCTTTAGCATTTGTGGTGGTGTTATTCATTTTCTCCAAAGGTTGGAGAACTAAGGTTGGCCAAGCTTGAAGGTTCAATTATCTTCTACTCCAATAAGGTATGGGCACATTCTTCTTATGAGTATGATTGGTGTATGTTTTCTGAAATAAGGTTGGAGTGAAAAGGTATTCTACTAGGTATCCTTTGGCTAGGTGTAAATCCTATTTTCTGGTTTGTTGAAGACTACTTATGCATTGTTATCCTTAAGGAGAGTTTTTGGTGAATGCATAATTTTTGGTTTGAGATAGTGGAAGCTTTGTGCACTAGGGTTTATATTTGTGAGTCTAGCTACTTGCATTGAGTTGGTGGAACCCTTGGTTGGCTGTTTTGAGTTTGATGGTTGAGTTGCTTCCATAGAGGTTGTTTGATCAAGTTATTGCTTTACTTGATTCATGATATTGGGCTTACTCCATTGAGTTGATTTGAGCAAGTTATTCTTTGCATTTGGTGATATTGTGTTGGTGGTTGTTTTGTTCAAATATCTTTGGAGGGAAAAGGATTTCTACTTGTTTCCTTTTCTTGTGATGATTGGTTGAATGCTTCAAGGTTAATGTTGAGTTGAATGATGTTGGTTAAACCTTGTCTATAAGCATTGTTGTTAAAGCCCTAATTGGTTGAGAAAATATATTGGTTGTGGAAAGAACATGAGTATCATTGTTATATGAGATATTGCATGGTTGGCAATTGTTGGGTTGTGTTTCATGTTCTTGAGAAAAGCATACTACATCTATCTTATTCTTTTGAGATTGAGATTGAGTTGAGATTGATATTGGGAGTTAAGTATAGAACATATTGAGTCTCTAACAATTCTCTTTATGCTTCTATGAGGTTGATGAATCACATTGGGTCTCTAACAATTCTCTTTGTGGGTTCATGCTAAGCAAGTTTTTCTTGGTGAGCTTGCTGAGGTTTTGGACAGGTTTCGGTGGGGACTTGTGAGCAGGTTTTGGACAGGTTCTGGTGGGGACTTGTGAGCAGTTTTGGATAGGTTTGGATGGGGACTTGTGAGCAGATTTGGACAGGTCCTAGCAGAGGACTTGTGAGCTGGTTTTTGAGAGTTCTATCAGAGAACTTGAGGACAGAGGAGCATTGGTTCTTTGAGAAGAACCTGAGGACAGATTTGGCAAGTCTTTGAGAAGGCTTGTGTGTAGAGGATTGATTTGTTCAAGAGTTGGACAGATCTGACAGACAGAGGAAGACTTGTACTAGACCGATTGACTGTGTTTGGTACAGGTTGTTGAGCTGTTGTGGACGTGATCATAGAAGGCAGAGGTCTCTTAGGCTAAGCATTGAGGATAGGAGGTCTTCGGTGGAAAGGAGTTCCACGTGCTGGCAAGAGGTAGAGACAGTTGATCTTCTGAGGGATCATATCCAGAGTAGAGGGGAAGGTATCTCCTTTGAGCAGAGGCTCATAAATTTAGATAGGGGGAAGGTATCTCCTTTGAGCAGAGGCTCATAAATTTAGATTGGGGGAAGGTATCTCCTTTGGGCCGAGGCTCATAAACATTGTAATTGGGAAGGTTTCCCAAAGAACTTTGAGATAACTTTTAGAGAAAAATTTTGTGGACGTAGCCCGTCCATCTGGGTGAACCACGTTAAAATTGGTGTCACTTTGTGGATGATATTGTGCATTGCTTTGATATTGCTTTGGGTATATTGCTTTACTATTTTGAAGTATAAAGGAAAAAGTAAAAAGAGGTCTTATACTTGTTCACCCCCCTCTCAGTATAAGCTTGTGTTCTTCAATTGGTATCGGAGCAGGTGCCTTCGAAAAGTTTAACGGCTTGAAGGAAAAGCTAGTAAAGAACACAATGGATCATTCAAGTGGCAATGCAACACCTATTCTTGATGGGTCAGATTTTGGTCTTTGGAGTGCAAGGATGAAGGTTCATCTAATGGCACTTGGGAATGAGGTATGGGAAGTGATTGAAGATGAGTACACTATTCCTGAACATGGTCCTAATACTAAAGAAGAAAGGCTCCTACATCACAGCAATTCAAAAGCAATGAATGCAATCCTGAAAGGCTTACTGAAAGCAGATCTCACCAAAGTGATTCACTGCAAGACAACTAGTGAAATGTGGAAACAGTTGAAGGTGGTTCATACAGGTGATACAAATGTCAGAAAGGCCAAGTTGAGACACTTCAAAGGTATGTTTGAACAACTCAAGATGAATGATGATGAAAATATTAGTGACTACATGCTTCGTATGGATGAGGTTGTTAACTCCATGAAAGACTTAGGTCTTGAGCTTGCTGAAAATGATGTTTGTGATAAGATTTTAAGATCTCTTCCTAATAGATTTAGTGAAAATATTTCTGCTATTGAGGAAGCTAAAGATTTGGATAAGTTGAAAAAGGATGAGCTCCATAGTATACTTGCAGCATTTGAGTTGAGAACTCAAGTGAAGGTTGATGTCAAGAAAGAGGCGACTTTCAAGGCTACCAAGGAATCCAAGGGTAAACAACTTCAAGAGAGTGATGAGTCTTCTAGTGATGAAGAGGCATATTACAGCAAAAAAGGCAAGTTCTCTAGAAAGCACAAAAGTATGAAAAATATAAGATGTTTCAATTGTGGAAAGTTTGGTCATTATGCTACTAATTGTACTGTTCCCAAGAATGAAAGTGATGAAGATAAACAGGATTCTAAGAGCAAGGATTCTGAAAAGCACAAGCATCACAGGAAGAACAAAGATGAGCACAACAATCAAGGAAAGAGGTATTCTCACAAGCACAAGAAGAGTTTCTACCTAGACAAAGCAAGTAAGTGTTCTAGTAGTGATAGTGAAAGTTCTTCAAGTGATAATGAAAATGAGATGTTGTTCATATCGAAAAAGAGGAAGAACCGAAACATAGATTCATTATCATGAAATGTCTTAGATGTGGAAATTTTGGTCACCTTGAGGATGATTGCACAAATAATGATTTGGTTTCTAGTATGTATGAGGATGCTTCAGAAAACTATAAGGAAGATGCATGTATGGTTTTTGAAAAGGGTAGCACCTCTAGTGATAAGAAATCTGAAAAAGGCTTTGATGATTCAAAAAGCAAACAAATAGAGGAAGGTGAGGTAGATCTTAAAAGTGAACTTATTAGTGCTCTTAGTGCTTTGAAAAAGGAAAGAAAGAAGAATGCTAGACTCAAGGATAAGTTAGATGAATGTTGTATGGAGAGAGATGATCTTATAGAAAATCTTGACTTCTCTATAGCTAAGACACAAGAACTCAAGGATGAGTTAGAGTCTAAGGTTCTTGAGTATAGTGAGTTAGAACAGAAAATGGCTTCTTTGAAAGAGGAAACTAAAGAGTACAAGGATAAGCTTTACAGGTTTCAAGATAGCTCCAAAAAGGTTAAGTCACTCATCAAAGGTCAAAGAAAGACAACAGATAAAACAGGCCTTGGTTTTGTTAAGCCACACAAGGAACAAGTTGGAGAGTCTAGTAAGAGACTCCAAAAGGAAGAGAGTTCTGATGAGGAAAGTATTTCAGAAAAGGAGTCCTTGAATGATAGATGCACAGAAATGAAAAATCGAAAAACAGAATTCAGAATGAGAAGAAGAAGTTTTCAGAACCCAAGAGGTCAATTAAAGGAAAGTTTCAAGGCAAATGTTTTGCTTGTCACAGGTTTGGTCACATGGCTTCACATTGCATGGCTCAAGTGAAGGAGGTAAATGACAGTTTCAGAAGTGCTAGTTACTTTCAAGGGTATTGCTACTCTTGTCAACAGTTTGGGCACAAGGCAGTTTATTGCAAGGCAAATAACAGGAACAGGTTTGGTCAGAACAGGTTTGGCTAGAACAGGTTTGGTCAGAATAGGTTTGGCGTAACAGGTTTGGTCAGAACAGGTTTGGTCAGAACGGTGGATTCAAAGATCAGGTTTACCTCAGAGAAACAACATCGTCAAGTGTTTCAAGTGCAACAATGAAGGTCACATAATCAGACAGTGTAGAGCTGAAATTCTAGAATACAAGAACAGGAACAGTGGCATGATCAGGTCCAAGGATCAAGGCATGGACAAGAACAGGGATGAGAACAAGAACAAGAACGGTGACAAGAACAGGAATATGGACAAAGAGTTCAAGAGAAGGCCCGACAAGGAAGTTATAGACGCTGATGATAATCAGTGCCTAATGGGAGTTTTACTCCCACCCCAAAATTAATCACCTCATCGGGAGGTGGGGGAGGGACTAAGCTAAGAGGCTCATTCTTAGTCCCGAGCCCCAAAGGTGGCCCTTTGCCATTGATGACAAAGGGGGAGAGATATGAGTAAGGGGGAGAGCTTCAAAGTGAAGAGGAAAGCTTCAAGTCAGGGGGAGCAAAACTTCAAAGGAAGATTCTTAGTTGTTAGCACAGTTGGTTTCATTTTTGGCTCTTGAGAAGTGTTTTCAGTAAAGGTTTGCCATCAATGACAAAGGGGGAGATTGTTGGCAATTTTGGGTACTTTGGGTACATTGCCTTTGCTCAAGTGTATAAGTTGTCATTGATGTCAAAAGGCATTTTTGTGTTGATATCAAAAAGAGTGTGATGTCAAAAATATCTTGAGAAGCTTCATAATGTTAAAGGGTTTTTATTAAAACCATGGTGACAAGGTTAAAGGTTTTTCTTAAAACCATTTGGACTCATTAAGGGTTTTTATTAAAACCAAGCTTAACTTAATGCAAAGGTTTTTACTTCTTGAAAAACCTTGAAGGTCCATGTTTATTATTAATAATTAAATTAACTCAAACCTTTGACAAAGGTCTAAGTTTAATTTATTATTAATAAAATAATAATAATTATTATTTTAATTATTATTAAAGGGTCTTTTAACCCTTAAGCGATGCACATAAAGAATTCATTCGCCGACGTGTTGCCATCGTTGGAGGAGCGCCGACGTCAAACAATTAAGGAGAAATGGCTATATAAGTGGGGATGATTTTCTAAAGTAATGGTACCTTCGATCGATGCAATTTCGTAGCTCTGTGTCCTCCGTAAAAGTGATGTTTTTCGTTGTATTTCGTTGTCCATCCATATTGAATTGCCCAAGCTTTTCTTGCGCTTGACGTCCGGCAGATTGCGTTTCTCTGACATTTGATAAGACTGTGAACTATGTTTTCTAGGAGTTACGTTTTTGGACAGCGCTCATGATGATGGTGGTGGCTTGAGGAAAACGTTTACGTTTTCAAATCCTTGGCGATTGAAGGAAGACAACACATAGGATTACATTATATTTTTCATTGGGCACTTGTGCTCCAATGGTGGTGGTGTGTTGAGTGAAGAAGCGTTGGGCAGAGGTGCCAAGTTTGACCCATGTTGTGGGCAATTTCGTCTTGGTCGTGATGCACGAGGATAGCAGCAATGAAAGCGCTTTAGCATTTGTGGTGGTGTTATTCATTTTCTCCAAAGGTTGGAGAACTAAGGTTGGCCAAGCTTGAAGGTTCAATTATCTTCTACTCCAATAAGGTATGGGCACATTCTTCTTATGAGTATGATTGGTGTATGTTTTCTGAAATAAGGTTGGAGTGAAAAGGTATTCTACTAGGTATCCTTTGGCTAGGTGTAAATCCTATTTTCTGGTTTGTTGAAGACTACTTATGCATTGTTATCCTTAAGGAGAGTTTTTGGTGAATGCATAATTTTTGGTTTGAGATAGTGGAAGCTTTGTGCACTAGGGTTTATATTTGTGAGTCTAGCTACTTGCATTGAGTTGGTGGAACCCTTGGTTGGCTGTTTTGAGTTTGATGGTTGAGTTGCTTCCATAGAGGTTGTTTGATCAAGTTATTGCTTTACTTGATTCATGATATTGGGCTTACTCCATTGAGTTGATTTGAGCAAGTTATTCTTTGCATTTGGTGATATTGTGTTGGTGGTTGTTTTGTTCAAATATCTTTGGAGGGAAAAGGATTTCTACTTGTTTCCTTTTCTTGTGATGATTGGTTGAATGCTTCAAGGTTAATGTTGAGTTGAATGATGTTGGTTAAACCTTGTCTATAAGCATTGTTGTTAAAGCCCTAATTGGTTGAGAAAAGATATTGGTTGTGGAAAGAACATGAGTATCATTGTTATATGAGATATTGCATGGTTGGCAATTGTTGGGTTGTGTTTCATGTTCTTGAGAAAAGCATACTACATCTATCTTATTATTTTGAGATTGAGATTGAGTTGAGATTGATATTGGGAGTTAAGTATAGAACATATTGAGTCTCTAACAATTCTCTTTATGCTTCTATGAGGTTGATGAATCACATTGGGTCTCTAACAATTCTCTTTGTGGGTTCATGCTAAGCAAGTTTTTCTTGGTGAGCTTGCTGAGGTTTTGGACAGGTTTCGGTGGGGACTTGTGAGCAGGTTTTGGACAGGTTTCGGTGGGGACTTGTGAGCAGTTTTGGACAGGTTCCGGTGGGGACTTGTGAGCAGATTTGGACAGGTCCTAGCGAGAGGACTTGTGAGCTATGGTTTTTGAGAGTTCTATCGGAGAACTTGAGGACAGAGGAGCATTGGTTCTTTGAGAAGAACCTGAGGACAGATTTGGCAAGTCTTTGAGAAGGCTTGTGTGCAGAGGATTGATTTGTTCAAGAGTTGGACAGATCTGACAGATAGAGGAAGACTTGTACTAGACCGACTGACTGTGTTTGGTACAGGTTGCTGAGCTGTTGTGGACGTGATCATAGAAGGCAAAGGTCTCTTAGGCTAAGCATTGAGGACAGGAGGTCTTCGGTGGAAAGGAGTTCCACGTGCTGGCAAGAGGTAGAGACAGTTGATCTTCTGAGGGATCATATCCAGAGCAGAGGGGAAGGTATCTCCTTTGAGCGAGAGGCTCATAAATTCAGATAGGGGGAAGGTATCTCCTTTGAGCGAGAGGCTCATAAATTCAGATTGGGGGAAGGTATCTCCTTTGGGCCGAGGCTCATAAACATTGTAATTGGGAAGGTTTCCCAAAAAACTTTGAGATAAATTTTAGAGAAAAGTTTTGTGGATGTAACCCAACCATTCCGGGTGAACCACGTTAAAATTGGTGTCACTTTGTGGATGATATTGTGCATTGCTTTGATATTGCTTTGGGTATATTGCTTTACTATTTTGAAGTATAAAGGAAAAAGTAAAAAGAGGTCTTATACTGTTCACCCCCCCCCTCTCAGTATAAGCTTGTGTTCTTCAAATACATGGTAAAATGGGAGAGTGAATCTCGATATAGCACTTTGTTGCAAAATTTTATAAATACATCTCTTTGGAATTTGGTGGAAAGACTCCAATTTATATCCCAACAGGGCCATAGGGTCAAAGGGGCAAGTTGGGGTATGCAAAGTAGGTTTCACCACTTATCAAAACCCTTGCCATGTGTTGGGTGGAAGAGGTCTTCAATTTATAGGTTGTGATGGTGTTGGAAAGTCCTCAATCTATCATAAATAATTGGGAAGGATAATTGGTAGAATTTGATTGCCATTTATCCCATGGTGAATATTCTTGATCTTGCATGTAGGTGTGCAAGGTAGATAGAGTAGGTACATGGATGTGTGTTATTGCTCTATTTTTTTGTGCCTCAATGCATGGTTTCCATTATTGAAATAAGGCATGTGAAGTGTCTATATCTTGAAAGTAATTTTATTGATTAGGACCAAAACCTATAGGGGTGTCCCGCATAGGGGTCCCTTGTAGATTACGTTCCTAATTTGATATTTTAGGACTTTGACAAGTAGGATGATACCAAGGAGGTATAATCATATCCTTAGGATAAAATTGGAGATGATCTACATCTTCTTTCCTACTCTTCACAACATCAACCCTTGAATGGGCTTTGCTATAGGTGCATACCATAACTTCTTATTTCAAAACCCTACATTATTATATCCTTTACAAATTTTAATGATTCAACACACAAAAATAGTAACGCACAATAATACAAGTGTTTGTCTTTTAAATATTTATATGTGTTCCTAAAATTGTATAGTGTGTTTTTTATTTGTTGTTTTCCAAAGATATCTCTTTTCACATATTTGAATATTGTTGATGTAATTCTCAATTTGTTAAAAGGATTTCACATGTGTACTTGTAGCTCGACAATTGGAAATGAAATTTTGATCACATATACCAACCAAAGTATGGATATGAAGCCCATACCTGATCAGGGAGCACGGGTCCTATCAGTCCTCATCCATATTGACCATGGGTAGCGATACACCCTCTAAAGATGAATGCTTACTATTTTACATGGCTAAGATGGTTCTTGGATCTGACTTTGGCTAAAAATAAGGTTCATATCATGTGAACCAATGGGTGGATATGAAACCCACTATCATTGGTATCTATTAGTGGTTGGGTATGAAGTTCCAACTCACTAATGTTAAAATGTGGTGTGGTGTGTGTGGTTCCTTTTATGCTTGAATAAAGTAAAACAAAAGAGCACTCAATGAATTTTCACTAAATGTAAAATAACATTTCACTTTCAAAAGTATTGCGTGAATAATGGAACCTACAAAATACATACCCTATATGGCAACCTAACTATTAGGTAGGTTGCAAGAAATCAAAACATACAAATGCATGCTTAAGCAATTATTTTCCTACTTTTCTTTTCTTTTTGTTGTTTGCAATCAAAAGAGAAATCTACTCTTCAACAAACAAGGAAAAGACATAAAAAAATTAAATATAATCTTCTCTAACAATAATAATGTAAAGTAAAGGTCTAGATACTTATCTTGAAATCCTAATATGTAGATTTTTTTGTCTATTTGAGCTGCAAACCCCCTATTTTGTGGTCATACTAAGGTAGTATGGTTGCAAATTTGGGGGCCATCCCTAGGTGGGATGGTTGTTGTGGTCATCCTTGGGTGTTCCAATTAGGAAATCAAGGATTGTTTCAAGATAGAACGACCAAAACCTACAATATTTAAAGGATAAAAATAGAGTCAAAACTTGTAAAAATGAAACGGGACATGGGTCCCACCATGATCACCACTGTAGAGTGAAAAAAATGGTGCACCTATAAAAGGGAAATGAAATGCATCTATTGTTCTATTTAATCATTGAAAAGTGACATTAAAGTAAGCATGATGATGATAAATAAGTGAAAGAAATATGGGGTTATCTTTATATTAATCTATTTACCAAATTCATAGTTACAAAATTTACCCTTGAGGGATCTTGATTGATACAACTCATTACAATGTTCAAAGGATCTAATCCTTTCATAATCTCAATGTATGCTTTCAGTGTCTTCCTTGCACTCACAAATTAAAGAGTGGGCTTTTGATACTACTATGATGATATATCCATATTCTAACTTGTAGCTCCTTCCTTGTGCATTGGAATACTTGGATTTATAAACATGAAACTAAATTTGATTAATATCATGTGCGTATTAATATGAAATCATAAATATGCATGCAATATTGAATACAAAAAGTGCAATAGACATTACAAAACTATTCCAAATTGTATAAAAACTTAGCATAATGTATATTGTCTACTTTAGGAATTATATATGCTAAAATTGAAAGGAAAATGTAAGCAAAATCAATGGCCATCCCTGGGTGTTCCAATTGGGACTATCATAATGAAAAACCTAATTGAAGGTCCAAAACTACTCCAAAATGCACCAAATTCTAGTATGAGGTATATAAACTAATTTATAAATGATCTACACTAAATAGGAAAAAAAAATTGTGTAGAGATTCATTTCCATCCCTGGGTGTTTCAATTGGTACTGTTAACCATCCCATGTGGGGATGGCCACCAAACCTGGTGCTTTTTACCACCAATTTCTCTAGGATTTGGTTTAAATTACTCCTAGGGGTGTTTTCATAAAATTTTGTAATCTAATTCATATAAATTAATGGGTTTTGGAGTGGTTTTATGTATTTGGTATCACTTGGCAACATCCTTCGATGAATGGATATTTCAAGGGAAAATACATGGTAAAATGGGAGAGTGAATCTCGATATAGCACTTCGTTGCAAAATATTATAAAGACATCTCTTTGGAATTTGGTGGTGTTGTGGTTGATCCACAACACACCCCAAAATTGGGGACCCACCTTTTTGCAGGCTTGCAGAGAAGAATCTCGGTGACCCAGATGCTAAAATTGAAGAAAAGAGGAAAAAATGCCTAAGTGTTGAAAGGTGTCGCGAAATCGCGACATGTCGCGAAATCGCGACTGGTTGCGCCATCGCTGCCGGAAACAGGAAAGTTGTCACGAAATCGCGACATGTAGCTCCATCGCTGCCAAAGAGGAGAGAAAAGAAAATTGAAAGTTGTCGCGAAATCGCGACATGTCGCTGAGGAGAAAAGAAAGGGTGTCGCGAAATCGCGACATGCTGTTGAGAAGAAAATAAATGATGTCGCGAAATCGCGACACGCCGTTGGAAAAGGATGAGAATGGTCACGATTTCACGACGTGTTTTGCCGAAGCGTACGGGTGATGAAAAGTGTCACGATTTCGCGACGTGTTTTGGAAAGGTGTACGGAGCGGAAAAATGGTCGCGATATCGCGACGTGGAAACCGTACGGACTCGGAGAGAAGCGTCGCGATATCGTGACGAGTTTTGCCAAGGTGTGCGGAACGAGAAAATGGTCACGATTTCGCGACGTGTTTTGGGGAGGCGTACGGAAAGAAAAAGCGGTAGCGATATCGCGACAGAAAGCTGCATGAAGGTCCGAGGGGGAAAAACGTCGCGATATCGCGACAGGTTTTGCCAAGGCGTACGGAAGATAAAAGCGGTAGCGATATCGCGACGGTTTGTGGCAAGCAGGTTCGAAAATAAAAGCGGTAGCGATATCGCGACGGTTTGTCGAAAGAGGGCAAGAGAATGATAATGGTCGCGATGTCGCGACGTAAAGTTGCCAAGGAGGCCCGACGGAGAAACGGTAGCGATTTCGCTACGCCTTGCGGAAAGAAGACTCAAAGTTCAAAACGGTAGCGATATCGCTACAAATTTCGTGAAGGCAAGCTCAAAGTCAAAGTGGTAGCGATATCGCTACCATTTCATGAAAAGAAAGCCCAAAGTCAAAGTGGTAGCGATATCGCTACCATTTCATGAAAAGGAAGCTCAAGGCCAAAAATGGTAGCGATATCGCTACCACTTCATAAAATAGAAGGCACAAAGCAAAAGTGGTAGCGATATCGCTACCAAGGGTTGCCAGGGATGTACGACCGGGAAGTTGGTAGCGATATCGCTACCATGTTTTAAAAAAGAAAACCAAAGGCCGAAGGTGGTAGCGATATCGCTACTATGTTTTAAAAGAAAGTTAAAGGCCGAAACGGTAGCGATATCGCTGCCATATTTGGAAAGAAGACTCGAAGCTGAAAACAGTAGCGATATCGCTACGAAAAGCCGTTGGACGCGTACGGACGAGAAAGACGTCACGATATCGCGACATGTCGCGATTTCGCGGCTGCGAAGGTGAACAGGCGGACTTGCAGTTTTGTCGGGTTTTTGCAGAAAAGCGTTACAGCAGGCGTAGAAAAGGCAGGGCACGTGGCGCACAGGTGTCAAACTTGCAGAGGCGTTAGATACATAGGTGGATTTCGAACGTTTTAAATTTGAGCATGAATCAAAAGCGAGAAAACGGCATGAATTCGAAAGGTCACCTGCAGGAAGGTGAAATGAAGCGACGGAGGAAATCGAAGAGCCATAGCAGTACTATAAAACCATAAATGCAAATTGAAGAAAGGGTTGGAAATTGCCGAATACAGAGTTGCAGAGACAAGAGCTTTGTGCTATTCTGGGCCTGTACTTGGGCAATTTCCTTCTTTTTGTTCCGGAATTTTATACCTGGAACATTTTTGAATGTAATCGAAATATTCTTTAATACAAAATACAGAGAGTTGGCATCTTTTGGATGAGAAAGAAGGAGTTACTTCTGCATGCATGATTTAATGTCTATCTTTCCTTTCCATATTTCTTAGGTTTCTAGGTGAAGTTTAATGCAAGATCTCTTGGTTGCTTCATGCGAATGCCTGAATCTGGAATTATAGTAGAAACCCTCGAGACCCGCACCTAGCCTATTTGGATTGTGTGAAAGTGCAGGTTCATTAGGTTAGGTTGTATGTAGAAAGCCTCAGTATCTTCGGTTTCATCAGATTAATGACAGCTTTCTGACTGTAATCTATTCTTATTGTTACTTTTGTTTACTTTTGTCTTTGCTTTTCAAACCCATATTTTATTTTCAGTAGTTTAATTACTGTGTTTGAATAAATCACTAAAAATCCATCAGAATTAAAGATTAAAATAGATTTTATTCATTTTAGAGTCCATTGCACTTTCAGAATTAAATAAACCACAGTGCCCCTTGTTAACATCCACTTGCAAACCCTAAGGTGTTCTTAGCATTTCATTTTAAACAAGATCCTTGATAATCAATAATTAGCATAATAAGAACCTTGGAGAAATCGTTTTTCTTTGCAAGCAGAGGATTTAGGACTCGGATCCTACAGGAGAGTGTGTTTTCACAATCGGGTTAAAACACCACTCAACAGATTGGCGCTAGAAGGAGGGCCCGAATCGGTTTATCTATTTCAATTTTTATATCTGAATATTTTGTTTTTGATTTAATTCTGAAATTATTTACGGCTAAACTGCAACACTGTTTTTGTGTTTGTTGCAGGTTTTCTTCGAACTAGCCGAGGGTTTCCTCAGGCAGGCTGGACCCACCACGCCGTATTGCGACCAGGTCTCAAACAACCGGAGAAACCATTTTTCACGACCTTACTGGTACTCCCAAGGGTAAAGTCAAGCAAGTCGTAAGCACTCCAGTAGCAAAAGGCCTATTTTCTCCAGGAACGTCGAGTGGACCTACGCCAGTAATATCCGTTGCCCCTAGTGTGCCTATAGTTTGTAATATTTCTTCTGCTATTGTAGGTCTGTCTACATCAATTCTGAGTCAAATGGCTCAAGCTCCAGCAGCCTCCTTGGTATGGAGCTAACAATACTCCTTTGAATATTGTTGGGGATATCCATGAAATCCCCAAGAACATTGAAATATTTCTGCCTAAATACAAGCCAGATGGCCTAAGAACAGCAGAAGAACATATCCAAGCCTATAGAGATGTTTTAATTAGGCTACAAGTTCAGCATGAAGATGTAGCCTGCAGACTTTTCCCCATGAGCTTGGATCCAATAGCATATGAATGGTATATATGCTTGCCAACTGGTTCAATCACCTCTTGGACACAAATGGAAAATGCATTTGTCAATCAATTTAGGTCGCCCTTAGATCCCGCAACTATTTACAATCAGTTTATTACATGCAAACGGGGCCAAGGGGAACCAATCCGAATGTTTAATCAGAGATTCCAAAAGAACTATAACAGAGCAATTAGACATTTTGCCATCGATCCTGCAGAGTAGCTTTGCAGATATATTTTGGGGCATTGGACCCCATGACAGCCATGTTTGCAAGGCGTAATCCTCAGGTCACCACGCTGGCTTTGGCCTATAATGAAGCCATGACTATTGAGCAACAATTGACACCGCAAGGCTACGGGTTTACCCAGATGCCTATGTTGGGACAGTGTGCTCCATATGGTCAAGTTCCCCAGGAAAATCAACTCATGGCACCACAAATGCCAAGTATGAATGCCTTCCCATATCAGCAGCCGTATCCACCAGCACCCGCATATGCACCCATTCCAATCCAACCAATCACAGCCATTCCACCTGTTCTTGCATTTTTGCAGAACAGTCAATCAACTACGCAGGAAACTAGTCAAGTCAATCCTCAAGCCATAGTTCCGGTTCCGAATCCAATCCCAATTCAAGGTATCAATCCATATGGGAATCCAATTCCTCATAACCCCACCCAAATGTGGAATCAAGACCCCATCAATTATGCAAATCCAATGGGGGTTAACAACAATGTGGTTCCACCGAAGGATGTCTTTTCGGAAGTCGAAGAGCTCAAGAAACTAGTGCATAAACTAAGTAATGACAGGGTTCAACAGTAGAAGCATGAGTCCCGTGCCCCTCACCCAAGTCAGAATTTTAACAATAGAGGGAGGCACTGGAACACTAAGCCAAACAATGGGGGAGTTCCTGCTCCCATTGCTAATCAATTAGATGCTTCTGCAGGCCCTAGCCAATCCAATTCTCTTTTGAATCTTTCAGATTTGGCATGGGAAAGAGGGTGCAAGTTACATAACACAAAAGAACACAATGAGAGGAATTGTCCTGAGATTTCTAGATACACTCATTGTCTTCGGGCACAAGTTGATGATTTGGAACCGGTATCAAATGAGGATCCATCGTATCAGCAAGATGAAAATATTATGGTGATGGAAACAATATATCACCAAGAGGGTGAGAGCGAGGAGGAAGAAGACGAAGTTTTGGAACAGGAGGTGCAAGCTTTTCGAGATTTCAGAAAGGGGACTCATGGGTACCATTTGAGGAGTAAGTCTAAAGCCCCTAAAACCTCATCAACACCTCCAAACACTTCTATTCTTCCTCCAGATACAAAGGCAAGTAACAACCCTCCCCCTCCACTCAGAAGAGAAATGTCTAATGACGTCCAGAAGATAGTCAAATTCGAAAAACCAAATTATGACGTAGTGGAGGATATGAAGAAGTCCAAATCTAGCCTTTCATTCCCGGACGCAGCTAAATTGCCTGGTCAAAAGGAGGCGTTGATAAGAGCTTTGAACTCACCTGATCCGATGTGGAAGGAAAAAAGAGCTGAATCCCATCTAATTTTGTGAAAGGAGAGAAGGGATGTCCCGCCATTCTTATTAACCTTGAGAATTGCGGGTAAGAACTTGCATAACTGTTTGGTAGACACAGGAGCCACTAGCAACCTCATGCCTACGGAGATAAATGTAGTAGGGACCTTATATGAGGTCTACAATCGGTTTCATCCAAATGCACGGTCTTGCAATTGGACCGTTTCGAGGTAAATGTAGTAGGGACCTTATATGATGTCAAGATTCAATTAAATTCTGAACCCAGGGTCCAGAAGGTTGTAGACATTTTGGTGGTTAACATCCCAAGTAGGTATGGAATGTTACTTGCGAGAGATTGGATGAAAATGTTGAATGGCTATTTTGCAACAGATCGCTCGCATATGTGGCTGCCATGGAAGGGCATTGCTAACCAAATAGAGTGGAAAACGAACCGAGGCTTAAGGAGATTATAACGGATTTTAACAAGCCGAATGAGGTTCAGTTTTCTGAGCCAGACCTAGGGGTCTATGCTCTTGATGTTGAGAAAGCTGTTGATGAACTTAAAGAAGAAGTGTGTCATGGTGGTTCTTCTGAGGAAAAGGATTACACGTGGTTGCTCAAGTTTGATGGATCAAAATCTAGACAGGGAGCAGGAGCTGGAGTCGAGCTCATTGGTCCAGGAGGTAAACCATTATTGGCTGCCTACAGACTGCAATTTCCTTGCACAAACAATGTGGCGGAATACGAAGCATTGATCTACGGTTTACGTCTAGCATTGAGCAAACATGTTAAATGCTTGAAGGTTTTGGGAGATTCTGAGTTGGTTGTCAAGCAAATCAAAGGACAAGATACATGCCGCGACAAAATACTGAGCCTTTATAGGACTAGGGTTATGGACCTCATGGAGGAGTTTGATGCATTCAACATAGCCCTTATTTCTAGGAGAGGAAATCGAATAGCAGACTCTCTTGCAGTCACCGCGGGCATGTTAAACCCGGTGGATATAAAAAGATGTAAAAATTTTTCCATTGAGCTGGTTCCTTGTCCATCAATACCTGATAATGTGAAGAATTTCCAGGTTTTTGAGTGTGACAGGCACATCTTCAAGTTTGTCACAAACTCGGGTATTTTTGAAAATCAGGTGATCGATGAGGAACAAAGGTGGCAGGATGAAACAGAAGAAAGTGAAACTGCGTATCAATCCAACAAAATTCCTAAAGACGTGGTTTCATTAGAAAATATGTTCGACATGGAATGCAAGAACAAGAAAAGAAAAAGAGTCCCGCTCCCCAAAGATGCATGCGATTCAATTAATCTGGGGAGTGCAGACAATCCAAAGGAGGTGTACATAGCAAAGGCATGTACAGAGGAAGAAAGGAGCAATATAATACAGGCTTTGAAGCATTACATAGATTGTATTGCTTGGAACTACAATGAGCTGAAGACTTACAACCAGAACATTATCACGCATACCATCCCTTTGAAGCCAGACTCCAAGCCTTTTAGGCAAAGACAACGAGTTGTTAACCCGCTATTGGAGCCTTTGATCGAAAAGGAGGTTAAAAGATTATTGGAAGCGAAAATCATTTTTCCTGTTAGGCACTCAACCCGGGTGGCCAACCTCGTTCCAATAAGAAAAAAGAGTGGAGAGATTAGGCCGTGCATAGATTTTCGAAATCTTAATAAAGCCTCTCAAAAAGATAATTATCCATTACCATCAATCGATGAAATTCTGCAAATGGTAAATGGATCTGAAATGATGTCCTTTCTCGATGGATATTCTGGGTACAACCAAGTTCTTATACATCCAGATGACAGGATGAAAACAGCCTTCACTACCAAGTGGGGGACATTTGCATATAAGAGAATGTCGTTCGGATCGTTAAACGCTGGTGCAACTTTTCAACGTGCCATGGATTACGCATTCAAAGGACTAATAGGCAAATGCATCATCGTGTATGTGGATGATATCCCAGTTTTCTCGAAGAAGAGAGAGGATCATGTTAAAGATTTGAAGAAAGTGCTTCAAAGATGCAGAGAACATGGAATTTCCTTAAATCCCAAAAAGTGCATTTTCGGAGTAACGAAAGGGAAATTGTTGGGTCACATCATTTCAAAAGAGGGCATATCCATCGACCCGAAAAGGATACAAGCTATCCAAAACCTACCTCTCCCGAGCAAGAAAAAGAACCGAGATCTTTCTTTGGGCAAGTCAATTTTGTGAGGAAGTTTATCTCTAGCTTTGCCGAGATAGCCAAACCTCTGAACCGGATGCTCAAGAAAGATGTGGATGTAAAATGGAACGAGGAAAGTAGAGTGGCTTTCCGGAATATCAAAGATGCCATTTCCAGAGCCCCTGTCCTTATAAGCCCAGATTACTCCAAGCCTTTTTATATTTACGCTTTTGCATCAGAACACTCCTTTGCGAGTGTCTTAACCCAAAAAGGTGAGGATAGTGCCGAAAAGCCCATTGCATTTTTAAGTGCCCCTCTGAAAGACGCTCAATTAAGGTATTCAATCCTTGATAAGCAAATGTACGCACTTTTTAAAACTGTGAAAAAATTTAGGCACTACATCGTGCACAACAGAATTATCGCCATCGTGCCCGATTCTGCTGTCAAGACCATGTTTTTACAGAATGAACTAGGTGAGAAGAGAGGAAAATGGATTTCGACCATCCAAGAATTTGATCTCAAAATCCAACCAATGAAACTAGTTCGAGGACAAGGACTGGCAAAGGCGATCGCAGAAAATGATCCGCAAATAACAGGTCAATGCTCAAATACATAATACATGGCTAAGGACGACTGGTATGTTGATATTGTGCATTTTTTATTGACTGGTAAGTATCCTTCTAATCTGAATTCAACACAGAGAAGAGCTTTAAGGCTTAATTCTGTTAACTATCTAATAAAATCTGGTGTGCTTTACAGGAAGAATCATGAAGGCATCTACCTGAGGTGCTTGAACAAAGAAGAAGCTGCCGGGGTGTTGCAGGAATTTCACGGGAAACATGGAACTGGTCATGGTGCAGCCAATGCTACAACACATCAAATCCTGAGAGCAGGATACTACTGGCCACATATTTTCAAGGATGCGCATACCCATGTACGATCTTGTCACATCTGTCAAGTGGCTGCAAATAGAGAAAGAAATGCAGCCATGTCGTTGCAGCCTGTAGTCGAAATGAGACCGTTTGCGCAGTGGGGACTAGATTTTATTGGGGTTATTAACCCAAATTCTTCTGATTCTCACAAATTCATTTTGATAGCTACAGACTATTGTACAAGGTGGACAGAGGCGATTCCTACTAAACATGCCACCACAGATGTTGTGATTAAATTTCTTGAGGATCAAATTATAACAAGATTTGGGATGCCCGACTCTATTGTCAGTGACAATGGTAAAGCTTTTATTTCTACACAATTTGCAGATTGGGCATATGATAACAAAGTGAGCTTAAAGTTTGCATCCAATTACTATCCTCAAGGAAATGGGTTGGCCGAGTCTTCAAATAAGAATTTGTTGAATACTATTAAGAAGTTGTTGGAAAAGAACCCTCGGGACTGGCACAATCAACTAAAGTTTGCCCTTTGGGGAGATAGGACCAGAGTGAAAGATTCCATAGGGAATACTCCCTATCATTTGGTTTATGGGCAAGACCCGATATTTCCAGCAAATTTGAAGTTGCGGACCTTACATTTCATACAAGAGTACTTGGGGACAGGATGATCAAGTTGAAGCCAGAGTTGAGCCGGTTGTTGCACCTTGATGAAAAGAGAGAAGAGGCCATGAATCACATGAATAAACACTAGGAAGCTGTCAAAAGGTGGTTTGACAGAAGGGCCAAAGTTAAATCATTCAGAATTTCAGATTTGGTATTACTATGGGACAAAAGACATGAGGAAAAAGGGAATCATCAAAAGTTTGATTGTCTTTGGTTAGGCCCATATCAGATTTCGGAGATTCTTGGGAAGAGTACCTTCAGGCTAAAAACATTAGAAGGGGAAGATTTCATGCTACCGGTTAATGGGCAGATTTTAAAGCATTATTTTAGCCCTTAGGTTGTGAGACTTTGATATTATTCTTTTGGTTTTGGTGAAGGATTTTCAGATTTTGTTTTTATTGTTTAGGATTGTTAGTTTAGTTAGGATTTTGATTATGGATTTGATTTCAATTGACATGTGTGTTAATTTAAAAAAAAAAAAATAGAAAATTGAGATGTCAACTTATGCTTAAGGATTAGGAGAATATGAAATATTGGAATTGTCTTGTAAAAGCTCCACAAATAGCATAAAACATTTTTAAGTTATATTGTTTGACTTTGTGATACATGAAAGAGTCAGTTTTGCATGACAAATCATTTCATTTGCAATTCAAAAAAATAATGCATTCATGTTCCATCTCACCCTACATACATTTCACCTTAGTTACATATGCATCTTAGGTACAAGCCATTAAAGTATGTCAAATCCTCTTAGGGTTGTGTTATAACATGTATGTAAGTAGCTCCTAAGGTTGGAAACTGAGTCTTGAGATATCTAGAACCAAGCACGTCTCATGCATTAAAAAGGATCTTGAGCAAAATGATCAAAACCTAACTTGGAAGGAAAGGTTGGGCGAAAGAAGTATTTCCTGTCTATCCTATTATGCAACATGATCCTTAAAACAGTGGTTTTGACCACTTCCATTAAGCTTAAAGCCTAAAATCAGAGTAGTAAGGATAGGGTTAAATCCTCATCGAACTTAGGTTGAGGATCCAATTCCCCAAAGCTTTGATTTGACCCACATGGAGTAGTAAGGATAGGGTATAAATTCTCATCTCGGTTGGTTGAGAATCCGATTCCCCAAAGCTCTTATGTCTCATTTCATAATCAGTCTTGGATTGTAAGGATCGTACTATTTGTCCTCTGCAAGGGATGGGTAGTCATCCCCAAGGTCTAAGAAATAAAAATAATAAATAAATAAATAAATAAAATTTTCCCATCTCATCTTTATTTTGGATTGTAAGGATCGTACTACTTGTCCTCTGCAAGGGATGGGTAGTCATCCCCAAGGTCCAAAGAAATGGAGATAAGTTTTGGATTGTGGGGTTAGATATGCCCATGCATGGCATCATGTCTTGCCTAAAAAACAAGACCACTGATTGTCTAGAGGGTTAGACTAGCATGACCATTTCTTCCATAACTGGTTTAATTATTTTGCTTAAAGTGAGGTAATGAACTCTAAATCAGAATAGTAAGGATAAGGTTAAACTCTCATCTCGGTTGGTTGGGAGTCTGATTCCCCAAAGTTCTGATTTCACATTCACTTGCACATGGGTTCTAGATAGTAGGGACTCATAACCAACTTTGGGATACAATAAGATAATGAACTAGTGGATCCTAAGAGGGTTTGGCAATCTTGAATGCTTGTACATAGTATTAGAAGAAGTACCATGCCCTTTATGGAAGCAAATCTCCTTGCACATTCATTAGGGTACACAAATCATTCACCATCCCATATATGCATTCATGCAAAACTGATAATGGAATGTTGATCAATTTCAAACGATAGGGAATGAAAACACATTGCACACACTGAGCTAATACTTGATGATTCTGATGATTCATGTACTTCTGATCTTTGGGCATTTGTTATTTTGCTTATGTGCTAACATGTATTTGCGAGTTTGTGATATGTTTCAGGTTGGGTTCTTACTAAAATGCTCAAGAGCATTTGACAGCAGAGTCGCCATTTGTTGTGGTTGATCCACAACACACCCCAAAATTGGGGACCCACCTTTTTGCAGGCTTGCAGAGAAGAATCTCGGTGACCCAGATGCTAAAATTGAAGAAAAGAGGAAAAAATGCCTAAGTGTTGAAAGGTGTCGCGAAATCACGACTGGTTGCGCCATCGCTGCCGGAAACAGGAAAGTTGTCACGAAATCGCGACATGTAGCTCCATCGCTGCCAAAGAGGAGAGAAAAGAAAATTGAAAGTTGTCACGAAATCGCGACATGTCGCTGAGGAGAAAAGAAAAGGTGTCACGAAATCGCGACATGCTGTTGAGAAGAAAATAAATGATGTCGCGAAATCGCGACACGCCGTTGGAAAAGGATGAGAATGGTCACGATTTCGCGACGTGTTTTGCCGAAGCGTACGGGTGATGAAAAGTGTCACGATTTCGCGACGTGTTTTGGAAAACTGTACGGATGAAGAAAATGGTCGTGATATCGCGACAGGGCAACCGAAAGGACTCGAAGAGGAGCGTCGCGATTTCGCGACGAGTTTTGCAAAGGCGTACGGAAGGGAAAAAATGGTCACGATTTCACGACGTGTTTTAGGGAGGCGTACAGAAAGAAAAAGTGGTAGCGATATCATGACAGAAAGCTGCATGAAGGTCCGAGGGGAAAATGGTCGCGATATCACGACAAGTTTTGCCAAGGCGTACGGAAGATAAAAGCGGTAGCGATATCGCGACGGTTTGTGGCAAGCAGGTTCGGAAATAAAAGCGGTAGCGATATCGCGACGGTTTGTCGAAAGAGGGCAAGAGAATGATAATGGTCGCGATGTCGCGACGTAAAGTTGCCAAGGAGGCCCGACGGAGAAACGGTAGCGATTTCGCTACGCCTTGCGGAAAGAAGACTCAAAGTTCAAAACGGTAGCGATATCGCTACAAATTTCGTGAAGGCAGGCTCAAAGTCAAAGTGGTAGCGATATCGCTACCATTTCATGAAAAGAAAACCCAAAGTCAAAGTGGTAGCGATATCGCTACCATTTCATGAAAAGGAAGCTCAAGGCCAAAAATGGTAGCGATATCGCTACCACTTCATAAAATAGAAGGCACAGAGCAAAAGTGGTAGCGATATCGCTACCAAGGGTTTCCAGGGATGTACGACCGGGAAGTTGGTAGCGATATCGCTACCATGTTTTAAAAAAGAAAACCAAAGGCCGAAGGTGGTAGCGATATCGCTACTATGTTTTAAAAGAAAGTTAAAGGCCGAAACGGTAGCGATATCGCTGCCATATTTGGAAAGAAGACTCGAAGCTGAAAACAGTAGCGATATCGCTACGAAAAGCCGTTGGACGCGTACGGACGAGAAAGACGTCGCGATATCGCGACATGTCGCGATTTCACGATCGGGAAGGTGAACAGGCGGACTTGCAGTTTTGTCGGGTTTTTGCAGAAAAGCGTTACAGCAGGTGTAGAAAAGGCAGGGCACGTGGCGCACAGGTGTCAAACTTGCAGAGGCGTTAGATACATAGGTGGATTTCGAACGTTTTAAATTTGAGCGTGAATCAAAAGCGAGAAAATGGCATGAATTCGAAAGGTCACCTGCAGGAAGGTGAAATGAAGCGACGGAGGAAATCGAAGAGCCATAGCAGTACTATAAAACCATAAATGCAAATTGAAGAAAGGGTTGGAAATTGCCGAATACAGAGTTGCAGAGACAAGAGCTTCGTGCTATTCTGGGCCTGTACTTGGGCAATTTCCTTCTTTTTGTTCTGGAATTTTATACCTGGAACATTTTTGAATGTAATCGAAATATTCTTTAATACAAAATACAGAGAGTTGGCATCTTTTGGATGAGAAAGAAGGAGTTACTTCTGCATGCATGATTTAATGTCTATCTTTCCTTTCCAGATTTCTTAGGTTTCTAGGTGAAGTTTAATGCAAGATCTCTTGGTTGCTTCATGCGAATGCCTGAATCTGGAATTATAGTAGAAACCCTCGAGACCCGCACCTAGCCTATTTGGATTGTGTGAAAGTGCAGGTTCATTAGGTTAGGTTGTATGTAGAAAGCCTCAGTATCTTCGGTTTCATCAGATTAATGACAACTTTCTAACTGTAATCTATTCTTATTGTTACTTTTGTTTACTTTTGTCTTTGCTTTTCAAACCCATATTTTATTTTCAGCAGCTTAATTATTGTGTTTGAATAAATCATTGAAAATCCATCAAAATTAAAGGTTAAAACAAATTTTATTCATTTTGATTCCATTGCACTTTCGGAATTAAATAAACCACGAGTGCCCCTTGTTAACATCCACTTGCAAACCCTAAGGTGTTCTTAGCATTTCATTTTAAACAGCATCCTTGATAATCAATAATTAGCATAATAAGAACCTTGGAGAAATCGTTTTTCTTTGCAAGCAGAGGATTTAGGACTCGGATCCTACAGGAGAGTGTGTTTTCACAATCAGGTTAAAACACCACTCAACAGGTGGAAAGACTCAAATTTATATCCCAAGAGGGCCATAGGGTCAAAGGGGCAAGTTGGGGCATGCAAAGTAGGTTTCACCACTTGTCAAAACCCTTACCATGTGTTGGGTGGAAGAGGTCTTCAATTTATAGGTTGTGATGGTGTTGGCAAGTCCTCAATCTATCATAAATCATTGGGTAGGATAAATGGTAGAATTTGATTGTCATTTATCCCACCCTTGATTTTTTTAGGGGCCTAGGCTTTCGCCATCCCACCTAGGGATGGTTGTTGGTGGCCATCCATGGGTGGGATGGCCATAAACTATGGTTGTCCTGGGGTAGGACAACCATGGATACATGGCCCAAAACTTCCCAAAAGTGGGGTAAAGCTTCCTAAAAGTGGTTAGTACCACTATTTTACCCTTGAGGGTTGCACGATGGGGCTATATGGTTTTGATAAGAGTGTGTCATTGTAGTCTAATTGGATTGACATTATTTTGGTATCTACATTAACCAATGAGTAATTCAAGATCATAATCATATGATTAACACTAGTAGAGTTATCATGGTATCTTCCACATAATTATAAGTATCATATCACAAAATGCATTAGAGCCATGAGCCATCCATAGAACATTTAGTATAATATATAATGCTAGGCTAAATAGGCTACCATCTTGAGTCAACTAGTTCCTACAACTAGGCCAACATAATATGATGTTATCTTGTATAGTCCTATGGGAAATTATTGTATAATTGTAATTAATGTATTATAATATTTTACTATAAAATCCCTATGGTAGTTAACATTTTTAAGGTTAAACCCACCTTATAACTTGTAATTAACCGCAATCCCTCTTGTTTAGTTGACTAAGGTTAAACTCATTTATATAATTAGGTTATTGGTATTGGTATGAATACCCCCCACCATTCCATCCATTGTATCAAAGTGTTGTGATTTTCATATAAAAATAATATAGTGATTACATATGGTGCGTATGGGTGCCCACTATATATTTTTCTCTTTCATCATTTTCTATGGTTTTTGTATAATATTTTAGTGGATGGATTACCTCTGATATGTTGGTAAAAGAGAATAAAATTAAATGTTTTATTAATCTCATATATTTTCATCATACATTTTCAAATATATAATTATCTTATATGTGAGTACAATAGGGAAATAATATCATAGAAGCCCTTAAAGTAATGGGATAATGGAAAAACCACACTAGAAACCTTCCAATTAGTGGAACTTAATATGGAGGAGAATATACAATAATGAGAAACTTTTATGTATTTTTGAAACTATAACCTAACATCTCCTAATTACTACAGTATTTGAGAGAGTAAAAGATGAAATAAATGCCCCTCATGTTGGAATATGTAATGCAACATTGTGTAAATTATTCATAGACTAAAATATAAAGTCTAATGAATAATATTTGAATTAGAAAATAATTCTATTTTATGTAAAAATATTCCCACCCAATTAATAAATAAAATAAGGGTGCTAAGAATATTTAATTTTTTGGAAAAAAATATTTTTCCTTTTCTAGAAAATATTAGAAAGTAACTAAGCACTTTCTAATATTTGATAGATGCCACTTGTCACACATCTCAATATTATATTGTGATAATATTAGATTGTGATAATATTATATTGTGATAATATTTAGGGTTGTAGTAGAAAATATTCTCTTTAAATAGGGGTGTTGTCTACTACGTCTAAATATATCTTGTCATATTGACTTATGTTGTAATATCATGTTGATGCATATTGTTGCATAACATTGAAGCATTATTGTATTGTTGAATCAAATGAGTAATATAGTGAATTTCATAGTGCATTTTTCCCTTCTTCATTTGAAGTAGGGTTTTACCACTTAATATTGGTGTTGTGGGTTTTTCTCTTTTGTGTGTGATTGATCTTGTGGAGCATTCTTTGATGTTGGAGAGACTTTGCTTGCCTCATATTTGGTATCAGAGCGATTGGTATCTCCATCAAGTGTCTTCAATCCTTTGAGGTGAAAAACCCATTAAGGTATATATATATCTATATTTTGTATGCATTTGATATTTGGGTATTTTATGCAAACTTATTTTGCAAATTTGCCATTGGGGTTTATAGATTTATTGTGTTTTTAGATCTAGTTGTTGGATCTTTTGCAAATAGTATTTTTATTTTAAATCTATAATTTTTTTTTGGCATTGAGCTTTTGTTGGAAGGGTTTTGGAGACAAACGAGCCCCATGGTTGCGTTCGTAAGACCCAAAAACCCCTATTTCCACATATAGTCATTTTTTTTTAATTTTTTAATTAAAAAAATAGTCGGTTATATATATATAAATAAAAAACAGTCAACTATATAGTCTGAAAAACTTATATATATATATATATATATATATATATATATATATTTTAAATTGCTTTATAAAAATATTTAAACTTTTTCATGCGATTTTTTTTTATTAATTATTTAATAAAATAAATTTTATTAATTTAATTGCATTTTTTTTAAGCAATTTTTGTATTAAAAAAATATTATTATTTTCCTTAAAATGCAATATTTTTTTGTCTCACATTAACAATGGTTGTTTGTGATTTTTCTTGTTTTGCAAGGTTATCCAAGTATGTTTTGGAGTATACAAGGCAATTTCGGATCAAAATTTTCACTCTCTTCCCCTATTTTTATTAATTTCTTCTAATATCTCTCAAGCATTTGCTTGAAGCATAATGTAAATTAATGTAACTTGTATCACTTATAATGAAAGTAAAAGAGAATGAAAGTGAGAGTGAGAGAGAGAGAAAGAGAGAGAGTGTGTGTATTAATTTTTTGCTTTGTGTCTCCACTATCTCTTTTTCATATTTCTTAAAAATTTTTTTGCATATTTTGTATTTTGCATCTCAACTAATCTAACTACTAACTTACTAAGTTGCTACTAAATAATCTACTAACCAACTAACTTGCAATTTACTAATTTTCATATTATTCAAGAAGGTTAAAAATGAATCGACTTACTAACCACAACTTTAGTATTTGATTAAAATTTAATTAATCTTGTAACATAGTTTATATTTTGTAAACACCTATTGAATCCAAAAGAATCCGCTCTATTGGTAGTAAGTCCTTTTTGGGTCCTTGTAATTGTACCCTTTTGGGTAGCTCGGTTGACCTTGGGTGAGATGAATTGGCAATTCATTAGGCTATAGAAAAACCTTAAAATGAACACTAACTTACTAACTTATTGACTATCTAACATTTAACAAAAATTTTATGGTTCAATTCAAGTTAATTTAATTTGTTACAAGATGGTTGTTATGATTAGTTACCTTCTTATTGAAAGTTAATCTATTGTAAGTTGATCTTGGTTTATTTATTTTATTCAATTGCAATATGGTTATAGTTTTTTATTGCAATATGGTTATAGTAGTTCATGATAATGTTGATTATATTTCATGATGATGCTTATCTCTCTTGATGATGCTTAATTTTAATTATCTTTCATGATGTTTATCTTTCATGATGATTATATTTGATGATTGAAAATTAGATTACTTGAAAGTTATGTTTTTTTTTTTATATATGCAAGTATGTTTATCTACTTTCTTATTGCATCATTTATTTCCTTTGTCACTGCATCTTATGTTTTGCTTATGTTCACTTTTTGTAATGGTTGATCATGGAATCTCCTTCACACCTAAGCACATCCTTTATGGATCAAATTTTAGAATATGGGAACCAAGGATGAGGGCTAAATTTCAAGCAATAAATTTATGGCCCATTGTGAATGGAGATGAAGCAATCCCAACCCATGCAAGGGTACTTGAGACATACAACAACAAGAGTCACCTTGCACTTTCCATGATTATAAATAGTCCGAGTGATGAGATATTTCTCAGTATAAGCCATTGTAAGCATGCTAAATATGCATGGGATTTGCTAAAACAAGTCCATCTAGGGTCCAACACATCAAGGAAATTCACTTTATTGTCAAAAATTCTTAGCACTATGCAAGGTGAAGAAGAAAGTGCCTTGATTTTCCTCTCAAAGATGAAAGACATGAGATCTCAAATATTGGCTTGTAATTGTGATTGGATAAGTGAGAAGCTCTTAAGATTTATCATTTTGAGGAACTTGTCAAGCAAGTTCAAGAATTTTGTCACCATTATTGAGACTAGGCTAATGCAAGAAGAGGATGGCATTCCTCTCAACACTCTTTCACAATTATTGATTCAACATGAAGAGTCTCTTAATAGAGAAAAATTGAATGGTCAAGTTGTCAAGGAGAAGAATGTTGCCTTGAGTGCCACTAAGGCTTCCTTCAAGAAGAAATACAAGGGAAGGAAAAATTAAAATTTCCAACCCAACAAGCCTAGAGTTGATTTCACTTGCAAGTTTTGTGGCAAGAAAGGACACAAGGAATAAAAATTTTTCAAGAAGAAGAAGATTGCAGAAAAGGAAGAGCAATAAAAGGCTAAGGGACAAGGACCTAAGAAATGGTTTGGCAAGGAAAAGAAAAAGAACAACAATGTAAAGCAAAATTCTAATAAAAATGCCTTTGTTTGTGCCCTCTACTCCATTGACTCATCTACTTCTAATGAATGGGTGTTAGATTATGGATGCACTAATCATATCTATTTTAAAAAGGATAAGTTTATGGAATTTCATAAGCACTCTTCAGATTCAGTTGTCGTGATAATACTAGACTTCAAGTAGAAGGTGTTGGCAATGTTGTAATTGAAGGGAAATTACTTGATAATGTCCTATATGTACCTAACCTTAGGAGAATTTTTTTTTTCATTTTTGCAAGTTGCTAGAAGTGGTCACACTATTGAGTTCAATGCAAATTCATGGAGCATTAGGAAAGGCATGCTACCAATCATTACAAGTTATGTGAAGAATAATATTTATGTGTTAGGTGATGCTCCTCCTAAAGTGTGTTTAGAAACTAATGTTTCTCCTAGTAGCAAGCTTTGGCACTTAAGGTTAGGCCATACAAACTATCAAAATATTCAAATGATGAAGTCCAAAAATTTGGTTGAAGACTTGCCTAACATTTCACCTATTCATGGTTTGTGTGAAACATGCATCTTAGGCAAGATGAGCAAAGAAAAGTTTACAAAGGACAAGTCAACAAGGGCCACACAAATTCTTCAACTCATTCATACATATATTATGGGTCCATTACATGTTAGATCACTTGGTGGTGCATCCTATATTCTCACCTTTATAGATGATTATTCAAGAATGATCTTTGGGTATCTACTTAAGAATAAATCATATTGTTTTAAGAAATTCAAGGAGTTCAAAGCTTTGGTATAAAATCAAAAGGGATCAAATATCAAAATGATTAGAAGTGACAATGGAGGGGAGTACAATTGCAATGATTTTAATGAGTTTTGTTCTTCTCATGGGATAAAAATGTAGTTTACTTTTCCATACACTCCTCAACAGAATGATGTTGCAGAGAGGAAAAATAGGAAAATCATGGAGATGGTAAGATGCATGCTTGGTGACAACTTACCTTAATTTATTTGGGGTGAAGTAGCCAGTACAACAATCTACATTCTTAACAAGTGTCCTTAAAAATAATTTGAGGGGAATACTCCTTATGAGGTTTGGAATGGTAAGAAGCCAAAATTTTCACCCTTAAGAGTGTTTGGATGTGATGCATTTTCATATATTCCTTCAGAAAAGATGAAGAAATTGGATAAAAAGTATCAAAAATGCATCTTTGTTGGCTATGATGCAGAACATAGGGGCTCTAGGTTATACTCACCTTCTTCACGCATTGTATTTATTTCAAGAGATGTCAAATTCAATGAAGACCTTATTGAGTTAGAAAAAGGTGGGCCTTGTCTCAAATGGACCAAGTGGTTGGATCATTCTAGGGGTCCTAAAGAGCATAATTTTGTTAGACAAAGGATAACTAGAAGTATGACCCTTAACATGTCTCTTTTAGCTAATATAGAGAATGATCATGAGCCTACTTCTTACCAAGAAGCTTCACAACACTCTTGTTGGGTTGATGCCATGAAGGTTGAGATGGATTCACTTCTAAATAATAAAACTTGGGATATAGTGCCTTATCCTAATAAGATAAATGTTATTGGGAACAAGTGGGTCTATAGAATCAAGTACAATTCTAATGGAGAGATATAAAAGTATAAGGCTATATTGGTTGCTAAGGGTTATGCTCAAAAACATGGCATTGAATATTACGAAACCTTTGCACCATTTTCCAAAATGCCCACCATTTGGCTTCTCATTGCTATTGCTGTTACTCAAGGTTGGCAGATTTTTTAGCTTGATGTGAAAAGTGCCTTTCTAAATGGTGATTTGTATGTGGATATCTACATTAGCAAACCACAAGGATTTTTTGTACAAGGTAAGGAAACAATTGTGTGTAAACTAAATAAAACCTTGTATGGTCTGAAGCAAGCACCTAGAGCATGGTACATGAAGATTTTAGGTTACTTATTATCTCTTGCTTTTGATAAATGCTATTCAGATACATATCTCTATGTGCTTAGGAAGGATAACTTGGTAATTTTAATTGCTCTATTTGTTTATGACCTTGTTGTGACTGGAAATGAGAATGAGGCTATTTTTTATTTCATCTCCAAATTAATGTTAGAGTATGAAATGACTAACCTTGGTCTTCTACACTACTATCTTGGCATGCAAGTTTATCAACATGAGGATTGTACATTTTTGAGTCAATACAAGTATATTGGATATCTTCTTAAGAGGTTTGATTTGGAGGATGGCAATCCTACCTCCATTCCTATTTCTACAAGGGTTAAGTTGGAAGTAAGTTCAGAATCTCAGTTGGTTTATGCTACATTGTATAGGCAACTCATTGGTAGTCTTCTTTATGTTACCATAACAAGGCCAAATATTGCTTTTGCAGTTGGTATGACAACTAGGTTCATGCAGAAACCTTATATTGAGCACTTACAAACTACCAAGAATATTTTTAAGTACCTTTCAGGTACTAGATATTTGGCACTCAAGTATTCTAGGATTTCTTCCTTTGCTCTTTTCAGATATGTTGATTCTAATTTTGGAGGGGATAGAATAGACAAAAAGTCTACCACAATATATGTTTTTAGTATTGGGTCTGCAACTATCTCTCGGTCTTCCAAGAAGCAAGATACAATTGCTCTTTCTACAATGAAAGTGGAGTATAAGGCTATGAAAATAGCTGCACAAGAAGCAGTTTGGCTTCATACCCTCATGAAGAAAATTGACTTTCAGAAATTTGGTCCTTCATGTTTGCTCTCCAATAATCAATCAACTATTGCCTTGGCTAAAAATCTTGTAATTCATCAAATGAAAAAACATGTTGAAATCCAATCCCACTTTATCAAAGAGAAGGTATTGGATGGGACTATTCAGTTGGAGTATTGCCCATCATCTTCTAATTCTGATGATTTTTTCACCAAATCTCTTTCCAAGGAGCAATTTTGTAAGCTGAGGGACTCACTTGGTTTGGTGAAGTTATCCTCAAGGGGGAATGAAGTGTAGTTACACTTGTGTGATGACAACTTCATAATTATTAGGTGTTTTTTGCTATATATATGAGTTGATCTTTGTTGGTATAATTGTTTTTTGCATCTCTTTTGAACATGGTACATTCTTGTTTACCTTGTGCAAATTTTGTACATGTTACTTTGTAGATGACATTGTGCAATTATGGTATATGATGCAATTGCTTTATGCGACTATTTTACATGGTACTTTCTTGTTTCCTTGTGCAACTTTGTACATGTTTTTATGTAGTTGGCATTATGCAATTGGTTTATCATGGTACTTTCTTGTTAGCATTTATGCTACTTTTGTACATGATATTTTATGGTTGGCTTTATGCAACCGGTGTGCACACTTTATTATTTTCATATACATTATGCAACTTTTGTACATGGTACTTTAGAGTTTGCATTATCATGGTACTCCTTGTTTGCTTTATGCAACTTTGATCATGATATTTTTTGATCAACTATATAGCACATGACTATAAGTATGGCTTGGCATCTTTTTGTGATGACTTATAGTTCACTATTTGTTAGATCAGTTTTGTTATCATATTTGGATATTCATATATGTTGTGGTGAATATATTTATGATGATGTATATAACTGATCTTATGTTGAGCTTCTTTTAGCTTGTAGGTACTTTCATTTGGGGTTTTGCAGGCTTACTAAAGACACACTTGTGATGTTTTCTTCTTATCATTTGCAACCACTTGTGGTTGATGGATGGATTTGTAAGTTTCTTGTATGTGAAGCTACTATGTTTGGGGCTTGCAGTCTTATTTTGGCCCATTTTGTATTGGTGCCTTATTGTAGATCATTCTTGTTCATAGAAGCTCATTGTAACTATATTAGTCATTTGATTCTCATCCCCATTTGTATCTTTAGGGGTAGAATATTTCTTTGTTTCATAATTACTTTCCCCAATATTGCATCAAGGGGGGTGTTGGAATATGTAATGCAACATTGTGTAAATTATTCTTAGACTAAAATATAAAGTCTAAATAATAATATTTGAATTAGAAAATAATTTTATTTTATGTAAAAATATTCCCACCCAATTAATAAATAAAATAAGGGTGCTAGGAATATTTAATTTGTGGGAAAAAGTTATTTTATTTTTTCTAGAAAATATTAGAAAGTAACTAAGCACTTTCTAATATTTGATAGATGCCACTTGTCATGCATCTCAAGATTAGATTATGATAATATTAGATTGTGATAAGATATAGGGTTGTATTAGAAAAAATTCTCTTTAAATAGGGTTGTTGTCTACTACATATAAATATAGGTTGTCCTATTGACTTGTGTTGTAATATCATGTTGATGCATATTGTTGCATAACATTGAAGCAATTATTGTATTGTTGAATAAAATGAGTAATATAGTGAGCTTCATAGTGGATTTTTTCCTTCTTCATTTGAAGTAAGATTTTACCACTTAATATTGGTGTTGTGTGTTTTCCTCTTTTATGTGTGATTGATCTTGTGGAGCATTCTTTGATCTTGGTGAGAATTTATGTGTCTCACACCTCCTAAATCTAGAAATAATAATTTTTGAAAAATGAATTTTGCTCTATCATTAGTGTATTTGAATTGAATATCTATGTTAGACTGTTATATTAATCATCTTTATGAATTACCTCTAAATAGAAAAAATACTTGATTTTATTTTATAGTATCAATAGAACATATCTATATTTGATTCAATTCCATGATATCCATCAAACCATATTTCAACCATATTTTTGTGTAGTTTCTTTGAGGTAGCTAAAACATTTCTTTGTTATATGTCTATTTATTACAATATTTACAACTATTTCTTGAGGAATATATACGTTTTATTGTGAGATCAACCTAGAGTGAAATCTAGAAATAATAATTTTTGAAAAATGAAACTTGCTCTATCATTGGTTTATCATAATTGAATATCTATGTTATTTGTGTCATCTCTATGAATTACCTTTAAATCAACAAAATAATTAATTTTATTTAATAGTATCCATAGAACATCTTTATTATTTGATTCAATTCCATGATATCCATCCATCCATATTTCAACCAAATTTTTGTGTAGTTTATTTTAGGAATGTTCCAACATTTCTCTAGCATATATCTATATTTATTACAATATTTACAACTATTTTTTGAGGAAGATATATTTTTGTTGTGAGATCAACCTAGAGTGTTTTATTTTATACTTGTTCATTTCTTCTTATATATAGTCCTTTATATTTGATTCCTATTGTTTGCTCTTAATAATGTATGCCACCAATTTGTCCAATATGTTTTTATTGTTGTCTTCTTGAAGAAATTCCATATCACTAGTGTCTCACATATTCTCTTTTCTTGGATATTTATTGTATTACAACCATTTATGTCCTATTTTATAATATCATTTGTATCACACATGGAATATTTCATCAAATTGCTTTTATTGCAACCATTGTTTTTTGTTTGATTAGGTCCCATATATCACACATGACATTTTCATCAAGGGTGTGTTCTTGATTTGTGCAATTATTTCTTTTTATTGTGCATTATTATCTTTAAATATATCAAGATTAAGTGGTGATACAAATATGATCTTGACAAAATAAATGGGCATTGAAATAACTTTTTCATCATAGTCAAATACATTATCAAGATAAAGAGTTATATTTTTTATAACAAATCTCACATAACAATGATACTCATGATCTTTGCAAACCCTAGTTCAAGTTCTTCACTCAACCAATAGCTTCAACAACAATTCTTATCAAACAAGGTTTTAACAACAACTCTTTATTCTAGAAAACCTCGAAGCATTAACTCAACACACTTAATAAGGAAACCCTAATTAAGTATTTTTCACTCCAAACTTATTTTCCAGAAAACCAACCAATCAACTCAACTATGGAAGAATGTGCTCATACCTTTTTATTGATGATGAAGGAAACTCAAACATCTACATCAATTACAAAGGATACTTTGCCAATATCAAGGAGGCTAGATAACAATACAAAGCATATAATAACTCACAAATACACCTTATTACTCAATTCTTAAAATAATATTGACCACCACTATAGTTTAAATATTCACTTATCAAAAACCTAACTCATCACAATTTCATCTCAACCTTTCAATTTTGACATAAGCTACTTTAGAATAATATCCTAAAAAATTAACCCAATTTCTACTTATAACTCCCTACTTTAATATTGCATTTAAAATAATGCTTTTGAAAAATAATGCAATACATAATTTTCCCTTTCTCTAAGGATAAAAAATTTTACCCACAAATTAATCTCAGCAAACACCTTTCATAAAAATCATAAAAAAAAATTTTAACTTAGGCCTAAGAAAAAATCAAATTTAATAATAAAAAAAGTTTTCCCACTTTGGCATGCACATGAGTCGAACCGAGTGCATATCTCCCACTAGTACATTGATCACGACTTCCACACCATGGATCCACATGCTCCTCTTGGAGCCTCCAACCACCTTCAGTGATTTGACCTTCTAAAACACATGAGTCAATATATGGCTTCTTCACTCACGCTCTACGAAAAATGTTGCACGAAGTTACTACTGCGAGGAATGCGTATGAAATAGCATGTGATAGTCTTTAGAAAATCGTATGGATAATTTTTCCTTTGGAAAGGCTATGGTATATATATACCATATACCTTCCAATGTGCTCCCACGTCGGTGGAGGAAGATATCAACAATACATGCAATAAAGGTGGCAGAGGGAGACATAAAATATACGCGAAAGAACTAGCACCCAACATTAGACTTTGGCCATATTATTAAATATAATAAATTAAATTATTTTAAGAATTTAATTATTATAATTTAATAATTAAATGTACTTTGGCAATTTAAACCAAACTTTAGGGTTACCTTGGTTTTTAGAAAAATATTACAACTTGCCCACATGGTTTTAATGAAAAAACCCTTTATTTTTGCCACCATTGGTTTTAAAGAAAACCTTTTAAACTTATGCTTCCACATAATATTAAAAAATATTATGAAACTCTTTTGTCATTAACATTTGCATTTTTCCTTTTGACCTTTGACAATAGTGGTAGCTTATTCCTTGACATCAATGACAACTTCGTTCATTAACATCAATGACAACTTTGACTCAAAATGTGCAACAAGGTAGTTGTACCCGTAAGTCAATGCGGTTAATTTGTAAAAAGAGGGATGTGGCAAAGTCTTCTACCTTATCCTTTTCGGATGATATGGAGGTTCTTCCCAGAGATTTTGTAAAGGATAAAATTATGGCAGATGTTTATACTCTGAGCGAAGCTTCTGCAAATAAGAGATCACTTTTGCATAGTTTAAAATTGATGGAAATCATGCAATATATGATTTAGAGTTTTGTTAAATTGGCATTGGGTTATGTTGAGGAGGTGTAGACACCAAAACAACACCAATCCGATTATGTGACTGCAAACACTGATCGCTTTGACACACACAGCCCCCATGGCAGCCCTTAGAGGTTAAACAGTGGTCCTAACCACTTTTATAGCAATTTTGTAAGGTCAAAAGGCAATTTGGCACATTCAGGCACTTTGCTCAGTATTCGTCTCACCCAAGGATGAATTAAAACTTGTATTCCTCTCACCCAAGGACAAATTATTAATTCATCTTTGGTCAGGATGAATTCCAGGTTTAACGGGCAAAAAGAAGAATGGTGCCAAGTGGTAGCCAAATATAGTCAATTGATGACTCTTGCTTCGCACGCGCGTGTAGGTGGGCAGATGGGCCGTTAGAGGACTGTCACAAGGGCATTCATGAAAGCCCAAGTCATGGAGGACCTTCCTCTCCCATGAGAAGACATGACCGCCAGATGGAACCTATGACCACCACATGGCGCTTATGCATGTCTCTCCAAAGAGACCCCCTGGGTCTATAAAATGGTGGACTTTTCCCACCCAAAACAAGAAGAAGGAGGCATTTTCAAGCAAAAAAGTGCTGTCGATTTGATACCATTCCTTTGCCCTCTTGATTTACATTTTCCACATCCTTAATCTCTTTTGCAAGAGAGGTTATTGGGTGGCTATTGGAAGTGTGAATTTGGACCCAAAAACCCGACATTTGACCACTGCAATCCATCAATTTGCTAACAACCCCATCCTAAGATATTTTGGGCCCATCCCAAGTGGATTGGTGCCAAAATAAAGTGCCAATGGTGGGCGGCCCACTTGGGCGCCCCGCACCTTTTGAGTTTCATTCTAATTCATTTTTTTGTCATTTGTTCATCTTTCATTTTATTCTCTACTGATTAGATAGTTTATGTATTCAATATCACAATGTTTTGATCAGATTTCAGCATGTTCTCGTCGCTTTTGTTGTCCCACTAACTTGCAGATAACGATGCCAAATTCTCACTGATGGAGGTCAAATTGGGAGAATCCGACCATCTGGGTCATCCCAAAATGCCCCCAATTAGTTAACCCCCATGCTTGCAGGTACTTTGGACACCCCGAGGCATGACATTTGGATGGCATCATTTTGGTTTTGCATCATAGTCGAATTCGTCCTACCCGAGGATGAATTACAGTCGGATTCGTCCTACCCGAGGATGAATTATAGTAGAATTCATCCTGCCCGGGGACGAATTGCAGTTTAATGTGAATTGGCTGAATTTTTCGATGGTAGTGGCCTGCTGGTAATGTTTTCTAGTCTCTATCAAGTTTGCAGGTCATTTAGAGTCATTTTGTCTATCGATTTTGCTAATATATACATGCATCTTTCATTAATTTTAGAGAACAAATGTTTCTTATTTGCAATAGGTGCTACTAACATCTTTGTTGTTTCTTTGATCGTAGGAGGAGCAGCGAAGGTTAAGGACTCATCAACACCAGCGACGACAACATTTTGGCCCGCCCATTTCAAATGTGGGCATGCGGAAGGAAGAACATTAAGTCTTGATTGTAACCAAATTCATTTAACGCTCCTAGCCCTTGAAAAGGGAGGAGACGTATTTGTAACCAAGATCAAGAGAGTTAAATAAAAGGGCTATGATTTCTCTAATTTCTTGTATCTCATTTCACTTTGTCTCTTTTGTTTCATGTATTTTACATTTTAGGACTTAAGTGTGTTTGATTTTGAATACATCGTAATTAGTGTTTCTTTCATATGGAATCTCGTGCTTTCAGTGGCGGTCACGATGGGACTCTGTCCCCTGAATTTTGAGATCACAAAAACTGATTAGATTTTTGTGTTTTGTGCTTGAGAGGTACCTTTTTCAACTTTTGACTGTTATTCGTCTTTTCCTGTGGCAATTACTTTACTGCAATTCGTCTGATCCTTAGATGAATTCGAATTCGTCTCTGGGAGGGATGAATTTTTTTCTGTAATTCGTCTCACAGAGGGACGATTTTTTTTCTATGAATTTTTAGAGCCGAAGATCAGAAACAGTAGGTTTAGGCAGAGAAAGGTAAGGGTTTCAAAACTGTTCCTGTCATTTTTTTTGCTTTTCTGTTTCTGTTTTCTATCAATTTTGCTTTCTTAGGGAAAGTAGTTGCTTCTGCATGTTTCATTTTTCAAATAAAAAGAATCACACACACTTCACGCAACATCTTTAAACCAAGGAGCTGGTCATAAAACCCCAGCCCTTGATCAAGACCTTTGATGGATTTCATCACCACCTTGGCTTGATTTTGCATCCATTTCCCCGATTGTCACTATTGTTAGGCATAAATCCTGACGAAAGCTGACCGAGTGTCACTGGGGTGATTCCCAGCACATGAGGATAAGTCTTCTATGGTAGGTTTCATTAATAGGAAAATCCCCCTTTCGTACCGCCTACGTACCATGTACCATCTGCTCTCACATACCTATAGTCTCCCTCTCGTAAGGGCGGGTATATAGAGAGGTTGGTATATTGGCCTGGTTGGTATATTGAAGGGGTGACCATTTATGGGAGTTATATGAGCCTTCATTATGCATTTAAACATTCTTCAAAACTTTCAAAAACAAAAAAAAAATCATCAAAATGCACGAAAACCAGTTTAGGACACACCATTAATATTTAAAAGAGATAATCACCCTTTGTGTATGTGTGTGTTCATTTATGCTTAGTGTAACAAAAAAAAAAATCATAAATCATAAACGAAAAGATAAAAATTTGCTTAGTTAGTAGAAAGGTACCAAATAGTGTACACCCGTAGCCAAGCCCAATCAAGGGCAGAAGCTCCGGAGGGTGCACAAGAAGCGAGCACAAGTCGCCTTCGCTTTAGCCCTAAAGACTTGGTCATACCGCCTTGGTGGTCTATGCCACAAGAAAATCCACATCATTCCATGTCTAGGTGGAATTACAGGGACACCCCTCTTGGGGATACGCCCATTCAGAACAGCCCCTTTCGAGAAGAAGCTTTACATGTAGCACTCAACGCAAATATAAAACCGCCTTTTGAGGCTAGATATGAGTGGCCACAGCACGATGAAGCACTAGAGAGGCACAGTGTCCATGAGGAGAGATAGTGTGAATACGACATCTCTCCTTTGCCTCCCATTAGAACTGAAAGACAAAACCTAGAGCGCAGGGCTCTCCACACAGGGTGAGCTAACTCTGCTCGCCCCTTTCACACCCATGAAATGGAGTACGAGGAAGATCATCGCATTCCTCGAGAGCAACATACAACATGGGAGCCTTGCGCTTCCACACTTGCTAGATATCATGATCACCCATTAAGTCCAGAGCCTCAAGTAAATGCTGCCAATCTCGATAGAGGGAAGCACCACATAAAAGTCCCGGATCCTCAAAACCGAGATAGATACATCAAAGAGGCGACTAGGCATCCTAGAATCAAAACAACAGAGCAAATTGACTTATCATTTGCTAGACATGTCGCCCGCCAAGCGTAGATCAAGCAGCTTGAGCAGGATCAATAGTAGCTAGAACAATTATATCACCTTAATAAAGAGTGCATTCAGTGCCAAAAAAATGAGCTGCTCCACACCACTGTGCCTAAAAAGGTTTAGACCCCCCAAAAATAGAGGGTGGAAAGGTACGAGAGGCACAACCTCATAGTGCATGATAGGTCTCCAAGACCTCACCAAGAGGTGCCTTTAAGACACCAGAGACATGAGCGGGAGGCCACTCCTAGGAATGACGATGGGCACCCTCCGCAAGTGCCCACCCCTGTTCATCGAGCTCACCCAATAACTCCTCGATAAGCTTATGAGGAGTATGAACAAGAAGAGTGGGATGAAATTCCCTACCAAGGCATGGGGGGTGCTATTTGGCCACCCCTCCATAGGCCCCAAGTTCCTCAAAAAAAACCAACCAAAGAGGAGGATCTCAAATCCCTCAATACATGCAAAGTGCTAGAGCACTTAGAGTTAGTAGAGACCAATATTTTTGAGCTCCCAAGGCCCAAATTACATGAGGCTCCTTTCGAAGAGGATCAACCTTTAACTGTAGGGCTACCTGATGATGCAGTCCTCCATGTCTCAGAATCTCCAGATTTTGATGAGTTGTACTCATTGGCTGAAGGTGAGGATAAAATAGAGATAGCCCACAACAATCACATGCCACATCATTGACATCCCATAAATATCAATGAAGCAATTCAACAGCTAAACATAATACTAGGGCATGAGTGGTGCGTTAACCCACTGCAGTGGGACCAAGTGTTACATCTGCCACTTTGGGCACACAAAGATCAACTTTCATCCAGAGACTTCATAGTAACATCAGTACTGAGGGTAGACCCTGTCCTCCTATCCGCACATAGGGCCGATCCATTCATGCCAATACCTCCAGAGCCAGATCTGAAGCGCAAAGACCATCAAGTTGGGGGTACCTCTATCCCCTGAAGAGCCATAGTCCAAACCAAAAAGCTCCAAGGATTATCACAATCACTTGGTCACCCCAAAAGCTCCAAGGATTCTTGCAATCACTTGGTCAATCCCAAAATGCTCCAAGGATTCTCACAATCACTTGGTCAATCCCAAAATTCTCCAAGGATTCTCACAATCGCTTGGTCAATCCCAAAATGCTCCAAGGATTCCTATAATCACTTGGTCAACACCAAAATGCTCCAAGGATTCTCGCAATCGCTTGGTCAATCCCAAAAAGCTCCAAGGATTATCGTAATCACTTGGTCATCCCAAAAGCTCAAAGGATTATCGCAATCACTTGGTCACCCCAAAAGCTCCAAGGATTATCGCAATCACTTGGTCACCAAAAAAGCTCCAAAGATTATCACAATCACTTGGTCACCAAAAAATCTCCAAGGATTATCGCAATCACTTGGTCACCCCAAAAGCTCCAAGCATTATCACAATCACTTGGTCACCCCAAAAAGGCCCCAAAGGATTCTCAAAATCCCTTGGTCACCATCAAGAAAATTCAAGAACAACAAACATCATCAAAAACAACAAAAATTTGCATCTCATTTCTAGGCATGCTCAAATTCATCAATAAAATATCTTCTTACATCTCATCTTCATATTCACAAAAATCATTCCATCAAAAATACAAAAACATATAGCTGTACTAAGCATCGCTTCCATACATTGCATATTTGTGGTCATACAGGTCAAAGGCACCATAGGCTGTAATTACTCTGTTAGTCCATCTGGTTCCACATTTTTTCATTTTATAAGCAGTCCAAAAGAACAAAAAAAATACACCATTTACTGCTTTTTACCGCATTAGAGCCAGTGGTCTTATAATGTATCAAGAGTTTTCATCTTTCAGTCATACTTTTGCTTTCTAGTCATGTAATGTATCGAGTCAGATAGATTTTACGAAGGTATAGTTACACTTGAAATACACCTTGTTACGTAGCATCCCAACACAAATTAAAACACATAAAAATTCCCAAGTTGTGTGAATGAAAGATGAAACCTGCACAGTAATCCAGGTCACTGTAAGCGAAACTGTTATCTTGCTCATCCCCTTGTGCGAATGGTTCTAGAATGTTGAGAATTGATAAAAGGACGAGCTCTTCCCTATCCATTCACCTTAATAAACTATGGTTTTACTACTACCAAATCCCAATCATAGTTGGTTCCCAAAGTTGTAAGGATTCATACTACACGTCCCTGCCCAGGATGGGTAGTCATCCCCAAGACCTAAACGTATCAACGCCATTCACAAACAAAATTCCAACAAATCATCATCCTAACCCTTTCCATTCATCTTTGGTCTCCAAGTCGTAAGGATTCGTACTATCCGCCCCTAACCAAAATGGTTAGTCATCCCCAAGGCCTAAAAGATCAATACCCTTACTTCATAATCTCCATTATCCCCTTGGTTCCCAATGTCGTAAGGATTCATACTATCCACCCCTAACTAGGATGGGTAGTCATCCCCAAGGCCAACAGGATCAAGGTCATTCACAAGCTCAAACTCACACCGCTCAAAATACAAAATCAAGTAACAGTGGTTATCACCACTATTCAAAATCCTTGCTCAAAATAAATAGAAAAATAAACAGTGATTTGCATCACTATATAGGCGAGCAAGTCTCCCAAATCATTCATACAATAAATAACCTGAACTTGAATCTTTGGAATTCTCAGCATTCGAAAACCATCTAGGTGATCCTCATTACAGGTTTGGTTGACAACCTATCTGGTAATGGTGGTATCCTACAGGCATGACGATATGTTTGTCACATTCGCTTTGTGTATGTGCAGACCAATGTTTGCATGTGGATGAGCTAACTTATGGTATCCTAGATAGCACCGTAGATTAATCTGACTAAATACAATAAAGGAGTTAGTGGAGCTAATTAGGTGATCCTCAGTACAGGTTCGGTTGAAATCCCATATGGCACTGGCGGTATCCTAACAAATACCACATAAATGAACTCAATTACACACACAAGGATGTGAAATAGCTTGGTAAAAAACAAGTCCAATTCATACCTTGTCCAAAAGTCTTGTAAGATAAAGTACAGTCATGGCTAGTGAGTTAAAACCGTCTGAGTCTCAGAAAACCCTAGCTACATTTCTAAACCAACTGCGCTACTTTTCATCCTTACAATACCATCAAAAAAAAAAATCATCACATGTATACATACAAAGTTATTCACCACAGCAATCACATAAAAACAAAATCACAAAGTCCTAAACAGTCTATGGTGCCCTAACCAAACAACACAAATTCATTTCATCCATTACATTTTGCATATCATATATACATCAAAAAAATTTGCATTTATCATACCATATACATCCATTAACATAAGCATGCATCCATCAACATCAATCATTGTGCATAACATAAAATAATGACATATACACAAAGCAAGAAAATCAAAACAACAAAAACAACAAATATCCATAGATGACAAACAATAAAATTGCCGAACAAAGGCACCTTTGCACCTAACATTCAATGGCATACAAAACCGACATCGGGGTCACAAATTATCACTATCCTACTCTCAAAGAAGGCTACCATAGCTGGAATGCTCCACAGGAGAACGGGATTTTTGATAATTTAATCCCAAAATGGTGTCACAAAAAAAAAAGAAAAAAAAATCAAAACAACAGGACAACAAAACAACAAAAACAAGAAAAAATGCAACACAAACAAACATCAATAAGCATTTTCGGACACAAGTGCTCTTTCACTTAACCTCTTGGCATAGAAAATCAATGTTAGGGCTCAAAATGTCACTCTCCTACTTCCCCAAGAAGGCTACCATAGCCGGACCGCTCCATGGGAAGACGGACTTTCGACACTTTCACCCCATTATGGCATCACCAAAAGGGTCACCACCCACCAAAAAAAGGTCTAAATGTTGAAAAAATTGCACATTCTTAATGATAAACCATCTAAAGGCACCCTTGCACAAGTCATCTTCGGTCAAGTGACTCGCTTTTCTCACGAAGGTCATTCCCTCATCGATTCATCGCTTGAGGGGGTAGTCACACTTAGTCACCAATCAACAAACACACACCCAATCAAGGCAATGACATGCATTCAAAGAATCATTGACAAAGACAATTATGCTCTTGCTTGGGGCAGCAAACAAGCAATAATCACAAATTGATCAAACACTTGGCATTCCCGAATCATGAACACAAGGTTCCCCCATGGACAAAAGGTTGCGCCCTTTGCCTATTCATGACTGATCAATGTCCAAGCTCAAGTCACACCTCACCAAAATAGGTTAATACTTGAAATCAAATTCCTTAGCTCATCAGAAGCAAGGATTCAAGAATGCATGCCCTTTCCATGCTTGGGGCATCAAAAGTTGGTTAGGTTACCAAGAAACCCTAATCATTACTACTTTGGTTATCTATTTTTGCTCAGCACTGTGCCATGCACAGCGCATCCCAAAAAGGGGCATCTATAGACACCAAAACAACACCAATCTAATTATGTGACTACAAACACTGATCGCTTTGACACACACAGCCCCCAGGGCAGCCCTCAGAGGTTAAACAGTGGTCCTAACGACTTTTGTAGCAATTTTGTAAGGTCAAAAGGCAATTTGGCACATTTAGGCACTTTGCTCAGTATTCGTCTCACCCAAGGATGAATTCAAACTGGGATTCATCTCACCCAGGGATGAATTCTAAATTTGTCTTTGGTCAGGACGAATTCCGGGTTTAACAAGCAAAAAGAAGAATTTTTCCAAGTGGCAGCTGAGGACAATCAATTATTGCCTCCTGTCGTGCATGCGTGTGTAGGTGGGTATATTGGTCATTGGAAGACTATACAAGGGCGGTCAGGGAAGCCCAAGTCAGGGAAGAGTCTCCTCCCTCTTGGGAAGGCATGGCCACCACATGGCACCCATGCATGCCCCTCCAAAGAGACCCCTTGGGTCTATAAAATGGTGGACTTTCCCACCCAAAGAAAAGAAGTAGGAGACATTTTCAAGCAACAAAGTGCTTCCGATTTGATACCACGCCTTTGCCCTCTTGATTTACATTTTCCACATCCTTAATCTCTTTCGCAAGAGAGGTTATTGGGTGGCTATTGGAAGTGTGAATTCAGACCCAAAAACCTGACATTTGACCACTGTAATCCACCAATTTGCTAACAACCCCATCCTAAGAGATTTTGGGCCCATCCCAAGTGGATTGGTGCCAAAATCAAGTGCCAACAGTGGGCGGCCCACTTGGGTGCACCGCACCTTTTGAGTTTCATTCCAATTCATTTTTTTGTCATTCTTTTATCTTTCATTTTATTCTCTACTGATTAGATAGTTTGCATATTCAATATCACAATGTTTTGATCAGATTTCATCATGTTCTTGTCGCTTTTGTTGTCCCACTAACTTGCAGGTAGCGATGCCAAATTCTTGCTGATGGAGGTCAAATTGGGAGAATCTGACCATCTGGGTCATCCCAAAATGCCCCTAATTAGCTAACCCCTATATCTGTAGGTCATTTACAGATCCTAAGGTGTGACATTTGAGCGGCATCAACTCGGCATTTTAACACAGTCAAATTCATCCTACCTGAGGATGAATTACAGTCGGATTCGTCCTACCCGAGGATGAATCACAACAAAATTCATCTTGCCTAGGGACGAATTGTAGTTGAGAGTGAATTGGCTGACTTTTTGGATGGTAGTGGCCTTCTGGTAATGTTTTCTGGTCTCTGTCGAGTTTGCAGGTTATTTGGAATCATCTTATTTATCAATTTGGCTAATCTGTTACATGCATTTTTCATTAATTTTAGAGAACAAAAATTTCTTATTTGCATCAGGTGCTACTAACATCTTTGTTGTTTCTTTGATCGCAGGAGGAGCAACGAAGGTTAAGGACTCATCAACACCAGCGACGACAACGTTTTGGCCCGCCCATTTCAAATGTGGGCACACGGAAGGAAGAACATTAAGTCTTGATTGTAACCAAATCCATTTAATGCTCCTAGCCCCTAAAAATGGAGGAGACGTCTTTGTAACCGAGATCAAGAGAGTTAAATAAAAGGGCTATGATTTCTCTAATTTCTTGTATCTCATTTCACTTCGTCTCTTTCGTTTCATGCATTTTACATTTTAGGACTTAAGCGTGTTTGATTTTGAATGCATCGCAATTAGTGTTTCTTTCGCCCAGAATATTTTGCTTTCAGAATGCGAATTGGCCGACTGTTTCGATGGCAGCGGCCTTCTGGTAATGTTTTATAGTCTCTGTCGGGTTTGCATGTCATTTAGAGTCATTTTGTCTATCAATTTGGCTAATATTTTACATGCACCTTTCATTAATTTTAGAGAACAAACATTTCTTATTTGTAGTGCTACTAACATCTTTGTTGTTTCTTTGATCGTAGGAGGAGCAGCGAAGGTTAAGGACTCATCAACACCAGTGGCGGCAATGTTTTGGCCCGCCCATTTCAAATGTGGGCACGTGGAAGGAAGAACATTAAGTCTTGATTGTAACCAAATTCATTTAATGCTCCTAGCCCCTGAAAAGGGAGGAGACGTCTTTGTAACCGAGATCAAGAGAGTTAAATAAAAGGGTTGTGATTTCTCTAATTTCTTGTATCTCATTTCACTTCGTCTCTTTCATTTCATGCATTTTACATTTTAGGACTTAAGCGTGTTTGATTTTGAATACATCGCAATTAGTGTTTCTTTCGTCCGAAATCTCGTGCTTTCAGTGGTGATCACGGTGGGACGAATCTGACTGTTATTCATCCTCCCTACCCAATTCCCCAAGAATCCCAAATTTCTCTATAGTTGCAAAACATCAAAAAATTTGCAAACTTTAAAAACTCCAAAATTTGACATCCAACAGTGCACACATCAAAAGCACTTACAATAGTGACTTTTATCACTAAATTCCAAATCCCTTGCTCGAAAGAAAAATATATAAAAATAAACAATGATTTTTATCACTACAATTGAGCAAGTATCCCAATACAATTGAAGAAAAAAAGGGAGTCAAACTTGAATCCCCGGAACTCTCAAGCATTTTGACGAGTCATGAGGTAAACCTCGATCTTGGTTTGGTTGATGACCTATTGGTCATCGATCGGTAAACCTCCCGCATGACGATATATCTGTCACATTAACTTGTGTACAGATCAATGTTTGCATGTGGATGAGCTAGCTTATGATATCCTAGAAAACACTACAGATTAATCTGACTAAGTACAATATAGGAGTTAATGGAGCTAATTAGGTGATCCTCAGTACAGGTTCGATTGAAAGCCCATCTAGCACTAGCGGTATCCTGACAAATACCACATAAATGAACTCAATTGCACACACAGGGATGTGAAATAGCTTGGTCAAAAATGAGTTTGATTCATACCTTGGTCAAAAGGCTTGTAAGACAAAGTACAATCATGGCTAGTGAGTTAAAATCGTCTGAGTCTCAGAAAACCTTAGCTACATTTCTAAACCAACTGTGGTACTTTTCATATTTGCAATACCATCAAAAAATACAAAAAAAAAAGATAAAAACCACATGTATACATACAAAGTCATGCATCAAAGAAATCGTCTAAAAACAAAATAAACAAAGTCCTAAACAGTCTATGGTGCCCTAACCAAACTTCACAAATTCCATTCATCCACTTCATTCTTGCATATCACATATAAATCAACAACACTTGCACTCAACATAACATATGCATCCATCAAAATAAATTAACATGCATACATTCATATTCATCAAAAATCATACATAAGATCAAATCATAACATATGCATCAAAAAAATTAAGCCAGTATATATATATATATATATATCATCAAAAAAATGCCCGCAGGCTACAAAACTGGTCCTCTGACCCTGTAATCACATAACAAAACCACCCAGCCTAAGGCGTTGACCACCATTATCACACAGGATCGGTGCGACGGGAACTACCCCCCGTGGTGTGGGTCCTATGGGACCCCGCAGGGTGGCTACTACTAGCCCCAACATCACGCCTACTACCGCCTCCCTCATCCAATCACCTACGACAAGATGATGCTGACTGCTCAGTAACACTATCCCTCATTCAGCGTGAAGATCCACCTCCCGAAGACTCAGGTAGCCGCCCACCAAGGTGGATGACCTCCCTCTCCAAATATAGTCGATGCCGACACCACTCTGCCTCCCACCGATGGTAGTAAGCTACTACATTATCGCGCTATGTCAAAACCCTATCCCGCTCTACTAGTTGAGCCTGCAGGAGATCCCTCTCCTGCAGCGCATCCCCCAGCTCCCGCACTGCACTCCCTAGCTCTTGATCTCGCATCCATAGTAGTTTTGTCAATAACGTAGTCTCAGCACATACCCTAGACTCCATCTCCTCTGCATATGTTGAAGGTGCAAGACTCTCTGGAACAGTAGCCTGCTCTGGCTCCCACTGCTCTACCATGTCCTACATCTCCAATTGATCTGGAACCCCCAAATTTGCATCAACACCCTCCACCTCCACCATGTCCTCCAAAGGAGCTCCCCAATCATCCCCTGGTGCCTCAGCACCCTCCCTACCTATCGCTGCCACCTATGTGCCTCCCAGTGGCCCCTCTCCCCGCCATCGCCATAGTACCCACCACTGGTCATACTCTGTAGTAGTCCTGACATCATCCATGTTCGAGACGTCGATCGTAGCATATGAATCCTTTCCCAATGGTGCGATGACTGGTCGGTCTAGAGTCCTCTCATCACCTCGACGTCGATAGACCACGGGCTCACCAGGAAACCCCTGATGCACCCCAAATTGTCATGTAACCTGGCTATATGAGAAGAACTCATGCTCGGTCCCGTGTCGCCTAATTAGCCTTGCACTTCCACACCTGCTAGATATCATGATCACCCATTAAGTCCAGAGCCTCAAGTAAATGCTGCCAATCTCGATAGAGGGAAGCACCACATAAAAGTCTTGGATCCTCAAAACCGAGATAGATACATCAAAGAGGCGACTAGGCCTCCTAGAATCAAAACAACAGAGCAAATTAACTTATCATTTGCTAGACATGTCGCCTGCCAAGTGCAGATCAAGAAGCTTGAGCAGGATCAATAGTAGCTAGAACAATTATATCACCTTAATAAAGAGTGCATTCAGTGCCAAACAAATGAGCTGCTCCACACCACTATGCCTAAAAAAGTTTAGACCCCCCAAACACAGAGGGCGGAAAGGTACGAGAGGCACAACCCCATAGTGCATGATAGGTCTCCAAGACCTTGCCAAGAGGTGCCTTTAAGACACCCGAGACATGAGCGGGAGGCCACTCCTAGGAATGACGATGGGCACCCTCCGCAGGTGCCCACCCCTGTTCATAGAGCTCACCCAATAACTACTCGAGAAGCTTATGAGGAGTATGAACAAGAAGAGTGGGATGAAATTCCCTACCAAGGCATGGGGGGTGCTATTTGGCCACCCCTCCATAGGCCCCAAGTTACTCAACAAGAACCAACCAAATAGGAGGATCTCAAATCCCTCAATACATGCAAAGTGCTAGAGCACTTAGAGTCGGTAGAGACCAAGATTTTTGAGCTCCCAATGCCCAACTTACATGAGGCTCCTTTCGAAGAGGATCAACCTTTAACCGTAGGGCTACCTGATGATGCAGTCCTCCATGTCTCAGAATCTCCAGATTTTGATGAGTTGTACTCATTGGCCGAAGGTGAGGATAAAATAGAGATAGCCCACAAAAATCACATGCCACATCATTGACATCCCATAAATATCAATGAAGCAATTCAATAGCTAAACATAATACTAGGGCATGAGTGGTGCGTTAACCCACCGCAGTGGGACCATGTGTTACATATGCCACTTTGGGCATACAAAGATCAACTTTCATCCAGAGACTTTATAGCAACATCAATACTGAGGGTAGAACCTGTCCTCCTATCTGCACATGGGGCCGATCCATTCATGCCAATACCTCCAGAGCCAGATTCGAAGTGCAAAGACCATCAAGCTGGGGGTACCTCTATCCCCTGAAGAGCCATAGTCCAAACCAAAAAGCTCCAAGGATTATCACAATTGCTTGGTCACCCCAAAAGCTCCAAGGATTATCGCAATCACTTGGCCAATCCCAAAATGCTCCAAGGATTCTCGCAATCACTTGGACAATCCCAAAATGCTCCAAGGATTATCACAATTGCTTGGTCAATCCAAAAATGCTCCAAGGATTCCTATAATCACTTGGTCAACACGAAAATGCTCCAAGCATTCTTGCAATCGCTTGGTCAATCCCCAAAAGCTCCAAGGATTATCGTAATCACTTGGTCATCCCAAAATCTCAAAGGATTATCGCAATCACTTGGTCACCCCAAAATATCCAAGGATTATCGCAATCACTTGGTCACCAAAAAATCTCCAAAGATTATCGCAATCACTTGGTCACCAAAAAAGCTCCAAGGATTATCGCAATCACTTGGTCACCCCAAAAGCTCCAAGCATTATCACAATCACTTGGTCACCCCAAAAAGGCCCCAAAGGATTCTCAAAATCCCTTGGTCACCATCAAGAAAATTCAAGAACAACAAACATCATCAAAAACAACAAAAATTTGCATCTCATTTCTAGGCATGCTCAAATTCATCAATAAAAGATCTTCTTACATCTCATCTTCATATTCACAAAAGTCATTCCATAAAAAATACAAAAACATATAGTTGTACTAAGCATCGCTTCCATACATTGCATATTTGTGGTCATACAGGTCAAAGGCACCATAGGCTGTAATTACTCTGCTAGTCCATTTGGTTCCACATTTTTTCATTTTATAAGCAGTCCAAAAGAACAACAAAAATACACCATTTACTGCTTTTTACCGCATTAGAGCCAGTGGTCTTATAATGTATCAAGAGTTTTCGTCTTTCAGTCATACTTTTACTTTATAGTCACGTAATGTATCGAGTCAGATAGATTTTACGAAGGTATAGTTACACTTGAAATACACCTTGTTACGTAGCATCCCAACACAAATTAAAACACATAAAAATTCCCAAGTTGTGTGAACGAAAGATGAAACCTGCACAGTAATCTAGGTCATTGTAATTGAAACTGTTATCTTGCTCATCCCCTTGTGTGAATGGTTCTAGAATGTTGAGAATTGATAAAAGGACGAGCTCTTCCCTATCCATTCACCTTAATAAACTATGGTTTTACCACTACCAAATCCCAATCATAGTTGGTTCCCAAAGTTGTAAGGATTCGTACTACACGTCCCTGCCTAGGATGGGTAGTCATCCCCAAGACCTAAAAGGATCAACACCATTCACAAACAAAATTCCAAAAAATCATCATCCTAACCCTTTCCATTCACCTTGGTCTCCAAGTCATAAGGATTCGTACTATCCGCCCCTAACCAAAATGGGTAGTCATCCCCAAGGCCTAAAAGATCAATACCCTTACTTCATAATCTCCATCATCCCCTTGGTTCCCAACGTCGTAAGGATTCATACTATCCACCCCTAACTAGGATGGGTAGTCATCCCCAAGGCCAATAGGATCAAGGTCATTCACAAGCTCAAACTCACACCGCTCAAAATACAAAATCAAGTAACAGTGGTTATCACCACTATTCAAAATCCTTGCTCAAAATAAATAGAAAAATAAACAGTGATTTGCATCACTATATAGACGAGCAAGTCTCCCAAATCATTCATACAATAAATAACCTAAACTTGAATCTTTGGAATTCTCAGCATTTGAAAACCATCTAGGTGATCCTCATTATAGGTTTGGTTGACAACCTATCTGGTAATGGTGGTATCCTACATGCATGATGATATGTCTGTCACATTCGCTTTGTGTATGTGCAGACCAATTTTTGCATGTGGATGAGCTAGCTTATGGTATCCTAGATAGCACCTTAGATTAATCTGACTAAATACAATAAAGGAGTTAGTGGAGCTAATTAGGTGATCCTCAGTACAGGTTCAGTTGAAATCCCATCTGGCACTGGCGGTATAATGACAAATACCACATAAATGAACTCAATTACACATACAAGGATGTGAAATATCTTGGTCAAAAACACGTCCGATTCATACCTTGTCCAAAAGTCTTGTAAGATAAAGTACAGTCGTGGCTAGTGAGTTAAAACCGTCTGAGTCTCAAAAAACCCTAGCTACATTTCTAAACCAATTGTGCTACTTTTCATCCTTACAATACCATCAAAAAAAAAATCATCACATGTATACATACAAAGTTATTCACCACAGCAATCACATAAAAACAAAATCACAAAGTCCTAAACAATCTATGGTGCCCTAACCAAACAACACAAATTCATTTCATCCATTACATTTTGCATATCACATATACATCAAAAACATTTGCATTTATCATACCATATACATCCATTAACATAAGCATGCATCCATCAACATCAATCATTGTGCATAACATAAAATAATGACATGCACAAAGCAAGAAAATCAAAACAACAAATATCCATAGACGACAAACAATAAAATTTCCGAACAAAGGCACCTTTGCACCTAACATTCAATGGCATACAAAACTGATGTCGGGGTCACAAATTATCACTATCCTACTCTCAAATAAGGCTGCCATAGCTGGACCGATCCACGGGAGAACGGGATTTTTGATAATTTAATCCAAAAATGGTGTCACAAAAAAAAAAGAAAAAAAAAATCAAAACAACAGAACAACAAGACAAAAAAACAACAAAAACAAGAAAAAATGCAACACAAACAAACAACAATAAGCATTGTCAGACACAAGTGCTCTTTCACTTAACCTCTTGGCATAGAAAATCAATGTTAGGGATCAAAATGTCACTCTCCTACTTCCCCAAGAAGGCTACCATAGCCGGACCGCTCCACGGGAAGACGGACTTTCGACACTTTCACCCCATTATGGCATCACCAAAAGGGTCACCACCCACCAAAAAAAGGTCTAAATGTTGAAAAATTTGCACATGCTTAATGATAAACCATCTAAAGGCACCTTTGCACAAGTCATCTTCAGTCAAGTGACTCGTCGCTTTTCTCACAAAGGTCATTCCCTCATCGATTCATCGCTTGAGGGGGTAGTCACACTTAGTCACCAATAAACAAACACACACCCAATCAAGGCAATGACATGCATTCAAAGAATCATTGACAAAGACAATCACGCTCTTGCTTGGGGCAGCAAACAAGCAATAATCACAAATTGATCAAACACTTGGCATTCCCGAATCATGAACACAAGGTTCCCCCATGGACAAAAGGTTGCGCCCTTTGCCTATTCATGACTCGATCAATGTCCAAGCTCAAGTCACACCTCACCAAAATAGGTTAATACTTGAAATCAAATTCCTTAGCTCGTCAGAAGCAAGGATTCAAGAATGCATGCCATTTCCATGCTTGGGGCATCAAAAGTTGGTTAGGTTACCAAGAAACCCTAATCATTAGTACTTTGGTTATCTATTTTTGCTCAACGCTGTGCCATGCACATCGCATCCCAAAAAGGGGCATCTGTAGACACCAAAACAACACCAATCTGATTATGTGACTGCAAACACTGATCGCTTTGACACACACAGCCCCCAGGGCAGCCCTCAGAGGTTAAACAGTGGTCCTAACCACTTTTGTAGCAATTTTGTAAGGTCAAAAGGCAATTTGGCACATTTAGGCGCTTTGCTCAGTATTCGTCTCACCCAAGGACGAATTAAAACTGGGATTCATCTCACCCAGGGATGAATTCTAAATTTGTATTTGGTCAGGATGAATTCCAGGTTTAACGGGCAAAAATAAGAATGTCGCCAAGTGGTAGCTGAGGACAATCAATTATTGCCTCCTGTCGTGCATGCGTGTGTAGGTGGGTAGATTGGTCGTTGGAAGACTGTCATAAGGGTAGTCATGGAAGCCCAAGTCAGGGAAGAGTCTCCTCCCTCTTGGGAAGGCATGGCTGCCACATGGCACCCATGCATGCCCCTCCAAAGAGACCCCTTGGGTCTATAAAATGGTGGACTTTCCCACCCAAAGAAAAGAAGTAGGAGGCATTTTCAAGCAACAAAGTGCTTCCGATTTGATACCACGCCTTTGCCCTCTTGATTTAAATTTTCCACATCCTTAATCTCTTTCGCAAGAGAGGTTATTGGGTGGCTATTGGAAGCGTGAATTCAGACCCAAAAAACCTGACATTTGACCACTATAATCCACCAATTTGCTGACAACCCCATCCGAAGAGATTTTGTGCCCATCCCAAGTGGATTGGTGCCAAAATCAAGTGCCAATAGTGGGCGGCCCACTTGGGTGCCCCGCACCATTTGAGTTTCATTCTAATTCATTTTTCTATCATTCGTTTATATTTCATTTTATTCTCTGCTGATTAGATAGTTTACGTATTCAATCTCACAATGTTTTGATCAGATTTCATCATGTTCTCATCGCTTTTGTTGTCCCACTAACTTGCAGGTAGCGATGCCAAATTCCTGCTAATGGAGGTCAAATTTGGAGGATCCGACCATCTGGGTCATCCCAAAATGCCCCCAATTAGCTAACCCCTCTGTCTGTAGGTCATTTGGAGATCCTAAGGTGTGACATTTGAACGGCATCAACTCGGTATTTTAACACAGTCAAATTCGTCCTACCCGAGGATGAATTACAATCGGATTCGTCCTACCTGAGGACGAATCACAACAGAATTCATCCTGCCCAGGGACGAATTGCAGTTGAGAGTGAATTGGCTGACTTTTTGGATGGCAGTGTCCTTCTGGTAATGTTTTCTGGCCTCTATCGAGTTTGCAGGTTATTTGGAATCATCTTATTTATCGATTTGGCTAATCTTTTACATGCATTTTTCATTAATTTTAGAGAAAAAACATTTCTTATTTGCAGTAGGTGCTACTAACATCTTTGTTGTTTCTTTGATCGCAGGAGGAGCAGCGAAGGTTAAGGACTCATCAACACCAGCGGCAGCAACGTTTTGGCCCGCCCATTTCAAATGTGGGCACGCGGAAGGAAGAACATTAAGTCTTGATTGTAACCAAATCCATTTAATGCTCCTAGTCCCTGAAAAGGGAGGAGACGTCTTTGTAACCGAGATCAAGAGAGTTAAATAAAAGGGCTATGATTTCTTTAATTTCTTGTATCTCATTTCAATTCGTCTCTTTCGTTTCATGCATTTTACATTTTAGGACTTAAGCGTGTTTGATTTTGAATACATCACAATTAGTGTTTCTTTTTCCCAGAATCTTGTGCTTTCAGAATGCGAATTGGCCGACTGTTTCGATGGCAGCGGCCTTCTGGTAATGTTTTATAGTCTCTGTCGAGTTTGCAGGTCATTTAGAGTCATTTTGTCTATCGATTTGGCTAATCTTTTACATGCATCTTTCATTAATTTTAGAGAACAAACATTTCTTATTTGCAGCAGGTGCTACTAACATCTTTGTTGTTTCTTTGATCGCAGGAGGAGCAGCAAAGGTTAAGGACTCATCAACACCAGTGGCGGCAATGTTTTGGCCCACCCATTTCAAATGTGGGCACATGGAAGGAAGAACATTAAGTCTTGATTGTAACCAAATTCATTTAACGCTCCTAGCCCCTGAAAAGGGAGGAGACATCTTTGTAACCGAGATCAAGAGAGTTAAATAAAAGGGCTATGATTTCTCTAATTTCTTGTATCTCATTTCACTTCGTCTCTTTCGTTTCATGCATTTTACATTTTAGGACTTAAGCGTGTTTGATTTTGAATACATCGCAATTAGTGTTTCTTTCGTCCGAAATCTCGTGCTTTCAGTGGCGATCACGGTGGGACGAATCTGACTGTTATTCGTCCTCCCTACCCAATTCCCCAAGAATCCCAAATTTCTCTATAGTTGCAAAACATCAAAAAATTTGCAAACGTCAAAAACTCCAAAATTTGACATCCAACAGTGCACACATCAAAAGCACTTACAATAGTGACTCTTATCACTAAAATCCAAATCCCTTGCTCGAAAGAAAAATATATAAAAATAAACAGTGATTTTTATCACTACAATTGAGCAAGTATCCCAATACAATTGAAGAAAAAAAGGGAGTCGAACTTGAATCCCTGGAACTCTCAGCATTTCGACAGGTCATGAGGTAAGCCTCAGTACCGGTTTGGTTGACAACCTATTGGTCACTGACGGTAAACCTCCCGCATGACGATATATCTATCACATTAACTTGTGTACAGATCAATGTTTGCATGTGGATGAGCTAGCTTATGGTATCCTAGAAAACACCGCAGATTAATCTGACTAAGTACAATAAAGGAGTTAGTGGAGCTAATTAGGTGATCCTCAGTACAGGTTCGATTGAAAGCCCATCTGGCACTAGTGGTATCCTGACAAATACCACATAAATGAACTCAATTGCACACACAGGGATGTGAAATAGCTTGGTCAAAAACAAGTTCGATTCATACCTTGGTCAAAAGTCTTGTAAGACAAAGTACGAGTCATGGCTAGTGAGTTAAAATCGTCTGAGTCTCGGAAAACCTTAGCTACATTTCTAAACCACTGCGATACTTTTCATCTTTGCAATACCATCAAAAAATACAAAAAAAGAAGAGAAAAACCACATGTATACATACAAAGTCATGCATCACAGCAATCGCTTAAAAACAAAATAAACAAAGTCCTAAACAGTCTATGGTGCCCTAACCAAACATCACAAATTCCATTCATCCACTTCATTCTTGCATATCACATATAAATCAAAAACACTTGCACTCAACATAACATATGCATCCATCAAAATAAATTAACATGCATACATCCATATTCATCAACCATCATACATAAGATCAAATCATCACATATGCATCAACAAAATAAAGCCGATATATATATATATATATATATATATATATCATCAAAAAAATGCCCGCAGGCTACAAAACTGGTCCTCTGACCCCGCAATCACATAACAAAACCACCCAGCCTAAGGCGTCGGCCACCATGATCACACAGGATCGATGCGACGAGAACTACCCCTCATGGTGTGGGTCCTATGGGACCCCGCAGGGTGGCTACTGCTAGCCCCAACATCATGCCTACTACCGCCTCCCTCATCCAATCGCCTGCGACGAGATGATGCTGACTGCTCAGTAACACTATCCCTCGTTCGGTGTGAAGATCCACCTCTCGACGGCTCAGGTAGCCGCCCACCAAGGTGGATGACCTCCCTCTCCAAATCTAGCCGGTGCTGACACCACTCTGCCTCCCACCGATGGTAGTAAGCTACTACATCGTTGTGCTATGCCAAAACCCTATCCCGCTCTGCTAGTTGAGCCCGCAGGAGATCCCTCTCCTGCAGCGCGTACCCCAGCTCCCGCACCACACTCCCCAGCTCTTGATCTCGCATTCGTAGTAGTTCTGTCAATTGCGCATTCTCAGTGCATACCCTAGACTCCATCTCCTCTGCATATGTCGAAGGTGCAAGACTCTCTGGAATAGCAGCCTGCTCTGGCTCCCACTGCTCTGCCATGTCCTGCATCTCCAATTGATCCGGAGCCCCCAAATCCGCATCAACACCCTCCACCTCCACCATGTCCTCCAAAGGAGCTCCCCAATCATCCCCTGGTGCCTCAGCACCCTCCCCACCTTCCGTTGCCGCCTCCGTGCCTCCCAGTGGCCCCTCTCCCCGCCATCGCCATAGTACCCACCACTGGTCATACTCTGTAGTAGTCCCGACGTCATCCACGTCCGGGACGTCGATCGTAGCATCTGAATCCTTGCCCAATGGTGCGATGATTGGTCGGTCTAGAGTCCTCTCATCCCCCCGACGTCGATAGACCACGGGCTCACCAGGAAACCCCTGATGCACCCCAAACTATCGTGTAACCTGGCTATATGAGAAGAACTCATGCTCGGTCCCGTGCCGCCCAATCAGCCACCGCTCCTTGCGTACCCATCGGAGCCACTCTCCAACCTCCGACCAAGCTGGACAGTCTCGATAAGGGCGCCAAACCACCTCCCCTGGAGTGAGCCGAGAGAAGGTATCGACATAGTGCCCTACGACACCTGCCCAACGTCGACTCTATCCCTGCTCTCCGGACCATCGCCACAGAACTACATACCCTATCTCCTTATCCTCCATCGTCGCTCGAGTCATCCATGGTAACCCGATTGGCCTCTCAATTGCTATGTGCTGCCAACCCCAACACTGCAATAGATAACTACAACTGATCCCCTTTCGCCATCGGCAGCGGACCTCATACAGCTCCCCATAGAGCTGTGCCAATAGCGTCTGTCCCCATCTCAAGATAAGTGGTGCCTCTATCGGGCACTCTACCAACTGCCAAACCAAATCTAGCAGGTTCCATGGGAACCTCACACCTGACGAGTCAGGTAATAGCATGTTGGAAATGAGGCCCATAAGGAATGCGTGCCTCACTCCCAACACCCCCCTCTCCTGCCACCATCGAACAAAAATCCCACCAACCTGACAGTCAATCTCGATCGTCTCCACTGGGCTCTCTACGCCCAAACGCTCCCCATGGCCGAAGCATCTCGTCAGTACAGTTGTCCGCTGATCACGCGGCGATGTCCTGATGGGCGATCCATCTATCGAAATCCGTAGAAGCCGATAGATATCCTCCAAGGTAATAGTCATCTCCCCTATCGGGAGATGGAAGGTGTTGGTCCGTGGATCCCAGAGATTGATCAAGGCCATCAAATAGGCCTGATCCACGACCACTGGCTCTAGACGAGCCACCTTCTTGAGCCCAAGGGCATCAAGCCACTCCCAGTCAACCTCAGTCAGTGCCCCACGCGCTTCAGCAAAAGCAATGGATACACGGTACCGGCTCCTAACAACCTGCAAAAGAAAACAATTCAAAAAAAAAAAAATTAAAATCATGGAAAAGAACTGTACAGCAAAAACATGCATATACAACATTGCCTATCAATGTACAACTAAAACAAAAACATACAAAAATGCAAACAAAAATTAAAACAAAAACAAACAAAAATTCAGACAAAAAATAAATTTTCAGTTCTAGGGTTTCTAATCCTAACTGATTAATTTAAAAAAAACAAACAAAAATTCAAAAAATTCAAAATTTTCAGTTCTAGGGTTTCTAATCCTAACTGATTAATTTAAAACAAAAAAAAAATCAAACAAAAATTAAATTTTCAGTTCTAGGGTTTCTAATCCTAACTGATTAATTTAAAACAAAAACAAACAAAAATTAAATATCAGTTCTAGGGTTTCTAATCCTAACTGATTAATTTAAAACAAAAACAAACAAAAATTCAGACAAAAAATAAATTTTCAGTTCTAGGGTTTCTAATCCTAACTGATTAATTTAAAACAAAAACAAACAAAAATTAAGACAAAAAATAAATTTTCAGTTCTAGGGTTTCTAATCCTAACTGATTAATTTAAAAACAAAAATTCAAAAAATTCAATTAATTTTTCAGTCTAGGGTTTCTAATCCTAACTGATTAATTCAAAAGCAAAACAAAAAATTCAACAAAAATTAAATTTTCAGTCTAGGGTTTCTAATCCTAACTGGTTAATTTAAAAAAAAAAAAAAAATTCAAAAATACAAACATTACGTCTTAGGGTTTTACGTTCCGTTATCCTAGGGTTTAGTTGTAAGCAAAATTCTTTACCTAGGTTTTACGCTACGTTTAGTTGTACACTAAGTCTTAGTTGTCTTCAATTCAGTTTCAGGGTTTAAGTTTTAAAAATTTTGAAAAACATCATCACAAAAATAATCAAATAAAACAATTGCAATTTTAAACAAAAATAAACTCTAGGGAGCACTTACTGGTCTCGCTTCGGCTCCGCCGCTCGACCCGGTTTGTGCACTCATGATGGCAGGGAAAATCCGACAGCGCTTCGCTTCGCAGAATTAACTTCCTCCTCCCCAGAGCTCCAAATCGCAAGAAAAATTAGATGCAAATGAGCCCAAACTCAAGTTTTGGCCCTTAAATAGGCCTTTTGAGGTGAATTCATCCTTCACTGGGACGAGCGCTCTGGTTAGCACTCGTCCCACCCAGGGATGAATTCTAAAGATGGAATTCGTCCCACCCCGGGACGAATTCAGGCCAAAAAATTCAAAAACATCAAAAAATGGACAAAAATGCACTAAAACAGATAATAAATTTGCCCGATGAGAGTGCTATTGCACTTAACATCCCGGGCATACAAAATAGACGTTGGGGTCACAAATTGTCATTATCCTACTCCCTAAGAAGGCTATCTTAGCTGGACCGCTCCATGGGAAGACGGATTTTCGCCAATTTCAGCTCCAAACAACGTCGCAAAAAGGGTTAACACCCACCAAAAATAGGTCTAAATGTTGGAAAAATTGCACATGCTTAATGATAAACCATCTAAAGGCACCCTTGCACAAGTCATCTTGGGTCAAGCGACTCGTCGCTTTTCTCACGAAGGTCATTCCCTCATCGATTCGTCGCTTGAGGGGGTAGTCACACTTAGTCACCAATCAACAAACACACACCCAATCAAGGCAATGACATGCATTCAAAGAATCATTGACAAAGACAATTACGCTCCTGCTTGGGGCAGTAAACAAGCAACAATCACAAATTGATCAAACACTTGGCATTTTGTGAATCATGAACACAAGGTTCCCCCCGTGGACAAAAGGTTGCGCCCTTTGCCTATTCATGACTGATCAATGTCCAAGCTCAAGTCACACCTCACCAAAATAGGTTAATACTTGAAATCAAATTCCTTAGCTCGTTAGAAGCAAGGATTCAAGAATGCATGCCCTTTCCATACTTGGGGCATCAAAATTTGGTTAGGTTACCAAGAAACCCTAATCATTAGTGCTTTGGTTATCTATTTTTGCTCGATGCTATGCCATGCACAGTGCATCCCAAAAAGGGGCATCTGTAGACACCAAAACAGCACCAATCCGATTATGTGACTGCAAACACTGATCGCTTTGACACACACAGCCCCCAGGGCAGCCCTCAAAGGTTAAACAATGGTCCTAACCACTTTTATAGCAATTTTGTAAGGTCAAAAGGCAATTTGGCACATTCAAGCACTTTGCTCAGTATTCGTCTCACCCAGGGACGAATTCAAACTTGGATTCGTCTCACCCAGGGACGAATTCTTAATTCGTCTTTGGTCAGGATGAATTCCAGGTTTAACGGGCAAAAAGAAGAATGGCGCCAAGTGGCAGCCAAAGACAGTCAATTGATGACTCTTGCTTCGCATGCGTGTGTAGGTGGGCAGATGGGTCGTTAGAGGACTGTCACAAGGGCATTCATGAAAGCCCAAGTCATGGAGGACCTTCCTCTCCCATGAGAAGACATGACCGCCACATGGCACCTATGACCACCACATGGCGCTTATGCATGTCTCTCCAAAGAGACCCCCTGGGTCTATAAAATGGTGGACTTTTCCCACCCAAAACAAGAGGAGGAGGCATTTTCAAGCAACGAAGTGCTGCCGATTTGATACCACGCCTTTGCCCTCTTGATTTACATTTTCCACATCCTTAATCTCTTTCGCAAGAGAGGTTATTGGGTGGCTATTGGAAGTGTGAATTCGGACCCAAAAACCCGACATTTGACCACTGTAATCCACCAATTTGCTGACAACCCCATCCTAAGAGATTTTGGGCCCATCCCAAGTGGATTGGTGCCAAAATCAAGTTCCAATGGTGGGCGGCCCACTTGGGCGCCCCGCACCTTTTGAGTTTCATTCTAATTCGTTTTTTTGTCATTTGTTCATATTTCATTTTATTCTCTGCTGATTAGATAGTTTATGTATTCAATCTCACAATGTTTTGATCAGATTTCATCATGTTCTCGTCGCTTTTGTTGTCCCACTAACTTGCAGGTAGCGACGCCAAATTCCCACTGATGGAGGTCAAATTGGGAGAATCCGACCATCTGGGTCGTCCCAAAATGCCCCCAATTAGCTAACCCCCATGCTTGCAGGTCATTTGGAGATCCCGAGGCGCGACATTTGGACGACATCATTTCGGTTTTGCATCACAGTCGAATTCGTCCTACCCGAGGACGAATTACAGTCGGATTCGTCCTACCCGAGGATGAATTACAGTAGAATTCATCCTGAAAAGGGACAAATTGCAGTTGAGTGCGAATTGGCCGACTGTTTCGATGGCAGTGGCCTTCTGGTAATGTTTTCTGGTCTCTGTCGAGTTTGCAGGTCATTTAGAGTCATTTTGTCTATCGATTTGGCTAATCTTTTACATGCATCTTTCATTAATTTTAGAGAACAAACGTTTCTTATTTGCAGCAGGTGCTACTAACATCTTTGTTGTTTCTTTGATCACAAGAGGAGCAGCGAAGGTTAAGGACTCATCAACACCAGTGACGACAACGTTTTGGCCCGCCCATTTCAAATGTGGGCACGCGGAAGGAGGAACATTAAGTCTTGATTGTAACCAAATTCATTTAACGCTCCTAGCCCCTGAAAAGGGAGGAGACATCTTTGTAATCGAGATCAAGAGAGTTAAATAAAAGGGCTGTGATTTCTCTAATTTCTTGTATCTCATTTCAATTCGTCTCTTTCATTTCATGCATTTTACATTTTAGGACTTAAGCGTGTTTGATTTTGAATACATCGCAATTAGTGTTTCTTTCATCCGAAATCTCGTGCTTTCAGGAGGTTGCTCAAATGTCTGTTAATATTACCCACAAGATCGATTTAATGTTGTAGAACCCTCTCGGTTCTCTAATGATAATTTTCATCTTAATTTCCTTGATGTTCTTTGGGGTGCCTCTTTTCCTTGTTGTGTTTTGTTGTTTGCTCTTCTAGCTACCTTTGTAGCAAGGGATTTTGTAAAATATTGTGGGGTTCAAAAATAATGTAACATCATGGGTAAATGTTTAGATGAGAATTTTTTCTTATATTAGGATTTAAGTATTTAATTTATGCAATGGAATACATGTGCAAGTATTATTAGAATAAACCTGCAGGCACAGACCTGCACCTGAATGTACTAGGGAAAGTTATAAATAGCTTTCTAAGTGAATCGTGAGGCTCACTTGTGCATTTCAAAATTTGAGAAGTTGTGTTTGAGGAGTGGAGTGGAGTGGATTTGTGAGTTTAGTGAGGCTTAGTGAGAATTTACGTGGAAGATATGGAAGCGGAGGGATCAAATGCTGCTGGTGGAGTTGAGGCACCATTTGCCCCGGTAATGTTTAAAAAAACTGTCTCTTGTACATTTTTTTATGTTTTATTTTTTTATTTTTTATTTTTTTGTAACAGTATTAATGAAATTATTTGTTGCTACAGTTGAGGTACATAGAACCTCGACATCGGTTCTCTCCTCTCGTTCATGGGATGACGAAGAAGCTGAAGACTGATGACTAGGAGTTGTTGGGGAAGGTGAGCCTGGAGGGTGTAGCTAGGCTAGATGTTGTGAGGGCCAATGAGGGGTATCTCTCATCATTGATAGAGATATGGGACCCTGATAGGGGGATGTTCTAGTTGCCGACTAGGGAGGTTACTGTCACGCTTGAGGATGTATACCACATTCTCAAGGTGTTAGTATAAGGGGAGAAGGTGGTGGTTGGGCATGATAAGAAGGTGAAGATGGAGTGAATGTTTGGAGACCGATGGTGAGAGGTACAGATGGGGAAAGAGGGTATATGCTATCTAAGCATCTACAAGGCAAAGGATCTGGATGTGCTCCCCACATTGATAATGTTTGTGCTAGTAAATATAGTGCTACCCAATAGCACTGGTTGTAGGTTCCCTTGGAACCTATTGGATTTTCGAGAGTATGCATGGGCTCCTATAATATTGGTGTAGTTATACTAGGAGATTTATGAGGTGATTCAGAGGGAGAGGAAGGAGATTAGATGTAGCTTCCTCCTATAGTGTTGGGCTTCTGATAATTTTGTTGTGGGTCAACCCGAGGATTTGCCATGTGAGTCATGGAAAATGGAGGAGCCCTATGCCAGGCGATGGGCTATGGTGAAGGAGGTTCAGTCAATTCGAGAGGTGCATATCAGTCAGTGGTATCGAGATATGTGGTCGAGGTTGACTCGAGCTAATGTGATATGGAGGCCATGGTGGGGAGCTCAATGGGATGGTTATGGGGAGTAGCTACGTCAGGTGAGGTAGGCTCGATGGTTATTTGGGCAATGAAATGAGGAGGTGGAGTACTTTTAGTACTCACGGGTGCTGAGGTAGTTTGGTTTACCTCAAGATATTCTAGATGATCTGGTGTTGTATCGACATCGATGGGATGAGGTGGGGCTCCCTTGTATAGAGCCATGGTAGGTGGTGGTTGAGGATTATGAAGATATGGAGGTCCTCGATGTAGATTATGTCGAGGTGACTCCAAAGTATGTGGAGTGGTTTGGTGTCCAACTAGTATGGGTGCCAAAGGTTATGGGTGATGATGTGGTAGTTGCAAGGTTAGGGGTGACTCTAAAGAGATGAGGCCTCAATAATCAATAAATCATAGGTGGTCTAGGGGATCAGCTTAGTATACTCCATAGATGGGATTGGCAGATGAGGATATGGAGGATGATGAGGAGATGGGTGAGATCTCCAAGGTGGAAAGGTTGCGGGTGGAGTTGGAGCAGCTTCACGAGGAGCATGAGACCATGATTGGGACTCATAGGGAGTATTTGGCTACTATAGCTTGGCTAGAGGCAGAGTGGGTGGTAGTTGTGCCTAGTAATCATACAACGGTCATGAGGCTTCAGGAAGATATGTTGGCAAAGGAGCATCAACATCAGATGAACTTATGGTGTCTGCAGGCCAATGAGGCATATGTGCATTACTTGGAGGATGTGTGTATGCAAAAATGTATTACATTGTTGTGCCATCCTTCTTCTTCTATATCTGATTCATCTAGGCATACTAATTCTAGGCATAGTACTAGGCCGAGGGCTCCTACTAGATCTCAGGGGTCCTCTCATAGATGTTAGCTTAGTGCTTAGATGCACTATTTTGTATATGTGAGCCTTGGTGCTCCCTTTTGTAGCCTTTTTGGCATTTATTGTATATTTGACACTTATATATATATATATATATATATATATATATATATATACATGGATTTTATTTGTGTGTTATATTTTGTGTGAATGCAATGTTTATTTTATTAATGTTTGATGCATTTTTTATGAAAATGTTTTGATGAATGTTTCATGGGTAATTAATGCAAGCTAATAATGATATATATGCATAATGTTTATATGGATGATTCATGGAAGTTGTATGATGTGCCATGGATGATAAATGCAAGTGCATTAATATAAACTATATGATAGGAATGCATGGTGTTCGAATGATCTTTTATAGTTCAAAAAATTTATTGGCCATTTTTCTTTGTCCATTGTTTGTTAGTTGGAGGTACCCAATTGAGTGGCTTTATGCAACTTGAACTCGTAATGAAGGCATGGATGTTGACATGGAATAAAATATGGATGCTGATATGGAAGAATGTATGGAAGATGACATGGATTTTGATATGGAAGATTGAAAGAATGTTGATATGGAAAACTGAGAAATTTTCAAAGACTCAAACATACTAGTGTCACCAACCAAATTCACTGGGTTGTCTAACTTTATTTACAACCAAATTTGTGTGTGAGTGATGTTCAATTACCAAGTCTTGAGCAAGAGAATGACCCTATCCAATCATGTACTAGTGTGTATGCATGTGAAGTTCGTTAACCCAGTATGAGTGGATTTAGGTATGACCTGTTATGCATATGATCCATGGCTAGCCCATCCTTATGTGCATTCTGAGGTCTCCATTTTTTTAGGAGAGACATGTCACCTCGCATGAGCTTACTCCATTGCTAGTCAAGCATCTATAGCCCCAGTGGAGATTCACTCCATAGTCCTATGGGATTGATCTTTTAGGCTTTGGGGATGACTACCCATCCTTGTTAGGGGCATGTAGTATGAATCCTTACGACGTTAGAGATAAAGGGTGTTTGGGATTTTATTTGTTAATTTTGTATAAATATTTGGGGAATCGGATTCTCAACCAAGGTGTGATGAGAATTTTGACCCTATCCTTACTACTTTATATTTTTATGTTTATGTTTTGAGCGATGTTGGTAGTGGTGAAAACCACTATTTTGGACTATATTGTGTAATGGGACAAGGGAGGGATATCTCCTTTTCACCTTGAGGTACTACCCAAGGATGGTACTAGCCTTCCCCATATCTCACAATATTTTTAATATGTGATGAAATGTGATTGGTTCAATATTGTTTCATGATCGATTGGTCCCACTCAAGACTTTCTTAGTGTGTAAAGTGTGTTTTTGGTCCTAAAGAAAATCAGACATTTGTTTGGAGTTTGCTTGTTAGACTAGTAATGTTTGAGTGACTAAAAATCTAGGCTTTTGTGATTTTGTATACGATGTGGTTGACATATGAATTTTGTGAGGTTTGCATGGTTTCTTTAAACTAGGTACCCCCAATTGTTATAACTTAACTTTTTCTTTACGACCATATTATCATTACTATGTCAGATCATTAAACATGGGATGGGATGGATGCAATTTGTATATGCCTAATGCAATGGAGTGTTGATATGCAAATGGAAATTGTATGATACCATGGAAACAATGCATGAATGCAAAAAAATAAAAATGCATGTCAAATACCTAAATGAAAATGTAATGTATGCAATGTGGGGATGCCAATGTGAATGATTTTTTTTAGCCATGTATATATACTTATGTATAGTCATGCATAGAAGAGGAACCCCTAGACTAGGAATAGCTAAGACTGGTCTCAAAAATCAATGCAAATGTGTATCACTCCATTAACCTTACGAATGGATACTAGACTTGAGAGCCAGTCGGGATAGTCTAGGGTGTCATCTAATTCTTCCTACTTATCATTGTATAACTTTGCCTAAAAGACCTCGGGACCTCTAGTGGAAGGTGATATGGGTGAATGTGGTGATGAAGGAGGAATGTAGTTGGTCGAAGCCCTTAGAAATTCCTTAGATAGGATGAGCTCTGAAAAGGAGGGTGGGGAAGAAATACGGTCCAAGTCAATAAGGTTAATGTCAACTGGAATTGGCCTAGTCAAATTGAATGGATTGCGGAGTGGGGTGAATAAGTAAATAAGATTCATATTGAATTAGTGGAAGGATGGCTTGGATGGTTGCATGGATGGAATTATTGGAGTTGACCCGATTTCGAGTGGTGTTATCCCTGTAATAGACATGGCATTAACATGAGCAACACATATTTTCTTTTTTTTCTTTCTTTTTCTTGTTTTTTTCTTGAAATATGTACATATGTTACATTTCTTGGCTTATGTGTGGGGCTCAATGCATATTACCCAGTGGGTTCACTTGTTCTTGTGTAATAAGTAAGTGAAATATGGGATGCTGGATGGGGAACATTTGGAGGTAAAACTCTTCCTGTTGGGTGATGGGGACAATGGGATGCGACTCCTCTTCATAATCATTAGAAGAATTTGAAATGACTTCAAATTATTCATAACTTTGATCGTCAGAATCAAATATAGGATAGGAGAAATTTATGGGATGATCTTCATCTACTTCGTCAATGCAAAGTTCTTGAAGGGCCTATTCAAGAGAAGATGTTGAGGGTAATGGATGGATGGGATGATATTCATCATTGAGGCTAAGCTTTTTAAAGGCTTGCTCAAGATAAGTGGTGGAATACAATGGGGTATAGACTAAACCGGAATGATCATGGGCGCATCTATATGGGACATCTAAGATATCATGCATACCTTCCTCATGGGAACCTAAACCTTGACCTTGTCAATTAACCATGTTAAAGTATCTAGCTGGAAACTCCTCTATATTAGGTATGTTGGCACCCCTAGGCTCTTTTGGTTCTTCGGGTGGGTTTTCCCTAGTGGATCAATCCAACCCTCCATAAATAAATTTAATTCTATTAGGAGTTGCGCTCATGTCGTAAATAGTGCCTATGGATAAAGAACGATCTCAGGGACATCCAAAATCTTTGGCTAGTGGAATGGCTAGGGGTGTGATGGTGACATCTTGGACCACATATTCACCTATAATAGGATTGGTGATGTGGACATTGACTTGGGCTAATGTGGTTGATTTTTGGGACTCAGATGGATCTAGATTGGTTATGGATGGTGGTGAATTAAATATGTCACAATTTGAAAATTTGACTTATGAAACATCGGCTAATGGAGTGGGATTGGATGGTGGTGTGGAATGAGGAGATGGTGGATGTGCTAGTGATGAAATAGAAGAAGTTGTTGTAGCAGAATGGGTAGTTGTGATGTATGATGTTCTAACCGTAGACTAACTGTAACCACGTATACAAGAATAAATTGATGTTTGAGGAGGTGTGATGGATAACTCCTCTAGGATGGGAGCCTTAGAAGAAGATGTATATGGATTGGAAGAAGGTAGATTAAGAGATGATGTGGATGGATTTGATTATGGTGCCAGAAATAAATGGGTGGAAGGTAACATATACTCATAAGGATTTGAAATGAAATTACAATACTTAAAAGGTTCAACATTCATGGGGTTGCAATGGACCTGTCCATCTTGAACGTATTTCAAGCATTGGTGGAGAATCGAAGGAACACATTTCATTTTCCTCATCCAAGGTCTACAAAGGCATATATTATATGCCATGGATCCTTCCAAGATGTGAAACATTATGTGAAATGTTCTAGCCCCTACTTCTATGGGTAAAACAACAGTGCCAACTGTGGTACACAAAGCATCATTAAATGCTTTGAGGATTAATGATGATTTGGAAATGTGGGATGGGGGTAATTTGATGTGGATAAGGGCGGTGGTAGTAATGATATTGATTGATGATATGGTATCAATAAGGACTCTTTTGAATGAATTTTTGTCTGTTAGGGCCATTATGTGCAATGGAGGGTCTATTGATTTTGAACTCATTGATTTTACCTCAAATTCATAGAAGGTAATTGATGGATCCATACACGTCCTAACACTCCCTACAAATTTGTTGAAGGCATTAGATTCTTGGGATTCTAACTCAATTGAATTGAGTATTTCCATTAATGCTTCTCTATGCCTAGGATATTGTTGAATAAGCTCATACACAGAAAGTTTAGCTGATGCCATTTTCAAACTAGTGGTTAACTAGCTGGTTAAAGTTACCACTGGCCTTATTGGATGAAGGATGGTCTGATTGGATGGATTGGATAGATTTATTGGTGGAGATGGATTTGGTGATGTTTGGATGGGAGATGGGTTTGAAGGTTGTTGAGCATTTTTTTTATTTTTCCTTTGTCCTCTAGTGACCACATGTACTGCTCCTATAAATTTTTGGTATTGTTGGACATGATTTACTTGATTAGGAGGTGCTTTTTGATTGTTAACTTGTACATTATGTTGGACGTCCCCATCGTTATATAGAGGTGTTTGATATATGCTGAAATTTTGATTTTGTGGAGCTAAGGGATTATCCATGTTAATGGCCCCTAGGTCTATAAGGTATTGCACTATGTTTTTGAACATATTATAGGAATTGATATCATACCCATTTTGTCGATGGTATAGGTAAAACAAGTGTTATATATAATTTTTAGGCCTTTTGGTGGGATCATCAGGCCTAATGTTCGGCAAGGCAAATTTATTGGTCTCATATAACCTTTGAAATATGGATGAATATGACTCCGTTAAGGGAGTGTATTATCATTGGGGTCGATTGAATTGACGACGGATAGGTTGTTCCATAGTTGGCACTACTTTTTGTACAATTGGTGCTTGGGTTACTGATGGAACTGCATGATAGGTAAGTTGTTTTTGCACTGGTTTTTGAGCCACTACGGGTTGGCTCATGACCACTTGATTGACTTGATTAGCTATGTTATGCATGGAGGCTTGTGTTTATTTAGTTTGACCAGATTGATTATTTTGGTATTGGCCCCTATCTTTCTTATTAGGCTTAATGACACCCTCTTGTATTTTTATCTCCTCAATGACACTAGCCTATGCTAAAGCCTCCTCAAATGTTTTATAAGTATTGAGATATAGCATCTAAGAGATGGGTTTTAAGAAACTCTTGGTAAAAAAATTAATAATTTCTTCCATTGGTAGGGAGAATGGCAACTTTGTTATGACTACCCTCTAACGGTTTCCAAAATAATAGATAGTTTCCTCATACCCTTGTTTCAAATAATATATATCCGATAAGGACACCTTATTTCTAATATTAAGGATGAAGCATTCCAAGAATAGATCCATAAATTGATCAAAAGTATAAATAATATGTGTGGGCAATTTATTGTACCATTCAATGGCATCTTCCCCTAGTGTTTGAGGAAACATTCGGAGCATAAGAACATTATCATCACTAATCCAAAAACATACCTGGACAAATGAACTAACATGCTCCTTAGGATCCTTAGTTCCTCTAAACTTGTCAAATTTTGGTACCATAAAATCTGTCAGATATGGCAGTGATTGTACCAAAGGGTGGATTGGTTGATGGATCAGTTGGCTTAATGTGAGCTTTTGGCTAGTTATTCTTGGTGAATTTTGTATCAAATGATCAATTTGCTTTTATATTACCTGGAATCTAAGATCTTATGCTGGAATTTGAGGACCTTGGATTATGTGGTGGTTGGTTTATGGACTAGATGGTAAATATTGGGGTGTGATTAGCATGGTATTATGATATGAGTTGGGATGGGTGTGTGGTGAAGATTGATGGTTGAAATATGGGGATGATTGATGAGGATGTTGATGGAAGAATGAATTGTGTGGTTTGTTGGCAGCAATGGTAATTTTTATAGTTGATGTGTGTATTGATGGTGGATTAGGGATGGACACTATGGAAGGTTGGCAAACCCCTGTTGGATTTTTATTGATGAGTGGAGGTTGATTTGGAACTCCTTGGGTCATAGGGTCTGTGTGAACTGGTTATTTTTATTTTTTTTCATTGTGAAAGCAACCTATTTGTGAGCCCTAATGTATCCATAAGTTTATGATTTGACCATGCATAAAAGGATGTGGTTATATGAGATGATGTAAGGGTGGATGATGATTTATGAGAAAGCATGGACATGGTGGCTAAGTGAGATAATGGAGAGGTAGATGATGATGGATGAGAAGACATGGGTATGGTGCATAAGTGAGATGATGGAGGGATAGATGATGATGGATGAGAAGACATGGGCATGATGCAAGCTGCATTTAATGTGATAACTTGGAGGTTAGGGATTTGTGAGGTAGCATTGACATACTCCTCATGCAATGGTTTGGAATAGGTGGATGTGAGGTAAGTGTTTGGAACACTTAGGCTTTGTTGTTATTGGCTCATAGAAGAAGGCATACCATATTCATAATTAAAAATTTGATATCCTTGGGTATGGTAGGAGGTAGCCAATTCGGGTTCTTCAAAACCCTCTTGGCTAAGGGGCTCTAAGACATAGTTAGAATACTTGTAAATAGCCTTCACTTTATCCATGTATATGTGGGTGGTGGCTGTCTCCACATTGTGTGAAGGGGTTCCTACTTGAGATAGTGATGGACATGATGAAAACAAAGTAGTATGAACCATACTGGATGAGGCTACCGAAGTAGTGGGAGCATAGAAAATGTTTTTCATTAAACTACTTTAGTTTATTATTTTATTTTGATGTCTCGTTAGTACCATAAAGTAATTAAACCAAATATTCAAAGTTTAATATAAATGACAAAAACTAACAACTTTTTAAGAATTTAAAGTAAATAAAATAATCAATCCTAGGTTTCATCGTGTGTGGCTTACCTTGTTCATTAATTTTTTTCTTTCATTAATGTGAGGTTCTTTTTAGAATTGTTGGCTTGTGTGTTTTGATGTAACTTAATCTTGTTTAAATAAAACAAAGGTAAAAACAATGGTTGGCCAAGGCAACAAGATTCTTGATGGTAATGACATCAAACAAGTTTTCTCAGGGGTAGTCCTATGGTTTCTAGGGTAGATATTGGTGGATGGAAATCACTGCCATCGTCACCAGATCTCAAGCAATAGTTGGTGATGAAATCTAGCCACTACTGTTAAAAATGTAAATCATGCAAGTGTGTGTGATTAATTTTATTATCTCTTGTTCTCTATGGTGTGCAAACAATATTACAGATTACTAAATTTACTAATATAAATTAGAAGCTTACACAAAGATGCAAATTTCACCAATAGAGTGTGAAGTACACCACTCAAAACCCGATGCCTACAAATGATGAAAATCACAAGAGAAACCAAAGGGTTCGTCCACCTCTTTGCCAAAGGGGTAAGCCCAGGGAAGGATTAATTTATGCGTCAAGATGTTGTTCCTATTTAGATATGCAACATTAAAGCAATATTTAACTCTAAAATGCAAAATCTAAGATACTTTTATGTTTCATATGCACTCAAAAATGCAGATATATCACCTATATCTACAACTTCAGAACAAGAAATGAATTTGGTATAATTAAATACACACAAACCTAAGTGTGAATTGCTAAGGATTATTTCCTAGATTACTTAATGTTAAACCCAAAAATAGTGAAAAACAACAACAGAATACAAAATATTTAAATTGCTAAATGGTAAACTAGGGTTATGGGACTTACTTGGAAGCCTTAGCTCTTCTCAAAATCAATGTTAGACATGGATGAGCATCTATGTAGGTGCAGAAGAGCATATGTGGTTGTATTCAGATGCTACCGAATGCCTACGTAATATCTAAAAGTGTTATAGACTACTTCAAAAACCCTAGCGACGAAATCAATGACTTTTGTGCTTCTAAAAATTTTACAACAAATAGATGTAAAATTAGTTAGCAAGGTAGATATATTAAATAATTAAACCCTTGTGGTGTCCCATCGTGATCACCATTTGTGAATATAATAACATGACACTTAAATAATAAAGAAAGCAATTGACCCAAAGAAACACAAGATTGCACAAAATAGATAGATTTATTCAATAAATGGGGGGGAGCTAATAAAATCCTTTTAATACAATTTGTACTGAGTGAGCCTTTGATATAAATATTTATAATATGGTAGGGTTCTCTAAAACTCTAGATTCAATAATGAAGTGTCTTCAAATAGTGTGTCCTTGCTTCCAACAGAATGAGTGGGCTTCAGGTATCCAATGTTAGACCACTCCAACTTCAATAGCCATTCAACAATAAATAAGATATGTAGACCTGCATGTACACAATAGATAAATAGATTAATAACACCTATGAGGGCTTTATAGCATGAGACCCTCAGATATCAGTTTATCGTAATAAAAAATAGATCAAATGGCATGTTAAACCTACAAATCATGTAACAAAATAACATAATAATGAAATACCTTGCTATTAATAATTCCACTATTGCAGTTTTGATAGTAGATGGCATGATGCAGTAGACTTTGATTCACATTTCGATGATAACAGCAGGTTCAAACGCACACTTGGTAGGCTCTGGTGTGAGCTTTGTAGGCTCTGGTGTGCTCCTACGAGATACAACAAGCTCTAGTGAGTGCTTCATTGTAGATTATAAATTCTTTGATATCAATGCTTATCCCAAAAGAAAAAACTTTAGTGATCCTTTAATTATTCATTAAGACCTTTTTCAAAATAAAATATTGCATAACTCTTGATTGTTAGAGTTTGGTTTGGTCTCTTCTCCTTCAAGCTAGACGAAGCTCTGATCACCAGGTATTAGGATTTTACCCTAGTTACAAGTAGGTAGTGAGGAAGAACTATAATTACCAGTATTAGTTTTTTGAGGAATAATTGTTTAGACACCAACTGTATTTTTACCTTTGAAATGATAGCTCTTTGTCTACACTCATAGGATAAAAACACTATTGATAGGTAATGGGGCCTTTGACCCTTTTCACTAGTGACACACTTAAACCAATTACTTTAGGGTTCTTAATGTACTCCTCATAATTATTTTTAGGTCAACTAGCCAAAGTACTTCCCTTAATTAAGTGGTTGATACTTACACTTGATCCTATAAAAGGTTATTTGCCTAATGCAAGTGCTTATTAAGCACGAAAATTTAAATCCAATAGTGAATAGATGTGTTAGAATATTATAATGTGCACTACACCTTCCTTTATTTTATGCATATTTTATCTTATGCATGATACTTGTTTTGTGCATGAAAATTAGAGTGCAGGTTATGATACTTGTCATGTTGTTGTATCATTGGCTTGAACACCATGATTTTCACCAATGAGGAGAATCCATCATCAAAATTCAGAATTGCACCTCCATGCATTGTTAGCAGGAATATCAAGAGATGCATCTAAATTCAATCGGGCCATAAAAAATTTAAGGAAAAATGCATGTGCTCAAAGAAAAAAACATCATTGTAAACATAAAGAGATGCACAATACCTTTTGTTAGTACATGCGGTAGCTTTAGGATGGTTCTCAAGCTACAAAATTGGGGGATTATGCTATCAAGTACTAACCTCATGAGGTGGCCAATAAGACCCCAAATAAATCCATTCAAACCCTCATTATCCTCATTGAAGATCATATAGTTAACCTTGATGACCACATTTTCCACTTATAGTACTAGGTTGTTGAACCACCTCGAGACGCTTGTGCATACCCTCATTGCCTTTATGTCTTATTTCTTATTGTAGTGAGAATAGTGCTATCATAACACACTATATAATCACATAAAATAAAAAATGGTGAGGTAAAATAATTTTAAAATATTGCGTGCCAAATGCATTAGGCCTACATGCATTGTGCTAAAAACTATTCCACTAACTCTTTCTCCCTCTCTTGAAGCTTTTTCTTAATAATAGAAAAAAGTGGTTGCTTTAGCTTCTCATACTCATCAATAAGGATGGTCACACTCATCTTCAACTTAAGCATGTCCTCCTACTCTTTGTTGACTTTTACTTTCTTCAATTTGTAAAATGCAATTATATTTCTTCTTGAGGACTCGGGGGTGCTTATTTATCATGTTCAAAATGGGGCCCTCCTTATCCTTTAATAATGCACACAGTGACAAATTTATAGATGCTCGGGAGATGTGGCCATTGCCACATAATCACTTCCCAAAATATATTCATGACAAACCCTATAGCACTTTTGCAAAACCATCCTTCACTCACTTTAGGATCCACGAAAGTCAAGCACTCCATGAACAGTAAAATAGTGTAGTGCAGTAGCAGGTTTCTTGGATTCCAGAATGTGCATGTAGATCTAGGTATTGGTGTAGAAAAAAAGTAGCCTACACACCAACACTTTACATTGTATTTGTCCCTCTAGTGCGACTATATTTCGGTGGACCATATATCAACATGGTGAACAAAAAAGGGAAAAAATACATTTGTTGTATATGCACTTATAGAACCCATCTTGTATTTTCTTATGGGACCTTATTTGACTGACTACGGGAATAACATGGTCGCATGTCACTGCTTTACTATGGTAATAATAGGGATGCACATATTACATCCAACTATCTACACATCCACCAACAACACTATAAAAAATTAAACTGCACAATAAATCTACTCAATGTCGATGAAAAATATATGGACGCCTTGGAGTTCCATTATCGAAGATTTATCAGCATCAACAAATTACAAATAATGATACCAAGAAGACACTCTTCTGTAATTTTTATTTCCAATATTTTTATTTTACATACTATGGTTGTCCATATGAAGAGACCAAGATTCACATTAATTTACAACTCCCTATAAATTGACTTGAAAAATGGACCTCCACTAACAAAAAACTTGATCTCTCATGAGCAGAAAAGCTAAAACAAAGACTAAATACGAAAACAAAATATGAATTTTCCCATTTTAGTATCCTATTTTTCATTTCTCCATGGAAAAATTAATTATGTGGATAGATAAAAAATAAAAACCTCCTCAATAAATCACTCTAAAAAAAATAATGGGTAGCCATGATTTTTTCCAAATGTCTAGTTTTTTATCCATCCATAAGAGGATGGAGCGTATACTCCCTATTTTGAAAACAAATGAGGGGAAAAATATGAGAGTGAATTTTAGAATAGTGCACATTAAAGGGGGATTTTATAATATTATAATGTGCACTATACATTTCCTTATTTTATGCATATTTTGTCTTATGCATGATACATATTTTATACATGATATTTGTTTTATGCATGACACTTGAAGTACAGGTTATGACACTTGTCATGTTTTCTTATAGGCTTGATACCTACATATTGTAACACATCTTCATCAATACATTGTAACTTAAGTTGGTCCCAAAAAGATGACCTAAAATTCTATAGTAGATCATGTCCTTGTAAAGTGCTTCGATACCACATGTTATGTACCTTCTTATTCACCCATAGAAATCATTAACAAGTTATAAAATTATTAAATATGCCATAATTAATAATCTACATAACTCAATATAAGATCAAATATATAAATTACTCCAATATTTTCAATCTATAATTCAAACCCATGCAATTCTCCTTATAGGAAGGAAACCACTCCTTAACATATCTCTATATGAGACATACAATATTCTTCTTCCCCATGCCCCGTCTATTCATTTTTTCCTATATTTATATTTCCCAACTACCTACCACTTCCACTTATCCATACATGTGGAAAACTTACATCTATTTTTATATTATAATATTAATACTTATTTTAGATACCTAACAATAATTGTCCTCTTCATTGGAGCAAAGTGATGGTGATGACTACTTAAGGTTATACTTTTATAAACCTTTGATAATATCTTACCAACCCATTAATCTATGAACACCATGGATATTTTCATGGTTTTATCATTATGAAGCAACATTTTCTTTTTTTGGATCTATTATTATTCATTTAACTAATTTAATATGTGCAACATAGTGTATTTTATGAGTGTTCTATTTTGTGTTCTTAGATTGTTAATAGCTAGTTTAACATGCTTAAAATTTTCACTTGCATTGCAATTAGAATATCATCTAAAAACAATCATAAATTAATATATAACCTTGAACAATATTTTTCGTTAATGTCATGAGTGTGGAATGTGAATTTTTTAGTCCAAAAGGTACCATAGTGAATTAATAATACATATATTTCATTCTAAAAGTTGTTTTAGGTGTCTTCATATTTTATTTTTAGTTTATGGTAAAAATATTCTAATATCTATCATAGAAAATATAGATTCTTCCCTCATTTGAATAAAAAAATTGTTGAATTTTTGATAAGGGAACCAATTCTTTATGGGTACCTTTTTCAATATCCTACAATCAATAAAAATATGTAAGATACCATTCTTATTTACAAAAATAACTATTACATTCTATATTTGTGTATTTAGCCTTATTAGTTTTTTTTTAGTTGTAGTAGTGAAATCAACTATGCTTTTATTTCAAGTAGCTTAATTGCAATCATCATATAGGATTCCTTTATTTGTTTTCAATGCCTAGATAAAATATATACTAAAAAGGTTAAGTTTTCATGAAGGGGTAATCTAGGAGCCTTTTCAAAAATACATCCTTGTACTTTTCCAAGAAAGGATAGTCCTCAAATGTGGTAGATTTTTCCTCTTCTAACTCATCAATGTGGATGACATATAAAATATATCCTTTCCTTTATGTTTCTTTTAGTTTCATGGTATAAATCTATTTAAAACAAATGGGTTTTACTATCCCTTGAAAATTAGAACTATACCCTGTATTTCTTTAATTTAGGAAAATTGTCTACATTGGTCCCATATTATCAAATTTAGTTAATGTTTATTATCACATCAAAGGATCCCAAGGGATTCATATATAAGTTTATTTATGTTTTAATGTCAACAAAATCTAACTCATCCATGCTTTTACATTACTCCAACATCCTTTTAACTTAATTCTTAAATATTTTAGTTGGATACCCAGGTGTTGTAGGTTATTTAGAGAGGAGAGAGAAATCCTCCAAGGGAGGTCCTAGGTTCGAATATCAACCCTACCAAAAGGTTGAATTGGGTACCCAAAATCCAGTTGATAAATTTAGTGCATGTATAGCCAGGGACAACTCTCAGGTGATTTTGACGATGCAGAACCCCATTTTCATGGTCTCTCAAACCAAGGCAGCCCCACAAGGGGTTTTTGCTTTAAAAAAAAAAAAAATAGTTGGACTACTATCATTCAAGGTATTAATACAAACATGAAATTTGAATATGATTATTTTGATGCTTAGATTAATGATTTTCCATTATTACATAAATATGATGTGTTTGTTACATGGTTTGTGTCAATGACTTAACACTTTATCGTTTCCTTTTCTAACTCATCAATATGGATGATATACGAAATGCATCCTTTCCTTTATGCTTCTTTCAGTTTCATAGTATAAATTTGTATAGATTTTTACATTTCTATACAAATATGATTTTTCATTTTCTATCTCATCAATGTGTATACAAAATAATTCCCTTACTTTGTGCTAATTTTAGTTGCATAGTAAATATTTTCATTTTTTATTATCCCAATTGGAATAATTGTACCTTTCAAAGAGTGACATAATAGGGTTGCAACTAGAAGCTTGGGGTTTGGATCAATCAAGGGCCTCTAGGAGTTTTACACAAAGCTAGCTTTTTAAGATGTGATCTTTAAGGTGCACTTGAACTCATTATGGAAAAAGAAATGGGAGAAAAAAAGGAATAGGACTCAAAAAAATGAAAAAGGTGGTGATGTACCAAAATATTTTCTAAGATCTCCATGTACAATAGGCCTAAATATTATGTGTTGGTGGTAAAAATTTCCTCTCCTTCATACAATTAATCATTTATTTACTCCACCTATGTATATGCATATAAGGAAATGGTTTTTTAGGAGATCCATAGATGGCTAGTCCAAAATTTATGTAGGCCTTCCACACACACATATGTAATAAAAACTCATGAACATGTAAAAACTTTAGATAAACACATATACATAGAAATGGATCTCCAATAGATCTACAAATGGCTAGTTTAAAAATTGATGCAAACCTCTATATATATTTTTGTGCATGTGTGCAAGCAATTATTTACAAATATTATGACAAAAGTAGGTGTTCGATTCGCAAGATGCTCAAAAGCCATCTACTCTATAGAAAGAAATGAAAGAAAAACTTACAAGAGGATACAATTTCAAACTTGTTGATCCATTTTATAGACTATACTACTATTATTTATATATTACAAGAGGATAAATTTCCCTCCAAAATTATCTATAGGTGGATCTAACAATCTCAACTACTCCTATGGATCTTTAATATTAAATGAAGCACCCTTTGATAATAATAGCTATCAACTTTGAGACTTTCATTACCATACTTGTCTTGAATATTATGAAAAAAAAAAATTAAACTTGGAATTCGATTAAGGACGATTTAAATAGTACACAAGGTAGTTTAGGTAGATGCTCAACCACCTAATAAATACTATGTAATCTCCCAACTAAAGCGCTCATAGTAGAATACGCTACACCTACAAATATAATGTTTTAAATTGAAGTGGTTCTATAATATAATATAATCTAGCTAGCATCGCTCCCTTATTAAATTATTTGGAAATATAAAGTGTATTGTGAAATAACTCAAATTTGACATGTGCAAGTACCTTAGTAAAACTATTTGCAACATGTTCATCAGTGGGAATGTACTAGAATTGTATCTTGTGCTTTGGAACTTCATCTCAAATGAAATGACATTGAGTGTCAATATGTATGGTCTATTCATGAAATACTGGATTCTTGAAAATATTTAAAACACATTTTTTGTTTCAAAATAAATGAATTGGAAGATTCTTTTGAAGAACCATACTTGAAAGAATGTGACTTAACCATATCACCTCGCAAACTGCTCCACGTGTTGTGTAATATTCTACCTTTGTAGAAGATAAAGCAACCACCTACTACTTATTAATGTGCCAAGAGATAGGCGTAGATCCAAGATGAAAATGTATCCATAAGTTGATTTTTGATCATCAATGGATTTGGTATAATCTAAGTCTGTGTATCATTGTAAGAAGAAATTGTCATTCTTCTTGTACTCCAGGACATATTCTGTACTACCACGGACATAATGAAGAACCCATTTTTCTACTTTCCAATTATTCACCTTAATTTCTTGCATGAAACTTGAAATATAACCCAGAATAAAACTAGTACTTGGCCTAGTGTTGGTCAGATATATGAAACTCCAAATAATCTATCAATAGAGAGTACCATCCATCTATGGAGAAGTATCATGTCATGATAATTGAGGCCTTGGTTCCATGGGATTTCACTTATACTTATCAATCATGTGATATTTCTCGATCAATATATTGGCATAATTCTTCTATGTCACTCTGATATGACTCTTTTTATGTGCCATTTCTAAACCAAGACAATAGTGAAGAATTCCTATATATATAATTTTTTTTGAACTGACAGTGATGATCATATCATCCACATATCATACTAGAATAACTATGTCAAAACCATTGTTCTTGATATATATATTAGCATCTGAAGGGCTTATTTTGAATACATGCTACAATAGGTGACTACCTATTTTGATATACCAAGATCATGGAGCTTGTTTTAACCCATGAAAATATTTGATAAACTTGCAAACTTTTTTCTCTTCGCCTTTAACCACAAATCCTTCTAGTTGATTCATGTACACTTCTTGCAATTCATCATTTAATAAGGAACTTTTGATATCCATTTGATGTAGCTTCCATATGAATTTATTTGCCATAGCACAAAGTACTCAAATGGTAGTCATTCTTGTAGTGGGTGCAAAATTCTCTTCATAATCAATGCCTTATTTTTTACCATAGCTCTTTGCAACAAGATGGGATTTATGCTTATATAGTTCCATGTATCTTATACTTCACGTTGAACACCCATTTGCAGCCTATGGGCTTCTTTACTGAAGAAATATCAACTAGTTTCCATGTGTTATTTTTCATGAGAGACATATGTTTTGCATCCATAGAAACTTTCCACTAAGGCTCACTATGTACATATTAAACTATGGTGGGTTCATTCTCATCCAATGTAAACATAAAAATACTTTCATCATCCATATTTGCTTCTATGTATTTCTCTACATCTGTAGACAAATCATCAAACTATTGGTAAATCTCATCAACCTCTAAATTTGATGCCCCTACTTTCATCTACTGAGTCATGCTACATGTACAAGGTTGATCTAGAATTAGATATAGAAGTGAAGTCAACTTTGAATCTCTCAATATGCTAGTATACTATTTTAGAAACTTTTTTTTATGGGGGTGGAGTCTCTTTCTTAGGCTCCTCTTCATCTAGGTATACATTTGTAGATTTTTTATCAGATATGAAACCTTCATTAAATACCACATCTATACTTAAGTGATTTTTCTTGGTTTTAGGATATATCAACCGATATCCCTTAGAATGCTCATCATAACCAAGAAACATACATTTCAAGGATTTCTCATCTAACTTCTTTCTCTTTGCCTTTTAAATATGCGTAAATGCATTACACCCAAAAATCCATAGATGAGAAATGGATGGTTTCCTACCACTCCATGTTTCTTATGGAGTCATTCCCTATAGATATTTTATGGGTGTTCTATTCAGGAGGTGTGTTGTTGTATTGACTACTTATGTCCAATAATGCTACTCAAAATGTACCCCCTTAATATTTCAATGAACAATTGCCATGATGTAATGGTTCGCCCTCTCAGCAAATATATTTTTCTATGGAGTATAGGTTATTTTTCTCTCTCTTAATTGCATGTGAATTCAAAAATGGTGAAAATTATTTAGAGGTATATTCCCTCCCTCAATATGAGTGGAGGGTCAATATGGAATATTCTAACTCCTCAAAATTCTTATTGAACTACTAAAAGTATAGAATGGCCTTTGAATTCAATTATAGAAAGAAAACCCACAAATTTCAAGATTAATCATCAATAAAAAATTGAAAATACATCTTTCTGCCATAAATTTTTGCTATAGGACCACATAGATCGGTGTGTACCAAATCTAAAGGTCGCTTAGCTTGTGAAGAGCTCACCTCAAATGGTACTCAGTGTTGCTTCCCTATAAAGCAATCTGATAAAACTAGAAAAGTGGATTAAAGGTTGGGAAGACCTTTCACCATCTCATATTTACTCAACTTGAGAAAATATCCAGAACTTATACGCTCATATATCTTATGGCAAAGAGAAGTAGCCTCACTTGTGTTTACCACCATGGAAACATGAGGCATAGAAATAACATCTAAAATAAACAAGCCATGCTTGTATGAACCTATTGCTACATGTTATCCCTTTCTAATGATGAAGCATTACTTCTTGTCATCCTCGACTCTAAAATGAATAGCCATATTTTTATCCAAGATCTAAGGGACTAAATTTTTTTTTTTTGCAAATCCAAGAATATTCTTAATCTAACATTAACCATCCAGGATAGTGACAAAAACATCTCCTTCACCCTAGACTCAATAGGTCTTATCATCAATAATTATCATTGGTTTGCCTTCCTTTGCCTCAAATATCTCAAACCATGATTTATCACTAGTCATGTGTTTACTGGCTCCAAAATTAATATACCACATAGGATCCTTCTACTAAGAAGATGTGTGAGTCATGAGTACCTTGTGTGCTCTCTCAAAATATAATTTTAATTCCTCATAAGGAACATGTACCTTGGGTTGCTTATTATTCTTTTGTGGTTTGTATTTCCCCTTTCCATTTTTATTTTTATCTTGGTCATTGGGTTGTTTATTATTGAACCAATACCTGTTAGTGTCATGCTTAAACATATCATAGATTTTGCAATATTTCTTTTCTTCTTGTTGAGGTTGTTTCCCTTTTCCTTTGGATAAGATCCTTAATTCTAAAATTTACCTTGTTTCTTTCCCCCTTGTTTTTATTAAAGTGCATTATCTGCCACTTCATCTCTTTGAAGTTGATTTGACTCCTTAGTTTGAGGTAAATTGACCAACTCCACAAAAGTAACTTGTGTACAAAACACTTGAAGGGATGTGATCAATACCTTAAAGGAATCTGGTAAATCTTTCAAAATAATAGAAGTTAAGAGCTTATCTTCCACTACTTCTCCCATAGCATTCAATTTGGATTTTAATTCTACCACTCTACATAGGAATAGTTCAACTATTTTACCAGATTTCAAACTGAGTGTATTTAGTTGATATTGAAGGTTGAGAATAGTGGATTGATTCTTTCCTTCATAGATGGCTATTAAAGCATCCCAAGATTGTTTACAATTTTTAGCATCACAAATGTGTGGTTGTATCTCATATGTAGTATCAAATAGGATAAACATGAGAGACTTTCTATCCTTCTTATCGTATACCTCTTGATATGGTCCTGGTGAGGTAGGACATGGTGTAGAGCTAGTTAATACATCCCATAAATATTCAACTTGAAGAATAGCTCTCATATTTGTTTTCCATGGTATAAAATTAGAACCTTTAATAAACTATGAATCTGATAGATATTTGTGAATAGTGGCCATTGTGAATATTCCTTATATCACCAAATGGTCCCCATTTTTATATACTACAAAGAGTACGTGAAAGGAAATTCAACCAAATTGATGACACTTGCCTCAAAACCCTTCCAAAAAATTATGATGAGTTGGAGGAGTTTAAGGCAAGCATTAAGAATGAATTAGGGTATTTTATGGAGTGAATATCAAAATATTAGAATATAGCTTTCCTTATTTCTCCTCGATGATTTATAGAGAATAATAGCCCCTACGTAATTTTTACAGCTATGTTAGGTGATAGATATAGTAGTCCAAAGCACGACAACATTACCTGTAAGTTTGGTCTAGAGGTATCACATACATTGAAAACTACGATGCAATATATTACACAAATAAGTTTAAAATTTGGGATATTTATCTGTTTTTGAATTTTAAATTATGATTAAATTGCAAAAAATAAGAAATTTAATGTAATAAACAATCACAAGTGCCCACAAATTTAAAACTGAGGTGTCAATTTCCATCGAAAATGCACCTATTACAATGCCAATTGTTTTTTAAGATGTCAGTTTCCACTAAAAATGCATATTTTGTTACAATAATTTTTACAAAATATTTGAGGTTTTTTTTGCAAAAATGATATTCATATCCACAATTTTCCTCCCCCTTGTCTTAGAATTTGCAAGAAAAAATAATGCTTTTATCCCCCCTTTGGATTGCAAAATAAACAAGGTGGAAAATTTTTGATATACCCTTTCAAAAAAAATCTAAGTGCAAATATTTACTTATCCCTCCATGGCACAAAAAAAATGCACTTGTTATTTTCTTGGTTGAGGTGCAAAACAAAATTTATTTGACAAAAAAAAATTCTTGCTAGCTACCTTCATGGTAAAAAAAAATATTTTTGTTTTTCTAAATAAGGCTAATAGGTACTTTGTTACTTTTATTTGATAGAGGAAAGAAAAAAAAATTAAAAAAATACCTTGTAATAGCCTTCGTATCCAAAAATTGGTCTCCATGCAATTTGAATTTGTGTCTCCCACCAAGTATCTTTACACAGTTTGCCCTAATAGCTCTGTTAGGAGGGAAGATGAAATCTTAAAGGCATGCCATGCCTTTTCTTCACCAAGGGCTATCAAAAGATTTAAAAAATATTTTGGTATGATTTGTCCCACATGCAACACAATGTTGCACTACCCCTTCTTGAAATACACGGATGTGTAATAGTGATGTCGACTATTTTTAGGCAGTTAGACCAAACAAATTTTTTGCCACCCATAGGAATAAAATTCCATGTCACAACACGTGTCACCCATGAGGTTATGCCACTTCACCCACCAAAGAGGTTATCCACATCAGTAAAAATGTATGTTGTAAAGTGACTATACAGTCGAACATCGTGTCAACATATAAGAGATTGTAACATGTTGTGTGGACCCACATTCTTGAGCTGCATGTTTAGGGGTTTGCCTTGGTCCACATGCATCATAAAAACTTGTCACATTGTGCAGGTTTTTCATAAACATGCATCAGAGATGCTTCACGTGCATAGGTCTGTGTGCTTTAAAGTTGGTTCAGGTTCGTATGTCTAAAAAGTTTGATCGATGTATCCAGTGTATGTTGTTCTAGAGTCTTCATCGATTATGGAGTGTTGAATTTTATGGAGTAGATAAATTAAACCACCTTGTCCAAAACAAAACAATCACCTTTCCCAAAATTGATAACACTTTGATATCATATTATGAGACAACATCATTAACCTTAGTATTCAATTATAGAAGATTTAAATAGTGCACAAGATAGTTTAGGTAGGTTCTCAACCATCTAATAACTACTATGTAACCTCCCAACTGAAGCACTCATAGTAGAATGCGCTAAATCTATAAATATAATGTAATAAACAAAAGAGGTTTTATAATATAATGTAATCTATGATAACATTGAATAAATATTTGATCCATTTGATCAACATATATTATGGTAGGTGGTATTTATATCTTTAGTTGAGAATGCATTAACTCAAATCATCCACCTCTATCATATCTCAACATGATTTTGAATTGACCTATGCATTAGTAGTAGCTTAAAGTTTTGGTGCACCCTTGATTCTTTCAAAACCCAAGATCATCCAAAAGACTTACTAGAAATTTTTTTTGTTGGCACTTAATCAAGGATCACAAAACCATTCATATTAGAACTAATTTGAGAGAAAATATCCCTTCAATTTTATCTCCTTACCATTTCACCTATCATAATTTTTTCCTTAATACAATTTTGCACAAGTTTTTACTCTTAGTATTTGTTTTGGCTCATTCCTCTTCAAGATAAATATTTTTATTACCTATGATAAGGGCTTTGCCTAAGGTGCAAAATTAGTAGTGAGAAATCACTACAAATTTTGTAGCTCATACGGGTCTTCCAGCCTTCTTGAAGGAGTACTCAAAATTATTTTTATCCTTGGGATTAAAGGAAAAAGTTTTATAATCCCTCCAAAGAGAAAAGATAAAAAACAAAACAAAGTTAATGAAAATATTACAAAGTGAAGAGCTTCTCTAGAAATTACCTAATTTATTCTCATTATTCATTTGATTAGGATGGGGTCTATTGAAATTCATTGTACAAAGCAAGTATTTCACGTTTATCATCTTAGTAGAAATGTTTTGTTTGATTTATCACTTCATGCACTTGCATATTCATATTTTCTAATAGCCCAATAACTTAGGCTATTTCTCTTGCATCAATAGGTAATCTGCTCCTTAAGACTAAGAGGCAATTCTTGATTTGATTCAACTAGCTTTAGATAGTCCTCTTTGGAGCACATTTGGCTAGATTATTGCTTCCATGCTTATGGAAGCTCTATTCTCATCAAGGAGTCCACATTTGCCTTAAGCCTTTCAACAATATTGTATAGGTTATTGACCTACTTGATACATTATTTTGGTATGTGTGCTCTTCTAAAGAGTATGATTATAATTTTTCCATGATCTCTCTATTTCATATCATGACAATAACAATCTTGGAGTTAGGTATTTTAGCTAGATAAGCTCGGTATGTTCTAACCTCCTCAAGTTTTACATTGATCTTGTCAAGGTTTGATTTTGACTCGTCATCTATTCTAAGGCCCAATAGTGCTACTAAATATATGAACTCAAAAAATAGGAATAACATTAGCATCATGCTACAAATGTTATCCAACTAAGCATCTCATGTTTTTCTAACAAGGTCATTGATTTTTCAGCCATTGTCTTTCTTCATTTTTTTGTCTAAAGTCTTCCAATTTCTTTATTAAGGTACTCTTTTCTTAATTAAATTGGACTTGTTAACTACAAATATATCTTGATATTTCTTTGAATTACTCATTTATCCTCAAGATAGCCTCTGAATTTTGCTATTTTAATTGTGTAGTCAATAAGCTTGTCTATTTTCAAAGGGCTTTGGGCTCATCATGTGAGTCCTTTAGTACTTTCTTGGTCTACTCCATCTCTTCTTATTTTATTTATATATTACTAGCTCATTTGGTGAGTTTTAATAGATCTCAAGGCTATGCATCTCTTAAATCTATTATGATCATTGATATCTTCCAATCATACTCCATAATATATTTTATTGGTTTTACCACTAATGTATTTCTTATTAAAATTAACAATGCTCTCTATTGAGGAGAAAAGTGGAAATATATTTAACTGCTAGCTATATTTTCTAATTATTGGTCCTACTTATGTTTGTTATATTTTCCCCTCTCTATTAAATTCTTTGAAATATTTTCCAAGGAGTAAGAGTTTTCAAATCTTCTTATTTCCCCTTATGATATTTTCTAAATGATACAAATGCTTCTAATAGTTTGATTACTAGAGTGACTATTACATAGGATACTAGAGTAGCTAGGGATGAATCCATAGTGGAAACACTTAAGGAGGGTAGTATATTTCCTTCTTGATGGTTAGGATAGGCTACTAAATGAATTTTAGATAATGTATTATACATGGTAATGAGGATCTTGGGACCTCTTTGGTGGTGTTACTTCTCTTTATTTTTTGGATATCTCTTTGGCTATGTGGAAGTAGGGATGACTTAAAACCAATATTATACTATCACTTGGTTCCTTTTCTATTATGATGGTTACTTTTCTTCCCCTTACTAACATTATCTAATCTTTTTTCTTCTTAATTTTTTCTTAAGTTTTTAGCCTAGGTGATTTGGATAGGGGTTATTATTGGACTAGTGTAGAAGGTGATATTCTCTTCTAATAAATAGGAATACTTACACTTAATTTAAAATTGTTTGACAATAATTATAGAATCTATTATTGCTCTATCCTCACCTCCACCATTTTCTAGGGTGTTTCACTAAAAATTCTCTCCTTACAAGATTGCATGGATTCTAAAATTTCTACATCTGCATGTTCTTCATTATATAGCTTACTGAACATTATGTCTTCCTTTATTGAACTAGGTTTTATTTCTTCTTTCCACTCAGTTGTCTCATATTCCACCATACCTATTTTTAGGCATTCTCAAATGTCTTTTCCTTAGTTATTTCATATTATCCTGATTCACTTTATTGCATGGTCTAAAGCTACCCCTTATTTCCTAAAAGGATTCATATGGCTTAGTATTAGGCAAATGTCTAGTGAGATTTCTTAGAGGGTAAATGTCTAAAGCAAATGTCTAGTGAGCTTGCTTAGGCAAATGTCTAGTGATCTTGAATAGGAACATTTTGATGCTTAGTGTAATAATTATCCATTATTATATTAATATAATGTGGCTATTGCATAGTTCGTGTAGATAACTTAACACTTTACCCTATGCTTCTTTAGGGCCATTAACTAGTATACATATCCTTGGCACATGTAATACATTGAACCTTGGTTCAATATTTTCCACTTCCTCTTTATTTCTATGCTCTAGTATTCTCTTATACTAATACTACTAGTAATGTTGTTTTCCATTAATTTTCCTATCTTCCCTTTATTTTTATTATGTTATTTCCTCTTTAAAATTGATTTTTAAAAATAAGGGCAGGTTATTGAGATACTTTCTATTTTTCCTTAACTCTTTTTGGTAATTAGAAATCAATTGTACTTTTTATTTTTACTTGATGGTATTCTTAAAGGCCTACTCCATTATTAATGGATTATGTACATCCACATCAAACCCTATCTATGTGTTTCATCCCATGTTATTTTTTATTATTCTAAAGGTTTTTCTTGTTGGTACTATGAAATATATTTGAGTAGCTTGTGAAGGTTTCTCAATACTAGGTTACTAATACATTTTATTACTCTAGATTCTAATACTTTATAATATTTTGGCAAAACTATAGTTGTTGCAACCATTACTATTAAAAATAAATAAATTATTTCTTGGTGATGTTTCCACCTTGAAGCTTTTTTTATTCTTTAAATTATTTTAATAGAAATTTTCCTTTCCTTTTAATTGTTAGGTTTCCCATATAATCTTGGTGTCCACAACAAATTTTTGCAACTCATAGTACATGGTTATTTTTGTAACATAATATTATGCTATATCTCTTATATTTTTTACCATAAATAAGTAGATATTTCTTCTTTCTATAATTATATATCTCAATTTTAAGTTTTGGTTTTTTGCACATGACATTTGACCTACCTTTTAACCACTTGTATGAATTCTAGTTTGGTTTTATTATCTTATTGATTTTTTAAAATCCTATTGTCTCAAAATGATAATATCCTTTCATTTTATTTTTTTTCTTTGAATATTTTTTTAATACAACTATTCTATCTTACATCTTATTCATTAAGATCAAATTTCAATCCATTATATTATTGTCATTGGTACTACTAAATTATGGATCCATATTAGCTATTGTCTTATTAAACATTACTAAGAGCGCTTAAAAGTAAACTTATTAGGCCTTAGTATTTTAACTATCTTTAATACCATATGTAATAGCCCAAAAATTATAGTTTCTAAAAATAAAATGAATTTTTAAATTTCATGTGTTTAAGATACATCCAACAATTCCATATACTTTTTTCTCCAAGTATCTTACACAAGTCTAATTAATTTATTTAATACCCAAAAAGCCTATACGTATGCAATTAATTCATAATATAGGTTATTTTATACTATCATTCAAATTTCATGTTTCACATAGCTACTCCTTCCATGTCTCAAAGGAGACCATCGCGTTCACTCCAACCAATCACCTTCAATTTATAAATATAGACTAGTGATAAACCACTTAAGTCAATCCTTGGATTGTATAAATATAGACTAGTGATCAATCACTTAATTCAATCATTGGATTGGTCATCTTTAATTTCCATATTCTACAAAAGTGATATGATCCCACTTATATTTCCATTTAGTAGTTAATTAAACTATATAACTCATTTTTAAATATTTGAAACTAGTGGTAACTAACCCTCCTTTTAACATTCATTATTGGACCATGGGATAGGTTTATTTTGACCCTGTTCCATGTAATCATTATAATACTATTATTTTAATCTCCCTAGAATAATATTTTATGGAAAAGTGAGATAAGTTTACCTGACCATATTCACTAAGTTAATTCTAATATAAATGTTCTTGAAACTTCAATGTCCTTTAATGGGCTCACAAGTTCAATTGATAATCTTCAATGCATTCACTATAATCTAATGATTCATTATGATAATTTTTGGAATATTTTTTTTTCTTTAACACATATTAGAAACATATTATCATATTCCTTTTGTAAAATCATACCATCCAATATTCCTTTTGTAAAATCATACCATCCAACCATGCATAGTATAATTTTTTCTATCTAAAACAAGCCCTTTTCTTATGGTTTTAACACTTATAGAACAAATACAATGATAGTGTTTCTTCTAGTGTCTCCCATCCATCATATTTTGTTATCATACTCTATTTCTTCCACTCCTATAACTTGTTTGTTTGATGTGGACATTACAATATTTCCATATAGATATTTATCTCTTTTAGTCTATTGGACTTAATCTCTATGTCAAACTCCTACATTTTGTTATCCACCCAACTTTTTTTCCTCCTAGTTTAAAATGAAGGACTATATATTAGATGTTGAGATGTACCACAATTATGGCATTATTAATTTTTTATAGTTAATACTTTAATTTTTTAAGGATTCTAATATTGAAAGTGTGTATTTTCAATGAATGTGTATATTTATTTATAGTTTTGAAAGGCTTGACTTTGTAAAAAATATAGATCATAAATTATTTTCTTTAGCATAAATTGATAAGGATTGGAGCTTTTATGATGACCTCGTATATATCATTGAAGTTTATTTTACCTCATTTAATCAATACTATAATTGTAGTGAAGTTTATTTCAAATAATTGATTGTGAAAACATAAACGTTTAAGGAATATTAATATATTTAATAAAAATAAACAAATAATATTTTAACATAAGGTAAGTGGGATATGATCCTATTTGCCTAATAATAAATGTATAATATTTTCTAATTTTAATAGCAAAAACTCTCAATAAAAAAATAATATTTATTTTATTGTTAACACAAAAATAAATATACCCATGCATAATGTATCTAATATTGTTAATATTTTAAATTATTTAATCACAATAATTATAATGTTTTATTATTATATATTTTTTAAATTACTTATAAATTATGTAAAAAGTGTATTACATCCATAAATATTTTGATTATTACAATCAAAAAGTAATATACCATAAACCATTTATTTATGACCAAGCAATTGTTTTTTTTTTAAGGTTAGTGTGAGAAACCCCTACAACTCACATTGAGGGTAGAGCATCCCCATTCCAACCATGACCTCTTAAAAGGGTGAGATAGGGGCCAAACACAACCATAAACACACCACCGCTCATACACTTGTCCATGGTTTGAACCTTGGATCTCCTGAAGATTTTAATAGCTTATCATTGATAAGTGTGTTTATTTAGTTGTTTGGATTAATAAATATGAATATCTATATCAAGTTAATGTAACATGATATAAATATGTATCCTTTTTAGATCATGAATATCTATATTAATATAAAATAATTTGGCTTGACATGAAAGCATGTAATTATAATATATATATTTTTAGCGAGAAACCCTTACAACCATGCTAAAGGTTGGGCATCCTCATCCTAAAAATAACATATAATAAGGGTGAGATTTGAGCTTATCAATAGGGGTCAAGCAACACAACCATACACACAACCACCCCCTCACACACTTATCCATGCCTCAGTTTGATACTTGGACCTCTCAAAGAAAGCTCAAAATCCAAACCATCCATGCCTCGGTTTGATACTTGGACCTCTCAAAGAAAGCTCAAAATCCAAACCATTGTGTTTTCCCCCTCGTAAATGAAATCATGATATATATATATATTTATATATAGAAGCAATGGTTACAATAATGATTTTTAGTAACTACCAGCACAGCTGCTAGGGTTCAAACTATCTACGAAGGTTCCCAAGACTTCCACCATCTCGGTACATGGTAACCCGACATGAGATGGGGACCGTCGGACGCACAGGGGTTGCACCGTCGTCATCAATCTGGCGCACCACTCAGAGGAATCGGATCTGGGCTACTGTCTGTGCATGGGCAAGCTCGTGGGATTGGAACCTAGGTCTCCTCTCGGTAAGCGCCCCAACTTACCAATCCACCTAGACCCACGGACGAAAGCATGATATATAACCCTATTCCATTTTTGTTTTTAACCTCACCTATATTGAATTATATCTTTGTAGCTAAGCACAATCAAGTTATACCCTATTATAATATCAAATAGTTGAACAATAATAATACTATTAAAAATAAAATTATATATGATGAAGAATGTTTAACACTTTTCTTAAAACTAATCTAATTAAAAAATTTTAATAGTTTATAAATTTCAACCTCTTAATTATATTTTTAAAATTTTTACCACCCATTCAAGTTATATTCAATAAGTAACCATAAGATCAAATAATTTCTTATAATATTGGACAATAGATTTGATATAAAAACTTAATGTAAGACAACCACATTAATATTTATAATAAATTGGTGTATATTGAAATTTTTTATAAATAATATTAAAATTAATCTTGTTAAGAGTAAATTAAAATTTAGTAAACAAATTATATTATAATATTTATATTATTAAATCATAGTTACATAAATAATTTGAACTTTTAGAGAAGTTATATTACCAATGTTAATATGCACCTTAGAAAACATCAAAGTTACAAACACTGAAAACAATAGTAGAATACTTCATGCTATAATAAAGCTATACATGCTTCATGGAAAGCCCTCTCCTTTGTTTCATGCTTCCCGGGGTCTTCGAAAGGGGGATCCTTTATCTCCGTACTTGTTTATAATTATGGCTGAAGGTCTGGGTCGTTGGCTTAAAGATCAGGTTCACCAGGGTCTTCTCTTGGGTGTAGCTTCTATTTGTGAAGCAACCAACTTTAGACATGCTTTGGACTTGTATTTGGCTGTCTCTGGTCAGGAGATTAATGAGCACAAGTCTATTATTTTATTTTTCAATACAGATCCCAGGGTTCAAGCTAGAATTGTTCAGATTCTCAGGTTTCAAGTTGGAACTCTTCCTCTTACATACTTGGGGATTCCCATTTCTGTTGGTCCTCTACCTAGGGCGGTTTGGACTAACATACTTGACAAATTTTGTAGTCGAGTTAGTCATTGGACTCATAGATGGTTAACTTTTGCTGGTCGGGTTTTACTTTTGAAGTCAGTTGTTCAGGATTTACCGGTGTATAGATGCCTTATTCAGATTGCTCCAGCAAGTTTTCTTCATGACCTGGATTCTCTTTCTAGGCAATTCCTATGGGCTGGCAATCTTGGTTCCTCAAAATGGAGTCTTGTTAAATGGGAGACTATTTGTCGACCAAGGCAAGCTGGGGGGTTGGGTCTTCGTCTAAGCTCTCTTTCTAGGACTGCTTTGGTCGCTAAGCTGTATTGGCGTTGGTGTAGTAATCAGGAGCAAACTTGGGCCAAGATTATCTCCCACAAGTATCTTAGGGGAGTGGAAGGTTCAGAGATTCCTCGATACAACTTGACTGGTCGAGGATCATTTGTTTGGAATACTTTGAAAAATGGAGCAGAGCTGGTTAAGCAGGGGTTATTCTGGATTTTTTATACTGGGTCTCGGGCTCTTTTTTGGCAGGATTCTTGGGATGGCTTTGCTCCTCTTCTTAGCGAGTTTCCACATCTTCAAGATCTTTCTCAATGCTTTTGGGATGTTGGATGGTTGAAGGTGGCAGATTTCAAAACTGTTAAGTCCTTTGGTCAGATGGTTAGTCTCCAGTGGAAGGATCCTCAAGAATGGCCTGCTGGTGGCACTATGGATGCGAGGGCAGAGCTGGCCCGTATTCTCGCTAGTCGTCCCTGCTCTTCTCTACCTGGGGATGATGTGCTAGCATGGGGAAGAGATAATAGAGGGATATTTTTGGTTGCTGCTGGTTATTGTGTTTTGGATCGGCAGCGGTTTGGTGAGGAGGAGGTTCCGTGGTGGAAGCAAGTTTGGAATAAGTTTATTTTGCCGAAGTGTAGTTTTTATGGGTGGCAGGCTACTCATAATCATTGTCTCACTTGGGATAATTTTCAAAAGCATGGGTTTGCTGGCCCCTCTTTATGCTATAACTATGGGAAGGCTGAAGAATCTGTTGGGCATTTACTTCTCCAATGTGACTTTGCTCGACAAGTCTGGAATTATTGGTGGGGATTATGGAATCACCCTTGTTCGCATGCTTCATCAATAGTTGATTTTTGGAGGAGTATGGGGCGGCCTCCTGCAGCGGCTTTCTTTTTACAAGTTGGATGGAGTATTGGTCCTTCATGCATTTTTTGGCAGATTTGGCTTGAACGGAACCATCATATTTTCCAAGGTAAGGAGTTAACTACTTCCCAGGTCTGGCAGAGGATTTTGTGAATGATCCAGGAAACTGTGTCTACAAAATGTCAGATTATTTCTCCCGTGGACCATGCGGAACGTTAGATCATGGAAATATTAGGCTTGATGGTTAATGGTCCTGGTCCTAATGTCTCTTGCAGACGGATGGGTCAGAATAATCGGGTGCGGAGGGCTGGCAAATGGAATCCGCCTCCTCCGGGAGTGCTAAAAATTAATACGGATGGATCTTCCGGGGTAATCCGGGTAATGTTGGTATTGGTGGTGTGGGGCGGGACAGTAGTGGTACTATCCAATTTTTTTTCTCTTGCTTTAAGGGACATCATTCTAATAACTTCATGGAAGCACTCGCAATTTTATATGCTTTGGAGCAAGGGTATGCTTTGGGTTGGCGTCGGATTGTTTGTGAATCTGATTCTCAGATTGTTATAAATTTGTTAAATTCTGGAGATAGTCTTCATGGTTGTTGGCGGTTGAGTTGGGTTGCTCGGAAAATTCTTAATATCTCTGCTCACTTGGACTTCATTTATTTTGTGCATATTCCTCGGGAGTGGAATAGGGTAGCGGATTTGTTAGCTAAATGGGCTTCTAAGTTTCAAGATGGTTGGGATGTTCAAAATTGGTCTCAACTTTCTTCTGATTGCTCTCAATCTCTCTCTTCTTTATTGAGAGCTGATATGTCTGAATAGCTTCTGCTTTTTCTTTGTATCATGAATGTTTTGCTGAGTTAATAAATTTTTACCCTCTTTTACAAAAAAAAATAAAGCTATACATTTTCATCAGTAATTCATTTTTTTTAAATAATTTGAACTTTTAGAGAAGTTATATTACCAATATAAATATGTACATTAGAAAACATCAAACACAAGTTAACATTGGAAAAAATAGTATAATAGTTTACACTAGAACAAAGCTATACATTTTCATTTGTAACTTCTCGTAGACTACAAAGTAACCTGAGTAGTTGGTAAGCCAAAAAAAAAATACTCCATTTTTATCTAACATTAAAAAACACCATATATTATTCTTTTTTTTTAGAAGTGGAGATTAAAAAACACGATAGATCATTCTTAACCAGAAATGCTAACAAATAGGACTTAACCATCCTGGTTGCCATAGGACTTGTAACAAAGAGAAGGAAAAACCAGAAATTGATTGACCTATTTTTATTGGATGACTACTTATTTATGTTAGAGAATTAAACCAAATTTTACACCTCTGACAAATCCACCTATTGCACTATTCTCTAGATTCTGGGTAACTCGAATTAATTACTAGTAGTCAGTTGGTGAAGCTTTCTTACATAATACATGAATCTCTTGTTATATATTTCTTTGGGGGTTCTATTTTTCTGATTAGAGAGGTTGGAGAAAAGTAGAGCATAGAAGCAAAAAAATACGTAACAACGTTGTGTGGAGTAGAACAACAGTAGGGTGAAGCAACTATGTTTGTTTTTATTCTGTGATTGTACATTACATATTTTAACTTGCAGTCTTGTGGATGTATTTCTAATTATGTGTATGAGGATGTATTTCCGACATTAAGGAATAAATAATTATTTGCATAAATTCTACCTTCTGTGCAATATTGTTTAACTTAGCAAAGTTGATATTTTATATTTCCTCCATTTCACTCAAATAACTTATAAATATTGTGGTAGAAGTCTGTGTCTCCATTATGGGTCATTCCTTCTGTTAAATATTATGAATTAGAATTAATTGCATTCCACTCCATTGCTTTGCATTTTCATGTGGAATAAACCTTAGGCAAATTTAATATTATAAATTTGAATTATTAAATTTGCCCTAATATCTAGTGAAGTCCGCAACTTTAAACTTTTTTATAAAATCTCCATTTGCTCAATCCTAAACTCCATTCCGCACATTATTTTCAACTTTAGTGATGTCAACCAAAATATTGTGTGGATTATGAATCCGACCCTCTCCTTGTAAAACCTAGCGGAATCCATTCCGCTTATGTTTCTTTGTATTTGCTCCTGAATTGAATACTGTTAATGAAATTCGTACGCGCCTCTTTGTTTTAAGTGTGGATTTCATTCCGCACACACTCATGGAATTTTGTGTGGAACCCAGTCCGCACATTCTCCTTTGTTTTAACCAGTAGATTGAAAAATATAATTTCGCGTCTTGATTCTGCTTTCACTGTCTAGATTGATGCTACGCGATTCTACTCCTAGTTGAATAGATTATACTCCGAATTGGAGCGCTTGCCATCCAGATTCAATTTTAAAACCCTCAAATTGGTATCATAGCTTGAGCCCTCCCATGTAAGATAAAAGTAATGGCTTTCAAAAATAACTCATTGCAGTTGCAGATATCATAGTTCAACAACAAGAATTACGATTATTAGAGCATTTAGATAAAAAAAAAAATTGGGTCTCAGGAGCTATGGGACTTGGTCGAGAATGGTTATCCAGAACCAGAAGATGCAACATCATTAGCCACACTCTCTCAAGTGGATTCAAATTTGATGAAGGAGAATTGTAAGAAGGACCAAAAAATATTATTTTATATAATACATGCATTTGAGGAGACTATTTTCCCATGTATTGCAACAACACCCAAAGCAAAGCAAGCATAGGAAATTTTAGCCAGTTCTTAGCATGACACCAACAAGGTGAAGTTGGTGAAGCTGCAGATGTTAAGGAGGGAGTTTTAAAACTTGCATATGAGTGAGTCAGAGACCATGAGTGACTTCTTCACCCGAACATTGGATGTGATCAACCAGATAAGGTTGAATTGGGATATTGTGGATAACCAGAGAATAGTGGAAAATTTTTTGAGAATCCTACCAATAAGGTTTGATTCAGTTGTGATAGCAATGGAGGAATCAAGGGATTTGACAACCCTATTAGTATATGAGCTCATGGGTTCTCTGCATACACATGAATGGATACCGAGTTGATCAACTCAATCCTCTTTGGAGCAAGCATTCAAAATGCAGGTCTCATTTTGAGACAACAACAGAATATAAGAATCCCATCAAGGCACCTCATGTTCTCAAGGAAGAAGAGGGCAAAACAATCGAGGCAAGAGTGGAAGAGGTAACAAGCAAGGAGGAAGATCAAAATCCAATGAAGGAGAGAATAACTGCAACTTTCATCGGGTAGGAGGAAGAGGCAATGGTAGAAATCAGCAAGATGGATCAAATCAAAACTTTGACAAGTCAAAGATCCAGTGCTATTACTGCAAGAAATTTGGCCACTATAGCTATGAGTGTAGAAAAAAATTGGCCAAATATAATAAATAGTAAGCCTACTACACAAATGAGGGTGGAAATGTAGAGTGCAGAGATGCATGTGGGAACATGTTGTTAACATGTAGTACTAAAGAGGAGAGCCATAAGAACATGCGGTATTTTGATAGTGGGTGCAGCAACCACATGACAAGGAACAAAGAGATGTTATCACAATTGGATGAAATAGTTCAATATGAGGTGAAAATGAAGAACAATAGCAAGGTTCCTGTCAAAGGAAAAAAATATCATCATCTACACCAGGCACAATGATAGAAAGCAAATACAATATGTGTATTATATGCCTATATTGAAGCACAACTAGTTGAGCATTGGATAGCTTGAGTAGAAGGGGCACACCATTCAATTTAAATATGTAGCATGTACCATCAGAGATAAATAGCATTGGCAAATTGTAATAGTTTCCATGACTAAGAATAAAATGTTCTCTTTATAGATTCAGAATGAACTACTAGTGTCATTGAGTGTAGTTGTGAAGGATGCTACCTGGTTGTGGCATCTCAAATTAGGTCACGTAAGTTTCAGTGGCCCAAAATTGTTGCACAAGAAGCAAATGATGAAGGTTTTACCTTTCATTGAGCAACCAAATCAAGTTTATGAAGGTTGCTTAGTTGTCAAGCAACATAGGGATGCATTTCCTATAGGGCAGTCTTGGAGAGCTTCACACTCATTGGAGTTAGTGCACTCAGATATCTACGATCCAATGAAGACCAGCACATTTGTTGGAAATAAATGTTTTTTGAATTTCATTGATGACTTTATTCAGAGGACATGGGTTTTTCCCATTAAACATAAGTCATAAGTATTTGAAAAATTCAAGGAGTTCAAGGTTCTGGTTGAAAAATAGAGTGGATATTTTGTGAAGACTCTTAGGACAGATGGAGAAGGTGAATACATCTCCAATGAATTTCATAACTTTTGTAATAAAAATGGAATTCAGAGGCAAATCACTATTAGATACACACAACAATAGAATGGTGTTGTAGAGAGGAAGAACATAACAATCATGAAGATGACATGAAGTATGTTGAAGGCAAAGGAATTGCCACATGATTTTTGGGCAAAAACTATAGCTTGTGCATTTTATCTGCTGAATAGATATCCCAACAAGAGTGTGAAGGAAAAAATTCCTCAAGAGGCATGGAGAAACTAGAAGCCAAGTGTGGTCCACTTAAGATTTTTTGGGTGCATTGCACATGAATACATCCCATATGAGAAGAGGAATAATTTGGATGATAAAGCAGAGAAGTGTATCTTCACTGGATACAATGAATAAGCAAAAGCATATAGGTTGTATAATCCTATAACCAAGAAGCTTATAATCAGTAGAGATGTGAAATTCTTGGAGGATGAAGCATGGAACTGGAAGTCAAATACTGTCCATCTAGAGCCACCTATTATTGAATCTATGGACTTGGAGAAAAATAGGGTGCAACCACCTGTAGCCTCAAGTAGTAATAGTGGTTCCAGTAGTAGCACAACCTCATCATCCCGATCACCTCCACTTGCAACAAGGATCTCAAATTTGAAGACACCATCAAAGACAAGGAGTTTGCAAGATATTTATGAGGTAACTAGAAATGAAACTGATGAAGAACATTCTGATTTTGCTTTATTTTCTGAGTGTGATCCAATTACTTTTTAATAAGCAATTCAGAATAAGAAATGATTGAATGCTATGGATGATAAGATAGCAACAATAGATAAAAATCATACTTGAGAGTTAATGGATGTTCCAGTTGCTAAGAAGACCATTGGAGTCAAATGGGTATATAAAACTAAGTTTAATGCCCAAGGTGAAATAGACAAGCATAAGGCCAGATTGGTGGCAAAATGCTACAAGCATAAGTCAAAAATTGACTACCATGGTGTTTATGCACCTGTAGCCTGACTTGACATAGTCATAATGATCTTGGCATTGGCAGCTCAAAAGGGTATTTTTGAATGGAGTACTAGAAGAAGAGGTCTACATAGACTAGCCACCTAGCTATGAGATGGAAGGGCAAGAAGGCAAGGTTCTAAAATTGAAGAAATATTTGTATGGGTTGAAGCAAGCACCCAAAGCTTGGTATAGCAGAATTGATGCTTATTTTTAAGAGAATGAGTTCATTAAATTCCCATATGATCCCACTCTGTATATGAAAACAAATGCATAAGGGAAAATGATAATTGTCTACTTGTATGTAAATGATCTGATATATACTGGAAATAGCCATATGTTGTTTGAACAGTTTAGAATAGCCATGAAGGAGTTCAATATGACGGACTTAGGGATGATGAATTATTTTCTTGGCATTGAAGTTGACCAATGTATGGATGACATCTTCATTTCTCAGAGCAAGTATGCCAAATATGTCTTAAAGAGGTTAGCAAACCTACCATCACCCCGATTGCCATTGGCCTAAAGTTGAGGAAAACTGATAACAGCAGAAGTATTGATCCAAATCTCTATAAAAGATTAGTTGGAAGTCTAATGTATTTTACTGCAACCAAACCAGATTTAATGTTTACAGTGAGTTTAATTAGTAGGTTTATGGAGTCCCCAAAAGACACTCACTGGAAAAAAGGCAAAATAATTATACGATATGTCAATGGAACGAGGAACCATGGAATCCACTATCCCAGACAAGACTAGCTTGAATAGATTGGCTACATATATAGTGATTGGGCTGGCAACATATATGCTTGGAAGAGTACCTCTAGATATGCCTTCCATCTTAGATTTGGAGTTTTTTTGTGGTCCTCAAAGAAGCAGCCAATTGTTGCACTATCAACTGTTGAGGCAGAGTATGTTGTTACCACTTCAAACTCATGCCCGACAGTTTGGCTGAGAAGAGTTTTGAGTGAACTGAATCATCCATCGAAAGTAGCAACAACCATTTTTTGTGACAATAATTCTACCATAGCACTATCAAAGGATCCAATGTTTCATGGTAGGATGAAGCACATTGACATCTGGTATCATTTCATTAGGGAGCTAGTGAAATTTAATGAGATTGAGCTATTGTTTTGCAAATCCAAAGAGCAGATAGCAGATATATTCACAAAACCTTTGAAGGAGGAAGACTTCAACAGGTTGAGGGAGATGCTTGGTGTCAAAGTTTTTATGAAATCTAGTTTAAAGGAGGGTGTTAGAAAATTAAATCATATTTGACACCTCTAGCAAATCCACCTATTGCACCATTCGTCGGATTTTGGGTCACTCGAATTAATTAGTGGTAGTTGAAACTTTCAGTCGGGTTCAGTGATTGGATGGAAACCCTAATTTTGCGTTAATTGCATGTTAGAGCAACTGGTGAAGCTTTCCCGCCTCATCCGTGAATCCCTCGTTATATATTTCTTTGGGGGTTCTATTTTTCCAGTTAGAGAGGTTGGATAAAAGCAGAGTGTAGAAGTAGAAAAAAAATGCAGCAACGTTGTGTGGAGGAGAAGCATGAGTAGGGTGAAACAACTAAGTCTTTTTTTATTCTGTGATTGTACACTGCAGATTTTAACTAGTAGTTTTGTGGATGTATTTCCAATTCTGTGTATGAGGATGTATTTTCAGCATTAAGCAGTAAATAATTATATACATAAATTCTATCTTCTCTGCATTATTGTTTAAGTTAGCAAAGTTAATATTTTATATTTCCTCCATTCCCCTCAAATACCTTATAAATATTGTGGTAGAAGTCTATGTCTCCATTCCGAGTCATTCCTTTTAAAATTAATTGTATTTCGCTCCATTGCTTTGCATTTTCATGCGGAATAACCTTAGAGAAATTTAATATTATAAAGTTGAAATATTAAATTTGCCCTAATATCCAACGAAGTTGGCAACTTTAAACTTTGTTATAAAATCTGCATCCGCTCAACTTTAAACTCCATTCGGCACATTATTTTCAACTTTAATGACGTCATTCAAAATATTGTGTGGATTCCCGAACCTAGCCCTCTCCTTCTTAAACCTAGCGGAATCTATTCCCCTTATGTTTCTTTGCATTTGCTCCTGGATTAAAGACTGTTAATAGAATCTGTGCGCGCCTCTTTGTTTTAAGTGCGGATTTCATTCCCCACATACTCTCGTGGAATTCCGTGCGAAACACAGTCCTTACATGCTCCTTTGTTTTATTTTAACCAACGGATTGAAAAATATAATTCCGCATCTTAATTTCGCTTCCGCTGTTCGGATTGGCGCTGAGCGATTCCGCTCCCAATTGAATAAATTATACTCCGGATTGGAGCGCTCGCGGATTCAATTTTAAAGCCCTCATTATAGACACAAATATTTCTACTTTCAATAAAATATAATAAAAATTTGTTCATGCCAGATAAGTACCACGAAAAAAGCATAAATTTTGAAATAATTCAGGTATTTTAACGACGGGAAGCATCAATTGCGGAACAGTCAGTCCTTTATCAACATTCACTAAAACAGAATCGGTCTGTAAATAAAGAGAATTTTTATAATTTTTGATTGAAAAGTTTTATATATTAAATCAAAATTAAACAATTTTAATATATTTTTAAACAAAATTAACTCAATATTTTGAGACTTTTAAAAGCGGACGAAGTATTAACGGGAACCAAAATTCATCATGGATAAACTCAAAGTTAAAGTTTTGTTAAAGGACTGTTTGAATGGTTGATATAAATAATAAATATTGAAAGCAAGCGATTTGCCGTAAGCGTACCTCGGAGGATATGAAAAAGAAAAATTAGTGTTATGATTTTTAACTGAAATTACATAAACTACCTCAAGTAAAAGTCTTGTGTTTTGGAATAGTCTTCTGACCAAATTACTGGTTTATTAATATTGGGACGGTGTACTTACTGGTTTATCAATATTGGGAACGGTGTAGAAAGCTGAAAATTAAAAAAAAAATGCAAATTGCAAAATATTATAATATTATATGAATTTGTTTATAGAGGGACGGTATAGAAAGTTTGAAAGCTAGAAATGTCAATGCCAAAATATTATGATGTTAAAAAATTTTATTTTTATTTAACATGAATCATTCATAAATATAGATTTAAATTATTCATCCATAATTAATAATTTACAAATATAAATTTAAAAATAAAATAGATATTATTTTATTTCAAGGTAGAATAGCATCAGTAATATTTTTTAACGAAAGAAAATGTCCACAAGAGGGCAAAGTCTTATTAGCAAACAAAGATGATTAAATACCATTTTATTCTTATTTTTATTTATTTATTTATTTTCTGTTTTCACAATAGTTGATAAGTAGAAGGTGTAAATTATAAGTTGTATCAATCAAATTTATTTCACTTTGTTGTTTTATAGTTGTTTGAATTCGTACCATCATTATCAGTGTGGCATACAATTCAAGGATTCTATTATACTATTACCTTTACAATAGGCTTCCACCAAGGTTCCCAAAAGTTTTGAGCTAGACTAGCACTTACCAACGTACCTAGCCTTTTCCAAATAAAAAAACTTTTTTAAAGAAAATTGTTAAATGGTTTGTTCATCAAGGTTACCCCTTAGGTTAGTTAGTTTTTTTTTTTTTGTTTGGTCCCAGCAGGTCATCAAACTTGAACCCTAAACCTTGTTTAAAGGATTTGGAAAACTTAACACAAATATAAAATCTTATCTCTTCTCTATATACTCATTTTTATATTTCACTTTTAAAAACTTATTATTAATATTATTTTATAATATAATATAATAAAATTTACACTATATAATCTATATAAAACCTTATACAACATAATCTCATATCCCCTATAACTATTCTTAGATACCTAACACATGATTTATATCCCAATCGATCATGGTTAATTAAATTTAAACCTTGGTGAGAAAATTCTCGGTCACTCTCAAAAGAAATCATAAAGTAAAAATATCGAATTTAAATTAAAACTGATTTTAACACGTCCAACGAGGTTAGCCAAAAACATTTACTTTTTATAATATATATTTTAATATTTTTTAAAATGTTGCAACCTTTGTAAACTTTTGTTGAGTCATGTTCAAAAGAACTCTCATAGGATTGACTTTTAACTATAATTTAAAAAAGGATCGAATCGACTAATAAGCGTCGTCAATCTGAAACAGCATACTTGGAGATTATAACAAATACATGAGTGTCGAGCATTGCTGGAATTTATTGTGTTTGAAACCGTAAATTTTATTTTTTATATTTACTATAAATTTTACAAGTAAAAATATTTGAAACCCATGGAGCAAAGGTATACAAATACAAATATTTTTTTTTTTATTAGTTTAGTATCTCTGTAATACTAATAAAAGTAAATATTAATTGCATTAAATTGAAGTATATGTTATATCTAGACAAAAACCAATGAATACAAAACCACCATCGAAACCATTCATTTGACATATTAGCATCCCCTCTCCTTCCCGATCCCCCAGGCGTGTCCTCTCTCCTCCCCGATTTTCTGCCTCCCAAACCCAAACGAGGTGAGTTTTTTTCAATAAAAAATGGTGTATATATTGGTCACTCCTAAAGCCATCAAACAACACCAATCACAATGCTATCTTCCTATCGCTCTTAAGGTCTAGCATTCAAAAGACGCAAGGCAGTTGGGGTCAGGCCTAAGAACTAATTTGGCCCCATCATGAGGTGGGGCGTCTTGACTCTTTGCATTAGTATTATTAAGGAGTTCCATTTGGGTGGCAGGTGCAATTTTCCTTTTTTTTCCTTTCAACTTTTAATTGTAAAAGATGTAAATAAAAATAATTTTTTATTGGGGAAAATAAAATAAAAGTAGATATCTTCAAAGAAAAACAACTTTAGACTATGGAGGACGCAAGGAAAAGTAGACATGAATGGACTAGTCTCCAAATTGCATCCACCTCCAAGGCTCCAAATTATTAGAGGTGCAGATATTTTAAGTAATTACAAGCTTCATTTTATTTTATTTTTCCTTTTTACTGGTTATATGACTTTGAAATGGTTTATTTATAATACATTGTCAAATGGTTTATGTATAATACATTGTCATACCATAATAGTATTACAGCTTCGCTGCAATTTTTTCCCAACATTTTATTTTCACATAGTCTTTTTTTTCTTTTATTTTCCTTTTAAATGGTTATATGGCTTTGAAATGGTTTATTCATAATGGTATTATGATAGCTTTGCTGCAAATTTTACCCAACATTTTATTTTCACATAGTCTTTGTTTTCTATGGTTATTTTTCATTTCCTTCTTTATTTTTTTATTTTATTTATTTTTTAATTGGTTATATGGCTTTAAAATGGTTTTTCTATAGTACATTCTGACCCCACAATAACAGTATTACATCTGTAATTTTTAAATTCCAATATTTTTAACTACTTATTTTGAAAGTTTAATATGAAACAATGGTTTACATACTGTCAAATTCCAATAACTTATGCATATGAGCTTTTAGGATTCTTTTTCACCATGTATTTTTTTTTTCATTTTATTTATTATTTTTATTTTTCCTTATAATTGGTTATAGGGTTTTGAAATGGTTCATTCATATTACTTTATAACACTCAATGAATCAAATTTAAAAATGAATCCTTTGACTTTTATTTTGCAAGCACTTATTGAAAAGGCATATACATCTCTAATATGGTAACTTTATATACAACTAATGAACTCGGTAGAAATAAGAGGGCTCATGGCATTGATGACTTATATATTTGAAGGAAGTCTCTCACAATGGCCATGGCCATGCAACTAGGGTATTATATGTGAAATGCAAGTATTCTAAGGGTAAGAGGACTTGATCCTCAAGTAAAATGCTTATTAGAAAAAATAAAAATAAAGGCAAATAAAATTTTAAACAGTACTCTGACAGTCAACAAAAATTTGTAACCATAGGTAATTTTTTTTTTAAATTCCAACCTTGGTGTCGAGTGTCTCGTCTAATGATTTCTCATGTTTCTATCTATTTAATAAGAAATAATAAGAAGAAAATAAAAGGAATGCGGATTGAAGCTTTAAAGATTAACATTTTGAATTTTCCACTTTAGTTTTGCTACAAATATATAGTATTTCCTAAGTTCTAAGATTTTCATAGATGTCTAAGATATACATGTTAGAGGCAATGTGTAAGAATAATTATTTTAAATAAAATAGAGTTTAAATAATTAATTAAGTAAATATATTTTGAAATTATAGTGTAGCTACTTAAAATTTTTACATGTTCATTCTTATATATTCATTTATTTACATAGATACTTTTAGGCTCACATAGGCCATCATAGGTCATTGTAGTCATCTTTAGGCTACCTTAGTCACTTGTAGACTCCAAACTTATGAAAATTAGGTAAAAAATGTCCTAAATATCTTCTCACTAGGATGCCATCTACTAGTTCCCTAAGGCTACTTAAGCCCTTCCCTACATCCAATTAGGACCCCATGGGATCATTCCTCACTAAAAATCCTAATTAGACTAATTAACTTTCTAATTCATCATTGACTTTCACTTAATTGCATTTTTTCCAATAAGTGAGTTTAATTAGGGTTTTAAGCCAAATTAGCCCTAAGCAAACTCCCACACATGTGTGTTCCATAAATTAGTTAGAATATTTATAGAAACCCTAACTAAACTCTAACCTAACCTAAGACTTAGCTAATCCTAGATAACCCTAACTCTTCCTCACACATGTGTGAGGGTGATATATTCTTTTAGGGCCTGAGGGCTTAACACCTCTCCTAAACCCTCACCTAATCTCACTAAGGACTAACTCTAAGGTTTATTTCATCTAACCACCCCCCTTGACCTTATCCTTTCATATAAATAGAGGATTCCAACCCTCATTTTACCTCTCTCCTTCAGTCACCTTATAGAAGCTTTGCAAAAATCATACTAGAGCCATATCTAACAGTTCCAAACTATGCAAACAACATCATAGTATCTTGGTAACCCATACGAACAAAGGATATCCACCAGAAAGAACTTTTAGACCAATTCACCCCTCATCCCAAATTACCCTACGAATATATCTTGTAGTGGGTCTACACCAAAAAAATTAGTAGGTATTAGTTCTTTCATGTTTTAGCATCATTCCCTTTTAGTTTTCATCATTTTTCATGTTACTTTTATGTTGGATTTGTCTTTATCACTATGGGTCTTGACTAAGGTAGGCCCCCAAACTTACTAATCATCTTTTGTAGGTCTCAATATCAGGTACAAAAGAAACCACACCAATAAAACTACTGGTGGTCCGCACACATAGAAGTCCACCTGCATTGAGGATCTCTTAAAGACATCATCAGGATGTTGTGTATTTTGTAAATAAAATAGGGACATTAATATTTTTAACCTATAAAGCATTCCTTTATGAAATAAAAGCAACATCTTTGAGTAGTTTATATTGTGTTGAATTACTTTATCAAATGAATGTATATTTTTTTTAGTTTCATTCTATTATGCTCGATGGTACTAGAACCCATAAAAGGTTGTATTAGGCTAGTTTTCTTACAAATATAATGCAATATATGGTTTTCTATGATGTTGTAGGTACCCATAAGACATAATAGAACCTTGCTAATCCTTTACAAACACTTCAAGTTATAAAAAAAAGAGTTTGAGGCTCCTAAACCTAATTTGCCTCCCACCCTACGAATCAAAACTCAATTCGAGGTCACCCTATGAATTTCGTCATACTACTTCACAAAACCATAACACAAAGGGGAATCACAGTAGAAAATTCAAAAAAAATATCAACCATCTCAATAGTCAGGTATTCCCCTTGGAATTTGTTGTTTTTGTATTTCTTGTTGCATAAGCAATTTCACATTCAAAATGCATTGTGCTATTTTGTACCATTGTTCCTTTTGAAACAATAATTAGGTCTATCAAAGTGGTTAGAACTCCTTCAATTTTTTTCAGAGTTATTCACTATCATTTGATTCAAAAATTGCATTCCTCTTTTCATTTTGTTATTTACAATCATCAAACTAGTTCTTCATTCCTTTTTTTAAGTTGCATTTCATTCCTTTATGTATGTTTGATAGGCATTTCCAATTCCTTTCCAAAACCTGCATTTAGATCAGAAGTTTTAAATTTCTCTTATGTTTTAAAAGCATTTCAATTTCATATTTCAAAAATCACATCTAGATTAGGTTTTTAAAATCCCTTTTTGTGTCAAATATTTAAATTCCTTTCTTGCAAAATCAAAGCTCAAATATCTTTCATGTTTTTAGATTAGGAATTTGATTCCTTTTTGCATCCTTTAGCCTAAGAGTCAAATTTATTTTTGTGTAATCAATTTCAAATTTCTTTAAAATCATTTATATTAGAAATTTTATATCTCTTTCACAAATATTTTGAGTAGCTTGCATATTTTTTTCAGATATTTAGAGATCTCTTTTTCACATCTTCTAACACATGATTTCAATTTATTTTTGCACAATTAGTTTCAAATTTCTTTCACCTTTTAAAAATAGGATTCCAAAATCCCTCTTACCATGTGCTTCACTTTGCTTGTTTACATATTTCATAGAATAAATCCTTATTTATTTTACAGAAAGGCACATAGGACTTGTTTTTATTTTAAAAACATATATAAATTTAGTTTCATTTTTTAAAAATGCATTTAATCCCAACTTTCATTTCTAAAAAGGCATTGAGATAGTCATATTTTCTTTCCCTCAATGGTAACAAACGCACCTACACCCACTCACGTACCAAACAAAACATAGTGTAATGATTGGATTTCATCACCAATTCCCCATTGGAGACTGGTGAGATTTGAGTTCTACTCTCCTATCTACCTGTCTAGACACTTTAGTAACCCCTAGGATTAGTTTTCTGGATTTCATCACCAAACAATTCCCTACTTTTGAGATTGGTCTTTCAAAATTCATCATTTGAAGAAGCCTTCAAAGTAGGATAGGACTTGATGCTTTTTTTCATAAGGCTTACATAATTAGTGAACACGTTAACTATCTCTTTTGACTAAACTTGCTCGAGAGTGAAGCAAATACCCTGTTGGGCTAGTAGAAAGTCTTAGATAGTACCACCTCTTCTTGTGAGAGGATACAAGGCTCATTAGCATATTTTGAGTTCCCCCAATTTGGACATCATTTTACTACACCTTCCATACAGTTTACCACTTGCCCTTTGAGACATTGTTTTATCCTATGCATCCTTGGGTGTTGCAAGAAGTTTTGTGCTGATGACACTCTCATTTTATCTAGAGTTTCACCCACTTCCCATATTATTTTTCTAGAAGCAAGTTTCAACATCAAAAAACACAAAAATAAATACTTTACTTTTTACATTTAGAACTGACTCTAGTTCATCACTATTTGCATGCTCATAGAATTGGTTTCATCACATCCACTGATCAGAAGCACCTCTGTTGGCTATCCACAACCTATCACTTCTAAATTTTATATCAGATTCATAGTCTGAGTTCAATTCATAGGTCAACCTATGAATTAGGTCTCAATTTGCATAATGACCTACAAATCCTATTTTCAAGCACATAAATTATCAAAATATCATAGGTTTGCTCAAAAACCCCACATAGATCATACCTAAGACCTCATATTTACATTTTGGAAGAGTTCTAAGTACAAATACACCACACACGACATCATATCTATCATCACACATAGTCAAGCATGCGAGCAAGTGCACCTTGAGGAGGAGGCATTTTTTACCCCTTCCAATCAATATACTTCTTCCTCTCCCATAGGGGAAATTTACATACTCACAATAGATCTCCATATAGATTTAAACTTACCTTCCACACATAATGTCTCATGAAAAAACTCCCTCTTACCAAATATTTTGTATTCCTTCCCCATTCGCCTTCATCCAACCCACCTTCTACATTTTACAATCACAACATATACATAGTTCTAGGGCAACCACATTCCCTCTTTACTATTTATAATGTAACCACTCCTACACCTACATTTGCACATCCTTTATTCTAGAACGTATCTCAATCATTGTTTTAGAATGACTCTTCCCTTCTTAATCGCACTTGTCCTAAGGTCACCTCATTAGTCCCTACCATAGGGATGATTTTAGAATCCTCATATTCCACTCCATACATGCAATCACTCTCATCACAAATACCTTTGTTGCAACCTCATATAGAGCCCCAGTATGCACCCCTCATATCTTCATACCAGGACACTATTCAAGTGCCTCAACCATCCTCCTTCCCAAAATCCTCATTTGCATCCTTTGATGCCACACCACAACCACCATATCACCCACAACAATTCTCATACCAAATACCTCAAAAAACCTCACCTCCCTTGGCTAGTGAGACCATTTTCACCACACCACTTCCTCAACTTTATATGAACAAATCCTAGGATCCTGCATCCTCATTAACCCCACCTACATTTCACTACCCTAAAATGTTTGTTGTGGCATCCTCCATTCCACTTTCATATTCATTCGAACCCATATTATAGATACCTCCACCACCTCCTTCTCAAGATCCAGCTCTTGGATTATTTCCCACCTATAACTCATGACCCATACCTTATCCTACCAATACTTTAGGTCATCCTACATCACCTACATTTTCCACCTATCAAGCTCCTATCCAGGTACAGGTTCCATATTTTAACACCTCATCTCACCCAACACCAACACCACTCATGCAAACAACATTGCCTCCATCATAGCCTATGGCATCCACATTCTTCACAACACCCCTTCATGGTCATCATCTCCTACGATCAAACCTCTACAATAGATCATGATTAAGCAACTAAAAGCCCTGCAATAACAATACTACTACCATTAATATATGCCTACTCTGCCGTATAGTATCCCCTTAGCTTACACCTCTTATGCTATCCAAAAACCTTACCTATAGGCTCCATTGCAATGTTCCCCTCCCCTCAATTGGGAGGAACAACAACTCTAGTATCCTCTACACTTACAGGCTCCATCTACCCCTGCAAAACTCTCCACACCCTTGACACCTAAGCTTCAACTTCTATAGGATAAATTTAATATGCTTAACCTTTGTATAGCCGATTATGGGCCAAAAAATCCCACATACAATGATATTTGAAATGAGCCAATCCACCCATCAGTTCCTATTCCTCTCTACCCTTATCACTTTGATATCATGAATTTTTATAATTACAAAGGTAAAGAGGATCCACGTGAACATATTGGTAACTATAGCTCAGCTTGCTACTAGATTCATAGTAGCAACCCCCTTATGTTATGTACCTTTTCCCTCTTGCTTGAGGGATAAGCCCTAGATTGGTACAATATGCTCCCATGCCACAACCTATATACCTTCGATAAATTGTCCAACTCTTTCTTGGAAAAATTTTCCATCAACATCAAGAATAATACTAACTTATCAAATATCTACACCCTGTTCTAGGTAGATGATGAACCTATTACCAATTTTTTTTCTAGATGGAGATCAGATATACATGACCTTTCCGATAACCTCCCATTAGCCGAGTTGGTTACACTCTTCTCAAATAGTTACCACAATTATATTTACACATCCTTATAACTTCATCAAAATTATACCTTTAAGGAATCCATCACAAATGCAAAGGTTATTGAGGAAATCAAAGTCCAATCGGCCAATATCAAACTCTGACAAAAACCTTCATATAATTCCAAATTCTATTTCAACAAGAACATGCCAAATCAACCCTATACTAAACTGCCACAAACCAACTAGGTTGCAATAGCTTCTCTCGTTTCTTCATCCATATCATGACCTCCACGTCTACTGTAGTAGTTATTTCAAGCTATTACACCCTGATCAACATAGCCTTGTGGTCTTCATCTATAGCTCCCACAATAGAATTTGACCCTACTATTTGAGCCCTTATTGGATTTGTTTCAGTGATTAAATGATATATATCACATTACCTTACATGATATCTAACCCCTTGATCCCAACCAACCCAAACCTTGAGGATATATCGAGAAATCATGTTGCACATATCATCAATAGTGTGGCCATGACATAGAGTCTTGTTATTCCTTTTTTTGTCTTGTTCAGGACCTCATTGACTAGGGTACCATTCAAGTTTCAAACCCCCTTGCACATAAAAATTTGAGAATATACCAAAATACTCTTCTCAAATATCAAGGGACTAACTCCTAAAAAACCCAATCCAATCCCCAATGATAACCTATATAGGTTAAAAATTTCCAACATGATCCACCCTCACATGGTATTTTTGGCATGATAAACCTTACTGCTCATGCCCAACATTTTCTTCCTTGATATGATGCGCCAGTTGTTTCTCCCTCAACACCCTTAACTTCTCCATAGCCCTCTATCATAGCTCAATCCTTGCCATACTTACCATATAATATCATCACCATCTGTGGCATCCTCACACACTAGTTATGCAACACCCCAACTAGGCTATCGATATTCAACATTTTACAATAATATCAACCCCATCGTGAGGCAATGAATGATATTCTATGATCAATTTACCTTGAAACACATGAAACAAATGCATATTTTAACTTCGTAGGATACATACCCCATTTCCTCCAATATTCCATTAGATTTCATGACCACAAGATCACTAAACGCATAGGAGAAGGAGCCAATCCACCTCTTCACATCCAGGTAACTATCAATGATATAACCTATAAGCATGTTCTTGTTCATATTGGCTCATCCATAAGCATCATTTCTATGGCTTTCCTACATCATTTGAACATCCCACACACTCATTTTTCTACACCATCGCTTGACCTTAGAGTATTCTATGGTTCCATGTGATCTATGGTAGGCTCTATTATCTTACCTATTCGAGTCAATTTCCAAACCATCTGCATCTTATTGCATGTTATTCAAGGTGAGATGCAATATATTATCTTTATCAAAAACCTATGTATTAGAGACATGTAGTGTGTCCCTTATACCTTACACCATTGTCTTAAATATGTTTATAATGGTCTAATCCAATGTGTTTCTACCGATGGGGATATCTTCTATAGAGGAGAAAAATGGTGCACCTAGCAAAGGGAAATGAAATGCATCTATTGATCTAAGCACTAAAAAGAGACATTAATGTAAGCATGATAAAAAATAAGTAAAATAAATGGGGGTCCTATTTATATTAATCAATTTGTATAATCCATGGTTACAATGCATCCCCTTGAGGGCTCTGAATTGATACAATCATTACAAGGTTTCGAAAGGATCTAATCCTTTCAAAGACTCAATATGCGCTTCAATGCCTTCCTCGCACTCACAAATTGAAGAGTGGGTTTTTGATACCATTGCAATGATCTATATGTATTGAAAATTTTAGCTCCATCATTGAGAGAAGAAATACCTAGATATACACACAAATAACTCAAATTTATTAATAGCATGTATGGATTGAAATAAAATCAGAGATATGCATGCAATAATGAATATGAAGAGTAAAATAGATGGTGCAAAACTACTCAAAATTGCACCAAAACTTAGTATAATGCATATAATCTACTCTAGAAATGATCTATGCTAAAAAAATGAAATTGGATGCAGAGGTCATGGTCATCCTTGGGTGTTCCAATTATGACTTTTAGAAGTGAAAAGCCTAATAAAAGGTGCAAAACTACTCAAAATTGCACCAAATCCTAGTATGATGCATATATTCTAATCTAGAAATGATCTATGCTAAAATTGAGATGAAATTGTATGCAGATTCATGGCCATCCTTGGGTGTTCCAATTGTGACTATTAACCATCCCAGGTGGGGATGACCACTAAACCTAGTGGTTTTTGCCACCAATTCCTCTAGGATCTGGTTCAAACTATTCATAGAGGTGTTGTCATCATTTTTTAGTATCTGATTCACTAAAATGGGTGGGTTTTAGAATGGGTTTGCATATTTTGTATCACTTAGAAACTTCCTTCAATTGATGGATATTTCAAGAGCAAATACTTGGTTGAAAGTTTTATTTAATATCAACAACACTTCTTTGTGAAATATTACAAAAACCCCTCTTTTAATTGGGTGTATTGAATCCATTTTATATCTTAAGAGAGCACAAGGTCAAATGGGCAAGTTGGGACATGCGTAGTGAGTACCGCCATTTGTCAAAACCTTGCCATGCATTGTGCGGGAGAAACCTCTAATTTAGGCCTCCAATTTGCAGGTTGTGATGGATTTGATGCAACTTAAATATATCATTAATTAATAGGTGGGATAAATGACATAATTTAATTTCCATTTGTCCCACCCTTAACTTTTTAAGGTTCCAAAGCCATGGACATCCCACCCAAATATGATTTTTGGTGGCCATCCCTAGGTGGGACAACCATGAACTATGTTCATCTTGCGATGGGATGACCATGGATGCATGGCCCAAAACTCCCCAAAATTGGCGTAGAGCTTTCTAAAAGTTTTTAATACCACTATCTAACCCTTGAGGATTTCCTAAGGGGGCCATACAGTGCTAATAATAGTGCAGCTTGGAAATCTAATCTGATTGACGTGATTTTAGTGTCTACAAGTACCCATTTTTGGGATGCATTATGTGAAATAGAGCGCAAATAAAAAATAGGTGACTAACCCATCAACAAATTAAGGTTATTCAGTAACCTAAACAAATTTATATGCCTCTATCATGGAAGGAGCACACATTCTTGGAATCCTTGTTTTTGACATATTTGAAGGATCTGATCTTGGTATACCTTTAATCCACATTGTAAGGATAGGCTTTGGGTCTTAGGGCACTTGATCTTGGTTCTTTGTTTCCCTTATAAGTGTATTTCAGGATAAGGTTCCCAAGGCTTCAAGGATACCAAGACTTTTTTTTGTTAAATTGGTGCTAAATTATGTGTCCCAGCATGAGCTTGAAATTGTCTTTGGCAATAATTCTTTTGAATGTATTCAAGTTGCACTTTTGAGTGTTTGAATGTTGATTTTGATGATGAATTCCTAATTATGACTACCCCCTCAAGTGATGAGTCAATAAGGTAATTACCAATGATAAAATAAATGAGTTGGATGACCAATACAACTTTATTAGGGTTCCTTCAGCTTTACCCATTGTAAAATTTATCATTTTTTTAGGATTTTGATGGTTTTGTTGATACTTCATGGAAGAAAGGAAATGAATACCTAATTCTTGTGGAGTAGTCTAACTGCAATGGCCTTATTTGTGATTGAATTAGAGACTTTTCAATTCATAAATGAACAGTTTGGCTCAATATTTACCCATTGTTAACTTTATCAATTTTGTTATGTCTTTCATGGTTTTGAGGTATTTTTCTTTGCTTTTTCTTCTATTTTTTTGGTGTTTTTTGGTGGTCATCCTAGGGTGGTACTACTACAAATTTCATGGCCTTCCTAGGGTGGTACAACTATAAATTTCATGGCCATCCTAGGGTGGTATGGTCACAAAATTTATCAGGCATCCCACCCTAGGGATGCCATGCTTATTCTAGGTATTTTTAGGCCATGATTTTGAAATAAAAATATGCATTTTTTGGTTGTTTTTCTAAGCTTACTTACCCCTGCTATGTGATAAAGAGTTGGTATCAATTTTTTATGCTATTTCAAACCATTAGGGACCTACTAATATATAATGACTAGAAATGTCTTGATGTGATTGGTCTCAAGCAAGTGACACGGTTAGATCTAGTGATCAGAGATAGAGCCTACATGACTACTTTGATAGATCTATGGCATCCTCGCACCAATATATTCCACTTGTCAAATAGAAATATGATAGTGATGCTAGAGGAAATATACAATATTTTGTGTATTTTGATAGATGGGTGTCTAATTTTGTCTACTCATCAGGATCTTAGAGACATTATTTTGCAAAGGTATTTCAGATAAAATGACATGAGCCATTATGAGACTTGTCTAGCAGAGATATCCTAGTGGAGCTATGGTATGAGATAGAGGTATTGACTATGAGACATGCATTTATGATGATGCTTATCTCCAACATGTTGTTTCCAGACTCATCATGAGCTAGGTTCCTCTAGAACCTTTTGGAGTTGGAATTTTCACTGTTGGAGTGTACCATAGAAAGGCCTTTAGTGATGGTATGGAGCACTACTTTACTGGCATAGCTTTATGACAAGTTGTACAAGATATGTTGCCATGAGTGAAAAGGATTATATTGTAGCTTTATATTATAGTTGTGGGTATGGTAACACATTTTTGTGGATCGGCCATAGGGACTACCATGGATGATGCAAGCATAGATCATGGATGTGGAGATAAGATATGGTATTCTTTAATAGTAGGACCAAAAGAGGGGTTAAATCCATCCTTATGTAGGTATGATTGATAACTATGTAGATTAATTTTCATGGCTCAAGGCATAGGAGGTTACTTGGAGACAATACAAAGATTGTCTAGAATTACCTTAGGCTAAGGTGTAGCTTCCATGGGTACGGAAAGGGATATTATTAGTTGGTCGACATGGGATCGAGAGAGGGTATTATGCTTGAGTGATGTGGTAGTTTAGGCTATACTAGGGGTTGCCTAGTAATCTAGTGAAATATTGATTTCATGCAGATGAAAGGACACTTACTTGGACTATAGTGAAGGTATTTGAAGAGGAGCTAGACCCTGCAAAGGTCATATTTGATCGATATGATGTAGGGACCATAGAAGAGTATAACTCTTGGTGGATGATGCACCATTGGAAAGGGAGGTACCACTAGGAGGTGGTATATACATTGTGAGAAAGGAGGCTCATAGGGAGGTTCTATTTGAGGCTCTAGATGATGATATAGACTCCAAGGAGTGACATATGCATCACTAGATAAATTATGAGTGGATGAATAACATTAATATGGAGGGTCAATAGGATGATTATGATAAGGATGATTTTGATGAGTGGAGAGTGCATGCACAATTGGTATCACAACATACCATCATTACTGAGCCATAGGGTGAGTTGATTAGATGGAGATAAGAGTGGAGGGAGTACATAGAAGAGAGGGCTCTCCAATAGGCATAGGTGTAGACTATCAAGGAAAATATTGAGAGGTAGGAAGTAGTGATTGAGAGGTAGGTGGTAGAGTTAACATATTTTTAGTCATATATTAGAGCAAGAAGCTCAAGCCAGGGGGTATTGGGAAATTATGAGGTAGCTAGGCTATGATGGAAGGTGACATGGTTTCAAAATTTATTGGGTGACTATCAAGAACATAATTGAGAGGAGCTATCATACACAATATTTTTAGGATGAGGTAGCACGCCTTATAGGATGCTCACCAGTCCGTCCTTCTACTAGTGGGTCCCAACAGAGTAGGAGGAGTAGTATAGGGTGATCATAAATGAGGATGGGGGATCCTAGCTCCATGAGAAGATCATATAGGTCTGAGGGGAGCATATATGAGAGCTCTCGATGAGAAAAAAATGAGGATGGCAGTGAGAGTCATGGTGTCAATCTTGTGTGACCATGGATTTTGAGACTTTGTGGTTGTTTTTAGATTTTTAGGAGTGTGAGGTTTGAGGACCCACTTTATTGTAGCCTGGGTGTAGTTTTTGGATTATAATGTAGTCTTTTACCCCATACATATGTATGAGTTTTTCTATTGTCATAATGTGTTTTCTTACTACATTATTATATGTATGCAATGCTTATGTTTACTTTATTGATATTTTTATGTAAGGTTATCATGGATGCATGTATTGTAATATGATATTAGTTGATATGTACATGTGTGTATGAATAATGAAATGGATGATTTAGTAATCTATAGTGATGAATTATGAATACTATTTGACACACTATATGATATCACCATAGACTATAAAAAATTCCTCGATTCATTTTAACGTTATCATAAGATTGTGTAATGGACTGTTAAAATGTAAACTAACAAACATGTGATAAAATGATATGGAATGGAATGAATAGTAAGATGTTATAGGATGTCCTTGAGGTTTTCATGAGACTTAGACACTCTAGTGAACTAGTCAAAAGTTATATATTAACTATGTAAGACTTTTTGGCAAGGTATAAATATGCTAGGATGACCAAGATATTCAATATCCCTATGTGTGCATGTGATTTCATTGCTATAATAACACATAAAGTTACTCCAGTTCCAAACAAGAATTGTGTAGTTGATCTATACTAAATATCATTATACGAGTACCATGATCATGATTTTTGTATGTAGTTTGAATCAAACCATTAGGTAATACAAGCTACCAAAATATAGCTCATTCACAGGTTGACATTGGCCGATACAAAAGAAGGTTTATAATGTGATAGACATATCATCATGTGTAAGGATACCACTATTGCCAAGAAGGCTTGATATCACCCAACCTATTATGAGGATCATCTCATGGTTATAAAATGTTGAAAATACCAAGGATTCAAGTTCAGTACTCCCTTATTTTATATTATTTTTGAATTGCTCCAGCATTTTATCATTTTTGTTTGGTGAGAAAGGGATTTTGGTAGTGGTGAAAACCACTATTTATTTTACTTTTTTTATTTTTCTAGTGGTGAAAACCACTTTTCTTTTAGGGATTTTTTATTTTGTATTTGTTGTTCTTTGGATAATTGCCTAGAGTTGGCTTGAGGTAAGGGATTTTTATTGTGTTGCATAGGGATGGGCTTGTCCTTTTGTTAATTCTTAACATTTGTGAACCATGCACATAGGGGGGATGAGCAAGGTAAACATTTTCCTTAAGGTAGCAAGGACCACTTTGTAGTTTTCATATTTCATTGTGCAAAACTTGGATTTATTAATGTGAGAATGTATTAAGATTATGATGTACATAAGGTACAATCAAACCAGGACTCTACCTTCTAGAAATAAGGATAGCTTTCTACAAAATATGAAAATAAAACTAGATATGGTTGAGTGATCAAAAACCCTAATGACATCTTATAACATATGAATAGGTGAAGGAAAATAGACACAAATACAAAAGGTAGGGAATATGGGTGGAAATGATAATTGTAATGTAGATGGGTGTTAATAATGACTTTTAAAAAAGTTGATTTTGAACGATGGCTAGTGTACAGACCTGGTGCTAGGCATGTATGAGCAACTCTAGAATACAAAATACAATGATTGGTATGCTTAATGTAAGCGATTGTATAATGGAGTGATAGGAATGTAATGTAATGCAATATTTTTATATTTTTGTTATTTTTATAATGTTTTTGTATTTTTATTAATTGATATATATATATATATATATATATATATACACATTTGGCCAATGGTCTTAGTGGATGATATTGGGAACTTTTGGGTGACCAAATGGTTTATGGGTACCTTTGGGGCTTTTTGGGTGACCAAAGATTTTATGGAAACCTTTGAGGCATTTTGGGTGACCAAAGAATTTATGAGTACCTTTGGGGAATTTTGAGTGACAAAAGGATTTATGGGTACCTTTGGGGCTTTTTGGGTGACCAAAGGATTTATGGGTACCTTTGGGGCTTTCTAGGTGACCAAATGTTTTATGGGTACCTTTGGGGCTTTTTGGGTGACCAAAGTATTTATGAGCACCTTTGGGGCTTTTTGGGTAACCAAAGGATTTATGGGAACCTTTGGGGATTTTTAGGTGACCAAAGGATTTATGGGTACCTTTGGGGATTTTATGGTGACCAAAATATTTATTGGTGCCTTTGGGGCTTTTTGGGTGGCTAAAGGTTTTATGGGTACTTTGGGGCTCTTTTTTGTTACTAAAGGATTTATGGGTACCTTTTAGGATTTTTGGATGACCAAAGGGTTTATGGGTACCTTTGGGGATTTTTTGTGACCAAAGGGAAGGGTTATGCATAACGATGAAACTTCACCATTGGGGAAAAAAAAGCATTTTCAAAAATTCAAATTTGCAAAATTTTTGGGACCCGGACATCGGCCATTTAGCTAGAATTTTTGAAAAAAAATAAATTTTAGGTGTCGGTTAGCCGTCCTTTGATGAGAGTATCATAAATATTTTGAAAAATTTGCAAGTAATCCCGCCTAAATAAAGTATTCTTTTTGCCCTAAAATTTTAAAATTTCTAAATTATCTCGCCAAACTCACCAAGTATACCTTTATATGTAATCAACACCTCAGGGATACAAATTCATTTTTGGACCATGTTCTACACTCGATGAATATATCGACCTAGTTCATGTAATCGTCCAACACCAACTATATATCTTCTTGATACCACAATTTCGGAAATAGCCGAAACCTTGTTCCACAACTAACTAAAACCCTATTCTACAACTGGCAGCATCAGATGGAACCATGTTATAGATGGACCTATGATGCAACCAACTGGAACCATTTCTATAGAAAATCGTGTGCATTTTTCCAAATGTAATTTACACCCGAGTTGCATCATGATGTAGTTTTGCACCTGGGTTGCATCAAGATCCAGTTTTGCATCCAGGTTTCATCAGGATCCAGTTTTACATCCAGGTTGCATCAGGATCCAGTTTTGCACCTGGTAGGATCCAATTTTGCACTTGGGTTGCATCAGGATCTAGTTTTACACCCAGGTTGCATCATGATCTAGTTTTACACCTAGGTTACATCAAGAACTAGTTTTTCTCTTGGTAGGATCTAGTTTTGCACCCGAGTTGCATTAGAATCCAGTTTTGCACCCGATAGGATCCAATTTTACACCCGACAAGATCTAGTTCAAAACCCAGCAGGATCCAATTTTACACCTAGTAGGATCCAATTTTGCACCCGATAGGATCCAGTTTTGCACCCAGTAGGATCTAGTTTTATACCCAACATGATCCAGTTTTGCACCTAGTAGGATCTAGTTTTGCACCTGATAGGATCCAATTTTGCACCCTATAGGATCCAGTTTTATACCAGGCAGGATCCAGTTTTGCACCCAGGTTGCATCAGGATTCATTTTTGCACCCAAGTTACATCACGATCCAGTTTTACACCAAGGTTGCATTAAGATCCATTTTTGCACCTAGGTTGCATCAGGATCCAGTTTTGCACCTAGTTGGGGAGGGTTGGGCCGAGTGTAAAAATCCAACCCAACCCTCCCTCGAATGCATTTTTTGTACAAGACCCCCCAGATATAGTTTTGCATCTAAGCCTTCCTCGGATGTATTTCTACACCTAGCTATCTCGAATACAGAAATGCACCTAGCATTCCATCGGATGCAATTTTGCACCCAACCCTCCCTCGGATGCATATCTGATGGTAGTTTGGTGTTGTTTAATATTTTTTCCAATATCAACAAAAATTTGCCAATTTTTTCTAATTTTTGGTGAAAATTTAAGGTATTTCACCATGTCTTCTAACATGAAGTTTCTCGGGATTCATCGGGTTTTTGAAACAGATACACCATTTTTTTACAAATACATTTTGGTTCTGGCCCCTTATGCATAACCCTTCCAAAGGGTTTATGGGTACCTTTGGGGATTTTAGGGTGACCAAAGGGTTTATGGATACCTTTGGGAATTTTTTGGTGACCAAAGTATTTATAGGTACCTTTGGGGGTTTTTGGTGACCAAAGGATTTATTGGTATCTTTGGGGATTTTTTGGTGATCAAAGGATTTATAGATACATTTGGGGCTTTTTTTTAACTCAAGGATTTATGGGTACCTTTGGGGATTTTTGGATGACCAAAGGATTTATAGGTACCTTTAAGGCTTTTTTGTTACCAAAGGATTTATGGATATCTTTGGGGATTTTTGGATGACCAAAGGGTAATGTATACCTTTGGGGATTTTTGGGTGACCAAAGGATATACATGTGCATTTGGGAATTTTTGGTGATAAAATAAGTTATGGGTACCTTTAGGGCTTTTTGGGTGATCGAAGGATTTATAGGTATATTTGGGGCTTTTTGGGTGATCGAAGGATTTATAGGTATATTTGGGGCTTTTTGGTGATCAAAGGATTTATGGGTACCTTTGGGGATTTTTGGGTGACCAAAGGATTTATAGGTACCTTTTGGGATTTTTGGTGACCAAAGGATTTATGGGTATATTTGGGGCTTTTTGGGTGACCAAAGGGTTTATGGATACCTTTGGGGATTTTTGGGTGACAAAATATTTGATGGATACCTTTGGGGATTTTTGGGTGACCAAAGGGTTTATGGATACCTTTGGGGCTTTTGGGTGACCAAAGGGTCTATGGGTACCTTTTTAAATCATATCTATGGAGGTATGGATGGATGATCATCATTGGATGGGTGGTTGGGTCTATTGATAAGAGGTTGTCACAAGACTTATGGAGGTGGTTGTAGTGGAGGTGGAATGATGAAATGTGGTCGATGTGGAAGGTGGAAAGCATGCTCCTCAAGTGGCAAAAGCTATCACTAGATAGGATGTTGTAATGAGAACACACGTATATGGAACTATTCTTCATAATTCAATAGGATGATCTATTTGTATTATTCATCTAAACTAGGGAAGTTAATAGGCACTACACCATAGTCTAATTCATCATCCATTGTCCATTCATAAGGAGGACCTTGATCCTCTTCCTCATTGTCACATGGAAGAGTATGCAAACCTTCACCTTATTCATATGATCCAATAAAATTATGATATATCTCTTGATCTATCATATTTGTAGGAAATAACCACACAAAGAGTGGACATTATTAGTATTAGCATAAGTATCATATGCAAGATCATCCCTATAATTTAGACCTAGGTTCTCTAAATTATTTGTGAGAATGTCAAGAGGCATAGGCTTGTTGTGTCCTAAGACAAATTTATCATATAGTATTTAATATTGCAGTTGGAAAGGAATGCAAGTACCTTATTTGTACAACCCCAAACAATAGCCATGCCAATGGCAAAAATGGAGATATCACATGGCATAGTTGATATTGGACATATAATTGATGCCTCAAAAGGGTTCTTCATCCTCTTCTTGTTGAGGATATGGTTTTGTGTCATATTAAATAGCCCATATATTAAGTTCATTTGATTGGGAGGTATGCTTAGAGGTATGATGGTACCTATGGGAAGGTCAGGTCATCCCATATTCTATATTGTCTCAATGGCTAGAACTATTGTAATATTCCTTACTAAGTATTCTCCTAAACTTGTAGTAGCAAGATGGATTGTGACCTATGATGGTGAGGATGGAGGAGATGAAAATGAAGTTTGAGTTGAATCAATGCTTGCCTCATGAGGTGGTTCCTCATTTGCTATACTAGGAATTTCTTCTATGGAAATGGTAGAGATGTTTAGAGGGATATCGTCAATAGGTCTCTTTGATATGTTCCTTTGTAGAGGATTTTATGATGATGAAGGTGTATTGAAGGTTCTAATGATGAGTATAGTATAGAAAAATATTGTAATGGATCAATGGAAGGTGATAATGAACGATTCAAACCTTGAATGGATATATTTGGTTGAAATTCCAAATGAGTTGATGGCATGGTCAACTCATGGATGTGGTACACCAAGTTGTAGTATTTTAAGGGCTCAAGGTCTATGAAGATAACATGTACTTGCCCTTCATGAGTGTAATTCAAATATTTATGAGCTATGAATGGTATGCACTTCATATCCCTAATCCATGGTCTACCCAACAAGATATTATAGGCTATTTCACCCTCTAATATGTGAAACAACATTCGTATAATTTTGCATCCCACTTAAATAGATAAGAATATAGTTCTAATCATTGAGAATAGAGTATCATTGAATGCTCAAAGGGTATATGTGGATGAAATAATGTGGGATGTTGGAATACCTAGATGTTGGATAACATTTGTGGTGATGATATTTCTTGAAGAACTAGTATCAATTAAAACTATTTTGTAAGATGTTCCATTTACACACACAATGATGTGTAAGGGAGAATCAAATGCATCATTTGATATTGGTTTGATTTCATGTTCATGAAACGTGATTATTGGATATTTGCACTACCGAACATACCCACAAAATTGATAAATGAGTTAGACTCCTGAGGTTGTAGTTAAATCAACTTAAGGATCTCCATAAGAGCTTCTCGATGGAGACTATTGGATAAGCTCATAGATAGAGAGTTAGTTTGATGTTATTTGCAAGATTTGAGCAAGCTTAATCTTTATGGTGAACACTATATGAGGTGGAGGGCCTTGCATTGTAGGTGGTGGAGGTTATGACATGGATGTAATGTCATTTGAAGTTGTGGGTGGTGTAACTTGATTTGGATAATGCCTATTCATTTTCATGATGCTAACCATCCTGATGAACCCTTGTTGAGTGCATGTCGCATGGACCTCGTTTACCTATTTTTCTTGATTTTACTGCACCTCATGAGTGGTAAATGGGTCTTTAAAGACATCCATTTATTTATTATTTATTGCAAGAGGGTTATCAACTTGAATATCATTCATCTTAATCATGTCTTGTACTAGGTTTTTAAACCCATAGAACATTTGTACATCATGCCCATTCTACCTATGGTACTTACAACATAGATATCCACAAAATCCCATGGAATTTGGTCCATTCAGATCCATATACCAAATTTTTGATAGAGTAATTTCTTTGGCCTCATAGAGACGATTCAATAGTGAATCCATAGACTCAGTGAAGGGCATAAATTGTCACTTAGTATGATGATGGTTTTGTCCTTCATTCATCTTAGTGTTGTTATTATAGTTTGTATAAGGAGGTTGGGCCTGATAGTTTACCTTCTAATGTGGTATTGGTTGCACAAGCCTTGGAATGCTAATGGAAACTTGATTAATTGCTATCAGCTTTGGTTGTATCAAATTGCCTTTTTTATTCTTATTCCACTCTTTTTTATAGTGTTTTGTGATTTTTCCTATTGAATTTTTATTTCTTTGATTGTTCTAGCCTATGCTAGAGCATATTAAAGAGATTGGTATTGTTGGAGTTGTAGAAATAATGAAATTGGCTTTAAATAAATCTTAGAAAACATGTGAGTCAACTTAGAAACTAGTAATAGGTATGTTAGCTTAGTGAGAAATGTTTACCACCTATTACCATTATCTATGATTGACTCATCATCATATTGCTTCAACTTCATGAGGTCTATCAAGTCACATTTCACTTAGTGTTAAAAGCAAAACATTCCAAGAATGCATCCACAAATTATTCAAATCCATGGATGTTGTACCTTGTAAGTTGATTGTACCACTCTACAATTAGCCCAAAGATGGTAATCATAAATATTCTTAGAAGTAAGTCATCATTATACTAGATACAAAAGCATTGATTCATAAACCTAGTAACATGCTCCTGTGCATATTTATCTCCTTTGAATCTCTCTAGCTTGGGCATTTTGAAATTCTATGGGTATGGAGGGGAAGGTATTTATGGGTGAAGCAATTGACTACAATATTGGTACAAAGTGGTATTTTGAAGCTTGGACCTAGAGATCTTGTTTTCTATCATTTCCATACATTCAAGCGATGATTTATACACATTAGAGGATTTTATCTCCTCTTATTTGCTTTGGCCCCACAATGGAGAGTAAGGAATATCAAGCATATGATGTGGTGGTTGATTGTCATCAACTATAACTCCATAAGGTGCTTCTAGATATTATTATTATTGTTCAATATAATCATTGGCTAAGTAAGGAACAAACATCTATGGAAGTGATCTATATTTGGCCTTGGAGGTAAGTCTTGATTATGCCTAGGAGGTAGAGGAGGCAACATATGGTTAGGCCTAGGAAGCCTATTTTTATTAAATGTAGTTTTCCTCTGGTGAACCCTTATCTATGAGTACTTGGGCTAGGGACCCCATTACTTAAGTTCTATTGAAATATCTCATGGGTTTACTATTCAATTATTTGCTTTTCTAACTGATGTTTGTGATCCAAGTGTTGTTTATCCAGCTAAAGATGATTGAATTGATCTTTGTGGTTAGCATATATTTTAACAACTTGATTTATTTTATCAATCATACAAGGTCTATTAGCCCTAGCACTATTTCCATGTAGCATACCTTGTATAGAAAGATCTGAAAGATCAACTATGAGCTTCCATTGGTTGAAAGAGGTCATGTTCACTTGATGCTCAGACCTAAAAAAATATTCTTTAAACTCATCTAGCATAGAAGCACATTGTGCTTGCATGGAATAATTAAATTGAGGATAATCAATACTCTCCTCACATATTCCTTCATCAATGAGTAAGGGAAGGGCTGAATTTTCTAACTTAGGGTGATGAGTATCATACTCATATTGGTTCTTATGTCATTGAGACCTATTACGGTGGTTTAAGGGTGTAGTTTGATTATTTTACCATGCTCATGGTGTGTAATATTGATCTTGAATGTAGGTATGCAAGGTAGACCAAGCAGGCACGCATATGCATGGTATTGCTCTATTATTTTGTACCTCAATGTGTAGTTGTTGTTCTTGATGGAAGGTGTGTGAAGTGTTTATATGTGGAAAGTATATTCCCTAATTAGGACTAAGAAATTTAGGGGTGTCTTGCATAGGGTTCCCTTGTAGGTTAGGTTCCTGATTTGAAATTCTAGGACTTGGGTGAGTAGGAGGCCACAAAGGAGGTATAATCATATCCTTAGGGTCAAATCAGATATGGTCTATGTCTCCTTGCCTACTCTTTGTAGCATCAACCCTTGAATGGGCTTGGTTACAAGTGTATACCATAGCTACTTTATTCCAAACCCTATATGATTATATATTTTACTAATTTTAATGATTCAACATACAAGAATGGAAACATATAATAATACAAGTTTTCATCTCTTTTAAAAATTTTATGTGTTCCCTAAAATTGTTTGATGTATTTTTTATTTGTTATTTGCAAAGAGATCTCTTTTCACATGATTTGCTTTTGTTGGATGATATTCTCAATGTTAAAATACTTTCACCTATACACTCGCACACACCAAAATATGGAAATGAATCCCATATCTAATGAGCTAGCATAGGTCCTACTAGTCCTCACCTAACACATTGTGGTTAGAAATACACCCTTTAGAGAGGAATTCATGTTATTTTCCATGGATAGGATAGTTCTTCGAGCCAACATTTTCCACAAATGGGTTTGAAAATCATAATATTTAATCCAAAAAGGTGGTTATTAAATCCACCATTGGTCTTGATCAAGTGTTTGGTATAAATTCCAACTCCCTGATGTTTAATGTAAGATGTGGTGTGTGTGGTTCCATTTATACTTACAAAAAAGTAAAACCAAATAGCACTCAATGATAACTTCACTAAATGCAAAATAACATTTCACTTTTAGAAGTATTGAATAAATGATGGAACCTAAAAAATGCATACCCTATATGTCAACCTAACTTTTATGTAGGTTGCAAGCAATAAAACCACACAAATGCATTCCTACTTGGTTATTTTCCTATTTTTTTCTTCTTTTTGTTGTTTTTAAGATTAAAAAATATAAAAATCTACTTTTCAAGCAAATAAGAGAAAGACACAAAATCTAAATCTAACTTTTCTTAAATAGTAAGAATGCTAAATAAGGTCAAGATACTCATCTTGATGCCTAAGTTTGCTATTGTTTCTGTCAATTTAAGCTACAAGCTCCCTGTTTGGTGGTCATCCTAGGGTGTGATGGTTGCCAATTTGGGGGCCATCCTTGGGTGGGATGACTACTGTGGTTGTCCTTGAGTGTTATAATTATACAGAAGGGGTTATTTTAGGCCAGAACAACCAAATAGAGGTAAAATCCAAGTTAAAACTTACCTAAATCAAATAGTACAAGGGTCCCACCGTGATCACCACTATAGAGGATAAAAATGATGCACCTAGCAAATGGAAATGAAATGCATCTATTTATCTAAGCACTAAAAAGAGATTTTAATATAAGCATGATAATAAATAAGTAAAATAAATGGGGGTCCTCTTTATATTAATGAAATTGTAGAATCTATGGTTACAATGCATCCCTTTGAGGGCTCTAAATTTATACAATCATTACAAGGTGTTGAAAGGATATAATCATTTCAAATACTCAATATGTGCTTCAATGCCTTCCTCGCACTCATAAAATGAAGAGTGGATTTTCAATATTGCTATGATGATCTATATGTATTCAAACTTGTAGCTTCTTCTTTGTGTGCTAAAATAGTTGGATCTATACACAAAGAACTAAAATTAGAGATATGCATGCAATAATGAATATGAAGAGTGAAATAGATGATGCAAAACTACTCAATATTGCACCAAAGGTTAGTATAATGCATATAATCTACTCTAGAATTAATCTATGCTAAAATAGAAATAAAATTGTATGCATAGATCATGGCCATCCCTAGGTGTTCCAATTGTGATTGTTAAAATTGAAAAGCATAAGAAAAGGTGAAAAACTACTTAAAATTTTACCAAATTCTAGTATGATGCATATATTCTAATCTAGAAATGATATATGCTAAAATTGAGATGAAATTGTATGCAGATTCATGGTTGTGTCTGGTGTTTTAATTATGACTGTTAACCATCCTTGGTGGGGATGACCACTAAACCTGGTGGTTTTTAACACCAATTACTTTGGAATCTAGTATAAACTATTCCTAGGGGTGTTTTCATCAAATCTTGACATCTAATTCATTAAAATGGATGAGTTTTGGAATGGGTTTGCGTATTTGGGATCACTTAGAAACCTCATTAAATTTATGGATATTTCAAGAGCAATTACTTGGTTGAAATTTTATTGAATCTCAATAGCACTTTTTTGTAAAATATTGCAAAAACTCCTCTTTGAATTTGGTGGATTGAATTCATTTTATAGATCAAGGGAGCACAAGCTCAAATTGGCAAGTTAGAGTATGCGATGCAAGTGTCACCATTTGTCAAAACCTTGACATGCATTGGGTGGGAGAAATCTCCAATTTAGACATCCAATTTGTAGGTTGTGATGGATTTGATGTGCCCTAAATCTATCATAAATCAATGGGTAGGATAAATGGTAGAATTTTATTGCCATTTGTACCACCCTTGACTTTTTAAAGGTCCCAATCCATGGTCATCCCACCCAAATACGGTTGTTGGTGGTCATACATGGTTGGGATGACCATGAACTATGGCCATCCTAGGGTGGACCATCCACAGTTACATGGCCCAAAACTTCCCAAAAGTGGGGTAGAACTTCCCAGAAGTGTTTAGTACCACTATATAACCCATAAGGGTTTCTCAAGGGGGCTATATGGTTCTAATAAGAGTGCATATTAGCAGTCTAATCAGATTGACACAATTTTAGTATCTACACCTTCAAATTCATCAACATCATATACCTTCCTCCAAGACCCTCATCATCCTTCACTTAGGTCCTCCCCATTCCTTCTTCTCACTCATCAGGAGCATCTACATATCCTTCAACACCAATATTATCCCCAAAATAATCATCACCTAGTAAAAAAAATTTATTCTATAGCCATTCCTCTCTCACCACTTTCCTGATGGCCTTCCCCTCCTTCTCAACCATCTTCTTCTATGAATTATATTCCTAGGTTTCCCCTTTGTTGACCACAAACATCATCAACTCATATCCCATATCACCCATATTATTCCAATGAACCTCTTCTCCTTCCCACTCCTTAAAAACTACCACTCACTTTTCATCAATGACCATGACCTTTCACATCTTCGTGTGAATCAATACCTACTCCTAATCCCCTACCACACAATTCCCACATGTGAACCACTCCATTCCAACTATCATAGTTAAATTCTATGATTGGAAATAGTGAGATTCCCACTTAGATGTTGAATTACTTAAATCTACACCTTCCATCATTCATAATTTCTAGTTGGCATCATCCTCCTCATATTCCAATTTTCCACCTCAATACCCAACACACACGATGCCTCGAGTGCCAATTTTTATGACAAACATAGAATTCAATGACTACAATATTTGGGATTTTCATTGAAAGCACGAGGATACGAAAACAAAAAATGAGAATGCCAAGTATGATGCTTTTAAAACCAAACTTAACGCTAATAGCCTATATATTTAAAAATGCATAAGAAGGAAAGAACATAGACAAATCGACACAAGATAAAAGCAATATGAAATATGTCTCCTTCCTTTTTAAGGGATAAGAGCATTAAATATGTTTCTTATCACATCCATGGATAGCAATCCTTCTTCTACGTGCCCACATGTAAGATGGGCGGACCAAAATGTTGCCGCCACTTGTGTATATGAATTTTGACTCCTTACTGCTCCTTTGATGTCAAATACCTGCATTCAAGGAAACATAAAATATTAGTAGCACCTGCAGATAGAATAGAACATGTGTTTCCCAAGTCCTACTGATAGTGTATGCATGAAAATATTAAACTGATAACCAAATAATATCATAAGGACCTAAGAATTTGATAGAAGCATGAATATGTTACTAGAAATCCACTACAAAAAGAACAATTAATAAATTCCTCATAGATTTGTATTCGCTTTGGGTCGGGACAAATAAATATGCAATAATTTGTCATAAAGAACCCTCTTCAATGTCCTATCCAGGAAGCTCCAAATGACCTGCAAAGTTGGTGTTAGCTAATTGGGGGTGTTTTGGGATGACCCAGATGGTCAGATTTCTCCAATTTGGCCTCTATCACCTATATTTTGATGATGCCATCTCCAAGTTAGTAAAAGCGGGAAATAATAAAAGCATACTCAAAACTTGTCAAAATGAAGTGAAATTTAAACTACAGCCTATTTGAATAACCTAGAATCATATGCAAAAGAAAAATTAGAGAAATCTGCCACAAATTTCTAAACACTCCGGGGTGGGGCATTTAGGACTACGATAGTTTGGGGGACGCCTGCCATTTGGGACTCTGTTTCGGCACCAATCCACTTGGTATGGGTCCAAAACCTCTTATGGGGTGTTGTCGAAAAATTTTGTGGGATATTGTGGCCAAATTTTTGGGTTTGGGCTTCGGATTTGCGCTTCCAATAACCACCCTATGACCTCCCTTCAACAAGAGATCAAGGATGTGAAAGGCGCAAAATCAAAAGGTATGTGTGTGGATGTAAAATGGTAGCACTTCATTGCTCAAAATGCTACCTCTCTCTCTATATTTTGGGTGAGAAGACTCACCAATTTATAGACCTAGGGTCTCTCTATTTGAATGTGCATGTGAGGGCACCACTTGAGTTGCATGTCCTATTTTAAGAAAAATATTATTCCCTGATTTAGAGTCTCCTTGCATGAGGCCTCCAAAAATCAAATACATACACGACTAAAGTCTCTCTCCTTGATTTGAAGCCATTCCTCGCAATTGCATGGCCTGAAGCTGCAGCTAACTAGCGGACCTATCAAGGTTTGACTTTTTTTTCCAGTCAAACCTTCTATTCGCATCACCCTAGGGTGAATGCTGATAATCATCCCTAGGTGGGATGAACACCAGTTTGTATTCGTCCCAAGGTGGGACGAGTAGGGAGCAAGGTGCCAAAAAGGTGCCAAATTGACCCTTGACCTTCCAAACTACTTTTGGGAGTGGTTAGGACCATTGTTTAACCTTTGGGGGCTGCCCTAGGGGCTGTGTGTGTCAACGCGATCAGCTCTTGTTGTCACATAATCGTATTGGTGTTTTTTTGGTGTCTACAGATGCCCCTTTTTGGGAAGCACTATGCAAGGCATAGTGCTGAGGAAAAATAGATAACCAAAGCACTAATTATTAGGGTTTCTCAATAACCTAACCAACTTTTGATGCCCCAAGTATGGAAAGGGCACACATTCTTGAATCCTTGCTTCTGATGAGCAAAGGAGCTTAATTCAAGTGTTAACCTTTTTCGATGAGGTGTTATTTGAGCTTGGACATTGATCAGTCATGAATAGGCAAAGGGTGCAACCTTTTGTCTATGGGAACACTAAGTTCATGATTCACGAATGCTAAGTATTTGATCAGCTTGTGATTATGGCTTATTTTCTGCCCCAAGTAGGGGCATGATTGTCTTTGTCAATGATCCTTTGAATGTGTGTAATTTCCTTGATTGGGTGTGTTGTTGTTGATTGGTGACTATGTGTGACTACCCCCTCAAGTGACGAATTGATGAGGGAATGACAAACACGAGAAAATTGATGAGTCACTTGATCCAAGATGACTTAGGTAATGGTGCCTTCAGTTTTTACCATTGAATGTGCAAGCAGTTTCTGAACATTCTGACATGTTTTTGGTGGGTTTGAACCCATTTTGTGATGCATGTTGGAGCTGAAATTGGCAAAAATCCGTCTTCCCATGGATCAGTCCAGCTATGGTAGCCTTCATAGGGAGTAGGATAGTGATAATTTAAGACTCCAACATCTGTGTTGGATGCCAATAATGATAGGCGCAAAGGCGCCTTCATTCGACAATGTTATTGCTATTTTTGGTTGGGTTTTGACCCTTTTGGTGACGTCGTTTGGGGATGAAATTCTCAAAAATCCATCCTCCCGTGGAGCGGTCCGGCTATGGTAGCCTTCTTAGGGAATAGGTGAGTGAGGATTTTTGACCTTGAAATTTGTTTTGCATGCCCGTAATGTCAAGTGCAAAAGCACTCTCATTGGATAGTTTTATTGCTTGTTTTTGGTGCATTTTGTGCAGTTTTTTTGGTGTTTTGAAATTTTTGCTCTGTATTTGTTCTTGGGTGGGATGAATACCAATTTTGTAATGCATGTGGTATTATGAATGTGATGTGTCTAATTATATGAAGTATGCATATGGAATGAATGAAATGAGTTGTTTATAACTTCATCGATGGCACCATGGACTGTACAAGATTTACTGGCTTGCGGTACTGATGGGATGGCTTTGTGGAATGACCTTGCATGTGATAACTTTGTTTTTGTATTTTTCATATTTTTTGATGACGATGTACGTAGTGAAATGTACCAGTTGTTTTAAAATGTAGTTAATATTTTTTGAGATGTAGATATTTTAACTAACTAGCCAAGATTGTACATTTATCTCGCAAGACTTGGTAACAAGGTATAAATCCAACTTGAGTTTAACCAGGTTATTTCACATCCCTGTGTGTGCAATTGAGTTCATTTATGTGGTATTTTTTAGGATACCACTAGTGCCAGATAGGCTATAAACCAAACCTGTACTGAGTATCACCTAATTAGCTCCACTAACTCCATTGTTGTATTTAGCAAGAATAATCCACGGGACAATCTAAGGTACCATAAGCTAGCTCATCCACATGCAAAACATTGGTCTGCTCACATGCAAAGCTAATGTGATAGACATATCATCATGTGTGTAGGATACCGCCATTGCTAGGTAGGCTATCCACCAAACCTGTAATGAGGATCACCTAGACTGTTTTTGAATGCTGAGAATTCCAGGGGATTCAAGTTCAGGCTTTTTATTTGCTCAATGTGTTAGGATATTTGCTCGTATACATAGTGATGAAAATCAATGTTTATTTTTCTCTTTTGTTTTTCTTTTTGAGCAAGGATTTTGAATAGTGGTGAGAACCACTGTGATTTTATTTTGCATTTGAGGTTGCAAAGTTAAGCTTGTAACTTTGTGGCTTGTGAAGGACATTGATCCTTTTGGCCTAGGGGATGACTACCCATCCTATTTAGGGATGTGTAGTACAAATCCTTACGACTTTGGAGACCAAAGGGTATTAGGGAGAGTATGAAGTAAAGGCATTGATCTTTGAGGCCTTGGGGATGACTACCCATCCTTTTTGAGGGCGTGTAGTACGAATCCTTATGACTTTGGAGACTAAAGGTGATTGGAGATGTTCGTGATGATGGCATGTGGATATTATGTTTTTGAATGGTCATTGATCCTTTTAGGCCTTAAGGATAACTACCCATCCTTGGTAGGGACGTGTAGTATGAATCCTTAAAACCTTAGGGACCAATGGTAATTGGGATTTTTGTTAGTGGTGAATACCACTGTTGAGTAGGGAGAATGGATGGGGAAGAGTTTGTCCTTTGATCAATTCTCAGCATTCTTGAACCATTCACACAGGGGGATGAACAGGATAATCTTTCACCGATGGTACCCTAGACTGTTTTGTAGTTTTCATCTTCTGTTCACACAAATTGGGAATTATTTTGTGTTTTAACTTGTGTAGGGATGTTACGTAACGAGGCATGATCCAAGTAAAACTTTCCCTTGTAAAATCCGTTTAACTTTGTATAGTTTTTGGCTAGAAATTTAAAGACAGCTGAATGACGAAAACCCTATATACATTAGGAAACAACTGACTTTGCTAAAAATGGGGATTGTGTTATTCTGGATGTATGTGTGGATAAAATGTATGGAATGTGGAAAATGAATGAATTACCTAACAATTACAGTCTATGGTGCTTTTGACATGTATAACCAGCAAATATGCAATGTATGGATGCGATGCCTAATGCAACCTATATTTTTGTATTTTGATTTTTATGAGTGTGCATGGAATGGAGATGCATTTTTTTTGTTATTTTGATGATTTTATTGTTTTTTTTTGTTTGTGAATATTTATTTTGACGAAGCGGTTATGATAACCCTTGGAGCTTTTATTTCGACCAAAGAGTTTATGGATACCTTTGGGACATTTTTAGGGTTGACCAAGCGATTGTGGGAATCCTTGGAGCTTTTGGTTTGACCAAAGGGTTTATAGATACCTTTGGGGAATTTTGGTTTGACCAAGCAATTTGTGAGAATCCTTGGAGCTTTTGGCTGGACTATGACTCTCTAGATGTGGAATGGCCTCAAATGACTGATGTTCAAGGGTTCTAGTTCCTTGATTCCTTCAAGAGAGGCGAGCCGATATGTTCCAAGTCCTATTTTACTATCAATAACATAAGGACCTAACCAGTTTGCCATGAATTTGTCCCTTATATGGGATGAAAAATTAGAATTATGCTGGTTCTCTTTTAATACCAAGTCACCAACCTGAAAGTCCCGTAGGTGAACCTTCATGTTATATGCTCTCTTAAGTAGCTCTTGATAGATACACAAATCCTTGAGAGCATTGACACATCATTCATCAAGCAATGTCAGTTGGTCTAACCGGTCTTGCCTTGTAGTGTCATCATCGATGAAATCTTGCACTGAAATGCGTAGGGAAGGGATTTCCAACTCAAGAGGCATGACTGCCTCAGAGCCATACACCAACAAAAATGGAGTTGCCCCAGTGGGCATTCGAATGCTAGTGCGATAAGCCCATAGGGAAAGCAAGATTTGAATGTGCCAATCCTTATGATTATCTACGACGGATGGCGACTAGCATTTTGTTTGACGCCTCTGCTGGCCCCTTTGCCTGTGGATAATAGGGTATTGAAAAACTTTGCTGAATTTTATACTTTATGGTCAAAGCACATACGTCTTTGTTCTTAAATGACATCCCCTTATTTGAGAGGATCTTGGATGGAATACCAAAATGACATGATGTTATGCAAAATAAAATCTGTAATGTGGGGTCCAGTCGTAGAGGTTAGCTAAAATGCTTCCACCCACTTGGTGAAGTACTCGGTGGCCGTTATAATGAATGTGTGATGACCCGACAATGCAGGGGAGATATTTCTTTTTAGATCAAAGCCCCACTACAAAAAAGGCCAAGCCAATTGGATCGATTGCAAGGCCTAAGAAGGTACGTGTGTCAAATTGGCATGGTGTTGACACTTTATGCACTTCTTTACATACGCGCAACAATCTTGCTCTAAATATGGCCAATAATAGCCCATGCAGAGAATGTGCTTTGCGATGGCCATACCACTGAAGTGGCCATCGCATGTACCATCGTGGGCTTGGGTGATCACCCAAGTAGACTCTTGTTGGTCCAAGCAATGGAGGAGGATTCCTTCATAGCTCTGATGATACAAAATGTCTCCTAACAAGACATGTTTTGCCACTTTCTATTTAAATTCTCGTTTTGTGGCTTGTGTCAATCCAAGTGGGAGGTTACCCAACTTAAGGTAATCCCTTATGGGTGTGTACCAATCCTGCTAATCAAAAACCTCAATGGTATGAATGGCCAATCCCTCTTGAATTTCATCCCTAGCAAAAGCAGAATGGGAAAGAACTTGTAAAAGTAGCGTTGTGTTGCTATTAAGAGGGGTAGGGGAGAACAAGGACCCCTAGTTGGCTTGAGTCAAACAATATTGGATGCGAGAAAAACTATCTTGAGATGGTTCAATCTGGATCAAGTGGATTCTTGGCATGAGGTCAGAGCTTGCACACTCCATCACAAACTGTGATAATGTTTTGACTTGAATGGTTTTCATTTCACTAGAAGGGTCTTGCAGGATTAATGACCCCAAGGAGGCCATAGTATCCGCAAAATGATTTGATGATCGAGGGAGTGCCTCGATGTCATACCATTCAAGTTGTGCCATGAATTTATCCACAAGGGCTTTATAGGCCTACAAAACTGGGCATTTACATTGGAATACCCCCTTTATTTGATTGACAATTAACATCAAATCACCAAAGATGTTTAAATGTTTGATGTTCATGGTGACTGTTGTTTGAAGACCTATGAGCAAGGCTTTGTATTTTGTGTTGTTGTTGGTGCACAGGAAGTCTAATTTAAATGATGGAGGCATTAGAACCCCTTACGATGTGAAGAATACAATTCTTGCACCACCTCCTTGCTCACATTTTGAACCATCGAAGAATAGGGTCGTGTTAGCCTGTGACTCAGGCTCAGTAGAATATGGCAATTCTAAAACATGAAAGACCCCATCATCTGGTAGTTCTATGGTCAGAGGCTGATCGTCTTCAAAAGGAGCCTCTGCTAGTTTATCGGTGATGACTTGACCTTTTATGGATTTTTGTCCAATGAATTCTATGTCAAACTCCGTCAACAACATGATCCATTTCACCGTGCGACTACTATGATAAGTATGACTCATCATTTATCACAATGGATTCTCCTTAGACACAACATATTTATTGTTGTTCAACATGTAATGGCATAAATTTTTGGTTGCAAACACCACTGCCAAGCATATCTTCTCAACGTATGCATAGTTAAGTTCATAACTGACCAGGGTGCGGCTAAGATAGTAAGTAGCCTATTCTTTGTGAAATTCATTTTTCTAGGACAACATGGTGCCCAATGCCACCTCAATAGCTGAGATGTATAAGTAGAACAACACTCCTAGTCTAGGTGGTGCTAATACTGGCGGTGAAGCCAAGTATTGTTTAATATCGTCAAAGGCTGACTAGCACTCGTCATACTAGTGAAATGCTACCCCCTTGTGTAATAATTTGTTCATGGGTTGGCACTTGTCAGATAGTTGCGCTATGAAGCACTTGATCGAAATGACCTTTCCCTACAGACTTATGAGCTCCTTGATGGTAGTTGGGGGAAGCATTTCAAGGATTGCCTTAAATTTATGTGGGTCTACCTCGATTCCTCATTTGGAGACTATGTAACCCAAGAGCTTTCTAGATGTGACACAAAATATGCACTTATTTGGGTTTAGTATGACTTTATGTTCTATGAGGTGATCAAGGATCGTGCGTAAGTCATCGAGATGATCTGGGTGCAAAAGAGATTTGGCCAAAAAATCATCCATGTAATCTTCCAAAGTTTTGTGCATGTGATCATGGAAGATGTACATCATGGCACATTGGTAGGTGGTGCCAACATTTTTAAGGCCAAAGGGCATGACCTTATAACAAAATGTCACCCAAGGTGTTTTGAACACCATTTTTAGTTGATCCTTAGGATTAATACAAAATTGATTATATCCTAAGAAACCATCGATGAGGGAGAGCATTTCATGGCCCACGGTAGTGTCTACCAATGCGTCAATTCTTGGCAAGGGAAAATCATCCTTATGACTCACTTTTTTTATATCTCAAAAATCGATTCATATGCGAATCCTCCCATCAGGATTTTTGACGGGCACCATGTTAGACAACCATGGTGGGTAATCCATGCAGATGAAAAACTATGTATCCAACAGATTTTGTAGCTCATATTTGACCATTAGGGCTACTGTTGTATGCATCTTACGTAGTTTTTGCTTTACTGGCTTGACTGTCAGAACAACTGTTAGATTATGCATGACTAGTTGCGGGTCTAGCCATGGCATGTCTTTGTATGACCATGCAAAAACCTCCTTCTTCTCTTTGAGAAGGGTAATGTAGTCGGCTTGCTCTTTGGGGAAAATACTTACCCCCAACTTGATGATTTGCAAATTCATTGGATTTAAGCCGATGTCTACGTCAGTCGTCTCCTCGATCGACATGTGGGACCCATCCTCCAACTGGTGTGGAGTTGGGATCAGGTGGATATGGTTTGCTAAATTTAGATCATCGTTCTGAACATCAGGTTCCTCTTCAGCATGGAAGACATCCTGAGTCTGTTCGGGGGTAAAATGGAACATCCCACCACAAGGCCAGTACTCTAATGGGGATGGTGGTGTGTCAGTGCAATCCTAGTCTATAGCATCTAGGTCTAGGTGCAATGACCATGTTGGGTCGGTTGGATCATGGATGGGGGCGGTTAAATCAATGGAGATCATGTTAATGAAATGATTTTGGTCTCCATTACCGTGGGTGTGGCTGCTCGGACATCCTAGATGATCTTTGTGCTCTGGATCTAGATCTATGGATATTGGCACAAATGGATCAGCCCTATGTGCAGATAAAAGGATAGGGTCTACCCTAGGCACCGACGACTCTATAGGGTCTCCAAGCGAAAGGTTCTCTCTATATACCTGGAGTGGCAGGTGCAGTAATTGCTATAACTATGCCTGGTTGAGGTGCCACCTATGCCTTGGCCCTATGTGTAATTGTTCAAACATGTCATCTATGTCCAAGGGATATTGTTGTTGTCACATATGATTGATATAGGCCATCTCAGTTTCATCTTCATAATCACTGTCGAAGATCCAAAAGCCTTCATTGGCTCCAATAGCTATTTATGACACATGAGGCTCATCTTGCTCAAGAAAATTAATGTGGTCCCATCGGGGTTCTTTCGCTCTTTGCGAGGGGACCTGATTCTCTTGAGGTGGCATATTTCCAATTGGAGCATCCAAAGGAAACATTTTCAGGAAGCTCTCCTGATAATCATCCATGGGATGCACTTGTGAATGATTGCTATAAGATTCGAAAGGATCCCAAGGTGCTACCTCGTATTCTGACTCATCTTCTGAAGACCCTTCTAGGTCTAGTCCATATCCCTCTTGTAAGTGAGTCCTCAAAATTTATCCTTTTTTGATTGAAGGGAAAGGGTTGTTAAGGTCAATAAGGTTGTTTGTTTGTAATGGGAGATAATCCCCCAATGTATAAGTTGTGTTAGGATTGTCATATGGATCTAATGCCAACCCATCCTTATTGCCTATCCCTAGGCCTTGCATGTTATCTACCAAGATGTCCAGGGGCAAGGGGTGGTTAAACCCTACTCCTGACTTGTCATATGACATTTGATATCTTGATTGGCAAAGAACACACACTCCTTGCTCATACCCGCCCAACCCATATCCATGCCAATTGCATTGGCCAAGATATCTCAATGCAAAGTCTAGGTTGGACAAATAGTTGACATCCTTTGCAAAGGGCTCTTCATCTTCATCTTCTTGCATGTGAGGTTCAATGCCATTATCATGCCCCCATAAAAAAAGTTTGTCTGATTGGGTGGGTGTCCTAGAGGAACCACAGAGCCGATGGGGAGACGAGGTCTCCCCATGTCCTGCATGGACTCAAGTGTGGGTGTTGCTACAATGTTTCACACTATATACTCCCCTAGGCCCGTATTGGCTATTTCAAAAGTGATCGTTGGTGGTTGAGGGGAAGCGAATGGGAGTTATTCTGGAGTCCACTCCATGTAGGGTGAACTAGGCATCTTGAATTCCATTCGGCTAGGCATATCTTTGATAGAGATGGTTGAGACTAGGGGTGGTTCCTCTTCTATGGGTTTCTTTCCCTTGTCCTTTGGTGTGGCAATCATAGGTCGCATCGTTGTTGAAGGACCAGACGAGGAAGATGGACCCAGTTGGGGATTCGAGGGACTTGTCAATGGGGACGCCTATGGAATCAGACCCTATTTAGATGGATTTAACTAAAAATCCAAATGTGTTGATGAAAGGGTCGATTGTAGCATGAATTGCACCGTATTGCAGTACTTGAAAGGCTCTAATTCTATCGGGACTACATGCACTTGTCCTTCAAATGTATACTTCAGACACTAGTGAGCAATCGAAGGGACACACTTCATGTCCCTAATCCAAGACCGACCTAGCAAGATATTATAGGCCATCTCTCCTTCCAATATGTGGCACAATGCATGAATAGTATTTTGTCCCACTTGTATGGGTAGGACAATTATGCTAACTGTCGAGCATATTGCATCATTGAATGCTCACAGTGTATAGGTGGAGGCCACGATGTGAGATGCCAGCAACTTCAGATGTGTCAGTATTGTTTTTGTGATGATATTATTGGATGAGCTAGTGTTTACCAACACCCTCTTATATGAAATCCCATTGACCTACACAATGATGTGCAGGGGTGGATCTGCCACATCACCAGCCACTAATTTCAATTCATCTTCTCTAAATGTGATGACTGGTTTTGTACATTGTTTTACATGTCCCACAAAGTTGTTGAAAGAGTTTGTTTCATGGGGCTGCAACTCAATGGCTTTTAATATCTCCATTAGAGCCTCCCAATGGAACGTTGATTATTGAATGAGCTTGTATATGGAGAACCTATCCGATGTGGTCCTTAGACTTTGGGTAAATCTAATCTGAATCGTGGCCACTGGTCTAGGTGGGGGAAGTTATGTAGGGTGTTGTTGCGGTTGTGACGTCGATGGAACCTCTCTTGTGGCTGTCGTCGGGGCAGCTCCTGGGTACCTCTTGTTCCTAGTCACTATGCTTATCATCCCTACATACCCCTACATGGGGCAATTTTGCTACACCTCATTGACTTGAAGGGGTTTGGCCTATGCATCATGGGTAGGCAGCGGGTCTCTGAAGACTCCCATATATTGGTTATTTGGTGCTACGATGTTGTCCACTGCTAATGTCTTGTTGTCAATTAGGTCTTGCACAAAGCCTTTGAACTTCCAACATGCATTAAGGTCATGTCCCTTCCATCTGTAGAACCTACAGTACAAGTCCTCCCTGTACCCCTTAGGTTGTGGGGCATTGGGGTCTATGGATTGAATCTCTGGCAGGTTGATCAAGTTCACCACTGACAAGCGGTCAAATAGAGAGTCCCTAGACTTTGTGTAAGGTGTAAATTGTCACCTAGGGTGACACTGCTAATTTTGTTCCTACATCTAGTTTTCTCTATCATATTTGTTAAGAGGCACTGCTTGATAGTTAGCTTTTTGAGGTTGTGTTGCTTGTGTAGGCTTAGGGATATTTATAGCAACCTGATTGATCGTAGTGGGTTTCTGTTGCATGGTCCCTATTTTGGTGTTCTTAGTCCATTATTTCTTCTTAGGTTTGGTGATCTCACCATCTTGTATCTTGATCTCCTCAATGATTCTAGCTTGTGCCAGAGCTTCCTCTAAAGTGGCATATTGCTACAACTGTAATAGCATAGAGATCAATCTCAAACAACTCTTTGAGAACATCTGAGTCAGGTCAAACATGGTAGGGAGGTAGGGCAGCTTTGAAAGCAACGTCCTTCATCGGTTACCATATGCTACCATGGTCTCTTCCTCATACTACTTGAGGCTAGCTAGGTCACTTAATGACACATTTTTCTTGGTGTTGAAGGTGAAGCATTCGAGGAATGCGTCCACTAGCTGATCCAAGTTATTGATGCTATGTTTTGGCAACTGAGTGAACCAATCCGAGGTAGGGCCTGTGAATGTGGTTATAAATGTTCTTAATAACAAAGCATCATTGTCCTGAATGCCAAAGCACTGGCTCAGGAATCTAGTCACATGCTCTTGGGCATCCTCATCCCCTCTAAAGAGTGCCAACTAGGGCAGTTTAAAGTGTTTAGGGTATGGAGGTGCCGACACTAATGGATGCACAGGATGACTATGGAGTTAGCATAAAGTAGGATTTTGGGGTCCAAAATTCTTGGTCTCCACAGACTCTAAGTGCTCTAACAACGCTTTATATGCATCAGAGGATTTTATCTCTTCCTCCTTAGTTTGCTCCCATTGTGGGTTGCGGGGAACTTGAGGCCTATGGAGGGGTGGCTAGATAGCAAACCCTCTACCTTGGTAGGGCATTTCAGCCTGCTCTTCTTCTTGTTCATACTCCTCATAGGATTCTTGACGAGTGCTTGGCTGAGACCTATAAACATGGTTGGGTGCTTGCGGAGGGTGCCCATCATTATTTATGGGAGTGGTCTCCCAATCAGGTCTAGGAGTTCATGGAGGCAATACTTGGTAAGGTCGCGTAGACCTGTCTTCTACCAAGGGTTTGCACCTCTCATACACTTCTACTTTATGCATGCGAGGGTTTGGTACATTCTCAGGCACATTTTTATGAAGCAATTCATTTTTTTGATGCTGAATGCACTCTTTGCTAAGGTGATAAAGATGCTATAACTATTGTTCATCTTGCCTGAGCTGCATGATTTGTGCTTGGATGGCGGCATGTCTAGAAAATGCCAAATCAATTTGTTCTATCGTATTTTTTTTTTAAATCCTAGATGCCTCTCCTACATGTCTATCTTGGTCGTGGTGATCCGAGACCCCTATGGGTTGCTTTCCTCTGTCAAGGTTAGCGACATTCACCCGAGGCTCTAGCCTTAATGGATGATATTGATACATAGCAGGTGCGGAGGTACATCTCTCTCATGCTATGTACTACTCTTGAGGAACGTGGTAGTCTTACTCATACTCCCTTTCATATGTGTGCAAGGTGCAGGCAAAATTGTCTTGCCCTGTCTAGAGAGCCTGATACTCTAGATTTGGTCTAGTGTTTCTAACAGTAATACAAGGTAAAGGAGGGATGACAAAATCATGTGGCCCCTCCTTATGGACCCTATGTTGCTCTAGAACTTCCTCACTAGGCCACTCATAACAAGCATTTAAGGGAGGCCTCCTGTCTATTTTGAGTGCCATGTGTAGGTTTTCCTCTTGAAAGGGTCTATGTTGAGTGGGGGTGCCCCTCAAAGAGGTGCCTCTATAATCCTATTTTGTTATGGCATGATGTGGACTATCTTGGGTGCCATGCCCCCAAGGCGAGATGACTAAGTCCTCAAGACTATATCGGAGGTGACTTGCCCCCCTTTGTGCACTCTCTGCAGCACTTGCCCATGATTGGGCTCGACTACGGGTGTACACCATGGTGATGTTTACCTAAATATGTGTATGTTTTTATCTTCTTTTAGGATTTTTTTATGCTACACTAAACAGAAAGGAAACACATAATCAAAGCAATGGTTATCATGTTTATAGATTAAAAGTGTGCCCTAAATCTGGTTTTAGTGTGTTTTGATTTTGTTTTGAAAGCCTTTGTAAAGAATTTTTAAATGCAATATGATGGCTCTTATGACTCCCAAAAAATGGTCACCCCTTCAATATACCTTTGCCAGGCCAATATACCAACCTCTCTATATACCCGCCCTTACATGAGGGAAACTATTGGTACGTGAGAGCAGATGGTACGTGGAACATAGGCGGTATGGAAGGGGAATAGCTCTGTTTATGACACCTACCATAGAAGACTTATCCTCATGCATTGGGAATCAACCCTGCTACACTTGGTCAGCTTTCATCAGGATTTATATCTAGCAACAATTACGATCGGGGTTATGTATGCAGTATCTCAAGCCAAGGTGGTGATGAAATCCACCGTTGGTCTTGCTCAAGGGTTGGGGTTTTACGACAAACTCCTTGTCATTTTAAATCACCACATGGTGTGTGGGGTTCTTTTTAAGTTGCATAAATGAAGAAAACAAGCATTCAAACTCTCCTATGCAAGCAAATAACCAGAAAACTAAAAACAAAAAGCAAAAAATGACAGAAGGTGTTTTAGGACCCCTACCTGTTCTCTGCCCAAATCGGATGTCTCTAAATCTCTGCCCTAAAATTGCATAGAGAGCTATTCATCCTAGGGTGAGATGAATAACAAATTTTTATTCACTCCAGGTTAGGACAAAGTCCTATTCATCCCTGGGTCAGACAAATTCCAGTTCTATACTCGTCACAGACTGAAACAAATAGAAGTCCAACATTTAAAAACTTGGTACCTGTAAGCAAAAACAAGCAACTTTTGATCAAAAATTTAATCTTAAAATCAAGGGACAGAGGTCCCACCATGATCGCCACTAAAAGCATGAGGATATGAAAACAAAAAAGGAAAATGCCAAGTATGATGCTTTTAAAACCAAACTTAACGCTAAAAGCCTATATATTGAAAAATGCATAAAAAGGAAAGAACATAGACAAATCGACACAAGATAAAAGCAATCTAAAATATAGCCATCTTTATTGATATGCTTTCAAAGTCGTGTTACAATACGTATCCTTCATTTTTAAGGGATAGGAGCATTAAATATGTTTCTTATCACATCCATGGATAACAATCCTTCTTCCGCGTGCCCACATGTAAGATGAACGAAACAAAACATCACCACCGCTTGTGTATATGAATATTGACTCCTTACTGCTCCTTTTATGTCGAATACCTACATTCAAGGAAACATAAAATATTAGTAGCACCTGGAAATAGAATAGAACATGTGTTTCCCAAGGCCTACTATTAGTGTATGCATAAAAATATTAAACCGATAACCAAATAATATTAGAAGGACCTGAGAATTTTACATAAGCATGAATATGTTACCAGAAAGCCACTGCAAAAAGAATAGTTGAGAAATTCCTCATAGATTTGTATTTGCTCTGGGGCGGGATGAATAAACCTGCAATAATTTATCAGAAAGCACCCTCTTCAATGTCCTATCCAGGAAGCTCCAAATGACCTACAAATTTTGGGTTATCTAATTAGGGGTGTTTTGGGATGACCCAGATGGTCATATTTCCCCAATTTGGCCTCTATCACCCATATTTTGATGATGCCATTTGCAAGTTAGTAAAAGTGGTAAATAATAAAAGCATACTCAAAACTTGTCAGAATGAAGTGAAATTTAAACTACAGCCTATTTAAACAACCTAGAATAAGATGCAAAATAAAAATCAGAGAAATCTACCATATATTTATAAATGCTCTGGGATGGGACGTTTAGGACTGAGACAGTTTGGGGGACACCCAGGGCAGGACACCCACCGTTTGGGACTCTATTTTGGAACCAATCCACTTGGTATAGGTCCAAAACTTCTTATGGGTTATTGTCAAAAAATTTTGTGGAATATTTTGGCCAAATTTTTGGGTTTGGGCTTCGGATTTGCACTTCCAATAACCACCCTATTACCTCCATTCAACAAGAGATCAAGGATGTGAAAGGCACAAAATCAAAAGGTATGTGTGTGGATGTAAAATGGCAGCACTTCGTTGCTCAAAATGCTAGCTCTCTCTATATATATTTTGGGTGAGAAGACTCACCAATTTATAGACCTAGGGTATCTCTGTTTGAACGCGCATGCGAGGGTGCCACTAGAGTTGCATGTCCCATTTTGAGAAAAAGATTATTCCCTGATTTAGAGTCTCATTGCATGAGGCCTCCAAAAATCAAAGACATACATGACTGAAGTCTCTCTCCTTGATTTAAAGCCATTCCTCGCAATTGCATGGCCTAAAGCTACAGCTAACTGCGGACCTATCGAGGTTTCACTTTTTTTTCCAGTCAAACCTTCTATTCACCTCACCTTGGGGCGAATGCTGATAATCGTCCCTGGGTGGGATGAACACCAGTTTGTATTCATCCTAGGGTGGGATGAGTAGGGAGCAAGGTGCCAAAAAGGTGCCAAATTGACCCTTGACCTTCCAAACTACTTTTGGGAGTGGTTAGGACCACTGTTTAACCTTTGGGGGCTGCCCTAGGGGTTGTGTGTGTCAATGCGATCAGCGCTTGTTGTCACATAATCAGATTGGTGCTATTTTGGTGTCTACACTCATGTGTGACCCTCGATAATCTATTCTATATAGGATTTCAACTATCCTTCAAATTTTGTCCTAACTATTGGTACCATTGTGCAACTAGGTCCCCCCATTAATTATACCAACTTTGTTTACACTAGCATAGACTCCTCACTTTTGATTACTATACCTACACCACTACAATATAGCTTTTGTGGCACTCTAGACCACATGTCAAACCCCTAGTAGCCTATGTTACCTTCAATGTTTCCATTGGCATGAATTTGGATTAGGATGCTATGAAAATTGTTACAAACACCTCTCAACCCTTATGTTCAATTGCCTATAGATAAATCTAGTCTAGGCTATCGCCCCTCCACCATACACATGTTTGAGGATAATATATAAGATCTTTCTTTGAATCTTATGCCAGTACCTACACACACACTGGAAGACTACATTGACATCAACATCCTACATGATATTGAAAGCACAAGATTTCGAAAGAAAGAAATACTAATGTGACGCATTCAAAATAAAAAAAATGCTTAAGTCCTAAGATGTGAAATGCATGAAATGAAAGAGACAAATTGAACGGAGATAAACGAAAGTACAGAAAACACAGCCCTTTTTATTTAACTCTCGTAATATCGATTACAAAGACACCTCCTCCATTTTTAGGGGTTAGGAGCATTTAAAAGAGTTTTGGTTACAATCATGACTTAGTTCTCCTCCTTTCGCAAGCCCACATTTGAAATGGACGGGCCAAAGTGTTGCCACCGCTAGTGTTGATGAATCCTTGATCCTTGATGCTCCTCCTGCATTCAAAGAAACAACAAAATTGTTAGTAGCACTTGTGACAAAAGATGAAGCGTTTGACCTTAAAAACCAATGGAGGATGCATGCATAAGATTAACTAAACCAGTGAATAAAATGACTCCAAGTAACCTGCAATTTTGATAGAGATCAGAGAACATTACCAAAGGGCCACTGCCATCAAAAAAGTTAGGGAAATGTCGTCGATTTGAGTTCGACTGTAATTCATCCCTAGTCAGGACGAATTCTACTGTAATTCGTCCCCGGGTAGGACGAATTAGCCTGCGATAAAATGCAGAAGTAATCCTACCCAAATGTCACGTCTCGGGATATCCAAAAGTCCTGCAAACATAGGGGTGAGCTAATTGTGGGCATTTTGGGACGACCCAGATGGTCAGATTTCCCCAATTTAATCTCCATTAACGAGAATTTGACGTCGTTACCTACAAGTTAGTGAGGACCAGAAAAGCGACAAAACATGATAATATTTGATCAAAGTCTTATGAAATCAAAATTATAAACTATCTAAACAACATAAAATGGAATGGAATATAAACAAGTGATCAAAGAACAACTTAAAATGAAACTAAGAAGTGAAAAATTTTCTATGCTATTTCAAACCATTAGGGACCTACTAATATATAATGACTAGAAATGTCTTGATGTGATTGGTCTCAAGCAAGTGACACGGTTAGATCTAGTGATCAGAGATAGAGCCTACATGACTACTTTGATAGATCTATGGCATCCTTGCACTAATATATTCCACTTGTCAAATAGAAATATGATAGTGATTCTAGAGGAAATATACAAGATTTTGTGTATTTTGATAGATGGGTGTCTAATTTTGTCTACTCATCAGGATCTTAGAGACATTATTTTGCAAAGGTATTTCAGATAAAATGGCATGAGCCATTATGAGACTTGTCTAGCAGAGATATCCTAGTGGATATATGGTATGAGATAGAGGTATTGACTATGAGACATGCATTTATGATGATGCTTATCTCCAACATGTTGTTTCCAGACTCATCATGAGCTAGGTTCCTCTAGAACCTTTTGGAGTTGGAATTTTCACTGTTGGAGTGTACCATAGAGAGGCCTTTAGTGATGGTATGGAGCAAGTTGTACAAGATATGTTGCCATGAGTGAAAAGGATTATATTGTAGCTTTATATTATAGTTGTGGGTATGGTAACAAATTTTTGTGGATCGGCCATAGGGACTACCATGGATGATGCAAGCATAGATCATGGATGTGGAGATAAGATATGGTATTCTTTAATAGTAGGACCAAAAGAGGGATTAAATCCATCCTTATGTAGGTATGATTTATAACTATGTAGATTAATTTTCATGGCTCAAGGCAGAGGAGGTTACTTGGAGACAATACAAAGATTGTCTAGAATTACCTTAGGCTAAGGTGTAGCTTCCATGGGTATGAAAAGGGATATTATTAGTTGGTCGACATGGGACCAAGAGAGGGTATTATGCTTGAGTGATGTGGTAGTTTAGGATATACTAGGGGTTGCCTAGTAATCTAGTGAAATATTGATTTCATGCAGATGAGAGGACACTTACTTGGACTATAGTGAAGGTATTTGAAGAGGAGCTAGACCCTGCAAAGGTCATATTTGATCGATATGATGTAGGGACCATATAAGAGTATAACTCTTGGTGGATGATGCACCATTGGAAAGGGAGGTACCACTAGGAGGTGGTATATACATTGTGAGAAAGGAGGCTCATAGGGAGGTTCTATATGAGGATCTAGATGAGGATATAGACTCCAAGGAGTGACATGTGCATCACTAGATAAATTATGAGTGGATTAATAACATTAATATGGAGGGTCAATAGGATGATTATGATAAGGATGATTTTGATGAGTGGAGAGTGCATGCACAATTGGTATCACAACATACCATCATTACTGAGCCATAGGGTGAGTTGATTAGATGGAGATAAGAGTGGAGGGAGTACATAGAGGAGAGGGCTCTCCAATAGGCATGGGTGTAGACTATCAAGGAAAATATTGAGAGGTAGGTAGTAGTGATTGAGAGGTAGGTGGTAGAGCTAACATATTTTTAGTCATATATTAGAGCAAGAAGCTCAAGCCAGGGGGTATTGGGAAATTATGAGGTAGCTAGGCTATAAGGGAAGGTGACATGGTTCCAAAATTTATTGGGTGACTATCAAGATCATAATTGAGAGGAGCTATCATACACAATATTTTTAGGATGAGGTAGCACGCCTTATAGGATGCTCACCAGTCCGTCCTTCTACTAGTGGGTCCCAACAGAGTAGAAGGAGTAGTATAGGGTGATCATATATGAGTATGGGGGATGCTAGCTCCATGAGAAGATCATATAGGTCTGAGGGGAGCATATATGAGAGCTCTCGATGAGAAAAAAATGAGGATGGCAGTGAGAGTCATGGTGTCAATCCTGTGTGACCATGGATTTTGAGACTTTGTGGTTGTTTTTAGATTTTTAGGAGTGTGAGGTTTGAGGACCCACTTTATTGTAGCCTGGGTGTAGTTTTTGGATTATAATGTAGTCTTTTATATGTATGAGTTTTTCTATTGTCATCATGTGTTTCCTTACTAAATTATTATATGTATGCAATGCTTATGTTTACTTTATTGATATTTTTATGTAAGGTTATCATGGATGCATGTATTGTAATATGATATTAGTTGATATGTACATGTGTGTATGAATAATGAAATAGATGATTTAGTAATCTATAGTGATGAATTATGAATACTATTTGACACACTATATGCTATCACCATAGACTATAAAAAATTCCTTGATTCATTTTAATGTTATCATAAGATTGTGTAATGGACTGTTAAAATGTAAACTAACAAACATGTGATAAAATGATATGGAATGGAATGAATAGTAAGATGTTATAGGATGTCCTTGAGGTTTTCATGAGACTTAGACACTCTAGTGAACTAGTCAAAAGTTATATATTAACTATGTAAGACTTTTTGGCAAGGTATAAATATGCTAGGATGACCAAGATATTCAATATCACTATGTGTGCATGTGATTTCATTGCTATAATAACACATAAAGTTACTCTAGTTCCAAACAAGATTTATGCAGTTGATCTATACTAAATATCATTATACGAGTACCATGATCATGATTTTTGTATGTAGTTTGAATCAAACCATTAGGTAATACAAGCTACCAAAATCTAGCTCATTCACAGGTTGACATTGGCCGATACAAAAGAAGGTTTATAATGTGATAGACATATCATCATGTGTAAGGATACCACTATTGCCAAGTAGGCTTGATATCACCCAACCTATTATGAGGATCATCTCATGGTTATAAAATGTTGAAAATACCAAGGATTCAATTTCAGCACTCCCTTATTTTATATTATTTTTGAATTGCTCCAGCATTTTATCATTTTTGTTTGGTGAGCAAGGGATTTTGGTAGTGGTGAAAACCACTATTTATTTTACTTTTTTTATTTTTCTAGTGGTGAAAACCACTTTTCTTTTAGGGATTTTTTCTTTTGTATTTGTTGTTCTTTGGATAATTGCCCAGATTTGGCTTGGGGTAAGGGATTTTTATTTTGTTGCATAGGGATGGGCTTGTCCTTTTGTTAATTCTTAACATTTTTGAACCATGCACACAAGGGGGATGAGCAAGGTAAACATTTTTCTTAAGGTAGCAAGGACCACTTTGTAGTTTTCATATTTCATTGTGCAAAACTTGGATTTATTAATGTGAGAATGTATTAATATTATGATGTACATAAGGTACAATCAAACCAGGACTCTACCTTCTAAAAATTAGGATAGCTTTCTACAAAATATGAAAATAAAACTAGATATGGTTGAGTGATGAAAAACCCTAATGACATCTTATAACATATGAATAGGTGAAGGAAAATAGACACAAATACAAAAGGTAGGGAATATGGGTGGAAATGATAATTGTAATGTAGATGGGTGTTAATAATGACTTTTAAAAAAGTTGATTTTGAAGGATGGCTAGTGTACAGACCTGGTGCTAGGCATGTATGAGCAACTCTAGAATACAAAATACAATGATTGGTATGCTTAATGCAAGCGATTGTATAATGGAGTGATAGGAATGTAATGTAATGCAATATTTTTATATTTTTGTTATTTTTATAATGTTTTGTACACATTTGGCCAATGGTCTTAGTGGATGACATTGGGAAATTTTGGGTGACCAAATGGTTTATGGGTACCTTTGGGGCTTTTTCGGTGACCAAAGATTTTATGGAAACCTTTGAGGCATTTTGGGTGACCAAAGAATTTATGAGTACCTTTGGGGAATTTTGAGTGACAAAAGGATTTATGGGTACCTTTGGGGCTTTTTGGGTTACCAAAGGATTTATGGGTACCTTTGGGGCTTTCTAGGTGACCAAATGTTTTATGGGTACCTTTGGGGCTTTTTGGGTGACCAAAGTATTTATGAGTACCTTTGGGGCTTTTTGGGTAACCAAAGGATTTATGCGTGCCTTTGGGGATTTTTAGGTGACCAAAGGATTTATGGGTACCTTTGGGGATTTTATGGTGACCAAAATATTTATTGGTGCCTTTGGGGATTTTTGGGTGACTGAAGGTTTTATGGGTACTTTGGGGCTCTTTTTTGTTACTAAAGGATTTATGGGTACCTTTTAGGATTTTTGGATGACCAAAGGGTTTATGGGTACCTTTGGGGATTTTTTGTGACCAAAGGGAAGGGTTATGCATAACGACGAAACTTCACCATTGGGGAAAAAAAAAGCATTTTCAAAAATTCAAATTTGCAAAATTTTTGGGACCCAGACATCGGCCATTTAGCCAAAATTTTTGAAAAAAAATAAATTTTAGGTATCCTTTAGCCGTCCTTTGATGAGAGTATCATAAATATTTTGAAAAATTTGCAAGTAATCCTGCATAAATAAAGTATTCTTTTTGCCCTAAAATTTTAAAATTTGTAAATTATCTCGCCAAACTCACCAAGTATACCTTTATATGTAATCAACCCCTCAGGGATACAAATTCATTTTTGGACCATGTTCTACACTCGATGAATATATCGACCTAGTTCATGTAATCGTCCAACACCAACTATATATCTTCTTGATACCACAATTCTGGAAGCAGCCGAAACCTTGTTCCACAACTAACTAAAACCCTATTCTGCAGCTGGCAGCATCGGATGGAACCATGCTATAGCTGGACCTATGATGCAACCAACTGGAACCATTTCTATAGCAAATCGTGTGCATTTTTCCGAATGTAATTTACACCCAAGTTGCATCATGATGCAGTTTTGCACCTGGGTTGCATCAAGATCTAGTTTTGCATCCAGGTTTCATCAGGATCCAGTTTTACATCCAGGTTGCATCAGGATCCAGTTTTGCACCTGGTAGGATCCAATTTTGCACTTGCGTTGCATCAGGATCCATTTTTACACCCAGGTTGCATCATGATCTAGTTTTACACCTAGGTTACATCAGGAACTAGTTTTTCTCTTGGTAGGATCTAGTTTTGCACCCGAGTTGCATTAGAATCCAGTTTTGCACCCGATAGGATCTAGTTTTGCACCCGAGTTGCATTAGAATCCAGTTTTGAACCCGATAGGATCCAATTTTGCACCTGACAAGATCTAGTTCAAAACCCAACAAGATCCAATTTTACACCTAGTAGGATCCAATTTTGCACCTGATAGGATCTAGTTTTGCACCCAGTAGGATCTAGTTTTATACCCAACATGATCCAGTTTTGCACCCAGTAGGATCCAGTTTTGCACTTGATAGGATCCAATTTTGCACCCTGTAGGATCTAGTTTTATACCAGGCAGGATCCAGTTTTGCATCCAAGTTGCATCAGGATTCAGTTTTGCACCCAAGTTGCATCACGATCTAGTTTTACACCAAGGTTGCATTAAGATCCATTTTTGCACCTAGGTTGCATCAAGATCCAATTTTGCACCTAGTTGGGGAGGGTTGGGCCGAGTGTAAAAATCCAACCCAACCCTCCCTCGAATGCATTTTTTTTACAAGACCCCCCAGATATAGTTTTGCATCTAAGCCTTCCTCGGATGTATTTCTACACCTAGCTATCTCGAATACAGAAACGCACCTAGCATTCCCTCGAATGCAATTTTGCACCCAACCCTCCCTTGGATGCATATCTGATGGTAGTTCGGTGTTGTTTAATATTTTTTCCAATATCAACAAAAATTTGCCAATTTTTTCTAATTTTTGGTGAAAAATTAAGGTATTTCACCATGTCTTCTTACATGAAGTTTCTTGGGATTCACCGGGTTTTTGAAACAAATACACCATTTTTTTACAAATACATTTTGGTTCTGACCCCTTATACATAACCCTTCCAAAGGGTTTATGGGTACCTTTGGGGATTTTAGGGTGACCAAAGGGTTTATGGATACCTTTGGGAATTTTTTGGTGACCAAAGTATTTATAGGTACCTTTGGGGGTTTTTGGTGACCAAAGGATTTATGGGTATCTTTGGGGATTTTTGGGTGATCAAAGGATTTATAGATACATTTGGGGCTTTTTTGTAACTCAAGGATTTATGGGTACCTTTGGGGATTTTTGGATGACCAAAGGATTTATAGGTACCTTTAAGGCTTTTTTGTTACCAAAGGATTTATGGATATCTTTGGGGCTTTTTGGATGACCAAAGGGTAATGTATACCTTTGGGGCTTTTTGGGTGACCAAAGGATATACATGTGCATTTGGGAATTTTTGGTGATAAAATAAGTTATGGGTACCTTTAGGGCTTTTTGGGTGACCGAAGGATTTATAGGTATATTTGGGGTTTTTTGGTGATCAAAGGATTTATGGGTACCTTTGGGGATTTTTGGGTGACCAAAGGATTTATAGGTACCTTTGGGGATTTTTGGTGACCAAAGGATTTATGGGTATATTTGGGGCTTTTTGGGTGACCAAAGGGTTTATGGATACCTTTGGGGATTTTTGGGTGACCAAATATTTTATGGATACCTTTGGGGATTTTTGGGTGACCAAAGGGTTTATGGATACCTTTGGGGCTTTTGGGTGACCAAAGGGTCTATGGGTACCTTTTTAAATCATATCTATGGAGGTATGTATGGATGATCATCATTGGATGGGTGGTTGGGTCTATTGATAAGAGGTTGTCACAAGACTTATGGAAGTGGTTGTAGTGGAGGTGGAATGATGAAATGTGGTCGATGTGGAAGGTGGAAAGCATGCTCCTCAAGTGGAAAAAGCTATCACTAGATAGGATGTTGTAATTATAACACACGTATATGGAACTATTCTTCATAATTCAATAGGATGATCTATTTGTATTATTCATCTAAACTAGGGAAGTTAATAGGCACTACACCATAGTCTAATTTATCATCCATTGTCCATTCATAATGAGGACCTTGATCCTCTTCCTCATTGTCACATGGAAGAGTATGCAAACCTTCACCTTATTCATATGATCCAATAAAATTATGATATATCTCTTGATCTATCATATTTGTAGGAAATAACCACACAAAGAGTGGACATTATTAGTATTAGCATAAGTATCATATGCAAGCTCATCCCTATAATTTAGACCTAGGTTCTCTAAATTTTTTGTGAGAATGTCAAGAGGCATAGGCTTGTTGTGTCCTAAGCCAAATTTATCATATAGTATTTAATATTGCAGTTGGAAAGGAATGCAAGTACCTTATTTGTACAACCCCAAACAATAGCTATGCCAATGGCAAAAATGGAGATATCACATGGCATAGTTGATATTGGACATATAATTGATGCCTCAAAAGGGTTCTTCATCCTCTTCTTGTTGAGGATATGGTTTTGTTTCATATTAAATAGCCCATATATTAAGTTCATTTGATTGGGAGGTATGCTTAGAGGTATGATGGTACCTATGGGAAGGTCAGGTCATCCCATATTTATGGTACCTATGAGTGTAATTCAAATATTTATGAGCTATGAATGGTATGCACTTCATATCCCTAATCCATGGTCTACCCAACAAGATATTATAGGCTATTTCACCCTCTAATATGTGAAACAACATTCGTATAATTTTGCATCCCACTTAAATAGATAAGAATATAGTTCTAATCATTGAGAATAGAGTATCATTGAATGATCAAAGGGTATATGTGGATGAAATAATGTGGGATGTTGGAAGACCTAGATGTTGGATAACATTTGTGGTGATGATATTTCTTGAAGAACTAGTATCAATTAAAACCCTTTTGTAAGATGTTCCATTTACACACACAATGATGTGTAAGGGAGAATCAAATGCATCATTTGATATTGGTTTGATTTCATGTTCATGAAATATGATTATTGGATCTTTGCACTACCAAACATACCCACAAAATTGATAAAGGAGTTAGACTCCTGAGGTTGTAGCTAAATCAACTTAAGGATCTCCATAAGAGCTTCTCAATGGAGACTATTGGATAAGCTCATAGATAGAGAGTTAGTCTGATGTTATTTGCAAGAATTGAGCAAGCTTAATCTTTATGGTGAATACTATATGAGGTGGAGGGCCTTGTATTGTAGGTGGTGGAGGTTATGACATGGATGTAATGTCATTTGAAGTTGTGGGTGGTGTAACTTGATTTGGATAATGCATATTCTTTGTCATGATGCTAACCATCCTGAAGAACCCTTGTTGAGTGCGTGTCGCATGGACCTCGTTTACCTATTTTTCTTGATTTGACTGCACCTCATGAGTGGTAAATGGGTATTTAAATACATCCATTTGTTTATTATTTATTGCAATAGGGTTATCAACTTGAATATCATTCATCTTAATCATGTCTTGTACTAGGTTTTTAAACCCATAGAACATTTGTACGTCATGCCCATTCTACCTATGGTACTTACAACATAGATATCCACAAAATCCCATGGAATTTGGTCCATTCAGATCCATATACCAAATTTTTGATAGAGTAATTTCTTTGGCCTCATAGAGACGATTCAATAGTGAATCCATAGACTCAGCGAAGGGCATAAATTGTCACTTAGTATGATGATGGTTTTGTCCTTCATTCATCTTAGTGTTGTTATTGTAGTTTGTATAAGGAGGTTGGGCCTAATAGTTTACCTTCTAATGTGGTATTGGTTGCACAAGCCTTGGAATGCTAATGGAAACTTGATTAATTGCTATCAGCTTTGGTTGATCAAATTGCCTTTTTTATTCTTATTCCACTCTTTTTTATAGTGTTTTGTGATTTTTCCTATTGAATTTTGATTTCTTTGATTGTTCTAGCCTATGCTAGAGCATATTAAAGAGATTGGTATTGTTTGAGGTGTAGAAATAATGAAATTGGCTTTAAATAAATCTTAGAAAACATGTGAGTCAACTTAGAAACTAGTAATAGGTATGTTAGCTTAGTGAGAAATGTTTACCACCTATTACCATTATCTATGATTGACTCATCATCGTATTGCTTCAACTTCATGAGGTCTATCAAGTCACATTTTACTTAGTGTTAAAAGCAAAACATTCCAAGAATACATCCACAAATTGTTCAAATCCATGGATGTTGTACCTTGTAAGTTGATTGTACCACTCTACAATTAGCCCAAAGATGGTAATCATAAATATTCTTAGAAGTAAGGCATCATTATACTAGATACAAAAGCATTGATTTATAAACCTAGTAACATGCTCCTATGCATATTTATCTCCTTTGAATCTCTCCAGCTTGGGCATTTTGAAATTCTATGGGTATGGAGGGGAAGGTATTTATGGGTAAGGCAATTGACTACAATATTGGTACAAAGTGGTATTTTGAAGCTTGGACCTAGAGATCTTGTTTTCTATCATTTCCATACATTCAAGCGATGATTTATACACATTAGAGGATTTTATCTCCTCTTATTTGCTTTGGCCCCACAATGGAGGGTAAGGAATATCAAGCATATGATTTGGTGGTTGATTGTCATCAACTATAACTCCATAAGGTGCTTCTAGATATTATTATTATTGTTCAATATAATCATTGGCTATGTAAGGAACAAACATCTATGGAAGTGATCTATATTTGGCCTTGGAGATAAGTCTTGATTATGCCTAGGAGGTAGAGGAGGCAACATATGGTTAGGCCTAGGAAGCCTATTTTTATTAAATGTAGGTTTCCTCTGATGAACCCTTATCTATGAGTACTTGGGCTAGGGACCCCATTACGTAATTTCTCTTGAAATATCTCATGGGTTTACTATTCAATTATTTGCTTTTCTAACTGATGTTTGTGATCCAAGTGTTGTTTATCCAGCTAAAGATGATTGAATTGATCTTTGTGGTTAGCATATATTTTAACAACTTGATTTATTTTATCAATCATACAAGGTCTATTAGCCCTAGCACTATTTCCATGTAGCATACCTTGTTTAGAAAGATCTGAAAGATCAACTATGAGCTTCCATTGGTTGAAAGAGGTCATGTTCACTTGATGCTCAGACCTAAAAAAATATTCTTTAAACTCATCTAGCATAGAAGCACATTGTGCTTGCATGGAATAATTAAATTGAGGATAATCAGTACTCTCCTCACATATTCCTTCATCAATGAGTAAGGGAAGGGCTGAATTTTCTAACTTAGGGTGATGAGTATCATACTCATATTGGTTCTTATGTCATTGAGACTTATTACGATGGTTTAAGGGTGTAGTTTGATTATTTTACCATGCTCATGGTGTGTAATATTGATCTTGAATGTAGGTGTGCAAGGTAGACCAAGCAGGCACGCATATGCATGATATTGCTCTATTATTTTGTACCTCAATGTGTAGTTGTTGTTCTTGATGGAAGGTGTGTGAAGTGTTTATATGTGGAAAGTATATTCCCTAATTAGGACTAAGAAATTTAGGGGTGTCTTGCATAGGGTTCCCTTGTAGGTTAGGTTCTTGATTTGAAATTCTAGGACTTGGGTGAGTAGGATGCCACAAAGGAGGTATAATCATATCCTTAGGGTCAAATCAGATATGGTCTATTTCTCCTTGCGTACTCTTTGTAGCATCAACCCTTGAATGGGCTTGGTTACAAGTGTATACCATAGCTACTTTATTCCAAACCCTATATGATTATATATTTTACAAATTTTAATGATTCAACATACAAGAATGGAAACATATAATAATACAAGTTTTCATCTCTTTTAAAGATTTTGTGTTCCCTAAAATTTTTGGATGTATTTTTTATTTGTTATTTGCAAAGATATCTCTTTTCACATGTTTTGCTTTTGTTGGATGATATTCTCAATGTTAAAATACTTTCACCTATACACTCGCACACACCAAAATATGGATATGAATCCCATATCTGATGAGCTAGCATAGGTCCTAATAGTCATCACCTAACACGTCGTGGTTAGAAATACACCCTTTAGAGAGGAATTCATGTTATTTTCCATGGATAGGATAGTTCTTCGAGCCAACATTTGCCACAAATGGGTTTGAAAATCATAATATTTAATCCAAAAAGGTGGTTATTAAATCCACCATTGGTCTTGATCAAGTGTTTGGTATAAATTCCAACTCCCTGATGTTTAATGTAAGACGTGGTGTGTGTGGTTCCATTTATACTTACAAAAAAGTAAAACCAAATAGCACTCAATGATAACTTCACTAAATGCAAAATAACATTTCACTTTTAGAAGTATTGAATAAATGATGGAACCTAAAAAATGCATACCCTATATGTCAACCTAACTTTTATGTAGGTTGCAAGCAATAAAACCACACAAATGCATTCCTACTTGGTTATTTTCCTATTTTTTTCTTCTTTTTGTTGTTTTTAAGATTAAAAAAAATAAAAATCTACTTTTCAAGCAAATAAGAGAAAGAAACAAAATCTAAATCTAACTTTCCTTAAATAGTAAGAATGCTAAATATGGTCAAGATACTCATCTTGATGCCTAAGTTTGCTATTGTTTCTGTCAATTTAAGCTACAAGCTCCCTGTTTGGTGGTCATCCTAGGGTGTGATGGTTGCCAATTTGGGGGCCATCCCTAGGTGGGATGACTACTGTGGTTGTCCTTGATTGTTATAATTATAGAATAAGGGGTTATTTTAGGCCAGAACAACCAAAACATGTAAAATTTTAGAGGTAAAATCCAAGTTAAAACTTACCTAAATCAAATAGTACAAGGGTCCCACCGTGATCACCACTATAGAGGATAAAAATGATGCACCTAGAAAAGGGAAATGAAATGCATCTATTTATCTAAGCACTAAAAAGATATTTTAATATAAGCATGATAATAAATAAGTAAAATAAATGGGGGTCCTCTTTATATTAATGAAATTGTAGAATCTATGGTTACAATGCATCCCTTTGAGGGCTCTAAATTTATACAATCATTACAAGGTGTTGAAAGGATATAATCATTTCAAATACTCAATATGTGCTTCAATGCCTTCCTCGCACTCATAAAATGAAGAGTGGATTTTCAATATTTCTATGATGATCTATATGTATTCAAACTTGTAGCTCCTTCTTTGTGTGCTAAAATAGTTGAACTAAAATTAGAGATATGCATGCAATAATGTATATGAAGAGTGAAATAGATGATGCAAAACTACTCAATATTGCACCAAAGGTTAGTATAATGCATATAATCTACTCTAGAATTGATCTATGCTAAAATAGAAATGAAATTGGATGCAGAGGTCATGGCCATCCCTAGGTGTTCCAATTGTGATTGTTAAAATTGAAAAGCATAATAAAAGGTGCAAAACTACTCAAAATTTTACCAAATTCTAGTATGATGCATATATTCTAATCTAGAAATGATCTATGCTAAAATTGAGATGAAATTGTATGCAGATTCATGGTTGTCTCTGGGTTTTTTAATTATGATCGTTAACCATCCTTGGTGGGGATGACCACTAAACCTGGTGGTTTTTAACACCAATTACTTTGGAATCTAGTATAAACTATTCCTAGGGGTGTTTTCATCAAATCTTGAGATCTAATTCAATAAAATGGATGAGTTTTGGAATGGGTTTGTGCATTTGGGATCACTTAGAAACCTCATTAAATTTATGGATATTTCAAGAGCAATTACTTGGTTGAAATTTTATTGAATCTCAATAGCACTTTTTTGTAAAATATTGCAAAAACTCCTCTTTGAATTTGGTGGATTGAATTCATTTTATAGCTCAAGGGAGCACAAGGTCAAATTGGCAAATTAGAGTATGCAATGCAAGTGTCACCATTTTTCAAAACCTTGACATGCATTGGGTGGGAGAAACCTCCAATTTAGACATCCAATTTGTAGGTTGTGATGGATTTGATGTGCCCTAAATCTATCATAAATCAATGGGTACGATAAATGGTAGAATTTTATTGCCATTTGTACCACCCTTGACTTTTTAAAGGTCCCAAGCCATGGTCATCCCACCCAAATATGGTTGTTGGTGGTCACACATGGCTGGGATGACCATGAACTATGGCCATCCTAGGGTGGACCATCCACAGTTACATGGCCCAAAACTTCCCAAAAGTGGGGTAGAACTTCCCAAAAGTGTTTAGTACCACTATCTAACCCATAAGGGTTTCTCAAGGGGGCTATATGGTTCTAATAAGAGTGCATATTAGCAGTCTAATCAGATTGACACAATTTTAGTATCTACACCTTCAAATTCATCAACATCATATACATTCCTCCAAGACCCTCATCATCCTTCACTTAGGTCCTCCCCATTCCTTCTTCTCACTCATCAGGAGCATCTACATATCCTTCAACACCAATATTATCCCCAAAATAATCATCACCTAGTAAAAAATTTATTCTATAGCCATTCCTCTCTCACCACTTTCCTCATGGCCTTCCCCTCCTTCTCAACCATATTCTTCTATGAATTATCTTCCTAGGTTTCCCATTTTTTGACCACAAACATCATCAACTCATATCCCATATCACCCATATTATTCCAATGAACCTTCTCTCCTTCCCACTCCTTAAAAACTACCACTCACTTTTCATCAATGACCATGACCTTTCACATCTTCGTGTGAATCAATACCTACTCCTAATCCCCTACCACACAATTCCCACATGTGAACCACTCCATTCCAACTATCATAGTTGAATTCTATGATTGGAAATAGTGATATTCCCACTTAGATGTTGAATTACTTAAATCTACACATTCCATCATTCATAATTTCTAGCTGGCATCATCCTCCTCATATTCCAATTTTCCACCTCAATACCCAACACACACGATGCATCGAGCGCCAATTTTTATGACAAACATAGAAATAAATGACTACAATTTTGGATGTTCATTGAAAGCACGAGGATACGAAAACAAAAAAGGAGAATGCCAAGTATGATGCTTTTAAAACCAAACTTAACGCTAAAAGCCTATATATTGAAAAATGCATAAAAAGGAAAGAACATAGATGAATCGACACAAGATAAAAGCAATCTGAAATATGGCCCTCTTTATTGATATGCTTTCAAAGTCGTGTTACAATACGTCTCCTTCATTTTTAAGGGATAGGAGCATTAAATATGTTTCTTATCACATCCATGGATATCAATCCTTCTTCTGCATGCCCACATGTAAGATGGGCAGACCAAAATGTTGCTGCCACTTGTGTATATGAATGTTGACTCCTTACTGCTCCTTTGATGTCAAATACCTGCATTCAAGGAAACATAAAATATTAGTAGCACCTGTACATAGAATAGAACATGTGTTTCCCAAGTCTTACTGATAGTGTATGCATAAAAATATTAAACTGATAACCAAATAATATCAGAAGGACCTAATAATTTGATAGAAGCATGAATATGTTACTAGAAATCCACTACAAAAACAACAATTGAGAAATTCCTCACAGATTTGTATTCGCTTCGGGTCGGGACAAATAAACTTGCAACAATTTGTCAGAAAGCACCCTCTTCAATGTCCTATCCAGGAAGCTCCAAATGACTTGCAAAGTTGGGGTTAGCTAATTGGGGGTGTTTTGCGACGACCCAGATGGTCAAATTTCTCCAATTTGGCCTCTATCACCTATATTTTGATGATGCCATCTCCAAGTTAGTAAAAGTGGGAAATAATAAAAGCATACTCAAAACTTGTCAAAATGAAGTGAAATTTAAACTACAGCTTATTTGAATAACCTAGAATCAGATGCAAAAGAAAAATTAGAGAAATCTACCATAGATTTCTAAACACTCCAGGGTGGGGCATTTAGGACTATGATAGTTTGGGGGACGCCCGCCATTTGGGACTCTGTTTTGGCACCAATCCACTTGGTATGGGTCAAAAACCTCTTATGGGGTGTTGTCGACAAATTTTGTGGGATATTATGGCCAAATGTTTGGGTTTGAGCTTCGGAATTGCACTTCCAATAACCACCCTATGACCTCCCTTCAACAAGAGATCAAGGATGTGAAAGGCACAAAATCAAAAGGTATGTGTGTGGATGTAAAATGGTAGCACTTCATTGCTCAAAATGCTACCTCTCTCTCTATATTTTGGGTGAGAAGACTCACCAATTTATAGACCTAGGGTCTCTCTATTTGAATGCGCATGTGAGGGTGCCACTTGAGTTGCATGTCCTATTTTAAGAAAAATATTATTCCCTAATTTAGAGTCTCCTTGCATGAGGCCTCCAAAAATCAAAGACATACATGACTGAAGTCTCTCTCCTTGATTTGAAGCCATTCCTCGCAATTGCATGGCCTGAAGCTACAGCTAACTGGCGGACCTATCAAGGTTTGACTTTTTTCCAGTCAAACCTTCTATTCGCCTCACCCTAGGGTGAATGCTGATAATCGTCCCTAGGTGGGATGAACACCAGTTTGTATTCATCCCAGGGTGGGACGAGTAGGGAGCAAGGTGCCAAAAAGGTGCCAAATTGACCCTTGACCTTCCAAACTACTTTTGGGAGTGGTTAGGACCACTGTTTAACCTCTGGGGGCTTCCCTAATGGTTGTGTGTGTCAACACGATCAGCTGTTGTTGTCACATAATCGTATTGGTGTTTTTTTGGTGTCTACAGATGCCCCGTTTTGGGAAGCACTATGCAAGGCACAGTGTTGAGGAAAAATAGATAACCAAAGCACTAATTATTAGGGTTTCTCAATAACCTAACCAAATTTTGATGCCCCAAGTATGGAAATGGCACACATTCTTGAATCCTTGCTTCTGACGAGCGAAGGATATTAATTCAAGTGTTAACCTTTTTTGGTGAGGTGTTATTTGAGCTTGGACATTGATCAGTCATGAATAGGCAAAGGGTGCAACCTTTTGTCTATGGGAACCCTAAGTTCATGATTCATGAATGCTAAGTGTTTGATCAGCTTGTGATTATGGCTTGTTTTCTGCCCCAAGCAAGCGCATGATTGTCTTTGTCAATGATCCTTTGAATGCGTGTCATTTCCTTGATTGGGTGTGTTGTTGTTGATTGGTGACTATGTGTGACTACCCCCTCAAGTGATGAATTTATGAGGGAATGACAAACATGAGAAAATTGATGAGTCACTTGATCCAATATGACTTAGGTAATGGTGCCTTCAGTTGTTACTGTTGAATGTGCAAGCAGTTTTCGAACATTCTGACATGTTTTTGGTGGGTTTGAACCCATTTTATGACGCATGTTGGAGCTAAAATTGGCAAAAATCCATCTTACCGTGGAGTGATACATCTATGGTAGCCTTATTAGGGATTAGGATAGTGATAATTTAAGACTCCAACATCTGTGTTAGATGCCAATAATGTCAGGCGCAAATGCGCCTTTGTTCGACAATGTTATTGCTATTTTTGGTTGGGTTTTGACCCTTTTGGTGACGTCGTTTGGGGATGAAATTCTCAAAAATCCATCCTCTCGTGGAGCGGTCCAGCTATGGTAGCCTTCTTAGGGAATATATGAGTGAGGATTTTTGACCCCGAAATTTGTTTTGCATGCCTAGAATGTCAACTGCAAAAGCACTCTCATTGGACAGTTTTATTGCTTGTTTTTGGTGCATTTTGTGCAGTTTTTTTGGTGTTTTGAAATGTTTGCTCTGTATTTGTTCTTGGGTGGGATGAATACCAGTTTTGTAATGCATGTGGTATTATGAATGTGATGTGTCTAATTATATGAAGTATGCATATGGAATGAATTAAATGAGTTGTTTATAACTTTGTCGATGGCACCATGGACTGTACAAGATTTACTGGCTTGCGGTACTGATGGGATGGCTTTGTGGAATGACCTTGCATGTGATAACTTTGTTTTTGTATTTTTCATATTTTTTGATGAGGATGTACGTAGTGAAATGTACCAGTTGTTTTAAAATGTAGTTAATATTTTTTGAGATGTAGATATTTTAACTAACTAGCCAAGACTGTACATTTATCTCGCAAGACTTGGTAACAAGGTATAAATCCAACTTGAGTTTAACCAGGTTATTTCACATCCCTGTGTGTGCAATTGAGTTCATTTATGTGGTATTTGTTAGGATACCGCCAGTTCTAGATAGGCTATCAACCAAACCTGTACTGAGTATCACCTAATTAGCTCCACTAACTCCATTGTTGTATTTAGCAAGATTAATCCACGGGACAATCTAAGGTACCATAAGCTAGCTCATCCACATGCAAAACATTGTTCTACTCACATGCAAAGCTAATGTGATAGACTTATCATCATGCATGTAGGATACCGCCATTGCTAGGTAGGCTATCCACAAAAACTGTAATGATGATCACCTAGACGGTTTTTGAATGCTGAGAATTCCAGGGGATTCAAGTTCAGGATTTTTATTTGCTCAATGTGTTAGGATATTTGCTCGTATACAGAGTGATGAAAATCAATGTTTATTTTTCTCTTTTGTTTTTCTTTTTGAGCAAGGATTTTGAATAGTGGTGAGAACCACTATGATTTTATTTTGCATTTGAGGTTGCAAAGTTAAGCTTGTAACTTTGTGGCTTGTGAAGGACATTGATCCTTTTGGCCTAGGGGATGACTACCCATCCTATTTAGGGATGTGTAGTATGAATCCTTACGACTTTGGAGACCAAATGGTATTAGGGAGAGTATGAAGTAAAGTCATTGATCTTTGAGGCCTTGGGGATGACTACCCATCCTTTTCGAGGGCGTGTAGTATGAATCCTTACGACTTTGGAGAACAAAGGTGGTTGGAGATTTTCGTGATGATGGCATGTGGAGATTGTGTTTTTGAATGGTCATTGATCCTTTTAGGCCTTGAGGATGACTACCCATCCTTGGTAGGGACGTGTAGTATGAATCCTTACAACCTTAGGGACCAATGGTAATTGGGATTTTTGTTAGTGGTGAAAACCACTATTGAGTAGGGGGAATGGATGGGGAAGAGTTTGTTCTTTGATCAATTCTCAGCATTCTTGAACCATTCACACAGGGGGATGAATAGGCTAATATTTCACCAATGGTACCCTAGAATGTTTTGTAGTTTTCATCTTCCATTCACACAACTTGGGAATTATTTTGTGTTTTAACTTGTGTAGGGATGTTACGTAATGAGGCATGATCCAAGTAAAACTTTCCCTTGTAAAATTCATTTAACTTTGTATAGTTTTTGGCTAGAAATTTAAAGACAGCTAAATGACGAAAACCCTATATACATTAGGAAACAAATGAATTTGCTAAAAATGGGGATTGTGTTATTCTAGATGTATGTGTGGATAAAATGTATGGAATGTGGAAAATAAAGGAATTACCTAGCAATTACAGTCTATGGTGCTTTTGACATGTATAACCAACAAATATGCAATGTATGGATGCGATGCCTAATGCAACCTATATTTTTGTATTTTGATTTTTATGAGTGTGCATGGAATGGAGATGCATTTTTTTTGTTATTTTGATGATTTTATCATTTTTTTTTGTTTGTGAATATTTATTTTGACCAAGCGGTTATGATAACCCTTGGAGCTTTTATTTTGACCAAAGAGTTTATGGATACCTTTGGGGCATTTTTAGGGTTGACCAAGCGATTGTGGGAATCCTTGGAGCTTTTGGTTTGACCAAAGGGTTTATAGATACCTTTGGGGCATTTTGGGTTGACCAAGCGATTTATGAGAATCCTTGGAGCTTTTGGCTGGACTATGACTCTCTAGATGTGGAATGGCCTCAAATGACTGATGTTCAAGGGTTCTAGTTCCTTGATTCCTTCAAGAGAGGCAAGCCGGTATGTTCCAGGTCCTATTTTACTATCAATCACATAAGGACCTAACCAGTTTGCTATGAATTTGTCCCTTATATGGGACGGAAAATTAAAATTATGCTGGTTCTCTTTTAATACCAAGTCACCAACCTGAAAGTCTCGTAGGTGAACCTTCATGTTATATGTTGTCTTAAGTCGCTCTTGATAGATACACAAATCCTCGAGAGCTTTGACATGTCATTCATCAAGCAATGTCAGTTGGTCTAACCAGTCCTACCCCGCAGTGTCATCATCAATGAAATCTTGCACTGAAATGTGCAGGGAAGGGATTTCCAACTCAAGAGGCATAACTGCCTTAGAGCCATACACCAATGAAAATGGAGTTGCCCCAGTGGGCATTTGAATGCTAGTGCGATAAGCCCATAGGGCAAGCAATATTTGAATGTGCCAATCCTTATGATTATCTGCGACAGATGGCAACTAGCATTTTGTTTGACGCCTCTGCTGGCCCATTTGCTTGTGGATAATAGGGTGTTGAAAAACTTTGCTAAATTTTGTACTTTATGGTCAAAGCACGTACGTCTTTGTTCTTGAATGACGTCCCATTATTTGAGAGGATCTTGGATGGAATACCAAAATGACATGATGTTATGCAAAATAAAATCTGTAATGCGGGGTCCAGTCATAGAGGTTAGCTAAAATGCTTCCACCCACTTGGTGAAGTACTCTGTGGCCGTTATGATGAATGTGTGATGACCCGACAATGCAAGGGAGATATTTCTAATTAGATCAAAGCCCCACTGCAAAAAATTCCAAGCCGATTGGATCGGTTGCAATTCCTAAGAAGGTACATGTGTCAAATTGGCATGGTGTTGACACTTTACGCACTTCTTTACATAAGCGCAGCAATCCTACTCTAAATATGGCCAATAATAGCCCATGCAGAGAATGTGCTTTGCGATGGCCATACCACAGAAGAGTCCACCGCATGTACCATCGTGGGCTTGGGTGATCGCCCAAGCGGACTCCTGCTGGTCCAAGTAATGGAGGAGGATTCCTTCATAGCTCTAATGATACAAAATGTCTCCTAACAAGACATGTTTTGCCACTTTCTATTTAAATGCTTGTTTTGTGGCTTGTGTCAATCCAAGTGGGAGGGTACCCAACTTGAGGTAATCCCTTATGGGTGTGTACCAATTTTTCTAATCAGAAACCCCAATGGTATGAATGGCCAATCCCTCTTGAATTTCATCCCTAGAAAAAGCGAAATGGGAAAGAACTTGTAAAAGTAGTGTTGTGTTGCTATTAAGAGGGGTAGGGGAGAACAAGGACCCCTAGTTGGATTGAGTCAAACAATCTTGGATGTGAGAGAACCTATCTTGAGATGGTTCAATCTGGATCAAGTGGATTCCTAGCGTGAGGTCAGAGCTTGCACACTCCATCATAGACTGCAATAATGTTTTGACTTGAATGGTTGTCATTTCACTAGAAGGGCCTTGTAGTATTAGTGACCCCAAGGAGGCCATAGTATCCGCAAAATGATTTGATGATCGATGGAGTGCCTCGATGTCATACCATTCAAGTTGTGCCAGGAATTTATCCACAAGGGCTTTATAGGCCTGCAAAACTAGGCATTTACATTAGAATACCCCCTTTACTTGATTGACAATTAACAGCGAATCACCAAAGATGTTTAAATGTTTGATGTTCATGGTGATTGTTGTTTGAAGACCTATGAGCAAGGATTTGTATTTTGCATTGTTGTTGGTGCACAGGAAGTCTAATTTAAATGATGGAGGCATTGGAACCCCTTACGGTGTGAAGAATACAATTATTGCACCACCTCCTTGCTCACATTTTGAACCATCGAAGAATAGGGTTGTGTCAGCCTGTGACTCAGGCTTAGTAGAATATGGCGATTATAAAACATGAAAGACCCCATCATCTGGTAGTTCTATGGTCAGAGGTTGATCGTCTTCAAGAGGAGCCTCTGCTAGTTGATCGGTGATGACTTGACATTTTATGGATTTTTGTCCAATGAATTCTATGTCAAACTCCGTCAACAACATGATCCATTTCACCGTGTGACTACTATGATAAGTATGACTCATCATGTATCACAATGGATTCTCCTTAGACACAACATATGTCTTGTTGCTCAACATGTAATGACATAAATTTTTGGTAGCAAACACCACTGCCAAGCAGATCTTCTCAACATATGCATAGTTAAGTTCATAACTGACCAGGGTGCAACTAAGATAGTAAGTAGCCTATTCTTTATGAAATTCATTTTTTTGGGACAGCATGGTGCCCAGTGCCACCTCAATAGCTGAGATGCATAAGTAGAACAACACTCCTAGTCTAGGTGGTGCTAATACTGGCGACAAAGCCAAGTATTGTTTAATATCATCAAAGGCTGACTAGCACTCATCATACCAATGAAATGCTACCCCCTTGTGCAATAATTTATTCATGGGTCGGCACTTGTCAGATAGTTGCGCTATGAAGCACTTGATTGACGTGACCTTTCCCTACAAACTTCTGAGCTCCTTGATGGTAGTTAGGGGAAGCATTTCAAGAATTGCCTTGAATTTTTGTGGGTCTACCTCGATTCCTCATTTGGAGACTATGTAACCCAAGATCTTTCTAGATGTGACACAAAATATGCACTTATTGGGGTTTAGTATGACTTTATGTTCGATGAGGCGATCAAGGATCATGCGTAAGTCATCGAGATGATCTGGGTGCAAAAGAGATTTGGCCAAAAAATCATCCATGTAATCTTCCAAAGTTTTGTGCATGTGATCATGGAAGATGTACATCATGGCACATTGGTAGGTGGCACCAAAATTTTTAAGGCCAAAGGGCATGACCTTATAACAAAATGTCCCCCAAGGCATTGTGAACACCATTTTTAGTTGATCCTTAGGATTAATACGAAATTGATTGTATCCTGAGAAACCATCGATGAGGGAGATCATTTCATGGCCCACGGTAGTTTCTACCAATGCGTTAATGCTTGGCAAGGGAAAATCACCCTTAGGACTCACTTTGTTTAGATCTCAACAATCGATGCATATGCGAATCCTCCTATCGGGCTTTTTGATGGGCACCATGTTAGACAACCATGGTGGGTAATCCATGCAGATGACAAACTATGCATCCAACAGCTTTGTAGCTCGTATTTGACCATTATGGCTACTATTGTATGCATCTTACATAGTTTTTGCTTTACTGGCTTGACTATCGGATCAACTGTTAGATTATGCATGACTATTTGCAGGTCTAGCCATGGCATGTCTTTGTATGACCATGCAAAAACCTCCTTCTTCTCTTTGAGAAGGCTAATGTAGTCGGCTTGCTCTTCGAGGAAAATACTTACCCCCAGCTTGATGATTTGCAAATTCATTGGATCTAAGCCGATGTCTACGTCAGTCGTCTCCTCGATCGACATGTGGGAACCGTCCTCCAACTGGTGTGGAGTTGGGATCAAGTGGATATTGTTTGCTAAATTTAGATAATCTTTTGGAACATTAGGTTCCTCTTCAGCATGGAAGACATCCTGAGTCTGTCCGAGGGTGAAATGGAACATCCCACCATAATGCCAATACTCTGATGGGGATGGTGGTGTGTCAGCGTGATCTTAGTCTATAACATCTAGGTCTAGGTGCAATGACCATGTTGGGTCAGTTGGATCATGGATGGGGGCGGTTAAATAAATGGAGATCATGTTAATGAAATGATTTTGGTCTCCATTACCACGGGTGTGGCTGCTCGGACATCCTAGATGATATTTGTGCTCTGGATCTGGATCTGTGGATACTGGCACAAATGGATCAGCCCTATGTGCAGATAAAAGGACAGGGTCTACCCTAGGCATCGACAACTCTATAGGGTCTCCAAGCGAAAGGTTCTCTCTATATACCTGTAGTGGAAGGTGCAGTAATTGCTATAACTGTGCCTGGTTGAGGTGCCACCTATGCCTTGGCCCTATGTGTAATTGTTCAAACATGTTATCTATGTCCAATGGATATTGTTGTTGTCACATATGATTGAGATAGGCCATCTCAGTTTCATCTTCATAATCATTGTTGAAGATCCAACCCATCCTTGTTGCCTATCCCTAGGCCTTGCATGTTCTCTACCAAGATGTCCAGGGGCAAGGGGTGGTTAAACCCTACTCCTAACTTGTCATATGACATTTGATATCTTGATTGGAAAAGAACACACACTCCTTGCTCATACCCGCCCAACCCATATCCATGCCAATTGCATTGGCCAAGATATCTCAATGTGAAGTCTGGGTTGGACAAATAGTTGACATCCTTTGCAAAGGGCTCTTCATCTTCAACTTCTTGCATATGAGGTTCAATGCCATTATCCAGGCCCCCATAAAAAAAGTTTGTCTGATTGGGTGGGTAGCCTAGAGGAACCACGTAGCCAATGGGGAGATGAGGTCTCCCCATGTCCTGCATGGACTCAAGTGTGGGTGTTGCTACAATGTTTTGTACTATATACTCCCCTAGGCCTGTACTGGCCATTTCAACAGTGATCTTTGGTGGTTGAGGGGAAGTGAATGGGAGTTATTCTGGAGTCCACTCCATGTAGGGTGAACTAGGCATCTTGAATTCCATTCGGCTAGGCATATATTCAATAGAGATGGTTGAGACTAGGGGTGATTCCTCTTCTATGGGTTTCTTTCCCTTGTCCTTTGGTGTGGCAATCGTAGGTCGTGTCATTGTTGAAGGACCAGACAAGGAAGATGGACCCAGTTGGGGATTCGAGGGACTTGTCAATGGGGATGCCTATGGAATTAGACCCTATTTAGATGGATTTAACTAAAAATCCAAATGTGTTGATGGAAGGGTCGATTGCGGCATGAATTGCACCGTATTGCATTACTTGAAAGGCTCTAATTCTATCAGGACTACATGCACCTGTCCTTCAAATGTATACTTCAGACACTAGTGAGCAATCGAAGGGACACACTTCATGTCCCTAATCCAAGGCCGGCCCAACAAGATATTATAGGCCATCTCTCATTCCAAGATGTGGCACAATGTATGAATAGTCTTTTGTCCCACTTGTATGGGTAGGACAATTATGCTAACTATTGAGCATATTGCATCATTGAATGCTTTTAGTGTATAGGTGGAGGCCACGATGTGAGATGCCAACAACTTTAGATGTGTCAGTGTTGTTGTTGTGATGATATTATTGGATGAGCCAGTGTCTACCAACACCCTCTTATATGAAATCCCATTGACCTACGTAATGATGTGCAAGGGTGGATTCGCCACATCACTAGTCATTGATTTCAATTCATCTTCTCTAAAGGTGATGACTAGTTTTGTACATTGTTTTACATGTCCCACAAATTTGTTGAAAGAGTTTGCTTCATGGGGCTGCAGCTCGATGGCTTTTAATATCTCCATTAGAGCCTCCCGATGGGGCATTGATTATTGAATGAGCTCGTATATGGAGAGCCCATCCGATGTGGTCCTTAGACTTTGGGTAAATATAATCCGAATCGTGGCCACTGGTCTAGGCGAGGGAAGTTGCGTAGGGTGTTGTTGTGGTTGTGACGTCGATGGAACCTCTCTTGTGGCTATCACGGGGGCAGCTCCTGGGTACCTCTTGTTCCTAGTCACTATGCTTATCATCCCTACATACCCCTGCATGGGGCAATTCTACTACACCTCATTGACTTGAAGGGGTTTGGCCTATGCATCATGGGTAGGCAGGGGGTCTCTGAAGACTCCCATATATTGGTTGTTTGGCACTACGGGGTTGTCCACTGCCAATGTCTTGTTGTCGATTAGGTCTTGCATAAAGCCTTTGAACTTCCAACATGCATTAAGTTCATGTCCCTTCCATCTATGGAACCTACAGCACAAGTCCTCCCTGTACCCCTTAGGTTGTGGGGCATTGGGGTCTATGGATTTAATCTCTAACAAGTTGATCAAGTTCACCACTGACAAGCGGTCAAACAGAGAGTCCCTAGACTCTGTGTAAGGTGTAAATTGTCACCTAGGGTGACACTGCTAATTTTGTTCTTGCCTCTGGTTTTCTCCATCATAGTTGTTAGGAGGCACTGCCTGATAGTTAGCATTTTGAGGCTGTGTTGCTTGTGCAGGCTTAGGGATATTTATAGCAACCTGATTTACCGTAGTGGGTTTCTATTGCATGGTCCCTATTTTGGTGTTCTTAGTCCATTATTTCTTCTTAGGTTTGGTGATCTCACCATCCTGTATCTTGATCTCCTCAATGATTCTAGCTTGTTCCATAGCTTCCTCTAAAGTTGCATATTGTTGCAGCTGTAATAGCATAGAGATCGATCTCAAACAGCTCTTTGAGAACATCTGAGTCAGGTCAGACATGGTAGGGAGATAGGGCAGCTTTGAAAGCAACGTCCTTCATCGGTTACCATATGCTGCCATGGTCTCTTCCTCATACTAATTGAGGCTAGCTAGGTCACTTAATGACACCTTTTTCTTGGTGTTGAAGGTGAAGCATTCGAGGAATGCGTCCACTAGTTGATCCAAGTTACTGATGCTATGTTTTGGCAACTAAATGAACCAATTCAAGGTAGGGCCTACAAATGTGGTTATAAATGTTCTTAATAACAAAGCATCATTGTCCTGAATGCCAAAGCACTGGCTCAGGAATCTAGTCACATGATCTTGGGCATCCTCATCCCCTCTAAAGAGTGCCAACTAGGGCAGTTTAAAGTGTTAAGGGTATGGAGGTGCTGACACTGATGGATGCACAGGATGACTATGGAGTTGGCATAAAGTAGGATTTTGGGGCCCAGAATTCTTGGCCTCCACAGACTCTAAGTGCTCTAACAACGCTTTATATGCATCGGAGGATTTGATCTCTTCCTCCTTAGTTTGCTCCCATTGTGGGTTGCGGGGAACTTGAGGCCTATGGAGGGGTGTCTAGATAGCAAACTCTCTGCCTTTGTAGGGCATTTCAGCCTACTCTTCTTCTTGTTCATACTCCTCATAGGATTCTTGAGGAGTGCCTAGTCGAGACCTATAAACATGGTTGGGTGCCTACGGAGGGTGCCCATCATTGTTTCTCGGAGTGGTCTCCCGCTCAGGTCTAGGAGGTCGTGGAGGCAATACTTGGTAAGGTCTCATAGACCTGTCTTGTACCAAGGGTTTGTGCCTCTCATACACTTCTACTTTATGCGTGCGAGGGGTTGGGACCTTCTCAGGCACATTGTTATGAAGCAATTCATTTTTTTGATGCTGAATGCACTCTTTGCTAAGGTGATACAGATGCTATAACTATTGTTGATCTTGCCTGAGCTACGTGATTTATGCTTGGCAGGCGGCATGTCTGGAAAATGCCAAATCAATTTGTTCTATTGTCTCTTTTTTAGGAAGCCTAGATACCTCTCCTACATGTCTGTCTTGGTCGTGGTGATCCGAGACCCCTATGGGTTGCTTTCCTCTATCAAGGTTAGCGGCATTCACCCAAGGCTCTAGCCTCAATGTATGATCCTGATACATAGTAGGTGTGGAGGTACATCGCTCTCATGCTATGTACTACTCTTGATGAACGTGGTAGTCTTACTCATACTCCCTTTCATATGTGTGCAAGGTGCGGGTAGAATTGTCTTGCCCTGTCTAGAGAGCCTGATACTCTAGATTTTGTCTAGTGTTTCTAATAGTAATACAAGGTAAATGAGGGATGACAAAATCATGTGGCCCCTCCTTATGGACCCTATGTTTCTCTAGCACTTCCTCACTAGGCTACTCATAACAAGCATTTAAGGTAGGCCTCCTGTCTATTTTGAGTGCCACGTGTAGGTTCTCCTCTTGAAAGGGTCTATGTTGAGTAGGGGTGCCCCTCAAAGAGGTGCCTCTATAATCCTATTCTATTATGGCATGATGTGGACTATCTTGTCTGACATGCTGCCAAGGCGGGATGACTAAGTCCTCAAGACTATATCGGAGGTGACTTGCCCCCATTTGTGCACTCTCTACAGCACTTGCCCATGATTGGGCTCAGCTACGGGTGTACACCATGGTGATGTTTACCTAAAGATGTGTATGTTTTTATCTTCTTTTAGGATTTTTTTATGCTACACTAAATAGAAAGGAAACACGTAATCAAAGCAATGGTTATCATGTTTGTAGATTAAAAGTGTGCCCTAAATCTGGTTTTAGTGTGTTTTGATTTTGTTTTGAAAGCCTTTGTAAAGAATTTTTAAAAGCAATATGATGGCTCTTATGACTCCCAAAAAATGGTCACCCCTTCGATATACCTTTGCCAGTCCGATATACCAACCTCTCTATATACCCGCCCTTACATGAGGGAAACTATTGGTACATGAGAGCAGATGGTACATGGAACATAGGCGGTATGGAAGGGGAATAGCTCTGTTTATGACACCTACCATAGAAGACTTATCCTCATGCATTGGGAATCACCCCCGCTACACTTGGTCAGCTTTCATCAGGATTTATATCTAGCAAAAACTACGATCGGGGTTATGTATGCAGTATCTCAAGCCAAGGTGGTGATGAAATCCACCGTTGGTCTTGCTCAAGGATTGGGGTTTTACGAAAAACTCCTTGTCATTTTAAATCACCATGTGGTGTGTGGGGTTCTTTTTAAGTTGCATAAATGAAGCAAACAAGCATTCAAACTCTCCTATGCAAGCAAATAACCAGAAAACCAAAAACAAAAAGCAAAAAATGACAGAAGGTGTTTTAGGACCCCTACCTCTTCTCTGCCCAAATCGGATGTCTCTGAATTTCTACCCTAAAATTGCATAGAGAGCTATTCATCCTAGGGTGATATGAATAACAAATTTGTATTCGTTCCAGGGTAGGACAGAGTCCTATTCGTCCTTGGGTCAGACAAATTCTAGTTCTGTACTCGTCACAGACTGAAACAAATAGAAGTCCAACATTTAAAAACTTGGTACCTGTAAGCAAAAACAAGCAACTTTTGATCAAAAATTTAATCTTAAAATCAAGGGACAGAGGTCCCACCATGATCGTCACTGAAAGCATGAGGATATGAAAAAAAAAGGAGAATTCCAAGTACGATGCTTTTAAAACCAAACTTAACGCTAAAAGCCTATATATTGAAAAATGCATAAAAAGGAAAGAACATAGACGAATCGACACAAGATAAAAGCAATCTGAAATACAGCCCTCTTTATTGATATGCTTTCAAAGTCGTGTTACAATACGTATCCTTCCTTTTTAAGGGATAGGAGCATTAAATATGTTTCTTATCACATCCATGGATAGCAATACTTCTTCCGCGTGCCCACATGTAAGATGGACGGAACAAAACATCACCACTACTTTTGTATATGAATATTGACTCCTTACTGCTCCTTTATGTCGAATACCTAAATTCAAGGAAACATAAAATATTAGTAGCACCTGCAAATAGAATAGAACATGTGTTTCCCAAGGCCTACTGTTAGTGTATGCATAAAAATATTAAACCGATAATCAAATAAAATTAGGATCTGAGAATTTTACATAAGCATGAATATGTTACCAGAAAGCCACTGCAAAAAGAATAGTTGAGAAATTCCTCACAGATTTGTATTCGCTCTAGGGCGGGACGAATAAACCTGCAATAATTTATCAGAAAGCACGCTCTTCAATGTCCTATCTAGGAAGCTCCAAATGACCTACAAATTTGGGGTTATCTAATTGGGGGTGTTTTGGGATGACCCAGATGGTCATATTTCCCCAATTTGGCCTCTATCACCCATATTTTGATGATACCATTTGCAAGTTAGTAAAAGCAGTAAATAATAAAAGCATACTCAAAACTTTTCATAATGAAGTGAAATTTAAACTACAGCCTATTTAAACAACCTAGAATAAGATGCAAAATAAAAATCAAAGAAATCTACCATATATTTCTAAACACTCTAGGATGGGACGTTTAGGACTGAGACAGTTTGGGGGACACCCAGGGCAAGACGCCCGTCGTTTGGGACTCTATTTCAGAACCAATTCACTTGGTATAGGTCCAAAATTTCTTATGGGTTGTTGTCAAAAAATTTTGTTGGATATTTTGGCCAAATGTTTGGGTTTGGGCTTCGGATTTGCACTTCCAATAGCCACCCTATTACCTCCCTTCAACAAGAGATCAAGGATGTGAAAGGCACAAAATCAAAAGGTATGTGTGTGGATGTAAAATCGCAGCACTTCGTTGCTCAAAATGCTAGCTCTCTCTCTATATATTTTGGGTGAGAAGACTCACCAATTTATAGACCTAGGGTCTCTCTGTTTGAACGCGCATGTGAGGGCACCTCTAGAGTTGCGTGTCCCATTTTGAGAAAAATATTATTCCCTGATTTAGAGTCTCCTTGCATGAGGCCTCCAAAAATCAAAGACATACATGACTGAAGTCTCTCTCCTTGATTTAAAGCCATTCCTCGCAATTGCATGGCCTAAAGCTATAGCTAACTACGGACCTGTCAAGGTTTGACTTTTTTTTCCAGTCAAACCTTCTATTCACCTCACCCTGGGGCGAATGCTGATAATCGTCCCTGGGTGGGATGAACACCAGTTTGTATTCATCCTAGGGTGGGATGAGTAGGGAGCAAGGTGCCAAAAAGGTGCCAAATTGACCCTTGACCTTCCAAACTACTTTTGGGAGTGGTTAGGATCACTGTTTAACCTCTAGGGGCTGCCCTAGGGGTTGTGTGTGTCAATGAGATCAGCGCTTGTTGTCACATAATCAGATTGGTGCTATTTTGGTGTCTACACTCATGTGTGACCCTCGATAATATATTCTATATAGGATTTCAACTATCCTTCAAATTTGGTCCTAACTATTGGTACCATTGTGTAGCTAGGTCCCCCCATTAATTATACCAACTTTGTTTACACTAGCATAGACTCCTCACTTTTGATTACTATACCTACACTAGTACAATATAGCTTTTGTGGCACTCTAGACCACATGTCAAACCCCCAGTAGCCTATGTTACCTTCGATGTTTCCATTGGCATGAATTTGGATTAGGATGCTATGAAAATGGTTACAAACACATCTCAACCCTTATGTTCAATTGCCTATAGATAAATCTAGTCTAGGCTATCGCCCCTCCACCATACACATGTTTGAGGATAATATATAAGATCTTTCTTTGAATCCTATGCCAGTACCTACACACACACTGGAAGACTACATTGACATCAACATCCTAGATGATATTGAAAGCATGAGATTTCGAAAGAAAGAAATACTAATGTGACGCATTCAAAATCAAAAAAATGCTTAAGTCCTAAGATGTGAAATGCATGAAATGAAAGAGATGAATTGAACGGAGATAAACAAAAGTACAGAAAACACAACTCTCTTTATTTAAGTCTCCTAATATCGATTACAAAGACACCTCCTCAATTTTCAGGGGCTAGGAGCATTTAAAAGAGTTTTGGTTACAATCATGACTTAGTGCTCCTCCTTTCGCATGCCCACATTTGAAACGGGCGAGCCAAAGTGTTGCCGCCGCTAGTGTTGATGAATCCTTGATCCTTGCTGCTCCTCCTGCATTCAAAGAAACAACAAAATTTTTAGTAGCACCTGTGACAAAATATGAAGCGTTTGACCTTAAAAACCAATGGAGGATGCATGCATAAGATTAACTAAACCAGTGAATAAAATGACTCCAAGTAACCTGCAATTTTGATAGAGATCAGAGAACATTACCAGAGGGCCACTGCCATCAAAACAGTCAGGGAAATGTCGTCGATTTGAATTTTACTGTAATTCGTCCCTAGTCAGGACGAATTCTAGTGTAATTCGTCCTCGGGTAGGACAAATTAGCCTGCGATAAAATGTCAAAGTAATCCTACCCAAATGTCATGTCTCAAGATCTCCAAAAGTCTTGCAAACATAGGGGTTAGCTAATTGGGGGCATTTTAGGATGACCCAGATGGTCAAATTTCCCCAATTTGATCTCCATTAATAGGAATTTGACGTCGTTACCTACCAGTTAGTGAGGACCACAAAAGCGACAAAACATGATAATATTTGATCAAAGTCTTATGAAATCGAAATTATAAACTATCTAAACAACATAAAATGGAATGGAATATAAACTAGTGATCAAAGAACAACTTAAATTGAAACTAAGAAGTGTGGGACACCTAGGCAGGCCGCCCATCGTTAGAACTTGATTTCAACACCGATCCACTTGGGATGGGCCCAAAATCTCTTATAATGGGTTGTCGGCGAATTGGTAGATCAATGTGGTCAAGTGTCGGGTTTTGGGTCTGGATTCACACTTCCAATAGCCACCCAATAACCTCTCTTGCAAAAGAGATCAAGGATGTGGAAGAGGTGAATCGAAAGGGTAAAGTGTGGTATTCAATTTGGCAGCACTTCGTTGCTTGAAAATGCCTCCAACTTGTCTTCTTTTGGGTGGGAAAGTCCACCATTTTATAGACCCAAGGGGTCTCTTTTGGAGGGGCATGTAGGGGTGCCATGTGGTAGCCATGCCTTCTCAAGAGGGAGGAGACTCCTCCCTGACTTGGGCTTCCATGACTGCCCTTGTTACAGTCCTCTAACGCCCAATCTGCCCACCTACATGCGCATGCAAGGTAGGAGGCATTAATTGATTATCCTCAGCTGCCACTTGGTGCCATTTTTCTTTTTTCCCATTGAACCTGGAATTCATCCTCACCCAAAGCGAATTCAGAATTCGTCCTTGGGTGAGACGGATCCCAATTTGAATTCGTCCCTTGGTGGGACGGATACTAAGCAAAGTGCTTGAATGTGCCAAATTGCCTTCTAACCTTCCAAAATTGCTACAAAAGTGGTTAGGACCACTGTTTAACCTTTGAGGGCTGCCCTGGGGGCTGTGTGTGTCAAAGCGATCAGTGTTTGCAATCACATAATCAGATTGGTGTTGTTTTGGTGTCTACATATGCCCCTTTTTGGGATGCATTGTGCATGGCATAGCGCCAAGAAAAAATAGATAACCAAAGCACTAATGATTAGGGTTTCTTGGTAACCTAACCAACTTTTGATGCCCCAAGTATGGAAAGGGCATGAATTATTGAATCCTTGCTTCTGACGAGCTAAGGAATTTGATTTCAAGTATTAACCTGTTTTGGTGAGGTGTGACTTAAGCTTGGACATTGATTAGTCATGATTAGGCAAAGGGCACAACCTTTTGTCCATAGGGGAACCTTGTTTTCATGCTTCGGGAATGCCAAGTGTTTAATAAATTTGTGATTATTGCTTTTTTACTGCCCCAAGCAGGAGCGTAATTGTCTTTGTCAATGATTCTTTGAATGCATGTCGTTTTCCTTAATTGGGTGTGTGTTTGCTGATTGGTGACTAAGTGTGACTACCCCCTCAAGTTATGAATCAATGAAGGAATGACCTTCGTGAGAAAAGCGATGAGTCTCTTGACCCAATATGACTTGTGCAAGGGTGTCTTCAGATGGTTTAGCAATTAGCATGTGCAATTTTTTTGACATTTAGACCTATTTTTGGTGGGTGTTAACCCTTTTTGCGACACTTTTTGGAGCTGAAATTGGTGAAAATCCATCTTCCCGTGGAGCGGTCCGGCTATGGTAGCCTTCTTAAGGAGTAGGATAGTGACAATTTGTGACCCCAACATCTGTTTTGTATGCCCGGGATGTCAAGTGCAATAGCACTCTCATTGGGCAAGTTTATTAGCTGTTTTAGTGCATTTTTGTTCAATTTTTGATGTTTTTTGAAATTTTTGGCCTGAATTCGTCCCATGGTGGGACGAATACCATCTTAAAATTCATCCCATGGTAGTATGAGCACAAACTAGAGCGCTTGTCCTAGGGTAATATGCATTTAAGCTAAAAAGGCCTATTTAAAAGCCAAATCTAGGGTTTGGGCTCATTTGCATCTGATTTTTCTTGCGATTTGGAGCTCTGGGGAGAAGGAGGTTAATTCTGCGAAGCGAAGCACTGCCAGATTTTCCCTGCCATCATGAGTGTACAAACCAAGTCGAGAAGTAGAGCCAAAGCGAGATCGGTAAGTGCTCCCTAGAATTATTACTTTTGTTTAAAACTGCAAGTGTTTTGTTTAATTATTTTTGTGATGATGTTTTTCAAAATTTTAAAACTTAAACCCTGAAACTGAGCTGAAGACAACTAAGACTTAGCGTACAACTAAATGTTGCAAAAAACCTAGGTAAAGAATTGTTATTTAGCTTTTAACTAAAACCCTAGGATAAACGGAACGTAAAACCCTAAGACGTAATTTTTGTTGTTTTTTGAATTTTTGTTCTGTTTTTAAATTAATCAGTTAGGATTAGAAACCCTAAGACTGAAAAATTAATTTTTTAAATTTTGTTTCATTTTATTTTTTGGAATTTATCAGTTAGGATTAGGAACCCTAGAACTAAAAATTTAATTTTTGTTTGAATTTTGAATTTTTGTTTTTAAATTAATCAGTTAGGATTAGAAACCCTAGAACTAAAAAATTAATTTTTGTTTGATTTTTTTATATATATATATTTTTTGTTGTACATTGGTATACCATGTGGTATATTCATGTTATTGTTGTACAGTTATTTTCCATGATTTTAATATTTTTGAATTGTTTTCTTTTGCAGGTTGTTAGGAGCCGATACCGTGTACCCACTACTTTCATTGAAGCGCGGGGGCTGACTGAGGCTGATTGGGAGTGGCTTGATGCCCTTGGGCTCAAGAAGGTGGCTCGACTAGAGCCTGTGGTCGTAGATCAGGCCTATTTGACAGCCCTGATCAATATTTGGGATCTGCAGACCAACACCTTCCATATCCCAATAGGGGAGATGACTGTTACCTTGGAGGATATCTGTCGACTTCTACGAATTTTGATAGATGGACTGCCGATAAAGACATCGTCGTGTGATCAACAGACAACTGTATTGATGAGATGCTTCGGGAATGGGGAGGAGCTAGGTGTGGAGGATCCACTGGAGAGGGCAGAGGGTGACTGCCAGATTTGCAGGATTTTGGTCCGATGGTGGCTGGAGAGGGGGGTTTTGGGTGTGAGGCATACATTCTTTATGGGCCTCATGTCCAACATGTTGTTACCTAACTCATCAAGTGCAAGGTTCCCATGGAACCTGCTGGATTTGGTTTCGCAGTTGGTAGAGTGCCCGATAGAGGCATCGCTTATTATGAGATGGGAATAGACACTATTGGCACAGCTCTATGGGGAGCTGTATGAGGTCCACTGCCAGCAGCAAAAGGGGATTAGTTGTAGCTACCTGTTGTAGTGTTGGGCTTGGTAGCACATAGCAGTGGAGAGGCCAGCCAGGTTACCATGGATGACTTAGGTGAAGATGGAGGATAGGGAGATAGGTTATGCAGTTCTATGGTGGCGGTCTACGGAGCAAGGGCATAGTTGATGATGGCCAGGTGTTGTAGGGCACTATGCCGATACCTTCTCTTGGCTTACTCTAGGGGAGGTGGTTTGGCACCCTTATCGGGACTATCCAGCCTAGCCGAAGGCTAGAGAGTGGCTCCGATGGGTACATAGAGAGTGGTGGCTGATTGGGTAGCACAAGATCGAGCATGAGTTCTTCTCGTACAGCCGGGTGACCCGATAGTTTGGGGTGTGCCAGGGGTTTCCTGGTGAGCCTGTAGTCTATCGATGCTAGGGGGATGAGAGGACTCTGGACCGATCGATCATCACACCACTAGGTGAGGATTCAGATGCGATGATCGACATCCTAGACATGGATGACGTCGGGACTACTGCTAAGTATGACTCATGGTGGGTACTACGGCGATGATAGAGAGAGGGGCCACTGGGAGGCATGGAGGCGGTAGCGACGGGTGGGGAGGGTGCTGAGGCACCAGGGGATGATTTGGGAGCTCCTTTGGAGGATGTAAATATGGTGGAGGTAGAGGGTGAGGATGCAGATTTGGGGGCTCTAGATCAGTCGAAGATGCAGGAAATTACAGAGCAGTGGGAGCCAGAGCAGACTGCTGTTCTAGAGAGTTCCACGCCTTAGGCGAATGCGAAGGAGATGGATTATGGGGTACGCACTGAGAATGTGTGTTTGGAAAAGCTGCTATGGAGGTGAGAGGAGGAGCTGGGGGATTCTCTACGAGAGAGGGATCTCTTGCGGGCTCAGTTAGCAGAGCGGGAGGGTGCACGGGTGGTGTCTCATTGACAAGAGGGGGATACTAATGCTGCTCGAGAGAGGGATCTCCTATAGATGCAGTTGGCAAAGAGGGATAGGGTTTTGGCATAGCGTGACGATGCATTAGCTTACTACCGTCGATAGGATACAAAGTGGTTTTGGCACCAGATGGAGATGGAGGGGGAGATTATCCACCTCGATGGGTAGCTACCTGAGCCGTCGGGAGGTGGATCGTCACATCGGATGAGGGGCAATGATACTGAGCAGTCACCATCATCTCATCGCAGGTGACTGGATGAGGGAGAGGGCAGTAGGCATGATGTGGGGGATAGCAGTAGCCATCTTGAGGGGTCCCATAGGACCCACACCACGGGGGGTAGTTCCCGTCACACCGATCTTGCATGATCATGGTGGTCGACGCCTTAGGCTGGGTGGTTTTGTTATATGATTGCAGGGTCAAAGGACCATTTTTGTAGCCTACGAGCATTTTTTTGATGATATATATATACCAACTTTATTTTGTTTATGCACATGTGATGATTTGATCTTATGCATGATGGTTGATGAATATGGATGTATGCATGTTAATTTATTTTGATGGATGCACATGTTATGATGAATGCAAATGTTTTGATTTATCTGTGATATGTAGAAATGAAATGGATGAATGGAATTTGTGATGTTTGGTTATAGCACCATAGACTGTTTAGGATTCTGTTATTTTGTTTTTAGGTGATTGCTATGATGAATGACTTTGTATGTATACATGTGGTTTTTGTATTTTCTTATGGTATTATAAAGATGAAAAGTAGCGCAGTTGGTTTAGAAATGTAGGTAAGGTTTTCTGAGACTCAAACGGTTTTAACTCACTAGCCACGACTGTACTTTATTTTACAAGACTTTTGAACAAGGTATGAATTGGACTTATTTTTGACCAAGTTATTTCACATCCCTGTGTGTGCAATTGAGTTCATTTATGCGGTATTTGTCAGGATACCACCAGTTCCAGATAGGCTGTCAACCAAACTCGTATCGAGGATCACCTAATTAGCTCCACTAACTCCTTTATTGTATTTAGTCAGATTAATCTGTGATTCTATCTAGGATACCATAAGCTAGCTCATCCACATGCAAACATTGATCTGTACACAAGTTAATGTGACAGATATATCGTCATGCGAGAAGTTTACCACCAGTTATCGATAGGCTATCAACCAAACCGGTACTAAGGCTTACCTCACGACCTGTTGACATGCTGAGAGTTCCAGGGATTCAAATTTGACTCCCTTCTTTTCTTCAATTGTATTGGGATACTTGCTCGTTTGTAGTGATAAAAATCACTGTTTATTTTTACATTTTTTTTTTTGAGCAAGGGATTTGGATTTGAGTGATAAGAGTCACTATTGTATGTGCTTTTTGATGTGTGCACTTTGGGGATGATGTCAAATTTTTGGAGTTTTGATGTTTGCAAATTTTTGATGTTTTGCAACTATTGAGAACTTGGGATTCTTGGGGAATTGGGTAGGGAAGATGCTTGTCCTTTTGCCAACTCTCAGAATTCTTTGGGTCATTCGCATAGGGGGATGAGCAAGATAACTGTTTCGCTTATGGTGACCTAGATTACTATGCAGGTTTCATCTTTCGTTCACACAACTTAGGAATTTTTATATGTTTTAAATTTGTGTTGGGATGCTATGTAACAAGGTGTGATGCAATTAGAACTCTACCTTCATAAAATCTGTCTGACTTGGTACAGTACATGTCTAGAAAGAAAAATTACGACTGAAAGACGAAAACTTTTGATACATTATAGGACCACTGACTCTAGTGTGGTAAAAAGCGGTAAATGGTGTATTTTTGTTATTTTTTTTTTGGACTGCTTATAAAATAGAAAAATGTGGAACAAGATGGATTAGCAGAGCAATTACAGCCTATGGTGCCTTTGACCTGTACGACCACAAATATGCAATGTATGGATGCGATGCTTAATGCAGCTATATATTTTTGTATTTTTGATGGATTGATTTTTGCGAATATGAAGATGAAACATGAGAAGAGCTTTTATTGATGAATTTGAGCATGCCTAGAAATGAGATGCAAATTTTTGTTGTTTTGATGATTTTTGGATTTTCTTATTTTTGACCAAGCGATTGTGGGAATCCTTGGAGCATTTTGGGGTTGACCAAGCGATTGCAGGAATCCTTGGAGCATTTTTGGGGTTGACCAAGCGATTGTAGAAATCCTTGGAGCATTTTGGGGTTGACCAAGTGATTGTAGGAATCCTTGGAGCATTTTTGGGATTGACCAAGCGATTGTAGGAATCCTTGGAGCATTTTGGGATTGACCAAGTGATTTTAGGAATCCTTGGAGCATTTTGGGATTGACCAAGCGATTTTAGGAATCCTTGGAGCATTTTGGGATTGACCAAGCGATTTTAGGAATCCTTGGAGCATTTTGGGATTGACCAAGTGATTTTTAGGAATCCTTGGAGCATTTTGGGATTGACCAAGCAATTATAGGAATCCTTGGAGCATTTTTGGGATATGGATTTCTTAGATATGGAATGGTCGCAAATGACTGATGTCCAAGGGTTCTATTTCCTTGATTCTATCAAGAGAAGCTAGCCGGTATGTCTCGGGTCCTATTTTGCTATCAATGACATATGGACCTATCCAATTTGCCACGAATTTGTCCCTTAGGTGGGATGAAAAACTAGAGTTCTATTGGTTTTCCTTCAAAACCAAATCACCAACCCGAAAGTCCCTCAGGTGAACTTTCATGTTGTAAGCTTTCTTAAGTCGCTCTTGATAGATATGTAAATTCTCGAGAGCATTAACATGTCATTCGTCAAGCAACGTAAGCTAGTCTAACCGGGCCTACCATGCAGCGTCATCATCGATGAACTCCTGCATTGATATGCACAGGGAAGGAATTTCAAACTCAAGAGGCATGACTGCCTCAGAGCCATACATGAGCAAAAACAGAGTGGCCCTAGTGGGCGTTCGAATGCTAGTGTGATAAGCCCACAGGACAAGTGGGATTTGGATGTGCCAATACTTATGACTGTCTACGACCATATTTTTAAGGATGGCAACTAGAATTTTGTTTGACGCCTCTGCTTGCCCATTCACCTGTGGATAATATGGTGTCAAAAAACTATGCTAAATTTTGTACTTTGTGGTCAAAGCACGCACGTCTTTGTTCTTGAATGGTGTCCCATTATCCGAGACTATTTTGGATGGAATACCAAAATGACATATGATGTTATGCAAAATGAAATCCACAATGCGAGGTCCTATCGTAGAGGTAAGTAGAACTGCTTCCATCCACTTGGTAAAATAATCTGTGGCCATTATGATAAACATGTGATGGCCTGATGATGTAGGGGAGATCTTTCCAATTAGATTGAAGCCCCACTGCAAAAATGGCCAAGCCAATTGGACTATCTATAAGGCCTGGGAAGGTACATGCATCAAATTGGCATGGTGTTGACACTTCATGCACTTCTTGACATATGCGTAGCAATCTCTCTCTAAATATGGCCAATAATAGCCCATGCAAAGAATGCGCTTTGTGATGGCCATAACACTGAAGTGGCCACCACATGTACCATCATGCACTTGGGCGATTGCCCAAGTGGACTCTTGCTGGTCTAAGCAACGAAGGAGGATTCCTTCATAGCTGCAATGATACAAAATGTCTCCTATCAAGACATACTTAGCCACTTTCTACTTGAATGCTCATTTTGCGGCATGTGTCAATCCAAGCGGGAGATTACCTAACTTGAGGTAGTCTCTAATGGGTAAATACCAGTCCTGTTGATCAGAAACCTCAATGGTATGAATAGTTGATCCCTCTTGAAGTTCATCCCTAGCAAACGTTGAGCGGGATAGAACTTGTAAGAATAGTGTTGTGTTGCTATTAATGGGAGTAGGGGAGAACAAGGACCCCCGTTTGGCATGTTTTAGATGATCGTGGATTCGAGAGAACTTATTCGAGGATGGTTCAATCTGGATCATGTGGATTCTTGGTGTCAAGTCAGAGCTTGCACGCTCCATCATGGATTGTGATAGGGTTTTGAATTGAATGTTTATCATATCACCGGAAAGGTCTTGCGAGATTAGTGACCCCAAGGAGGCCATTGTGTCCACAAAATGATTCGATGACCGAGGGAGTGCCTCGATGTCGTACCACTCAAGTTTTTCTAGGAATTTGTCCACAAGGGCTTTATAAGCCTGTAGAACTGGGCATTTGCATTGGAATACCCCTTTGACTTGATTGACAATTAATAGCAAATCACCAAAGATGTTCAATCATTTGATGTTCATGGTGATTGTTGTCTGAAGACCTATGAGCAAGGCTTCATACTCTGCATTATTGTTGGTGCATGGGAAATTTAATTTAAATGACAGGGGCATTAGAGAACCCTATGGTGTGAAGAATACTATTCCCATGCCACCACCTTGCTCACATTTAGAACCATCAAAAAATAGGGTTATGTCAGCCTGTGACTCAGGCTCATCAAAATTTGGCGATTCTGAGACATGGAAGACCCCATCGTCGAGTAGTTCTATGACTAGAGGTTGATCATCTTCAAGACTCTTCTAGTTGATCGGCTATGACCTGTACTTTGATAGATTTATGTCTGATGAACTCTATGTCAAATTTCGTCAACAACATGATCCATTTCACCATGCGACTACTATGATAAGTATGACTCATCATGTATCACAATGGATTCTCCTTAGACACAACATACGTAGTGTTACTTAGCATGTAGTGGCATAGATTTTTGGTAGCAAACACCATTGCCAAGCAGAGTTTCTTGATGTATGCATAGTTAAGTTCATAACTGACCAGGGTGCGGCTAAGATAGTAAGTAGCCTATTCTTTGTGAAGTTCATTCTTCTAGGCCAGCATGGCACCCAGTGCCACCTCAGTAGCTGAGATGTATAAGTAGAATGGCACTCCTGGTCTAGGTGGTGCCAATACTAGCGGTGAAGCCAAGTATTGTTTGATGTCATCAAAGGTTGACTGGCACTCGTCATCCTAGTGAAATGTAACCCCCTTGTGCAATAATTTGTTCATGGGTCGGCACTTGTCAGATAACTATGTTATGAAGTGTTTGATTGACGCGACCTTTCCTTGCAAACTTATGAGCTTCTTAATGGTAGTTGGGGGAACCATTTCAAGGATTGCCTTGACTTTGTTTGGGTCCACCTTGATTCCTCGCTTTGAGACTATGAAACCCAAGAGTTTTCCAGATGTGATGCCAAATATGCACTTCTTGGGATTCATTTTGACTTTATGCTCCATGAGGCGATCGAGGATCTTGCTTTAAGTCACTAAGATGATTTGGGAACAAAAGAGACTTGGCCAACAAATCATCCATGTAATCTTCCAAAGGTTTATGCATGTAGTCATGGAAGATGTACGTCATGGAACGTTGGTAGGTGGTGCCAGCATTTTTAAGGCCAAAAGGCATGACCTTATAACAAAATTTCCCCTAAGGCATTGTGAATGCCATTTTTAGTTGGTCCTCGAGATTGATACGAATCTGATTGTATCCCAAGAAACCATCCATGAGGGATAGCATTTTGTGACCTGTTGTAGTGTCTACCAATGCATCAATGCTGGGTAAGGGGAAATCATCCTTAGGACTCGCTTTGTTTAGATCTCAAAAATCAATGCATATGTGAATCCTCCCGTCAAGATTTTTGATAGGCACCATGTTGGATAGCCATGGCAGATAATACATGCAGATGACAAACTATGCATCAACAGATTTTGCAATTCATCTTTGACCATCAAGGCCATTTTTGGGTGCATCTTACGTAGTTTTTGCTTAACTGGCTTGATTGTCGGATCAAGTGTCAGATTATGCGTGACTAGCTGTGGATCTAGCCTCGGCATGTCTCTGTATGACCATGCAAAAACCTCCTTCTTCTCTTTGAGAAGGGTAATGTAGTCGGCTTGCTCTTCAAGGGATAAGCTTACCCCCAACTTGATAATCTGTGGATTCATTGGATCTAAGTCGATGTCTACGTCAGTCATTTCCTCGATCGACATGTGGGATCCGTCCTCCAACTGATTTGGAGTTGGGATCAAATGGATATCATTAGCTGGGTTTAAATTTGTGTTGGGAACCTCAGGTTCCTCTTCAGCCTGAAAGATATCCTGAGTTTTCCCTGGGGTAAAATGAGGCATTTTACTGAAATTCCAACACTAATGGGGATGGAGGTGAATTGACGTGATCCTAGTCGATGGCATCTATGTTTAGATGCACAGACCATGCTGGATTGATCGGATTGCGGATGGGTGTGGTCAAGTCAATGGAGATCATGTGGATGAAATGAACTTGGTCTCCATTACCATGGGTGTGATGACTCAAACATTCTGGATGTTCTCTATGTTCTGGATCTGGTTCTTTAGGTACTAGCATGAATGGATCGGCCCTATGTGCTGATAGGAAGATAGGGTATTCCATCAACACTGATGTCATTATAGGGTCTCGGGGTGGACGGTGCTCATCGTAAACTTGGAGCCATGGATCCAACACTTGGTCCCACCCTACTGGGTCTATGTACCACTCATGTCTTGACAATATGCCCATCTGTGCAAATAAGTCATTAATCTCTAAGGGATGTCGTTGATTAAGCATTTGTTGCCTTTGTTGTATTTGTCACATGTGGTTGAGATAGGCCATCTCAGTTTCATCTTCCGAATCACTATCAGAGATCCAAAAATGTTCATTTTCTTCAACAACTGCTTGTGAGATTGAGTGCTCACCTTGTTCTAGCAAATTAATCTGGTCCCATTGTTGTTGGTCCACACTCCATGGGGGGACCTGATTCTCTTGACACAACACTGGCTTGATTGGAGCCTCTAGAGGGAACAGATTTAAAAATATCTCTTGCTAGTTATTCATGGGAACCTACTGTGAGTGATCACTATCAGATACAAATGGAACATATGACATTGGTTCATGTTCTGCTTCATCCTTCGAAGATCTTCCTAGACACTGTTTATGCTCTCCTTGAAAGTGAGTTCTTGAACTTTCACCTCTCTCTATCAAAGGAGAAGGGTTATTGATGTTACCAAGGGTGGTTGTTGACCATGGGAGGTAATCTCCCAATGTATATGTTGTGTTTGGGTTGGCATAAGGATCTGATGCCAATCCACCCTTGTTGCCTATTCCTAGGCCTTGCATGTTTTCCACCAAGATGTCTAAGGGCAGGGGGTGGTTGAACCCTACTCCCAACTTGTCATAAGGCATTTGGTATCTTGGCTGGCAAAGGACATGCACTCCTTGCTCATACCTACCTAGCTTGTATCCATTCCAATTGCATTGGCCAAGATATTTTAGAGCAAAGTCTAGGTTAGATAGATAGTTGATATCTCCTACAAAAGGTTCTTCATCCTCGTCCTTTTGCATGCATGGTTTAGCACCATGGTCAAGGCCCCCATACACAAAATTGGTCTAGTTCAATGGGTAGCCTAAAGGAACAATTGTCTCGATGGGGAGGCGAGGTCTCCCTATGTCTTGCACTGACTCTAGCATGGGCGTTGCTACAACATTCCCCACTAGATACTCCCCCAGGCCCGTGATGGCCATTTCAATAGTAATTGTTGGTGATTGAGAGGGAGGGAACGGAAGCCCTTTTGGAGTCCATTCCATGTTGGGTGGACTAGGAGCCCCAGCTTCCATTGTGCTAGGTATCTCTTCTGTTGAGATGGTTGATATTGTTGGCAGCACCTCTTCTAGGGGTTGAGCCTCTTCCAAGATTTGTTTCCCTTTGTCCTTCTATTTAGCCATGACAGGTGGCATTGGTAGTGAAGGAGTGGATGATGAAGATGCACCTAGCTGGGGTTTTTATGGATTAGTCACTAGTGGTGCCCATGGCATCGGACCCTGTCTAGATGGATTTAACTGGAAATCCAAGTGCGTTGATGGGAGGGTCAATTACGACATCAAATTCATCGCATTGCAATATTTAAAGGGTTCTAAGTTCATCGGGACTACATGTACTTCTCCTTCAAATGCATATTTCAAACACTGGTGAGCTATCGAAGGGACACACTTCATGTCTCTGATCCATGGTCGCCCTAGCAATATGTTGTATGCCATATCGCCTTCCAAAATATGGCATAATGTGGGTATCGTCTTTTGTCCTACCTAAACGGGTAGAACAATTATGCCGACTGTTGAGCATATTACATCATTAAATGCTCATAGTGTGTAAGTGGAAGCGGTGATATGAGAGGCTGGCAGCTTCAGATGTTTCAATGATACTGTAGTAATGATGTTACTAGACAAGCCAATGTCTACCAACACTCTCTTATACGGGATCCCGTTGACCCACGCAATAACATGCAGGGGTGGATCTGCCATGTCATCAGATACTGATTTAAATTCATCTTCTTAGAAGGTAATGATTGGCTACGTGCATCGTTTTACATGTCCCACAAAATTATTGAAAGAATTCGCTTTGTGGGGCTGCAACTTGATGGCTTTCAAAATCTCCATGAGAGCTTCTCGATGGGGTGCTGATTGCTATATAAGCTCATATATGGAGAGCCTAGCCGATGTGGTCTACAAAATCTATGTGAGTTTGGTCTGTATCGTGACCTCAAGTCTAGGCAGAGGTAACTGCATAGGGTGCTTTTGAGGTTCCGATGTTGCTGGAACTTCTCTTGTGGCTGCCTTGGGGGCAACTCCTGGGTATTTCTTGTTCCTAGTCACTATGCTGATCATTCCTACATACCTTGCATGGGGAAATTCTATCGCACATCATTGACCTGAAGGGGTTTTGCTTGTGCCTCATGAGCAGGCAAGGGATACTTAAAGACCCCCATCTGCTGGTTATTTGGTGCTATGGGGTTGTCCATCGCCAATTTTTTATTATCAATCAAGTCTTGTATCAATCCTTTGAATTTCCAGCATGCGTTCAGGTCATGTCCCCTTCGCCTGTGGAACCTACAATATAAATCCTCTCTGTATCCCTTAGGCTTGGGAGTGTTAGGATCTATGGTTTGGATCTCTGGAAGGGTGATTAAATTTTCCACTAACAAGTGGTCAAATAGGGAATCCCTAGACTCCGTATAAGGGCTGTACTGTTGCTTAGGGCAATGCTACTGATTTTGTTCCTATTTTTTATTCTTTTTCATAATTATTAGGAGGCATTGCCTGATAATTAGCCTTTTGAGGTTGTATTTCTTGTGCAGGCTTAGGAACATTTATCGCAACTTGATTAACCACAGTAGGTTTTGGTTGTGTATTCCCTATCTTTGTATTTTTGTTCCACTCTTTCTTTTTCGATTTGGAAATTTTGCCATCCTGTATTTTGATCTCTTTGATAACTCTGGCTTGCACTAGAGCTTCTTCTAAGGTGGCATATTGTTGTAGCTACAATAGCCCAAAGATTGTTCTCAGACAACTTCATGAAAACATTTGTGTGAGGTTAGACATAGGGGGAAGATAGGGTAGCTTAGAAAGTAGAGCCCTCCATCGATTCCCATAGGCCGCCATTGTCTCCTCCTCATATTGCCTGAGGCTGGCCAGGTCACTTAGTAACGCCTTCTTCTTGGTTTTGAAGGTGAAATGTTCAAGGAACACATCCACTAATTGATCCAAATTATTGATGCTATGCTTCGGCAACTGGGTGAACCAATCTGAGGTAGGGCCTACGAATTTGGTTATGAATGTCCTTAGCAACAATGCATCATTATCCTGAATGCCAAAGCATTGGATCAGGAATATTGTCACATGCTCTTGAGCATCCTCTTCACCCTTAAATATTGCCAACTAAAGCAACTTGAAATGTTTAGGGTAAGAAGGTGTGGGCACTGACGGATGCACCGGATGACTATGGAGTTGACGTAATGTGGGCTTTTGGGGCCCAGAAGCTTTGGTTTCCACAGACTCCAAATGCTCTAATAGCGCTTTGTATGCATCGAAAGATTTAATTTATTCCTCTTTTGTTCGCTCTCATTGTAAGTTATGGGAGACTAGAGGCCTATGGAGGGGTGGTCGGATAGCACCCCCTCCGCCTTGATAGGGCATTTCGGCCCACTCTACTTCTGGTTCATACTCCTTATAAAATTCTCGAGGAGTCTCTGGGCGAGACCTCTGACCCTGAGTGGGTCTCCATGGAGGGTACCCATCATTGTTTTAGGGAGTGGCCTCCCTCTCAGGTCTATAGGGTCTTGGAGGCAAAGATTGATCATGGAGACCTATCCTACACCAAGGGATTATGCCTCTCAAATGGTTCTACTTTTTGGGTGCGAGGGGTTGGCACCCTCTTAGGTAAGTTATAAAGTAGCTCATCTGCTTCACGCTGAATGTGCTCTTTGTTAAGGTGGTATAAGCGCTCTAACTGTTGATGATCTTGCTCAAGCCGCGTGTTCTGGGTTTGGCGGGTGGCATGTCTGGTGACTGCCAGGTCAATATGGTCTACCATATTGGGCTTAGGAGGCTTGAATGTTTCTCCTATGTATTTTCCTCGGTCTTGATGATCCGAGATTTCAATGGGTCGCTTCCCTCTATCGAGGTTGGCGGCATTTACCTGAGGCTCTGGCCTTAATGTGTGATCATGGTATCTAGCAGGTGTGGAAGCGCAAGGCTCCCATGATGTATATTGCTATCAAGGAATGCGATGGTCTTCCTTGTACTCCCTTTCATGGGTGTGAAAGGGGTGGGCGAAGTTAGCTCTCCCTGTGTGGAGAGTCCTACGCTCTGGGTTTTGTATTTCAGTTCTAAAAATGATGGGAGGCAAAGGAGAGATGCCATAGTCACATTGTCTCTCCTCATGGGAACTATGCCTCTCTAGCACTTCATTGCATGGTGGCAATTCATATCTAGCCTCTAAATGCGGTCTTCTATTTATGTTGAGTGCCACATGTAAAGCTTCTTCCTGAAAGGGGCTGTGCTGAATGGGTGTGTCCCCCAGAGGGGTATCCCTATAATTCCATCTTGACATGGAATGATGTGGACTCTCTTGTGGTCTAGACCGCCAAGGTGGTATGGCCAAGTCCTCAGGGCTAAAGCAAAGGCGACTTGTGCCCGCTCTTTGTACACTTTTTGTAGCTTCTACCCTTGATTGGGCTTGGCTACGGGTGCACACCATTGTGGTGCTCTTCTACAAGCTAAGCAAATTTTTATCTTTTTGTTTATGATTTTTTTTTTTTTACACTAAGCAGCAATGAACACACACATACACAAATGGTGATTATCTCTTTTAAAGATTAATGGTGTGTCCTAGACCGGTTTTAGTGCATTTTGATGATTTTGTTTTGTTTTTGAAAGTTTTGAAGAACATTAAAATGCAAAATGTTGGCTCATATGACACCCATAAATGGTCGCCCCTTCAATATACCATTTTCGGACCGATATACCAACCTCTCTATATACCCGCCCTTACGAGAGGGAAACTATAGGTACGTGAGATTAGATGGTACGTGGAACATAGGCGATACGAAAGGGGGATTGTCCTGTTTATGACACCTACCATATAAGACTTATCCTCACACATTGGGAATCACCCCAACGACACTCGGTCAGATTTCATCAGGATTTATGTCGAGCAACAGTGACAATCGAGGTAAATGGATGCAAAAATCAAGCCAAGGTGGTGATGAACCCACCGTTGGTCTTTATCAAGGGCTGGGGTCTTACGAATAGCTCCTTGGTTTAAAAATGCCACGTGATGTGTGTGTGGTTCTTTTTATTAAAAAATTAAACAAGCAGAAGCAACTACTTTCCTTAAGAAGGCAAAATTGACAAAAAATAGAAACAAAAAAAGCAAAAAATAACAGGAATAGTTTAGGACCCTTACCTTTTCTCTGCATAAACTTGCTATTTCTGATCCTCAGCCCTAAAAATGTATAGACAAAAATTTGTCCCTGTGTGAGATGAATTACAAAACAAAATTCGTCCCTGTCTGAGATGAATTAGAATTCGTCTCAGGGTCAGATGAATTATAGTAAGGTATTCGCCACAGGAAAAGACAAATAACAGTCAGAGCTCAAACAATGGTACCTGTAAGAACAAAACACAAATTTTTAATCAGTTTCTTGATTTTAAAAACCAGGGGACAGGGTCCCACTGTTATTGCCACTGAAAGCATGAGATTTTAGAAGAAAGAAATACTAATGTGACGCATTCAAAATCAAAAAAATGCTTAAGTCCTAAGATGTGAAATGAATGAAATGAAAGAGACAAATTGAACAGAGATAAATGAAAGTACAAAAAATATAGCCCTTTTTATTTAACTCTCATAATATCGGTTACAAAGATGCCTCCTCCCTTTTCAGGGGCTAGGAGCGTTTAAAAGAGATTTTGTTACAATCATGACTTAGTGCTCCTCCTTCTGCATGCCCACATTTGAAACGGGTAGGCCAAAATGTTGCCACCACTAGTGTTGATGAATCCTTGATACTTGCTACTCCTCCTTCATTCAAAGAAACAATAAAAATTTTAGTAGCACCTATGACAAAATATGAAGCGTTTGACCTTAAAAACCAATGGAGGATGCATGCATAAGATTAACTAAACCAGTGAATAAAATGACTCCAAGTAACCTGCAATTTTGATAGAGATTAGAGAACATTCACAGAGGGCCACTACCATAAAAATAGTAGGGTAAATGCCACTGACTTGAGTTTGACTGTAATTCATCCCTGGTCAGGATGAATTCTACTGTAATTCATCCCAGGGTAGGACGAATTAGCCTGCGACAAAACACTAAAGTAATCCTGCCCAAATGTCACGTCTCGGGATCTCCAAAAGTCTTGCAAACATAGGGGTTAGCTAATTGGGGGCATTTTGGGACGACCCAGATGGTCGGATTTCCCCAATTTGATCTCCATCAATAGGAATTTGACGTCGTTACCTGCAAGTTAGTGAGGACCACAAAAGCGACAAAACATGATAATATTTGATCAAAGTCTTATGAAATCAAAATTATAAACTATCTAAACAACATAAAATGGAATGGAATATAAACTAGTGATCAAAGGACAACTTAAAATGAAACTAAGGAGTGTGGGGCACCCATGCGGGCCGCCCATAATTAGAACTTTATTTCAGCACCAATCCACTTGGGATGGGCCCAAAATCTCTTGTAATGGGTTGTTGACGAATTGGTAGATCAATGTGGTCAAGTGTCGGGTTTTGGGTCTGGATTCACACTTCCAATAACCACCCAATAACCTCTCTTGTGAAAGAGATCAAGGATGTGGAAGAGGTGAATCGAAAGGGTAAAGTGTGGTATTCAATTTGGCAGCACTTCATTGCTTGAAAATGCCTCAAAATTATCTTCTTTTGGGTGGGAAAGTCCACCATTTTATAGACCCAAGGGGTCTCTTTTGGAGGGGCATGCAGGGGTGCCATGTGGCGGCCATGCCTTCTCAAGAGGGAGGAGACTCCTCCCTGACTTGGGCTTCCATGACTATCCTTGTGACAGTCCTCTAACACCCAATCTACCCACCTACATGTGCATGCAAGGTAGGAGGCATTAATTGACTGTCCTCGGCTGCGACTTGGTGCCATTTTTCTTTTTGCCCATTGAACCTAGAATTCATCCTCACCCAGAGAGAATTCATAATTCATCCTTGGGTGAGACAGATCCCAATTTGAATTCGTCCCTTGTCGGGACAGATACTAAGCAAAGTCCCTAAATGTGCCAAATTGCCTTCTGACCTTCCAAAATTGCTACAAAAGTGGTTAGGACCACTGTTTAACCTCTGAGGGCTGCCCTGGGGGCTGTGTGTATCAAAGCGATCAGTGTTTGCAGTCACATAATCAGATTGGTGCTATTTTGGTGTCTACAGATATCCCATATCCTCATTCTACTATCACCATCTCATGCACCTTCTTCCAAGATATATATCTTAATGACACAACTTCTGCTTATTGTATTGATATTCTAGTTGATCAATTTGCTATCCTATATCTCATGCCTCCCCATATAGAGTGGTCCATTTCATATACATATCCATTGCATAGAAATTCAAAAACACCAACACCCACTTCCTAGCAACTTCATTTATTCACAACACGACCTCACTCTCCACCCATGGTCTTATGACAATATTTAAACCTTGCATGAAGTTTAAATGTTCATGAATCCTCATCATTAGAATCCTCATATTCCATGACTTATACAACTTCTATTAACATGGTTGATGTATATATATTCTTGCCACTTTAATACTCATCTACTGCACATTTTGAAAACACATCCAATCCTAATTTCATCAATTTCACCCACATTTCACCAATGCCTTCACTGTAATACTTTTTTCTATAACCATCCATCTTGCACATGGTAAACACACCTTCACCATCTACCCCACCTCACATTCTATGGGTTAATCATATGTATGTATATATTGATTATGAGTTTGAACTAATCGAGGCTATCAATGACCTCCACTGTATCCCCAGTCTATAATGACTCTAGAATGGCTCACACATGCTTGTAGAAGAAACTATCGATATCGATATTAATGATGATTCCACAAACCTTAAAATTGTAAAAATCACTGATATCCTCTCCCCATAAGAGTGTATCTTTTTTATTACCTTTATTAAGGAGTATATCTGATTCTTCACCTAGTCCTACAAGGACATGCCTGGACTCTATCCTTTCCTAGTCATGCACAACCTCAATCTTGACAAAGATGCCAAACCCTTCAGGAAAAAAATGCAACTCATGCATACCACAATTGCATTACTAATCAAATATGATCTCCAAAAACTCCTCGACATCAATTTTATTCAACCTATTGATTACCCCAAATAGGTCTCCAATATGGTACTAATCCCTAAGACCTCAAGAAAAGTTCACGTATGCATCGACTTCCATGAATTGAACAAATATTATCCCAAAGACAACTTCCCATTACCAAACATTGAATTTCTCATCAATTCCATCATGGGCCATGAAATTATATCCCTCATAGATGTATTTTTTGGCTACAACCAAATCAAAATCAACCTAGATGACCAACACAAGACTTATTTCACAACCTCCTACGGGACCTTTTGTGGTAAGGTCATGCCTTTTGGCATTAAAAATATTGGAGAAACCTACCAATGTGTAATGACTTACATTTTCTATGATTACATGCAAAAAATTATGGAATACTACATCAATGATATCATAGTAAAATCAAAAGAGCATTCGTAGAACCTCATTGATCTATTCAAAATATTTGATCACCTTTTGAAACACAATGTCTTCCTTAACCCAAATAACTGTGTCTTTGATGTCACTTTAGGCAAAATACTAGGGTTCATCATATCTTAATGAGGCATCTAAGTGGATCCTAAAAAATTTAGAGCCATCCTAAAGATATCTCCACCTACCAACCTCAAACAACTATGTAGTCTACAAGGCAAAATTCAATCCATATGTCGCTTTATTATCCAACTTTCAAATAAATGCAAACCAATTAATCACCTCTTACAAAAGGGGGTCACCTTCAAATGGGATAAAAAATATCAACAAGCCTTTGATTCAATAAAATACTACCTCACCTCCTCACCAATTTTGTCTCCCCCACACCCATAGATGTCATTCACCCTATACATTTCCTCTACATACTTCGCACTTGGTACACTCTTAGCCCAAAAGAATGACCTCAATCATGAGCAATATATATACTATATCAATCATACGCTAGTTAGTTATGAAACCCACTACATATACATGAAAAATTTATGCTTGGATGTAGTATTTGTCACCCAAAAACTATGTCTTTACATGCTTAATCACACTATATTTGTCATCTCTCATGATAATCCACTTCACTACATGATGAACAAGAGTTATCATAACTCTCATACAACAAAATGGATCATGCTCCTTATTTAATTTTACCTAGAGTTCATTTCATAAAAATCCATCAAAGGGTAAGTCATTGCAAACCAACTCGCTGAGGCCCTATTTCCTAATAATTGGCCTCTCCTCAACCAACTCCTTGATCATTCCATATTCAATATTATAGAACCCTAAGAGTATGTTGAACCAAATATAGTTGTTGACCTAACAACATTATTTGATGGTTTCCACTACACACACATTGGATGTGCAAGCATTGTATTTTTTACACCAAATGGAGAGCCTCTTTCATTCTCATTCAAATTAGGATTCCCATGTAAAAAAAACAATGCAAAATATGAATCTCTCATTCTTGGAATAAAATAGATGGATTCTATGCACATTAGATGCCTTCACATCATTGAATATTCCCTCCTTATCATGAATCAAGTCCAAGAGATATGGCAATGTCATTTTACTATTCTCCAACAATACAAGCAAATTGCCTAACAACTCCTCATCCAATTAAAGTGGTACAATATCAAAGCTTCTCCATGCTCATCCAATCATTTTTTTGACACAATGGCCTCCCTAGGATATTTAATATTGTATAACCCTTTATATAACACTATGCATGTCTCCATTTATATTTTCATACAATATGCCATTTCCTCCTCACCCTCCATAGATGATGAGGGTATTCATGTCATCCACACCAAACCACATGATTCTTGGTTCTCACAAACTAAATATTATATTAAATTAGGCTTCCTACCTTGCAATTTACCACATGCTCATAATCAAGCATTCAAATAATGATCCATTCATTACACACTACTGGGGAACATCTTGTATCATTGTAGTCATGATAGTATCCTTTTGTGTTGCCTAGAACCACATGAATCACATCGAGTGGAACAATAAACCCATGATGATACTTGTAGTGGACATTTTAGTGGTATAACTATTATGAAATGCATTCTACACATGGGCTACTATTGTCCAAAAATGGAACATAATTATTGTGGGTATGTCAAGTGATGCATCAAATGCCAAAAACATGCCAACATCACATATTTACCTTTGTAATATCTCCAACCAATTCAATATATGTGTCTCTTCTTACAATGTAGCCTAGATCTCATCGATCAGATCACACCTGCTTCATCAAGCAATCACAAATTCATCATCACTACCATGAAGTACTTCACAAAGTTGGTCGAAGCTATCCTGCTTTTCCAAACCATAGGAGCCAATATTATAGTGTTCATTATTGATCATATTATCTATCATTTTGCATCCCATCCCAAATCATTTTGGATAACAAAACACCATTCAAAAACAAAACTATCCATGCTCTCTACACCAAATTCAATATTCACGATAGCTTCTCAATCCCATACTACCCATAAGGTAACATCCAATTTTAGGCTACTAATAAAACTATTTGATCCATTCTCCACAAGTTAGTGGTAGAATCCCATCGTGATTATCACAATCATATGCCCCTCACTTTATGATCCTATAACACAAGTATTCATACCCCCACTGGGGCAATCTCTTTTTCATTGGTCTATGGCATCAAAGCCATTATACCTCTCAAACATGAGATAGCTTCCCTATGAGTCTCTATGAAATATTTTATTGAATATGACATGGCTCATCAAGCCTATCATGTCCAATTGATACTCTTATACAAGGGCTATATTCATGGTATCAAAAAAACATGTGTCTACCAAGACCACATTTGTTGTTCCTAGAATAGAAATGTACATCATCACAAATTCCAAATTGGTGTCCTGGTTCTCAAATAGAACCACCAGATCACAAGTCAACCTTACCAGTAGTGAGACAAGTTCAATCCTAACTAGTTGGATGCATATATTTTCACACAAAAATATGGTTCTAGCACCTATTTATTAGAAACTCTTAAAGGATTTGCTAAACCTGAGCCTATCAACATCACCTTCACACATTCAATGCCTATATTACCTAGGTATGTCCCACCATAGATTATACATAGTGTCATCACCACACAATCTTGATTCACATCACCAACACACCACACCACACTACACATATGGTTTTCTATTTTTTGTTACATAACAAAACCACTTGCACTTTTTATGTTATTTATATTTTATGGATAATTTATATTTTTAAGGTCATTCATTACTAGTCATAACATCTTCATCATAAAATACCTGTAAATACTACCTCTAGTACCAATCACTCTAGATGATATTTCTAGGCCACCTAATACAATCCATGTATGTCAGCACTCCACATTTTCACACTTAGACCATCACACTTCATCCCACCTTCAATCACCTTGCCATAGAGATACATCCTATTCACCTCGTTCTAGAGATATCTAGGTCTCCTTATCCTCATTTGTAGATAAGGAGTAACACTCCTATATCATAGACCCTCCAACATACATATCATCCTCATCTCATGTGGGTGACCCAAGAGATCCATATCTCCCACCATCCTTAGCTCACAAATCCTCACCAACATATTGCCCTCCTAATAGAGGCACCACACCCCTTAGCACACACTCCTTAGGACTACCCCCATACCTACTGAGTAGGGTATCCCCTTATGATATATATTTTCACCATCATGACGCTAAGGTTGCTAATGTGTGTACTCTCCCATCTCATCCACACCACTATCTATAACCATATCCTGCATCGCCTATCCTTCAAACACCACCATATCCATTTGAGACCTCCTATTTTAGCCTACCACACCACCAACATAGTAGTACTATTATACTCCTTCTTCCTCTAGTTCACTCCCTTATTCACACCCATACCTACATTCGATTTACCCTCTTGAATCCTGATCACCATCAACCTCGATAACCTCACCTACTCTCATCGATCTTCAACACATCCTTGCTCACCTTGACAACCTCAAATTGTATTTTAGCCATTATCACTACCACTCTCCTCCACACCATTTTGTAATGGCTTGATCCACATCACATTATTCTAAGCCTACCCCTCACTCTTGTATTTGACCTATATTTGATTCCCAAATCCTGATTGCTAATTCCTACTCCACCTCATTAATGATCATCACCACCTGACCCATATATCTATCTTAGACCAGTTTGATCTGTACCATTATCTCAAATATTTCACTAACTACTTCACTAAGGCCTCTTGATACTACTTGATATTCACCCTATCAAACCTTTACACCCTAAACTATGATATTACAAATAAAATAAATTTTGTGTCTATAATCAAAGGTATGACATCAATGCATGTCATCCATTTGAGACCATTATTCAAGATATGCTTTTTGATGACCCTCTTTCACATCCTGAAAAATATCCCTTGCATACTCAACTCTAAATCCCTTCACTCCAGCTAATAAATCGCTCGACCCCATCACATGAGTCATTCATATCCTATAAGCAACATGTAGCGTTAGAATTTTATGTAAAACTAAAAACAACGTAATGGATAGAACAAAATCATTTTTATATAATGAATTACTATTTTAATTGATGTCCAAAACTGATCAATGAATATGATACCTAATACATCCATTTGAAGGTTTATAAATATATTTTAAAATAATGTGATTGAAGGGATGTGTTGGTCCTTAAAATAATTATGCTAAGTAAATGGTGATTTAAGCAGTAAGTTGTGTTAGGAGTATGGTCCTAACATGCCAACCTCCTTAAAAGAAGATTTGTCCTCAAAGCTGAAAATAAGGAAATTTTTGCTACATATTATGGAGTGTCTCCCATGTGCGTCTTCTAGAGGTATATCTTTCCATTGAATCAAAAATTCAGTGATGGGTGATTTTGAAGGTGGTGCATGCAATGATCTAAGATAGCCTTAGGTTCAATCATGAGTATCTCATCTTCGGTAAACTCTAGAAGTTGATTTTGTGTAGTGATGTGTGTTACTATTACTTGTTTAAGGCAAGAAACATGGAATACAAGGTGAATTTTGGAAGACAAAGGTAACTCAAGTTTATAGGCAACTGGTCCAATACGTTGTAGAAATTTATAGGGTCTATAAAATATGGGTGCTAACTTTTGAGAGCTTTTGATTTTTAGTGAATTTTGGTGATATTATTGCAATCAAAGGAATACCATATCTCCTTATTATAAGGTACACTCAATTCGATGTTGGTATGCCTATTGCTTCATACGGTGTTGGGCGGTGTGTAGATTTTATTTAAGGATGCGAATAATTTTATCTTGAGTAGAAAGTTCCATCTCTATTGCTGGTACATTTGTGCTTCCTGTAATATATTAAGGAATGTTGGTGTTTGGCGATATAAGTCTTCATATGAAGTCATTTTAATGGTTGTGTAATATGTGGTGTTATACCACCATTCAAGTAATGATAGCCATTTAACCCAGTGAAGGGGTTGAGTAGAAATAAGACAACGAAGGTATGTTTCCAAGTGTTTATTAACAACTTCCATTTGACTATACATTTGGAAGTGGTACGTTGAGCTTATATAAATTTGGATTCCATGAATTTTAAACCATTATTTTCAAAAATTACTAGTGAAAGTTGGGTCACGATAACTAACTATAGTGGAAGGCATGCCATGTAGCCTAAAGAGATTATCAAAAACAAATTGAGTGATAGTGCTCACTGTATAAGGGTGGCCTACCAGGCAAAAATGGGTATATTTAGATATATAATCTACCACAACTAATATAGTTGCTTTTCCTACAACTTTCAAAAGGCCTTCAATAAAATCTATCAAAATATTAGTCCTTTTTTTTTTGGTATGGGAAGAGGTTTAAGAAGACCTGATATAGCCACTGTTTCTCCCTTATGCCTTTGGCATGTCTCACATTCTATTAAAAACTTATTGATATCATTTTTCATCCCTACCCAATAAAAACATCTAGTCACTATTTTATAAGATTTTAGGAATCCAAAGTGTCTTGTAGTGAGTGTAGCATGTAACTCATTGAGGAGTTTTGTACCATAGGCAAATGCAGGAGAGAGGAAAAGACGTTATTTATAATGTAGTATGTTATCTTTCTAATTCTAGTGAGGTTTTCTCATGGTATTTTGTTGGAGTTGTTGAATCATGGTATGTTTGGTCGGGTCCTTAAACCAATCTTCATTGAATTGGTCTATCCATTTAGGAATAGCACAGGAAAAGACATGTAATTGGGGATTTTCTTCAATTTTTTTGGAAAGTGCATCCACGACTGTGTTATCTTTTCATTTTTTATATATGATTTCATAATAATAACCTAGTAGTTTTGTAACCCACTTTTTTTTGTTTTGGTGTGGTTATGCGTTTCTCCAATAAGTACTTCAGACTATGGTGGTCATCACAGATAATGAAATGTTTACCAATAAGGTAAGGTCTCTAGTGTTGGACAACATGAACAATGGCTAAAATTTATTTTACAAATGTAGAATGTGCTAAATTATTTTTTGAGAATGCTTTACTAGTGAAGGCTAAACATTTTTCCTTTTGCATGAGTATAGCTCCCATTCCCAATCTTGAAACATTGCTCTCAATAATAAATGGTTGTGAAAAATCTGGCATGGCTAAGATCGAGGTGGTACACATGATGTATTTAAGGTAATCAAGGATTCATTAGATTTTGGATACCATAAAAAAACATTCCTCTTAAGTAGTGTTGTTAAGGGAGCTACAATTTTTCCATATTCCTGGACAAACTTGCTATAATAGCCAATTACTCACAAGAACCCATGCAACCCTTTCAATATTTTTGGAATAGGTAAATTTTCCACATCTTCAATCTTATTAGGGTCTACTTTAACGTCTTCCTTGGAGATAATATGTCTGAGGTATTCAATTTATTGCTTTCCAAAGGAGCATTCTGATATCTTGGCATATAATTGATTGTCCTTATAGTTCTTGAGTGCTTGATCTATATGGGTTAAGTGATCTTCCCATGTTTTAATATAAATCAAAATATCATCAAAAAACTAAAATAAACTTTTGAAGGAAAGGGTGAAATACCTTATTCATAAGACTTTGAAATGTGGAAGGATCGTTGATAAGACCAAATGGCATCACCAAAAATTCATAATGTCCTTCATCAGTACGAAAGGACATTTTGGAGATATCACTTTCTTTAACTCAAATTTGGTAGTAGCTTGATCGTAAATCAAGTTTAGAAAATATGCAACCCCATGAAGTTAATCTAGTAATTCATCTATGTTAGGAATAAGAAATTTAGCTTTGATAGTGAAGAACACAAGCTTATACTGAGAGGGGGGGTGAATAGTATAAGACCACTTTTTACTTTTGCTTCAAAATAGCTTTCAAATATGAATTATGCAGTGTATAGATAGCAGTATTAAAAGTAGTAATCAAAGCAATGCATAAAAACCATCCAAAAAAGAGACACAACACTTTACGTGGTTCACCCAATGCGGGCTACTCCACGGATAAAATTTTCACTAAATTTTACCATCTCAAACTCTGGGAAACCTTTCTTGATTACAAAGTTTATGGGTACCAACCCAAAGGAGACACCAATCCCCTAGCTCGCTCTCGGTCGGTGATCCTCTAGAGAACCTCTGCCCCCTCTACCCTTAGCAAGTGGAACTCTATCCATAGAAGACACCTATCTTCTCTGCTCTGGCTGGAGACCTTTGTCCTCAACTCTTTCACCTCCAAAGCTGGTCCTTGAATTTGCACTAAACATAGTCCTTCGATTTAGTGCAAATGTCCTCGTTCACTTCCTCTATTCTACACCAAACACAGTCCTTCGGTCTGGCACAAATGTCCTCAAAATTGCACCTCTACACAATCACAACACTCGATCAAACATCAACTTATGCACCTCTACGCAATCACAATAGCATGATCTTTGTGCACTCTGCTTCCTTGCAATCTCTCTCACTTAGAATATTCGATGGAATGCACTCTGTACACTACAATTGAATTTCCACTCTTCTTTTTTAGCGATCGAACTTCTCCTTGCACTCTATTTGCAACAGTCACACTTCGAACGCACACTTCGATCCATCCAAAACTCTTCAAACAACCCTCCTTTTATACTAATAATCAAGATCTAAACGTTGGTCTTAGTCAGCTATTATGCAAATGCAAACCCTAACTCTGTCGGCTACACGCCATAATCGTCGGCTCAAAGTTAACTCTGTCAGCTTCAACCACCTTTGCAACTCTTCTGTAGCTTCTGTCGTGAAACTACAACATGTCCCGATATCATGATATTTTTGCAGCCATACACTTTCGTTTGGCTATTGTCGTGATATCATGAAACTTTTGCTTTTGTCTGCCTTGCCAAAGTCCTTGTTGCGAAATTGTGACACTCTAACTTTTGCTGATATCATCTTCACTCCTATCGCGAAATCATGACACTTTAGTCTTCATTGCCTTCTCTGCTTTTGTCGTGAAATCGTGACACATCTTCTTCTGCTGACGTCATCTTCAACTCTATCACAAAATCGTGACCCTTTTGACTTCATGGCCTTCTTTTCTGTTTGCACTAGAAAAAATAGAACATGTCACGAAATCGTGACATTTTCACTGCCTTGAGCTTCTCTCTGCCTTACACCCATGAAACTAGAACATGTCACGAAATCATGACGCTTTTGCCTTCGAGCTCTTCCTTCTTCAATTCATCACAAAAATATGATGCTTCTTTTGTTGAAGACTTGCTTACTATTTCTGTCACAAAATCATGACACTTTCTTCAAGTGAATGCTGCCATCTCAACCTATCACAAAATCATGACACTTTTTGCATTCGCAAGCTTTCTCTTCAACTTGTCGCAAAATCGTGACACTTTATGCATCCGTACAACTTCTTTGTAGCCTGTCACGAAATCATGACACTTCTCATTTCATACTCTTCCCCTTGGCTGTGTGTCATGAAATCACGATAGTTATCTCTTTGATCTTTTCAGCATGTCACGAAATCATGATAGTCCTCACCTTGACCTCTATAGCATGTCGTGAAATTGTGACATTTTTCATGTAACTTTTTCTCTCTTCTAAATTGTTGCAAAATCACGACAGTTCACTCTATGGACTCTCTTTTCTGCATTATGTCACGAAATCGTGACACCTTTCCGTCCATACAACTTCCCTAGTAATGTGTTGCAAAATTGTGACACTTTTCCTTCTCTGCCTTCCTGCACTTTTCGAGTCGCAAAAATGTGACATGTCGTGAAATCGCGACACTTTCCATCTTGCTCTCCTTCTCTGCCAACATCTCGTGAAATCGTGATAGTTTTGCCAAAACTTTCTCTCTCTTCAAACATGTCACAAAATTGTGACAGTTTTGCCAGAACTTTCTCTCTCCTCAAACATGTCGCAAAATCGTGAAAGTTTTTCCAGCTGGCTGCATTTGAACTTTTGCAAATGGGCCACAAAGAACTTCTTGGAAACTCACTGATCATGCTCTGAATAATATTTCAACAAAACAAATTCCTTGACATCAAATCAAATTACTTCAAGAACTTCTTGACATCAATGAAAACATCTACACTTGAGCAAAGGCCATGCACCCAAGGTACCCAAAATTGCCAACAATCTCCCCCTTTGTCATTGATGGCAAACCTTTACTAAAACACACCTTAAGAGCCAAAATTGAAGCCAACTATGCCAACACTGAGAACTGCTTTTGAAGTTTTGCTCCCCTTGACATGAAGCTTTCCTCTTCACATTGAAACTCTCCCCTTTACTCATATTTCTCCCCCTTTGTCATCAATGGCAAAGGGTCACCTTTGGGGCTCGGGACTAAGAATGAGCCTCTTAGCTTAGTCCCTTCTCCACATCCTTATGAGGAGACTAAAACTGGGAGGGGAGTAAAACTCCCATTAAGCACTGATCATCATTAGTGTCTATAATTTCCTTGCCCGGACTTTTCTTGAACTTTTTGCCCGCATTCCTATTTTTGTCACTGTTCTTGTTCTTGTTCTCATCCTTGTCCTTTTTCATGCCTTGATCCTTGGACCTAATCATGCCACTGTTCCTATTCCTGTACCTTGGAATATCAACTCTACGCTATCTAGTTGTATGACCTGCATTGTTGCATTTATAACAAGTAACACTATAATTTCTTTTAGGCATACCTGTTCTTTGAATCCACCTGTTCTGACTAACCGTGAACCTGATATTAGCCTTGCAGACAATTGCCTTGTGCCCAAACTAATTACAAGAGTAGCAATACCCTTGAAAGAAATTACCACTTTTGAAATCATTGTTAACCTTCTTCATTTGAGATATGCAATGTGCAGCCATGTGACCAAACCTGTAACACGCAAAACATTTGTCGTGAAATTTTCCTTTATACGACCTCTTGGGTCCTGAAAACTTTTTCTTCACATTTTGAATTTTGTTTTCTATTTTTGCGCATCGATCACTCACGGACTCATGTTCTGAAGTACTTTCTTCATCAGAACTCTCTTCCTTTTGGAATCTCTTGCTAGATTCCCCAACCTGTTCTTTGAGCGGCTTAACAAAACCAAGAAATGTTTTATCTGTTGGATTTCTTTGATCTTTGATGAGAGATTTAACCCTTTTGGAGCTATCTTGAAACCTGTACAACTTATCATTGTATTATTTAGTTTCCATTTCTAGAGAAGCCATTTTCTATTCCAACTCATTATACTGAAGAATCTTAGACTCTAACTCATCCTTGAGTTCCTATGTTTTAGCTATAGAGAAGTCAAGACTTTCTATAAGATCGTCTCTCTCCATACAACATTCATCTAACTTAATATTGAGTCTATCATTCTTCTTTCTTTCCTTTTTCAAAACACTAAGAGCATTATTAAGTTTACTTTAAATATATTTTATTTGTTTGCTTTTTGAATCCTCAAGGCCTTTTCCAGATTTTTTATCACTAGAGGTGCTACCTTTTTCAAAAACCATACAAGCATCTTCTTGATAGTTTTCTGAAGCATCCTTATACATACTGGAAACCAAATCATTATATGTATAGTCATCCTCAAGGTGCCCAAAATTTCCACATCTAAAACATTTCATGATAATGAATCTATGATTCGGTTCTTCCTCTTTTTCTGATATGAATAACATCTCATTTCCTTCATCACTAGAAGAACTTTCACTATCACTGCTAGAACACTTACTTGCTTTGTCTAGGTAAAAAATCTTCTTGTGCTTATGAGAATACCTCTTTCCGTGATTTTTGTGCTCATATTTGTACTTCCTGTGATGCTTGTGCTTTTCAGAATCCTTGCTCTTAGAATCTTGTATATCTTCATCACTTTCATTCTTGGAAACAGTACAGTCAATAGCATAATGATCGAACTTTCCACAATTGAAGCATCTTATGTTTTTCATGCTTTTGTGCTTTCTAGATAACTTGCCTTTCTTGCTGTAATATGCCTCTTCATCACTAGAAGACTCATCACTCTCTTGATTCTATTTGCCCTTTGATTTCTTGGTAGTTTTGAAAGCTTCCTCTTTCTTGACATCAACTTTCACTTGAGTTCTCAGCTCAAATGCTGCAAGAATACTATGGAGCTCATCCTTTCTCAACTTATCTAAATCTTTAGCTTCCTCAATAGCAAAAATATTTTCACTAAATCTATTAGGAAGAGATCTTAAAATCTTATCACAAACATCATTTTCAGCAAGCTCAAGACCTAAGTCTTTCATGGAGTTAACAACTTCATCCATACAAAGCATGTAATCACTAATCTTCTCATCATAATTCATATTGAGTTGTTCAAACATACCTTTGAAATGTCTCAACTTGGCCTTTCTGACATTTGCATCACCTATATGAACCACCTGCAACTGTTTCCACATTTCACTAGCTGTTTTGTAGTGAATTACTTTGGTGAGATCTGCTTTCTGTAAGCCTTTCAGGATTGCATTCATTGCTTTTGAATTGATGTGATGTAGAAGCCTATCTTCTTTATTATATGGACCGTTTATAGGAATAGTGTACCCATATTCAATCACTTCCCACACATCATTCCCAAGTGCCATTAGATGAACCTTCATCCTTGCACTCCAAAGACCAAAATATGATCCATCAAGAATAGGTGCTGCATTTCTACTTGAATAATCCATTGTGTTCTTATCAAGCTTTTCCTTCAAGATGTTTAAACTTTTTGAAGGAAATCACTCTAATACCAATTGAAGAACACAAGCTTATACTGAGAGGGGGGCTGAACAGTATAAGACCACTTTTTACTTTTGCTTCAAAATAGCTTTCAAATTAGAATTATGCAGTGTATAGATAGCAGTATTAAAAGCAGTAATCAAAGAAATGCACAAAAACCATCCACAAAAGAGACACAACACTTTACGTGGTTCACCCAATGCAGGCTACTCCACGGATAAAATTTTCACTAAATTTTATCACCTCAAACTCTGGGAAACCTTTCTCGATTACAAAGTTTATGGGTACCAACCCAAAGGAGACACCAATCCCCTAGCTCTACTCTGGCTGGTGATCCTCTAGAGAACCTCTGCCCCCTCTACCCTTAGCAACTGGAACTCTATCCATAGAAGACACCTGTCTTCTCTACTCTGGCTGGAGACCTTTGTCCTCAACTCTTTCACCTCCAAAGTTGGTCCTTGAATTTGCACTAAACACAATCCTTCGATTCAGCATAAATGTCCTCGTTCGCTTCCTCTGTTCTGCACCAAACATAGTCCTTCGGTCTGGCACAAATGTCCTCAAAATTGCACCTCTGTGCAATCACAGTAGCACTCGATCAAACATCAACTTATGAACCTTTGCACAATCATAGCAGCATGATCTTCACGCACTCTTTTTCCTTGCAATCTCTCTCACTTAGAAGATTTGATGGAATGCACTCTGTACACTACAATCAAATTTGCACTCTACTTTTTCGACTATCGAACTTCTCCCCGCACTCTATCTGCAATAGTTGCACTTCAAACGCACACTTCGATCGATCCAAAACTCTTCAAATAGCCCTCCTTTTATACTAACAATCAAGATCTAAACCTTGGTCTTAGTTGGCTGTTATGCAAATGCAAACCCTAACTTCGTCGACTGCACACCCTAATCATTGGCTCAAATTTAACTCTGTCGGCTTCAACTGCCTCTACAACTCTTCTATAGCTTCTGTTGCAAAACTACATGTCACAATATCGTGACTTTTTTGCAGCCATACACTTTTGTTTGGCTATTATCGTGATATCGTGACACTTTTGCTTTTGTCTACCTTGCCAATGTCCTTGTCACGAAATCACGACACTTCTGAATTTTGCTGACGTCATCTTCACTCCTGTCGTGAAATCATGACACTTTAGTCTTCATTGTCTTCTTCTCTACTTTTGTCATGAAATTGTGACACATCTACTTCTACTGACGTCATATTCAACTCTGTTGTGAAATCATGACCCTTTTGACTTCATGGCCTTCTTTTCTTCTTGCACTAGCGAAAAAAAAAAATGTCGTAAAATCATGACATTTTCGTTGCCTTGAGCTTCTCTCTGCCTTACACCCACGAAACTAGAACATGTCACAAAATTGCGATGCTTTTGCCTTCAAGCTCTTCCTTCTTCAATTCGTCGCGAAAATGTGATGCTTCTTCTGTTGAAGACTTGCTTACTATTTCTATCATGAAATCATGACACTTTCTTCAAGTGAATACTACCATCTCAACCTGTCGCAAAATCGTGACACATTCTGCATTCGCAAGCTTTCTCTTCAACCTGTCATGAAATCGTGACACTTTCTACATCCGTACAACTTCTTTGTAGCTTGTCACAAAATCATGATGCTTCTCATTTCAGACTCTTCCCCTTTGCTATGTGTCATGAAATCACGACAGTTCTCTCTTTGAGATTTTTAGCATGTCATGAAATCGTGATAGTCCTCACCTCGACCTCTGTAGCATGTCGCGAAATCATGACATTTTTCATGTAACTTTCTCTCTCTTCTAACTTGTCACGAAATCACGATAGTTCACATTGTGGACTCTCTTTTCTGCATTATGTCATGAAATCGTGACACCTTTTCGTCCGTACAACTTTCTTGGCAATGTGTCATGAAATCACGACACTTTTCCTTCTCTGCCTTCCTGCACTTTTCGAGTCGCGAAAATGCGACATGTCACAAAATCGCGACACTTTCCATATTGCTCTCCTTCTCTGCCAACATGTCATGAAATCGTGATAGTTTTGCCAAAAATTTCTCTCTCCTCAAACATGTCACGAAATCACGACAGTTTTGCCAAAACTTTCTCTCTCCTCAAACATGTCGCGAAATCATGACAGTTTTTCCAGCCGACTGCATACTTTTTCTTACTTGTATTTTTATTGAACTTTTGCAAATGGGCCACAAAGAACTTGGAAACTCACTGATCATGCTCTGAATAATCTTTCAACAAAACAAATTCCTTGACATCAAATCAAATTACTTCAAGAACTTCTTGACATCAATGACAACTTCTACACTTGAGCAAAGGCAATGTACCCAAGGTACCCAAAATTGCCAATAGATAGTTATTTTTTTAAGGGCATGAAAGTCAACACATAAGTGCCATGACCCATCATTATTTCTTACTAGTATAACCGGAGAGGAGTAAGGACTTAAACTAGGTCTAATGACCCCTACCCTGAGTAGGTCTTGTACTAATTTTTCTATTTTTATATTTTGTAAATATGGGTATTGATAAGATCTAATACTAGGATTTTGGTGCCCTATAAGTAATTGAATGGCATGATCATGGCTCCTTTGTGGAGGCAGTCCTTCTAGTTTGTTAAATATTTTATCATGTATTTCTAGGAGTTCTTGTAATTCAAGTGACTCAGGTTGTTCTTCGTTAGTGGGTTGCAAGGAAAATAGTTGGGCAACCATACCTTTTCCTCCTTTACAAATAATTTTTTCCATTCTATGGGAACTTAAAATTTGTGAAGGGCATGTTTTTAACCCTTTAATTGTGTAAGTTTGATCTTTTTGTGTGAATTGCATCCATAAGTTTTCAAAGTTACATTGAATTTTTTCGAGCATTCGTAGCCATTGTAATCCTAAAACGATATCACATCCTCCTAATAGTATTACATGCATATCCCCTTTCATGTTATAATATCCCATAGTGAGTTTGATATTTTGGCATTTCCCTTTGCATGCAATTTTTTTGCCATTGCCAATCATGACTTTGAAGTTATTACAAGGATATATAAAAAAATTAGCTTTTTTGTCCAACTTGGGATCTATAAAATTATGCATGCTGCCAGATTCTAAGAGTAAAATGGGGTTTTGTTTCTTAAAGTACCCCTTAACCTTCATAGTTTGTGGGGTTGAACATCCTGTGAGAGCGTTAAAGGAAATTTTTGTTTTATCCTCTTTATTTTCTTGTAGAATATTCGTTATTACTTCGAATTTGATGTCATGCTCTTACTTGGGAGTGCAATATCTAATTATGTTAAAAATATATAATTTTTGTGAAATGCATTTGTGATTAGAGGTGATTTTTTTGTCACAATGGAAACAGAGGCCCTTCTCTCACATTTCTCTCATTTCCTCTTCACTAATTCATTTAATCGACATCACTTTATTCAGTTTTTGGTTGGTTTAGGTGTTTGGTGGTTTCCCTATTGAGAGTCTCCCTATTCATTATTGGTTCTTGATATTCTCTTCTATCATTTGTTCTAATGCCACTACATGCATCATATCGATAAAATTGAGTATTTTTACTTCCACTCAAATATCTTATTTTAGGCCACTGATGAAGCAACTTTGAAAGAATGATGCATCACCAAATATTCGAATTGTGCTTTGTTTTCTCTTACGGTTTATGTTTGGCGAAGTTTTGTGAGAGCTCCTATGAAATCTTCAAATTTGGTTGGGCCAAATTGCAACATTAGGTTCTTTGTAAATTTGGTCCATGTGGGAGTACCTTTTGTTTTTTCATACCATTGGTACCATTGTATAACAATTTGTTCTAATTAAAATGATGCGATATGAACTTTTTTATTCTTGGAATCTGATATAAATAAAAATATTGGTCTTCTCTATATATCCAATTTGTGGGGTCACCTCCATAAAATTTTGGAAAATCTAGTTTTGTGGTACAAGGGAGGATTGACATATGTGGTGCCCTAGTAACGTTTTTTGCACTGGTATTGTGTTTTGTTGTCCATTGTACATTAATATCAAGTTTTGTTGCACCAAGTCCATAGAGTGATGTGTGGCATCCATTTTGGTTGATAAATCTATATTGGAGGTGTTGATGCTCATAGTTTATCTTGCTATTTTTGCAAATATCGTATCCTCTATATTATCTTTCCAAATCGTCATTCCTTGAAAAACCTCTTTTATTTATTTTGAAACCTCCTTCGAGACTTCTTTCATAATATATTTTACCATATCTTGTGATATTCTCCCATCCATCATGGTGATTTTTTCACTGGTTTATGGCTCTTTGATTTGTTTTGCAAATGTTACAATTCTCGACAATAATTTGCACAAGTTAAAATTCGTTTAGCAAATTTTTTTTTGCACAAAAAAATTATAAAAAAAAAATCATTTTGTTTGTTGGTAAAGAAAGATTTCAACTTTAGATAGCAAATTTTGGGTAGGTGGCTAATTGGTAGAGCAAAGACGACAAGTGGCTAATTGGTGGAGCAGAGGTGGTGGCGAGGTGATGGCGAAGCATAGAGCTAGGAAGTCTATGGAGGAAAGGTGACTACTTGGTAGGTGGCTAATTGGTGGAGCAGAGGCAATTGTGGGGTGAGGGTGGATCCTAGGTCTAGGTGGTTTGTGGAGGAAATGTGATAGTTGGTAGAGTAGAGGCAGTGGCATCGATTGAGCAATAGACATCGAAGGTGATGTTCAGGAGGGGGAATAGTTGGTATAGAGTACGAGGAGTGGAAAATGCGAGGGTAGGTAATAGTCAAATATCAAGTCAACATCGAGCAGTGAGGTAAGCTTTACAGGTGTGTGAATATCGGTGGTAGTCACAACCACCTATTTGTGCATGTTGAGTTTAATACCCCACTCAAGTTGTGTATCAAGTGTGGTATTTTAATCCAAAATAAATTTAATTTTTTTCTACTCTTGCACGAACTGACGATAGAGTATCGATCAGAAAAAAATGTCGATGCTAGGAAATATTATATGACCTTATATTATAATTTAATTTTATTATTTAAATTTCATCAGATTCTTGTAAGTCGTACCAAAAAATTATATCACATTATGAAATCAATTTTTTTTGTGATCGTTTCAATTTTTCATCAATATGGTGATGAATTTTGACATCAATCATGTCGATCCTTGTAAAATTTTCCCTAAAACCAACCTATTATTCTTTGGGATTGTTTTTACCATTCGCTAGCTTGATATGGTATTTTGCTTTAGGTAACTTTGCTTCTATGGGGACTTTTATTGTCATAATGGTTTGGTGGATGGTGAATGAAAATTATTTCAAGGTTATGCATTGTTTAATTCATGTAATACTAAGTGTATGCATCAGTTGTGAATGGTGAACACTTAAAAAGTAAAAAAAAATGTCAACTTATTGACAATTTGTTTTTGATGAAAACACCTTGTATTTGGTATGGCACTAATACCAGATGTAAGCAACCTGCAGCGTTAGAATTTTATGTAAAACTTAAAACAGGGTAATGGATAGAATAGAATCACTTTTATATAATGAATCACTATTTTAATTGATGGCCAGAACTTGTCAATGAATAATAAATATATTTGATGATGCCTAATACATCCATTAAAAGGGCTATAAATATATTTTAAAATGATGTGATTGAAGTGAAGTGTTGGTACCTAAAATAATCATACTAATTAAATGGTTATTTAGGAATAAGTTATGTTAGGAGTAGGGTCCTAACATCTCCACACCTCGTTACTTTCAACAATTATCCAATTACACCAATTATAAAAAATCTAGTTGCCTCATCACTTCACCCAATCCCTCGTGTTCTGAGCTACATCACTTCACATAGTCTTAGTTTATCCTCATTCCTCATATTTTATTCCACTCATATCTTCTCCTTGTTCTTATTTTGCATATTTGAATGGTCATGCTTTGAGCGAATACATTCCTATGTTGATTACCTTTTTTTATTTTCCTTTTTCTTCTCCTATTCCTTATGATGTTGTTCAATCCCCTCTTATTTGTCACACTTCTTCATTTTTTTGCTCTTCTATATTTAGTCTCCCTCCTAACGTTTCCCATTATCACACATATTCTTCTAATTATGTGCTTTTCTCCTATTTTTTGCATCTCCGCATACACTAGGGCAACCATTAACATGACATTCTATTCTCATCATCATCATCCCATACATCCATTTTTACACATGGTTTTTAATTTCACCTAGTTATGTATCACAAATTTCCTCTTGTAGATATTGTTCTTTCATACTATATCGTACAATACTATATCGCACAATAAATTCATTGCATATATCCATCCTTCTATGTTTTAATTCATGTTTTTATATTCCATCTCTAGAAATATTCTCTTAGCAAGAATAATATATGCACTTGTTAGTATCACCACTTGGATGTCCACTCCCTTTCTTGAGATTATAGAGTAGATGGTGTCTTGTATTTTCTTGACCATTTACTAGTTTAGTCAATCAAATGTCACCTCTAGATGATAGGTTATTACACTCCTCATAGTTTTATTTGTATGGTTTAACTTCTTTGAAGGACCACTCACATAGGTCATATTTTAATAAAAATTTGAGTCTACAAAAAATAACACCTTGCATAGATATCACCATCTAGCGAATAGTTTCTCCGACTCATCCTATTATTTGCGTGGTCAACATACAACCTAGGGATAAACCAAGGTATAAGTATAAAAAAAAAAGAAAAATAAACTAGAATAGGGAAAGAAAATAAAATCCAACACCCATACAAAACAAAAGATAAAAAGAAAAGAGCACCACAAAAAAAAGCAATAAACGAGGGGCAAAAAATATAAGGAAAAACCTCCAAGAAACACATTTGTTACGCTTCATCATATTTGGTCCTTAGGTTTAAGATAACATCATGGGATGATTTTCATCACCATCTATAGGCGCTAAGCACCTACCTACCAATGTAATAGTCGTACAAGTGGTGACACATCTATCATATTAGAAATTTTATTTTATATAGATCACTGCATGCTTTTGGATGAGCTAGCTACTTTGGCTATGTTTGCAATGGGTTAGTCCTACCTCCATCAAAATGGATAAATGAAAATAACTTATTGGCACACATTGGTCCTTGATATATTTTAATCTAGCTAGGTTAGTTATGAGTTATCGACAAATATGGTTCAGTTTTTTATGAGGTTTGATTGCTACAACTATGATTGTCAAAATTGTTACATACACCTTACATTATCCTACATCCCTGAGATTATGAAATGGATCACATTACCATTATTTATGTCATGATATAATTTCTTCCTCTACACATTTTAACTCTCACATACATGTATCATTGCATCTATCTTACATGTATTTATTTACATCACAACATACATCATTGCACCTACTCTACATTCATTTACATTGCATCACTCTACATTGTATCTATACCACAATGACATCATTATTTTCTACATAATACTACTTCCACATATGCTCATTTATCATACATTACTTATAGATACTTCACATTCCATATACATTCAAACTTAAAAGAATCACACACACATTAAAATCAATTCACAACACACATATATAAGAGCCTCAACAAATTAGATATCTATATATATATAATAATAAAAAATATCATTAGGCTACAAAATAGGTACAAGTACACAACCCATAATCACACCTACCTATAGGCTATAAAAAAATCATACATCATTACAAACCAACCTCAACCCTATTGATCAGTAAGAGTCTCTCCACTCCCCTCATGAGTTGCCCTCACTTGCTCTACCCCATGTGCTTCTATAACCTCACTTGACTCAACAAATTCCCCTAGTGTTTGAGCACCCATAGGCATCACCACCCTATCCAAATATGGGATGACACCTCTTTTATATAGCATTGCAGTTACATCTATCCTCATCTTCTTTCGCACTATCGACGTCATACTCCAATAACTCTACTAAGAATGCATCTGTGCTCATGATCATGATCTTTAACTCAACCATGACCTACCATAATTTTAAATTGGAATTCCATGAATCAGTAATATAACCTCATAATAACTCTACATCATGGTCTCCTCCCTGATCCACTCTGCCACATCCTCACTATCCTTCCACAACTACTCTATAATTGCTATCAAAGTAGCCATGTATACAAGAACCTACTCTACTACCCTAACACACTTTCCATCATCTTATACCTATCATTGTTGCTCTACCTAAAAATATAGCTTAGATATCTCTACCAAATTAGCATCTTCCTCAACATACCCAATGCCACCTAAACCTCTTCCATAAATCATATCATCAACACCTACAACAAACCCAACATCCTCACATACCTACACCATAATCACTATCTCCTTAATAGGTTGAACCCTATCAGTCATTGGTACCTCTGCCACCCTCTCTATATATGCACTAGATGTGCCACCTAGTCATCACCTCGATTGATAAAGAGGTACCTTAGCATTATCTCTCTCTAATATCTATGGCCTAGACTTGATACCTCTGCCACCCTCTCTATATATGCATTAGATGTTCCACCTAGTCATCACCTCAATTTATGAAGAGGAACCTTAGAATTATTCCTCTCTCCTATCTATGACCTAGAATTGGTACCTCTTGATGACCACCCCTCTAAGGCAAACACCCCACTGCCTAGCTCCACCTATTGATAAATTATTCTAGTACCTGCCTCCCAGCTCTGAGTCACTCACCAAGTATTATACTCTAGTATCATACTTACATCATCCACATCCAAAAACTCTTTAGTGGATCCCTCTTGATAGTCCATGGCAATACTATAAGGTAACTCCCTCTATCACCTTATTGCCTATAAATCACAATAGGCACCTATGGAACATCCTACCATAACCCAAATTACTGCATCACCCTATTGAACTAGATGAATTCTACCTAGCACGTATATCATCCCACTACCCATTGCCCCTCATGGATACCTCTCAACTACTCCCATAACTCTAATATACCACCCAACCCTTATAAGGCCTCCATCTAATATTCTTAGGCTCCAACTCTCCAAAATTCACCCTCCAAAAAAAATTATTGCTCTCATGTGACCTCTTAATTACCTTCTCCTCATTTGGATACCACATCAATGCATATGACAAATGATTCTTTCCCTCCACATGATCCTCATATGGAAAAACCATTGATTTATATATAGCTATATGCTCCCACACCCACACCTATAGCAAAGGAGTCCAACTCAATCCCTTTCACCATGTGTGCACCACGTAATTCAATTCCCTATAAAATTGGACCAATAGTATAGGTTCCCATGCAAATACAATATTGTTCTCTACCATATCACATACCACATCAAGCATATTCTAGGTAAATAATATATTGGAAGTATTTGGTAGCGTATATGTAGAAATCATCATCATCACTGCACATTGGTGATTAGACAACATGCTCTTATAGCATAGATACTCATCATCCATATTTTTAGCATCAACCTCTCTCCATCATGCACCAAAGGCATGCTCCAACACCTCCACCTACCTATCATCTACTATTGCTCTCACTAGAACACTCTTAATAGGTAACTTGTAAATCCTATACACATTCTCCACGGTGATAGTCATCTCACCCATCGAAAAGTGAAAGGTATTCCTATCCAGGTTCCATCTCTCACATAATGTTGATATATAAGCCCTACTAGCATGGATGCTCACACACTTCCAAACTCCCTTCAACCACACTACATCCAACCATTCCTGATCTACATCATTTTTAAGACCTCATCCAACTGTGCCTTCATCATCTGCACATGATGTTGTGACTCAATAATATTCACCTATTTCATCCATAAACATTGCAAAAAATATTTATTAGTATCACATGCATAGTTATTGTAATCAATTTATACACATAAACATTCCATACAATGCTCACACAACATTCCTCATGCATCCATAAAATAAATTCAAGCATTTTTTTTCAATTTGTAGGTCAACATGTGAATTCAGATCCAATTCGTAGGTCACCATTCAAATTCAATTAGAAACTCATTTTTGGGCATTATTTTTCCTCATAAAAAATATAACAAAAAACACAAAAAATAAGACCAGCCACGCACACCTAACATCCACAAAATTGTCCATTTTATTCATCACACACTTCAATATGTTAAATCATATACAATTCATGCAACACAACAAAATAAAAACACATTCACATATTTGGATACCCATTTTGCCATTTCATGGTAAAAGTTTAAACAATTTTGAAAAATAGTACACATTTGGCTCCCAACAACCAATTTCATGTTTACCCACATGCACATCATGGCATGAAATTCAAAAACATATCAAACAAAATGACACACAAAAATAAAATACATTTTTGAATACCCATTTTCCCTCTTTACATTGAAATTTCAATAGATTTCAAAAGCAGCACACCAATACCCACAAACATTGTAATCAACTTCAACCAATTTACACAAAAAATATAATGCATCCACATAATATGCTAAATAGATGCAAAATGTAAACACAGTCACATATTTGAATACCTACTTCCCACTTTTATAGAAAAAATTCAATCACATCTCAAAAATAGTATTTTGTTTGTTCCCAAAAGCAAATTCAAATCAATCACCTGTATTTCTTGCCATATAATCAAACTAGTACAAAAATTGGTCAAACCTAATATCTAATCACATATTTAGATACCCATTTGGTTTTTTTAACACTTTGTGTTCATATTTTCATTAAATATTACATTTACTCACAAAAATATGCAAAAACCTCCCCTCCCTTCATTTTACACATTTCTAAAAGTCAAAATTCAACAAAGTTATATAATGAACACTTATTGGTGGATCCTTATGACGACCGTTAGTACTGGTCCGTCACCTTACCATATCCATATCTTATTATCTAATCCACAAGCACTCTATGTCACCAAAAATCACTCACTCCTCACTCTCCAACTCACTCATCATACAAATGATCCTATATGCGCATCAAAAAGGTTAATTACACCTAAAAATCCTAATTTGTAGGTCACCCTGCAAATTTAGGGCACCCTAAAAATTTAGTTCTAATTTCTAGGTCACCCTATGAATAGAAGCTCCTAGCCCCAAATTTACAAAATTTTCATTCCAACACCTATTTCACCTCTTCTTCTTCCTGTTTTCTCACTCTTACTTCATTTTGTCATCCCTTTCCTCTATCAATTACCTCATCATCACTTCATTACACTCTAGTCACCTCATTGTTGATTCCTCATTTGAGGGGGTTTTTATATCCAAAATCCACTTTGAAAACAACAAAACAATCAAACATCCAATCATAGATATCACATCTATCTACAAATTATTTTACTAAATATTATCTTAAAATAAAATCCATCCTAAAACAAACATTTGTTAATACAAGAGAGTCATGAACAATATTGAAAATGTCTCGCTTTCATTCATGTATATCAGCCTAGACCACATACTAAATTTTACACTTGATTAATCCATGCCACTTAGCTCAAATGGATTGACATGTGTCACCATGTACTCATAAATCAATTAGAAGCAAAAAATTGAACAGGTATTTGTTTTATTCATATTTGGATCATATTGCATTGGTCGTAAAAGTAAAGCAATCATAAGTTTCCCTCATAAAAAATCATTATGATATTGTAAAATATTGTACAAAATAAGCAAATCATCACATTGCATCTGCACTCATACACATGCATCCATTCATATGCATCTCATCATTTACATTTATTCATTCTTCTCTTCTTCCCCTTCTTATCTCTACCCCTCTTGGCTTTTAACAAATGTTGTATGGTCACGCTTCGAGCAGATACATACCTTTTATTGGATTCTTCTTCTCCCTTCCCATCTTGGCTTCTAATCAACATTGTATGGTCACACTTTGAGTGTCTACATACCTATGATTTGATCCTTTTTCTCCCTTCTCCTCCTGATTTATAATCAATGTTGTATGGTCACGCTTCAAGCAGCTACGTACCTTTTATTGGATTTTTCTTCTCCCTTATCCTCTTGGTTTCCAATCAATGTTGTATAGTCACACTTCGAGTGACTATATTACTTTGATTGGATTCTTCTTCTCCCTTCTCCTCTTGGCTTCCAATCAATATTGTATAGTCATGATTTGAGTGGCTATATACCTTTGATTGGATTCTTCTTCCCCCTTATTCTCTTGGCTTCCAATCAATATTTTATGGTCACGCTTTGAGTAGCTACATACATTTTATTGAATTCTTCTTATCCCTTCTTCTCTTGGCTTCCAATTAATCTTGGATGGTTATGCTTTGAGCGGTTACATACCTTTTATTGGATTCTTCATCTTCTTTCTTCTCTTGGATTCCAATATTTGTTGTATGATCACGATTTGAGTGGATACATACCTTTTATTGGATTCTTCTTCTCCCTTCTTCTATTGGCTTCCAATAAATGTTGTATGGTCATGCTTCGAGTGGCAACATATATTTTATTAGATCCTTCTTCTCCCATTCTTTTATCCTCTAATTCAAACACAATTCACTACTTTATCACATCATATTTTTGCACTAAATTGTGTTCCACATATCATAGTACAAAAAGGTACAAATGTAAACACTCAAAAGTTGCACATGCTCATTATTACATATTCACTGATCTACATAGGCACTTGTAGGCTCACATTGGCCATCTAGGCCACTGTAGCCACCTGTAGGCTACCTTAGTCACTCATAGAATCCACACCTATGAAAACTATGTACAACACACCCTAAATATCTTCTTCTCACTAGGAGATCAACTAATAGCCCCCTAAGTCTACTTAAGACCTTCCTTGATCCCAATTAGGACCCCATGGAACCATTTCCCACTATAAATACTAATTAGGCTAATTAACATTCTAATTCATCATTAAATTTCACTTAAATGCACCTTTTCCTTTAAGTGAGTTTAATTAGGGTTCTAAGCCAAATTAGTCCTAACCACACTCCCATACATGTGTTATCCATAAATTAGTTACGATATTTCTAGAAACCCTAACTAAACCCTAACCTAACCTAGGACTTAGCTAACCCTAGATAAATCTAACTCATCCTCACACATGTGTGAGGATGAGATATTCTTTTAGGGCATGAGGGCTTGACATATCTCCTAAAACCTAACGTAACCTCATTAGGGATTGAATCTAATATTTAGTTCATATAACCACCTCCATAACCTTGGAATTTCCTATAAATAGAGGATTCCACCCCTCATTTACCTCTCTTTCACCTTTTAGTCACCTTAAAAAAACTTTATATAAATCATACCAAAGCTACATCTGATAGTTCTAGACCATGCAAATAGCATCATAGCATCTTGAGAGCCCGTATGGATAAATTATCTCCACAAGAAAGTACTTGTAGACCAATTTGCCCCACATCCTATAAATTTGGGTTCCAATTCATAGGACATCCTAAAAATTCATCTTGCAATGGGTCTACACAAACAAAATCAATAGGTATTAGTTCTTTCATGTTTTCATAGCATTCTATTTCAGATTTTATCATTTTTCATGTTACTTTTATGTCGAATTTATATTTATCACTATAGGTTTTTGATTGATTCAGACCCTCAAAATCACTAATCACATTTTATAGGTCTCAAGATTAGGTATAGAAGAAACCACACAAGCAAAACTACCAATGTACCATGCACATAGAAGCCCACATGCACTGAGGAACTCTTAAAGACATCATCAGGATCTATATTTTGTGAAGAAAATAGGTACATTAATATTTTTAACCTATAAAGCATTTCTTTATGAAATAAAATTAATATTTTTGAGTATTTTACATTGTGTTGAATTATTTGATCAAATAAATGTCTCTTTTTGTTACTTTCATATAAAAAATAAAACAATTTTTATGTAAGTTTTTATAATAATTATGTTAAGAGTTGATTTTGGGTTAACTTGTACATAATTTGATTATCTTTAAAATGAGCAATCGTATGAAGGAATCCCAACAATGTCGAGGGAGATACAACCTTATGAAGTTAACTATTCAAAACAAGAGCAATAATGATTTTTCAAGTCGCAAAAAATAAAATTGTAAATATTTGTCAGCTAGGGTTCAAATGATGGGAATAGCAATGAAGGGCTAGGACTTCAGTGAGACAAGAAATTCTATCTAGACAAAGAATTTTTTAGTAAGTTTTTCCCTTTCTTTATCTTAGAAATTTTGCACGTAAATTATTATAAATTTTTTATCAAATATTATATTTGATATAGGATATTCAGATAAATTTCAATAGATTTTGAGTTTTAGTTTCCTTTTAGTGGACCAATTTATAGTTAGTTCCTTAGAATCATATATAGTGGTAGAGGTTATTGAACACACCTTAGAGAGATCCTTATCACCCCAATATAGAGCAGTTTTTAGTAAATTTAATGGATATTGACTAGGGGCTTTAGCTTTGAGAAAGTGGATTGATAAGAGTTTGAAGTATCTAGGAATGATTCTATCATTTCTTCCCAAAGGTTTTTTTCTAGCCATTTTTTGTTCTATGGAAGAAAGAGAGAAATCCTAAAAGGGGTCCTTGGTATATGGGAAGAGTAGGACTCTTTATTACCCATTGGTATGAAGACTTTTCACTTGAAAATTTAAATATATCCCTAGTACTAGTTTGGGTTAGGATTTCTGGGTTACTCATTGAATTTTAGAAAATAAATATCTTCAAGGTAATAGGAAACACTCTAGGATAATTCCTTTATGTTTTAGATACTGTAAAAGATGGATTCTTAGCTATTTATGCTTGGATATTATCCATGATTGATATAAGTGAACCTTTCCTAGAATAAATCATTTTTAAGTATGGTGATAAGATGTGGATACAAACCATAGATTATGAAAATATATCTTTTAGATGTAGAATATGTCATGAGGTGGGGCATATTGAGATATCATTCCCTAAAAATATTCCAACAAAATCATATGTATAAAACCATAAGAGAAACTTACAAATGACTATGGATGAATATGGTTTTCAACTTCCAAAAATAGATCTAGAAAATGAAATAAAATAAACATTGGAGACAAATAAGGAAGGATATTAGAATAAATACCAACTCTTTTGAGGTTTTAGCCTATGTATAAAAAGTAGATAAAAAATTAGAGGTTATAGTACAATAGTTTCAACATATTAACAAGGAACTGTATATTTAGTATGATCTTTATTTAAGGAAGAACATTGTCGATGAACCTAAGGAATGTGTCTTATCATATTTTGAAGACTCACTTGAAGTAACTACACCATTTAGGATACAAATGGGTAAATAAAATGAAGTTTTATAAGTTACTACCTCCACCATTAATAAGGAAATACTAGAAAATGAGTAGGACAAGTCAAAAGCTTTTGTAATAAAGCCAATAGAATATAAATATGAAGAAAAATAAATTATTAAAAATTATTGAGGAATATAATAATAATACCTACTTCTAATATATGCGAGTAAAAAGGAGAAAAAACCTCAAATTATCAAGCAAGATCCAAGGAAGCTAGAACAAACATAGAGAAAGGAACACAAACTAAGTTGGTTGAATTTCTCTTTACCAAAAAACAAAATGATATTGGTAATACACAGATAGGGCTAGAAGCCCCTAATGAGACATGACTATCATCTAATGTAATATAAGGTGTACCAATGCCCGCTTAAAGTAGAGGTGCATTAGGGACCTATGTTTAACTAATAAGTCTGATATTATTTATATCTAGGAAACTAAAATGACAAAAGTAGTTTCAAAAATTATGAAAGCAATATGGGTAAAATGTGAATGGGATGCTATGTATTTTGAAGGAGTGGTAGGGTGAATTCTAAATTTTTGGAATCCTTCTAGAACCTCTTATATAACCATTCATAAAATTGTGCATCAGTTAACCTCTTTTGGGAATTATAACTTGTTGGAATAATTGTAAATATTCATTTCATCCTTATCAATGTCTACGAATCTACAACTTAGTTAGGTATATTAGAATTTTGGAGTGGAATTAAATCCTTTATGATAAGTAAAGATAAAAAAACTTGATTCATTATCATAGGCAATTTTGATGCCATAACTGATGAGTAGTCGTTATACCATCATTAAATCTCAAAGATCTTATCAATCCGAGGTGGTGTCCAAGGCTGTCTACGATAGAAAGTTCAAGCAGGGTTGTAGTTCAGTTCATTTGGAAGCAGCAGGTCTTATTGGTGGAATTGATTGTGTGGGGGTTTTGTGTCACTTCTACCCCTAAATTGCATAAATTTAACTTTAATCTACTTGCAAGAATGAAAAACTAATTGTTGTCTATAGAAATAAAGTCCTAATTACAATTGCTAAATTGAGAATTAATTGATTTACAGAAGGAAAATCCTAATTACAGTTGCTAAATGAGAAACCTATTTACTTTTGCAATGATGAGATAAAACAAGTAATCAACTTCTATCAATACTCTGAAACAGAAGGTCGTCAATCTTCTGTGCAGTGTTTGACAGCAAAAAAAAGAATGTAGGAAATTATAGAAAACTTGTAAATTGTTGGAAATGTAAATTGCAAGGAATTGGAAAATTACTGAAAAATAAATAAACTGATTATATCTATTGCTGATTACATCACAAATGTAAAATAGATGGATAAAAACTAAAACAAAAATCAAATACCACAAAATGTTGAATTTGACAAGTTCCACTACTTATTCTGCTGCAGCAAAATCAGGACTGAAAACCTATCTGTTAGTCCTTCTCCTAGATTTGAAAGTGGCCGACCTCCTTTTCCAGAAGAAGGTATAATTTATTCTCTAAGTATTACTCACACTCATACATAACAAAATAAATGAAATGAAAACTGCACTTTTATTGCTTCAGAAACATAATTACAATTCTACTGAAATTTGTTACAGATCTGCAATCTGTTACAGATCTATTATCTCTAATATGTCTAATCTCTAATCTAATATTTCTAATATCTAATATTCTTAATAGCTCAACCTATACGGGAGATCTCTTTTATAGATGCCTAAAACCTAATTACAAACATAAAATATGATGTCCTAATATCTTGCAAAATTTTCTGGCTTTATCCTAGAAGAAGGTCAAATTTGATCTTTTCCATAAATGGTGGCTTTGGATGGCAAGGACGATGAAGTTATATGGGAGATATTTTACCTTAACTTTCTCAACCTTATTATCCCATTTTCCATCGCCAAAAGTCAGTCAACAAGTCAAAAAGTACATTATGTTTTCATTTCGAAGATAAGTGGCTCATTCCAAAGATACTGCAATTCTCATTCTGAAGATTCGATCATTTCAAAGATACTACAATTCTCATTTCGAAGATCCGCTCATTCCAAAGATACTATAATTCTCATTTTGAAGACACTGTGTTTTTCTCATTCCGAAGATATCTGTTCATTTCGAAGACACTGTGTTCATTCCAAAGACACTATGTTCATTTCGAAGATCTTTAGAATGACCAACTGTGTTGACTCCAAATGGTTTTGGCTACATTTCTCAGGTGTATTATACCTCAGGATCAAATTTCAATAGTCTTCATTCTTTCTTGGATGTGAATTCCATGCCTTGCCATTCATTGGTAGCTTGTTGGAATTTATATGGAAAAACCAGTTTTCTGCTGCACAGTAATAAGTCTTTGTACTATTTGCTAAATTTAGAGAAACTAATGCTTAATGATAATCAAAATAAGACTACTGAAATGCTGTTGTCAACCTAAGCATGAAAATATAACATAAAACTATACAAGAACTGTTAAAAATTAGAATATAATGTCCTTAACACTGTAATCATGCAAACAGTTAATACAGAGCATATTAAATCAACTTAACTAGCATATAAGATAATTCACAAGAGTTTTATGCAGTTTTAAGTATTTAAAACATGCTATAAATGAGGCTTATCCAGCCCTCATCATTCCCCCCCAAATTATATTAATGCATGCCCTCATGCATTACAGTGGGCTATGGAGTCACAAATGTCCATACTCATATTCCATGTTTCATAGAACAATTTAGTGCCTGTGTAATTTCTCATGAAGATTTCTGAGTCATTCTTCAAACTGATCATCTGGTTGGGAATACTCTTCAAAATAGGAGAAAACTAGAGTAATGATGGTTGGAGGCCTAAATCTGAGACCTACCCAATAATGTTGCATAAAGGTATTTTTTTGGATTGAGAATTCCACTTTCTGCTATAATTCTCTAATTTTATTTTCATGTTTTTCAATAACATTTTTTCTTTCCTCAATCCATCTCATTTGTATTTTTATAACACTCTTGGCTGCTCTCAGTTGTTTTGTGATTTCCAACTCCTCTTCTTCATTTGACTCAGAACCTAATACTAACAAATCAACTACAGTTTGTTGCTCAACAACGATCTCATCCTCTGCTTCAGACCCCTACTCATATACAGGAGGTTCCATGAAATTATTTATGATTACATCCAAATTTGTAGTGGCTTGTTGCACTTCTATGACATCAAGGCTATCCTGTCTGGTCTTCTCTTCAATAATTTGCTCTTTTTGTTGGAGTCTTGCAGACCTCCTAGTCCTTAATGTATATTTTCTCTTCTTGCCCTGTTTTCTTGTGGTAATAGGGGCTGTAGGTATAACTTCAGGATCTTCAATAGGAACTTCACTCTTCTATTATGACAGATAAATAACATCTTTAGAAAAATGAACCCTCTTCTATTTTATTTTTTTGCTGTCAGTTTTAGCCCTTTAAAATTTTAAAATGATGCCCTGACAAAATTACATACTACCCTTCACAGGTAACCCATGTGGTTATGTTATTCCAGGGTTCTTGTAGGCTGGCCTTTTTTTAAATTTTCACTTCATTTCTCTATTCTGATGCTGAGAAGACTGCTCTCTTCTACTACTACAGTCATCTGCTAGGTCACTAATTTCTAGTTTGTACAGAATTACAAGGTTTGCTCTTGTTCTTATTCAGAAAGAATAATTTTTTTTTTCTTGTAATCATTAGAAAATATGTCTTCAGAAAGAAAAGATGGCACTCTTCCTTATTCTGTGCTCTGAACACCTAGTCATCAATCATTGGACATCCTTGCCATCAAATTTTCTTTACTATTTTTAGCTTGTCCATTATGCATGCAAATTTTCCCACGAGTGGTTATTATCAATGAATGGTGGTGGCATGTTTGTTAAATCTTCATTCCGAAGATTATGTTTCATTCTGAAGACTAAGTTGGGCATTTAATTTGAAGATAACCTCATTCTAAAGATAAACCTTCATTCCAAAGACACACCTTCATTCCAAAGACACACCTTCATTTCGAAGACAAACCTTCATTTTGAAGACACACCTTCATTCTAAAGACAAAGCTTCATTCTGAAGATACCACGGTTATTTGAAGATACAGCAGTCATTCTGAAGACATGGCAGAAACCAAAAATTTTCTCTTTCTCCAAGCATGTTTTGTTTATGCCAACTCTTATGAAAACTTTTATACTAATGGTTAATTGTCATATACTATATATCAAATATTTACAATGAGAAAAGTGCAAGAAACATATATACCTGGTTAAAACAAGTTAATGCAAGTTTTGAAAGATGACTACTTCTATTGATATTCTACTGAGGCTTCCTGCAACACTTCAAAAACAAGTGCAACTGGTGAATTTTTACAATGGTGACTCAGAACTTTTAAGGTTGTGAATGCCAGAAAACTGGTTTTCATGCATACCAACTCAGTAGCGCCTTAGAAAAGGTTTTCACTGCTGAGCTATTCATTTTTTTTTTTCTTTAACCTCTCTTTTTCTCTCTTTTTTTTTTTGTCTTTTTGATTCTGATTGTGCCCATGAAGGAATTCATGACTTCCCTGAAATCATGTCCATGAAGAAATTCACAGCCAAAATTTATTCATATTTTTGTTTTCTATTTTTTTGTAATTTTTTTTTCTTTTTCTTTTAAGATTCAAAGATATGATCATTTGGAATATTCATCAAAAGAAGAAGCCTCTTCTGTTAAATGTAACTGTGTGAAATACCAAGCAAATTCCACTTTTGTTAGTGGTTTATGGTACAACTGTAAAATACGTCCATTCACCACTAATATCCTCCTTACATCATCAACTAAAGAAAGTTGAACAACTTCATTCTCAGAATCCCCTGGTTCATCCTTGCTGCTCTTAATGTGATCATCATGCCACATTTTCCATTTTTGTTGAGTGAACTTTATTTGGTGAAGTGCTTCCAACCAAAGTTCATCAAATGCATTCAACTGCAAAATTTGTTTTTTTTGTACCTAAAACAACTAAATGCCAACTGCTAAAGATGCATAAAATGTTAGTAAAGCATTAGGATGTTGCACCAATATATCAAACAAACTTGCTCCTTGGTTTTTAGTCAACCAACTATTGTTGTTCAAAGGTTGTTTTGGTTGTGTTTCAGTTTGTTTTGTACCAGGATTATTTGAATTGGTTCTTGGAGAAACATTTTTATTTACACCAATGGAGGCCAAAACTAAAGTATTCTTTTCATTTTCCTTGTGTTCTAAGAAACTGTGGGATTTTTGTACAATCATACTTAGGTGTAATAAGTTTACCTGAAAGCAAGTTAACTAATTTTCCACATTTTTGTATGGTTTTAGGATATACTTTCTTCTTTTTTCTTGGTTTTCTAAAACACATTTCTTGAACAATCCTCTTAATGATTGGTACAACTTGAGGTAAAGGGATTGTAATAGTTAAATGTTCTAATTCCTTTATCAAATCTGATTGTGAAGATGTTGTTTTTGATATCTCAGACTGTTCAAAATATGATACTTTATTTGATGAGGTATCTTGTTCTTTTTGATGTTGTTTTAGTGTAGATTTGTTTTCATGTTCATTCTTTTTAACTTCAATTTCTACACTGATAAGTGGAATAGGTTCAAGCAATGGTTCACTTGAACACAACTGAGTTTTAACACAATCACTAACATTTATTAGGGTTGTATTTTCTGATTCAACCACAGAGATAGGGGTTACCTGTTTAACATGATTTGGACTGACCACAGGTTGAGTTAAAAACAGAGGTTGTTTTAATTTTTGTTGTTGTTGTACGTGATAGAAATTATGAATATGATTAGGCAACAAATTTGATTTTTGTTTTTGACAATGTTGCTACCCTTTGTACTGATTTTGATGTTGTACCCATTGATATCCCTGTAATTTTGGCTACAACCATGGTGGATGTTGTTGATTCCATTGTTGTTGCATCCATCCATGTTGAGACCATGCTTGGGAGTATGCCCATGGTGGTTGACTCCAACATTGTGGAAGTGGACCTGGAGTAGACCATGGCATATACCAAGGATTATTTCCCCAATGTGTAGGAAATTGGGAAGCATTCTGATAAGGAAATTTATGAAAAATTTTCCCTTGTCTTTGTCCTACAAAATTGGTTTTTTTCATAGGTTGAGACTATTTTTTAAAGACACTTTTAAGTTCTGGCAATAAACTACACTGATCTGTGGGGTGTCCTAATTGACAAATGCTACATGTAGCAGGTGTAAATATTTTGTTCAAAGGACAATCATGAAGAGAGTGTGGCTTTTTACATTTTGAACAATAGATGGCTGAAGATTCAGTAGATTCATTTTTTTCATCTAATGTTCTATAATGTACTAAAATATCAACCTCTTTCATGCATTCTTTCAAATCATGTTTTTCATTACCAATTCTATGTTTTCTATGCCTTGAATGAGAGTAATTTTTATAGAGTTTAATAATTTCCTGAAATTTAAGTGCATTTGCATCTCCTCTTCCCAAGATATCCAATGCATCCCTAGATTCATCTTGTAGTCCCCTTAAGAATATGACTTTGCAAATTTTAGGTTCAACACTTCCACATATCTTATGAACAAAAGAAAATCTGTCTATATAATCTTCTAAGATTTCATTTTCCTCTTGTTTCATTGTAAGAATTTCATCATTTTGATTCTTGACTTGACAATATTCTTGGTATCTCTCCAAGAATATGTTTTTCATCTCATCCCAAGTTCTAATTGAGTCAGGTTCTAAGGTGATAAACCATCGTAGAGCTAACTCTTTAAGAGTGGAAGGAAATAATTTGAGCTTTTGATTGTCATTAGTGTAATCATGAGCTTGACATACAATTTTAAACTCAAACAAAAACATATCAAGATCTTCGGATGTAATTCCCTTGAAAGTTGGTAATACTGCAGTGAAATGACCTTCATGGGAGCATTTTGATTAAGATCTAGTTGGATGGGATTTTGAAAAGTTCTGGCAGGTGCACTAGTTGCACTAGGGTGGAGCACATTGTTGGCTCTACCTTGATTCTCTTGTGAGCCTTCCATTGTAGGTTCCCAAAAACAATTATAAATCTTGTCAAATTTTCCTTATTGTATGGATTTGTCAAGAGAAAATGGTGTTGAACTACTTAATTTTCCTCGTAATAATTTTGCAAAGGATCTTGTAGTGCTGGAAGTGGATGATTGGGATTCTTTAAAAATTTCAACATTTTTAGAAATAAAAAAATTAGACATTTTTGACATAATTTCAACCTCTTGTGAAATTTTTCTTCTTGTGGTTTCTTTCTTATTTCCTAAATGGACTGAAATACAATTTACCAATAACAATTACTTATACCAGTCATTACATTCAGATTTTACTCTAAAATTCACAACTTAGCATATTTAATAATTATTGGACTACTTTTCACCTTCTAACAACACCGTGTTCCCCGGCAACGGTGCCAAAATGATGAGTAGTCATTATACCATCATTAAATCTCAAAGATCTTATCAATCCGGGGTGGTGTCCAAGGCTGTCTACGATAGAAAGTTCAAGCAGGGTTGTAGTTCAGTTCATTTGGAAGAAGCAGGTCTTATTGGTGGAATTTATTGTGTGGGGGTTTTGTGTCACTTATACCCCTAAATTGCATAAATTTAACTTTAATCTATTTGCAAGAATGAAAAACTAATTGTTGTCTGCAGAAATAAAGTCCTAATTACAATTGCTAAATTGAGACTTAATTGATTTGTAGAAGGAAAATCCTAATTACAGTTGCTAAATAAGAAACTTATTTACTTTTGCAATGATGAGATAAAACAAGTAATCAACTTCTATCAATACTCTAAAATAGAAGGTCGTCAATCTTCTGTGCAGTGTTTGACAGCAAAAACAAGAATGCAGGAAATTATAGAAAACTTGTAAATTGCTTGGAAATGTAAATTGCAGGGAATTGGAAAATTACTAAAAAATAAATAAACTGATTATATCTATTGCTGATTACATCACAAATGTAAAATAGATGGATAAAAACTAAAACAAAAATCAAATACCACAAAATGTTGAATTTGACAAGTTCCACTACTTATTCTGCTGCAGCAAAATCAGGACTGAAAACCTAACTGTTAGTCCTCCTAGATTTGAAAGTGGCCGACCTCCTTTTCCAGAAGAAGGTATAATTTCTTCTCTAAGTCTTACTCACACTCAGACATAACAAAATAAATGAAATGAAAACTGCACTTTTATTGCTTCAAAAACATAATTACAATTCTGTTGAAATCTATTACAGATCTGCAATCTGTTATAGGTCTATTATCTCTAATATGTCTAATCTCTAATCTAATATTTCTAATATCTAATATTCTTAATAGCTCAACCTGTACAGGAGCTATATTTTATAGATGCCTAAAATCTAATTACAAACATAAAATATGTTGTCCTGATATCCTGCAGAATTTCCTGGCTTTATCCTAGAAGAAGGTCAAATTTGATCTTTTCCATAAATGGTGGCTTTGGACGGCAAGGATGACAAAATTAAATGGGAGATATTTTCCCTTAACTTTCTCAACCTTATTATCCCATTTTCCACCGCCAAAAGTCAGTCAACAAGTCAAAAAGTACATTCTATTTTCATTCCGAAGATAAGTGGCTCATTCCAAAGATACTGCAATTCTCATTTCGAAGATCCGCTCATTTTGAAGATACTGCAATTCTCATTCTAAAGATCTGCTCATTCCAAAGATACTACAATTCTCATTTTGAAGACACTGTGTTTTTCTCATTTCAAAGATATCTGCTCATTTCGAAGACACTGTGTTCATTCCGAAGACACTATGTTCATTTTGAATATCTTTAGAATGACCAACTGTGTTGACTCCAAATGCAGCGTATTAGACCTCAGGATCAGATTGCAATAGTATTCATTCTTCCTTGGATGTGAATTCCATGCCTTGCCATTCATTGGTAGCTTGTTGGAATTTATATGGAAAAACTAGTTTTTTGCTGCACAGTAATAAGTCTTTGTATTATTTTCTGAATTTAGAGAAACTAATGCTTAATGATCATCAAAATAAGACTACTGAAATGTTGCTGTCAACCTAAGCATGAAAATATAACATAAAACTATACAAGAACTGTTAAAAATCAGAATATAATGTCCTTAACATTGCAATCATGCAAACAGTTAATACAAAGCATATTAAATCAACTTAACTAGCATATAAGATAATTCACAAGAGTTTTAGGCAGTTTTAGGCAGTTTTAACTATTTAAAACATGCTATAAATGAGGCTTATCCAAGCCTCATCAATAACCATGTTGGGTGAAAAAATTGGGGGAATTAGGAAATTAACCCAAACTATCGTTAGCACATATAAACATATGGTATTCCATTAATGTGGTGCTCTTATTGGGATGTGGGTATTTAGGTAAAAGGATTTGGTTGGTTATCCAAACAACTATATTTGAAATGTATTTAAACCACTTTGAAATGAATACAATCCACTTTTTTCCTCTATTTTCTTGACAAGTTTCATTATGGTATCAGAGTAGGGCAGTCCGAGCGAAGCATGGTGAGACCAAGGTAGTGGAGATAGCAAGACTAGAGATAGAAGAATCAAGTATCGAGGTAGCAGGTAGACCAAGAGCATGTAGAATGAGACCGGGAAGGAGGTGGTGACATGTGGCAGGATGACTAGGGCAACCCTGAAGCTGAACGGGCAAACCAGGCTACATGGCACACAGAGAGAGGTTGATGTTGACAAGGAAAACCATGCTATGTGGCACATGAAGAGAGGCTCGAGGGGGGAAAAATATGGATGAGGCTTGATTACCCAAAAGCAATCGAAAGCCTTAGTGCACCAAAAAAATTATAAACCGTATTTGCTTTCCTCCCCTCGTGCATGTGGGATAAAGCAAAGATAATTTTTTTTTCCTTTTTTATTTTGTGTCTCGTAGGACACAGAACAAACCCATGCACAACGACATACATTGGAAATCCTCCCACAAACCCGATGATAATAGACGATCCTCCACAAACCCTACACCTCGATCAGTTGTGTGTTTCATGGTGATATCCCTGCCCCTCGACATACATGCATTGTAAAATCAACTTTTTTAACTCCATTAAAAATAACAAGTAGTTGTGTGGCTATTTTTCTATTATGCAGACTACAATATACATCCTATACCTTTATTCACCCATGAGATCAAGTGCCGACATGGTTTGGTTTCCTTCCACGGTGGGCGATGTCAGGGGTTCCAACCCCACCAATATTTTGCAAGAAAAAAAAACAAACAAACTCATGGAGGTTGGTGCTATATGTAGGCACTGCATTTCCCTTGTCACCTTTGTGTGTGTCCAAGGTGGTTTGATGTCTAAATAGCGATGGTTTGGTTGAGGGTTCCATCCTCACCAAAAGTCATCGATTTTTTCTTGCTGCTACAAGATAAATACGAGGGGTTTTGATTTAGGTTCACACTTCTTGTGCAATCATGGTGGTTTCACCTTTACAGTGAGACATGCAAGGTTGGGAGTTCCACTCCCATCCACACCAAAAAAAAAATTGTGTGTGTTGTTAATAAAAATAAAAAAATGCTATACCACATCCGAAAAATTGCTCTAAACCAATTTTTTTTGAAAACATTGCTCAACAATAAATTCCAACAATTGCTTAAGAAGTTTTTTTACCTGTGACATTTTCGCAAAAAAATATGGGGGTTCAAAGTACAATTCCTTTCTCTTTACAAAATATCATAATTCATGGGGAAATAATTATTCCTAAAATGGCAACTATGCATAAATATCTCTACAATTCACAATTACTAAAAGGTCCTAATTTTGTTCCTTGGAAGACAAAAATGAGAGCCATTTTTCAAGTGGAAGACTTATGGGATGTGGTGTTAGGCACTATAAAACATCCTCAAACTGTAGGAACAGATCAAGAATATTGGGATAAGAAGGACAAGAAGGGTCTCATGTTTCTCCTACTTGCCACTACAAATGAGGTTCAACCTTATATCTGTGATGCCAAAAAAAGTTAGGCAACTTGGAATTCCTTGATTATTGTCTATGAAGGAAAGAATCAATCCACCATTCTAAACCTTCAAACTCAACTACACACCCTTAGTATGAATTCTTGGGAGATAGTTGATCTATTCCTTTGTATAGTGGTAGAACTGAAAGCTAAATTGAATGCAATGGGTAAACCAGTAGATGATGATATCTTGAATTATGTTATCTTGAGAGCACTACCAGATTCCTATAAAGTGTTGATCAATTCCATCAATGTTTTTTGTAGACAAGTAACCTTTGTGGAGTTGGTAAATTTACTTCATACTGAGGAAGCCAATCAGGTCCATAAGGATGAGGTACCATATAATGCCCTTTCTACTCAACAGAGGGATAAGAAACAAGGACAATTTTAGAAAGGGGGTTCATCTTCCAAAGAAAAAGGGAAGTAGAATAAAAATATTATAAATTTTTTGATATGAATAACCATGACACCAACAGGTGTTGGTTCAAGAACAAGCAACAAGATGACCAAACTCATAAGAAACAAGAAAATATAAACAAAAATACAAAAAGAAACACAAGAAACCTAAGGGACATGTTTCTTGTGTTGAATTCTGCTCAGACACAAATCTCTCTCAGTCTGATTCTGATTCTGACTCTAAGAGAGTGCACAAGGTGCTCATGAACCATTCTTCATCTTCTTAGATAGATGTATGGTATATTGATTCTAGAACTAGTAAGCATATTACTAGAGAATTTTTTTTTGACACATTTGAGGAGAAATAAGGAAAGCCCGTCACCATTGCTGATGATCAAATCTATCAAGTGAAGGGAGAAGGAAATATTTCTGTTACTCTTCCAAATGGTAAATGTTAGATAGAGAAGGTTCGCTATGTCCCCATACTAGCTAGTAATATGTTATCTATTCCTCAGATGTTATATAGAAAAATGGATGTTGTGTTCCGAGTGGTGAAAGGCAAGAAGAAATATTTTATAACCCACAGAGGTAAGCATGTTGCCACGAATTCCTACAAGCATGACTTATTCATTCTAGATGCTCTTTCAACACCTCATATTTCTCTAGTGGCAACTACAAAGGAGGCGACCTCTCTCTGGCATAGAAGATATGGGCACCTTAGTTTTAGATATCTACTCGAATTAAGCAAGTATGAAATGGTGATAGGACTTCCTCATCTCTCCTCCATATTACCAATTTTCTAGATTTGTTTAGTAGGGAAGCAACACCGTGTACCCTTTGAAGCAAGCTCTTATAGAGCTAAGAAATATTTGGAGTTTGTCCAAACCGATCTATGCAGTCCTCTGCCAAAAAATTATGGTGGACATAAGTATATTCAATTGTTTGTTGATGATCACTCCCTAAATATGTGGGTTTTCTTCCTCAAATTGAAATCAAAGGTATTTTCCTACTTTCGCTAGTTCAAGAAACTTGTTGAAAAAGAGTCTATATGTCTCATAAAATCTCTTCACTTATATTGAGGGGGGTAATATACTTCCAAATAATTTTCATCATACCTTAAAGAACATGGGATAAAGCAATAACTGACAATAGCTTATACACCACAACAAAATGGGGTTGCTGAAAGGAGAAATTGCTCCATTGTGGAAATGGCCTGATGTATGATAAAAGGAGCAAATCTATAAGATCAATATTGGGTAGAAGCAGTGAACACAACATCATATATTTTGAATAGAGCAACCACAAGAACTCTACAAGGCCAAAACCCACAAGAAGCATGGAGTGGTAAGAAACCCTCCATTTATCATCTACGTGTATTTGGATGTAAAGCCTTCATGCATTTCCCAAAACATAGAAGGGAGAAGTTAGATGAGAAAACCTTACAATGTATCTTTCTTGGTTATGATGAGCATTCAAAGGGATATCTCTTGATTGATCCTACCACCAAGAAGACACATATAAGTAGAGATGTAGTATTTGATGAAGCTTTCACATCAAGTACTACTTCTACAATAGTATATCATGAGGATGATGAGACTAAACAAGAAGTTTCACCTCTTCAAAAAAATATTCCAAAATGGTATACCAGCACTCTGAGGGATTATAAATTGACCTCACTTCTATATATGACTCTAGATCGACCACGTACGTGCAGTATCACTTAGTAGAATATGGAAGAAGTGTCATCTCTAGAAGTTGATGAAATTTGTCATTAGTTTGATGAACTATCCATGGATGCAACATAAGATAGATAAATGGATATAGAGGATGAAAGGGTTTATCTGACAACATTGGATGAAAATGAACCCACAACAGTCCAGGATGCACTTAAGGAGCCTCAGTGAAAGGCTGCTATAGAAGTTGAACATACATCTCTCATGAGAAATCATACATGGAAGCTAGTAAATTTTCCTTCAAGGAAGAAGCCCATTGGCTGCAAATGGGTATAAAAAGTGAAGTATAAGGCATATGGTTCTATTTATAAGCATAAATCTCATCCTGTTGCAAAGGGCTATGCTAAAAAAGAAGACATAGATTATGAAGAGACTTTTGCTCCTACTGCAAAAATGACTACCATACAAGTACTTTGTGCCATGGTAGCCCAGTTTGGGTGGAAGATACATCATATGGATGTCAAAAGTGCTTTCTTGAATGCTGACCTAAAAGAAGAAGTGTACATGACTCAACTAGAAGGATTTGTTGTTTAAGGACAAGCACAAACAATTTGTAAATTGATCAAATCCTTGTATGGGCTCAAATAAGCTCCTCAAGCTTGGTACATCAAGATAGATAGTCACCTCATGTAGCATGGACTCAAAATAAGTCCTTCAGATGTAAATATCTATATTAAGAACAATAGTTCTGATATAGTGATCTTGGTGTTATATGTAGATGATATGATCATAACAGGAAGTTCAAAGAAAATGATTGATGTAGTAAAAGATGATTTGAAACAATATTTTGAAATGATAGATCTAGGACTTCTTCACTATTGTCTTGGTTTGGAAGTGACTCAAAAAAAATATCACATTAGAATAACATAAAATAAGTATGCCAAGACATTAGTCGATAAATATCAGATGACTAACTATAAGGCTAAAGCCACTCCAATGGAGCAAGGACTTAAGTTATCATGACATGATGAATCACCTCAGGTATATGGTACTATCTATCAATAATTTATTGGGAGTCTCATATATCTAACAAATACCAAACTAAATCTTAGTTTTGCTATGGGTTATCTTTCACGTTTCATGCAGGAACCCAAGGCAAGTAATTGGAAAGCAGTAAAAATAGTTCTACATTATGTCTATGGTACAACAGAGTTTGGATTGGAATACAAAAATAATAACTTTTATCTACAAGGATACATGAACTCTGACTATGATGGATCTATTGATGATCAAAAATCAACTTCTGGGTATATCTTTCATCTTGGGTCTGGTCCTATCTCTTGGCATAGCAAAAAGCAGCAGGTGGTTGCTATTTCTTCTACAAAGGTAGAATATCGCACAGCTAGTGGAGTAGTCTACGAGATAATATGGCTATGTCACATTCTTACAAATATGGGTCTTCCAAAGAATCTTCCACTGCATTTGTTTTATGACAATCAAGGTGTTTTGAACCTTGTCAAGAATCCAATTTTTCATGATCGTACCAAACACATTGAAAAAATATGTCATTTCAATTGAGATGAAGTTCCAAAGCATCATATATAGCTCTAATACATCCCTATTGAAGAGCAATTTGTAGATATTTTCACCAAAGCACTTGGACGAGTCAAGCTTGAAGTATTTCACATAGCACTCGGTATTTTTCCATTAATGTAATAAGGAGGGATGTTAGCACATATTAACATATGGTATTCCATTAATGTGGCACTCTTATTATGTTGTGGGTAGTTAGGTAAAAGGAGTTGGTTGGTTACCCAACCAACTATATTTGAAATGTATTTAAACCACTTTGAAATCAATACAATCCACTTTTTTCCTCTATTTTCTTGACAGGTTTCATTAACTATGAGAGATTTATTAGTTTTATTCAAAACAATAATCTTTGAAATCTAGAGTTTGAAGAAGACAACTATAGTTGGACCAACAATAGGAGGGGCCAAAATATAATAGCAAAAAAAAAAAGATATATGCATACTCTCAAATCATTGGATAGATGAAGGAACTTGTGCTAAAATAATTACCTTGAAATGGATTGGTTCATACTGTTGAAATATATTACGTTATTTGGTACATACTAATGTACCATCATGGGTACATGTTTAGATGTTGATTTTTCTTATATTATGATTTAAGTATTTACTTTATGCAATGGAATAAATGCACAAGTATTATTAAAATGTGCAATGATGAAAATTTGCATGTTGTCCACATGTGCATGAGTCCTTAAGAATAGGATGATGAAAAGTCATAGGAATATGAAATGCCAATATTCACGTCTCATTATATATAGGCCCTCTTAGGTGATAGCAAAGAGAGGATTTTTGAGTGCACAAAGTAGAATAGTAGTAGATGCAATATAGAGCATAGAAGCAAAATGGAGTGCTTGACATCTCCATTTCATAGCAATGTACTATTTTTGTGAGGTTTCATTAATGACTAGTTTATGACTATTTTCATAAGTTTCTCATAATATTATCATTCTTAGTAAACTCATATATAAAAATATTGCATACTCTTTTTATTCTTTGTGGTAGTTATTTTATTAAATATATAGAATCAAAAGCTAAGACATATCATTGGCCAATAAGAGTTAAAATGATGGTAAATGAATTCAAAAAATATCATATTTTAAATATGAGTATATGTGGGAAGACCATACTCAATTTGTTGATATGATAGCTCAAACATTGGATTATTCAGATAATAATGGGTTGTATGCTCTTCCAAGTCAAATTAAATCTATTACATCGAGATTAAAAGAATGAAATAAGAACACTTTTAGAAATATTTTTTAGAATAACTAAAATATAAACTTTTAAAATTCCAAAAAGTTGATCATAATAATCCAATATCAAAGGAAAGGGATTTTCTTAGTGAATATCATAATATTTTAAGTAAGAAAGAGAAAATTTGGATATTAAAATTAAGATAAACTCGTTTAAAAGGAGATAAAAATAAAAATGTTTTCATAGTATGTCTACATTGTAATCCTTGCAGATATTCATTTCATCCTTATCAATGTCTATGGACCTACACATTATTTAGGTAGATTATAATTTTGTATTTGGATTGAAGCCTTTATGAGAAGTAAATATCAAAAAAATTGATTCATTATCATGTGTGAATTTGATACCATAACCAAGTTGGATGAAAATTTTGGGGAAATTAGGAAATTAACCCAAACTATGAGATGTTTATTAGATTTTATTCAAAACAATAATATTTGGAAGGTAGAGTTTGAAGAAGACAACTATACTTGGAAAAAAAATAGGAGAGTCCAAAATATAATATCAAAAGAAAAGATAGATGCATACTCTCAAATCATTTTCTAGATGAAGGAACTTGTGCTAAAATTAATACTTTGACATGGATTGTTTCATATTGTTGAAATATATTACATTATTTGGTACATAGTAATGTACCATTATGGGTACATGTTTAGATGAGCAATTTTTTTTTAGATTAAGATTTAAGTATTTACTTTATGCAATGGAATAAATGCATAAGTATTATTAGAATATGCAATTATGAAAATGTGCATAGTGTCCACATGTACATGAGTCCTTAAGAATAGGAATATGAAAATTCATAGGAATATGAAAGGCCAAGATTTATGTGTCATTATATATAGGTCCTCTTAGGTGATAGCAAAGAGAGAATTTTTGAGTGCACAAAGTAGAATAGTAGATATAATGTAGAGAATAGAAGCAATATGGAGTACTTGACATCTCCATTTCATAGCAATGTAATATTTTTGTGAGGTTTCATTAATGACTTATTTATAAGTATTTTCATAAGTTTCTCATCATATTCTCTTGCTTAGTATATTGTCATTTTTATATATTTAATGTTGCATGTTATTTTTATACCTTGTGGTAGTTATTTTATTAAATATATAGCATCAAAAGCTAAGACATATCATTGGCCATTAATATTTAAAATTGTGGTAAAGGAATTCAAAAAATATCATATTTTAAATATGAGTAGATGTGGAAAGTGAAGAACACAAGCTTATATTGAGAGGGGGGTGAACTATATAAGACCAACTTTTACTTTTATTTCCAAATAATATTATCCAATATTAACAATGGTAATATCAATAGCAGTAATAAAAGCAAAGCACAAATCATCACACACAATAGAGAGACCAATTTAACGTGGTTCACCCAATGTGGGCTACTCCACAGAGAAATTATTTCCACTAAAATTTTCTCAACAAAACTCTTGGGAATCACTTCCCTATTACAATGTTTATGGACCTCTATCCAAAGGAGACACCAATACCCTAATACTCTAAAATGTTGATCTCTCTCCATAGGAGAACTCTTTCTCCTTTTCTCTGGTTCGTGGAACTTGATCTAGGAGAACTCTTTTTTCTCAATTGGTTCATGGATATCTCTTCACAAAAGAAATCTATCTTCCCAGCTGGTTCATGGATCACATTCCATAGGATAACTCTTTCTCCTTTCTCTTGTTTATGAAAATCTATCCATAGGAGAAATATTTTCCCTCTGCCATGGTTCATGGAACTCTATTCATAGGATAACTATTTCTCCTATGCTCTAGTTTATTGATATATATGCATAGGATAACTCTTTCTCCTCTGCTGTGGCTAGTGATCTTCTAGAAGACTTTTGACCCCACTACACTAGCTTTTGGATATTTCTATGTAGAAGACCTCTATCATCCCTGCCCTAGATAATAGATCTCTATATACTGGATATTGTTGTTCTCTAATGTCACCTCCAATATTGCTCTCAAATCTATCTTAGATATCAACCAAAATCTATCCCAAGTGTAGTATAAATTTTCTCTAACTCTATCTAATATCTAGCATAAATTTGCTCATGAATCTGCACCAATCTCTATCCTTGATTCTTATCCAAGTCTTAACACAAAGCTTGATAAAATAACCAATCAATTTTTCTTAGATTTTCCCCAAGCCTTAACACAAATCTTGAACAAATAACTAATCAACTTTGTTTAGATTTACCACATGCCTTAACACAAATCTTGAACAAACCAATAATCAACTCTGCTCACATGTACCCCAAGCATTAACACAAAGTTTTAAAAATTCAACAATCAACTCTAATCTCAATGTTGTATCAATTCTTAATAGGACTTGCTTAAATATGCCTTCAAGTCCTCTCAAGAAATTGCTCAAACCTACTCTCAAGTCTTCACCAAGACTTACTCAAATCTGCCTTCAAGATTAGATTTTTTAAATTATTTTTCAAGTCTACCTTCATGTCTTCTCAAGAACTTGCTCAAATATGTTCTCAAGTCTTCACCAAGACTTGCTCAAATATACCTTCAAGTACTCTCAAAAATTTTCTTAAATATACTCTCAAGTCTTCACCAAGACTTTCTCAAATATGTCTTCAATATTTCACAAAAGCTCACTCAACTCTATCCTTAAGGTTTTATAAAATATTGCTCAATTATGTTCTTAAGCTTTCACAAAAGCTCACTCAACTTTATCCTTAAGCTTTCAAAAAATATTAATCAACTCTATCCTTAGGATTTCACAAAAGCTCACTCAATTCTATCCTTAATAATCTCAAATATTGCATACAAAATACCACTCAATTGTCTTTCGAAAAATATCACTTTAAAAAAATTCTACTTTCCTCTCAAAATCAATCACTCAAAATTTCTCACAAATATACTTAATTTTTTTTGCAATAATAGCACAAATGGTTCTCACTCTTTATATCAAAACTTTCCAAATATCATTTAACAATATCAGCATAGATTTTCTCAAAAATATATCTCAAGGATTTCCAAACCATTCAACAATAAGGTGCACAAAACATGGTCTTTCACTTCCAATAATGCTTATCAAGCAATCCTTTTCACTCCACCTTATGTTTCACACATTCATTCCAATAACTCTAAATAAAAGATAATGTGCCTATACCTTTTTTTTGTGATGGATATATGTCTTCAAAGCACGTTTTACTCACAACCAATTACTTTTGTTCCACTTCCAAGGTTAGATAACAATAGTCTATCTCAAAACCTCAAAATAAATATTTCACAACATTAAAAAAATATTCATTTCAAAATATGCTTAGTGAAATATGAAAAATATACTCTATACCCCTTCTTTTGTTCTCAAGAAAAATGCATTAAAGCTTCATCATAATCCCAAAAATACTTTTCTTCATAATGCAAAAGGTACAATAAAATTCAAACCAATTTTACACCTTATAACTCCTAATATTTCAAATTAAATCAACCCAAAAAGATCACAAATTACACAAATAATTTTTCATTGTTACACCTTATATCTCCTTGTCATTAATGCATTTCAAAAAGGAATATAACCACCATTTAAAATGATATACCAAGGCACTAAATAAATTCACTAGATTTAAAAAAAAATATTATTTCAAACCCTTTTTAATGGCAAAAATAAATATAATTTTAAAACCTTATACCTCCCAAGCTAGACACATACCTTGTAACATAGGACCTTAGGCATTAATTTTAGTAACAAAAAATTATTGCCTTGCAAATTGCCTCCCATGGGAATAAAAACCCTGCTACCTCAATCCAAGGTACCTTATCCATTGTTTAACCACTACATGAGCTAAGCGCTCACACAAAACTACTACTCCGCCCACTCTACTTTTTCCCTTTCACTGGTGCCAAAACCTTTTAAAAGCAAAAAATTCACTCTCTGCTATTGTCGTGTCTTGAACATGAGACTTCCCTTATACTATGTCCTAGCACTAAGGGAAAAACCATATGGGCTATCTGCATAGATGAAATCAAACTTTGATGCTACTTATCCTTATCCCTTTCCTACCTAATAAATTGAACCAAATTATTTTCTTCTTCTCTCTCTTATATGATTTGATCGACGAACATGGTGAATGATTTATTGATTAATGCACACCCTTTCCACCTTAGTCTTTGCACTATTTATATGCCTTTTAAGGCATTCACCTCCAACATCAGCACATTTTAAAAATCAAACTTTGGATTTTGATTTATATTATATTTTAATTATAATTATTTAAATTCAATGAATTTAAATATTATAATTTAAATATCAAAATTCTTTTTGGGCCTTTCATTAATTTAAAATATTAAAACTCTTTTAGGACTTAAAGGGGAAATTTTTTCCACTATCACCTTAGAAAAAATTCATAAAATAACCTTATTATTTTTTCTCAAACACCATGGAAAGGAGTTATCCTTTTATTTTCTACCTTATGCCTCATCTACCATATCAACCAACTTGGACATCAAACCATTTTATATTAATCAAACCTTTTGACAATAATTACATCAAATTTGGACATAAAACCTCTTGACATCAATGACAACAAAACTTGCTCAAATTTCCAAAAATATCCCCCTTTGTCATTGATGGAAACCCTTTTTTTATATAAGCATTCCTTTTACCTTTTTCAATATTTCTTCCCCCTGAGAAACTACTCCCCTTGACTAAATTATCTCCCCATAACTCAAATTTCTTCCCCTTTGACATCAATGGAAAAGGGACACATTTGGGACTAAAGATAAGACTCTTAGCTTAGCCCCCTACCCACCTCCTCTCCTTTAGGTGATTAATTTTGGGGTGGGAGTATCTCTACTCCTAGCATACAATTCTCTTTTACTTTGTCTACCTTCTTCCTCAACTAATTCTTCTAATTATTTTGAATATCCTTGTTCTTGCTTGTCCCTTGAAATTATGTTCTACACCACTTGGAAATATGGCCAACATTATTGCACTTATAAAACTTAAGGTTGTGGTTCCTAGAAGGTGCAAATATCTTGAAGTTCATCCTGGTGAAGCCATACCCATTCCTATCATGAATCCTGCAATCAATTGCTTTATGACCAAAATTATTACAATAGTTACAATACCCTTGAAAGATATTTACATTTCTGAAATTTATCTTAGTGAAACTATATTACTTCTTTTCAAATGTCCTGCATGGCATAGCCTTGTGACCAAATCTATTACATGAGAAGTAACATCCCTTGAAGAAATACTGCCTTGGATCAATTGGTATCTTAGTCCATTCTTCCCTGTGATATTTCCTATTCTTTATTTGTGCATTGTTTCCTTCCTTGTTGAACCTTCAATTTTTTAGCTTATCCTCATAAGTTTCACTTTCTCCTTCACTCTCTTCTTCTGAAGCTTCTTATTTGGATATTGAGCTTGACTCCTATCCTTGTTCTATTTGACCTTCTTCAAAACCAAGTCATGTCTTGTTTGATAAATATCTTTGTGCATTGATGATATTATCTAAGATCTTTGAGTTTATCACAAACTTGTGTAGCTTATATTTAGACTCTTTCACTTCCTTTCTTAGTGAAACTACCTCATGCTCTAATATTTCACATTCTAATACTTTTACATCTAACTTTAATTTAAATTTCCTTGTATTAGCTATTGATTTTGTAAGATCTTGTATAACCTTCCCTTCTCTTCATCACATTCTTGAAATTGAATCTTGAGTTTTAAATTTTGATTTCTAACCTTTCTTAATTCTTTAAGAGCATAAATAAGCTTAGCTTCTAGGCCTAATACCTCTTCCTCTTCATTTTATTTTTCTTCCTCTACCTTTTTTTCTTCAAGAGCATCTTCATACTTTTCAGATTTATCTTCAATAAAAGCACTTCCTTCTTCCTTTATTGCCAAGAAAAGCATTTCTTCTTATTCATTATTTGAGGATCTTCCATCACTTTCACTTGAAATCCTACCTATATTATCTGCATATAAGCTCTTCTTATGCCTTTCAAAAAACTTATTTCCATGCTTGATTTTTCCATATCTACTTTTATTTTGATACCTGGATTTTCCTACTTCCCTATTCTTATGATATTGTTTTCATACCTTTGTGCTTTCTTGAATCTTTCTTGTTCCTTTTACTGTAGTTAGCTTCCTCATCACTAGTTGAATCATTACTTGAATCAGATTTCATATACTTTGCTTTATTTTTTGCTTTGAAAGCTACCTCTTTCTTCAGGATAGTGTCCTTTACTATTCTCATCTCATATGTTGTGAGTGTTCCCTGTAACTCATCTAAAATCAGATTTTCAAGATCTCTTGTTTCATCTATGGTTGAAATATTTCCATCATACCTCATAGGAAGTGACCTTAGAACCTTTTTACAAACACCATATTCTTCAAATCTGAACCCAAGTCCTCATATGGAGTTAACAACTTCATCCACACAAAGTAAGTATGTAGCAATGTCTTCCTCATCCTTCATATTCAAGTCTTCAAAAATTTTCTTGTGATTTTACAACTTTACCATATTGACATTTTTATATCCCTCATGCATTCTTCAACTTTTCCCATATCTCTTTTTTTGATGTGCAATGCATAAATTTTACAAATTCTTCTTCATGTAATTGTAGACACCAAAACAACACCAATCCGATTATGTGACTACAAACACTGATCACTTTGACACATACAACCCACAGGGCAGCCCTTAGAGGTTAAACAGTGGTCCTAACCACTTTTATAGCAATTTTGGAAGGTCAAAAGGCAGTTTGGCACATTCAGGCACTTTGCTCAGTATTCGTCCCTCCCAGGGACAAATTCTAACTGGGATCCGTCTCACCCAGGGATGAATTCTGAATTCGTCTTTGGTCAGGATGAATTCTAGGTTTAATGGGAAAAAAGAAGAATTGCGCAAAGTGGTAGCCAAAGACTGTCAATTTATGAATTCTACCTTGCATGCACGTGTAGGTGGGTAGATTGGCCGTTGGAGGACTGTCACAAGGGCAGTCATGGAAGCCCAAGTTAGGGAGGAGTCTCCTCCCTCTTGAGAAGGCATGGCCACCACATGGCACCCCTGCATGCCCCTCCAAAGAGACCCCTTGGGTCTATAAAATGGTGGAATTTCCCACCCAAAAAAGACAAGTTGGAGGCATTTTCAAGCAACGAAGTGCTGCCAAATTAAACACCACATTGCATCCTTTTTTGATTCACCTCTTCCACATCCTTGATCTCTTTCACAAGATAGGTTATTGGGTGGCTTTTGGAAGTGTGGATCTAGACCCAAACTTGACATTTGACCACATTGATCTACCAATTTTTCGACAACCCATTCCAAGAGATTTTGGGCCCATCCCAAGTGGATTGGTACCAAAATCAAGTTCCAACGATGGGCAGCCCGCTTGGGCGTCCCAGAATTTTTTTAGTTTCATTTTAATCTATTCGGTTATCACTTGTTTATATTCCATTACATGTTATGCTATCTAGATAATTTATAACTTTGATTCCATAATGTTTTGATCAGATTTCATCATGTTTTTTTCACTTTTGTTGTCCCACTAACTTGCAGGTAACAACATCAAATTCTCGATGATGGAGGTCAAATTGGGAGAATCCGACCATCTGGGTCATCCCAAAATGCCTCCAATTAGCTAACCCTATGTTTGCAGGTATTTTGGAGATCCTGAGGTGTGACATTTGAGAGGCATCAACTCGGCATTTTAACACAGTCAAATTCGTCCTACCCAAGGATGAATTACAATTGAATTCATCCTGACCAGGAACGAATTTTAGTTGAATGCCAATGGGCAGAGTTTCACCGACTATTTTGCTGACATTGGCCCTCTGGTAATTTTTTCTGGTCTCTATCAAAATTGCAGGTCACTTAGAATCATTTCATGCATCATTTTATTCAGTCTTAGGCATACATCCTTCATTGTTTTTAGAAAAAAAATGTTTTATATTTGCAACAGGTGCTGCTAACACCTTTGTTATTTCTTTTAATGCAGGAGTAGCAGCAAAGATCAAAGACTCATCAACACCAGTGATGGCAATGCTTTGGCCCACCCATTTTGCATGTGGGAATGCGAAAGAAGATCACTATTCACTTTTGTAATGGAAACATGTTAACGCTCCTAGCCCCTAAAAATGGAGGAGACGTCTTTGTAACCGAGATTAAGAGAATTAAATAATAAGGGTTGTGCTTTCTATACCTCTGTTCTTTCATTTTTGATTCGTCTCTTTTCTTTGTTTCGTGCATTTCAAAGTCATAGGATTAAAGTGTTATATTGTGTTTTGCACTGCATAGCTTTAGTGTTTCTTTTTATTTCCAAAATCTCGTGCTTTCAGTAATCCACCCAATATTACATTCATTTCCTTTGCATTATACAGGTGTAAGATATTACTATATTTATCTATAGGAGGACTAGATGGCGATGTGTACCCATCCTCAACTCCTTGCCATGTCTCAATTCCTTGTACCATCAGGTAAATATTTATTCTTACACTCAATAAGGGATAATTATTGCCATCAAACAATGGTGCCTAATTTTTTGAAGATCCACTCTTAGATTCCATATGTGTTCCTATACACTCTTCCTTCAAGTCGTTAAACTCTTTCAAAGGAATCGAATTTGATATCAATTGAAAAACACAAGCTTATACTGAGAGGGTGGGGTTAACAATATAAGACCAAATTTTAATTTTATTTCCAAATAATATTATCCAATATTATCAATTGCAATATCAAAATCAGTAATCAAAGTAATGTACAAATCATAACACACAATATAGAAACCAATTTAACATGGTTCATCCAATGTGGGCTACTCCATAGAGAAAATATTTCCACTAAATTTTTTTCAACAAATATCTTGAGAATCACTTCCCTATTACAATTTTTATGGAACTCTATCCAAAGGAGACACAAATCACCTAATGATCTAATTTGTGGATATCTCTCCATGTGAGAACTCTTTCCCCTTTTATCTAGTTCATGGAAATTGACCTAGGAGAACTCTATCTCCTCAACTGGTTCATGGATTTCTCTTCACAAAAAAAATCTATATTCCTAGCTAGTTTGTGGATCACACTCCATAGGAGAACTCTTTCCCCTTGATATGGTTTGTGAAACTCTATCCATAGGAGAAATTTTTACCCTCTGATTTGGTTTATGAAACACTATCCATAGGAGAACTCTTTATCCTCTACTCTGGTTTGAATATATCTATCCATATGAGCAATATTTCTCCTCTGCTCTTGTTGGTTATCTTATAGAAGACTTATACCCCCACTACACTCGCTTGTGGATCTCTCTCCATAGAATATCTATATCCTCACTACCATGGCTAATGGATCTCTATCCACTAGAGACTAGTATATTCTATTTTGTCACCTCCAAATCTTACTGTCAACTCTATCTCAAGTGTAGTACACATATAGTCTAACTCTGTCTTAGGTCTAGCACAAATATGCTCATAAATCTGTACCATCCTCTATCCTTAAATCTACCCTAATACTTAACATAAATCTTGATCAAATCACCAATCAAATCTGCTCAAATTTACCTCAAGCCTTAACACAAAGCTTGAACAAAAATCCAATCAAATCTTCTTAGATATACCCCAAGCCTTAACACAAAGATTGAAAAAATCAACAATCAACTCTGCTCAGATTTTTTCCAAGCCTTAACACAAATCTTGAACAAATCAATAATCAACTCTATTCTTAATGTTGTCTTAAGTCTTCACAAGACTTTCTCAAATTTACCTTCAAGTCCTCTCAAGTCCTCACCAAGACTTAATCAAATATATCTTCAATATTTTATAAAAACTTGCTCAAATATCCTTTCAATTCCTCTCAATAACTTTCTCAAATATGATCTCAAATCTTCACCAAGACTTGTTCAAATTTATCTTCAAGTGCTCTCAAGAAATTGCTCAAATATGCTCTCAAGTCTTCACTAAAACTTGCTCAAATATGCCTTCAAGCTTTCACAAAAGCTTGCTCAAATCTATCCTTAATATTTTCACAAAATCTTACTCAACTTTGTCCTTAAGCTTTCACAAAAGCTTACTCAACTCTGTCCTTAAGATTTCACAAAAGCTTACTCAACTCTATCCTTAAGCTTTCACAAAAGCTTACTCAAATTTGTCCTTAATATTTCACAAAATATCACTCAATTTTATCCTTAATAATCTCAACTATTGCATATAAAATTCCACTCGATCCTCTTTCAAAAAAACTCTCTTCAAAAAAATTTTACTTGCTAGTTTTCGTCTCAAAATAAATCACTCAAAATTTCTCACAAAGATACTTAATTTTTTTTGCATTCCTAGCACAAATGGTTCTCACTCTTTATCTGAAAACATCCCAAAATGCATTTAACAATATCAACCTATATTTTCTCAAAAATCTATCTCAAGGATTTTCGAACCATTAAATAATAAGGTGCACAAAACTTGCTCATTTATTTCTGCAATGCTTATCAAAAAATCCTTTTCACTCCACATTATGTTTCACACATTCATTTCAATCACTCTAAACAAAATATCATGTGCCCATACCTTTTTTCTATGATGGAGATATGTCTTCAAAACCTATTTTACTAAACCAATTCCTTTTGTTCCACTTCAAAGGTTAGATAACAATAGTCTATCTCAAAACCTCAAAATGAATATTGCACAACATTCACAAAGTATTCCTTCCAAAATATGCTCAGTAAAATCTAAAAAATATACTCTAGATCCCTTCTTTTGATCTCAAGAAAAATACATTAAAGCTTCATCATAATCCCACATATACTTTTCTTTTTTTTTATTTGTGGAAAACATCCCAAAAGGGATGCCATTTTTGGGTAAGACCCAAGGAGGTAGGGATATCCATCCCACATATACTTTTCTTCATAATATAGAAGGTACAATAAAATTCAAACCAATTTTACACCTTATAACTCCTAATGTTGTAAATTAAATCAACCCAACAAGATCACAAATTACATAAATTATTTTTTCACTATTACACCTGATATCTCCTTGTCATTAATGCATTTCATAAAGAAATATAACCACCATTCAAAATGATATACCAAGGCACTCAATAACTTCACTAGATTTTAAAACTAAATTATTTCAAACCCCTTTTAATGGCAAAAATAAAATATAATTTTAAAACCTTATACCTCCCAAGTTAGGCACATACCTTGTAACATAGGACCTTAGGCATTAATTTTATTAACCAAAAATTACTGCCTTGTGTGCTGCCTCCCATAGGAATCAAACCCCTGTTACCTCAAGCCATCATGCCTTAGTCATGGCTTAACCACCATGTAAGCTAAGTTCTCACACAAAACTACTCCTACGCCCACTCTGCTTTATCCCTTTCGTTGGTGTCAAAACCTTTTAAAAATAAAAAATCACTCTATGCTACTGCCATGTCTCAAACCTGAGACTTCCTTTCTACTGCATCCTACCACCAAGGAAAACATCGTCTAGGATATCCACTTAGATGGAATCAAAGTTCATCGTCGCTTATCCTTATCCCTTTCCTGCATCAGAAACTGAACTAGATGATTTTATTCTTCTCTCTCTTCAACGATTCAATCAATAAATAGGGTGAATGATTTATTGATTAATGCACACCCTTTCCACCTTAGTCTTTACACTATTAATATGCCTTTCAAGGTATTTACCTCCAACATCGATGCATTTTAAAAATCAAGCTTTAGCTTTTGATTTATATTATATTTTAATTATAATTATTTAAATTCAATGAATTTAAATATTATAATTTCAATATCAAACTTCTTTTTGGGCCTTTCATTAATTCAAAATATTAAAACTCTTTTATGCCTTTAAGGGGAAACTTTTTCCACCATCACCTTAGCAAAAATTCATCAAATAACCTTATTATATTTTCTCAAACACCGTGGAAAGGAGTTATGTTTTTCTTTGTTGCCTTATGCCTCATGTACCATATCAACCAACTTGGACATCAAACCTTTTGATATTAATCAAATCTCTTGATATTAATTCTATCAAATTTGGATATCAAACCTCTTCACATTAATGACAACAAAACTTGCTCAAATTTTCAACAGAAAGATCATCCTTAATTTGTTGATATGAAAGATCAAACGTTGAATTCCTCAGATAATGATGGGTTGTATGCTCTTCCAAGTCAAATTAAATCTATTACATAAATATTAAAAGAATAAAACAAGAACACTTTTGGAAATATTTTTTAGAAGAACTAAAATATAAACTTTTAAAATACCAATAAGGTGATCATAATAACCCCATCTCAAAGGAAAGGGAGTTTCTTAGTGAATATTATAATATTTTAAGTAAGAAAGAGAAATTTCAGAGATTAAAATTAAGATAAACTTGGTTAAAAGGAGATAAAAATAAAAATAAATTCATGGTATGTCTACAGTGTAATCCTTGCAGATATTCATTTCATCCTTATCAATGTCTATGGACCTATAAATTAGTTAGGTAGATTATAATTTTGTATTTTGATTGAAGCCTTTACGAGAAGTAAAGATCAAAAAACTTGATTCATTATCATATGTGATTTTGATTTATATATGACTAGTTTATGACTATTTTCATAAGTTTCTCATCATATTATCATTCTTAGTAAATTCATTTATAAAATATTGCATACTATTTTTATGCTTTGTGGTAGTTATTTTATTAAATGTATAGCATCAAAAGCTAAGACATATCATTGGCCAATAAGAGTTAAATGGTAAATGAATTAAAAAAATATCATATTTTAAATATGTTTATATGTGGGAAGACCATACTCAATTTATTGATATGATAGCTCAAACGTTGAATTCGATTCTTCAAGTAATAATGGGTTGTATGCTCTTCCAAATCAAATTAAATCTATTACATCGGATTAAAAGAATGAAATAAGAACACTTTTGGAAATATTTTTTAGAAGAACTAAAAGATAAACTTTTAAAATTCTAAAAAGGTGATCATAATAATCAAATCTCAAAGGAAAGGGATTTTATTAGTGAATTTCATAATATTTTAAGTAAAAAAGAAAAATTTTGGAGATTAAAATTAAGATAAACTTGGTTAAATGGAAATAAAATACAATTTTTTTCAAAGGATCTCTATAGTGTAGAGATCAACTTCTAGAAAGTATAATTAAATCAATAGATGAGATTTGGATTGAATATCAGAGTGAAATAATAATAGTGTGAAGCTTTTTTTTTTTTTTTAATATTCTAGGATTAGATGAGATTGTAGTTCTTAATGATAAACTTCTTTAAGATGTTCCTCCAATTATAATGAATGAAGGCAATAAAAATTTGATTGAGCCTATTACTTTAGAAGAAGTTCATCTAACTCTTTTTTATTTAAATAAGGATAAATCCATGGGTCTAGATAGGTTTTATGCAACTTTTTACCAACATGATTGGGATATAGTGAAGGATTCTTTATTGGTGGTAGTGGAACAAGTCTTGGGTAAAACAATACATACTTTATAAAATAAATGGAACATATCTTACCCTAATTCCAAAACGAAGGATGATTAATTATTTTATTCTTTTAAATCCATACCCCAATCAATCATGGTTGTTTGAATTGTGTGTTTTTATTTTTAATTAAATTTAAACCTTGGTGAAAACATTATCGATCACTCTAAAAGTAAATCATAAAGTAAAAATATCAAATTTAAATTAAATTTATTTTAACACGTCCAATGATTTTTAGCAAAAATATTTATTTTTTATAATATATATTTTAATATTTTTAAATTTTTTTTCTCCAAATATTTGTTAACTTTTGGTGAGTCATCATGTTGAGAAGAACTCTCCTTAAGCATAGAATTGACTTTTAACTATAAAATCGACTAAGAAGCACAAATCTGAAACAACATCCTTGTAGATTATAAAAAATACATGAGTGTCGAGTGTCCCGTCTAATCTGAAGTTCTCATGTTTCTATCTATTTAATAAGAAATAATAAGATATAAAATAAAAAGAATGTGGATTGAAGCTTTAAAGGTGAACCTTTCGAAATATACACTTTAGTTTTTCTACTAATATATAGTATTTAGTAAGTTCTAAGATTTTATTAGATGTATAAGATATACATGTTACAGGCAATGTGGAAGAATAATTATTTTAAATAAAATAGAGTTAAAATTTTTAATTATGGAAAAATATTTTAAAATTATAAAAAATAAAATAAATTTTATGTTAGTTTTTATAGTAATTATGTGAAGAGTTGATTTTTGAGTTAACTTGTACATAACTTGAATATCTTTAAGATGTGTTGTTATATGAAAGAATCTTAATAATATTGAGGGAAATACAACCTTATGAAGTTGACTATTCGGAATAAGAGCAATGATGATTTTTCAAGTCGCGAAAAATAAAAGTGCAAATATTTGTCATCTAGGGTTTAGATGATGGGAAGAGCAATGAAGGGCTAGGACTTTAGTGAGACAAGAATTCTATCTATACAAAGAATTTTTTAGCTAAGTTTTTATCTTTCTTTATCTTAGAAATTTTGCATGCAAATTATTATAAAGTTTTTATCAAATATTATATTTTCTATAGACTATTCGGATAAATTTCAATAGATTTTAAATTTTATTTTCCTTTCAATGGACCATTTTATAGTTAAATCCTTAGAATTATCTCTAGCGGTAAATATTAGTGAGCACACCTTAGAGAGATCCTCATTTCTCCAAGATAGAAGTTTTTGGTAAATTTAATGGATATTGACTAGGGGCTTTAGTATTGAGAAAAAAATATTGATAGGAGTTTGAAGTCTCTAGGAATGATTCTATCATTTCTTCCCAAAGGTTTCTTCTTAGTCATTTTTTGAACTAGGCAAGAAAGAGAAAAAATCCTAAAAGGGGATCATTGGTATATGGGAAGAGTAGGATTCTTTCTTACCCTTTGGTATGAAGAATTTTCACTTGAAAATGTAAATATATCCCTAGTACTAGTTGGGGTTAGGATGTTTGATTTGCTCATTTAATTTTATAAAATAGATACCTTCAAGGTATTAGTAAAAACTCTAGGGAATTTCCTTGATATATTAGATATGATAAAATGTGGATTCATGCTTTCTATGCTTGGATATTGTTCATGATTGATATAAGTAAAGCTTTCCTAGAATTAATAATTTTTAGGTATGGTGATAAGATGTGGACCCAAACCATAGATAATGAAAACATATATTTTATATGTAGAAGATGTCGTAAGGTGGGTCATATTGAGAGATCATTCCCTAAGAATATTCCAACAAAATCATATGTAGAAAACCATAAGAGAAACTTACAAATGACTATGGATGAATATGATTTTCAACATCCAAAAAATAGATCTAGAAAATGAAAGAAAATAAATAGTGGAGACCAATAAGGAAGGATATTAGAAGAAATAACAACTCTTCTGAGGCTTTAGCCTATGTAAAAAAGTAGATCAAAACTTAGAGGACATAGTATAAGAGTTTCAACATGTTAACAAGAAGTTGTATGTTTAGTATGATCTTTATTTAAAGAAGAACATTCTCGATGAAACTAAGGAATGTGTATTATCAGATTTTGAAGACTCCTTTGAAGTACCATGCACCATTTAGGAGAAAAAATAGGTAAAGAAAATGTAGTTTTCGAAGTTAATACCTCGACGATTAATAAGAAAATTTTAGAAACTGAGTAGGAAAAGTCAAAAGCTTTTCTAATAGAGCCAATAGAAGATAAATATGATGAAAATGATAATTATGAAAATACATTTAGGAAGAGAATAATAAGACCTAATAGTAATATAGCAAGAAAAAAAGAGAAAAAACTTCAAATTATCAAGCAAGATCCAGGGAAGCTAGAGAAAAAATAGAGAAATTAACACAAACTAAGTTGGTTGAACTTCTCTTTACCAAACAAAAAAATGACACTGGTAATATGTAGATAGGGATAAAATCCCCTAATGAAACATGATTATCATCTCATAAAATATACAGGGTTCTACTACCCCCTTAAAGTAGAGGTGCATTAGGGACCTATGTTTATGTAATAAGCCTAATATTATTTGTATCTAGGAAACTAAAATGATAAAAGAAGTTTCAAAAGCTGTGAAAGTAGTATGGGCAAGATGTGAATAGGATGCTATGGATTTTGAAGGAATTATAGGGATAATTCTAACCTTTTGGAATCATTATAGAACCTCTTATATAACCATTCATAAAATTATGCACTAGTTAACCTCTTTTGGAAATTATAACTTGTTGGAATCATCACAGATATTCATTTCATCCTTATCAATGTCTACGTATCTACAACTTAGTAAGGTAGATTAGAATTTTGGAGTGGGATTGAATCCTTTATGAGAATTAATGATTAAAAAACTTGATTCATGATCATAGGTGATTTTTATGCCATAACCAAGTTGGATAAAAAATTTGGAGGAATTAGGAAACTAACCCAAACTATGAGATATTTCTTAGCTTTTATTCAAAACAATAATCTTTGTAATGTAGAGTTTGAAGAAGACAACTATACTTGTACCAACAATAGGAGAGTCCAAAAGCTAATAGTAAAAAAAATAAAGATAGATGCATACTCTCAAATCATTGGATAGATGAAGGAACTTGTGCTAAAATAATTACCTTGAAATGGATTGGTTCATATTGTTGAAATATATTATATTATTTGGTACATACTAATGTACCATCATGGGTACATGTTTAGATGAAGAGTTTTTCTTAGATTAGGATTTAAGTATTTACTTTATGCAATGGAATAAATGTACAAGTATTATTAAAATGTGCAATGATGAAAATGTGCATGTTGTCCACATGTGCATGAGTCCTTAAGAATATGATGATGAAAATTCATAGAAATATGAAATGCCAAGATTCATGTCTCATTATATATAGACCCTCTTAGTTGATAGCAAAGAGAGGATTTTTGAGTGCACAAAGTATAAAAGTAGTAGATACAATGTAGAGCATAGAAGCAATGTGGAGTGTTTGACATCTCCATTTCATAACAATGTACTATTTTTGTGAGGTTTCATTAATGACTTATTTATGACTATTTTTATAAGTTTTTTATCATATTCTCATTCTTAGTATATTTTAATTTTCATATATAAAATATTGCATACTCTTTTTATGCTTTGTGGTAGTTATTTAATTAAATATATAGCATCAAAAACTAAGACATATCATTGGCAAATAAGAGTTAAAATGATGGTAAATGAATTCAAAAATATCATATATTAAATATGAGTAGATGTGGGAAGACCATCCTCAAATTGTTGATATGAAAACTCAAATGTTGAATTCTTTAGGTAATTATGGGTTGTATGCTCTTCCAAGTCAAATTAAATTTATTACATCAAGATTAAAAGAATGAAATAAGAACACTTTTATAAATATTTTTTAAAAGAACTAAAATATAAAATTTCAAAATTCCAAAAAGGCGATCATAATAATCCAATATTAAAGGAAAGGGATTTTTTTAGTGAATATCATAATATTTTAATTAATAAAGAGAAATTTTGGAGATTAAAATTAAGATAACTTGTTTAAAACAGATAAAAATATAAACTTGGTTAAATCAAATTCTAGAGTCAGTAGAATTAAATCAATACAAGGGGTTTGGATTGAAGATCGAAGTGAAATTAGAAATGTGGTGAAGTATTTTTTCAAAATATTCTAGGATTAGAGGAGATTGAATTTCTTAATGATAAACATCTTCAAGATGTTCCTTCAATTATAATGAATGAAGGTAATAAAAAACTGATTGAGCCTATTACTCTAGAAGTTCATCTAGCTCTTTTATCTTTTAATAAGGATAAATCCCTAGGTCTATATGGGCTCTATTCAAATTTTTACCAATATTATTGGGATATAGTGAAGGATATTTATTGGTGGTAGTGGAACAGTCTTGGGTGAAACAATACATACCTTATAAAATAAATGCAATATATCTTACCATTTTTCCAAAAAATAAGGATGATGAATTGTGTGATTCTTTTAAACCCATAAGCCTATGAAATTTGGCATATAATATTATCTCCAAAGTTATGGTGAATTGATTAAGACAATTGTCAAAAAAAATAATTTCAAAAGATTAAGGAGGATTTGTGAAAGGAAGATAAATTTTGGATGTGATCATAGTAGCTCATGAAGTTATACATTATGATATTCACTAAGAAACTCCCTTTTATTTGAGATTGGATTATTATGATGATATTTTTGGAATTTTGAAAGTTTATATTTTAGTTATTCTTGTATAAAATATTTCCAAAAGTCTTCTTGTTTCATTCTTTTGATCTTGATTTAATAGATTTAATTTGATTTGGAAGAGCATACAACCCATCATTACTTGAATTATTCAACGTTTGAGCTATCATATCAACAATTTGAGGATGGTATTCCCACATCCACTCATATTTAAAATATAATATTTTTTGAATTTATTTACCACCATTTTAGCTCTTATCGACCAATGATACATCTTAGCTTTTGATGTAATATATAATGAAATAGCTACCACAAGGCATAAAAAGAGCATGCAATATTAAATATATGAAAATGATAATATACTAAGCATGAGAATATTATGATAAACTTATGAAAATACTCATGAATCAGTCATTAACGAAACCTATAAAAATAGTACACTGCTATAAAATGAAGATGTTAGGCACTCCATATTGCTTCAATGCTCTACATTGTATCTACTACTATTCTACTTTGTGCACTCAAAAATCCTCTCTTTGCTATCACCTAAGAGGACCTATATATAATGATACATGACTCTTGGCCTTTCATATTCCTATGAATTTTCATCTTCCTATTCTTAAGGAATCATGTACATGTGGACAACATGTAAATTTTCATCATTGCACATTCTAATAATACTTGTGCATTTATTCCACTGCATAAAGTAAATATCATGAGATGATAATCATGTCTCATTAGAAGATTCTAGTCCTATATTCATATTACCAATATTATTTTGTTGTTTGGTAAAGAGAAGTTCAACCAACATAGTTTACGTTCCTTTCTTGCTTTTTTCTCTAGCTTCCATGGACCTTGCTTGATAATTTCAGATTCTTTCTATTTTTTCCTTGCCTATGTTAGGAGTAGGTCTTATTATTCAATTCCTAAATATTTTTTCATAATTTTTGTTTTTCCTCATATTTATCTTCTATTGGCTCTATTATAGAAGCTTTTGACTTGTCCTACTTATTTTCTAGTATTTCCCTATTGATGGTAGAGATATTAACTTCTAATACTATATTTTATTTACATGTTTTTTCTCCTAAATAGTGTATTGTACTTCAAGGGAGTCTTCAAAATATGATAAGACAGATTCCTTAGGTTGATCATGAATTTTCTTCCAAAAATCAAGATCATACTAAATAGTTCCTTGTTAATATGTTGAAACTATTGTATTTTGTCCTCTAAGTTTTTATCTACTTTTTCTTCATAGGCTAAAGCCTCAAAAGAGTTGATATTTCTTCTAATATAATTCCTTATTGGTCTGCACCATTTATTTTTTTTCATTTTCTAGATATATTTTTTGGAAGGTGAAAACCATCATCATCCATAGTCATTTGTAATTTTCTCTTATGGTGTTCTACATATGATTTTGTTGGGCTCTTCTTAGGGAATTATCTCTCAATATACCCCAAATCATGACATATTCCACAACTAAATGATATGTTTTCATAACCTATGGTTTAGATCCACATCTTATCACCACATTTAAAAATGATTTATTCTAGGAAAGCTTCACTTATATAAATTATGAACAATACTCAAGCATAAATAGCTAAGAATCCATATTTTATCATATCTAAAATATCAAGGATTTCTCCTAGAGTGTTTCCTATTTCATTGAAGGTATATATTTTATAAAATTCATTGAGCAACCCAAACATCCTAACCCAAACTAGTAGTAGGGATATATTTGCATTTTCAAGTGAAAATTATTCATACCGATGAATAAGAAAGAGTCCTTCTCTCCCCATATACCAAGGACCCCATTTTAGGATTTTCTCTTTCTTTCCTAGAAAAAAAAAATTGCTAGGAAGAAACCTTTGGGAAGAAATGATAGAGACATTGCTAGAGACTTCAAACTCCTATCAATCCATTTTATCAAGACTAAAGCCCTTAGTAAATATCCATTAAATTTACCAAAAACTGCACTATCTTGGAGCAATGAGGATGTCTCTAAGGTGTGGTCACTAACATCTACCACTAGAGATGATTATAAGGATTTAACTATAAATTTGTGCACTAAAAGGAAACTAAAACTCAAAATATATTGAAATTTATCTGAATATACTATAGGAATTATAATATTTGATAAAAACTTTATTATAATTTGCATGCAAATTTTCTAAGATAAAGAAAGGGAAAGCTTAACTAAAAAATTCTTTGTCTAGATAGAATTTATTGTCTTAGTAAATTCCTATCTCTTTATTGATCTTCCCATAATCTGAACCTAGTTGACAAATATTTGCAATTTCATTTTTTGCGACTTGAAAAATCATCACTGCTCTTGTTTCGAATAGTTAACTTCATAACATTGTATATCCCTCAATATTATTGAAATTCGTTCATATAACCACTTATTTAAAATCTATTCAAATTATATACAAGTTAATCCAAAAATCAACTCTTAACATAATTACTATAAAAACTAACGTAAAATTATTTTATTTTTTTATAATTTTAAAACATGTTTACTTAATTAATTTTTTTTTTAACTCTATTTTATTTAAAATAATTATTATTCCACATTGCCTCTGACATATATATCTTAAACATCTAATAAAATCATAGAACTTATGAAAAACTATATATTACTAGAAAAGCTAAAGTGTATATTTCAAAAGGTTAATCTTTAAAGCTTCAATCTACATTACTTTTATTTTCTATCTTATTATTTCTTATTAAATAGATAGAAACATGAATGAGAACTTTAGATTATACGGAACACTCGACAGTCATGTATCTACAAGGATGTTGTTTCATATTGATGCTTATTAGGTGATTCAATCCTTTTTTAAATTATAGTCAATTCTATGCTTAAGGAGAGTTCTTTTCAACTTGGCGACTCAAAAAAAGTTAACAAAGGTGTTGTAAAAAAAAATAACAAAGTTGGGGAGAAAACATTTTAAAATTTTTGAAATATATATTATAATGCTTAAATGTTTTTGGCTAAACTCATTCAACATGTTAAAATTAGTTTTAATTTAAATTTGATATCTTTACTTTATTATTTCTTTTGAGAGTGATCGAGAAATTTATCACAAAGGTTTAAAGTTTTTTTTTTTTTTGGTAATATTAAGAGAAGAGGGTTTTGAAAGGGGCCCCAAAACCTTTTACAATAGATAGAAAATAGCAAACCAAAATAGTGCACTTCTGCACTTAAACAGAAGAGTACAAAAAAAACACTACATCACTAACCAAAACAATCAGAAAATGCATAAACCTACACTAAAAACCAGAGGAACAAAAGGGCTAGGAATTTTGAAAAGACTTGTTAGAGAACTTAGGTAGTTATACAATACAACATCAACCTCTGAGATAATCCCACTAGATATTTGAGCTGCCTCCTCCACGTAGTCCAATGCCATATTAATGGAACAACAATCCCCAGTCGATAACCACTTCCCAAGGTAGGCAGAAACATAATGGCAAGACGAGAGTAAGTGGGGACCACCTCATCACAAAGCTCCCCGTGCCGGTAAAAATAATGCTTTCAATCAAAGAACATTCACGAACATTCCTTTGCCAACTTCTACGCCTTCCCATGTCCAAAATAAAGGCCACACCAAAGCACTTAATAACAAATGAACAGAACCATCTCTGCCATATAACTCCCCAAATCCCAAAATAAGTAAGGAAAAGATAAGCCATATAACTGGTAAAGAGATACAACTATCCCTCATTCTTAAAAACTGCACCAAATATTCTGACAAAGTGAACTTCCACCACCTGAGACCAATTAAAAAATATCATTATGATAAGGTCCAGTGGAAAGTCCTCCTACCAAACCCTATATCAATGAAGATTCACTCCAATATTTGCCATCACGTAAGTAGCATAATTTCCCTCCCTAAGTTTATGAAAAATTTTAACATCTTCCAACTCCCGATACAACTTTACTCCTTCATTAATAATATTGGTGACATTCCAAATAACATGGCACGCTCCAATAAGCATATTAGTAATGTTATGGGAATCACCATCAATAATAGATTTTTTAAAATTTAATTCATTTATCAAGACAATCCCAATGTAAGTCACCCTCACCTCTACCACCTGTGAATAATTCACACCCAAATAATCAACATACACCAACAAAATATTTTTATAGTGGTCCTGGATAATGTCTCCCGAGCCTGCCTTCCCTGATCTTTCCTTTGCTGCCCCATAAAAATTTTATTTCATCCACCGGATAGGGGGCACTCCATTTAATAACATCTCTTATGTTAGGCACCGAAAATGGTCAATCTGTATTTCCAAAACCTAAATTTTTTTCTAGTCTAACTTCACATTGTTTTGATTCCTTCGAAAAGTCCATAGACACCGCGACGCTTTCCACGTTCTCCACCATTTTACCAATAATATGATTACTCAACAAGGTTTTTTCCACCATATTATCCTTAAAGTTTTTTGTGTTTCTTTCTTTTCAAACTTCCCACATTGCGTGGAGAAGCAGGTACCACAAAAAACACCTGATGTAATGGGAATGAAAGGGTGGTGACCATTGTAGGATACAATCATAAACTGTCTTCAGGAAGACCCACTCCACACCTAAATGTCTAAGAATAGCAAGAATTATCTCCTTGAAAATACGATAATTAAGCAACAAATGAGAGGTCGACTCCCAATCATATTCATAGACATAACATTGATTGACCATGTGCCAACCCCTTTTGAGAAGATTCTCTACCATTAAAATTTGATTTTGAGAAGCCAACCAAAAAAATATATATTAACCCTAGGGGAAATATGCTTAAGCCAGAGCAACTTGAATGGTAAATATGACCCCTTCTCCAAATTTAAGCAATTATAGGTCGATTTGACCCTTATCATCCTAAAATATCTAACCACTAGATCAATCGGTCTTCAACATCTGCTTGATGAATAACGAAAATATGTATTTCCTCCCCAAGTCTCTCCCAAACCTGTCTATCACTACCATCCATTACACAGATAAGCATCATAGCCCAAGAAATTCTATCCCCTCTATCTTCAAGGAAGTCAAACACATAGATCAAATCCATTTCTCTAGAATTAGCATCCAATCCCTAAAATTACACTTCATCAATGAAAGTTCACGAAGCCAAGCGTCTTCCAAAAAGAGGTCCTTCCTACTGTTATCTATCACCCACCTGCAATGATTTTTAACCAAATACCTAGTCTTAACCAAACTATTCCAAAAATCCAAACCGCCTAAGAGTAAATATTTAGAAAGAAAGGAGATAAATATGTACTTGGATTTTAATATGGATATCCATAATTTACAAGAGTAAGATGCCAAATTCCACCCAATTTTGGCAATCAAAGCTTTATTCATTTTAACAACACTTTTTAATTTCAACCTTCCATTGAATTTATTTCTACAGACCGCCTCCCATGAAACAAGATGAATTCTTCCTTTCAACTCCGACCATGACCATAAGAAATCTTTAGAAACACTATCAATTTTTGATGCCATTTTAAGGGGAACATGAAACATTGACATAAACTAAATAGGGATGCTCTATAAAGTACTCTACACCAAGATCACCTTACCTTCTTGGCTCAACAGTGCTCCATTCCATGCAACAAGTTTACATTGAATTCTCTCAACCAACGAAGACCACAACTCAGATTTTTCTCTCCCTACAAACAAGGGTAATCCAAGATATGAAGAAGGGAAGGAAGCAATGGGATAGTTCAAAAATTCCTCACAAATTTTTAAAGTTAATTAAAAAGAAACATACAATTCAAACAAATCGATCATGTGTTAGGTATCGAAGAATAGTTAGAGGAGATATTATATTATGTTGTATAAGGTATTATATAAATTATATAATATAAATTTAATTATATTATATTATACAATAATATTAGAAATTAATTTTATAAATGTTGAATAACATTTAATATAAATAAACTTAAATATTTAGTAGAGGGAGTGATGTGGTACTCGGGCAGGTTCGATGCGGTGTCATTGGAATCGACCTTGGTTGAGGACCCAAGTATTGATGGTGGGTGTCAATAGGAGGTTATTTTGGAAAATATGGTACCTCCTTCGTGGGATCTAGGTAAGGTTTTAGGTGATTCTTAGCCTTCCCTTTAGAAGGGCACCACTTCTTTTGCTAAAGTGGTGTCTAGATCGGCTAGCGAGGTCATTTCTTCTAGGTATGAGATCAACCCTATTTCTAAGAAAATTTTTGTACCCGATTGCATTGTGAAAAACATACTTAGTAAAAGGGCTTGGAATATAGTTGGAAAACTTCAAGGGGATCGACCATAGATAGATGCATTGAAAAGGTGGGCCATTGCCAGATTGAAACCCCTTGGACCTTTGGATATCATGGCTATCTCAAGAATTTTTTTCCTTATCAAGTTGAATTGTGTAGAGGATTCCACATGAATTCTAGAAGGAGGTCCCTAGTTCTTCTAGAAGTGAGGTTTATTTATTCAAATGTGGGGCCCTCACATCAATTCGGTTTCTCATAAAATCAACTTTGTAAGCTCCTTGATTTCCCTCTGTATTTGTGGGATTAGGGTATTTTTCGAGCGGTGGCTAGTGTCATTGGATATTTTATCTCCCTTGATTGCACCTCCTTACATGGGTCCCCAATGCTTTATGCTCATATGTGTGTTGATGAACTCGGTATTCTTCGATGGAACTTGTTTCTCATTTGGGCTTTTGGGTCTAAAATTTGGAATTTGAGAATAAACTGTAGGTATGTCAGTTTTGCAATAGAGGTGGTCATATTCAAAGTGCTTGCTCTTTAAGGCTCATCACCAAACTTGTAAGTTTGGAAAAAAAAAAATTAGGTTGCTAAAAGGAAGAAAAAATTGGTTTCAAAAAATAAGGTTGTGGGGAATGCCATTGGTTTGGAGAATGGTCAGCTTCCCTATTGCAAGGATGCATATTTTTTGGGTGTTTTTGAACATTGTAGAGGTTAAAACACCATGTTTGGTCATGAATTATCAATCCTAAAATTTGGATAATTTGGATGTGGTTTTAAATGTCGATATTTCTAATCCTCCTCTATTCTATAATTCCTTCAGTTTCCTGGTGGTGGGAGAGTTTGTTATCCAGCAAATAGTGGAATTTCCTCCATTATCACCTACTATGTCAAGGAAAGCTAGGGTCTTTCCCTCATTTATATTTCCCTGAGAAGATTTTTTAGGTGGGTAAGTGTCTGGTCCAAGATCCTTCCTCGAATGCATGCAATGCAGGGCCGGTGGGTGTTCATTCCTCCCCATAAGTGTGTAGGGTAGGTTTTGTGGCTGATAGTTACTTTTTTTCTTCGAGGTTGGAGAATAAATCCCCAGGACCTATTATTGAGAGTTTTTGGAATTCCTATATTTCTACAGGAAACAAAATAAAAGTGGGAAGACCAAAGAAGAGTGAGTGCATCTCTGTAGCAACTTGTGGAGGTATTATTGGTTTGAGTCAAACAAAAAGAATGACTTTGAGGTATTGCAGTAGACAACTCAGTATGCATGAATTTAAAATATCTCCTACTCCTAGGGGTGTATAATTTGTGGTGGTAGTGATCCTAGATCCTGGTCTCTGTTACTATTCTGGTGCTGTAGGGTCTGGATTCATTCCTAGTTTTCTAGTTTTCGATGGGCAATTTTTGATCTCAGATTTGTTTTCAAATTTGATTTTTTTTTAGCATATTTTCTTGATTTATGCCTATGATTGTTATTTGGTTTAGCTCATTTTGGTTCCCATTGGGTGGTGTGGCCCAATGTGCCAATTTTTGTGGTGCTCTCGAAACTTTAGTTGTTGGGGTCCATTTATTTCTTGGTGGGGTAGATAAGCTTTTTAAAATTTGAATATTGTACTTTTTCCATGGAGGAGATACTGGTGTAGGTTTTTAAATTTTGTATTTTTAATTTTTCCACTTCCTCCAGGTTATTTTTTATTCGCCGATGCCTTGGATGTGATTGATGTAATTTTATTGGGTTGTGTTATTGGTTGATTATCCCCTTTGGGGTGGTCGGTTGTTTGTCTCCTTTTGGAGATTGTATGTTTGGTTATGCTTGGTTTTTTCTCCCTTTGGGAGTTGCTGTAAAAGGTTGTGGGATTCCTTTCAAAACCCTCTTTCCTTAATATTACCAAAAAAATTGTAAATTACGATTATGTTTTTGTTGGACAAAGTAATGGTTAGAGTATCTTTTAAAAAGTATAATATTTATGTAAAAATAAATAAATAATTGTAATCAATTTGAACCAGAGTCATATCCTAGAGCTAGGGTTTGTCTTAAACCACCTTTATTTTTTGTGGGACTAGGTCCTATCACATTCTAGTATTAACGCCACCTCAGAAAAATTTATTCACCATATTTATTAATGGTTTATGATTATACGATTAACTTATTTTCTACTAAGTTGGCTAGAGCAATTCATGGTGCTAGGGAAGCATCCCCAAAATTTTATCATGAATGTTTACCACAAGGTAAAGATTTTGTCCCTAAATATTGTATTCTATTGCAAGACTATCAGAATTCATGTGCTTTGTTTGAAAGTCATACTTCAATAGGACATTTTATAGGTCATATTCCAAATGCTTCTATTATTCATACCTGGGTTCAAAAATTTTGGAGTTCGCATGGTGTGAAGGTGGAAAACATTCAAAATTTAACCAAGGGTTATTTTTTGTTTTGTTTTTCGAACCCATCTCAAGCTCAAAAAGTTCTTTCAAAATACCCTTGTTCTATTCATAATTTCTTATTGGTCCTTCAAGATTATTCTAGAAACTTTGTTGTAAGTGAATAAGTTTAATTGGAAGTCACATTTTTTGGGCAGAATTTCCTAGTTTACCTATTCCCTTGTGGGGTTATTTACATGAAATTGGTGCCCTTTTGGGAAATTTTATCTATCTTGAACTCAAAAAATGGTTTTCTACTCAACCCTTCCATAGGGTTTATGTGAAGGTCAATTTGGGTAAGAATTTACAGGAATACATGAATATCACAGTTGGGTATATTACCTATCAAAAAAGGATCTTGTATATCAATGTGTTGAACACCTATTATTGGTGTCAATTGGCTACCCATAAGATTAAATATTACCCTTTAATGGAAGGGAGATTCATGTAGAACCAAAAACCTTCTTCTATTTCTCCCACCACCTCATATTGTACTGCTCCTATGGCTTCTACCACTTTGACTAATGGTGCTTCTAGAGGGAAACAAGAATGGGTGATGGTTTCTAACAAGATATCTCATGTTAATAAACCTTAATATTCTATTGGTTATTTGCACCATACTATTTCTACTAATTTTCCTGCCATGCAGTCCCCTTATAGCACTCCCATTAACACCATCCCCATACCTGATGCTCCCATTGAGCCATTGGTTATCATGCAAACCCCGTCATCACCCGCCATCTCTCAACCATAGCCACCAATTACTTTCTTATGGTCTAGCCCTTATTTTGTGTCAGTAATTGTCATTACGTATTCCTCGAAGGTGGTCATAATTTCAAATCCCAATGTTCTAGAAGTAATTTGAGAGAATATAGGGGCTCATCATTTTATGAGCACCACCAAACAAAATATAATTATTTTGATTCTTTAAAAAAACTGGCCAACACAGAGAATGTCATGGATATTAGGCATTCTATCAGGTCTTAATATTTTTCTTCTCATGGAATGTTAGAGTACTGATGGATCCAGTTCATAAATACCTAGTTTAAATTGAGTTTGTTCACACCTCTCACATTTTTGGTAATATGGATGTGATATATCTACAAGAAATTAAAATTAGTGATTTCATTTTGTAGTGTACTTGTAACTTTTTGTGGCCATGTAGTATTTTTTATAACGCAAATCACTCTTTTGTTAAAGGAGGTGCAATCACTATTTTTGTGTCCAAGTGGAAAGATCATTTGGTCTCTTATGATGTTGACCCCTCAAACCAAGTGGTTTGGACTTTTCTTGAGATCTGTGGTAAACCGTTATGGATTGTAAATATTTATGCTTCCAATTATCCTCTAGAAAGGTGCCTCTTGTGGCATTGAATTGCTCTAAATTAACCTTTTGCCACATGGATTTTCTATGGTGATTTTAATATGGTGGAATAGCTATTGATAAGTTGAGTCAAATCTGTATGATAGGGTGTGCAAGAGAGAATGAATCCTGGTATTTCATGAAAAGTAAACTTAACATGTTTTACCCCAATTCCCTTTATTCTCCTTCTGACTTTACTTTTGAGTTGTGGTTTACCTGGACTAATTTTTAGGCTAGCTTGGCTCATTTGTTTGAGCATCTTGATAGGACCATGATTTCCAACTATGATTATTTCCATTTCTCTCATCTCAAAAATTCTCTTCCGCATGTTGTAGTTGTTGTTAATACTACATTATCTGATCATTCTCCAATCATCTTTCATGTTGATTCTCAGAGGATCCAAGATCCTTATTTTCCTTCACAATTTTATTTAAATATCTCATTTTTGTGTAGCCCTTCCATGAAAGCCCATTTTTATCACATTTAGAATTTGCTCCCCATACCTTATAGATCTATCAAATGGATTGCCTAATGGAATTTGGCTATTCATCATACCTGTAAATTTATTAAGAAGTTTAGAAGTTAAAGATGCTAAGCAAAGACATCATTCTATTTTTTCCCTCAAAGTTGAATTAGCTAGAGCTTCAGTTCATCTTGAAGCCTCTCCCTTTAATGTAGATCTACAAGCTCATGTAGCTACATTATGCCATGAACTTAATAAGTCTAGAATTTATGAATCTAAAGGTGCTCAACTTCAAGTTTGAATGCATTGACTTCAATTTGGATACAGTGTGTGAGACAAGAAAAGTCTCCCCAAGATCGAAGAATGCTCCACAAGATCAATCACACACAAAAGAGGAAAAACCACAACACCAATATTAAGTGGTAAAACCCTACTTCAAATGAATAATGGAAACATCCACTATGAAGCTCACTATATTACTCATTGATTCAATAATACAAGAATGCTTCAATGTTATGCAACAATATGTATCAACATGATATGCCAAGATGTAGTAGACAACACCCCTATTTAAAGAGAAGATTTTCTACTACAACCCTAAAATTACCCTAATATTATCACAATATTATATTGAGATGTGTGACAAATATTATCACAATATTATCTTGATATGTGTGACAAATATTATCATAATATTATCTTGAGATGTGTAACAAGTGACATCTATCAAATATTAAAAAGTGATTGGTTACTTTTTAATATTTGCTAGAAAAAGGGAAATAACTTTTTCCCAAAAATTAAATATTCCTAGCACCTTTATTTTATTTATTAATTGGGTGGGAATATTTTTATATAAAATAGAATTATTTTCTAATTCAAATATTATTCTTTAGACTTTATATTTTAGTCTAAGAATAATTTACACAATGTTGCATTACATATTCCAACATAGTGTGTCTAAGGAATTCTTCAAAAGACTTCACCCCCTGCTCATTATTCTGAATTTCAAACCATTCAAATAGAAGATGCAATATTTACTGCTCTTATAAATATTATTAAAGTTTTTTTTTCCCATTATCAGAAATTCTTTGCTTCCCAACCTCTTTTGACTGTCAAAAAAAGAGTATTGGAGGAATGTTGTTTTGTTGTTTCAGTCAAACTTACTCAAGAACAAAGTACATTTTATGATAGAAGTTTATCTCTGGAAGAACTTTCTAAAGCCCTTTCTTATATGGAAAGTGATAAAACTCCTAGTCTAGATGGTTATCCTTGTGTGTTTTATAAGGTATTTTGGTATTGTTTGGGGCTTTATCTTCTTCATGTTTATATGGAGGCAATGATCTATGGGTCTTTTTGTTCTCTTATCAATAAAGGCAATGTCAAGTTCATTCATAAAATAGGGGATCCTTAAATTATCACCAATTGGTAACCCATTACTTTTCTCAATGTCGGCTATAAGATTATTGCTAATGCTCTAGCTTTAAAAATACGATATATTTTTCCTTTGATCATTAGAACTGAACAAAATAGTTTTTTACAGAGTAGATACATCCTTGATAATGTTATTACAATATGAGAAGGTATGGATTGGGCTAGAGCCTCTCATAAAGATAATTCATTCATAAAAATTGACTTTGAAAAAGCTTATGACCGAATTGAATGGTATTTTATAACTTCTATGCTACAAGCTTTGGTATTTGGGCATTATTTCATAAATTATGTTATTATCAAATATGCATCAGTTGTTCTTACCTTAAATAAGTGCTAATCTAAAAAAATTCAACTTGGTATGTCAATACACCAAGGTTGTCCCCTTGCTCCCTCCTTTTCATTTTTACAACTGAAGCTTTTGGATATATTCTAGAAAATAAAGTTTCTCAAGGCTTGATTCCAGGAATCACCCTTCCTAACTCTACTCGTCATCTTGTTAATGGAAATATTTCTGATGATTCTTTTTTGACCATTAGGGAGGAAGAGCAACCATTTTCCACTACCATTTAGTGTTTGGATAAGACTTCCTACTACAAACAATATGTTCATCCTCTTCCTTCCTAACTTAGTCACACCCAGTGGTCTTGGATATAGCCTTGGGAAGTTTTTAAGTTTTGGGTATCCCTTTTGCTTTTCAAAGTTCTCCTGCTCAGTTATGGAAATATGTTATGCAAAAGGTAGAAAAAAATTATCCTATTGGTCTTCTAAGAATTTATATTTATATGGGAAATTTTATATTTGTTCTAAAGTTATTGCTTCTACCCATGTGTATTATTCTTCGTGATGGGTCCCTTCTAAGGCATGTTATAAAAAACTAGAAAAGCTCTTACAAGATTTTATTTTGGCCAAGGATAAGGGTAAAAAATTCTTTCACAAAGTATCCTAGAAATTTCACTATTTTCCCAAAGCAAGTGGTAAAATGTGATTATTTGATTGTCAAAATCAAGGTTTTTCTCTTTGTGTAAAGTGGATTATTTAAGCCTTTACAAGTAATGAAGATTGGAAAGTTCTTATTAGACACTACTTGTATCAAGGTTTACCTTATGGTAAAAAAATATGGTAGGGGCTTAGTCTTCAAGTTGTTCTCACTGCTCCTATTTCTATTAAAATCCTAGGATCCTTTTTAATTAAGAGTATTTGGAAAGCCTAGGAGGCTTTGAAGCCTTGGATGTCCTAGAATGGTTTTGCCTCAAGAGTAGGTGATTTAATATCCACTATTAATGTTTGGTGGTCCCCTACTATTACTTATCAAGTTTTGCCTTTGGCTCAAGTTTAGTGGGTAAGAGCTAAGAGATTTTATAAAAAAGGTATTGCTTCTTTGTTTGAGTTTTTTTTTTTTTAATCACACCAGGGATTGTGATGCAGGAGCATCCGGCAGCATCAGATACAGAGGCATTCAGTTGCGGGAAAGACAGTGCTAAAGATTCAGCCAAGGAAGAGAAAGCAGAAGGCAAGGAGGAAGTTCAGAGCAAAAACTATTGTAATTTCGCTACGTCACAAAATCATAATAGTCGATAGGAGAGAGAAAGTGCAGTAGAAGGGGCCATGATTTCGCAACATGTCACAAAATCGTGACCCGCAATTTTGTGACATGTCATAAAATTACGACCGTCGCAAAATCGTGACAGCAGCAATGAGGCGAATGAGAAGGCAAAAATTGGTAGCGAAATTACGACGTCACGAAATCATGATGTCCTGGCGAGGTGAGGGTGAAGGCAGAAAGTTGCAACGAAATCGCGACATCGTGATTTCATGACATTATGAAATCATGACATCTCGGCCAGGCGAAGGCAGTGGCAGAAAACGGTAGCGAAATCATGACGTCGCAATTTCACGACGTCGCAAAATCATGACAAGAAGTTGAGCAGAGGAGGAAGCGGCGAGGAGGTCATGATATCGCGACGTCGCGATATCGCGACGTCACGAAATCATGACAGGAAGTTGAGCAGAGGGGGTCGATGGCCGAACGGTCGCGATATCGTGACATGTCACGATTTCATGACCTGTCGCGATATCACGACAGAGAGAGAAAAAGGCGCGGGAGGAGAAAGAGATGGCAGGAATGACATTTACGAGGACCGTTCAAATTTGACACGTGGCACAATGTGCAGTTAAAGCGGGTGACTACCCAGGAGTGTGAAAGACAAAGTGGATGGGCACGCAGAGTATTCTGATAGATTCAGTGGTGACAGGGACCGTGCGGAGCGTAGGAATTTAATCGGGTTGGTGTCTCGATTTTTGTGAAGAATGTTTTAGAGGGAAAATTAAATCGGGTTGGTGAACCCATTTTTGAAAGTTGTTTTTAGAGGGTCGGGGCCTCTATAAAAACCCAGTTTATTGTATTTGTCGAGACGGTGGATCGGGGAATGCACTTAGAGCGTGAGAAGCGTGAAGCTAAGCCGAGAGCTAGCTAATGTAAGCCTGTGGGCTGTATGCATGTATTTTTTAGATTTATTAATGGAAAAGTAGGGTTTGAAGAAGTGTGTTTTTTGGTTCCCCGTCAGTGGTATCAGAGCTAGAGATTCTAAGTGCGTAAACAGACCGCCGATCATGAGGCAGTTTGCACCAGGATCTACGAGAGGGTTCTGAGAGAGAAGAGAGAGTTTAGGATCCCCGAGCGTGTTAGCAGATCGTCGGACGTGAGGCAGCTACACCGGATCGTTAAAGCTTTGTAAGAAAAGCAAAGAAAAAAAAATGCATTCCCGAAGAAGCCGGGACCGGAAGGAAGATGAGGTGCCGATAGAAGAGTTCAAAGCTTTGCAGCGACAATTAAAAGCCCTGCAAAAAGAATGGCTCAGCATAAAGTTGCGGGAGCAAGAGGAGCGGCAAAGAAGGCGGGAAGAAAGAAAGAGAAAGAAAGAGGAGAAGTTGAAGAAGGCTGCAGGAGAGTGCAGCAGTACCGGGACCTGCCCGAAAGAAGGCACAAATTTTTCTGTGCAAGGGGAGGAGTTGAAGCTGGCTGCAGTAGAAGTTTGCAGTAATGAGAAAATCTGTCTGGTAGAAGACAAAAGTATGGACCGGGAGCTAGGGTTGAAGCAGACTGCTAAGGCAAATAAGGGTTTGGAAGTGTTGCAGGAGACAGCAACCGGACCAAAAAGAAGTGAAGATCACTTCTCCACTTACCCCGGGTGTCTGATGTAGGAGCATCCGGCAGCATCAGATACAGAGGCATCCAGTTGCGGGAAAGACAGTGCTGAAGAGTCGACCAAGGAAGAGAAAGCAGAAGGCAAGGAGGAAGTTCAGAGCAAAAACTGTCACGATTTCGCTATGTCACGAAATCACGATAGTTGGTAGGAGAGAGAAAGTGCAATAGAACGGGCCACAATTTTGCAACATATTGCAAAATCATGACCCGCGATTTCATGACATGTCACAAAATCGTGACCGTTGCAAAATCACGACAGCAACAATGAGGCAGATGAGAAGGCAGAAATTGGTAGCGAAATTACGATGTCGCGATTTCACGACGTCGCGAAATCATGACATCCTGGCGAGGCGAGGGCGAAGGCAAAAAGTTGTAGCAAAATTGTGATGTCGTTATTTTGTGACGTTGCAAAATCACGACGTCTCGGCCAGGCGGAGGCAGTGGCAAAAAATGGTAGCGAAATCGTGACGTCGTGATTTTGCGACATTGCAAAATCACGATAGGAAGTTGAGCAGAGGAGGAAGCGACGAGGAGGTCGCGATATCGCGACATCATGAAATCATGACAAGAAGTTGAGTAGAGGAGGTCAATGGCCGAACGGTCGCGATATCGCGACATGTCGCGATTTCGCGACTGTCGCGATATCGCAATGGAGAGAGAAAAAGGCACGGGAGGAGAAAGAGATGGCGAGAACGACATTTATGAGGACCGTTCAAATTTGACACGTGGCACAATGTGCAGTTAAAGCGGGTGACTACCCAGGAGCACGAAAGACGAAGTGGATGGGCACGCAGAGTATTCTGACAGATTCAGTGGTGACAGGGACCGTGCGGAGTGTAGGAATTTAATCGGGTTTGTGTCCCGGTTTTTGTGAAGAATGTTTCGGAGGGAAAATTAAATCGGGTTGGTGAACCTATTTTCGAAAGTTTTTTTTAGAGGGTCGGGGCCTTTATAAAAACCTAGTTTATTGTATTTGTCGGGACGGTGTATCGGGGAATGCACTTAGAGTGTGAGAAGCATGAAGCTAAGCCGAGATCTAGCTAATGTAATCCTACGGGCTGTATGCATGTATTTTTCAGATTTATTAATGGAAAAGTAGGGTTTGAAGAAGTGTGTTTTTCGGTTGCCCATCAGATTGGTTACCCTAGGACTATTTTAAATAGTATTATAATATTAAGCAGGAATACAAATCCACTTTTGAAGTGGTGATCAATCAAATTCCTTTCTCTATTTGGAGGAAAGTTAATAGACATATTCAAAAACACTAGTGGATTGATTAGTTTCTTCCAAAAAATGGCCATTGCTACAACAAAAGGTTCACTTGGGCCATAATTAGTTGATGTCGCACATTCCTATGTGGAACTAGTTAAATTCAAAATGGTATTTAATTTCTACACATACCAGATGGAAGCAAAGATTTCAAATGGCATGGGCCTCTTATATTGCACCTAACAACAATTTTTTTGTATGGAGTTTTTTACATCAAGAGTTACTTATTGGACCTCATCTCCTTTATTTTGGGGTGGCAAATCCTACATGCATTTTTTGTAAACAAACTAAAGACTTTCTACATACTTTTTGGAATTGTTTGCAGGCGCAACTTGCTTGGGAATGACTCCTCTCATTTTTTAGATATTTTATGAAGAGATATTTATCTTGGCCCCATGCTATTATAGGAGACCATATTGAATTTGATGAAAAACTGCAAGGAGTCTAGAGTATTTTTAGAATCAATACTTTTTTCACTTGTGGCAATGCTCCATGCACTACAAATTTGATGAAAAACCACAAGATTTATCAACTCCATATTATCTTACTGATAAAAAACCATGATATTATAGGAGACCATATTGAATTTGATGAAAAACCACAAGATTTATCAACTCCATATTATCTTATTGATAAATATTCCATCTTTTATGACTGTTGGTTATAGATTTTTGTTCAAGTCAACAAGGTGAATGTCGAGCTTTAGCATCTTCAAAAATTGATGGCTTGTTGTGGCAATGCTCCATGCACTATCAATCGAGTTCCTCCAAACTCTCCTAGAGAATGTTCCTCTTCTAGGGTTCATCCCAAATGGAACCCTCAGAATCAGTCTCCTTCTGAGTTTTAGAAGCGACACTGGTCTCCACCTCCTCTATACGGGAAGAGATTCAATACTAGTGGAGGAAGTTCTTCATGCAAATATTGTTGGGATGTGGCTATAGGATATTCTCAATCCATTTTTGGTTGGCATGCTCATGTTGTAGATGTTCAACATGCTAGTGCAGAGCATGCAGACGAGGGAGGAGCTCCCCATACTGCTAAAGTTCATGATACAAATGTTTAATTTTGGTCTATATTTTGATAGTGGTGTGTGGAGATCTGATCTTTTGAGGGCTGTCCTAACTCATGTGATTGGCATGGTTATCTATTATTTTTGGTTGGAATGATTTTGATTGTTGATCCTAACCATTTTTGTTAGTGTGAACATTGGGGTGTGTTAATTCCATCGACTCAATTTTGTATGGTTTAGCTAATTAATATAATTCAAATTTTCCATTAAAAAAAATGAGTATGTAAAGAATAGATAAGATTAATTATATGTAATCATATTTATGTTAAGTTATCCCAATCTTCTAAACAAGGTTTATGGTTCAATTTTGACGGCCTGCATTGTGAGATACAAAAAAAAAACAACTAGCCAAATGGGTGCATTGTGGGATACAAAAAAGAAATCCCAACAAGCCAAAGGGGTACACCCAAATGGGACAAACCTGGCATCTAGGAGATACGGGAAACCATTTTCCTTAATAAAAGTTTTTATCCCCAAGGGATAGTTGGGTTGGTAAGTGCTAGTCTAGCTTGGTACTTACCAAGTAGAGAACCAAGTTCAAACTTTGAGAACCTTAGGGAAACCTATTGTAAAATTAGTAGTGTGATTTGTACCCTGTACTTGTCCATTACTAAAAATAGTGTGGTTGTAACCATCTATCTTATCAAACACAAAAATAAAAATAAAATCATATGCAATCATTTTTGTTTACGAATAAGACTTTTTCCTTGTTCTCATCGTGTGGATTTATTCTTTAATTAAAAAGTATTATTGATGTTATCGTAGCTTAAAATAAGATAACACCTATTTTTATTTTTAAAATATATTTCTCTTTGTTACAAGTCCTATGACGGTATGAAAATAACTACAGATTGCGTTTGCTGCTTTGCTTCTATTGGAATTGCTGAACATTATTGCTGTAAATGTTCTATTGTTGATCACACCCGCTTCAAGTGCCAAAACAAATAATGATCTATCATGTTTTTTTAATCTCCACTGCTAAAACAAAGAATAATATATGGTGTTTTTTAATGTTAGATAAGAATAAAATATTATTTTGGCTTACCAACTACTCTGCTTACTTAGTAGTCTGCGAGGAGTTACATATGAAAATGTATGGCTTATCTAATCTTATAAAAAATTATTTGATCTTATGGTTACTTGTTGAATATGATTTGAATGGGTCTTAAACCTTTTATAACTCTAACTGAGAGGTTTGAAATTTATAAACTATTAAAAAACGTTAATTAGATTAGTTTTAAGACTAGTGTTAAATATTCTTCATCATATATAATTTTTTTAATAGTATTATTATCTAAACTTATAAGAAATTATTTGATCCTATGGTTACTTATTGAATACAACTTGAATGGGTCTTAAAAATTTTAAAACTCTAAGAGGTTGAAATTTATAAACTCTTAACAAAAAATTATTTAGATTATTTTTAAGACTAATGTTAAACATTCTTCATCATATATAATTTTTTTTTTAATAGTATTATTATTCAACTCTTTTTATCTTATAACAAATTATAGGGTATAACTTGATTGTGCTTAACTACAAAGATATAATTCAATATATATGGGGTTAAAAAAAAAAATAGAATAGGATTATATATCATGCTTTCATGTTCGATGGGGATAGCACAATGGTTCAGGCTTTGATCCTTCTTCGGGAGATCCATTTTTCAAATAGGGACGTGGATGAGTGTGTGAGGGGGTGGTAGTTGTGTTTAGGATTGTGTTGCTTTACCCCTATTTATAAGATCAACTCTCATACTTATTTATGGTTGGGATGAAGATGCCCAACCTTGAGCAGGGTTGTAAGGATTCCTCACTAAAGAGAGTATATATATATATATATATATATATATATAAATAAAATATAATATAATAGAATATACTTTCATGTCAAGTCAAATTATTATATATTTAGATTATGATACATTAACTTGATATATATATCCATATTTATTAATCCAAACAACTAAATAAACGTACTTGTCAATGTTAAGCTATTTAAAACTTGAAGAGATCCAAGGTTCCAAGCATGGCCGAGTGTACTAGGGAGTGGGTGTATTTATGGCTGTGTTTGGTCCCTATATCACCCTTTTGAGAGTTCATGGTTGAGATGAGGATGTCCAACCCTGAATGTGAGGTGTAGGGTTTTCTCACACTAACCTTAAAAAAATTGCTTGGTCATAAATAAATGGTTTAACATTTATTGTTTTTTTATTGTAATAATCAATATATTTATGGATGTAATATATTTTTTATATAATTTATAAGTAATTTGAAAAAAAAATATAATAATAAAATATTATAATTATTGTGATTAAATAATTTAAAACATTAACAATATATATTTTTTTGAATTTGCATGGTGGAATCGGTAGCCACGAATCCGGGTAGGCTGTCTAGTTTTTATGGCCACCATAGTATTCTATGTTGTCCGCCTCGGAAGCCACCACACAGATCTTCTTGCAGTCCGCACCTATAACCACCATGTCACAATAATTTTAAACATTTTACGCCGCTGAAAGCACTAGGAAAGGGATAAGCGTTCAGTCCGACGAGGCCCAAGATTTGAACCTTGGACCTCTGCCCCCCTTATGGGGTTTGGATGAACCAATTGGTCTACACCTCGGACCTAAAATTTAACAATGTTAGTTACGTTATACATGGGTATTTTTATTTTGTGTTATCAATAAAATAAATATTATTTTTTTGGTAAGTTAATTGATATTATATTATACCAGGAAATATGAAGGCTGCCAAATACCTTTTACATCAACAAGGAACAACATGCATCAACCCAAGCCCAAGAGGAAGTATACAAAACCCTCATAAAAGTAGCTAAATCTTCACCTATTCAATCGACAGAAAATAATGCAACAAACATAGAGAAAAGGATCCACTTTCAAGACTACAAGATGAAAGTTGAACCCAACAAAAACAAAGAAGCCCCTTGGGCTCTACCAAAACCAAATTGTAGGAACATTCAAGAAAAAATATATTGATCAGGAATGCCCATGGCCTCCTTCTATTCATACACCTTTTTTATAGAAGCTTTTAAATTCTTCTCAACTCCTCCCAAAGCCTAAGAAGAAGAAGTGAGTAATTTTTTGAATTGCTTCCGATGCAACAAATTTTTCCCACCCTATCACATTTGGTGATGGTTCCAAGAATTTTAGGTTTTTTAAAAATGATGATTCTCAGCATTGTTAGACTTTTGACTTTTGATTTTGAGGTGCAAGGGGGTTCGAGACCTGAATGGTACCCTAGTTAATGAGGTCCTTAAAAAGACCACAAAAGAAATGATAAACTCTATATCATGGCCACGTTGTTGATGATATGCAAAAAAGGCTTGATCGATATATCCTCAAGGTTTGGGTTGATTAGGATCAAGGCATCAAATATCGGGTAAGGTAATGTTATCTACGTCATATAATCACTAAAAAAAATCCATCAAGGGCTCAAATAGCAAGGTCAAATTATGTTGTGGGATCTACAAATGAAGACCATGATACTGTATCAATCAGGGTGCAAGGGTGCATTAGTCTAAAACAACTACTGCAATAGAGGTGGAGGTCATGAGATAGATGAAGAGGCAGGAGAAGCTACTACCACCTGGTTGGTTTATGGTGATTTAGTAGAGGGTTGATTTAGCATGTTCTTGTTGAAATGGAAGTTGGAATTGTATGAAGGTTTTTTTCAAAGTTTGATATTGGTCTATTGGACTTTTATGTCCTCAATAACCTTGGACTTAATTATGGCTTCCTCAAAGGTATAATTTTGATGAAGTTGTAAGGATGTGTAAATATTACTGTGGTAACTCTTTGATAAGAGTGTAACCAACTCATCTAATAAGAGGCTATGGGCGAGGTCATGTATAACTGATCTCCATATAGCAACAAACTTAGTAATAGGTTCATCATCTACCTAATGCAAGGTGTATATATTTGAGAAGTTAGTATTTTTCTCGATATGGATGAAAAATTATTTCAAGAAAGAGTAGGCCAATTGCTCAAAGGTATATAGGTTGCGAAATGGGAGCATATTGTATAAATATAGGGTTTATCCCCCAAGTGAGAGGGAAAAGGTACATAACATAAGGAGGTTGCTACTATGAAGTTGGTACCAAGATTAGCGATAGTTGCTAATATGTTCACGTGGATCCTTGTTTTATTTGTACTTATAAAACTTCGTGATATCAAAGTCATAATGGTAGGGAGGAATAGGAACTAACGGGTGGACTAGCTCATTGCAAAGCTCATCGTATGTGGGATTTTGTGGCCCATAATCGGTTGTATTGAGGTTAAACATCTTAACTTTATCCTATAGAAATTGAAGCTTAGTTGTCAAGGGTGTGGAGGGTTATGCAGGGGTAGGTGGAGCCTGGGAGTGTGAAGGATACTAGAGTTATTGTTCCTCCTAGTGTGGAAGAGGGAAATATTACAATGTAGCCTTTAGGTGAGGTTGTTGGATAGCATAAGAGGTGGAAGCTAAGGGGATACCTTGTGGTAGATTAGGCATTTATTGATGGTAGTAGTATTATTATTATGAGATTTTAAATTGTTGAATCATGATCTATTGTAGTGGTTATATCATAGGAGATGATGACCATGAAGGGGATGTTGTGAAAATATTAGTGCCATAGACTATGGTGAAGGCAGTGTGGTCTACATGAGTGGTGTTGGTTTTGGGTGAGATGAGGTATCAAAATATGACACATGTATCTGGCTAGGAGCTTGATAGGTGGAAAAAGTAGGTGATTTAGGGTGGCATAAAGGATTGGTAGGATAAGGTATGGATCATGAGTTATAGGTGGAAAAGAAACCAGGAGCTAGAGCTCAAAAAGAAGGTGGTGGAGATATGTGAAATATGGGTGCCGATGAATATGGAAGTGGAATGGAGGGTGGTGAACCATACATTCCAAGATGGTGAAATGTAGATGGGGGTAATGAGGATGCAGGATCATAGGCTTTGTTGTTAGAAACCTAAGGAGGTGGTGTGGTTAAAATGGTATCACTAGCCAAGGGAGGTGAGGATTAGCATGAGAATTATTATGGGTGAGATGGTGGTTGTGGTGTGACATAAAAGGATGTAAACAAGGGTTGTTAGAAGGAGGGTGGTTGAGATGCTTGGATATCATATTGGTATGAGGATGTGAGGGATGCATACTAAGGCTCTATAGGAGGCTGCAACAAAGATAATATTGATGAGGGTGATTGCATGGATGGAGTGGAAGATGAGGGGTCTAAAATTATCCTTATAGTAGGGGTTAATGAAGTGACCTTAGGACAAGTATGATTAATAAGGGAAGAGCCATTATAAAACAATGGTTAAGATAAGTTCTATAGGAAGGGATGTGCAAAGGTGGGTGAAGTAGGATTGGTTACTTCATCAATAGTAAATATGGAAGGTGGTTACCCTAGATTTATGTATATGTTGTGATCGCAAAATGTAGAAGGTGGGTTGGGTGAAGGTTAATGGGAAATTAATGAGAAATATTTGCTAAAGTAAGTGGAATATTTATCATGAGATATTGTGTGTATGGAAGGTAATTTTGAATCTATATGGAGATCTACTATGACTATGTTAAATTCCCCTATAGAAGGAGGGAAAGAAGTATACTGATTGGAAGTGCAAAAAATGCCTCCTTCGTAAGGCATGCTTGCTCACTCGCTTGATTACATGTGATGATAGGTATGATGTCATATGTGGTGTATTTGTACATATAACTATTCAAAAATGTAAATTTGAGGTCTTGGGTATGATTTGTGTGGGGTTTTTTAGTAACCCTATGAGATTTAAATATTTTGTGTCTGGAAATAGGATTTGTAGGTCACTATGCGAAATGAGACCTAAATCATAGGTTGACCTACAAATTTGACTCAGACAACGAATCTGATATAAAAGTTAGAAGTTATATGTTGTGGATAGCCAAAAAAGGTGCTGCTAATTAGTATATGTGATGAAATCAATTTTGTGAGCATGCAAGTAGTAATGAATTGGATTCATTTCTAAATGCAAAAATTAAAGTATTTTTTTGCTTTTGTATTTTTTGATGTTGAAACTTGCTTCTAGAAAAATAACATGGGAAGTGGGTCAAACTCTAGATAAAATGAGATTTTCTTCAGCATAGAACATCCTACAACACCCAAGGATGCATAGGATAGAACTATTAGAATTTACCAAGAATAGACTTACATAGAATTACAAGATTTGAAGAAATAAAATAGAACTGTTTGATTATTCCATGGATCAACTTTGTATGAATAATAAAGTTGATCATTTAGAGCCATTGGATTACAATAACTCATAAAATTTGATCTAGATTATAACTAAGAGTTTACCTGACTCATGAAGGAGTGGAAACTCAAAGTAAGTCTATCCTAGTAGAACTTAAGAGAATAATTACTTATTCTAACACCCCCCTTAAGTGATACTAGGGGTGTATTGTACAAAATGAGTCCCGAAAACATGGCCTGATGAGGTACTCATGTACAATGTTTTATTTTTTGGAGAGATGGTAAAAACCCCATGGGAAAAACCATCAATCAAAAAAAATAAAATAGGGAAGAGGCTTGTCTTCGGATGGTGAAGATTGTCCTCTTAATACAAAAAAGGATGAGTCCCAGCAACATGGCCTAATGAGGTACTCATTTACAATATATATATGGTGAAAAACCCCTTGGGGAAAAACCATCTATCATAAGAAAATATCCAAGATAGAGGCATGTCTTTGGATGATGAAGATTATCCTCTTAATACAAATAAAAAGGATGAGTCCCGATAACATGGCCTGATGAGGTACTCATTTACAATATATAGATGGTGAAAAAATCCCTTGGGGAAAAACCATCTGTCACAAGAAAATATCCAAGATAGAGGCATGTCTTCGGATGGCGAATATTGTCCTCATACAAATAATGAGTCCCGACAACTTGGCCTGATTAGGTACTCATGAACAATATATATGCTGTTGGAGTGATGATAAAAAAACCACAAGGGAAAAAACCATCCTCCAAAGAATACAATAATAACAGGAGAGGTGGAAGACCTCTGTTTTAATGCAGTTGTATTACTCCAAGTTTTCCTCGCAACTGTATGTAATGCAGAGAAGGAAATGCCTTGGTGAAGATATCTGCAACTTGATTTTCAGTTGGAATATATTCCAACAATATGTCCCCATTCTGAATATGTTATCGAATGAAGTGCATATGTATCTCAATGTGCTTGGTGCGTTGATGCTCAACTAGGTTGCGTGCAATATGAATTGTGCTCTGATTTTCACACCAAAGAGTAATAGGTTTGTCATTGGAAAACCCAAATTATTTTAGAATCTGATGAAGCCAAAGAGCTTCCTAACTTGCTAAAACTATTGCTCTGTATTCCACCTCTATAGATGATAAGGCCACTGCTTGTTGTTTTTGCATAACCAAGAAATTCACAAAGAACCAAGATAAAAGACAACCAAAAATTGAACATTTGTCTTCTATTGAACCTGCCCAATATGAATCCATGTAGCCAATGATATACATGGATTTTCCCTCATATAAGAGCCCAAAGTTATAAGTTCCTTAAAAGTAGTAGAGGATCCTTTTTGATACTTTCCAATGACATAAATGAGGTTGATGTGAGAATCTGGATATTAAGCCAACAACATATGAGATATCTGGATGAGTATGATTAAGGTATAACATACTCCCTACAAGATGATGGTATAGAGTTGCATCACAAAGAGGGGATGTGCAGGAAGTACTAAGATTGACTCCAGACTAAAAAGGTGTAGGATATGGTTTGCAATATGTCATTTTAAACCTTTGAAGAAGATCTAGAGTATATTTTTGTTGACATAATGAAATTCTTGCATTTGTTTGATTTATTTGGATCCCAAGAAAGTAATGTGCTAGACCCAGATCAGCCATATCAATTTTTTTAGAGAGGGAATCTTTTATAGTCTGAATGTGAGCGAAGTCACTACCAGTGAGTAGTAGATCATCAACATATAGAACAAGTATGGTGATTTTTCCTTCATCTCTCCAAATTTAGACTGTGTTATCATACTCACAATGAGAAAAACCTAAGGAAATAAGGAAGGAGTCAATTTTTCATACCAAGCTCTAGGAGCTTGTTTGAGGCCATAGAGAGACTTATTTAGCCTACAAACAAGAGAGGAGTCTTGAGTAAAACCAACAGGTTGTTCCATGTATATTTATTCCTTTAAATACCCATGTAAGAAAGCACTTTTTACATCCATTTGAAAGATATGCCACTTTTGGGAAGCAGCTAGAGCAAGAACCAGTCTTACAGAATCCATTTTTGCAACTGGAGCAAAGGTTTCAGCATAATCAATTCCTTCAATTTGAGATAAACCTTTGGCTACTAGGCGAAATTTGTGTTTGTCAATTTCTCCATTAGGACCATATTTTGTTCTGTAAATCCATTTACAATGGACTAATTTTCTTCCTTTAGGTAGGGGAACTAAATCCCAAGTATTATTTTTTATTAAGGAAGAGAATTCATCTTCCATGGCATCATCCCATTCTTTAATACCAGTTGCTTCTTTGAAGGATTGAGGATCAAAGGAAATAGACTGATAGACAAGACTAGTGCCTATGGGGTTGGTAGATCTGGATGAAGGAAGATTTTGGATGTAAGGAGTAGCTTCTTTAACAATGGTGCGGGCCCATTTTGGCATAGTGGAAGGAGTAGAAGGAGTGGAAAGACTTTGATTTGGAGTTACAGGTTCCTCATCTTGATTATCAATCTCTAAGTTAATCTCTAGAGTTGGTTCTTCATAATATTGAGGTTCTACTATAGGAGAGGGCTCAATAGAGGAAGAGGAGGGTTGAGGATCTTTCTGAGGGAATGTTTCATCAAATTGGATATTCCTATGAAAAAATACCTCATGAGTTGAGGGATCAAGGAGCCTGTATGCTTTCATTTCCTCAAAATAACCAAAAAATATGAGTTTTTTACTTTTTTTTATCTAGAGCTTTCCTTTTCTTCTTTGGAATGCTAGCCCCAACAGTACACCCAAAGATATTGAAGAAGGAAACATCTATTTTTGAGACAGTCCATGCTTCCTCAAGAGTTAAATGGTCAAGATCTTTATGAGGTGTGCGGTTTTGAATATAATTGGCACAGTTAATAGCTTATGTCCAAAAAATGTTTGGAAGATCTCTTGAATGGAGCATGCAATTTCCCATTTCCTTCAATGTTCAGTTTTTCCTTTCTACAATGCCATTTTGTTGTGGATTATGGGAGACAAAATACTAATGAATGATGCCATGACTTGATAGAAATTTGGAGAACTCATTATTGTAGTATTCCCCCCATTATCAGTGAGAATTTGCTTGATGTTGTAGGAGGTCTGATTTTCTACTAAGGCTTTGAAGACTTTGAAGTGGGATATAACATAACTTTTATATTTTAGGAAGTAGACCCAAGTTCTTCTAGAAAATTCATCAATAAAGGTTAGAGCATATTTTTCTCCTTTGAAAGAAGGCTCTAGAAAAGACATCAAGTCACTATGGACTAACTCTAGAGGGGATGAGGCCTTTTGAGATCCACTTGGGTGGAAAGGATCTTGATGTTGCTTTCCAAGAGCACATCCAGGACATACTCCATCAATAGAAGAGACTTGAGGTAGACCTATTACCATTTCATGGGTGTTCAATTCCTTTAGGTAGTTATAACTGAGATGACCAAACCTTTCATGCCAAATTTTTCTTTCAAGATCTCCATGAGCCACAAAACAAGAGGCCCCTTTTGGATTTTTGAATCCTTTGAAGTGAAATAGGTGAGTGTTGTGATCAATATCCCCTTTGGCTATAATATAATGGGGTTCTTTAAAGTCTCTTATCTCAACTCCTGTTGGAGAGAAGAGAATAGTTTTCCCCTTTCCAGAAGTACAAATCTTATAGATGGAGAGGAGATTTGTTGTAATGTTTGGAACATAGAGAACATTATTGATAGAGCCACCATCAATGGATATGTCACCCTTTCCTTTTACTAGGATAAAGGAAGAGTCACCAACTTCTATGCTACATGTTGAACTTGAGGAGATAGAATAGAATGACTCATCTGAAGTAGTCATGTGATGAGTTGCTCCAAAATATAGGACCCAATAATTAGAAGAAGTATTGGTGGTCTTCCCTTGAAAATTTAGAGCTTTTCCTATCTACTTTTTACTATCTATATTTTGATCCTTCATAGATGCCTCTAGTTGTTGTAATATTTTCCAACATTTGTTTGTAGAATGACCATTCTTTTTGTAGTGAGTACAAGTTATGGGACTTATTTCTTTCTTTTTAAATTTTTCTTTAGAGGAGGTGGATGCTACTAAGGCTTTAGAGGAAGAGGCATAGATCTCATACTTAGAAATTTTAGTTTCTTCTCTAGTTAGTCTCTCACAAAATTCTTCTAAGGAGGGCATTTTGAAATTTGTACCAAGAGCATATTTTGTAGATAGAAATGTGGTTGCAAATATTTTAAAAACACCATTTAATTTAGAAAGAATTATATAGATGCATTCTTCATATTTTTTATTCTTTCCACTACCTTTAAATTGAGTGATGACTTCTTTAAATTTGGTGAGAAATTCAACAATATTATTGAAGTCATCAGGAGATAAAGTTGTTAATTTTACCTCAAGCTGCATTGACCTCATTTGATCTACTTTTCCAAATAAGTTCTTTAGTTTCTCCCAAATTTCATAAGGATTTTTACAATCCGTAATGTGAAACCATAAGATTTCATTTACATTAGTGCTTATAATACCCATTGTTTCATAAAATTTTCCTTTATGAACAAATTTTTCATATTCTTTTTCAAATTCAGGTTGCTCTTCTTCTAGCGAGTGTGTGAGCCCTTTTTGAGAAATGAGATTTAAAATTTTGGGTTTCCATGTATGGTAGTTATTATGAGTAAGAGGATAAATTATATTCATTTTGAAGTTAACCCAAATTTCCCCCCTTTAACTTTAATTTAGAGAATGCAATGGATATTAGTTAACAAAAGCCTGAAAGAAATACCAATTATCTCAAAATACCCACCCTAACGAGAGGGAAACTATAAGTAATTTGATTTTTTGATATAAAATGAGGCCAATGAGAACAAATATGCCAAAGCTTTAAGAAACACCAAAATATCTCAAAATACCCGCCCTAACGAGAGGGAAACTATAAGTATATATGAGAAGATTTGATATTAATTTTAGGTTAATGAGAGCAAAATCCAGGCCTATATATCTTGTCTCTCAAATACCCACCCTAACGAGAGGGAAACTATAAGTATTGAGTAGATGTGATACTTGGAACATAGGCTAATCAGCCAGACTCCTATATTGGTTATCCAATAACCCACCCTTACGTGAGGGAAACTATAAGTTATTTAGAATGTCCAATATAGGTGTATAGGTGATTAATATATTGCTGATTAGAATATTTGTATTTAGAAAGGAAAAAAAGGAGAATATAACAGATAACAAGGGTTGTTTTAAAGAGATATCCTCACTTTCATTAAGATTATTTTAAGAATAGATTTAATTAGTATAAAAAAAAATATTATTTGTTTGATAAAAAGTGGGTGTTTAAAAAGTAATGAATATCATCTTAAAAGAGTAGACATGCAAAATGAAAAATATTAAATATTCCCTTGTAAAGAATTAAAAAACTTAATGATTAGAAGGATTTAACTTAGAGAAAAGAAATTTCCTTTATATAAAAAATTACTTTATGTTATAATTTAGAGTAATGAAAGAAAGGAAGTATTTAAACAAGGGAAAGATAAAAAAAAAATAAAAGGAAGGAAAAATATGAGACAAAAAATTTCTCACAAACTAAATATGGTAAAAGATAACCTTAGGGTATGGAATAAAGAAGTTTTTGGAAACATTTTTTAGAAAAATAAAACAGTGGAGGAAAAAATGAAAATAATTTAAGGCAAAATGCAACATGGAACTTATGATGAGGCAAAAAGGATTGAAGAAGGAAACCCTTTGTGAGTACCATAATATCCTTTCCTGTGAAGATATGTATTGGAGATAGAAATAAAGGGTGTTATGGCTAAATGAAGGTGATTCAAATTCAAAGTTTTTCCATGTTACAACTTTGAGAAATAGAAGCAACAACAATATTAGAATGTTAACCAATGAGGATGGCTCATCAACACAAAATATCTAGGAGATCAGGGATGAGGCTATGAATTTTTTTAGCTCCTTGTTAGGTGAAGGACCAGCTTGCAATGCCCAAGAAAAGGATTATCTTCTTCAATTTATCCCCCAATTTATTGATGAGACAACCAATGAGTCCCTCACAATAGCATTTTTTGATGAAGATAACAAATATGTCATTTTTAGCATGGATCCTAACAAGGCTCCTAGGCCAAATGGTTTCTCGCCTCATTTTTACCATGTTTTTTGGGATATTGTTGGTGTAGACGTGATCACTACCATTAGGGATTTCCAAACTTCTAATCACATTCCCAAGGGTTTTAATTCAATGTTTATAGCTTTGATACCCAAAGGCCCCAATCCAAAGACCATGGCTAATTTTAGGCCAGTTAGCCTGTGTAACGTATCCTATAAAATATTGTCCAAATTCATAGCTAACCACTTGAAGAAGGTATTGCCTATTATCATTGATCCAAGTCAGGGAATTTCATTTCAAGGGAGATCAATCTTATATGGAGTTATCATAGTTCATGACTGCCTAGACTAAGAAGGCGGTCATGGCCTTAAAACTAGCTATGAAAAAAGCTTTTGAAAAGATACATTGAGATTTACTAGAGGTGGTTTTAGTAAAATTTGGTTTCCACACTTAATGGGTCAAGCTGGTGAGAGAATGTATTTCGAAGGCCTATTTTTCAGTCTTGGTAAATAGGTCTACAACAAGATTTTTTCAAAGTAAACAAGGACTGAGACAAGGATATCCCATTAGTCCCATGCTTTTCATAATTGTAGTAGAATACTTAGGAAGAACCATCAAGGTAGTGGCAGCATTTGGACTTATATCAGGCATAAAGGTAACTTCATTAATAGCCACAATGACCCATCAACAATTTTTTGATGACACGTTGTTGCTTACGTTGGATTTAGTGGTTGAGGATCAGACACATTCTCAAGACGTATGAGGAGGCGGCCAAAAAGAAAGTGAACTTTTAATAAGATCAAGCTATATTTTATAAATACCCCCATTCCCAGGAAAAACAACATTGCTAAAATTTTGGAATGCCAGATTGCATCCCTTCCTACCTCCTAATTAGGCCTTCCCATTTTCTATGGGAAATCGGAAGGGTCAACGTGGAATATTGTGCTGGAGAGGATCCAAAAAAATCTAGCAAGCTAGCAAGGACATTTATTATCTCAAACAGGCAAAGCAGTCTTACCAATGGCCTCCCTACAAAGAATACCTATGTATTTCTTATCGGTTTTCACAGCTCCAAGAAAGGTGTATCATAAAATCGAACAATTTCAAAAAGGATCCATTTGGTAGGGTGGAATAAGGTTTGCAAACCTAAGGTACATGGGGGCCTAGGGCTGAGGAGAGTTGCTAATCTCAACATAGTTATGCTAGCCAAACAAGCATGGCGGCTATTAACCAAGGTCAAAAATGAATGGACGACCATAGTCAAGAGGAAATACCTCCAAGGATCAAATTTCCTTAATAATAATCTGGTGAGTAGGGGGTCAGATTTCTAGAAGGTAATCCTAACAAGCATAGATCTAGTCAAGAGAGGGATTAGATGGATCCTTGGGAATGGTTAAATGATAAACTTTTGGAAGGACCGGTGGTCGAGAGCTGAGGAATTATCCCAGAATCCTCGATTGGCTAGGATCCAAGAACACATGGAGCAGCATATTGGGCAAAGGGTAGATGATTACATCTGGTAGGATATGAACACCCCTAGGTGGAAATACATCAGAGTACAGGGTTTTGAAACTAAGTCCAAAGAACTTCATAATATTTTAACACAGCAAATTCTTCCCTCTAGAGAATATGAGGATCACATTGTTTGGGCCAAGATTGAAAGTGAAGATTTTACAATAAAATCTACCTATAACTTGATCCTCAATAATGAATACCAACAATTTCAATCGAATTTGGTCTATATCAAGGGTTTAATCCCTAAAATATATTTTTTCTCATGGCTGGTGATCCAAGGAAAAACTCTTACCATGGATAATATGTTGAACAAAGGTATGGTTATTGCTAACCATTGTCATATGTGCAGTTTTGGGTGGGAGTCAACCCAAAATTTATTCCTAGAGTGTCCGGTGGAAGCTTCCATCCTTGAAGAACTTTTCCAGGCTTTTAGGATATCGTGGGTCAAGCCGACTTTAGTTTCGAAAGTGTTCCAACAATGGCCTCAACCATTTGTTAGTATTAAACTTAAGTACCTTTGGAAAATATGTTGGCACCATTTCCTATGGTAGATATGGTTAGAAAGGAATCATAGAGCTTTTAAAGACACCAGTCATAGCCTTAAAATAATCCTCAACAAAATCCTTGCCTTTGCAAAAGAAAACATTAGTATCCTTGATAAGGATAACCATATAATCCCTCCCCAGGAAATAAAAATTGCCTTAACCTTAGGCATTGAGGAAAAGCCTTTCATCCCTCTATCCAATCCTAGAAATGGGGTCTCTTGGGAGCCACCCCCTGGGGATTGGTTCAAATTGAACTTTGATGGTGCAGCTAAGGAGAACCCAAGAAGAGCAAGAGTTGGAGGACTAATTAGATATCATCAAGAAAACTTGGTTAAGGCCTTCATAAAACCATTGGAAATTAGAACTAATAATGAGGCAGAAGCTAGAGCCCTTTTGAGAGGGTTAAAATTTGCCCAGGAGACTCATGGAAATTTGATGATTGAAGGTGATTCCATGAATATCATCAACCTGTTAACCAATGGTAGAAAACCTCCATGGATGATTGAGGTCATCATATGTGAGGCAAGGATCCTTTTTATGGCAAGATAGGACAGGAGGATTTACCATGTGTTTCATGAGGTCAACAAAGCGACTGATAAATTAGCCAATGTGGGTATTGATGTGGGAAGTTTGATGATGTGGACACAAGGGGTACCACGTGAAGTGGAAGATATTATTAGACATGAAAAGCACACTACTGATTAAGGAGAAATGTGGAAGGGTGCTTTTTCCCCAAGTTTTTTGTGATAAGCATAGAGTTTTTTCTCTAAGTCAACTCAAACGACTATCGTTGTAAGTAATGTTAATTGTCATGTTGAACTGTCTTTCTGTAGTAAGTGTAAGGTGTTGTAGGATAACCAACACAATTTTTGAAAATAATATTCTAAGGATGACCAGGATCCATAATCTCAGCATAAGGTCAAATTTTGTATTAGGTTTTGGGTTAACTTGCAAAACCCGATAATTAATGACGACTTTTATTTACCAAAAAAAATATGAGACAATGAGAACCCCCCTTAATGCTTAGATAGGTGCAAAAATTAGCACCTATACAAAAAACCCCCCAAATAATTTAATTTTTATTTACGAGATTACAATTCTCTTCCTTTTCTTGGGCCTCGAAAGGGCTCTAAAGAAAGGATATATGCAATTAAAACAAAAGGTACAATATAAAGCAACTTAGGAGACCTTATAAAAAAATTAATTTTTAATAAAAATTAAAATATTATATGAGCTCTATGTTTTGAAATCAGAACAACGAATGAGATGATTCCCACAGAGGTCACCAAAGGCCTCTCCCGCAACAAACAGAGGATGTCAGCAGAGGTCCCCTCGAGCTGTGTCAATGTTGGAAGCAAGGAAGAAATTCGGAAGGCGACTGAAAGCTTGGACAATCTGCACTTAGATGAGATGTTAATTCAAAAATATCCTTATCAAAAATGTTATTTACCTATGGGTTCGTCACACGATGCTAGAATGGTTGGCTCTGAATCACTATTGGAAGTTAGATAAAAGGGAGCCAATATTAAAAAAATTAATAAATAAAAATATACCTCCTTGTTGTGATATGAAGGGAAGGCTCCATAGATGGTAGAGAGGGCACAATCCCTAAAGAAGACACACACAAAGAAGATTTCAAATAGGCTTCACCTAAAGAAGAGAAGGCTCGTTCATGGAAGATGATTAAATAGTGCTACGCGATGGCACCACACATAGGGTTGTCTCTAAACAACGTTACCTTCTTTAGACGTCAAAAAAAAACTCAGTCCTCAGATAAAATACAAAACTTGTTAGGCAGCATAAATTCATCAACCAAAATTATATCGTAGAGATTTTAATTTACAAGTAGAGATTAGATGAATTTAAAGGGAGTTCGTAGTTCCTTCGGGAGCGCCAAATGACGAAATTAAAGGAGAAACTTCAGATATGAATAGGGAACTCAAAGAAAATATTTGAACATTAGGAAATAGGGAAAGAGCCATTTAGAAGACGTTACCCCACCATGCACCAATCGAACATTGGCAAAGTGCCACATGTCAAAAAAATAGATAGACTTGGTCTTTTCTTTAATAGACCAAAATTCTAATGTATTCGATGACGAAAGAGGCAAATTTCCTTTAGAAGAATATTTCATGCAAAGAATTAAAAACCCTATATTTAAAAATAATTTTATTTTTATTGCCCACCTTATAGAGAATGCTATTTTTACTATATCCACCTCGGACGAAACACAGAGTATGTTTATCTATGGACGATACGCAGCGTGGCTATTGAGCCAAATGAAGTTACGTTCATCTAGATTGATAGAGGATTTTTGAATGCAAAAATAGGTAAAAGAGGTGGATAATAAAAAATAAAAAAAAAATTAGGAGAATATTTGCATAATATGGTGATAAAAATCTAGTTAAACTATGAAGATATTACCATAAACAAATATCTGAAAAAAAATTGCAGATTTAAATAAGCAATCTACAAAATATGTAAAATATCTCTTTTCCCTTTTTTTTAAAACAAAAGATAAGAGATTAAGAACCAGATCGTGAAACTTCCTTCAAGAGAGAATGCCTAGAAAAATCTATCCTACTCTGATACCATATTAGAATTTCCCAAGAATAGACTTACAAAGCATTACAATATTTGAAGAAATAAAATAGAACTGATTGATTATTCCATGGATCAACTTTGTATAAATAACAAATTTGATCATTAAGATTCGTTTGATTACAACAACTCATAAAATCTAATCTAGACTATAACTAAGATTTTACCTGACTCATGAAGGAGTGGAAACTCAAATTAAGTCTATCCTAGTAGAACTTAAGAGAATAATTACTTATTCTAACAAGAATGATGTCTCAAAGGGTGAGTGGCGAACATTATGGAAGGTGTAGTAAAATGGTGTCCAAATGGAGGGATCTCAAAATGTGCTAATGAGTTTTGTATTCTCTCATGAGAAGAGGTTTTATTATCTAAGACTTTCTACTAGCCTAGTAGGGCATTTGCTTTAGTATCGAGCAAGCATAGTCAAAATCTATAGTTACCATGTTAACTAATTATGTAAGCCTTGTGAACGAAGGCATATAGCCCTATCCTACTTTGAAGTCTCCTTTCGATGATGAATTCTAAAATATCAGTCTCAAGAGTAGGGGATTTTTTGGTGATGAAATCTAGAAAATCGTTCCTGGGGATCACTAATGTGTCTATATGGGTAGTGAGTTTGTGGAGATGAGAACTCTAAGGTCACTAGTCCTTAGTGGAGAATTGGTGATGAAATACAATCCTTACAATGTGTTTTGTTTGGTATGTGAGTGTGTGTAGGTGTGTTTGTTACCACTGAGGGAAAGCAAAGATGACTATCTAAATGCCTTTTCAGAAATGAAATTTAGGCCTAGATGCATTTTTTAAAAATGAAAATAAATTTATATGCGCTTTTAAAATGAAAACAAGTCCTACGTACCTTTATGTAAAATAAACAAGGATTTATTCTATGCAATATGTAAACAAGCAAAGTGAAGCATGTGATAAGAGGTATTTTGGAACCCTATTTGTAAAATGTGAAAAATTTGAAACTAATTGTGCAAAAATAAATTGAAATACTATGTTAGAAGATCCAAAAAAGAGATGTCTAAAGACATGAAAATAAATATGCAAGTTACCCAGGGGATTTGTGAAAGAGATAGAAAATTTCTAATCTAAATTATTTGAAAGAAATTTGAAATTGATTATGCAAAAATAAATTTGACTCTTAGGCTAAAGGATGCAAAAAGGAATCAAATTCATAATCTAAAAACATGAAAGAGATTTAAGCTTTGATTTTGCAAGAAAGGAATTTAAATCTTTGACACAAAAATGGGTTTCAAAAAACCTAATCTAGATGTGGTTTTTGAAAGATGAAATTGAAATGCTTTTAAAATATAATAGAAGTTAATAACTTTTGATATAAATACAGGTTTTGGACAGGAATTGGAAATGCCTATCAAACATACATAAAGGAATGAAATGAAACTTAAAAAAAAAAAGGAATGAAGAACTAGTCTGACGATTGTAAATAACAAAGTGAAAAGAGGAATGCAATTTTTGAATAAAATAACATCGAATAACTCTAAAATAAATTAAAGGAGTTCTGACCACTCTGGTAGACCTAATTATTGTTTCAAAAGGAACACTAGTACAAAATAGCACAATGCATTTTGAATATAAAATTTCTTATGTAACAAGAAATATAGAAACAACAAATTCCAAGGGGAATACCTGATTGTTGAGATGTCTGATAAGTGTTTTTATGTTTCTACTATGATACCCTAATGTGTTATGGTTTTGTGAAGTAGTATTATAGAATTCGTAGGGTGACCTCGAATTGGGTTCTGACTCATAGGCTAGGGGCAAATCAGGTTTAGGAGCCTCAAAATCCTTTTTTTCTAGCTTGAAGTGCTTTTTAGGGATTAGGAAGGTTTTTTTGTGTCTTGAAGATACCTACAACATAAAAAAAAAAATAGATATTGCATTAGATTTATAATAAAACTATCCTAATACAACCTTTTGTGGGTTTGAGTCCCACTGAGCGTACCAGAATGAAACTAACAAAAATAGACATTCGTTTGATCAAGTAATTCAACACAATATAAACTACACATAAATGTTTCTTTTTTTATTAAGGAATTATTTATAGGTTACAAATATTAACGCCCGTATTTTATTTATAGAATAGACAACATCATGATGATGTATTTAAGAGTTCCTCAGTGTAGGAGGACTTCTATGTGCATGAGCCATCGATAGTTTTGCTAGTGTGGTTTCTTTTATACCTAATCTTGAGACCTACAAAATATGATTATTGAGTTTGGGGGCCCACCTCAATCAAGACCCGTAGTGATAAAGACAAATCCAACATAAAAGTAACATGAAAAATGATGAAAACTGAAAGGGAATGTTGCTAAAACATGAAAGAACTGATACCTGATGATTTTACTTGTGTAGACCCATTGCAAGGTGAATTCGTAGGGTGGCCTATGAATTGGAACCCAAATTCATAGGATGGGGGGCGAATTGGTTTGTAATTTATTTCTGGTTGATATTCTTTGTCGTGATTGGCTCCCAAGATGCTACGATGTTATTTGCATGATCTAGAACTATCATATGTATCTCTGGTACAATTTTACAGAGCTTCTATAAGGTGAATAAAAGGAGAGAGGTAAAATTAGGGGTGGAATCCTATATTTATAGGAAATTCTAAGGTCAAGGGGGGTGGTTAGAAGAACCAAACCTTAGAGTCAGTACTTAGTGAGGTTAGGTTAGGGTTTAGGAGAGGTATCAAGCCCTCATGCCCTAAAAGAATATATCATCCTCGCACATGTGTGAGGAAGAGTTATGGTTAGCTAGGGTTAGCTAAGTCCTAGTCCAGGTTAGGTTTTAGTTAGGGTTTCTAGAAATATCCTAACTAGTTCATGGATCACACTTGTGTGGGAGTGTGCTTAGGACTAATTTGGCTTAGAACCCTAATTAAGCCCACTTGAGGGAAAAGTGTATTTAAGTGAATTACAATGATAAATTAGAATGTTAATTAGCCTAATTAGGATTTTTAGTAGGGAATGGTCCCATGGGTCCTAATTGGGTGTAGGGAAGAGCTTAAGTACCTTTAGAGAGCTAGTATATGGCCTCTTAGTGAGAAGAATATATTTAGGATGTGTTTTACCTAATTTTCATAGGTTTGGAGTCTACAAGAAACCAAGGTAGCCTACAGATAATTACAATAATCTTAGTGAGAAGAATAAATTTAGTACGTGTTTTACCTAATTTTCATAGGTTTGGAGTCTACAAGTGACCAAGGTAGCCTACAGATAACTACAATAATCTACGATAGCCTATGTAAACCTACAAGTATCTATATAAATCAATAAATATGTAAGAATAAACTTGTACAATTTTTAAGTAACTACATTATAATTTTAAAATATTTTACTTTATTAATTATTTTAACTTTATTTTATTGAAACTAATTATTCTTCCACATTGCCTCTAACATGTATATCTTAGACATCTATTAAAATATTAGAACATAGGAAATACTATATATTAGTAGAGAAACTAATATGTTATTTAAAACCTAATATATCACCAAAAGTTCAAATTATTTTTTAAAAAAATGAATTTAAGTAACTCTAGTAATTATGCATTTAAGTAGGTTAAAAATTGATTCCTTGTATATCATTTAAATAAATTGTTTAAATTAATATTTTTATAATTAATTTAATTATTTAAATTTAATATTTTGTTGTTGATAAATTATTTTTTATTATGATACATTGCTATAATAAAATTGAATTCCATTCAAATATGGTCTTTGTATTTTCATACTAATGTATTACATGAGTAAGGAAATTATTGAGTAAGTAAAATTTAAATTTTATTTCCAATATTTTAAATTTTTAACCAAATTTTTAGGAGTATATAGTTAATGTGCTTTATAATATATATATATATATATATATATATATATATATATATATATATATATATATATATATATATATATATATATATATATATATATATATATATGTTTATTTATTTATTTATGTGATTGTAATTTAATAATATAAATTATATAATATAATTTGTTTACTATTTATTTATTTATTTAGTTAATGTGAGAAACATATGGCTGAGTAGTCTCCTCCGAACCATGACCCCTCCTAAAGCTAAGAGCTATACTTATCAATAGAGAATTTAACACAAAGCCACCACAAACTCATCCCTCACACACTCGCTTTGAATTTGTTTACTAAATTTAATTTACTATTAATAATATTGGTTTTAAAATTATTTTAAAAAAAATCATTATACACCATTTTATTATAAAATATTAATGTTGTTGTTTTACATTAAAATTTTATATGGAAACTATTATCTAATTTTATAAGAAATTATTTCATCTTATGGTGACTTATTGAATATAATTTGAATGTGTCTTAAAACTTTTAAAACTCTAACTAAAAGGTTGAAATTTAAAAACTATTAAAAAAGGTAATTAGATTAGTTTTAAGACTATTGCTAAACATTTCTCATCATATATAATTTTATTTTTAATAGTATTATTATTGTTCAACTATTTGATCTTATAGCAAATTATAGGGTATAACTTGATTATGCTTAGCTACAAAGATATAATTTAAGATAAGTGGATATCAAAACAAAAATGGAATAGGATTATATATCATGGTTTCATGTCTGAGGGGGATAGCACTATGGTTTAGGCTTTGAGCTTCTTGAAGAGGTCCAAGTTTCAAACCATGGTGTGGATGAGTGTGTGAGGGGGTGGTTGTGTGTATGGTTGCGTTGCTTGGTCTCTTCTTATAAGCTCAACTCTTAAGCTTAGATGCTCTCGATTGGGATGAGGATGTCCAATATGAGTGTGGTTGTAAGGGTTCATCACTAGAGAATATAATATAATATAATATAATATAATATAATATACTTTCATGGCAAATCAAATTATTGTAATGTTTCGGTTAATGGTATAATATAATCTAACCTTTAAAAAAAAGTCAAATTATTTTATCTTAATACAATTTTAATGTCTTAAGCAAAAGAGGATGTATATTTATATCATGATACATTAACTTGATATAGATATCCATATTTATTAATCCAAACAACTAAATAACTAAATAAACATACTTGTCAATGATAAGCTATTAAAATCATAAAGAGATCCAAGGTTCAAACCATGGAGAGTGTATTACGGGGTGGGTCTGTTTATGGCTATGTGTTTGGCCCCTATCTCACCCTTTTGAGAGGTCATGGTTGGGATGGGGATGCCCAACCCTGAAAGTGAGTTGTAGGGATTTCTCACACTAACCTTAAAAAAAAATTGTTGGGTCATAAATAAATGGTTTAAGGTATATTGTTTTTTTATTGTAATAATCAATATATATTTATGGATGCAATATATTTTTTATATAATTAATTTGAAAAATAAATAATAATAAAATATTATAATTATTGTGATTAAATAATTTAAAACATTAATAATATATATATATATATATATATATATATATATATATATTTGTAATATTAATAAATGGGTTTTTCCAAGAATCTCCCAACCTGTTACAAAAATTCCACCAGAGAGACACACACCCACCCCCTCACACTCACCCACATTATACATGGGTATTTTTATTTTGTGTTAGCAATAAAATAAATATTATTTTTTTTATTGAGGGTTCGTACTATTAGAATTAGAAAATATTATACATTTTTTATTAGGTGAATATGATCATATTCCACTTGCCTTTAATTAAAGTATTAGTTATTTATTTATATTAAATGTAGTAATATTCCTGTAATGATTATGTTTTCACAATCAATTATTTGAAATAACTTTGGCTACAATTATAATATTGACTAAATAAGGTAAAAGAAACTTCATTGATATAAAAGAGACCATCATCAAAGATCCAATCCTTATCAATTTATACTTAAGCAAACAACTTATGATCTATATTTTTTATAGATTCAAGTCTTTTAGAACCATAAAAAAAGTTACACATTCGTTGAAAAAATATATACTTTCAATAATGGAATCCTTAAGAAAGTTTAAATATTAACTAAAAAAAATTAATACTACCATAATTGTGGTGCATCTCAATATCTAATCTATAGTCCTTCATAGCAAACTAGGAGGGAAAAAATTTGGGTGGATAACAAAATGTAGGAGTTTTACATAGATATTAAGCCCAATAGAATAAAAGATATAGATATCTATACAAAAACCTTGTAATATCCACCTCAAACAACCAAATTATAGTAGTGGAAGAAATAGAGTATGATAAAAAAATATGATGGATAGAAGACATTAGAAGAAACACTATGATTGTATTAGCTCTATAAGTCTTAAAACCATAAGAAAGGGATTGTCTTATATAAGAGGAATTATATTATGTATGGTTGGATAGCATGATTTTAAAAAAATAACAATATTGCTAAAATGTGTTAAAGAAAGAAAAAATAAGATTCCTAATCAAAAAGTATCATGATGAATGATTAGCTTATAATGAATACATTTAAAATTATCAATTGAACTTACCAGGAGATTGAAGGTTCAAGAATATTTATATTAGGATAAACATATAAGTGAGATCATATCACTTGTTTTGAAAATAAAAATTAAAAATGACCAATCCAAGAATTGACTTAAGTGGTTGATCACTATACATTGAAGGTGATTGGTTGGAGTGAAAGTGATGGTCTCATTTGAAACATGGAAGGAGTAGCTATGTGAAACATGAAATTTGAATAATAATATAAAATAACCTATATTATGAATTAATTGCATATGTGTAGGGTTTTTGGGTATTCAATAAATTTATCGTACTTGTCTAAGATACTTAGAGAAAAAGGTATATGGAATTGTTGGATTTATCTTAAACACATATGAAATTTAAACATTCATGTTATTTTTAGAAACTATAATGTAATGGATGGCTGATAGATATAATGCTTAATGCGATGCCTGCAATGTAACGGATGCAATGTAACGGACGCGTAAAACTGTAGTACCTATTTATGGAATATTGCAGGATTTGTCAGATTGGAGTTACGTTGCAGCTGAGACTCCATTATTTGTGTCCAAATATTTGTTTTGGCATTGTTGAATTTTTCTCCTTGCAGATCCTTCACTTCCTTCTCTTTATTACAAGTCCTATGGCAACCACGATGGGTAAGTCTTGTTTGTTAGCATTTCTGGTTTGTCTGAGTTTTCTGCTGTTTTGTGTTTCTACTAAAGCAGGCGAAAGTAACGAAGGAAGTAGAGGCATTTTGTTATCAGAGCAACAAGGCAACGAACAACATACTGAAAATGGTCTAAAGATTGCGTATGACGGTATGAAAAGAACTAAAGATTGCGTTTGCTGCTTTGCTTCTATTGGATTTGCTACCCATTGTTGTTGTAAATGTTCTAAGGCTGATCGCAACAGCTTCAAGTGCCCAAACAAAGAATGATCTATCGTGTTTTTTAATCTCCACTGCTAAAACAAATAATAATATATGGTGTTTTTTAATGTTAGATAAGAATGAAGTATTGTTTTGGCTTACCAACTACTCTGCTTACTTTGTAATCTGCGAGGAGTTACAGATGAAAATGTAAAGCTTTAAACTAGAGTGAAGTATTCTACTGTTGTTTCCAGCGTTTGTAACTTGTGTTTAATGTTTTCTAATGTATATATTTCTATTGGTAATATAACTTCTAAAAGCTCAAATTATTTTTAAAAAATCAGTAATTCTAATAATTCTCACATTTACATAAGTAGGTTCAAACTTGATTTTTTATGTTAAAAAGTATCCCTGTATATCATTAAAATAAATTGATTAATTACTTTTTATCATTTAAATAAAGTGTTTAAATTAATATTTAAAAATTATAAATTAAAGTATATTTTTATAATTTATTTTATTGTGATGTTGTTGATAAGTTGTTTCTTATGATTCAATGATATAATAAAATTGAATTCCATTCAAATAATAATTCCTCATTTTTTCACATTAATGTATTATATGAAGAAGGAAATTATTAAGTAAATTTTAAATTTTATTTTCTATTTTTTTAAATTTTAACCAAATTCTTAGGATTAGTATATAGTTCATGTGCTCACCTTCAGCTTGTTCTCATAGTGGTCGCAGAGATCATTTATCTGCTCCAACTTCTTAGCATCATTGGTCTCCTCTAGTGGATGGGATGTTCGCTTGATCCAGTGGCTGCATACACTTGTCTCTATTTTGTCTTCTTTTCTTTACTCAGTTCTGATGTAATATTGGCTTTTTGAGTTGATCCATGTGATCCTGTAATTTTTTGGGTGTGTGCCACGGGGTGTGTTAATTCCACCCAACCTTTTGTATGAAAGTGATTTTTTCCAATTAATATAAGGTCCTTTCATTCAAAAAAGAATATATATATATATATATATATATATATATATATATATATATATATATATATATATATATATCTTAAATTTTAATTTAATAATATAAATTATATAATATAACTAATTTACTAAATTTAAATTTACCTTTAATAAGATTAATTTTAAGATTATTTTCCAAATTTTTCATTATACACCATTTTACTATAAATATTAGTGTGGCATATTTACATTAGGTTTTTATATCAAATCTAATTTTATAATAAATTATTTGATCTTATGGTTACTTATTGGATATAGCTTGAATGGGTCTTAAAACTTTTATAAAAGTTGAAATTTACAAACTATTAAAAAATATTAATTAGATTAATTTTAAGATTAGTGTTAAACATTATTCATCGTATATGGTTTTAATTTTAATAGTATTATTGTTCAATTATTTGATCTCATAATAAATTATAGGGTATAATTTGATTGTGCTTAGCTACAAAGATATAATTCAATATAGCAGTGATTCAAAACAATAATAAAATAGGGTTAGATGTCGTGATTTTATGTATGAGGCGGACAACACAATGGTTTGGGCTTTGACCCTTATTTTGGACCTTTTTTGTATAAGGGGACAACATAATGGTTTGGGATTTAACCCATTTTTTTTGGGATTGAAGGTCAAGTTTTAAATAGCGGAGTGTGTAAGGGGGTGTTGTATGTTTGGCCTTTATTGATAAGCTCAAATATTACTCTTATTATATGTCATTGTTAAGGTGAGGGTGCCCAACCTTGAGCATGGGTGGTTGCAGGGGTTTCTCACACACTAACTATATATATATATATATATTAATTATCTTAATACAACTTTAACATTAATGTGTCAAATAAAAGGGGAAACGCATTTAGATCATGAAAAATAATTTGTTATAGATATCCATATTTATTAATTGAAAAAACTAAATAAATTATATAAATATTCAAGAGCTATATAAAATTGCTTGATCATAAATAAATTGTTTAAGGTCTATTACATTTTCATCGTAATCATAAAAATATTTGTGGATGTAATATACTTTTTATATAATTTATAAGTAATTTGAAAATTTTATATAATAATAGACATTATAATTATTGTGATTAAAAAAATTAAAACATCCAAAATGTTAAACACATTATGCATTGGTATTTTTATTTTGTGTTAGCAATAAAATAAATATTACTTTTTCTATTGACGATCATTGCTATCAAAATTAGTAAACATTATACATTTTTTATAAGGTGAATAACGTCATATCCCACTTGCCTTTTGTTAAATTATAATTCATTTTTTTTATTAAATGTATTTTTTTTTGGTACTATTAAAAGAAGAGGGTTTTAACGGGATCCTACAACCACTACAAAGAAAGCCACGAGGGCAACAAAAACTAAACAAACCTTGGAAAAAAAATAGAGGCTAACAAGAAGGAAAGACGGAAACCAAACCACAAGGCATCAAAGGAGGGAGAACTAAGATAGTTCTACACCAACTTGTGAACACCTTGAGTTACATTAGCTATCAAGCTAGAAATATTTTTAGTTAAGTCGAGGGAAAATTTCAGCATACTCCATATTTTATGTTGGTTAATATCAATGAGCTTTAAATCTCGAAGAACTGTATCTTTAAAATTCTCGATCACACCCAAAGAATAGATTTCCTCCACAAACTTCCCCCACGGATGATCCCTCATAAGAACATCAAGATCCGAGAGGGCCATAGTAATGTAGGAGTCACCTTCCTCCAATTTACTACGAAGCCATTTAGACTTACGATGCACTGCAACAACGACACCAGTTGGATTCAAATAAAAAACACCAAGATATTTTGAACATGTTTTAGGGGCCAAATAAAAATTAATAGTGTGACTCGATGAGTGGGCCTCACTCACCTTCGGGTCCTGTTAGCAAAATGTAGACACCAAAACAGCACCAATCCGATTATGTGACTGCAAACACTGATCGCTTTGACAAACACAGCCCCCAGGGCAGCCCTCAGAGGTCAAACAGTGGTCTTAACCACTTTCATAGCAATTTTGTGAGGTCAAGAAGCAATTTGGCACACTTAGACACTTTGCCTAGTAATCGTCTCACCCAGGGACGATTGCTGAATTGAAATCGTCTCACCCAGGGACGATTTCTGAAATCGTCCCTGGGTGGGACGATTTCCAAGTTTAACGGGCAAAAAGGCAAATGGTGCCAAGTGGCAGCCCAGAACAGTCAGTTAATGACTCCTGCCTTGCACGCGTGTGTGAGTGGACAAATAGGCCGTTGAGGACTGTCACAAAAGGCATTTATCAAAGCCCAAGTCAATGGAGGACTCCCCTCCCTCATGGGAAGACAAGACTGCCACATGGCGCCTATGACCAACACATGGCATTTGTGCTTCCCTCCCAAAAGAGACCCCATGGGTCTATAAAAGGTGGGACTTTTCTCACCCAAAACAGACAGGTTGAAGGAGTTTTCAAGCAACGAAGTGCTGCCGAGTTGAAGACCCACTTGCATCCCTTTTGGTTCACCTTCCCACATCCACCAATCTCTTTTGCAAGGGAGGTTGTTGGGTGGCCTTTGGAAGCTCGAACCTGACCCAAATCCAACACATGGACACCTGAACCAACCAATTCGCCGACCCCCAATCCTAAGAGGTTTTGGGCCCATCCCTAGTGGATTGGCTCCAAAATCAAGTGCCAACGGTGGGAGGCCCACTTGGGCACCCCCACACTCCCCAAGTCCTATTTTAAGTTTTAGAGCATTTTAGATTACTTTTCAGATTGCATTTTGTGTTATTAGGTTTGATTAACCCATAGCTGCAATTTTGTAACTTTTGGTCAGATTCTAGTATGTTTTGTGTCGCTTTGTTGTTTCATTGACTTGCAGGTGGCGACATCAAATTCCCGAAGATAGAGGCCAAATTGGGAGAATCCGACCATCTGGGTCATCCCAAAATGGCCCCAATTACATAACCCCCTTGTCTGCAGGTGTTTTGGAGACCTCGGGAGTCGACATTGGAGCGTGTCAGTTCGGCTTCCCCAACACAGAAGAAATCGTCCCACCCAGGGACGATTTACGAATGGAAATCGTCCCACCCAGGGACGATTTCCGGTTGAAAGTAGATTGGCCGACTGTCTCGGTGGCAATGGCTCGTTGGTAACATTTTCTGTCTTCTGGCAAGTTTTCGGGCTGTTTAGAATCATTTTGTTCACTGTTTTAGATAAATGTTTGCATGCATATTTCGTTAATTTTAAAGAACAAACACCTTTCATTTGCAGCAGGTGCTACTGACATCTTGGTTGTTTCTTTGTTCGTAGGAGAAGCAACAGAGGTGAAGAACTCATCGACATCAGCGACGGCATCATCTTGGCCCGCCCATTGCAATCGTGGGCATGCGGAAAGAGGAAGATTAATTGAATTGTAATCAAAATCTATTTGCGCTCCTAGCCCCTAAAAGGGAGGAGACGTCTTTGTAACGAGAGATCAAGGGATATTTAATGAAGAGGGCTGTGTTTTCTCTATTTGCTTGTGTCTCTTCCAATTTGTCTCTTTTCCCTTTTTTGAATTGCATATCTAGGACTTAAGCGTACTTGATTTTGAATTAAATTGCATAATTAGTGTTTCCTTTGCCCGAAATCTCGTGCTTTCAGTGGCGATCACGGTGGGACCTGTTCCCTATTTTTAAGATCACAGAAAAACTAATTGGGTTTTTGTGTTTTGTGTTTTACGGTACATTTTTCTTGCAGACTGTTAATCGTCTCGCAAGGGACGATTTCTTCTGAAATCGTCTCACCCCGAGACGATTTTAAAATCGTCTCTGCCGGGGACGATTTCTGTTCGTTAATCGTCTCACCAAGGGACGATTTTACTCTGCAGACTTTTCAGAGCAGAAATTCAGAGGCAACTGGAGCAGGCAGAGAAGAGGTAGGGATTTTATCATCTCTGTTGAAATTTTCTGTTTCTGTTTCTGTTTCTTTGACTGTTTTCATTTTAGCTTGCATTGCTTAGGAAAAGTCATTCATGCATGTTTCATTTTCGTTGGATAAAATGAACCTCACACACTCCACGAAACAATTTTAAACCAAGGAGCTGGTCGTAAGACCCCAACCCTTGATCAAGACCATTGGTGGATTTAATCACCACCTTGGCTTGATTTGCATCCATTTCTCGATTGTCAACTGTTGTTAGGCGTAAATCCTGACGAAGACAGACCGAGCGTAGTTGGGGTGATTCCCATGCGCGCGAGGATAAGTTTTCTATGGTAGGTGCCATTAACAGGACAATCCCCCTTCCGTACCGCCTACGTACCACGTACCTTCTGCTCTCACGTACCTATAGTCTCCCTCTCGTAAGGGCGGGTATATAGAGAGGTTGGTATATCGGCCTGGTTGGTATATTGAAGGGGCGACCTTTTGGGAGTTATAAGAGCCTACATGATGCATTTAAACGTTCTACAAAACCTACAAAAACAAAACAAAACACCAAAATGCACTAAACCAGTTTAGGGCACACCAATAATCCTTAAAAGAGATAATCACGATTTTGTGAATGTGTGTGCTTAATTCTGCTCAGTGTAGACAAAAAAAAAGAAAATCATAAAAACGAGATAAAAACTTATTTAGATAGCATAGAAGCACCGCAATGGTGTACACCCTCAGTCAAGCCCAATCAAGGGCGGAAGCTCCGGAAGGTACACAAAAAGCAGGCGCAAGTCGCCTTCACTTCAGTCCTGAGGATTTGGTCATACCGCCTTATAGGTCTAACCTACAAAAGAATCCAATTCAGAATCCTCGGTGGGGTATGCCTATTCAAAGCAGCCCCTTTCGGGAAGATGCCTTACATGTAGACCTTGACATAAATAGAGAATCACCTCTTGAAGTTAGGCATGAGTGGCCACCGCGCGATGAAGCGCTAGACAGGCACACCGTCCATTTGGAGGGGCAACGTGGATATGGCATCCCTTCTTTACCTCTCATCAGAACAGAGAGACCAAATCCAGAGCGTAGGGCTCCTTACATAGGGCGACCTAACTCCGCCTACCCCTTACGCACCTATGAGAGAGAATATGAGGAAGATCATCGCATTCCTCAAGGACAACAACATACAACTCGGGAACCTTATGCTTCTGCACCAGTCGGATATCATGATCACCCCTTGAGGCCAGAACCTCGAGCACATACCGCCTACCTCGACAGAGGGAAGCGACCCCTTGAGATTTTAGAGCATCAAAACCGAGGTAAACCCATAGGAGGAACATTTGAACCTTCTAAACAAAATAGGGTAGATCAAATTGACCCGAATGTCGCCAGATATACCACCCGTCAAGCCCAAATCATGCGGCTTAAACAAAGTCGACAAGAGATAGAGTATCAATACCGCTTGGATAAAGAACGCATGCAACGTGAAGCGGATGAGTTACGCTATGAAATACTTGAGAGGGGGCCAACCCCTCGCATCCAAAGAGCTGAACAGTATGAGAGGCATAATCCGTTGGTGCAGGACAGGTCTCCACGACCTCGTCAAGCTCTACCTCCAAGACCTCATAGATTCGAGAGGGAGGCAACTCCTCGAAACAATGATGGGTACCTTCAGCAAGAGCTTGATCGGGGTCATAGGTTTCGCCCGAGAGACTCCTCAAGAATTTTACGAGGAGTATGAACCGGAAGAGGAATATGTTGAAACTCCCCATCAAGGCGGGAAGGATGCCATTCGGCCACCCCTCCATAGGCCTCCAGTTTACCGTAACTTGCAACAAGAGCGAACAAGAGAGGAAGAAATAAAATCTTCCGATGCATACCAAGCGCTATTGGAGCGTTTGGAGTCTGTGGAGACAAAGGCTGCTGGGCATCAAAAACCCACATTACGTCTACTCCGCAATAATCCGGTGCATCCCTCAGTGCCTACACCTCTTTACCCCGAACACTTCAAGTTGCCTCAATTGGCAGTTTTTAAAGGTGAAGAGGACGCACAAGAACACGTTACACGATTTCTAAGCCAATGCTTCGGCATCCAAGATAATGACGCATTATTGCTTAGAACATTCATAACCACATTCGCAGGCCCTACCTCGGATTGGTTCACACAACTGCCCAAACACAGCATAAGCAGCTTAGATCAGCTAGTAGATGCGTTTCTTGAACGCTTCGCCTTCAACACAAGGAAGAAGGCATCACTTAGTGATTTAGCTAGCCTTAAACAATTTGAGGAGGAAACAATGGCAGCGTACGGGAACCGATGGAGAGCTTTGCTTTCTAAGTTACCCTACCGTCCTCCCATGTCGGACCTCACGCAAATGTTCGCAAAAAGTTGCTTAAAATCAATCTCTGGTCTATTGTTACTGCGACAATACGACAACTTAGAAGAAGCTTTGGCGCAAGCCAGAGTCATAGAAGAGATTAAGATAGGCGAAGGCGCAATTGCCAAGCCTAAGAAGAAAGAGTGGAATAAAACCACTAAAACTGGGACAACGCAACCACAACACGCTGCAGTCAACCAAGTTGCGATAAATGTTCCCGCGCCTGTGCAAGAAACGCAGCCTCAAAAGGCTAACTACCAGGCAGTGCCTCCTGCTTACGAAAGAGATAACAGAAGACAGGAGCAATATCGGCGGCGTCGCCCTAGGCGACAATTCACCCCGTATGCGGAGTCTAGGGACTCCTTATTTGACCGCTTGTCGGCGGCAAATTTAGTTACTCTGCCGAGAAATCCAAATTTTTGACCCTAACATTCCCAAGCCTAGGGGGTATAGGGAGGAATTGTATTGCGAGATTCCATAGGCGCGAGAGGACATGACCTAAATGGGTGCTGGAAATTCAAAGAACTAGTCCAGGATTTGATCGATAATAGAACATTGGTCGTGGACAACCCCATCGCACCAAACAACCAACAAATGGGGGTATTCAAGGACCCCTTGCCTGCCCACGAGGCACAGACAAAACCGCTCCAGATTAACGAGGTGCGACAAGATCTTCCCGCGCAAGGATTTGTGGGAATGATTAGCATTGTAACAAGGAACAGAAGATACCCAGCAGTTGCCCCCGAGGTAGCTACGAGGGAAGTTCCGTCGACATCGCAGCCTCAACAACGCCCAACGCAGTTACCTCCGCCTAGACCTGAGGTCACGATACGAACCAAACTCACGCAGAGTTTGCGGACCACGTCGGCTAGGCTGTCCATCTACGAGCTTATTCAACAATCGGCTCCCCATAGAGAAGCTCTTATGGACATTTTAAAAGCCATTGAAGTACAACCCCACGAAGCAAATTCTTTCAACGCCTTCGTGGGACATGTGAAACAATGTACGGAGCCTCGTCATCACATTCGGAGAAGACGAGGTCAAAACGATATCAAATGACATGCCGGATCCACCCCCGCACGTTATCGCGCGGGTCAACGGGATCCCGTACAAGAGAGTGCTGATAGATACTGGCTCGTCCGAGTAACATTATAACCACCTGCAGCGTTAAAACATTTAAAACTGCCGACCTCTCACATCACCGCTTCCACGTACACACTGCGAGCTTTTAACGATGCAATTTGCTCGACGATCGGCACGGTTGTTCCGCCTATCCGGGTAGGACAAAAGTCAATACCCACACTTGTGCCATGTCTTTGGAAGGCGAAATGGCTTATAATATCCTGCTAGGGCGGCCTTGGATCAGGGACATGAAGTGTGTCCCCTCGATCGCACACGAGTGCTTGAAGTATGCCTATGAAGGGCAAATACATGTAGTCCCAATGGACTTAGAGCCCTTCAAGTATTGCAATGCGGTACAATTCATACCTCAATCGACCCTCCCATCAACGCATTTGGATTTTCAATTAAATCCATCTAAACAGGGTCCGATACCGCAAGCACCACTGGTGGCCAACAAGGCAAAATCCCAACCAGGTGAGACTTCATCACCTACTCCTTCATCATCAACGCCACCTATCATGGCCCAACAGAAGGACAAGGGAAAGCAAATCATGGAAGAGGTTAAGCCTCTAGAAGAGGGGTTGCCCACGATTTCAACGATATCAACAGAGGAAACACCCAACATAACACAAACCAAGACTCCTGAACAACCAAACATGGAATGGACTCAGGAAGGACTACCGTTTCCTCCTACCCAATCATCAACAATCACTGTTGAGATGGCCAGTACGGGCCTGGGGGAATACTTAGTGCAAAATGTTGTGGCAACCCCCACATTGGAGTCAGTACAGGACATGGGAAGACCTCGCCTTCCCATAGGGACAATTGTTCCACTAGGCTACCCTCCCAACCAGACGAATTTTGTGTATGGGGGCCTTGATCATGGTTTTGAACCATGCGAACAAAAGGAAACAGATGAAGAGCCTTTTGTCGAAAACATCAATTATCTGTCGAACCCAGAATTTGCCCTAAAATATCTCGAACAATGCAATTGGCATGGGTATGGGCTAGGCAGATATGAGCAAGGGATGCGGATCCTTTGCCAACCAAGATATCGAGATGCCATATGACAAGTCGGGGGTAGGGTTCAACCATCCCCTGCCATTAGACATCTTGGTTGAAAATATGCAAGGCCTAGAAATAGGCAACAAGGGGGGATTGGCACAAGACCCGTACGCCAATCCAAACACAGAATACACATTAGGGGATTATCTCCCATGGTCTACAAACACCCCTGGAAATAGCAATAATCCCTCTCCTTTGCTAGAGAGAGGTGAAAGTTCAGAGAGCAATCCTCAAAGAGAACAACAACGGCTGCCAGACATTTTTTTGAAACTGTTCCCCTTAGAGGTTCCAGACGAAATAACATAGTCTCAAAAGAATCAGGTCCCTCCACTAAGAGTGGAACAACCGCAATGGGACCAGATTAATTCACTGGAACAGGAAGAGTCCTCAACATCGCAAGCAACAGATCTTGAAGAGGATGAACAATTTTGGATCTATGAAAGCGATTCAGAAGACGAAACTGAAATGGACTATCTCAGACATGCGCGACGACATCACCGCGCTCTAACTCATGAAGATCTAATGGGACAAATGGGTATACGGTTAGGACATGAATGGCACGTAGACCCAGCGAGGTGGGACCAAGTGTTAGGCCTATGGCTCCAAATTCAAGATGAGCATCGTCCACCTCGAGATCCCATCATGACAGCAGTGCCAAGGGAAGACCCCACCTTCCTTTTCACACATAGAGATGAATTTGCACCTAGAGAGGATCCATTCGTGCCTGTTCCCGTAGAGCCAGATCCAGAGTATAGGGAACATCTAAAAGAATCAAGTCATCACACCCGTGGTTCTGGAGACCAAATTCATTCCATCCACATGATCTCCATTGATTTGACCACACCCATCCGCAATCCGACCGATCCATCACGGTCATTGCATCTAGACATGGATGCCATCGACTGGGATCGCGTCAATTCACCATTGTCACCATCAGAGTACTGGCCTTTCGGTGAAATGCTTCATTTTACCCCAAGGACAACTCAGGATATTTTTCAAGCTGAAGAGGGACCCGAGGTTCCAAACGCAGATCTTAACTCAGCTGATGATATCCATTTAATCCCAACTCCACATCAGTTGGAGGACGGATCTCACATGTCAGTCGAGGAGACGACTGACGTAGACATCGGCACAGATCCAATGAATCCACGGATTCTCAAGCTGGGGGTAAGCCTTTCCCCCGAGGAGCAAGCCGAATATATTGCCCTTCTCAAAGAAAAGAAGGAGGTTTTTGCATGGTCGTACAAAGATATGCCAGGACTAGACCCATAGCTAGTCATGCACAATTTAACGCTTGATCCGAAAATCAAGCCTGTAAAGCAAAAACTAAGAAAGATGCACCCAACAGTGGCCTTGATGGTCAAAGACGAATTGCAAAAGTTGTTGGATGCACAATTTGTCATCTGCGTGGATTATCCGCCATGGTTGTCCAACATGGTTCCCGTCAAGAAGCCCGACGGGAGGATTCGCATATGCACCGACTTTCGAGACCTAAACAAAGCGAGTCCTAAGGATGATTTCCCCTTGCCAAGCATCGACGCATTGGTAGACGCTACAACGAGGTCACGAAATGCTCTCCCTAATGGACGGTTTCTCAGGATACAATCAAATTCGTATCAATCCTGAAGACCAACTCAAAACGGCATTCACAACGCCTTGGGGGACATTTTGCTATAAGGTCATGCCTTTTGGCCTTAAAAACGCTGGCGCTACATACCAACGTGCTATGACGTATATCTTCCATGATTACATGCACAAAACTTTGGAAGATTACATGGATGATTTGTTAGCCAAGTCTCTCTTGCGCTCAGATCATCTCGGTGACTTAAGCAAGATTCTCGATCGCCTCATAGAGCATAAGGTCAGACTGAATCCCAAGAAGTGCGTGTTCGGCGTCACATCCGGAAAACTCTTGGGTTTTATAGTCTCAAAGAGAGGCATCGAAGTGGACCCAAACAAAGTCAAGGCAATCCTTGAAATGGCTCCCCCAACCACTATCAAGCAGCTCAGAAGTCTGCAAGGAAAGGTCGCGTCGATTAAACGCTTCATAGCGCAATTATCTGACAAATGCCGACCAATGAACAAATTATTGCACAAGGGGGTCACATTTCATTGGGATGACGAGTGCCAGTCAGCCTTTGACGAAATCAAACAATACTTGGCTTCGCCGCCGGTATTGGCACCACCTAGACCAGGTGTGCCGTTCTACTTATACATCTCGGCTACGAGGTGGCACTGGGCGCAATGCTAGCCCCAGAAGAATGAACTTCACAAAGAACAGGCTACTTACTATCTTAGCCGCACCCTGGTCAGTTACGAACTTAACTATGCATACGTTGAGAAACTCTGCTTGGCAGTGGTGTTTGCTACCAAGAGGCTACGCCATTACATGCTGAGCAACACGACGTATGTTGTGTCTAAGGAGAATCCATTGCGATACATGATGAGTCGTACTTATCATAGTAGTCGCACGGCGAAATGGATCATGTTGTTGACGGAATTTGACATTGAGTTTATTGGGCAAAAATCTATAAAAGGACAAGTCATAGCCGATCAACTAGCAGAGGCTCCTCTTGAAGACGATCAGCCTCTAGTCATAGAACTACCCGATGATGAGGTCTTCCATGTCTCAGAATCGCCAGATTCTGAAGAGCCTGAGTCTCAGGCCGACATAACCTTATTTTTTGATGGTTCTAAATGCGAGCAAGGTGGTGGCGCAGGAATTGTATTCTTCACACCGCAGGGCGCTCCAATGCCCCTGTCATTTAAATTAAATTTCCAGTGCACCAACAACAATGCAGAATATGAAGCCTTGCTCCTAGGTCTTCAAACAACAATCGCCATGAATATCAAAAGACTGAACATCTTTGGTGATTCGTTGTTAATCGTCAATCAAGTCAAAGGGGTATATCAATGCAAATGCCCAGTTCTAAAGGCCTATAAAGCCCTCGTGGATAAATTCCTGGCAAAACTTGAGTGGTATGACATCGAGGCACTCCCTCGATCATCGAATCATTTTGCGGACACAATGGCCTCCTTAGGGTCACTAATCCCGCAAGACCTTTCCGGTGATATAACAACCATTCGGGTCAAAACCTTATCGCAACCCGCGATGGAGCGCGCAAGCTCAGACTTGATGCCAGGATTCCACATGATCCGGATCGAACCATCTTCGGATAAGTTCTTTCGAATCCGAGACTATTTGAAACATGCCAACTGGGGGTCTTTGTTCTCCCCCACTCCCATTAATAGCAACACAACGCTATTCTTACAAGTTCTATCCCAATCAGCATTTGTTAGGGAAGAACTCCAAAAGGGATTGACTGTTCAAACTGTCGAGGTATCCGATCAACGGGACTGGTATTTACCCATAAGAGACTACCTCAAGTTAGGTAATCTACCCTTTGGATTGACGCACGCCGCAAAACGAACATTCAAACAGAAAGCGGCAAAATATGTCTTGATAGGAGACATTTTGTATCGTCGCAGCTACGACGGAATTCTTCTTCGTTGCTTGGACCAACAAGAGTCCACTTGGGCAGTCACCCAAGCGCATGACGGTACATGTGGTGGCCACTTTAGCGGTATGGCCATTGCAAAGCGCATTCTTCGCATGGGCTATTATTGGCCATCTTTAGAGCGAGATTGTTGCGCGTATGTCAAGAGGTGCGTAAAGTGTCAACATCATGCTAATTTAATGCACGTACCTTCCCAGGCCTTACAGACAGTCCAGTCTGCTTGGCCATTTTCACAGTGGGGCCTCGATCTAATCGAAAAGATCTCCCCTGCATCGTCAAGCCGTCACACGTTTATCATAACGGCCACAGAATATTTTACCAAATGGGTGGAAGCAATTCCGTTAACCTCTACGACAGGACCCCGCATTGCGGAGTTCATTTTGCATTACATCATATGTCGTTTTGGTATTCCATCCAAAATAATCTCGGATAATGGGCCATCATTCAAGAACAAAGACGTGCGTGCTTTAACCACAAAGTACAAAATTCAGCACAGACTTTTCAACACCCTATTATCCGCAAGCAAATGGGCAAGCAGAGGCGTCAAACAAAACGCTAGTCGCCATCCTTAAAAAGACCGTCGCAGACGAGTCATAAGGATTGGCACATACAAATCCCACTTGCCCTTTGGGCTTATCGCACTAGCATTCGGACGCCCATGGGGCAACTCCGTTTTCACTAGTGTATGGCTCAGAGGCGGTAATGCCTCTCGAGTTGGAAATTCCTTCCCTCCGCATATCAATGCAAGAGTTCATCGATGATAACACTGCGCGGCAGGCCCGATTAGACCAACTTACGTTGCTTGACGAACGACGCGTTAATGCTCTCGAGCACTTACGTATCTATCAAGAGCGGCTTAAGAGAGCTTACAACATGAAAGTTCACCTAAGAGACTTTCGGGTTGGTGATTTGGTTCTGAAGGAAAACCAACAAAACTCTAATTTGCCGTCCCATATGAGAGACAAATTCACGGCAAATTGGCTAGGTCCTTATGTCATTGATAGCAAAATAGGACCAGGAACGTACAGGCTAGCTTCTCTTGACGGTATCAAGGAAACAGAACCCTTGAATATCGGTCATTTGCGACCATTTCATATCTAAGAAAGCCATATACAAAAAAAAAAAAAAAACTCAAGGATTATCGCAATCTCTTGGTCAACCAAAAGGCTCCAAGGATTATCGCAATCTCTTGGTCAACCAAAAAGCTCCAAGGATTATCGCAATCTCTTGGTCACCCAAAAAGCTCCAAGGATTATCGCAATCTCTTGGTCAACCCAAAAAGCTCCAAGGATTATCGCAATCTCTTGGTCAACCCAAAAAGCTCCAAGGATTATCGCAATCTCTTGGTCAACCAAAAAGCTCCAAGGATTATCGCAATCTCTTGGTCAACCAAAAAGCTCCAAGGATTATCGCAATCTCTTGGTCAATCCAAAAAGCTCCAAGGATTATCGCAATCTCTTGGTCAACCCAAAAAGCTCCAAGGATTATCGCAATCTCTTGGTCAATACAAAAAGCTCCAAGGATTATCGCAATCTCTTGGTCAAAAAAAAATCAAGAAATTAAAAAAAAAACAAAACAACAAAAATCATCAAAAACAACAAAGATTTGCATCTCAATTCTAGGCATACTCGAATTCATCAAAAACAACAAAAACACCAAGCATAACTTTTACCACACTACAGTCAGTGGTCTGGGAATGTACCAAGAGTTTCGGTGATTCAGTCATCATTTTCCTCTTTAGCCATGTAGTGTATCAAGTCGAACAGATTTTACGAAGGTAGAGTCATACTTGAAATACACCTTGTTACGTAACATCCCAACACAAATCAAAACACTAAAATTCCCAAATTGTGTGAACGAAAGACGAAATCTGCAAAATAATCTAGGTCACCACAAGCGAAACGGTTATCTTGCTCATCCCCCTGTGCGAATGACCCCTAGAATGCTGAGAGTTGGCAAAAGGACAAGCATCCTCCCTACCCAATTCCCTAAGAATCCCTAAAGTTCTCAACAGTTGCAAAACACAAAAATTTGCAAAATGTCAAAACTCCAAATTTGACAAACTATAGTGCACACATCAAAAGGCACAAACAACGGTGATTTTCATCACTCCATATCCCCAATCCCTTGCTCAAAAGAAAAACAAATCAAAATAAACAGTGATCTTATCACTACAATGAGCAAGTATCCCAATACAATTGAAGAAAAGAAGGGAGTTGACCTTGAATCCCTGGAACTCTCGACGATTCTATAGGTCATAAGGCAAGCTTCTGTACCAATTTGGTTGATAGCCTATCGGTAATGAAGTAAACCTCCCGCATGACGATATATCTGTCACATTAACTTGCGTACAGATCAATGTTTGCATGTGGATGAGCTAGCTTATGGCATCCTGGATTACACGCAGATTAATCTTAGTACATACAACAAAGGAATCCGTGGAGCTAATTAGGTGATCCTCAGTACAGGTTCGGTTGAAAGCCCATCTGGCACTGGCGGTATCCTAACAAATACCACTAAATGAACTCAATTGCACACACAGGGATGTTAAATAACTTGGTCAAAAATAGGTCCGATTCATACCTTGTTCAAAAGTCTTGTAAGATAAAGTACATTCATGGATAGTGAGTTAAAACTGACTGAATCTCAGAAAACCTTACATTCATTCCGAAACCATCTGCGCTACTTATCATCCTTATGATACACCATCCAAAAAATACAAAAAAAAAAACCATGTAAATAAAGAGCTTCTTAAACAGCCTACAGTGCAATCACCACAAATATCATTCATCCATTTCAATTCGCATATCACATAGACATCTAAAACATTTGCACTCATCATAACATCTGCATTCATCAAAATGAATAAACATGCATAACAAAAATCACATCATCACATGTACAAAACCAAAAATAAAACCGGTATATATATATATATATATCGTCAAAAAGATGCCCGCAAGCTACAAAACCGGTCCTCAGACCCCGCAATCATATCCAAAAACCCAACCTAAGGCGTCGGCCACCATGATCACGCAGGATCGGTGCGACGGGAACTACCCCCCATGGTGTGGGTCCTACGGGACCCTGCAGGGCGGCTACTACTAGCCCCCGCATCATGCCTGCTACCACCCCCCTCATCTAACCGCCTACGACGAGATGATGCTGACTGCTCAGTCAAACTATCCCTCGTCCGTCGAGAAGATCTACTGATCGAAGGCTCAGGTAGCCGCCCGCCAAGGCGGATGACCTCCCTCTCCAAGTCTATCCGGTATAGACACCACTCTTCCTCTCGTCGATGATAGATAGACAATGCATCATCGCGCTGCGCCAAAACTCTATCCCGCTCTGCCAACTGAGCCCGTAGAAGATCCCTCTCCTAGCATCCCCCAACTCCAGATCCCGCATCCGTAGCAGTTCTGTAAGTCGAGCAATCTCAACACCTACCTCTGACCCCACCTCCTCTGTATCTGTCGGACGCATAGGACTCGCGTGGACAATGGCTCCTCGGGCTCCAACGCTCCTCCACATCCTGCATGTCCGGGTGCTCCGGAACACCCAAGTCCACATCCTCATCTCCCACATCCACCATGTCCGCATCATCCAACGGACCTCCCCAATCACCCCCTGCTGCCTCAGCATCCTCCACTGCCGCCTCCGCGCCTCCCAGTGGCCCCTCTCCTCTCCAACGCCGCAGTACCCACCACGAATCATACTCAGTGGTAGTCCCGATGTCATCCACATCCGGAACCTCAATCACTGCATCGAAATCCTCGCCCAATGGCACGGTGACCGGTGGCTCCAGATCCCTCTCATCCCCCTCCTCCGATAGACCACGGGCTCACCAGGCAACCCCTGGCGCACCCCAAACTATCGTGTAACCCGACGGTACGGAAAGAACTCATGCTCCGTCCCGTGCCGCCCAGTCAACCACCGCTCCCTCCGTACCCGTCGGAGCCACTCTCCAGCCTCAACCCAGCCTGGACAGTCCCGATAAGGATGCCAAAACACCTCCCCTGGAGTGAGCCGAGAAAAGGCATCAGTGTAGTGCTCAACGGCACCTGCCCATCGCCGACTCTGCCCCTGCTCCGCAGACCGCCGCCACAAAGCTGCATAGCCAATCTCATCGTCATCCATCACCGCCCGCGTCGTCCACGGTAACCCGGTCGGCCTCTCCACTGCTATGTGTTGCCAACCCCAGCACTGAAGAAGATAACTGCAACTCACCCCCTTCCGCTGCCGACAGCGGACGCCGTACAACTCCCCGTAGAGCTGTGCCAACAATGTCTGTCCCCATCCATAAATCAGCGGTGCCTCTATCGGGCACTCTACCAACTGCCATACCAACTCCAGCAGGTTCCACGGGAACCTCCCGCCTGACGAATCAGGTAGAAGCATGTTAGAAATGAGGCCCATCAAGAATGCGTGCCTCACTCCTAACACCCCCCTCTCCTGCCACCAGCTAACAAAAATCCCGCTAGCCTGACAATCCACCTCGGCTGTCTCCACTGGGTTCGTTACACCCAGCCGCTCCGCATGCCCAAAACATCTCGTCAGTACAGCAGTCCGCTGATCACGCGGTGATGTCCTAATAGGCAGTCCATCTATCGGAATCCGAAGCAACCGATAAACGTCCTCCAGTGTCACAGTCATCTCCCCTGTCGGAAGATGGAAAGTGTTGGTCCGCGGATCCCAAACTTTGATCAGGGCCGTCAGATAGGCCTGATCCGGGACCACAGGCTCCGGTCGAGCCACCTGCTTGAGCCCAAGGGCATCAAGCCACTGCCAGTCAACATCAGTCAGCGCCGATCGCGCCTCAAGAAATGCGGCAGGTACACGGTACCGGCTCCTAACCTGCAAAACAATAACACAAAAAAAATTCAAAAACTAATTTTTCAGATTTAGGGTTCCTAACCTAAACTGAGTAATTACAAAAAAACAACACAAAAATTCAAAAATAAATCTTTCAGATCTAGGGTTTCTAACCTTAACTGATTGAATACAAAGAAATAACTAAGTGTCAAGATCTAAATTTTATTTCAAACAAAGAAATAAACAAAAAAAAAAAAATTCAAATCAAATCATCAATTACAAGAATAAACTCTAGGGAGCACTTACGGATTTCGCCTCCGCTCCGCCGCTCGAACCAGTTTGTGCACTCATGATGACAAAGAGAATTCCGGCAGCGCTTCGCTTCGCAGAATTACCTCCTCCTCCCAGAGCTACCAAATCGCAAGAAAAAAAATGACACAAATGAGCCCAAATCCAAGTTTTGGGCCTTAAATAGGCCTACCAACTGGAAATCGTCCTTGGGTGGGACGAGCGCTCTGGTCAGCGCTCGTCCCACCCAGGGACGATTTCTGCAATTGGAAATCGTCCCACCCAGGGACGATTTCCAGCCAGAAAAGTCAAAACAACAAAAAATCAACAAAAATGAACTAAAAACAAAAAATAAATTTGCCTAATAAGAGTGTTGTTGCACTTGACATCCCGGCATACAAAATACGCATTGGCATTACAAAATGTCAATATCCTACCCCCCAAGAAGGCTAACATAGCCGGACCGCTCCACGGGCAGACGGATTGCAGACAATTTAATCCCCAAATGGTGTCACAAAAACAACAAAAACAGTACAAAATTCAACAAAAACACAGAGAAACATTGCCAGACATAAGTGCTCATGCACTTAACCTCTAGGCAAAGAAAATCGATGTCGAGGTCCAAATTATCGCTCTCCTACTTCCCCAAGAAGGCTACAATAGCCGGACCGCTCCACGGGAAGTTAGATTTTCGATGATTTCACCTCATTACGGCATCACCAAAAGGGTTAACACCCACCAAAAATAGGTCCAAATGTTGGAAAAATTGCACACGCTTAACGGTAAACCCTCTAAAGGCACCCTTGCACAAGTCATCTTGGGTCAAGCGACTCGTCGCTTCTCTCACGAAGGTCATTCCCTCATCGATTCGTCGCTTGAGGGGGTAGTCACACTTAGTCACCAACCAACAATCACACACCCAATTAAGGAAAACGACATGCATTCAAAGAATCATTGACAAAGACAATCACGCTCCTGCTTGGGGCAGTAAACAAGCAACAATCAAATCAATCAAACACTTGGCATTTCGTGAATCATGAACACAAGGTTCCCCCCGAGGATAAAAATGCCCTTCACTTGTTCATGACTGATCAATGTCTAAGTTCAAGTCACACCTCACCAAAACAGGTTAATACTTGAAATCAAATTCCTTAGCTCGTCAAAAGCAAGGATTCAAGAATGCATGCCCTTTCCATACTTGGGGCATCAAAAGTTGGTTAGGTTACCAAGAAACCCTAATCAGTAGTGCTTTGGTTATCTATTTTTGCTCAGCACTGCGTCACCCGTAGCGCTTCCCAAAAAGGGGCATCTGTAGACACCAAAACAGCACCAATCCGATTATGTGACTGCAAACACTGATCGCTTTGACAAACACAGCCCCAGGGGCAGCCCTCAGAGGTCAAACAGTGGTCTTAACCACTTTCATAGCAATTTTGTGAGGTCAAGAAGCAATTTGGCACACTTAGACACTTTGCCTAGTAATCGTCTCACCCAGGGACGATTGCTGACTTGAAATCGTCTCACCCGGGGACGATTTCTGAAATCGTCCCTGGGTGGGACGATTTCCAAGTTTAACGGGCAAAAAGGCAAATGGGGCCAAGTGGCAGCCCAGAACAGTCAGTTGATGACTCCTGCCTCGCACGCGTGTGTGAGTGGACAAATAGGCCGTTTGAGGACTGTCACAAGAGGCATTTATCAAAGCCCAAGTCAATGGAGGACTCCCCTCCCTCATGGGAAGACAAGAGCGCCACATGGCGCCTATGACCAACACATGGCATTTGTGCTTCCCTCCCAAAAGAGACCCCATGGGTCTATAAAAGGTGGGACTTTTCTCACCCAAAACAGACAGGTTGAAGGAGTTTTCAAGCAACGAAGTGCTGCCGAGTTGAAGACCCACTTGCATCCCTTTTGGTTCACCTTCCCACATCCACCAATCTCTTTTGCAAGGGAGGTTGTTGGGTGGCCTTTGGAAGCTCGAACCTGACCCAAATCCAACACATGGACACCCGAACCAACCAATTCGCCGACCCCCCAATCCTAAGAGGTTTTGGGCCCATCCCTAGTGGATTGGCTCCAAAATCAAGTGCCAACGGTGGGAGGCCCACTTGGGCACCCCCGCACCTCCCAAGTCCTATTTTAAGTTTTAGAGCATTTTAGATTACTTTTTCAGGTTGCATTTTGTGTTATTAGGTTTGATTAACCCATAGCTGCAATTTTGTAACTTTTGGTCAGATTCTAGTATGTTTTGTGTCGCTTTGTTGTTTCATTGACTTGCAGGTGGCGACATCAAATTCCCGAAGATAGAGGCCAAATTGGGAGAATCCGACCATCTGGGTCGTCCCAAAATGGCCCCAATTACATAACCCCCTTGTCTGCAGGTGTTTTGGAGACCTCGGGAGTCGACATTGGAGCGTGTCAGTTCGGCTTCCCCAACACGGAAGAAATCGTCCCACCCGGGGACGATTTACGATCGAAATCGTCCCACCCAGGGACGATTTCCGGTTGAAAGCAGATTGGCCGATTGTCTCAGTGGCAATGGCCTGTTGGTAACATTTTCTGTCTTCTGGCAAGTTTTGAGGCTGTTTAGAATCATTTTGTTACTGTTTTAGATAAATGTTTGCATGCATATTTCGTTAATTTTAAAGAACAAACACCTTTCATTTGCAGCAGGTGCTACTGACATCTTGGTTGTTTCTTTGTTCGCAGGAGAAGCAGCAGAGGTGAAGAACTCATCGACATCAGCGGCGGCATCATCTTGGCCCGCCCATTGCAATCGTGGGCACGCGGAAAGAGGAAGCACTAGGTCACACATTGTAATCAAAGACTATTTTGACGCTCCTAGCCCCTAAAAAGGGAGGAGACGTCTATGTAACCGAGGATCAAGGGATATTTGAATGAAGAGGGCTGTGATTTCTCTACATGCTTGTCTTTCGTTTCCAAGTTGTCTCTTTTCTCTGTTTTTGTGCATAAGGTTAAAGCGTTACATTTCGTCTTACATTGCATGATTAGTGTTTCCTTTGCCCGGAATCTCGTGCTTTCACAAACCCCTTTGGAAGAGACCTGAATATTTTTAGAAATTTTCTTTGGGCCAACACCAAAGGTGAAAGAGAGAGTGTCCACACTTTCTTTAGTGTCTATTCCAAAGGCTAAACGAGAGCCACCACCAACATAGGGGGATTCCACATTCAACTTGGTACCACGCACCAGAGGAACAAAAGGATCTGCAAAAGACTTCAACAAATCATTAGTATCAAGGCCACGCTCCAAAGTAGCCTATTTGAAAACCAATAAATCCAAGCCTTGGTGGATAGGGGCTTGACCATGACCAACTTGGACATTAAGGAAGGACTTTTGCATAGAATGAAAGAGAAATAAAGGAATGTTCATACAAGCTTTACGTCTAAGGTGATTTAAAAACATTGCATGAAAACTCCTTATGATTTCATAGGAAGGGTCAAGGGTAAAATAATCCATAATAACCCTCACAACTCTATTCCAAGGAGGAGACAGAGCCGCAACACTGAAGCCATTATGAATCCGTGACAAAAATTCCTCCTTGTCCAAAAAAAGAGTGATTTCTTACAACAAATAATACCTTTCATGGTTGTGATAGGCACCATCCAAAGCCAGACCAGTGGTTCTACTGATAAGATCCACCGTAACTTGAAAGGACCAAGAGCCGACACTGACCCAACCATATTTCCAAGATGAAACCATCCAATTAGTAAGCAATGAGTTATGCCCATGGAATTTTAGGATACAATACATAAGACCTCCATCAGCTAAGATAGACTTAACCTATTCATCAAAAGAAATCAATGAAGGTTCCAGATGAGGTTGTTATAATCACAATGACACTGAGAGGGGGGGTGAATCAGTGTGTTCTTTAAAAACTTAAAAGCAATTTAGACTTTTAAATAAACAACAACAGATTAAAACAGAAATAATAAAAGTACTAAGAGCATCACACATAACACGGCATTTTAACGAGGTTCACCGATGTGGCTACTCCTCAAAAAGACTTGCTTGGACTACCATCCAAATCCGAGTCAAATGCAAAGCTCCAACTTTACATAATCATTCACCGGCACCAAGCTGGTAAGAGGCACCAACCCCTAAGTTTTATACTGCTACAACGAGAATGGAGCACCAACTCCAATTTTTCCAGCACCAAGCTGGAAAGAGGCACCAACCCCTTTTTCAAGCTACAACTTGAAGATAATAATAAAAATTGCAGAATGTAAACTTTCACCTCAATTATCACGATCTGCTATTTTTCTGCGATCTGTTGCTTGTCGGCATTCGACTGCTGCTGTGAAAAATGATTCGCACTTTTTCAACCACTCCTCTATATCTCTCCGCGTTCTCTGTTGCAACTTCACAGAAATATCACTTCTACAGCCGCCTGCTTGTCATTTCACACTCGGAACACGACTTACGCATACCGCGTTCTTATCTTCTCTTCGCACCACTCACCTTTCTTCCCGAACTTCATACACATATATCACATCATGCTGCACCTTTTAAACTCGAAGAACCCTTGCTTTTATAGAAGAAATTTTAGAGGCAAACCCTAGAAGAACGTTGACTGAGAAACCCTAGAATTTGTCAGCTGCCAAACCCTAAAATCCGTCGGCCCAGATTTAACTTTGTCGGCCTCAAACTCTTCTCCACCTTCGTTACCTTCCTGTAGCTTATTGCCGTGAAATAGTAACACGTCGGCCCTTTTTAATTTAATTTAATATTCTAATTTAAATTTTTAATAAAATAAAAATTTAAACTAAATATTTAAAATTAAATATCTTCAACATCGGGGCATCTTTTTCAACAAAACGAAGAGCCAACTTGGGTTTTAAGAAAAACCCATTTCAAGTCTGTTATCCACTTGCATCCTTGGATCGATTGCCTGTGTTGACAACAATGACAATCCTTCTTGCTCAACAATCTCTCCCTTTGGAATTTTTGGCAACACTGTATACATTTTTGTAACTCTTCTCCCCCTTTGTCAATAATACCAAAGGGCTACTGCAGACTCTCCCTGTGTCCATCCTCAATCTTCTCAGGCACAGTTTGACTCCCCCTGAGTCCATCCTCACACTTCTCAAGCACAATTTGACTCCCCACGAGTCCATCCTCAAACACTCAAGTGCTCCCCCTGAGAAGGTGATCCTTGTAGCTAGTCACTTCTTAGGAAGTGTGACTACTCCTAATTTGCTTCGAAGATACTCAAATACTTCCTTGGGCAAAGGTTTTGTAAAAATGTCTGCTACTGTTACGTAGTTGGGACATAGTCCAATCGACTTCTCCTTACGCAACTTTGTCTTTCAAGAAATGATACCTTATAGCAATATGCTTTGTCAGTGAGTGCATTCTTTGGATTCTTAGAAATGTTGATTGCATTGGTGTTGTCACACTTTACTGATATTGGTTCACTAAAATTAATACCAAGATCTTTCAAGGTCTGTTTCATCCACAAAACTTGTGTGCAACATGTTCTTGCTGCAATATACTCTGCCTCAGTTGTAGATAAAGACAACGACTCTTGCTTCTTCTTGTGCCATGCAACCAATCTGTCCCCCAAATAGAATGCTCCTCCTTTGGTACTCTTCCTGTCATCAACACATCCAGCTCAATCTGCATCGAATATGATATAAGAGTGAAATCTTTGCCTCTTGGATACCTCAATCCATACTCCATGGTGCCTTTGAGATACTGAAAAATCCTTTTAGCTATTGTTACATGAGTCTCTTTGGAGTGGCACTGAAATCGGCTACCATGCACTCCTGCAAAATATCGAGTGCAGGTTGAGGTTAAATATAGTAAGCTTCCTATCATTGATCTATACATGGTTTGATCTACCGGTGGAGATTTGTCTTCTTTACTTAACTTACGACCTGTTGTCATGGGAGTCTTGGTGGCTTACTATCCTCCATAGTGAACTTCTTTAACATCTCTTTCACATATTTGATTTGGGAAATGAATATACCTTTCTCATTACGATTAACTTTGTAGTCCCAAAAAATAAGGCAGGTTCACCAATCATTGACATTTCAAATTCATTACGCATCTTGTTTGCTAGGTCTTTACAAGATTCATCTTTGTTGCTACCAAATATGATGTCATCCACATAGACAACAAGAACAATGAGATGCCCATCTTCTGTTTTCACATACTGATTGTTGTCCACTAAACCTTTCTTGAATCCCTGTTGAGAGAGATAATTATCTAGCCTAGCATACCATGCCCGTGGTGCTTGTTTTAATCCATACATTGCCTTCTTTAATCTGCAGACAAGGTTAGGATCTTCACTGATTTGAAAGCCATCTGGTTGTTCAATATAGACTTCTTCTTCAAGTTTCCCATTTAAAAATGCAGATTTAACATCCATCGATAAACTCCGAAGTTCTTGTAAGCTGCTAGTGCCAAAAACATCCTAATAGCTTCTAATCTAGCTACTGGTGCGAAAGTCTCTTCAAAGTCAATCCCTTCGACCTGTGCATAGCCTTTGCAAACCGGTCTTGCTTTATTTCTAATGACCTGACCGTTTTCATTTAACTTGTTGCGAAATATCCATTTAGTGCCGATTACATTCTTGTTTGCAAGTCTAGGTACTAACTCCCAAGTTCTATTCTTTTCAATCTGATCTAACTCTTCATTTATTGCCTTCATCCAGTTGTCATCTTTGCTTGCTTCATCTATGTTTTTGGGCTCAATGCTGGATAAAAGAGAGTAATTACTTATTACTTTCTTTCTTGTCTGAATGCCAGCTGTGGGATCTCCAATTATTTGGTTTCTAGGATGATTTTTCTGCCAATTGCCCATTCTGAATTTTCTGTTTTCTTGTACCTCTGAGCCATCCGATAAGTTATCTGCATCAGTCGTATCTGTATTTTTTGTGTCATGTACTTCATCTCCTTCAATGACTTCTTCGTAGATTGGATAGTTTTCTTGAAAATTAACTATTTGTTTCCTCCCTTCATCGAATTTAACGTCTGCACTGTCCACAATTTTCTTGAGTCTCTTGTTGTAGCATTTGTAAGCTTTGTTGTGTGGAGAATAACCAACAAACACACCTTCATCTGCTCTATCTTCAAACTTTCCAAGATTGTCATCTATTTTTCGATGTAGCACTTGCGACCAAATACTTTGAGATGTTTTGTTGTTGCTTTCCTACCAAACCACGGCTCATACGGAGTTTTGCATTCATGAGTTCTTAACATATACATTACCGAATGTATCTTCTTGTGTGAGCTGCTTCTTTCCAGAATCTATCTGCTATTTTGCTTTCTGCCGGCATGGTGCGTGCCATTTCTGAATTGTTCTATTTTTCCTCTCTGCTACACCATTACTTTGAGGAGTTAAGTTCTTGAATATTGTCTCCTGATGCCATATTTTTCACGGTATTCTAAAAATTCATTCGAAATAAATTCTCCTCCTCTGTACGACCACAAGCATTTAATCCTTTTCCCTGTTTCATTCTCTACCAGCTGTCTGAAAGTTCTGAACATTTCAAAGGCTTCTGATTTATCTTTTAAGAAGAATATCCAAGTCATTATGGAAAAATCATCAATGCACAGCATAAAGTACTTGTCACCGTTTATGCTTTGAGTCCTCATGGGTCCGCATAAGTCTGTGTGAATAAGTTCCAAAGGCTGCTAGTGTGATGTTCTTTTGTTTTAAATGAAACTCCGGTGCTGTTTACCCTTCGACATGAAGCACACATACTATTTGCAGGTTTTTTAATGATTGGAATATCTCTCATTGCTTGTTTAGCGCTAACTCTTACCAGATTATCAAAACTTATGTGTCCAAGCCTCTTATGCCACAACCGGTTCTTTTCTTCTTGTCCCATGAAACACATACCTTCTGAAAATTTTGATAGTGTACAGATTGCCAGACGTCCTTGAGCCGGTTGCTATTAATTTCCCGTTCTTTGTTTTTATGACTTCACAACCACTGCTTCTTGAACACCACTTCATGTCCTTTGTCACGAGATCGACTCACACTTAACGAGGTTATGTTTCAGACCATCCACATATAGAACTTCTTCTGACTTGATTTTCCCTTCACTTATTTTGATCGATCCTTTACCTATTATTTTGGCTCCATCATTATTGCCGAACTTCAAAGAACCACCCTCATATTTCTGAAGATTTTCAAATTTTGTCTATCCCTGTCATATGACTTGAGCGACCACTATCAAGAATCCACGGTACATATTTATTACGAGCTCTAAAAGCGATCTGCACTATTAAGGATTCATGTTCTTTCCTGAGCTGTTTCTTTTGTTTCCATTCTGTCTTAACTATGTTGTTGGGTTCTAGTTGAGATTTTCCCTTTTCAAAATTTTGCATATATCCTTCAGAAGAACTACTATTGTGTTTTGCCTTATATGGTTGAGTTCTTCTTTTACGAGGTTGAAATGAAAGCAGGACATACTACGGCAATTTACGGCAATATGCCCAAAGTTGTGACACTTAAAGCACTCTCTTGCATAATTCATTAAAGGAGCAAACGCATTTCTACTAGTGAAACTTCTTGGACCTATATTGTATTTGCAGTCGGCAATTTTATGCCCATAATTATTACATTTAAAACAAAAACCATAGAAATAATGAGTAAACCTTGAAAGATGGTCTTGGCCGAGGTTGTTCTTTGGAGCCTTGGATCTTCTATTCTTTTGATGTGTGACCTTAGTAAAGCCATCATTGTCGAGTTGTCATTTCAGGTCGGCATTATATCTTTCTTTTGCTCGATTCGTTTTACTTTCCATGACTGTTTCTTGTCTTTGTTCTTTTCACTTTCAACATTGCTTGTTTTTGGTTCGAGTTGATGATTCTCCTTTAGTAAAGCCGAGACCAAATTTGATGGCTGTGGATCTTTGATCGCTCGAGAATTTTGTCCGGTTTCATCGAGCTTTCTTCACGTTTTAGATGACGAGTTGATTTTTCGATCCGGCTCTTGTATTTGTATTCGGAGACTCACATTTTCTTCTTCCAATTTGCGGCGAGTGGTCTATCTTCATAGAAACACTGTATTTCCAGATCTTGAGACATTTTCTTGTATTCTTCGATCTGTGTTTTTAAAGCGGCAATAATGTCGTTTGCATCCTTAAGTTTCCTTGTCAGTTTTTCATTCTTCTTTTTCTCTGATTCCCATTCCGTAAGAGCAGACACTAGCTCACCCTCTAAATCAACTTCAGCCTCAACTTATTCAACTTAGAGTTCATCCCCTCTATGTTCTCTGATTCGTCTATTTCAAACGCCATAAAAAGAGCCTCACCTGTTCCTTCTTCAGAGTCTTCATTGGAACTGTCCTCTGAAGATTCTACATTTTGGGAGATAAAGCTTTTCTTATTAAACTTACCTTTTCTGAAATTTGATTTCTTCCTCCATTCTCCTCTTTCTTGATCGTTGAGTTTCTTCACCTTTGTTTTTGTCATTGAAAGGACATTTGGTAGCAAAGTGTCCAATGCCTCCACATCTGAAACATTTAAGAGGTAGCATTCCTTTGTATTTTCCTTTTCCTTTCTTTAGCTTTCTTACAAAATTTGCTTCCATTATATCTGAATCATTTTCTTCTTGATTCATGTTTTGTGCTTTTGCCTTTTTGAGCTTTGAAGGTTGCTTCTCTATCTGTGGGATTAGACTTTCCTATTCTCATTTCAAAAGCGAGTCAAGGACCCATGCATCTCATCCATACTAAAATGATTTAAGTCTTTGGCTTCTTCTATGGCGAGAGACTTTAGAATCAAATCTAGGAGGAAGTGATCTCAATACCTTTTTCACAATAGCAGCATCGGTTAATTCTTCGCCAAGACCTCTGATTGAATTTGTGATCCCATTGACTCTTTGCATGAAAGTCTCTATGTTCTCATCATTGTCCATCTTTAAAGATTCGTATTGAGCTCGGTGTGCTTGAAGTTTAGCCTCCTTGATCTGTCATCTCCTTCATGAATTTTCTCTAGTTTATCCCGGATCTCTTTTTTTGATTCACAACTTATGACTTTGACTAGCTCATTGTCAATTAGTCCACACATAATAGCATTTCTTGCTTTTGAATCATATTCAAATGCCTTTTTACCTGCGGTGTCTGTTGGAGCGGTGGCAGGAGCTTTGTAACCATTGACTACCGCACCCCGGATGTCAAAGCCCAACGCCTTGAGATAAGTCTACATTCTAATTTTCCAGAACGCATAGTTTGTCCCATCAAACATTGGCGCTTTGTTCGAAGAGAATCCTTCACCACTTGCCATTGTGTAAATTCCAAGATCACCTTAGCTTGTTTAAGCCTCTTCGGGTACTTGGCTCCGATACCAATTGTTATAATCACAATGACACTTGAGAGGGGGGTGAATCGGTGTGTTCTTTAAAAACTTAAAAGCAATTTAGACTTTTAAATAAACAACGAGATTAAAACAGAAATAATAAAAGTACTAAGAGCATCACACATAACACGACATTTTAACGAGGTTCACCGATGTGGCTACTCCTCAAAAGGATTGCTTGGACTACCATCCAAATCCGAGTCAAATGCAAAGCTCCAACTTTACATAATCATTCACCGGCACCAAGCTGGTAAGAGGCACCAACCCCTAAGTTTTATCTGCTACAACGAGAATGGAGCACCAACTCCAATTTTTCCAGCACCAAGTGGAAAGAGGCACCAACCCCTTTTTCAAGCTACAACTTGAAGATAATAATAAAAATTGCAGAATGTAAACTTTCACCTCAATTATCACGATCTGCTATTTTTCTGCGATCTGCTTGCTTGTCGGCATTCGATGCTATGAAAAATGATTCACACTTTTTCAACCACTCCTCTATATCTCTCCGCGTTCTCTGTTGCAACTTCACAGAAATATCACTTCTACGACCGGCCTGCTTGTCATTTCACACTCGAAACACGACTTACGCATACCGCGTTCTTATCTTCTCTTCGCACCACTCACCTTTGCTTCACCGAACTTCATACACATATATCACATCACGCTGCACCTTTTAAACTCGAAGAACCCTTGCTTTTATAGAAGAAATTTTAGAGGCAAACCCTAGAAGAACGTTGACTGAGAAACCCTAGAATTTGTCAGCTGCCAAACCCTAAAATCCGTCGGCCCAGATTTAACTTTGTCGGCCTCAAACTCTTCTCCACCTTCGTTACCTTCCTGTAGCTTATTGCCGCGAAATAGTAACACGTCGGCCCTTTTTAATTTAATTTAATATTCTAATTTAAATTTTTAATAAAATAAAAATTTAAACTAAATATTTAAAATTAAATATCTTCAACATCGGGGCATCTTTTTCAACAAAGCGAAGAGCCAACTTGGGTTTTAAGAAAAAACCATTTCAAGTCTGTTATCCACTGTATCCTTGGATCTGACTGCCTGTGTTGGCAACAATGACAATCCTTCTTGCTCAACAGAGGTTTACACAATTTAGGCTTAGCAGGATATATCTTAGCTTTCCCCATACTTTCACTAAACCAACTAAGAATAGACTCAGACCACACAGAAAAAACCCAGAGCAAGGCACTTCCAAGGACCAGATAGCACCAAAAATGAACAATAAAAGGTATTAGAATACCCAAATATAGGAACCTAGTCATAAAAATCAACCACCAAGTAGAGGAAAAGGGTATAGCAAGCCCACTCAAGTAACAATGAGACACACTGAGAAGGGACTTCATAGCCAAATTCCACTCCTTCACAAAGAATGTGAAGACCTTAAACCCAAGAAAGAAAATAAAATAACTCACGAGGGCCACCAACAAAAACTAAACATCAACATCATCAAACACCTTCTCACAAAACCATGGAGAGCCAACATAACAAGCCCAAGAAAGGACAAACAAGAGAACATAAGACTTTCATACTAACCCAAAAAACCTAGGAGAAATATAATCCCAATGGGATCCAGTCCACAATTCGAATGTCAACCCAAAGCAAGGAGAGGGATCCACCAAAAAAGGGTATAATCCATCTAATATTGGTGAGAAAAGTAAGGCAAAAAATCCCAGTTGTCCAAGCAAGGTAAAAGAAAGGGATAGGTGTAAGGCATTCTCCAAAAATACTAAGCAATAAAAATGTTCCAAAATGCCACCTCGGACCACACTTGAAAAGAGCACCATTCTCTTATATATGGAAAGTACTGACAATCAGCTCAAACCATGAAAATACCTCTCCAAAAAGGATTGACAAACGTAAAACCTTGAGCCCAGGTTCACGAAAGTTCCATTCATCAAAAACCAAATCCCAACATCCTGAAAAGGCCTGTACAAATATATCAAAAATTGAAATTCATCTACCCACATGGAATAGGCATCCTGATATAACATTACTTTTAGAAAACTCCCCCTAGAGAGGAAAGGACAGAGAGGCCCTCGAGAACAAAAAATGTCCATCGTCAACACATCACCCATTAAGAGCAACCACCAACAAAATGGATGGAGATACAATAAAGACCCTGATTTTGAATAACAACACCACCAGAAGGGACCGTTCGATGATCCACACATCGCTTGCCACCTAACAACATTAATGGGAGTAATAAACGTATCATCAAAGATGAACCACCAATTCTTAAAAGGAGACTGGCTGGCATAATTTTCAAATTTTAACACTGGCATAATTTTCAAATTTTAACACAAATGTCTCCCCCATTAGTGTAAAACTAACCAGAGCCAACAATTTCCAATTCCTAAAAAATTGATTCAAAATTTGAATTTGAGTTTCAAAAATCACCAATAAAAGACGAGCCTTTTTGCACAACACAAGCTTCTTGATGTATTCACCATAAACTTCTTGGAATAGAATCACGTCTAAGAAACTCCTCTCTATCATCATCCCATTACTGAAAAATAGCCAGAACAACAAGAAAAGCCCTGGAAACACCCAACCAAATTTACGGCATCTCATCATTAACAAGGGTGATCAACTCCATAGGAAAGTTATAATGCCACACCTTAAAGCCCTGACTTCCAATGGCTAAATTTGCAAGACAATCAACCGTCGCATTTCCTTCCCTATACACATGACTGATGGAGGATTCCTCAAAAGAAGACAAGTGGGCTCTAGATTCGTCAATAAGATTTGAAAATCGCCAACCCGATCTGCAAACTCCTTTAAGTATATTCATAGTATTTAGTGAATCACCCTCAATAATGGTCCTACAGACTCCCATTTCTTTTAATAATTGTATTCCACAAAAAGCAGCTCTACATTCAATAAAATGAGAAGACTGCTCTCCTAGGTCTTTGGCAAAATCTAGAACAACATCACCATGATGATCCCTTATTATTCCACCCACACCTGCCTTACCCGGGTTTCCCTTCGACGCTCCCATCGAAGTTAAGTTTTAGCCACCTCGGAGGAGGTGGGGTCCACTTCACAGAATTGTGAATGTTGGGCACCAAGGGTGGTCTCAGATTAGGATAGAAACCCAAAGCATATTCCATGGTAAAATCAGGATGATCCCTAGGAATAGAGGGAAGAGACTCCTTCAAGGCAGAGGACACATTTTCACCTACTTTCCAAAGGATTCTATGACATAAATGAGCCAGGTCACCTCTTTGTTTTTGAAAATTCATGCATTGCATTCCTTCCACACTCCCCATAGAATATGGGGCAACAAGAATTTCCAAAAACATTTCATGTGTGGTGAATGGAAAGGGGATGACCATTGATTGACCATATCAAGAATGGAATTTGGTAAAATCCAAGCTAACCCAATTTATTGAAGATAAAGATAAAAGATGTTCTGGAACACCCTACAACTGAGAAACAAATGGGACATTGACTCCCAGTCCTTCTTGCATAGAAAACAACGATTGAGAAGATTGAACCCATGCTTGTGAAGATTATCAATTGTTAGAACTTTATTCTGCACAACAAGCCAATAAAATATATTGATTTTAGGAGTAAGGTTCTTCATCCAGATTTTAGCCTAGGCCAAACACCATCTCCGTGAGGGCAAAGAATAGAGTAAGCGGATTTAACTGAGAAGCTGCCCTCACTATCACCATCCCACACCAACCTGTCCCCCACTTCCTCATGACAAAGCACATAACGATGAAGCTCCAAAATAATTGAATCCCAAACCCGTTGATCCTGAATAGATCTGATAAAGGGGGGTACGTCAACCAAATCCTCTGATTATTCTGAACAAGGATGAAGTCCGCAACTTTAATGTAACCGACATCCTTAGATAAAGCACATACTTCATTAAAATGTAGCTCCTCCACCAAGGGGTGATCTCTTAGCCACGGGTCATCCCAAAAGGAAACCGACCTACCATTTCCAATCACCCAAGAACTATTGTATTTAATAAACTCCCTATATTTGATAAGACTTTTCCAAAAAGTTGAACCTTTCGAGGAGAGCGGATCAGAGAGAAAACTATTGAACTAGTATTTGGCCGATAAAATATGGCACCAAATACTATCCACACCAGAGGCAACTTTCCACGCTTGTTTAGATACCAAGGCCCTGTTCATCAAAGCAACACTTTTCAAGTTAATACCTCCATATTTTTTCCTCAAACAAGCCTGGTCCCAAGAACAAAGATGAATTTTTCCTTTTAGTTCTGGCCCCGCCCAAAGAAAAGCCTTACATATACTATCAAATTTAGCAGCCACCTTAGCAGGGACACTGAAGAGTGACATAAAGTAAAGAGGAATACTTTGAAGCATACTTTGAAAAAGAATAGCTTTGTCAGCCTAGCTTAAAAGGGTACCCTTCCACGAAGAGAGATTTTTTTGAACCCTTTCTAAGACCAAAGTCCAAAAGTCATCTTTCAAGCGTCCAAAAAATAATGGAAGGCCCAAGTACGTAACTGGAAGAGAAACAATCTGACATCCCAGCAAAGAAGCAATCCTATGTTGACGAACCTCAGGAGTGTTGGTGAAAAAGATGTTGCTTTTGAGGAAGTTAATCAGCTATCCGGAAGCTCTCCCATAACAATCTAAAATAGCTTTGACATATCTGGCATGGTAAACAGATGCTAGACATTACAGCATCATGTCATCCGCAAACTATTGATGAGAAATAGGAGGAATCTGCAAAGTCAGCTTGACTCCAAAATCCATACCCCAAGATTTAATAGATCACCCAAGAGCCTCCACCATGATAATAAAGAGAAATGGGAATATAGGGTCACCCTGATGCAATCCTCTATGCGAGTTGAAAAATCTAGCCGAGGATCCATTTATCATAACTAAGAACTAGGCCGAGGAAATAGCAGCCTCCATAAGATTCACCCAGGAATCATTAAAACCAAATTTTCTAAGGACCAAAAATAAGAAAGGCCAAGAAACCCTGTCATAAGCTTTATTAACATCCAACTTGAGGAAAAAAATCACCCTTCCACTTTTTTGAGTCGAGTGAAGAAGCTCATGAATTACTATAGCACCATCTAGGATTTGTCTTCCCAAAACAAAACCACTTTGGGTCAAGTCAATTATGGTCGAAAGGATAGGTTTCAATATATTGACCATAGCTTTGGAGAAAATTTTATAAACTGTATTGCACAAGTTTATTGGTTTGAAATATTCATTAAATGATTACATTTTCACAATCAATTAAATTGAAATAACTTTCACTACAACTATATATTTAGTGAAGAAGGTAAAAGAGCCTTCAATGATATAAAAGAGGGTATCATCAAAGCTCCAATCCTTATAAATTTATACTTAAATAAATAATTTATCACCTACATTGTTTCAAGAGTAAGTCTTTCATAACTATAACTATGAATAAAATTATGTATTCATTGAAAAATATGTAATTTCCATAATGGAATCTTTAGGAAAGTTTGAGTATTAACTATACCAAATTAATACTACCATAATTGTGGTACATCCCAATATCTAATCTATAGTTAATCATATCAAACTACGAGGGACAAAAGTTGGGTGGATAACAAAATGTAGAATTTTGACATAGAGATTAAGCCCAATATACTAAAAGAGATAGATATCTATATGGAAACCTTGTATTGTCAGCCTCAAGCAACCAAGTTGTAGTAGTGGAAGAAATAGAGTATGATAATAAAATATGATGGATGAGAAACATTAGAAGATACACTATGAATGTATCAGTTCTATAAGGGTTAAAACCATAAGAAATTACTTGTTTTAGGTAGAAGGAATTATACTATGTATGGTTGTATGGTATGATTTTATAAAAAGGACATGATAATACACTGCTAATATGTTTTACAAAAGAAAAAAATGAATCCTAATCAATAAGTATCATGATGAAGATTTAGTAGAAGCCAAATTTCATTTTATCATTAGTTTAAAGTGAATACATAGAATATTGTCAATTGAACTTATCTTGCTAGTCCATTAAAGGACTTTGAAGGTAAGAATTAACTTATAGAATATGGTAAGTTAACTTATCTCACTTTTCCATAAAATATTACTCTAGGGAGATTAAAATAATTGTCTTATAATGTTTACATGGAACACAGTCAAAATAAATCCATTCCATGGTCCAATAATGAATTTTAAAAGGAAGGTCAATTACCACTAGCATTATATATTAAAAAATGATTTATATAATTTTATTCACTACTAAATGGACATATAAGTGAGATCATATGACTTTATAGAAGATGAAATTTAAATATGATAAATCCAAGGATTGACCAAAGTGGTTGATCACTAGTCTATATTTATACATTAAAGTTGATTGGTTGGAGCGAGCATGGTCTCTTTTGAGACATGGAAGGATTAGCTATGTGAAACATAAAATTTGAATGATAATACAAAATAACCTATACTATGAATTAATTGCATATGTCCATGATTTTTTGGCATTGAATAAATTAATTATACATGTCTAAGATACTTGGAGAAAAGAATATATGGAATTTTTGGATTTATCTTAAACACATATGAAATTTAAAAATTCATGTTATTTTTAGAAACTATAATGTTTGGGCTATTACGTATGATATTAAAGTTAGTTAAAATACTAGGGCCTAAGAGGTTCACTTATAATTATTATTAGTAATTTTTAATAGGGCAATAGATAATATGGATTCATAATTTAGTAGTATCAATGATAAATATAGAATGCATTAAATTTTTACCTTGATGAATAAGATGTATGATAGAATAGTTGCATTCAAAAATTATTCAAAGTAGAAAAAAATGAAAGGATATTATCATTTTGAGACAATAGATTTTTTAGGAAATCAAGAACATAAAATGAAATTAGAAATCATGCAAGTGGTTAAAAGTTAGGTCAAATATCATGTGCAAAAAGGCAAAACTTAAATGGATTCATCTAATTATAGAAAGAATAAATATATTTTTAAGTATGATTAAAAACTATATGATATAGTATTGCAATAATTTAAAGGATAAAAAGAGCTTCAAGGTGGAAAACATCATCTAGAAACAATTTAATTATTTTTAAAAAGTAATGGTTGCAACAACTTTAGTTTTACTAAAATATTATAAATTCTTAGAATCTAGACCAAGGAAATGTATTGAGAAATCTTCACAAGCTACTGAAATATATTTCATAGTACCAGCAATAAAAACCTTTAGAATAAGAAAAACTAAAATGTGATGAAATACATAGATAGGATTTGATTTGGATGTACATAATCCATTAATAATGGAGTGGGCCTTTCAGAATACCATCAAGTAAAAATAAAAAGTACAATTGATTTCTAATAACCAAAAAGAGTTGAAGGAAAAATTATGAAGTATCTCAATAACTTATAATTTTTTTCAAAAATAATTTTTGAAAGGGAAATCACATATTAAAAATGAAGGGAAGATAGGTAAATGAATGTAAAACAACATTAGCAGTAGTCTTAGTATAAGATAATCCTATAGCATAAAAACAAAGAGAGATAAGAAAATATTAAACCAATGATCAATGTCTTACATGTAAGGATATGTATACTAGTTAATGCCCCTAAAGAAGCATAGGGTAAAGTCTTAAGTTATCTACACAAAATATGCAATAGCCACATCATATTCATGTAATAATGGATAATTATTACACTAAGCATCAAAAACTTCCTTCAAATTGCATGTATGTATTATAGATGTTTTATTTCTATCTTGATTGATAGTAGTCAAACTAAAATATTTAGATACCTAGCTAGGTTAAGTAAAATAAAAGATATACACACATGTTTTATTGTTAGATTATGAACACAAGAATTAGGATGAAAGGATTCTAGAGTAATAATAGTATGGATGAGTTATATTTTTCTGACTTACAACAAAAATAAATCTATATATGGTTCCTTAGGATCCTATAATGTGATAGCATATATTAACTAAAGTTGATAAATTAAAGCCAAAGAAGACTATTTTTCTATAGTAATAAAATACCTTGATGACTAGGGTTATATTTCTATTATTCAAGGGATAGTAAAACCCATTTTTTTAAACATATTTTTCCTATAGCGATTTATCACTACTCATTTTGTACCTACGAAAAAGCATCGATCATAGACAATCAAAAAAAAAATTTGATGAAAAGCTAAATTATATTAATAATAAAGTTTAACATGAAAAAAAGTGGTGGGTGGAAATGATCACACCCCTGTAAGAGACAAGCCAACCCTAACCATGGGTTGGGAAACCACAAACCAGTAGCTCACTACAAACTAGGCAACATCAATCAAACAGGAAGTGAAACTTGCATGCAATCAGAAAGTTTGTGGCCGCACGTCTACGTTGGAGTCCCATGGAATGGCCAAGGTATGCGGTAATCCATCCGTGTGTCCCTGATCCTCATGAACATTTGAATCTCCCCAGCCCTGTCCTCGAGATCTATCAAGCTGGCAATTATGTGCACTTATATCCCCTGCATTCCAGGCACGATCCTGTGTGCCACCATTAACTTCCACCAGCTCATCCCAGGCACCTCTGGGTGGAGAACATGATGGTGATTGAATTGGCTGTGCATTCCATCCATCATTGTAGGTAAAAATGTCATGTCCCCAACCTCCCTGTGCATGCACCAGACGTGGCAGTTGATGAGACCTCGAGCGGGAACAGGATGTCTGTTGTGCGTTGTTTGGAAAAACCCTGCTAACTGAGCAAGGTGCATTTTTCCAGTCATCCAAAAGTGCCTTCATGTGCGCCTGCTCAATGTCAAGTTTAGCCTGCTGATTGCAAATCTGGAACCATGTATCTTGAAACACCTCTATTTTGTCAGCTAGAGAAAATTCATCAGAAGGATTTTGATGCTGAAAAACTATCTTGTTTCTAGATTTCCACATGTGAAAAAGAAGACTAATTCGAAATATGTGCCACACTTTGGACAAGGGAAGAACAAATTTAATCTTATCCCCTAACAGAGCTTGCTGCCAAGTAAGGGATTCATCCTGAAATTGGGAAAAAAATACCATCCCCATTCCCGTGCACTCCTTGCTCTTGTGCAAAACCAAAAAATATGAGGAGAAGATTCATCCTCATTACATAATGCACATTTAGGGTTTGCAACTCCCAAGTGCCTGAGTCTGTCTCCTAAGGGTAAACTTTGAAAGAGAAGGCTCCAAGCAAAAAAAGATTGTTTTGGCTCAAGAAAAGAAGACCAAACTATCTGAAATCGAGCCTTCCAACCAGAAACCGCCACTGGATCTCCCCATTTATCATTAAGTCTAGGGACCATTGGCAACATTGGGGAGAGCCACTTGTAACCCAATTTAGCTGAGTAATTCAACAATGGTATATCCGAAAACTAGGACCAATCTTTCCACCATGGCCTCTGAGAGTGCCGCCCACACTTGTGCCACATGGAAAAGGGGATAATGTCAATTACTGAGTCATAAGTGAGCTTGTCACCAGTGCTCAACCGAAATTGTTGTTTAAAAAGTGGCCAAGGGATCCAATCCCTCGAGGTTTGAGAATAAAAATCAGAAACTGTAGATATACCTTTTTTAAAAACTTTTGGGCATGAATCCACGGGACTCGAGCAAGAGGAGTTCCCTGAATGTTAATCACCGAAGACCACCAGATGTTTAAAGAATTGATGGACAGTCCTTTATGGCCTCTATTCCCTTTCCACTTAAGCCAAGGAGTGAATTGCTGCCATGATTTCCAAATACTTTTAATCACAAAAGAACCAGAGATTTTCACAAAGACTGGCATTACAATTAGGGAAGGGAGGTCAATTCCTCTCCAGGCTTGTTTGTTCAAAGGCAGCCCTGAAGAAATACAATGTCTGATGAGGATTTTCCAGGCCTCCGAGCCTTTAAGGGCTCGTATGATCCATTTGGCACAGAGAGCCGTGCCTTGTCTTTTACAGTCAACCATGCCCATTCCTCCTGAAGCTTTAGGTAAACAACACATATCCCAAGCAACCCGATGAAAACCTTTCTTCTCAGCTGAGTTTGCCCACAAAAAATTCCTCAATAGTCTTTCAAGCTTAAGGTAGCATGCTTGTGAAGGGACCCAACAAGAAGAGTAATACACATGAGTAGAGGCAAGGACCTTAGAACAAATCTGGAATTTTCCCGCCGGAGACATCTTCTTAGTAATCCAATACTCAAGCTTTTTCTCAACTTTCTGCGTAACATAGTTCCATAACCGAACAGGGGAACCATAAAAGGCAAAAGGGATCCCTAGAAATTTGAACACTTCTCCTGGTAAAATCCAATGCCATTGAAACTGTTCTAGCCAAGGAGGGAGCGGGGTAGGGGACCGCCGATAACAAGAAGTTTTTCTCCACCGAATACTAGAACCAGAGGCCTGATAAAAACTTCCAAACATCTGAGTGCTTCCTTCACTGAGTGTTCCTCCTCTAAAAGAGTGAGAAAAGAGTCATCAGCAAAGTGACCATTAATGAGCTGACCTTGGTTATCATGGAGAGAAATACCCTTAATTTGGCCCAAAGAAGCATGCCTAGCAAGCAAATATCCAAAGGCTTCAACAACAAGGATATACAGAGAAGGAGCCAAGGGACAACCTTGCCGAACAGATCTGAACAAACCGATTGGCCTAGTTTGATGATTATTCAAAGATAAAATAGCCGAAGCATCCTGAAAAAGAATATTGACAGATTGAACAAACACAGGCCCAAACCCTAAAGATTGTAACATGGAAAGAATGAAGTTCCATTCAATTCTATCATAGGCCTTTTCAAAATCAATTTTCAAGAAGAGGGCTTGTTGACCAGACCGCCTAGCCCATTCCATACCTTCCCAAACTGCAATGACATTATCCAATATATATCTGCCTTTAATAAATCCTGTTTGCTCCGGCCTAACAATAAGAGGCAACAGGGGTCGAAGTTTCAGAGCCAGGGCTTTGGCAATAATCTTATAGCTGACATTGAGCAAGGTAATTGGCCTCCAATTTGTTATACATTCAGGATCCCCTTGTTTTGGAATGAACTTGATATTACCTCAGTTCAAAATTGCTCCAAGAGAGCCACTGTGCATGGCTTCAAGGTAGACTTTGTGTAAATCAGAACCAACAAAGTCCCAACATGCCTTGTAGAATTCACAAGGAAATCCATCCAAGCCTGGGGCCTTCTCATTGGCCATTTGAGTTAATGCTGAGGCAAGGTCATCAACAGACAAATACTTTTCACACTCCTCTCTTTGAGCTACAGAGAGTTTGTTAGGGACAACATCCATGCAAAGCTTGAGAGCTTCATCCCTCTCTAGAGAAGAAGACTGAGCAAAAAAAACTTGAGTGTAATGCTTAACAAAAATGTCAGCAATACTGGGTAGAGAGGTATGGCGAATACCATTGTCCACAATAGCTTTGAATTTAGTGGCATTGCGAGGAGGACGTAACTTTTGGAAGAATTCCTTAGAAACTCTGTCCCCAATTTTAAGCCAATGTAAGCGGGCCTTGATCTGAGCACCTTTAGCTTCATAGAGCTCCGCCACCTTGAGCTCATGACGAACCTGAGCAGCATGCCCCTGCAAAATAGGACAGAGAGGGTTGGCTTCAAGCCTACAAGAGGCTTTTGTCAGTTCAGTGCGTAAAGCAAGCAAAGAATATTTTCTAAACTGAGCAACTTTCTTGCCCAAACTGCGAAGAAGGGCTGTGGTTCGGGATATAGCATCATTCCACCACTCAATCCATCCTTCTTCACCAACAGGTCTGTCCCCCAAATTCCAGACTCTCCGAATATGACACATCATGGAAGAATGCTGAAGAAAGGATGTGTTAAGAAAAAACTGAGACTTAATACCCTGAACAGGTACCACAGAAGATAAAACAGTGAACATAATTGGGGAATGATCAGACCCAATAGTACCAACAATAACCTCCACAACTGGAGCATCACCATGCTTTCGATGAAAATAAAACTGGGTATGGTCTGACAACATAGCTCTATCTAAACGTTTGAGAATCCTTGCCCGCCCAACTTGAAAGTTATTCCAGGTAAACCAAAGGTGCTCATCAAAAGAAGCAGGAGAAAGACAGGAATTAGGGTCAGACAAACATAATTTTTTTTTCATAAAAAACCAGGCTTCACGCTCACCAAGGGCCCACCTGTGGTTTAGACCCCCAATTTTATCAGAAGCACGCTCAACCATATTAAAATCTCCACAGACGATCCAAACTGCAGGAGGCAAAGAAAAGGCACACCATTTCCAAAGCAAACAGTGCTCCGGAGCACTATTGGAGGCATATACATTTAAAATTCCAAAGGACATTCCGTCAACTTCAAGCAAAATCCAAACAGCTTGGTTAGAAGGGTCAACCCCCCAATCAACAAAATTCCCATGCCATCTATTGGCCAGGAGAATAACAGCACCACCACGACCGGGAGGGTGCTTGGTGGAAAAAAGTTGACTATTAGGGTAAATGAGCGCACAGGCACACTGCAATTGGAACTCAGTAATTTTAACTTCTTGCAAGCAAACAATATCTGGGCCCCCATACTTGGTTGCACAAAAAGTAATATCATCGCGAACCATGTATCTTCGAACTGGGTCCGTCAGTCCTCTAACATTCCATGATAGAAAAATCATTCTGACTTGTCGAGGATCAAACTTCCTCTGACCTCATCAGAGTCACCCAGAATAGCAAGCGACTGAAACGAGTTGCTAGAAAAGCTTCCCAGTTGTCGGTTTTTGTCTGCATGCAGACCCTGCACTGGACTACGAGACCTTCGTCTTCGGGCATTCATGCCTTCTTTTTGCTCCAGCTGGTGAGCAACCATGGAGACAGAGAGGATACCATCATCTTTAAGAGCCATCGACATATCTTCAGCCACAACTGCTGAATTGGAAAGGATTTGAGTACTTGGGGAAGCATTCTGGGATGGAACTGGGACATGCAAGGGCGGTTTTATCGCTGTGGCTTGAGCATAGGAGCCAGCAGGCTGACCCCCCTGAGGATTATGGACAGAGGACTGGCCTCCCTGAGGGCCTTTACCAGGGACATGCTTGCCTTTCTTGGAGACCACCTTCCAGTCACTGTCAGACCCATCTTTGGTTGGCTGGTTTTTCTCATTAGAAGCTTGATTAACAGGGGTTGGGCCCTTGGATTTAAACTTATCTGCCATTAAGGGACAATCTTTAATCTTGTGTGCGTGCAGACCGGCACCCGTAGCAAGTGTTTGGCAAATTGACATACACCACTCTCCGGTGGATATTAGTATCACCTACCTTAATATCAATAAATTCCTTGAGGGAATTGGCCAAATCAATTTTCACACAGAGCCGACGGGTAGGCCGAGCATTATAGAAGCGCCGAGGCTCTTCACATACAAATTCCCCAACTTTCATGGCAACATCACGAATAAATGGGACCAATGCCATTGGCAAACCTGGGAATTCAACCCACACAGGGACAACAAGAGAGACACCATTGGCAACCTGGAAATTCTTGTGCCATGGTTGACAAATAAGCAAAGTGCTATGAACATAACAAGGACCCTTGTCGAGAACTTTTTTGACACACTCTGGATCATAGAACCGAATATGAAAGAAACCTTTGGTCAAGTTTTGCACAGACTCTACAAAGATACCATATGGGTTCCAATAGCTTTGAAACCAGTTTCGTAGAATTGCATCAGAGGGGATACGGCCCAAGAAGTAGCCTATGACAATATTTTGCTCTAGCCAAGTACAAGCTTTATTGAAACTATCGAGGGGAATAGAAATGTCTGGCACATTACCTTGTGGAACACCGTGGGAATGAACTTCCGAGGTTGCTTGCCCGCCATCCTTTTCTCCATCGGCTTCACCAGACGATGAACCAGGAGGAACCAAATGTGACATATTAAAAAAAACACAGTAATTCCGCCCAAGGCGGATCAATAATGGAAGGACAAAGCAACAGATCCCATCCACTGGCACATGCAGCACTGTGACGAGGCCAAAAATCACACATGCAAACGATGAACGCAAAGTCGGCTCGGCTCCTCAGGATGAGTTGCAGAGAAAAACCCTAGTCTCCCTATCCTCTTGAGTTTTTCAAATCCCGACAATCAAAACTTTACTCTTGAAGAGGAAGGAGTCAAGATAAATTTCAATAGTTGTAACTTGTGCAAAATTATGTTAAAGAAACAAATTTCATAGATGAATTTTATGAGGATAAATATTCAAAGGGATGTTTTTTGTTAAAGTAGTTCCAATATTGGAGGTTTTGTGATCCCTAATTACGCACCAAAAACAATTCTTGATCAATTTGTAGGATGACCTTGGGTTTTGAATGAACCAAGGGTACACCAAAATTTTAAGTTACTACTAATGCATGGTTCAAGTCAAAAACATGTTGAGCTATGATAGAGGTATATGACTTTATTTAACGCATTCTTGACTAAAGATATAACGACCACCTATCAAAAGAGATCTTGATTAAATGACTCGGACATTAATTCAATACAATTATGGCGATTATATTCTTAGACTTGAAAAATATTATGGTCAAGGGGTAAAAATTTAATTCTCAATATCCCTAGGAGGAGTAGCTAAGATTATAATATCCACCAACAAATAATTTTGAAGGGAAATTTCCCTTTTGCAATCATTAGGTAGTAGTAGTGTAGATTGTAAAAGGTATCAACGAGTTTGTAATTATATCCTCTTGTAATATTTTATTTTATTTATTTATATAGAGAAATCAGCTCTTAAGCAATTTATGTGTAAATCAAACACCCACTTCTAGCACAATCTTTGTAAACAATTTCTTGTACACACACACACATATAGACAGAGGTCTATGCCAATTTTTGAATAGCCATTAGTGGTTCTATTCTGGATCCATTTTCTTATACACATATACATGGGTGGAATTAATCCATGCTTAAATGTGTCAATGAAAGGAATAATTCAACACTAGCACATAGCATTCATACCTATCATGTAGGGGATATTAACAAATATTTTGGTACATCGTCACCTTTTTCCATTTGTTAATTTATTGTCTTTTTATTTCTCTCATACCTTTTCTCCTATTGAGTTTGTGCCTTGAATATCACATCTTAATAAGGATATTGCCTTGTACAAAAATCCTAAAGGCCTCTAAGTAAGCCAAAATTGCACTCTTTATTATGGATTTTTTGGAAATATTTAGCATATTTAAGTGTAATTTGACTTATCACTGATGTCAAAGGTCATGGTCATGAATGTCAAAAAGAGCATGGATTTCAAGGAAAAATATTTTCCACGGTTGTGAAAGCAAAGCAAAGAGAATGTTCAAGAAAAGGATTATAATATTTAAATTTTAAATTTAAATATTATTAAGAGAGTTTAAAAGTAACATGACCTCATTTGGTTGAAAATAATTTTAAATTGCAATAGAAAGACAAGGTTTTATTTGGTTTAAAAAGATTCAAGGAAAGGTAAAAGGTTTTATTATAATATTTTTTTAAATATTATAATATCAAAGTATAAATTTTAAAGGTGCTAAAGTAAATTTAAATTATCAAAAATCAAATATCAAAGTGGATCAACATCAAAAAGCATGCATTGAAATGTATATAAATATTGCCCTCAAACTTTGGTTTAAGAAAGATTTTGATTTTTGATTTGATGTGGAAGATGCAAAGAGGTGACAACAAATAGGAGAAGGGGGACAATGTCATTTCAAAAGTGCAATAGAAATATAAATAAAATATTTTCATATGCCCCCTTGACGTCATCCACCAAGGTAGCCCAGTCGGTAGTTGGACTTGTGCTAGGTTACTTTGAGGGAGTTGGTTCCCGATTTGATTCTCATCTACGCCTATTTGAATAGATTTTTTTTTGGTGAACACAACAGAGGAGATAAGGTTTTTGTTGCACACATAAAATCTCATACATTTAGTTAGACCAAGTGGTCATACACTATCATTGGTAGATTGAGGTCGGAGGGTCAATTCCCATTCATGCCAGTAATAATTTTTGTAAGGTATGTGCTAAGGTTTGATTAATATTTGCAAGGAGTATAAGGGCGTGCATGATACAAGGTGCTTCTATTTTGCATATAGGATTCATAAGGGTACATAAATATTTTTTGTGTGTGCAAATATTATAAAGTAGAAAAATAAGGGATATATTTTTGCATGTGAGAAATGGAGAAATAAGGTGTATTGTGGCTTATTATTTTGTTGTGTTTGATATAGAGGGATAATTGTGATGGTTTAAAAGCTTTATTTTGTGAAATTAAAAGAGGGTCATAGATTATTATTTTCAAGCATTATTGTGAACATATTTTTTAGAAGGATTTTCATTGTATGGAAAAGGAAACTACTAACCAAACTTTCAAGTGGCAAAGGAAAGAAAATTATTTTGAGATAGGTTCTTGAGGATAAATATTCATCAAAGAAATTTAAGAGGTATGGTGATCTAATTTCTTCCTTAAGGTGTTTTTCTGAGAAAATTTGTTTGATGTCATATGGAAGAGATAAAAGGATTAATTTTATGTGCATTGTTGGAAACACATGTGCTAGGGTTTGAAAGTAAAATTGTGCTTCATTGTTTAATGAAATTGGAAAAACATGTTCTAGGGTTTGAGAACAAAGTTGTGCTTCATTTTTGAACGAAATTGGACACACATGTGCTAGAGGATGAAAAAAAAATTATGCTTTATTGTTGAATAAAATTGGAAACACATATGCTAGTGTTTGAGAAAAAATTATGAATTATTTTAAGTTTTATTGAAAGTGAATGTGGAAGTGTTAGAAATTGGATTTGTGAATCAAGTGTGTGTATTAGTTTTGATTGTGGGAAATACATAAGAAGGTTAGTTATCAAAGTGCTAGACTAGAGCTATCATTAAAATATAATAAATGTGAGACATGTGAATATGAAGAACATAATGGATATTTAATAGTACATATCATTATCTATATGTTCAAGAGGTTAAACGAATTCTGGGTAGAATATGTCTAAACTACTTTAGTCAATGAAAGCACTTTTGGGAAAGATATATGAAATTTTTGTATGCAAAAATTGGGAATTTTGAGTGATTTCTATGAGCATAATTGATGTATATATGAGTGTGTGTAGAGGGGAAAAATTGTCCTACTTTGTACAATTACTAAACAAAATGGTTGGATCCACAAGGAGGGAACCCTTTTGTGGGGTGAACCACGAGAGTATGTTGTACTCTAAACTCGATGCTATGGGAAAGGGTTCACCAGGAATGGTTTAAGGACTTGATCCAAGTCCTTGAGATATTCAAAAATATTTCATGTATTCAATTTTAGGCAATCACCTATGTTTGGCCTTTATAGATTTAAACTAGAAAATATAAAGGACAATGCAAAAAATAGAATAATGCAATTTAAAATAGAATGCAGGCATACGATAGCTATCCTAGAATTATTATTTCTTTTGAATGCTAACTAACCTGGGGTTTACTTTAGAAAATCTTTAAAGTAAAAATATACAGGAGTAAATACACATAAAATTACCCTTGGATGCAAGCTAGATGTTTTTCACTTTCAAATGCCTAGAAATCAATAACGAAACCATATACTCAACCAATAAGATTGATAGAGCACTTACCTAGACTGGTGGTTGATTTAACCCTTTTCTACCTCTTGTCCAATGATATCAAAGATTCCTGTTCTTGCAAGATCACTTATGAAACACTAAAAAATAAAATTAGTATTAGGGGGTCTGCATAGGCCACTATATGATAGATCTAGCAACAGTTAAGCCCCTTAGGTCCTATTAGATGACATTTTGATATAAAAGTGGAAATTAACCTTTGAATATTTAATCATAAATTAGAAATACAACAACAAAAAACAAAAATAAAAGTACAATAGTATGATCTAGATATTGAATGGAATGTAACAGTGAAAGCAAAATCTAAAAATTGCCCATAGTGTGCCCTAGGGAAAAATCATGTCTCGCTCAGATCAAGCGCTATATCATAGTAGCAAAGTTGTGCCCTTCCTAGATGGGATGCAATTTTTATTTTGCAAATAAATTTTCCCTAATTAGGGCAATCAAAGTCATACCTCACTAATGCAATGTGTGATTTCACTATAGACTAAAGAAAAATAAGAAGCAAATGTAGAAGATGAAATAAATACAGACAATAAAGTAATAAAACCCTAATGGACATCACAAAAGCATGCAAGAGAGAACCAAGTATTTGTATGGGCACTCTGTCTCTCCAAGCTATACCACAGATCCACCAAGTCACACAGATAAATCAATCCAACCCATGTAATAGAATAACAATCCAAAATTCGCACTTCAGGGATTATCTTGTAGTAGAGAAAGTAAACCAAAATTAACTATAAATAATTCACATATAGATTGCACACAAAAATTTCATGTATCACACTTGCACTTAAAAATTCGTATATATTTGATTTCACAAGAACATCCTTCCTTTTATAGATAAAATTGGAGGAAGGAAAGTAGTCACAAGTAAACTCACAATCGATGCCAAAACACGTGAGAAGTTTTAAACCTGGGTCTAACCAGGCTTAAAAAATAATAAAATAAAATATAAAACTAGGTTAAATAGTGAAGTCGTACCCCATCCTGATGAGATGTGATATCACTGGCGCGAAGTCATGCCTCATAAAGAGGGTATAATTTTTCTAAAAAGCAAATAAATTAAAAAAAGGGAGGGACAAAGGCCTTCCCTTGCTCTTGGTAAGGGGTGAGGGCCTCTTAAGGTCACTAAGGAATATTTCCCACTCAAAGTAGGTTAATTTTTATGTCTACATTTTTCCCCTTATTTGATGCATTTATGACCTAGTAAATACATCAAGGAAATATGTAAACTCCTATGGGCAAGAAGATAACAAACACATAAAGGGGGGTGGCCAGGTTTTGGGCAAAAGGGTGAGAAATTACTATAATTAATTCCTCTATGGCTAGGGTGCCCCGTTGAGTTTTGAAAGGAATGAACATTCCTTAAGAAACTCAAAAAAGGTAAAGAAATAAAAGGTAAAATATAGCAACATAGAGAAAGAAGTAAGCGAACAAATAATAGAGCAAGCAGAACTGGGTACCACATGAACCTATTGCAGCTAGCATGAAATGCATAGATGAATAAAAGAAAGGGGAATAAATAAGAAGGAAATAGGAGAGAAGAAGAAATAAAAAGTTATGAAGTGGAAGAAGAAGAAGAAAATGATAAAAATCCAAAGGTCAACCATATGAAATCGAGAAGGAAGCTAAATCAGAACCCTTACTAGAGGGTGTTATGCTCAAATATGGTCCATGTATGGAATGAAGAACCCAGGATGGGTCTAGTACTCACTGAATATGGACCAATAAGTGAATTGTATAGTGTAATACGCTATGGGTGATTTCTCACTAGTGACTCCTGTGTGGTGATTACCCTCTAGGATGTATGCCAAGACCTACTATCAATTTCCAAAGAACTAATCCTATAATGGGGTGTTAGGCCCACTGATTCAAAAGAGATACGTAATATGATAGGGTTTTTATAGCATATGTTGATGTAAAATGATGTATGTATATTTCCAATACTACCTGAGAGGGTGTATTTTGATGTATGTATGGACCAATCAATAGGATCATAACATGGTGTGAGTGTGTGCATGTGCTAGAAGAAATAAGAGGAATAAAATGTGGAGCAAATAATTGTGCATATGTACCCCCAGTTTGAAGTTTCAACTAGTGAAAAATCAAGAGGAAGGAAATGTGAAAATAAAAGAGAGAATAATGTATATCCTTATATGAAACAAATAAGACAAAGGAGAAATAAGAATCATGCAAAAATATAAGGACATACCAAAAGAGGATTGCATTCCTTGATATAGAGGATAAATGGTGATCATTGTAAAACTTTTAAAGTCAAGGAATACAAGAAGAAGAGAGGAGACAATAAAAGAACAAAAGAAGCAAATAAGAGAATAAGGGATGAAAATGCATGGGCCCTAGGTTGGGGCTTTGCTAGGAATAAGAACCCTAGGGAAAGTGCAATGCATGTGAGCTACAACCTAACTAGGTATAATCACATGCCATTATCATGAATACCCATAAACTATATGAACAAGTAGTCATGAGCAAGCAATAATGCAAATATAACAAGAAAAAGTGCAATAATAGACTGTCAAACAATCATGCATAATATGACAAGAAAGTGGCATTATATGTCAGGAAAACATGCAACGTGACCTAACTAAATGCATATGCAAAATAAAGAATAAGTTAAGCATAATATTTTTTGAAATGCATTATGTTTATAGGTTATTTAAGCTCTTAACCATCCATAGAAGCTAAATTATAAGCACCGAAACCAAACCTAGCTATTACAACAAAAGGCCCTAACCATTTGCGTTGAAATTTACCTCGAAGATCAACACGAGCATTAGTGTTTTATTGGTTTTCTTTGAGGACAAGATCCCCAATATCAAAATAATGATTGCGAATATTTTTATAATAATATCACCAGAGCCTATCCTAATAGGCTCACAAATGCTCTAAGGCATGGATGCACTTTTCATCCAATAGCTCCAACTAGTACAAAAATTCTACATGAAACTCATCACCAACCTCAACATATTGTAACAAGATGTGCAAAGAAGGGAACTCTAGCTCAAAAGGAAACACTGCCTTAGACCCATAAACCAAAATATATGGGGAGGCTCCTATGGGAGTATGTACACTAGTACAATATACCCACAAGATAGGATAAAGTTGAGTATACTAGTCACGACCGATGTTATTAACCAGCTTCTTCAAAATCATGGTCAAGGACTTGTTAGATGCCTTAGCTTGTCCATTACCTTGGGAATAATAAGGAGTTGTCCATTTGTGCTTAATTTTGTACTTAGCACAAACATTACAGATATCCTTGCTCTTGAAAGGAGTATCGTTGTCAGAAATATTCACCAAAGGAATCCCAAACCTACAAAGTATTTGGTTGAAGATGAAAAAAATTGAGTTCCAGTCATTGTAACCAGAGGCATGGCTTCAACCCACTTAGTGAAGTAGTCAGTCATAGTGATGATAAATTTGTGATCATCAGATGACATATGGATAAATTTCCCAATAATTTCCAATACCCACATGGAGAAAGGCCAAGAGGAAGATATCACTTGAAGTTCTTGATAAGAAGCATAAATAAGGTGATCATGACGTTGATGTTTTTCATAGCATTGAACAAAATTATATGTATATTTCTCCATGGAAGGCCAATAATACCCCATTCAAAGGAGATTTTTGGAAATTGCATTGTCATTAAAATGGCCTCCACATGAACCTTCATGATCATCACTAAGAGCAAGCTAGGCATCATATGATTTAAGGCATCATAAAAGGATACCTTCAAAATAACGTCGATATAAAGTATTTCTAATTATAACAAATTTACATGGTCTTTTGTCCAATAACTTATTTTTATTGTGATTTAAACCATCAGGTATCAATCCATATTTAAGAAAATTAAATGTCATTATACCATGGTTCATATGGGGAATATACTATGGAAAAACACTATGGGGGATCCAAACAAAAACTCAAATATGTAGGTTCTTGGAGTCACCAAATAAAAAATGTTAATCTGATGAACCACAAGTTGAGAGTCACCAAATACTGAAAGGACCTTAACTTGCAAAGCTAAGGTTGCTCTAAGACCAAGGATAAAAGCTTTATATTCTATATTATTATTAGTGCAAGAGAAACAAAGATTTAAGTACAAATGGATGAGCTATTCATGTGGTGTAACTAGAATGAATCTAGCTCCAGCACCCTTCATGCATTGGGATCCATCAAAAAAAGTCCAATACTTGGACTCTTCAATTTCAACATTGAAGCACTCATCAAGAAACTCAATAACTATAGTATGAATGGCTTCTAGGGGAGTAGAGGCTAACTGATCAATAATCATATGATATTTGATAGCCTTATAACCTATAAAGATCAAATCAAACTTGCTAAGGGCCAAAACCCATTTAGTGGCTCGATCCGACAAGTGAGGTTTATACATCAAGTAATGCAAGGGATAAAACTTTGTGATTACTAATGTCTTATGGCTGAACATGTAGTGCCTTAAATTTTGAGAATAAAACACTACAATAAGGCAAAGCTTCTCTAAGGGAGTGTATCTGGTCTCATATCTAACCAAAGTTCTACTAATATAGTAGATAGCTCTTTCCTTATTTTCATCATCATGCTGAACCAATATGGCTCTTAAATCATGAGTGGTGGTTGTTATGTAAAGCAATAGATGCCTACCAGGTATAGGTGGAACTAAAATATGTAGGGATGTAATATATCTCTTGAGATCATCAAAATATTTCTGATACTTGAGATCCCATCAAAAAACACATCCTTCTTAATAAGTTGAAGGAAAGGTTGACACTTATCAGCTAACTAGGCAATGAACTAACGGATAGACTACAACTTACCTTGCAAACTATGGAGCTTGATCAGGGTGCGAGGAGGAGGCATATCAATGATAGTTGCTACTTTGGTAGGTTACACTTCAATGCTTCTTCTAGACACTATGAAACCTAAAAACTTACCATATGTGACCCCAAACACATACTTAGCAGGTTTAAGATAAAATTTATATTATCAAAGCCTTTCAAATATTCATCTTAAGTCATGGACATGATCCTTTAATTCTAAGGAACAATCCAAAATGTCATCCACATAGTCATGGATAATATCATGCATCATATCATGGAAAATATAAGTCATGGCCCATTTATAGGTAGCTCCTACATTATTAAGGCCAAAAGGCATGACCTTCCAGTATAAGGTACCCCAAGAGATGGTGAATGTTTTCTTGACTTGGTCCTGAGGAGAAATCATGATTTTATTATAACCCAAGAAACCATCCATGAGGGAAAGTATTCCATATTTGGTAGTGAAATATACAATCTGGTCTATGTTGGGCAAAGTAAAATCATCCTTGGGACATGCTAATTTAATGTCCCAAAAGTCAATATATACTCTGATTGTTCCTTCCATAGCTACAAGAATGATATTGGATATCCAATCTAAATAGTCAATGGCTTTTATAAAACAAATATCAAGGAGTTTTTGAAGATCCTCCTTGATTGAAATGGAAACCTTAAAAAGCATCTTCCAAAGTTTCTGCTTAACAGGCTTAGCACTAGGCTTAGCTACCAAATGATGCATGACAAGGGAGGGATCAATCCCTGGCATGTTGACATATGACCAAACAAAAATATCATTATATTATTTCAATAAATTGTTCCACTGCTCCTACTCGTTCATGATCAAGGCTCTGCCTAACTTAAGTATTCTAAGGGTTTCCTCAGAACTTATGTTCACATATATGGTATTCTCTATAAGGATTTACAACTCATCCTAAAGAGGAGGTGAGGAAAGAATTAATCTTAATTTCTCAAGGTCCTTGGGATACATAGAACCAAAATCTACTTTAGAACTAGAAGACTCAACCTGTGTTATGCAAAGGATAGACCCATGAAAGTCAATATCATTCTAATATAAATCCTCATATATAAAACGTGACTCTAGGGTTAAGATTTTAGGTGAGGATAGACCCTCATCCTTAACATTCCACTTGAAACCTTGATGATATTCCTTAAAGATAAGATCTAAATAGGAAGAATCATATTGATCTTGTGATGATATATTTGCAGAAGAATTTTGAGAGGAAGATTGTGATGAATTAATTTGAGTGAGATCTTCTAGTGAAAAAAATTCAAATGGACAACAATCACCCATAATAGAAATGATTCAATTTTCAAATTTAAATTTGATGCATTGATTAAAAGTAGAAGGTATGGCCTCCATTGCATGAATCCAGGATCTTCCAAGAAGAATATTAAAATATGCAGGTTAAGACACCACATAAAATATTGTGTTTAAAATTTTTGGTGAAACTCTAAGAGGGAGTAAAATAGTGCCACAAACTTCTTGGGAATCATTGCTAAAAGTCTTAATGATTTCATTGGATGTATTCAAATCTTCTTTCTTCAATCCAAACTTTTGAAATAAATGATGTGTACAAACATTAAGTGAAGAACCATTATAAATAATCACCCTCTTAATAAGGGTGTCACCAATGTAAGCAAAGATATATAATGAAGAATATTCTTGTACTCCTAAATAAGTCATATCATTATCTAAAAATTTTAGTCTAGGCTTTTGAAGAGTCTATAACTTTTTTCATATCACCTGGGGAAATATCTAGTGACACTGGTTGTTGTTCCAAAAAAAATATCATAGTTTCTTTATGGGTTTAAGAATTCTATAAAAGTCCTAAGAGTGGAATTTTTGTTGACTCATCCATATTTTGTACTATTTTTCCTGAAGTAGTTGTTATCATTCCAACCATATTATTATTATATTGGTGTGGTACATTGTTATAAGACACATGATTAGCTTGTCTTGTTCTATTTTGATTTTACTGGCTATTATAATATTGAAAACTACTTGTGTTAATATGATCGACATCAATAACGTATTGAACCACATGTTACAATATTTTACAATAATTAGTCCAATGTACTCCCACTCTATGATATGCACAATGCTTATACGATTTATACCAATGAGTTATAGTATCTGGTTGTCTTACTAGAGGTAATTCTATTACCTTAGCATCTAGTAGTTTCTTTAAAACTGATTTCATAGGGATACTAAGTCTCGTGAAATTCCTTTTAGGAGGTTTCTGAAGAACAATATTATATAGGCTATTATTGACATTATTAATAGGCCTACTATCACTATTATCTCCTATATGTTTATTCTTAGGTTGAGACTTAGTTGGCTTATCTTATTTAACCTTGAGTTGACCTCTTCTAATGAGGGTTTGTTCCACTTTTCTTGCTAACTCAATTTCTTGGTGTAAAGATGTGACAGTAGTAGTTTCTAAAGCATAAGATAATTGTTCTTATAAATTTCCTTTAAATATATCAAACATATCCTTATGAAACACTAGATTTATTAATCGACCAACTAAACTTATCCAACAAGATAAAAATTCTGAAAGACTTTCATCTTTATTTTTCTTTTAAATCATATAGATCTCTCGTAGTAACTTCCTTTTCAATATAAGTGCTAAATTTATGGACAAACATCTCTGCGATCTTCTCAAAAAATTTCAAATAATATTTGGGTAACCGATATTACCATTCTAATGCCACTCTAGCAAGCCTCTTTAGAAACATTTTCAATAAAATCATATCATCATAAATGAGATCATGGCAAGCTATTTTGAATCCTCTCAAATTCTCTATTGGATGTTTATTCCCTTTGTAGATTGACAATATTGGCATGGGAAAATGATTAGGATAAGTCCTGGCAGCAACAATAGGTTCTAGTGGCTGACTACACATATCTCTATAGTTGTATGTAAACCCTAATGGCTGAATCATATCCATTATTGAGACCAAATGATTCACAATATTTTCCAAACTCTATATTTCTAAATTATGTGCATTCCCAATATTCCCTTGACTTAGGTTGGTTGGACATGTGAATATTTTTGTTATAGGTTGTGCCTTGTGAGAATGGAATATTTACTTTTGATGGAATAGAGAAAATATTGTTGATATTAGACGATGGAAGAAGAAATTGAGAACCACTTTGAGTGCTACTACTAGTTGGATGAATTGTTGAATTCATTTTGATGTTGGTGGTCATAGTAGTGGGACAAGTAGGTTGATAAGTTTGATAAACATGATTCAAATATTCACTAAAAGTATTCTAAGGTGGTATGTCCTTTTCAAGCAATGCTTCTTCTTCTAAGACCATATCCAAAGCATGTTTATGATATTTATAAACGGTCCATATATGATCAAAATATTTAAATATGATATTCCCATTAGGATCTTGGATAGGATCAAGATGATTATTAGCCTCTTCTTCTAGTTTATAATTTTCTCTATCAATTTTATTATTCTCCTAAAAAATATCATCAAAATTAAGGATTCTTCATCCTCCCTCAAGCTAAAAATCCATTGAGAAAAAGGATAAAGACAAGAAGAAGAACTAAGGCCAAAAGAAACCAACATACTTACACACAAATAAATTATATTTTAAAATGTTTGGTATACAATTTTAATGATCTTGCTTAGTGTTTAAAATAAAAGGAGGTGTTCAAAATGGGTTCACTAAATATGTAGAGGGGGAAAACTACCCTACCATGTAAAATTCCCAAACAAAAGAATTGGATCCACAAGGAGGGAAACCTTTTGTGGGGTGAACCATGGGGGTATGTTGTACTCTACACTCAGTGCTAGGGTGAAGGGTTCACCAATAATGGTTGAAAGAATCACTCCAAGTCCTTGATATATTTAGGATTGTTTGATGTATTCAATTTTAGGAAATCACCTAAGTTTGGTATTTCTAGATCTAAACTAGAGAAGATAAAGGACAAAGTAGAAAATATAATAATGCAATTGAAAATAGAATGCAGGCATACAAGAGCTATCCTTAAATGATTCTTTCTTTTGAATGCTCACTAACCTAGGGTTTATTTCAAAAATAATTTAAAGTAGAAATATACAGGAGTAAATACATAGGAAATTACCACTAGATGCAAGCTAGATGCTTTTCACTTTTAGATGCCTAGAAATCAATAGTGAAACTAGATACTCAACCAATAATATTGATAGAGCATTTATCTAGACTAGTATTTGATTTAACCCTTTTCTATCTCTTGTCCAATAAAATCAAAGATTTTTGTTCCTATAAAATCACTTATTAAACATTGAAAAATGGAATTAGTATTAGAGGGACTGCATAGGTCGTCGTTTGATAGATCTAGTAGCAATCAAGCCCCTAGGTCCTTTTATATGACCTTTTAATACAAAAGTGGAAATTTTCTTTTGTATATTTAATCATAAATCAGAAAGATAGCAACTAGAAAATAGAAATAAAATTACAATAGTATGATCTAGAGATAGAATGGAATGTAATAGCACAAGCATAATCTAAAAATTTCCCTTGGTGTACCCTAGGTAAAAATCACTCCTCGCCTGGAGTGAGCATGATATCATAGTAGAAAATTCATGCTCTACCTGTACGGGATGGGATTTTTCTTTTGTGAATAACTTTACCCTAATTAGGGCAAGAAAAGTTGCACCTTGCTAATTCCAGACACGATTTCACTATAGAATTAAAAATAAGAAGCGAATGTAGAAGACAAAATAAATGCAGACAACAAAGTAATAAAACCCTAATGTACATCAAAGAAGTAGGTAAAAGAGAACCAAGTATTCATATGGGAACTCTATCTCTCCAAGTTATGCCATAGATCCACCTAGTCACACAAACAAATAAATCCAATCCATGCAATAGAAGATCGATCCAAAATTTGCACTTTTGGGATTAGATTGCAATAGAGAAAGTAAATCATAATGAACTATAATTAATTTGCATATAGATCACACATAAAAAATTTGTGTATCACACTTGCACTTAAAACATTGTATATATTTGATTTGGCAATAACATCCTTTCTTTTACAAATAAAATAGGAGGAAGGAAAGTAGGCACAAATAAATTCATAGCCGGTGCCAAAACATGTGAGAAGGTTTAAACCTAGGTCTAAGTAGGCTTAAAAAATAATAATAAAATTAAAATTAAAAAATTAGGTTAAATAGCGAAGTCGTGCACCATCCTAATGAGGCATGATATCACTGGCACAAAGTCGTGCCTCGTAAAGATAGGGTGCAATTTTACTAAAAAGTAAATAAGTTAAAATAAGGGAGGGATATAGGCCTTCCCTTGCTCTTGGAAAGGGATGAGGGTCTCTTAAGGGAAGTAAGGAATATTTCCCACTAAAAGTGGGTCAATTTTTTATGTCTACATTTCCCCTCTTTGATGCATTTATGGTCTAGTAAATACATCAAGAAAAGATGTAAACTCTTGTGGGCAATAAGATAACAAACACAGAAATGGGGGTAGTTAGGTTTTGGGAAAAATGGTAAGACATTACTACCATTAATGCCTAAATGGCTAGGGTGCCCCCTCTATTTTTGAAAGGAATGAGCATTCCTTAAGAAAATTGCAAAAGGTAAATAAAGAAAAGGTAAAACATAACAACACAGAGAAAGAAGTAAGCAAATAAACAACAGAGCAAGGAGCATTGGGTACCACATGAACCTAATGTATCTATCATTAAATGCATAGATGAATAGAATAAATGGAAATAAAGAAGGGAAGAGGATATAAGAAGAAACAAAAATTTGTGAAGTGGAAGAATAAGAAGACAATGATAAAACTCCAAAGGTTAACCATCTTAAATCGAGAAGAAAGCTAAATCTGAACCCTTACTAAATGGTATCATGCTCAAATATGGTCTATGTATAGATTGAAGAACCCACGATGGGTGTAGTACTCGCTAAATATGGACAAATAAGTGAAGTGTATAGTGTAACCCTCTATGGGTGATTGCTTACTAGTGACTATTGTGGGGTGATTACCCACTAGGATGTATATCAAGATCTATTGTCAATGGTTAATGAATTGATCCTATAATGGGATGTTAGACCAACTAAGTCAAAAGAGAGATGTAACCTGATAGGGGTGTTATAGTGTATGCTGATGTAAAATGATGTATTTATATTGCTAGTACTACCCGAGAGGGTGTATGCGGATGTATGTATGGACCAATCAATAGGATAATAACATGGTGTGAGTGTGTGCATGTGCTATAATAAATCAAAGGAATAAAATGAGGAACAAATAATTATGCATGTGTGCCCCCATATTGAAGTTTCAACTAGTGAAAAATCAAGAGGAATGAAATGTGAAAATAAAAGAGAGAAGAATGTATATCCTTATCTAAAACAAACAAGATAAATGAGAAATATGAATCATGCAAAAATACAAGGCCATACCAAAAGAGGATTGCATTCCTTGACATAGAGGAGAAATGGTGATCATTGTAAAACTTTCAAAGTCAATGGAATAGAAGAAAAAGAGAGAATAAAATAAAAGAGCAAAGGAAACAAGTAAGATAAGGGATGAAAATGTATGGGCCCTAGTTTGGGGCTTCACTAGGCATCAGATTCCTAGTGAAAGTGCAATGCATGTGACCTATGACCTAAGTAGGTATCATCACATGCCATTATCATGAATCCCCAAAAACTATATGAACAAGAAGTCATGAGCAAGAAATAATGTAAATATGACAAGAAAAAGTGCAAGAATAGAATGTTAAACAATCAAGCATAATATGATAGGCAAGTGTGCATAATAAATTAGGCAAACATGCAATGTGACCTAACTTAATGCATATGCAAAATAAAGAACAAGTTAAGCATACTATTTTTTAAATGTAGTATGTTCATAGGTTCTTTAAGCTCTTTACGATCCATAGAAGCTAACTTATAAGCAGTGTAACTAAACTTAGTTGTTACAACAAAAGGTCCTAACAATTTGGGTTGAAATTTACCTTGAATATCAACATGAGCATTAGTGTTCCATTGGTTTTATTTGAGGACAAGATCCCCAGTATCAAAATAATTATTGCAAACCTTTTTAGAATATGATCATTGGATCCTATCTTGATAGGCTCACAAATGATCTACGATGCAGATGCACTTTTCAATCAATAGATCCAACTAGTGCAAACATTCTGTACGAAACTCATCATAAACCTCATCATCTTGTAACAAGATGTGTAAATAAGGGACATCTAGCTCAAAAGGGAATACTACCTCAGATATATAAACCAAAACATATGGGAAGGCTCATATGGAAGTACATACACTAGTACGATATACCCACAAGGTAGGATAAAATTGTGTATGCCAGGTACAATCGGTCTTATTAACTAGCTTCTTCAAAATCCTAATAAAGGACTTGCTAGATGCCTCAACTTGTCCATTACCCTAGGGGTAATAAGGAGTTGATCATATGTACGGAATTTTGTACTTAGCACAAATATTATGAACATCCTTGTTATTTAAAGGATTACCATTGTACAAACATTAAGTGAAGAACAATTATCAATCATCACCCTCTTAATAAGGGTGTCACCAATGTAAGCAGTGATATATAATGAAGAATCTTCTTGTACTCCTAAATAAGTCATATCATTATTTGAAAATTTTATACGAGGCTTCCTTAGAGAGTCTATCACTTTTGTCATGTCATCCAGGGAAATATACGGGGGCACTGGATGTTGTTCCAAAACAATTATCGTAGCTTCTTTATAGGCTTTAGAATTCTGTAAAATTTCTAAGAGTGGAATTTTTGCTGACTCATCCATATTTTGTACTGTTTTCTCTAAAGTAGCTATTATCATTCCAACCATGTTGTTATTATATTGGTGTGGTACATTGTTATAAGACACTTAATTATATTGTCTCATTTTGTTCTTATTTTACTGGCTATTAGAAGATTGAAAACTTCTTGTGTCAATACGACCGATATCAATTAAGTCTTAAACCGCATGTTTCAATATTTTATAATAATTAGTCCAATTTCCTTCCACTCTATGATATGCATAATGCTAATATACTTTATACCAATGAGATATAGTATCTATTTTTCTTATTGGAGGTAACTCTATTGCCTTAGCATATAGCAGTTTATTTAAAATTGATTCCATAGGGATACTAAGTCTCATGAAATTCCTTTGAGGAGGTTTCTGAAGCACAATAGTATGTAGGCTATTATTGAAATTATTAATATACCTACTATCACTATTATCTCTTACATGTTTATTCTTAGGTTGATACTTAGTTGGATTATCTTATTTAACCTTGAGTGACCTCTTCTAATGAGGGCTTGTTCCACTCTTCTTGATAACTAAATTTCTTGGTCTAAAGATGTGACAGTAGTAGTTTCTAAAGCATAAGATAATTGTTCTTGTAAATTTCTCGTAAATATATCAAGACTGCATTTTTGAACCACAAGATGTCTTAATCGACTAACTAAACTTATCCAACGAGCTAAAAATTCTAAAAAAATTTCCTCTCTATTTTTCTTTAAATCATATTGATTTCTCATAGTAACTTTCTTTTAAATATAAGTTCTAAACTAATGGAAAAACATCTTTGCAAACTCCTCAAAAAATTTCAAATAATAGTTGGGTAATTGATAGTACCATTCTAGTGCCACTCCAACAAGCCTCCTTGGAAATGTTTTCAATAAAAGCATATCATCATAAATGAGATCATGACAAACTATTATGAATCCTCTCAAATGCTCTATTGGATATTCAGTCCCTTTATATACTGACAATACTGGTATGGGAAAATGCTTAGGATGAGGCCTGGAAAAAATAATAGGATCCAGTTGCTGACTACACATATCCCTATAGTTTTATGTAAATCCTAATGGTTGAATTATATCCATTCTTGAGACCAATTGATTCACAACATTTTCCAAACTCTTCATTTTTGAATTATTTGCATTCCCAATATTCCCTTTACTTAGGTTGGACATGTGAAGGTTTTTTTTATAGGTGGTACCTTATGAAAATGGTATATTTACTTGTGATGGAATAGAGTAAATATTTTTGATATTAGAGGATGGAAGAGGAAATTGAGAACCACTTTGAGTGCTACTACTAGTTGGATGAATTGTTGAATTCATTCTGATGTTGGTGGTCATAGTAGTGGTATAGGTAGGTTGATAATTTTGATAACCATGATTCAAATATTTTCTAAAGGTATTTTGAGGTGGGATGTCATTTTAAAGCAATGCTTCTTCTTCTAAGGCCATATCCAAAGCATGTTTATGATATTTATAAAAGTTCCATATATGATCAAAATATTTAAAGATGATATTCCCATTAGGATCTTGGATAGGATCAAGATGATTATTAGTATCTTCTTATAGGTTATGATTTTCTCCACAAATATTATTATTATCCTAAAAAATATCATCAAAACTAGGGATTCTACATCCTCCCTCAAGGTCAAAAGCCATTGAGAAAGATGAGAAATACTGGAAGAAGAACTAAGGCCAAAAGAAACCTGCATACTTACACACAAAGAAATTATCTTTTAAAATATTTGGCACACAATTTTAATTATATTTCTTAGTGTTTAAAATAAAATGAGGTGTTCACATCGGGTTCACCAAATATATAGAGGTGGAAAATTTCCCTACCATGTATAATTCTCAAATAAAAGGGCTGGATATGCAAGAATGGAACCCTTTTGTGGGGTGAACCGCAAGAGTATGTTGTACTCTACACTCAGTGCTATGGGGAAGGGTTCACCAGGAATGGTTGAAGGACTCACTCCAAGTCCTCAAGATATTTAGGATTGTTTGATGTATTGAATTTTAGGCAATCACCTAATTTTGACCTTTCTATATCTAAACGAAATATAAAGTAAAATGTATAAAATAAAATAATGTAATTAAAAATAGAATGCAAGCATACAAGAGCTATCCTGGAATGATTATTTATTTTGAATACTCACTAACCTAGGGTTTATTTCATAAAACCTTTAAATAAGAAATATATAGGATTAAATACACAAAAAATTACCTCTAGATCCAAGCTATATGCTTTTCACTTTCAGATGCCTAGAAGTCAATAATGAAACTAGATACTCAACCAATAATATTTATAAAGAACTTATCTAGACCGATGGTTGATTTAACCCTATTCTGCCTCTTGTCCAATGATATCAAAGGTTCCTATTCCTCCAAAATCACTTATGAAACATTGAAAAAAATAATTACTATTAGGGGGCCTACATAGGCCACTGTATGATAGATCTAACAACATTCAAGCCCCCTAGGTCCTTTTAGATGACCTTTTAATACAAAAGTGGAAATTGAAATTTAGATATTTAATCATAAATTAGAAATATAGCATCAAAAAATAGAAATAAAAGTACAGTAGTATGATCTAGACATAGAATGGAATGTAATAGAGAAAGCATAATCTAAAAATTGCTCTCGGTTTACCCTAGGGTAAAATCACTCCTCAGCTTGAGTGAACATGATATCATAGCAGCAAATTCATGCCCTCCCTATATGGAATGGATTTTTGCTTTTGTGAGTAACTTTACCCTAATTAGGGCAAGTTAAGTCATCCCTCGTTAATATCAGGCATGATTTCACTATAGAATAAAGAAAAATAAGAAGTGAATGTAGAAGATGAAATAAATGCAGACAACAAAGTAATAAAACCCTAATGAATATCATAGAAGCAAGCAAAATAGAACCAAGTATTCATATGGGCACTCTATCTCTCCAAGCTATCCCATAGATCCACCAAGTCACATAAACAAATCAATCCAATCCACATAATAGAATATCAATCCAAAATTCAGACTTTAGGGGTTAGCTTGCAGTAGAGAAAGTAAATCATAATGAACTATAAATAATTCACATATAAATCATACATAAAAAGTTTGCATATCACACTTGCACTTAAAAATTTGCATATCTCTGATTTGGCAATAAAATCCTTCCTTTTATAGATAAAATTATATGAAGGAAAGGGGACGCAAATAAACTAAAAATTGACACCAAAACATGTGAGAAGGTTTAAACCTGGGTCTAAGTAGGCTTAAAAATAGTAAAATAAAATAAATTAAAAAACTAGGTTAAATAGCAAATTTGTACCTCATCTTGATCAGGCATGATATCGTCGATGCAAAGTCGTGCATCATAAACATAGGGAGCGATTTCGCTAAAAATAAAATAAATTAAAAAAAGGGAGGGATAGAGGCCTTACCTTGCTCTTTGAAAGGGGTGACGTCCTCTTAAGGGCACTAAGGAATATTTCCCACTCAAAGTGGCTCAATTTTCCATGCCTACATTTTGCCACCTCTTTGATGCATTTATGGGCTAGTAAATACATCAAGGAAAGATGTAAACAACAAACACAGAAAGTGGGGTGTCTAGGTTTTGGGAAAAAGGGTGAGATATTACTACCATTACTTAAGAAACTCAAAAAAGGTAAAGAAAGAAAAGACAAAACATAAAAACACAAATAAAGAAGTAAGCAAACAAAAAACAGAGTAAGTATCACTAGGTACCTAATGCATCTAGCATGAAATGCGTGGATGAATAGAAGAAAGGGAAATAAATTATAAGGAAAGAGGAGAGAAGAAGAAATATAAATCTGTGATGTGGAATTATAAGAAGAAGACAATGATAAAACTCCAAAGGTCAACCATATGAAATTGATAAGGAATATAAATTAGAACCCTTACTAGAGGGTGTCATGCTAAAATATGGACCATGTATGGAGTGAGAAACCCATGATGGGTGTAGTACTCATTAAATATGGACCAATAAGTGAAGTGTATAGTGTGACATGCTATGGTTTATTTCTCACTAGTGACTATAGTGGGATTATTACCCATTAGAATGTATATCGAGGCTTACTAGCAATAGCTAAATAGCTGATCCTGAAATGTGGTGTTGGGCCCGCTAATTCAAAAGAGATATGTAACTCGATAGGGGTGTTATAGCGTATGCTAATGTAAAATAATGTATGTATATTTCTAGTGCTACCTAAGAGGGTGTATGTGGATGTATGTATGGACAAATCAATAGGATCATAAAATGGTGTGTGTGTGCATGTGCTAGAAGAAATAAGAGGAATAAAATGAGGAGCAAAGAATTGTGTGTGTGTTCCCACAGTTTGAAGTTTCAACTAGTGAAAAATCAAGAGAGAGGAAATGTGAAAATAAAAGAGATAAAAATGTATATCCTTATCTAAAACAAATAATACAAAGGAGAAATAAGAATCATGCAAAAATACAAGGATATACCAAAAGAGGATTACATTCCTTGAATTAGAGGAGAAATGGTGATCATTGTAAAACTTTCAAAGTCAAGGGAATACAAGAAGAAGAGAGAAGAAAAGAAAAAAACAAAGGAAGAAAATAAGAGAAGAAGGAATGAAAATGCATGGGCCCTAGGTTGGGGCTTCGCTAGGCATTAGAAACCTAGTGAAAGTGCAATGCATGTGAGCTATAACCTAACTAGGTATCATCACATGCCATTGTCATGAATCCCTAGAAACTATATGAACAAGCGGTCATGAGTAATCAATAATGTAAATATGACAAGCAAAAGTGCAAGAATAGAATGTCAAGAAATCATGCATAATATGACAGGTAAGTGTGCATAATATGTCAGGTAAACATGCAACATGACCTAATTAAATGCATATGCAAAATAAATAACAAGTTAAGCATAATATTTTTTAATGCATTATGTTCATAGGTTATTTAAGCTCTTTACCATCCATGAAAGCTAACTTATAAGCAAAAGAAAAAAACTTAGTTGTTACAAAAAAAGACCCTAACCAGTTGGGTTGAAATTTACCTCGAAGATCAACACAAGCATTAGTGTTCCACTGGTTTTATTTGAGTACAGCATCCCTAATATCAAAATAATGATTAAAAATATTTTTATAATAATATCTCTGAAGCCTATCTTGATAGGCTCACAAATTCTCTAAGGTATGGATGCATTTTCATCCAACAACTCCAATTGGTGCAAACATTCTACATGGAACTCATCACCAACCTTGGTATCCTGTAACAATATGCACAAAGAAGGGACCTCTAGGTAAAAATGGAATACTACCTTAGACCCATAAAGAAAAACATATGGGGATGCTCATATGGGAATACATACACTAGTACGATATACCAATAAGGTAGGATAAAGTTGAGTATATCAGTGATGACCAGTCTTATTAATCAGATTCTTCAAAATCCTGATCAAGGACTTTTTAGATGCCTCGGCTTGGGGTAATAAGGAGTGCATAATCTATGCTAAATTTTATACTTTGCACAAAGTTTACGAACATCCTTTTTCTTTAAAGAAGTACCATTTTACAAACATTAAGTGAAGAACCATTATCAATCATAACCCTCTTAATAAGGGTGTCATAAATGTAAGCAGTGATATATAACGCAGAATATTCTTGTACTCCTAAAAAATTCATATCATTATCTGAAAATGTTAGACAATGCTTCTGAAGAGAGTCTATAACTTTTTTCATGTCACCTGGGGATATATTTGGGGGCATTGGTTGTTGTTCCAAAATATTTAGCATAACTTCTTCATGGGATTGAGAATTTTATAAAAGTTCTAAAAGTGTAATTTTTGTTGACTCATCCATATTTTGTACTATTTTCCCTGAAGTAGCTATTATCATTCCAACCATGTTGTTATTATATTGGTTTGGTACATTGTTATAAGACACTTTATTAGCTTGTCTCGTTCTATTTTGATTTTACTGGCTATTAGAAGGTTGAAAACTACTTGTGTCAATTTTTCCAACATCAATTAAGTCTTGAACCACATTTTTTAATATTTACAATAATTAGTCCAATGTCCTTCCACCCTATGATATGCGCAATGTGTTGGACTAATCTCCAGCATCCCTCCTCGGGAATCGTGACATGGACTAACCACCTCCCGTAGGTTAAAGCCTTGGCCTGTAGCGGCTACCCTAAGCTCTGTCTGATCGCAAGCATTTAATTCTTTTCCCTGTTTCATTCTCTACTAGCTGTCTGAAAGTTCTGAACATTTCAAAGGCTTCTGATTTATCTTTTAAGAAGAATATCCAAATCATTCGGAAAAATCATCAATACACAGCATGAAGTATTTGTCGTCGTTTATGCTTTGAGTCCTCATTGGTCCGCATAAGTCAGTATGAATGAGTTCCAAAGGCCTGCTAGTGTGATGTTATTTTGTTTTAAATGAAACTCTGATCTGTTTTCCCTTCTGACATGAAGCACACATAACACAACATTTTAATGAGGTTCACCAATATGGCTACTCCTCAAAAAGACTGCTTGGACTACCATCAAAATCCAGTCAATGCAAAGCTACAACTTTACATAATCCTTTACCAGCACCAACTGGAAGGAGCACCAACCCCTTAACTTTATCTACTTCAATAGAATGGAGCACCAACTCCTATTTTACCAACACCTACTGGAAAGAGGCACCAACCCCTTAATTTGCCAGCACCAACTGGAAAGAGGCACCAACCCCTTAATTTGCCAGCACCAACTGGACTTCAATATTGAATAAAAAATGTTTGAAATATACCTTTGTTATTGCAAGACTCTAAATGGTCTACAACACCTTTGCAATATCTATGCACTCTACTCTCTCTTGCACAATCACTTCACATAGTTTGCTGCACTGCTACAGCCAAACTTTGCAATTAACTTTGCCCTTCGTGCTTCTCTGCACACTCTGCTTTCTTTGTGCACACGCTTCGCACACTCTATGTCATTTCACATTCTGGTCTCTGCTCAACACGAACTTCACTTTCACAAACACTATGCTCACATTCGCACTTTATATTTTCACCCCATGTTTCAAACTCGAAGAACCCTTGCTTTTATAGAAGAAGTTTTAGGAACAAACCCTAAAAGAACGTCGGTTGAGAAACCCTAGAATTTGTCAGCTGCAAAACCCTAAAATCCATCGGCCTAGATTTAACTTTGTCGATCTCAAACACTTCTTCCACCTTCGTCACTTTCCTGTAGCTTATTGCTGTGAAATAGTAACATGTCGGCCCTTTTAATTTAATTTAATATTCTAATTTAAATTTTAAATAAAATAAAATTTAAACTAAATATTTAAAATTAAATATCTTCATCATCGGAGCATCCTTTTCAATGAAACGAAGAGCCAACTTGGGTTTTAAGAAAACCCCATTTCAAATCTGTTATCCATGGTTTTAAATAAAAATTTTTATTTTGACTGCCTTGGTTTTCACAAAAAACCTTTCCACTTCTTGACATCTCAGGTTCTGAAGACTTCTTCTTCTCATTCTGAATTATGTTTTATGTTTCTGTGCATCTATCATTTAAGGACTCATGATCTGACTAACTTCTGAACTTTATCCTCTACATCTGAGTGACTTCTAAATTGCCTGTCCATTGCATCATTAGATGTAATTGACTGTATTGACAACAATGAAAATCCTCCTACAACACCTTGCTCAACACTGAACTCTTATCCATTGTACTTTGGTTGCACCTTGCTGTTCAATAATTGTACTTTGGCCGCACCTTGTTGTTCAATAAACTCTTGTCCATTGCATCAATAAATCTATCTAACTGTGTTGACAACAATGAAAATACTATTTGCTGCACTTTGCTCAACAATCTCCCCATTTGGAATTGTTGGCAACACATGTGCAATTTTCTCGTAAATCTTCTCCCCCTTTGACAATAATACCAAAGGGTCATTGCAGACTCCCCCGAGTCTATGCATAATATTCTTAGACACAAATTATTACAATTAGCAAATATTCCAAGCATGAACAAGAAGAAAAACAAGTACACAAATGCTCCCCCCGAGTCCAAGACCACTTCATTTCACTGATTGACAACATCATGATAAGCATAATAGGCATCAATAAAATCAACAATGTGAATAGCAGCAATAACCAGTGAATGACACCATCACCGTCAACTTCACCAATATAACATGTGTAAGAACATGACTGAACCACTGTCTTCTGTGCAACTACCCTCTATTGCTTTACAAACTCAAACTTGTCCACTGTTAGTGAAGGCATACAATAATCTTATATAGCCAATTTTTTTTTTTGCAATGCCAGCAACATCTGCATACAACTTCACCATGCATCTTGGATATATTCTCAACAAGCTTGAACTTACTGATAGCTGTTTGTCTTTCTCTGCAGTGAGAATCTAGCAGGCTACCTCAATCCACTTTCAACTCTATGCAAGTACCAAACACTGTACCATAGCACAACCAACATCTTTTCTCAACCAATTAGGGCTTTAGCAACAATGCTTATAGACAAGGTTTAACCAACATCATTCAACTCAAGATTAACCTTGAAGCATTCAACCAATCACTAAATGAAAAGGAAACTAGTAGACATCCTTTTCCTTCCAAAGGTATTTGAAAAAGACAGCCACCAACATAAATCACCAAGGCAAAGAATAACTTGCTCAAATAAAACTCAATGGAGTAAGCCCAAATCATGTATCAAGAAAAGCATTAACTTGATCAAAACAACCACTATGAAAGCAACTCAACTATTCATCACTAGGCTGGAAATCATCTGGCTGCTCATTAAAAAAAAATTCTTCAATCTTCCCATTCAACATGCTGATTTCACTTTTGTCAACAGAATTGACAAGTGACTCACATCTGTACCAATTTTTGTCCAGCACTGCAATTTTACTGCCAACTCTTACTTTCAACTATGCATGTCGAAAGAAGACATTTTGTCAAACACTTTATGGCCAGCCGTAGTGCACCTTACTCAGCCTCAAGCTTCTTATCCTTGGACTTTCATCCTTAGATACCTAGAAAAATACATAGGAGCATTAAAATAAAAATTTAATATTGCTCCTCCTGAGGATGTGCCACCTGGAGTTGCTTAGAGCAATGGCAAAGTAGCCTCCTTCAGTCCAAGGAGAAACAATTTCCTTTCTTTTGTCTTTCTCCAGAAATTTCTCGAACTTGGGCTTGGGTTTTTCAACAACATCCCTATTTTGCTCCTGTTCGTGAACTTGAACATTTCTTTTGTGGGGTTGTCTCTTGTGCATTCTTGATGGATGCTTATTTTATTTTCTTTTATGCACATGATATGTTCCTTGTCGGTGTTGTCCTCTTTGTGTCTGATGAATTCTAGGGTTTTGCATTATATTGGATATAGAAGTGCTTGGACAGAACCTTGCTATGTGCCCTTGACCGTTGCATTTAAAACATTGCACATGTTTTATTCCCTGTCTGTATTGCATTCTATGTGTATGATGAAATCTATGGTATTGCCTTAGATTGGATACAGAAGTGCTTGAACAAAACCTTGCTATGTGCCCATGGCCATTACATTTAAAACATTGCACAGGGTGTTCACTCAAAAAAATAGAAGTAATTTTATCAGCATAACTCTTTGATCTATTTTTTAGTCCACAATAAATTGCCTTGTGACCAAAGTGGTTGCATTTAGAACAATAGTCATAAAAAGCATTATTATTAAAAGAGTGAGAGTGATAGAACCTCTTTTGTTGTGGTTGCTTTGTTGTAGATCTTCTTTGATATTTTCTTCCTTTTGAGGATTCAGCTTTAGACTTTTCTTGTTTCAATCCTTCAACCGAGGACTTCTTCTTCTCTACATATTTGGAGGATGAAGGTTTTTCAGCTTCATATCCAAGACCAAACTTAGTTGTGGAGCTTCTTTGTTGATTTATCATTGTATCTAGCAACTCTGTGCTCTTCTCAAATTTGAGATTTATATTGGCCTCTTTTAGTTGTTTCTTCAATGAAACAATCTCTTCTTCTTGTTGGCAGCATACAGTCTCTTTCTCATTGATTTGATACCTGAGAGTTTCTTCACTCTTTTTGAACTCTTCTATTTTCAGCTCCAGATTGTTAACAACTTTGTTAGATTCTTCTTCATGTTTGCTGTATATACCAACTTTATTACTCATTTCTTCTGTCTGCATTCTTAAACCGTCAATTTATTTTTCTAGCTTGCTGCAATACTCTATTTTCCTTGAAGATTGCATTTCAAAATCTTCAAAAATTTTCTTGTCATCTTCTACTTGAATTTTCAAGTTGGTGATTATATCTTCTACATCCTCAACCTTTTTACTCAAGTCTGAAATCAGTTTTCATTCCCAATTTGCTTCTGCATCACTTCCTTCTTCATCACACTCTTGTTCTGAATCTGTTTCTTTATCAATTTTGAACGGATCATCTTCATCTTCACTGCTACTAAACCCATGGCACTGGCGTCCATTATGCCTGAGTTGACCACAAACAAAACATAGACGAATCAGAAAACATAGAGGGGATGAACTCTGAAGTTGAAGATGTTGAGGCTGAAGTTGATTTAGAGGGTGAGCTAGTGTTTGCTCTTACGGAATGGGAATTGGAGAAAAATAAGAATGAAAAACTGACAAGGAAACTTAAGAATGCAAACGACATTATTGCCAGTTTAAAAACATAGACTGAAAAATACAAGAAAATGTCTGAAGATCTGGAAATACAGGTTTCTATGAAGATAGACCACTACTGCAAATTGGAAGAAGAAAATGTGAGTCTCCGAATACAAATACAAGAGCTGGATCAAAAAATCAACTGTCATCTAAAACGTGAAGAAAGCTCGATGAAACTAGACAAAATTCTGAGCGATCAAAGATCCACAGGCATCAAATTTGGTCTCGACTTTACTAAAGGAGAATCATCAACTGAACCAAAAATAAGCAATGTTGAAAGTGAAAAGAACAAAGACAAGAAACAGGTTGTGGAAAATAAAACGAATCAGGCAAAAGAAAGATATAATGCCAGACCTAAAATGACAGCTAACAATGATGGCTTTACTAAGGTCACACATCAAAAGAATAGAAGATCCAAGGCTCCAGCAACAACCTGGCCAAGACCATCTTTCAGGTTTACTCATTATTTCTATGGTTTTTGTTTTAAATGTAATAATTATGGACATAAAATTGCTGACTGCAAATACAATATAGGTCCAAGAAGTTTCACTAGTAGAAATGCGTTTGCTAGATCGCAGCGATGAGATAGTGAGTGAGTGCGTATCGACTGATCAAGAACAAAGAGAGCGATATGTAGACGGTGTGTTTAAAGTTCGAGGCAAAAATATGCAGATGGTAGAAGTGATATTTCATGGAAGGTGTAGCAGAGTGAGTGGTGCAAAGAGAAGATAAGAACGCGGTATGCAGAAGTCATGTTTCGAGTGTGAAATGATAGTGTGTTGGCTGTAGAAGTAATATTTCTGTGAAGTTGTAGTAGAGAATGCGGAGAGATATAGAGGAGTGGTTGAAAAAGTGCGAATCATTTTTCACAGCAGCAGTCGAATGCCGACAAGCAGCAGATCGCAAAAAAATAGCAAATCATGATAATTGAGGTGAAAGTTTACATTCTGCAATTTTTATTATTATCTTCAAGTTGTAGCTTGAAAAAGGGGTTGGTGTCTCTTTCCAGTTGGTGCTGGAAAAATTGGAGTTGGTGCTCCAATCTGTTGTAGCAGATAAAACTTAGGGGTTGGTGCCTCTTACCAGTTGGTGTTGGTGAATGATTATGTAAAGTTGGAGCTTTGCATTTGATTGGATTTGGATGGTAGTCCAAGCAGTCCTTTTTGAGGAGTAGCCACATCGGTGAACCTCGTTAAAATGTCGTGTTATGTGTGATGCTTTTAGTACTTTTATTATTTCTATTTTAATCTATTGCTATTTATTTAAAAGTCTAAATTGCTTTTAAGTTTTTAAAGAACACACTGATTCACCCCCCCTCTCAGTGTCATTGTGATTATAACAATTGGTATCAGAGCAAGTCTCGGGTTCGATTCCCTTTGGGTAACGCTAGGGGGGGATTTTTGGACTAATCGCCAGCATCCCTCCTTGGGAATCGTGACATGGACTAACCGCCTCCCGTAGGTTAAAGCCCTGGCCTGTAGCGGCTACCTCAAGTTCAAGCTTTTGGTAGAACGATAGGTTTTGCCTTTCTAACACAATGCTGATCTAATTTATACCAATGAGTTGTAGTAAATGGTTTTCTTACTGTAGGTAATTCTATTACCTTAGCATCTAGCAATTTTTTAAAACTAATTTCATAGGGATACTAAGTCTCGTGAAATTCCTTTGAGGAGGTTTTTGAAGCACAATATTCTATAGGCTATTATTGACATTATTAATAGGCCTACTATCACTATTATCTCCTATATATTTATTCTGAGGTTGAGAATTAGTTGGCTTATCTTATTTAACCTTGAGTTGACCTCTTCTGATGAGATCTTGTTCCACTTTTATTGCTAACTCATTTTTTTGGTCTAAATATGTGATATTAGTAGTTTCTAGAGCATAAGATAATTGTTCTTGTAAATTTCTCGTAAATATATCAAGCATATCCTTTTGAGACATTGGATATATTAATCAACCAACTAAACTTCTCCAACAAGCTAAAAATTTCAAAAACCTTTCCTCTCTATTTTGCTTTAAATTATATAAATCTCTCATAGTAGCTTCATTTTCGATATAAGTGCTAAACTTATGGACAAACATCTCTATAGTCTTCTCAAAACTTTTTAAAGAATAGTTAGGTAATCGATAGGACCATTCTAATGCCACTCCAGCAAGCCTCCTTGGAAATGTTTTCAATAAAATCATGTCATTATAAATGAGATCATGGCAAGTTATTATGAATCCTCTCAAATGCTCTATTCAATCTTTAGATCCTTTGTATATTGATAATAATGGCATGGGGAAATGCTTAGGACAATACTTTGCAACAATAATAGGATCTAGTTTCTGACTACACATATCGCTATAGTTGTATGTAAACCCTAATGGCTGAATCATATCCATTCTTGAGACCAATTGATTCACAAAATTTGCCAAAATCTGCATTTTTGAATTATGTGCATTTCCAATATTCCTTTTACTTAGCTTGGACATGTGAAGGTTTTTGTTATAGGCGGTGCCTTGTGAGAATGGAATATTTACTTGTGATGGAATAGAGGAAATTGAGAAGCACTTTGAGTGCTACTACTAGTTGTATGAATTGTTGAATTCATTCTGATGTTGGTGGTCATAGTAGTGGTATAGGTAGGTTTATAAGTTTGATAACCACGATTCAAAGATTCACTAAAAGGATTCTAAGGTGGTCTTTCCTTTTTAAGCAATGCTTATTCTTATAAGGCCATATCCAAAGCATGTTTATGATATTTATAAAAGTTCCATATATGATCAAAATATTTAAAGATGACATTCTCATTATGATATTGGATAGGATCAAGATGATTATTAATATCTTCTTATAGGTTATTATTTTCTCTATAATTTTTATCATTCTCCTAAAAATATCATCAAAACTAAGGAGTCTTCGTCCTCCTTTAAGGTCAAAATCCATTGAGAAATAGGATAAATACAAGAAGAATAACTAAGGCCAAAGGAAACCTGCATACTTACACACAAATATATTATATTTTAAAATATTTGGCACACAATTTTAATTATATTGCTTAGTGTTTAAAATAAAATGAGGTGTTCACATCGGGTTCACCAAATATGTAGAGCGATAAAACTAACCTACCATGTACAATTCCTAAACAAAAGAGCTGGATTCATAAGGAGTGAATCCTTTTGTGTGGTGAACCACGAGTGTATGTTGTACTCTATACTTGGTTCTAGGGGAAAAGGTTCACCAAGAATGGTTGAAGGACTCACTCCAATTCCTTGATATATTTTGTATTTTTTGATGTATTCAATTTTAGGAAATCACCTAAGTTTGTCCTTTCTATATCTAAACTAGAAAAGATAAAGGACAATGCATAAAATAGAATAATGTAACTGAAAATAGAATGTAGGCATACAAGAGCTATCTTGGAATAATTATTTATTTTGAATGCTCACTAACCTAGGGTTTATTTCATAAAACCTTTAAAGCAAAAATATACAGGAGTAAATACACAAAAAATTACCCCTAGATGCAAGCTAGATGCCTTTCAAATTTATATGCCTAGAAATCAATAATAAAACTAGATACTCAATCAATAATATGTATAAAGCACTTATCTAGACCGGTGGTTGATTGAACATTTTTTTTGCCTCTTGTCCAATGATATGAAATATTCTTGTTCCTACAAAATCACTTATGAAACATTAAAAAATAGAATTAGTATTAGGATGCCTACATAGGTCGTTGTATGACATATCTAGTAGCAGTCAAGCCCCCTAGGTCCTTTTATATGAAATTGTAACACAAAAGTGGAAATTGACCTTTAGATATTTAATCATAAATTAGAAATATAGTAGCAAAAAAAATATGATCTAGAGATAGAATAGAATGTAATAGTGAAAGCAGAATCTAAAAATTTCCCCCGGTGTACCCTAGAGTGAGCATGATATCATAGCATGAAATTCATGCCCTGCCTATATGGGGTGGGATTTCTCTTTTGTGAATAACTTTTCCCTAATTAGGTGAATAACACAAGCTCATATTGAGAGGGGGGGTGAATAGTATAAGACCACTTTTTAACTTTTTCCTTTTACTTCAGAAAGAAATGCAATGAATCAATAGAAAAATCAAAGCAGTAATAAAACCAGTGTACAAGTCATCACACAACTGATATACCAATATAATGTGGTTCACCCAAGGTGGGCTACTCCACAGAGAAAATATTTCACTAAATTTTCTCAATAAAATCCTTTGGGAATCCTTCCAAATTACAATGTTTATGGAATTTCTGTCCAAAGGAGAATCCTTCCCTTAATCAAATATTTATGAGCCTCCCATCCAAAGGAGATATCCTATCCCCCAAAGAAGTATTTATGAGCCTCCTGCCCAAAGGAGATGTTCTATCTCACAAAGCTCTAGAAATGATACTTTAGAAGATCACTGCCTCTTCTGTCGCTAGTAGGTGGAACTCCTTTCCATAGAAGACGTCATGTCCTCCTTTGGCTCTAGAGACTTATGTCCTCACTAATCACCTCCATAGTTGCTCATCAAAACATGTACTAAACACAGTCATTCGGTTCAACACAAGTCTTCTCAATCTCTATCACAAATTTACACCAAACTTAGTCCTCTGGTCCAGCACAAATATGTTCTCAAATCTCTGTCAGATCTATCCCAAGATTAAGCCAAAATCTCGAACAAATAAATCATAAATGCTCACAAGTCTCCATCAAGACTTCATAAAATCTGTCCACAAGTTCTTCAACAAGAAACTGTCCAAATCAGTCCACAAGTTCTCCACAAGAACCTATCCAAATCAGTCCTAGGAAGCTCACCAAGAACTTGGCCAAATCAGCTCAAGCAAGTTTACAAAGAAATTTACCCAATGTGAACATTGATGAGCCTCAGAAATGCTCATATTTTGTATGAGTTTCATTAATTATTCTGCTTTTATATAATAGGAATTGTATACTTTTATGAATGGTTATGTAATTATTTGATAATATTATGTTTGTTATCTAATTTTTATGTTTTAGTGTGTTTTTGTAGATTTGTAGCTGATTTAGTCAGATTTGGATCAGTCGAGGTCTTTCCATAGACCTGGCATTTTGTTTTCTTCAAAATTAACACATGGTAAGTAGGCACCTTCCTCTTCCAGGAAGGTGCCAACAGAAGATAAGTGCCTTCCTCTTCCAAGAAGGCACCAACAAAAGATAAGCGCCTTCCTCTTCTAGGAAGGTGCCAACAAAATGCAAGCACCTTCCTCTTCCAGGAAGGTGCTAACGGAAGGTAGATGCCTTTTGTATAAATAAGGCACCTAATATACTTAGGCACCTTCTGCATAGAGAAGGTGCTCACTATAATACATGGGTATGGGACCTTCCTCATAGAGAAGGCACCCCTGTTCTTCACCCGTTGACCAGATAACGCGACGTGGACGACACTAACTGGTGCAGTTCCAAATCTACATCATGTAAGTTAATTTAGGAATTGTACCAATGGATGGGAACATCTTAATCTATGTCAGGTGAAGCATGACCAATCAGTGAACACGCCACCATTAGGAATGAATGCTAGTTTTAGCAGAAATAGATTGCATTTACCAAACTATCTTAGTTTAGTTTGGAATGAATCGACTGTTGTAACCACTTTGTAATAGAAGATCAGTGGGTGTGCTATATAAACACACACAGACCTTTCTAATAGATATCCAGAATTGAGAATGTATATTTAAGAACACATTTATCATTTTGAGGAAGTATTGTAATTCTTTAGCAATCGTAATAAAGTTCTAGAGTTCCTAATCATGTGTTCAGCTATAAGGGAGTTGATGGAGCCTAGGCCCACTCCAAGCCAGTATTCCTTCCCTTTCTTTGTGTTTTCTATATTATTTCATAAATTGCATAGGTTTATTTCCTGCATTGTTATTTCCATCATCACAGTAGGTTTATTTCTAGTATGCATGTATGAATGTTTACTTTCTAGATATTTTAATTATTCATACGTAATTTATTGATGAGTGAATGAATGATTGACAACATTTGAAACACACCACAATAGTAGAGTTAGAAGACCCCTATCTAAGTGGTATTGTAAGTGATCATGTGTGAGACCCTTCACAAGTTTACGAAGCTCACTGGGTTGATAAATTAAATGCACGGGCAAGTGACAAAAATAGGAAAGAATTTAACCTTGTTTGGCCTGCAACATTTTGGTGTCATTACCGGGAAGCGCCTCTACTAGATCAATTGCAATACCTAGAAACCTTCCATATGACCTTGTATGAGTTATTTGAGAAGAAGAGGACCTGACGGTCGATTTGTAAAACAAAGCTCTCCAAAACTTGAGTCATACAAATACTCTGAGCTTGAACTAGATTCACCCGACTCACAGCCAGGACTTCACTGGAGTGAGGATCCGCACTTTGTGCAAAGTGCCTCCTCATCCCATAAAACTGGGGAAGAATGAACTATTATAAACCCCCTATTTAATAGGACACCCTTATAGGAAGCCCTATTGTGGAAAGTTGTAGAAGATCGAATGATAGCACTAGATAACTTTAGAGATTTGACTCAGAAAGTCTTAAACAACCATGAGGCCATAGAAACTGCATTAGAGATCACATTTCTTAAAAAATTGCTGATGTAGAAGAAGTTTCATCTAGATTTAGTTTCTTGATTTATGAGGGATTAGGAGATACAAAAATGAAAAACATATCCCCTGCTCACCTCCCTACCTTTAGAGGATACCCAATCGAGGACCCTGACCTATTTTTATTTAAGTTTGATGTCTTATGCAGGTTTGTGGACTATAAATATGATACACAGAAGTTGAAGCTCTTTCCTTCCACATTGGACGATTTAGCTTTGTGATGGTTCATTGGTATGGGGGACAAACACATCGCCACATGAGATCAAATGAAGAAGCTGTTTTTAGAGCAATATCAAGACTTTGGGAGATCAAGAGACTCCATAGAAGAGGTCCTGAGCATGACATAGAAAGAAGATGAGTCTCTCAAGGAATACTGGCAGAGATTCAATTTCAATCGTCAATGATATCCTCACACAAATCTATATGATAAGTCCCTCAAAAGCATATTTTTGAGAGGACTTAATAATGAATATTTGGAGGCTATTAACATGATTTTTGGAGGTGACGTTTACCAACACACTATGGAAGATATAAGACAACTATGTCAGAACTACTCAAGAATGAGAGGCAAGACCACTTCTAGAACCATGAAAGTGACTGCTTCGGTCACAAAAATAGAGATAGGCAACATGCTGGAAGATTTGAAAAGTGAGATGCTTTCATCTCTGGCATTGCAGATGGATACGCTACTGTTAGATAAAAGAAGCAATAAAATGAAGTAGCATTGGCATGTTTCTGCCCAAAATGTAGAGGGAAGCATGCAAAGAACACATTCATAGAGAACAAAGTTAGAGTATGTGTAGTATGTAGGCTGAACCATAAGAATCGGTTGTGCCCACAACTGCCTAGTAACCAGTAGGATGCTGAAGTCATGGAAGCCTATTTAATAGGAAATCAAAATAATTTCCCACAATCCCCTGTGAGGAATATGCCAACTAGAATGCCATCATATGGGGGAGGACCATACATGCCACAAGGCCCACCTCAACCACCTAACATGGGGTGGTGGGGGCCATCACCATGGTCCAACGCACCCCCCAGGAGTAGCATTCCCAAATCAATAATCCTGGATGCCATGTCAATATCCTAGAAAATAGTGGAGAGGCCACATTGCATGGAATCAGGCTCCACAAAAATGTAGCACCAGCTCACCCCCATCAAAACTTGTTGGCTTTTCCAGCAGTGAGACCTACACAACTACCTGCACAACCGACGACAAATCCAAATAACAGAGTGGATCAGCCAACATACAATGTGGAAGGTGAGATGATGTATCATATTCATCTTAGGTCTAGTAGATAGCTAGGAGTAGAAACACCTACATTGATAGAAGATGAGGAATATGTAGGAGAAACACCTCTTATAGAAGAGGTAGTAGAAGAAGTAGCTGAGAGAGCAAAGGCTCCATTTCCTAACCGAATGCAAGAATAGAAGAAACTAATGCAACCAGAGTTTGATATCCTACCCAGCTTGAAGAACCTCACAATGACAATTCCACTATTTCAAGCTATTCGAGATGTCTCGATATATACCAAGGTGATAAGGGAGATGTGCCTAAAAAGGCCTGGAGGAAAACTAACCCAAAATATCAATGTCATGGGCAAATTAGCAAATTTTATGATGGGCAAGACGTGTCATCCCAAGTACATGGATCCAGGCAGCCTAGTGTTGACTGTAAAAATTAAAGGACATTCCTTGTCCAATACATTGGTCAATATCGATGCAGCCATCAATGTAATGCCTTAGGAGACCATGCAGAGGCTACAACTCATGAACCTAAGACCCACCATGACAGTGTTGCAACTAGCCAATCGATCGACCGTGGCACTGAAAGGAATGCTTGAGGATGTAATAGTGATAATCAATGCATGGGAATACCCAACTGAATTCCTAGTTTTGTAGTATAAAACCAAGCTGTGTGGCTACTCGCTCATCCTAGGAAGGCAATGGCTGGCAATAGCTAACACTTACATCAACTGCTACGATGGGTTGATAACCATATTTGATGGACAAAACATCAAAATGTTGACCATTTCACCTCTCACGTAGTTTGTCGACTCATTGGGAGAACCTATGTTGACCAACCATGAAGATAATGAGTTATCCATAATCCAGCCGATAATGGCATTGGATGAGTTTGTGGAGGAAGAATATGAGGATGGTGCTATTGTAGATTTCCTCCATGGATAATCCTCCATAACCATGCTCGAATCACCATTGGCTGGCACCGAAGACCACCACGTTCAATAAATAAATGTTGGACCAATAAGGATGTTAAACGTCAGTAGTGGGTTGACCCCCACACAACTTACAAAAGTAGAGGAACTCCTGGTTAGACACCAATGGACATTTGCATGGTATTACTCAGATATGAAGGGTATCATCCCAAATATCTATACCCATCAAATATACCTCGATGAACAAACAAATCCAAGTGGCAACCATAAAGAATGATGAATCCGGCAATGAAAGACATTGTCAAGGTAGAGCTACAAAAGCTCTTGTCTATCAGATTTATCTACCTAATTTTTGATAGTGAGTGGGTGTCACTGCTAGTAGTAGTCCCCAAGAAGAACGGGAAGAGGTGAATCTATGTGGACTATAGAGCATTAAACAAAGCGACCAAGAAGGATGACTTCCCACTCCCATTCATTGATCAGGTCTTGGATACACTTTTGGGGCAAAAGTGTTTCTCCTTCCTAGATGGATTCAGTGGATATAACCAGATCTAGATAGGAGAAGAAGATCAGGATAAGACAACGTTCACCTGCCCATGGGGAACATTTGCTTATCGGATATTGCTTTTTAGGTTATGCAACGCACCTACCACCTTTCAAAGGGTGGTGCTTAGCATATTTTTAAAAATTATGGGAGATGTGGTCAAAGTGTATATGGATGACTGCACCGCTTATGGAGAAACCTTTGATGAAGCAATGATGAACTTGGAAAAAGTGCTCAAAAGAAGTGAGGAAAATAATTTGTCCTTGATTCATGAGAAATGCTTTATGATGATGCAAGAGGGCATCATGTTGGGAAACCATCTCTCCGTAGAGGGAATAAAGGTTGACAAAAGAAATATCAAGGTCATTAGGGACCTACCCAGCCCTAGAACATAGAGAGGTGAGAATTTTCCTTAGATCTATCGGGTATTATCGATGATTTATCGCTGAATTTAGTAATACTGCAAAACCATTGCATACTCTATTGTCTAAAGACATGGAGTTCAACTGGATGGAATATTATGAAGAAGCATTTCAGTTGCTCAAAGAGAAACTGATATCTACACCAGTTTTGAGGGGACCAAATTGGGCCATACCCTTTCATATCTATTTTGATGCATCCAACAATGCGATTGGGGTAGTCCTTGGACAAAAATATGGTGAGGAATTTTACACCATCTATTATGTCAGCAAAAACTTGGTAGGAGCCGAGCTCAACTACACGGTGATGGAGAAGGAGTTCCTTGCAGTTGTGCATGCCATAAAAAAATTCCACCATTATATCATAGGATATAAGGTGTTTGTCCACACAGACCACATGGCCATCAGATATTTAATGAACAAGATGGCTATTGGTGGAAGAATTATTAGGTGGCTCCTACTATTGCAAGAATTGGACATAACAATAGTCGACAAACTTGGCAAGGACAACGTTGTAGCAGATTTTTTATCCAGATTGATACCAGTAGATCATACAGCAATGGAGGACTAGTTTTTGGATGAACATTTTTTCACCATCAGTGAAAAAATATCGTGGTACATAGATATAGCCAATTACTTGGCCACCGAAAGAACCTCACCTGCTCTCTCCTTTCGAGAAAAGCAAGTGGTAATATAGAAAAGCGCATATTTCCTATGGATTTATGGCCTCATATTCAAAACAAGACATGACCAGATTATAAAGATATGCGTAGCATAATAGGAGTTCTCAAAAATACTCAAAGCTTGTCATGATGAAACATGCAGAGGACACTTTCTAGGGAAATGAACTGCATATAAAATCCTATAGGCTAGGTACTTTTGGCCCACTCTATTCAAATATGCAGCCGCATATGCCAGCAAATGTGATGAATGCCAAAGAATGGGCAGACCAACCCATTGCAATGAAATGCCCCTCTAGCCTCAGGTACACCTAGAACCCTTCGACAAGTGGGGTATGTATTTTGTGGGGCCAATTAACCCACCTTCAATAGGGAGGGGGTTTATTTTAGTCTGTACAGACTACGTCACCAAATGGGTTGAAGTTCAGGCATTAAGGGATTCAAAAGAAAGAATGGTTGCCAATTTCTTATTTGCTCATATTTTTACAAAATTCGGGGTCCCCAAATAAATAACAATGGAACAAGGGCCTCAGTTTACCTCCAAGTTGATCTAAGAACTAATGAAGCAATATAGAGTTTGACACAAAAAAACTACACCCTACCATCTGCAAGCAAATGGGCAAGTGGAGGTGACCAACAGGGAGATAGAGAACATCCTGACAAAAATCATGTAGCAACATAGGAAAGATTAGTATACATAGCTAATAGAGGCAGTATGGTCATAAAACACCGCATGTAAATCCACCACAAGCTTTACACCCTTCCAATTGATATATGGGAAGAGTGCAGTGATGCCCATCGAGTTTGAGATCAAAACACTAAGAACAACTTTAGAACTAAATTTGAGCTCGGATGATGCTCAAAAGGAAAATATTTGACAGCTAAATCAGCTGGATGAAATCTGAATGGATGCTTTATAAATAACGAAGATCATACAAAAGCAAAGGAAATAGTGGCATGATTGACACTTTAAGCTAAAGCAGTTCTGAGAAGGAGAATGGGTGTTGTTGTATGATTTTTGGTTCCAAGAAAGGAAGGACAAATTAATGCAGATATGGATGGGACCATATGAGGTGGTGTAACTCATCAAAAATGGTGTTGTACATGTCAGAACCATTGATGGTAGCAATGTTGTATTAACCATTAATGACCATCGACTGCAACCCTATAGCACATCCAAGAATTTACAGGTGGAATCCAAAGCATGAATTGGGGAGACCCTATCCTTGTAAATCTGGACAAAAATCTCAGCAAATAGAATAGTGGGCATGAAGGTGCCCACCAAAATTAGTTAGTTTAGGTTTGTTTATTTCTCATAGTGTGTTTTGTAGGAACGATGCCCACATGCAAGATGCAAGCATCCTGGGTTCAGGGCATAACATGCATGGAATGCGTCTAACTGCCTGTATTTTTCTTTCTTTTTGTTTGCTTTTTATATGTGGAGGACCTGAAAACATGAAGAATAGGTATCTAGGAAACTAAGCATGATTTGGATTAGCATCCTGACATCGACACTCGTAGGGTAGAAGCAACATCTATTCGAGCATAGGGGTGGACAACAGAACTCTTCCCCAAGAGGAAATTGAGACACCAGCCCTTGGAATAAGATGTTGAGGTAGCATGAAGTGAGTATGAGAACGCTTTATCACCCTTTACTAGACAATAACGATATGGTTGCCAAGAAAAAGCCTTGCAAAATGCCTTCATCATCAAAGAATACCACCCACTAGAGGTACGATGCCTTCCTCCTAGAAGAAGGCACCTGACAAAGGTGGACGTTTTCCCCTATGATAGAAGTTTTGAGCAAGAAATAAGGTGCCTTCCATATAAATAATGTGCCCCACTGAAATAAGGTGCCTTCATTATAGAGAAGGCACCCCGCTAAAATAAGGCTCCTTCCTTATAAAGAAGGTGCCCCATGGAAATAATGTGTCTTCCTTATAAATAAGGCACACGTAAAAAAAAAAGAAGGAATATATAATTGAGGACCGAGGCACCTTCCACATCGGTAAGACGCATCCATCCTTGAGAAAAAAAAAATATATATATTATTAAGGAATGAGGCGCCTTCCACATCGGTAAGGTGCATCAATCCTTGATTAAAAAAAATGATAACTGAGGTGCCTTCCTCATCTAGGAAGGCACATGCATTCAAAAGTGCCTTCCACCCTAGGAAGGCACACCCGTTCAAAAGGTGCCTTCCACTACAGGAAGGCACACCTATTCAAAAGTGCCTTCCCAAATAGGAAGGCACCATTATCAAAAATGGTGCCTTCCACCACCAGAAGGCGCATTCATTTAAAAGCACTAGCAGCATCGAGAAGGCACCATATCAAGTCCCTTACACATCGGGAAGGCACCATATCAAGTGCCTTCCACATCAAGAAGGCACCATATCAATCACATTCCACATTGGGAATGCACCATATCTAGCACCTTCCACATTGGTAAGGCACCATATCAAGCACCTTCTGCATTGGGAAGATACCAAAGAGCGTCTTTCATATACAACCAACACTTAAAATTTCACGTGTGCCTCGATTGAAACAAGATCATCACACGAGCAGGCGATATTAGGTTACCACCATTACTCAAGTGATAGGGAACCACTCCAATAAAAAATCTCATAGAGTTATGGGGTAAGATCAACACACACATTCCAACATGATAGACAAATGGTTTTTAAGCCAATCGAGAATCTATCTTCGGCATCAACCATTAAAACAACTCAACAGAAAAATCTGACATAATCCATGCAAATGAAGTAACCATCCCCCATGTTATAGATCAGCGAATTGACACTCTCCATGAAACACGAGACATCCAATTAGGTACGTGCATACTCTATTTAGATTTTTATGTAATTGTTCATAAAATTATGTAGTACCAAAAATTATCGCTGCCATAAAATCATGCACCCCCATGGCCGATCATGCCATGATGTGGCTTGTGAGGCATACCTTGTCAAAATTAAAAGCTAGGGTTTGGTGCCTTCCTTATAATAAGGCACCTCCCTAAGAAGGTAAGGAGGAAAATAGAAGAAGAATGTGCCATGGGAGGATGATCGTGAAATCATGCGATGAAGAAAAATGAACCTAGCGACACATAAGGAATCAAGGGGGCAATCAGGATGCCATTCAAAGCCGAGGGGTGGCTCGAGTACTATATCCTGGTTAGTAAAAACCAATATATGGAGCCATTTAGGAATTTTTCTACCTCCTTGGGGGGCAACATCGCTCAAGTATGAGGAATGGATATTTCACATGTGATTGGCTTGCCCCTCATAGGCGAGTGCACATACAAGGGCGGAATGTTGAAGTCATATGTGGAACTATTGTTGTTAGGGGAGAACATGTAGATAGACAAGGAAGGGCTACCAAAAAGAAGCCTTCATATGAAATTACGAAAGATATTTGAGCAGGTTGCTCGGTTCTTTACATGCACTAGGAAATATACCCATCTACACACTAATCATGTGAAATTCCTGAATCGCCTAGTGCATGGGTGGAAAATGAACACACCCTTCTACCTAGAAAATGCCCTGAAGGAAGAATCAGCTAGATACTAGAAGGGGTCACCTTCCACATTGGCCCACCATGGGTTGATATCAACAACTTGAGCAGAAGCTGACAACAGAACTCGTAGCTTTGCATGGGAAAAGAGGAACCACACCTCCAGATGCCAGTCCATGGAAGAAGTAAACACGGGCCACAGGTATAACTAGATCCATTGAAAAATTCCAATGATGAGGAGTTAATAGGGCTACCTATAGTTTTTGTGCCACAAGGTGTGGCATATGTTATGCATGGGGGGATGATGAGCCTCAAAACTTTTCATATTTTGTATGAGTTTCATTAATTATTATGCGGCTATATAATAGGAATTGTATACTTTTATGAATGGTTATGTAATTATTTGATAAGATTATGTGTTCTATCTAATTTTTATGTTTTAGTGTGTTTATGTGGATTTGTAGTTCATTTAGTCAGATTTGGATCAGTCAAGGTCTTTCCATAGACCTGGCACTTTGTTTTCTTCAAAATTAACTCATGGTAAGTAGGCGCCTTCCTCTTCCAAGAAAGCACCAATAGAAGATAAGTGCCTTCCTCTTCTAGGAAGGCACCAATAGATTATAAGCGACTTCCTCTTATAGGAAGGCACCAACAGAAGATAAGTGCCTTCCTATTTCAAGAAGGTGCCAATAGAAGGTAGGCACCTTCCTCTTCCAGGAAGGCACCAACATAAGGCAAGCGTCTTCCTCTTCTAGGAAGGCACAAATGGAAGGTAGGCACCTTATGTATAAATAAGGAACCTAATATACTTAGGTGTTGTCTACATAGAGAAGGCACCTGCCAGAATACATGGGGATGACACCTTCCTCATAGATAAGATGCCTTTGTTCTTCGTCCATTGACTAGATAACGCGATGTGGACAACACTGACTGGTGCAGTTCCAACTCTACATCATGTAAGTTAATTCAGGAATTGTACCAACGGATGGGAACATCTTAATCTATGCCAAGCAAAGCATGACCAATCAAAGAATATGTCACTGTTAGGAATGAATACTAGTTTTAGCAGACGTCGATTGCATTTACCATACTGTCTTAGTTTAGTTTGGAATGAATCGACTATTGTAACGACTTTGTAATAGAATATCTATGGGTGTGCTATATAAAAACACACAGACCTTTTTGATAGATTTCCATAATTAAGAATGTAGAGTTAAGAACACATTTATCATTCTGAGGAAGTATTATAATTTTTTGGCAATTTTAATAAAGTTATAGAGTTCCTAAACATGTGTTCAGCTGGAAGGGAGCTTCTGGAGCCTGGTCCCACTCCAAGCTAGTATTATTTCCCTTTCTTTGTGTTTTCTAGATTAGTTCACATCTTTCATAGGTTTATTTCTTGAATTTTTATTTCCATCATCGCAATAGGTTTATTTCTAGTATGCACATATGAATGTTTACTTTCTAGAGATTTTAATTATTCATACATAATTTATTGAGGAGTGAATGAATGATTGAAAACCTTTGAAACACCCCCTAAATGTAGAGTTAGCGGACCCATCTCTAAGTGGTATTATAAGTGATCCTATATGATACCATTTGCAAGTTTACGAATCTCCCTGGGTTGATAAATTAAATGAACGGGAAAGTGGTAAAAATAGGAAATAATTTAACCTTGTTTGACCTGTAAAAAACACACAAAGAGAATTTTTAGAGACCCAATGTGTTTCATCCAATCATATCAAATCAATCTCATAGAAGCATAAAGATAATTGTTAGAGACTCAATATGTTCTATCCTTCAACTTTCAATCTCAACTCAAATCAATCTCATAGAAGCATAAAGAGAATTTTTAGAGACTCAATATGTTCTATCCTTCAACTCTCAATCTCAACTCAAATCAATCTCATAGAAGCATAAAGAGAATTTTTAGAGACTCAGTATTTTCTATCCTTCAACTTTTAATATCAACTCAAATCAATCTCATAGGAGCATAAAGAGAATTGTTAGAGACTCAATATGTTCTATCCTTCAACTCAAAAACAAACTCTTTCGCAAATAAAAATAAATATAGTAGTATACTTTCACAAGATATTGAACCACAACCCAACAATTTTCAATAATTCAATATCAAGGAATCAACTCCTCCAACATAGAACCATAACTTGCTATCAAACCCTAGCCAAGTTAGTTTTCAAGAAATCAAAGCAATCTCTCTCTAAGCATCAAAAGGGGTTCAAGATATTTCCAAATTCTCTCAAATGGGAATGCTCAACTTAACCACAAAACCAAGTTTATCAAGCAAAGTACAACTTGATAAAATAAAATCTTAAAGGAGCAAGCCCAACTCATGTATCAAGTAAAGCATAACTTGATCAACTCAATCTCAATGGAAGCAATCTCAAAACCAAACTCTCAACAACCAAACAACTCAATTATGGTTTCAACAACTTATAGCAATGGCATAAGCTTCTCACTCAAAAACCCTAAAGCAAACTTCAAATGCTTCCACTCTCATAAACCATAATTATGCAATAACTCATAAAATCATCATGATATCATAATGCATAATCAATACTTCCACTTTCAAAAAATAAGATCCACTCCAAATAAGGAAACTTAATTTAATCCTTTTCACTCCAAACTTATTTTCATAAAACCATCAATCAATAATAACCATGGAAGAATGTGCCCATACCTTTAATTTTATGAAGAAGGAGAACTCAAAATTTGTCACAACACTAACTCTCAATTTGCCACAAATTAGAGTTAGCAACAATGGAATAATGCACAATGATAAGAGTCCTAATAACACCTTATCACTCCAACTAAATATATCACAAAATAAATTCAACCTCAAAAATAATTACAAGAGAATATCCACTCAATAACTCCAAAGGCTTTCTAACCCCAATATGACATTAAGTACAGTTAAACCTTAAACCCTTATAACTCCTAAAATACATTTACTTCTAAATACATTTACCACATAAACATTAAGCATTAATAATAACAATGTCAAAGCAATATTTCTATTTAACCTTATACCTCCATCCAATTACCAACAATAATTTCCAAGTCAAATAAAATATTCCACATTATCAACAAAAGATCTACCTTGGTCAAAAATCAATTTTCCAAACTTAGGGGAAGTGTGGAGACACCAACATAAGCACCAAAGTGCTTCCTCCTCCAAACTCGTGGTCCAAAGCAACCATCGTACCACGTGCACAATAACCACGACCAAGAAAAACTGAAACACGCCTATCATAAATCGAACTTGACACCTCTTCTTAGCAAGCACCTTCGCTCCACTACCTCCGTCATTGGAGCACAAGTGCCGAACAAAACTCTCAAGTGCCACTCATCATTTTACCTTCCGTTTTCTCACAAAGATTAAAGACAAATAGATTTGTCTTCCTCATAGGCGTACGAAATTAGAACTTAAACATAGAGCAATACGAAACTCAAAAATCACAGAGAAATCCAAAATTGAAGGTCATAGAGCAATATAAATTTAAAGGTAATTGCACAAATTAGAGGTGCACTGAACCTTAGGAATTAATGCCCTTTAATAGTCTTTTGCATCCCATGCAAGTTGACATCAGCACTGTAAGTCTTTTACATGAGCGTTGCTAAGGGTTTAGAAACCCTTTCAATAATAATTATTAAATTAATAATTATTATTTTATTAATAATAAACTTAACTTAAAACATTTTCAAAGGTTTGAGTTAATTTATTTATTAATAATAAAAATGGATTTTTAATGTTTTTTCAAGGAGAATAACCTTTTCATTAAGCCAAGATGGTCAATGAGTCCAGAAGGTTTTAAGAAAAACCTTCAACCTTGTCACCATGGTTTTAATAAAAACCTGTAAACAAACATCATGGAAATTTTAAGATCTTTTTGGCACCAAAATATTTTTGACATCAGCACAAATTCCTTTTGACATCAACACAAACTCCTTTTGAAATCAATGACAACTCACAAACATGAATCTAGGCAACATACCCAAAATTACCAACAATATCCCCCTTTGTCATTGATGGCAAACCACTACTAAAACCACTGCCATCTGTCAAAATTGAAACCAACTGAAAACCATCCTCTAAAGCTTTGCTCCCCCTAACTCAAGGCTCTCCCCTTACTCAAATATCTCCCCCTTTGTCATCAATTGCAAAGGGTCACCTTTGGGGTTCAGGGCTAAGAATGAGCCTCTTAGTTTAGCCCCTCCCCCACCTCCTATTGAGGTGATTAATTTTGTAGTGGGGGTAAAAATCTCGTTAGGCACTGATCATCATCAATATCCATAACTACCTTTCCATGATTTTTCTTGATATCCTTGTCCATGTTCCTATTCCTATTCTTGTTCATATTATCATACCTATTTTTGTCCAAGAAATTATTCCTATTCCTGTTATTATTCCTATTCCTACCATTATTCCTGTTCCTGTTCATAGCCTTGAACCTGTACCTTGGAACTTCTGCTCTACACCATCTGGTTGTATGTCCTTCATTATTGCACTTATAACATTTGACAATGTTATTCCTTTGAGATGTACCTACTTTTTGAATCCTCTCTGTTGGACCAAACTTGTTCCTATTGTTAACCCTATGATTAACTACCTTGTGCTCAAACTGATTACAATAGTAGCAATACCCTTGAAAGAAATTGCCATTTCTAAAATTTCCATTAACCTATATTTCTTGAGCCCTACACTATGAAGCCATGTGTCTAAACATGTGGCATGCAAAACATCTTCCATTAAACTTTCCTTACCTTGACCTCATAGGTCCTTTAGTATTTCTCCCCTTATGCTAATTCCTATTTTCTAATTCTGTGCTATCTAAATTACCATATGAAAACTTACTCTTTGAAGTACTCTCTTCATCTGAACCATCTTCTTCTTGGGAGTTCATACTAGATTCCTCAACCTGTTCCTTTTGGTTCTTTTCAATACCAAAACCTATTTTATCTGTTGTCCTTCTTTGATCCTTGATGATTGATTTTACCTTCTTGGAACTTTCTTCAAACCTGTAAAGCTTCTCCTTGTACTCTTTAGTTTTTTTTTTCAAGGAAGCTACTTCATGTTTTAACTCTTTACACTCAAGATACCTAGATGCCAACTATCTTTTGAGTTTCTGTGTCTTTGCTATAGAGATATCAAGATTCCCTATAAGCTCATATCTTTCATAACGACATTCATCAAACCTAACAATGAGTCTAGCATATTTCTTTCTTTCTTTATTTAACACATCAAGAGCATTAACAAGTTTAGCCTCAAGAACTACTCATTTTTCTTAAAAATCCTCTATTTGTTTACCTTTTGAAACATCAATATCCTTTTCTAATTTCTTACCACTAGAGGCACTACCTTCATCTAAAGCCATAAGAAGATCTTCCTCATAATTTTATGAAGCATCCTCATACATAGTATTAACAGAATTCAAACCATCATTTGTACAATCATCCTCAAGGTGACCAAAATTTCCACATCTAAAGCACTTAAGCACAAAAAATCTATTCCTCTTTTATTTTCCCTCCTTTTCTGTTAGAAACATCTCATTTCTATCATCACTTGAAGAAATTCCATCATCACTACTAGAAAACTTACTTGCTTTGTCTATGTAGAAACTTTTCTTGTGTTTTGGGAAGTACCTCTTCCCTTGACTATTTTTCTCATTTATGTTCTTCCTTTCATACATGTTCTTATCAGATTCTCTGTGCTTATAATCCTATTTTTATTCATCACAATCATCCTTGGGTTCTGGACAGTTAGTAGCATAGTGATCAAAATTTCCACAATTCAAACATTTAATAGATTTCATACCTTTGTGCTTTCTTGAGAACTTGCATTTCCTACTATAGTTTTATTCTTCATCACTAGAAGACTCATCACTATCTTCTTGTTGTTTACCCTTGGACTTCTTGGTAGCTTTGAAAGCTGCCTCCTTCTTAGGATCAGGTACCACTTTAGTTTTTAACTCAAAAGCTGTAAGTATACTATGAAGCTCATCCTTTTTCAATTTATCCAAATATTTGGCTTCCTCAATAGTTGAAATATTTTCACTAAATCTATTTGGAAGATACCTCAAAATTTTATCACAAAAATCATTTTCAGCAAGCTCAAGACCTAGTTCCTTCATGGAATTAAAAATATCATCCATACGAAGCATATAGTCACTAATATTTTCTTCATATTTCATCTTGAGTTGTTCAAACATACCTTTGTAATATCTTAATTTTGATTTTCTAACATTTGCATCACCTGTATGAACCACTTCCAATTGATCCCACATTTCCTTTGTTGTATTACAATGAATCACCTTTGTAAGATCTACGTTTTGTAGACATTTTATAATTGCATTCATTGCCCTTGAATTGCTATGATGTAGAAGTTTCTCGTATTTAGTAGTAGAGCTTTGGAATAGTGTACCCAAATTCAACTGCTTCCCAAACTTCATTTCCAAGAGCCATTAGATGAACCTTCATCTTTATGCTCCATAGACCAAAATTTGTCCCATCAAGAATAGGTGCTGAATTACCAATTGTAAAATCTATTGTGTTATTTTCAAGCTTTTAATTCAAGCTATGAAATTCTTCCAAAGGAACCTAATCTGATACCAATTGAAGAACACAAGCTTATATTGAGATGGGGGATGAACAGTATAAGATCACATTTTAAATTTTTTCTTTTACTTCAGAAAGTAATGCAATGAACCAATAGCAAAATCAAAGCAGTAATCAAAATAGTGTACAAGTCAATTGAGACACCAATATAACATGGTTCACCCAATGTGGGCTACTCCACAAAGAAAATATTTCACTAAATTTTTTCAATCAAATCCTTTGGGAATCCTTCCTAATTACAATATTTATGGACTTCCTGTCCAAAGGAGAATCCTTCCCCTAATCAAATATTTATGAGCCTCTTACCCAAAGGATATGTCCTATCCCCCAAAGAAGTTTTTATGAGCCTCCTACCCAAAGGAGATGTCCTATCCCCCAAAGCTCTAGAAATGGTACTTCAAAAGATCATTGCCTCTTCTGCTACTAGCAGGTGGAACTCCTTTCCATAGGAGATGTCCTGTCCTCCTTGATCTGGCTCTAGAGACTTATGTCCTCATTGATCACCTCCACAGCTACTCATCAAAACCTATAATAAACATAGTCAGTCGGCCAAACACAAGTCCTCTCAAACTCTGTCACAAATCTGCACCAAAATTAGTCCTCTGGTCCAGCACAAATCTGCTCTCAAATCTCTGTCAAATCTATGCCAATATTAAGCTAAAATATCAAAAAAATCAATCACAATTGCTCACAATTCTCCACCAAGACTTCATCAAAATTTTCCACAAGTTCTTCAACAAGAACCTATCCAAATCAGTCCACAAGTTCTCCACAAGAACCTTTCCAAATTAGTCCTAGGAAGCTCACCAAGAACTTGCCCAAATCAGCTCAAGCAAGTTTACCAAAAAACTTTCCCAATGTGAACACACAAAGAGAATTGTTAGAGACCCAATGTGTTTCATCCAATCATATTAAATCAATATCATAAAAGCATAAAGAGAATTTTTAGAGACTCAAAATGTTCTATCCTTCAACTTTCAATCTCAACTCAAATGAATATCATAGAAGCATAAAGAGAATTATTAGAGACTCAATATGTTCTATCATTCAACTCTCAATATCAACTCAAATCAATATCATAGAAGCATAAAGAGAATTGTTATAAACTCGATATGCTCTATCCTTCAACTTTCAATCTCAACTCAAATCAATCTCATAGGAGCATAAAGAAAATTTTTAGAGACTCAATATGTTCTATCCTTCAACTCAAAAATAAAATATTTCTCAAATAAGAATAAATATAGAAGTAGTATAATTTCACAAGATCTTGAACCACAACCCAACAATTATCAATAATGTAGTATCAAGGAATCAACTCCTCCAACATAGAAACATAATTTGCTATCAAACCCTGGCCAGGTTAGTTTTCAATAACTCAAAGCAATCTCTCTCTAAGCATCAAAGAGGGGTTCAATATATTTCCTTCTCTCAAATGGGAATGCTCAACTTAACCACACAACCAAGTTTATCAAGAAAAGTACAACTTGATAAAATCAAATCTCAAATGAGCAAGCCCAACTCATGTATCAAGTAAAGCATAACTTGATCAACTCAATCTCAATGGAAGCAATATCAAAACCAAAGTCTCAAAAACCAAACAACTCAATTAGGTTTTCAAAAACTTATAGCATTGGCATAAGCTTCTCACTAAAAAACCCTAAAGCAAACTTCAAATGCTTCCACTCTCATAAACTAGAATTATGCAATAACTCATAAAATCATCATGGTCTCATAATGCATAATCAATACTTCCACTTTCATAAATTAAGATCCACTCCAAATAAGGAAAATTAATTTAATCCTTTTCACTCCAAACTTATTTTTAGAAAACCATCAATCAATAATAACCATGGAAGAATGTGCCCATACCTTTACTTTGATGAAGAAGGAGAACTCAAAATATATCACAATACTAACTCTAAATTTGCCACAAATTAGAGTTAGCAATAATGGAATAATGCACAATGATAAGAGTCCTAATAACACCTTATCACTCCAACTAAATATATCACAAAATAACTTCAACCTCAAAAATAATTACAAGAGGATATCCACTCAATAACTCCAAAGGCTTTCTAACCCCAATATGACATTAAGCACAATTATTCCTTAAACCCTTATAACTCCTAAAAAACATTTACTTCTAAATGCATTTACTACATAAACATTAAGCATTAATAATAACAACGTCAAAGAAATATTTTTATTTAATCTTATACCTCCATCCAATTACCAACAATAATTGTCAAGTCAAATCAAATATTCCACATTATCAACAAAAGATCTACCTTGTCCAAAAATCAATTCTCCAACCTTAGAAGAAGTATGGAGACACAAACATAAGTTCCAAAGTGCTTCCTCCTCCAAAATCATGGCCTAAAGCAACTACCGTACCACATGCACAATAATTGTGACCAAGAAAAAATTGAAACATACCTATCGCAAATCAAACTCGGCACCTCTGCTTAGCGAATGCCTTCACTCCACTGCCTCTGCCATTGGAGCACAAGTGCCCAACAAAACTCTCAAGTGCCACTCATCATTTTACCTTCCCTTTGCTTGTAGATATTAAAGACAAACAAATTTTTCTTCCTCACAGGCATACAAAATCAAAACTTAAACACAGAGCAATACAAAACTCAAAAATCATAGAGCAATCCAAAATCGAAGGTCATAGAGCATACAAATTTGAAGGTAATCATGCAAATCAGGGGTGCATTTAACCTTAGGAATTAATGCCCTTTAATAGTCTTTTACATCCCATGCAAGTTGATGTCGGTGTTGTAAGTCTTTTACATGAGTGCCGCTAAGGGTTTAGAAACCCTTTCAATAATAATTATTAAATTAATAATTATTATTTTATTAATAATAAACTTAAATTAAAACATTTTCAAAGGTTTGAGTTAATTTATTTATTAATAATCAAAATGGACTTTTAAGGGTTTTTCAAGGAGCAAAACATTTTTATTAAGCCAAGATGGTTTTAATAAAAACCCTTAATGAGTCTAGATGGTTTTAAGAAAAAAATTTAACCTTGTCACCCTGGTTTTAATAAAAACACTTAAACAAACATCATGGAACTTTCAAGATATTTTTGGCACCAAAATCTTTTTTACATCAGCACAAATTCCTTTTGACATCAACACAAACTCCTTTTGACATCAATGACAACTCACAAACATGAAACTAGACAACATCCCCAAAATTGCCAATATTAGGGTAAGTGAAGTCACACCTCACTAATGCCAAGCATGATTTCACTATAAAATAAAGAAAAATAATAAGCGAATGTAGAAGACAAAATAAATGTAGACAACCAAGTAATAAAACCCTAATGGATATCACAGAACTAGGCAGAAGAGAACCAAGTATTCATATGGGCACTCTATCTCTCTAAGCTATGCCACATATCCACCAAATCACATAGACAAATCAATCCAATCCATGCAATATAATATCAATTAGAAATTCACACTTCAAGGGTTAGCTTGTAGTAGAGAAAGTAAATCAAAATGTACTATAAATAATTCACATATAGATCGTACATAAAATGTTTACGTATCACACTTGCACTTAAAAATTTGTATGCCTTTGATTTGGCATGAACATCCTTCCTTTTATAGAAAAAATTGGAGGAAGGAAAGTGGGCACAAATAAACTCATAGTTGATCCCAAAAAAAGTGAGAAGGTTTAAACCTGGGTCTAAGTAGGCTTAAAAATAATAAATTAAAAAACTAGGTTAAATAGTGAACTGGTACCTCATCCTGATGAGGTACGATATCGTTGGAATGAAGTTGCGCATTGTAAATATAGGGCATGATTTTGCTAAAAATAAATTTAAAAATGGGTGGAAATAGGCCTTCCCTTTCTCTTGTCAAGGGATGAGGGATTCTTAAGGGCACTAAGCAAGATTTCCCACTCAAAGTGGGTCAATTTTCCATGTCTACATTTTACCCCCTATTTGATGCATTTATGGCCTAGCAAATACATCAAGTAAATATGTAAACGATAAACACATGGCTAGGTTTTGGAAAAAAGGGTGAGATGTTACTACCATTAATGCCTCTATGGCTAGGGTACCCACTTGAGTTTTGAAAAGAATCAACATTCCTTAAGAAACTTGAAAAATATAAATAAAGAAAAGGTAAAATATAACAACACAGAGAAATAAGTAAGCAAACAAATAATAGAGCAAGGAGTATTGATACCACATGAACCTAATGCATCTAGCATGAAATGCATGTATGAATAGAATAAAGGGAAAAAAGAAGAAGGGAATAGGAGGGAAGAAGAAATAGAAAGTTGTGAAGTGGAATAAGAAGAAGAATACAATGATAAAACTCTAAAGGTTAACCATATAAAATTGAGAAGGAATCTAAATAATAACCCTTACTAGAGGATGTCATGCTCAAAGGTGGCCCATATATGGAGTGAAGAACCCACGATAGGTGTAGTAATCAGTAAATATGGACCAATAAGTGAAGTGTATTGTGTAACCCACTATGGATGATTTCTCACTAGTGACTATTGTGAGGTGATTACCTATTAGAATGTATATCGATGTCTCCTATCAATAGCCAATGAGCTAATCCTGTAAGAGGGTGTTGGACCTACTGAGCCAAAAGAGAGATGTAACCCAATAGGGGTGTTATAACATACGCTGATGTAAAATGATGTATGTATATTTCAAGTACTACCTAAGAGGTGTATGCAGATGTATGTATGGACCAATAAATAGGAGCATAAAATGGTGTGAGTGTGTGCATTTTCTAGAATAAATTAGAGGAATAAAATGAGGAACAAAGAATTATGCATGTGTACCCCCAGCTTGAAGTTTCAACTAGTGAAAAATCAAGAGAGAGGAAATGTGAAAATAAAAGAAAGAAAAATGTATATCCATATCTGAAACAAATAAGACAAAGGAGAAATAAGAATCATACAAAAATACAAGGACATATCAAAAGAGGATTGCATTCCTTGACTTAGAGAAGAAATGGTAATCATTGTAAAATTTTCAAAATCAAGGAATACAAGAAGAATAGTGAAGATAAGAAAAGAACAAAGAAATCAAATAAGAGAAGAAGGGATGAAAATGCATGGGCCCTAGGTTAGGTCTTCACTAGGCATCATAACCCTAGTGAAAGTGCAATGCATGTGAGCTACGACCTAACTAGGTATCATTACATACCATTGTCATCAATCTCTGAAAACTATATGAACAAGAAATCATGAGCAAGAAATAATGTAAATATGACAAGCAAAAGTGCAAGAACTAAATGTCAAGCAATCATGCATAATATGATAGGCAAGTGTACATAATATGTCAGGCAAAGATGCAACATGATCTAACTAAATGCATATGCAAAATAAATAAAAAGTTAAGCATAATTATTTTTTAATGCATTATGTTCATATGTTCTTTAATATCTTTACCATCCATGAAATATAACTTATAAGAACTGAAACCAAACATAGTTGTTACAACAAAAGGCCCTACCTAGTTGGGTTGAAATTTACCTTGAAGATCAACATGAGTATTAGTGTTCCATTGGTTTTAATTGAGGAAAATATCCCCAATCTCAAAAGAATGATTGCAAAAATTTTTAGAATAAGATCACCAAAGCCTATATTTATAGGCTCACAAATGCTCTAAGGCATGGATGCACTTTTCATCCAATGGCTCCAACTGGTGCAAAAATTCTGCATGAAAGACATCACCAACCTCAATATCTTGTAACAAGATGCACAAAGAAGGGACCTCTAGCTAAAAGTGGAAAATTTTCTTAGACCCATAAACCAAAACATATGGGGAGGTTCCTATGGGAGTATGCACACTAGTATGATATACCCATAATATAGGATAAATATGAGTATACCAATTATGACCAATCTTATTAACCAACTTCTTCAAAATCCTAATCAAGGACTTGTTAGATGCTTCAAATTGTCCATTACCCTGGGGGTAATAATAATTTGATCATCTATGCTGATTTTTTTACTTGAAAAAACATTACAAACATCCTTATTCTTGAAAGGAGAACCATTGTACAAACATTAAGTTAAGAACCATTATCAATCATCACCCTCTTAATAAGGGTGTCACCAATGTAAGTAGTGATATATAACAAATAATCTTCTTGTACTCCTAAAGAAGTCATATCATTATCTGAAAATATTGGATGAGGTTTCTAAAGAGAGTCTATAACTTTTATCATATCATCCAGGTAGATATCTATGGGCACTAGATGTTGTTCCAAAATATTTATCATAGCTTCTTTATGGGCTTGAGAATTTTGTAAAAGTTTTAAAAGTGGAATTTTTGCTTACTCATCCATATTTTGTACTATTTTACCTGAAGTATCTATTATCATTCCAACCATGTTGTTATTATATTGGTGTGGTACATTATTATAAGACACGTGATTAGCTTGTCTCGTTATATTCTGATTTTACTAGATATTGGAATATTGAAAACTACTTGTGTCAATGCAACCAAAATCAATTAAGTCTTGAACCACATGTTTCAATATTTTATAATAATTAGTCCAATGTACTTACACTCTATCATATACACAATGCTAATTTTCTTTATACCAATGAGTTGTAGTATCTGGTTGTATTACTAGAGGTAATTCTATTGCCTTAGCATCTAGCAATTTTTTAAAACTGATTCCATAGGGATGCTAAGTCTTGTGAAATTTCTTTGAGGAGGTTTCTCAAGCACAATATTCTATAGGCTATTATTGACATTATTAATAGTCCTACTATCACTATTATCTCCTATATGTTTATTATTATGTTGACACTTAGTTGAGTTATTTTATTTAACCTTGAGTTGACCTCTTCTGATGATGGCTTGTTCCACTTTTCTTGCTAACTCAATTTCTTGGTCTAATGTGACCATAGTAGTTTCTAAAGCATAAGAAAATTATTCTTGTAAATTTCTTGTAAATTTCTTGTAAATATATCAAGCATATCTTTCTAAGACACAGGTTGTCTTAATCGACCAACTAAAATTCTCCAAATAGCTAAAAATTCTTAAAAACATTCCTCTCTATTTTTCTTTAAATCATATAGATCTCTTACAGTAACTTCCTTTTCAATATAAGTGCTAAACTGATGGACAAAAATCTTTACATTATTATCAATACTTTTAAAAGAATAGTTGGGTAACCAATAGTACCATTCTAATGCCTCTCCAGCAAGCCTCTTTGGAAACATTTTCAATAAAATCATATCATCATAAACGAGATCATGTCAAGGTATTATGAATCCTCTCTATTGGATCTTCAGCACCTTTGTAGATTGCCAATACTGGCATGGGGAAATGCTTAGGATAAGTCTTGGAAGCTACAATAGGATCTAGTGGCTGACTACACATATCCCTATAGTTGTATGTAAACCCTAATGGTTGAATCATATCCATTCTTGAGACCAATTGATTCTCAACATTTGTCAAAATCTTCATTTCTGAATTATGTTCCCAATATTCCCTTGACTTAGGTTGGACATGTGAATATTTTGTTATAGGTGGTGCCTTCTGAGAATGGAATATTTACTTGTCATGTAATATAGGAAATATTGTTGATATTAGAGGATGGAAGAGGAAATTGAGAACCACTTTGAGTGCTACTACTAGATGAATGAATTGTTGAATTCTTTTCAATGTTGGTGGTCATAGTAGTGGCATAGATAGGTTGATAAATTTGATAACCATGATTCAAAGATTCACTAAAGGTATTCTGAGGTAGGATGTCATTTTAAATTAATGCTTCTTCTTCTAATACCATATCCAAAGCATGTTTATGATATTTATAAAAGGTCCATATATGATCAAAATATTTAAATATGATATTCTCATTAGGATCTTGGATAGGATCAAGATGAATATTAGTATCTTCTTATAGGTTATAATTTTCTCTATCAATTTTATCATTCTCATAAAAAATATCATCAAAACTAAGGAGTCTTTGTTCTCCGTAAATGTCAAAATCCATTGATAAAGAGGAGAAAGACAAGAAGAAGAAATAAGGTCAAAAGAAACCTGCATACTTACACATAAAGAAATTATCTTTTAAAATATTTGGCACATAATTTTAAAAATATTTCTTAGTGTTTAAAATAAAATAAGGTGTTCACATCAGATTCACCAAATATGTAGAGGGGGAAATTTTCCCTACCGTGTACAATTCCCAAACAAAATGGCATGATAATGCTAGTGCAAAGTCGCACCTCGTAGATACAAGGTACGATTTTGGTAAAAAGTAAACAAATTAAAAAAATAGAGGTATAGAGGCCTTCCCTTGGTCTTTGAAAGGGGTGCGTGCCTCTTAAGGGCACTAAGGAATATTTCCCACTCAAAGTGGGTCAATTTTTTGTGTCTACATTTTGCCCAATCCTTGATGCATTTATGGCCTAGTAAATACATCAAGGAAAGATGTAAAAAACAAACATAGAAAGTGGGGTGGCTAGATTTTGGGAAAAAGGGTGAGATATTACTACCATTAATGCCTCTATGGCTAGGGTACCCCCTCAAGTTTTTAAAGGAATGAATATTCCTTAAGAAACTTGAAAAAGATAAAAAAATAAATGTCAAAACATAGCAACACAGAGAAAGAAGTAAGCAAACAAACAAAAGAGCAAGGAGCACTAGGTATAACATGAGCCTAATGCATATAGCATTAAATGCATGGATGAATAGAAGAAAGGAAAATAAATAAGAAGGGAATAGGAGAGAAGAAGAACAAGAAAATGATAAAAATCCAAAGGTCAACCATCTAAAATTGAGAAGGAAGCAAAATCAAAACCCTTAATAGTGGGTTTCATGCTCAAATATGGTCCATGTATGGAGTGAATAACCTACAATGAGTGTAGTAATTGCTAAATATGGAGCAATAAGTGAAGTGTATAGTGTAACCTGCTATGGGTGATTGCTCACTAGTGACTACTATGGGGTGATTACCCGCTAGGATGTATGTCAAGGCCTACTATCAATAACCAAGGATCTGATTCTATAATGGGGTGTTGGGACTGCTAATTCAAAAGAGAGACGTAACCCGATAGGGGTGTTATAGCATATGCTGATGTAAAATGATGTATGTATATTTCTAGTATTATTGAAGAGGGTGTATGTGGATGTATGTATGGACCAATCAATAGGAGCATAAAAAAGTGTGAGTGTGTGCATGTGCTAGAATAAATAAGAGGAATAAAATGAGGAGCAAATAATTGTGCGTGTGCATCCCCAGTTTGAAGTTTCAACTAGTGAAAAATCAAGATAGAGGAAATGTGAAAATAAAAGAGATAAAAATGTATATCCATATATGAAACAAAGAAGATAAAGGAGAAATTAGAATAATGTAAAAATACAAGGACATACCAAAAGAGGATTGCATTCCTTGACTTAGAGGAGAAATGGTGATCATTGTAAAACTTTAAAATTCAAGGAATACAAGAAGAAGAGAGAAGAGAAGAAAAGAACAAATGAAGCAAATAAGATAATAAGGGAAGAAAATGCATGGCCTTGGTGGGGGCTTCACTAGACATTAGATTCCTAGTGAAAGTGCAATGCATGTGAGCTATGACCTAACTAGGTATCATCACATGCCATTGTCATGAATCCCCAGAAAATTTATGAACAAGTAGTCATGAGCAAGCGCTAATGTAAATATGACAAACAAAAGTGCAAGAATAGAATGTCAAGCAATCATGCATAATATGTCAAGCAAGTGTGCATAATAAATATTCACCAAAGGAATAGAAAACCTACAAAGGATATGGTTGAAGATAAACTTAGAAACCTGAGTTCTAGTCACCATAAATATAGACATGGCTTCAACCCACTTAGTGAAGTACTCAGTCACAGTGATGATAAATTTATGACCATCAGATGACATAGGGATAACTTTCTCAATAATGTCTAATCCCCACATGGAAAAATTCCAAGGGGAAGATATCACCTGAAGGTCTTGAGAAGGAGCATGAATAATGTGATCATGATGTTGACACTTGTCACAACACCAAACAAAATTGCATGTATATTTATCCATTGAAGACCAATAATACCCCATATAAAGAGGCTTTTTGACAATTGCATTACCACTAAAATGGCCTCCACAAGAACATTTATGAGCATAACTAAGAGCAAGCCAGGTATCATCCTAGTTAAGGCATCAAAAAATGATACCTTCAAATGAATGTTGATATAAAGTATTTCCAATTATAACAAATCGACACACTCTTTTGTGTAATAACTTATGTTGATTGCTATCTAAACCATCAAACATCAATCCATATTTAATAAAATTAAATATTTCATTATACCATGGTTTAGATGGGGAATATTTGATGACAAAACATTCTAGCGGATCCAAACAATAACTCAAAGACATGGGTGCTTGTATTTGTTGAATGATAATCCAAGCTTTGGAAATTAAAGCAGTATAAAAAGTTAAAAAAATTGTTTACAACAGTTAGCTTTGGACCTTACCCTTTTACCTCCTTGGACGATAGCTGACTGGGCAAATTGGAAAACATGGATGGCAAGGCATTCGACATCAATTTCCCTAGAATCACCACTTTTACAACTTCACAAGCTACATGGAAAGCATTTAGTGATTGATTCCAGGGTAGTAATCAAGTAAAGCAGGTAAGGCTTCAAACACTGAAGAGAGATTTTGAAAATATTCAAATGAAATATGATGAAAAAGTCAGTGATTATTGTGTTAGAGTAAAAGAAATTGTGGATAAAATGGTTACACTAGACGAAGAAATCAATCTTGAGATAATTGTAACAAAAGTGTTATGAACACTTACACAAAAATGGAACCATATTGCCATAATTATAAAAGAATCCAAAAATATTTCCCTTTTAACATTCAATGCATTAATCAGATTGTTAATGTCACATGAAGAGAGGTTTCCTGAAACTCCTTCAACCAGATATGGAGGCGATGATAAGGCCTTCACTTCCAATGAAAATAATGGAATAGGATGGGGAAGAGGTCAAGGTAGAGGTAATCAAAGAGGTAGAGGTAGAGGCAACTATAGAGGAGGCAATAAAAATAGAGGAGGCAACCATAACAGAGGAGGTAATTCCAACAGAGGAGGAAAATCATACAGAGGAGGCAATTAGCAAAGAGGTGGAAATAAAAATTGAGGAGGAAATCAAGGACAAAGTGGAAATCAAGGGCAAGGAAGTGACAAGTCAAAATTAGCTTGTTTCAACTATGGTAAGCTAGGTCACTTTGGTCGCGACTGTTGGTCAAAATCTTCGCAAGGCAGTAGTAGTCAATATGGTAATTATGGAGAAGAATATGATACCTCTAATATTTTTCTTTCATATGGACAATCAGAAAATAATCTAAATGACACACGGATTCTTGATACTAGTTTTTCAAACCACATGAGTGGTAAGGAATATTTATTTGCTACTCTATATTCCATTTATAAATCCCAAATAAAATTAGGGGATGATAAGACATTGCAAGTAGATGGTATTGGAGCCATGGAGGTTCCAACCAAAGAAGGACTAAAGAAAGTGCATGACATCTATTACACTCCAAAGCTCCAATACAATCTGATATGCATTGGAAAAATGATGGAAAATACTTACAAGCTTGTATTTGATGGACAATGTATCATTTTTGATAAAAATAATTGTAATCATGTCATCACACAGGTCCCCATGACCAAGAATAGGTTATTCCCTCTCAAATTTGATGATCCAGGAGGAGCTCAAATTGCAAATGTAGCTATAACAAATCCAAGTGTGCTTTGGCACTTGTAATATGGTCACCTTAATTCTACTAGCTTGAAACTTCTAACTTCTCAAGCTATGGTGACAACACTTCCCAAAATAAATGAACAAAATGAGGTCTATGAAGGATGTGCTTTGGGAAAGCACTCAAGGTCAAAGTTTTCAAAATGACAAGCATGGATATCCAACTATCCACTTTAGTTAGTAAATTCAAATATTTGTGGACCAATGAAAACACAGAGTCTCAAAAACTATTCTTATTTTCTCACTTTCATAGATGACTTCTCTAGAATGTGCTCAATTTATTTTTTGAAACATAAATATGAAGCTTTTTATTGCTTCATAGATTTTAGAAACAATGTAGAGAATTAAAGTAGGAATAACGTAAAATGTCTTAGGACAGATCAAGGAGGTGAATACTCCTCAAAAGTATTATTGAAATATTTTAAAGCAAGTGGGATTAAAAGGCAATTCACCATTGCCTATACCCCACAATATAATGGTGTGGCCGAGAGAAAGAACTACACCATAGTTGAAATGGCGAGATAGATTCTTCAAACTAAGCATCTAACTCATGTACTAGGCAGAGGCTATAAGAACCAGTGTATATATTCTAAATAGAAGTTATACTTCTAGTTTAGATGGTGTTACTCCTTATGAGGGGTGGTATAGAAAGAAACCTAATGTAAATCACTTCAAAGTGTTTGGTTCTTTAGCATATGCACACATTCATGATGAGAAAACGAAGAAGCTTGATCCAAAAAGTCAAACTTGTATATTTGTAGGTTATTGTGAGTCTACAAAGGCATATAGACTCTACAATCCCAAGACTCATAAAGTTATACTCTCCAGGGATGTAATTTTTGATGAAGGGGGAGAATGGGGTCATCAAAGAATTTTTGTTGATGATGAGTCCCAAGATGTAAGTTCTTCACAGGTACAATAGGTGTCTCCAAAGAAAAGCAAAGGCACACCACCCCCTCGAAGACCATACAAGAGTACTACATCAAGTACTTCAATCGACACTCCAAGTCCTTCTCCACAGAGATCAGTAAGTTATTCACTGATGGACATTTATAGAGAATCTCCATCGAGAGGCAAAATAACATTACAACATCATCCATATTTTCAAATGTTAGATCAGAATTTCCATAGAATATTTACTAGAAGCCAAACTAGTGAGATGAATACAATTTTGTAGCAACTTGAAAATTTGCAATTGTATGGAGATGATGACTCTCGTAATCGTAGGGGAGATGTAGTCAATTATGATTTATTGGCTAGTACACAGCTAGAACCAGCTAGCTATGAGAAGGCATGTACTCAACATGTATGGCAAGAAGCCATGAAAGTGAAAATAACCTCTATAAAAAATAATGATACATGGGAGCTAGTAAAGCTACCCAAAGGAAAAAATATGTTGGGTGTAAATGGGTCTACAAGACCAATTACAATGCTGATGGAAGTATTGAGAGGCATAAGGTGAGACTAGTAGAAAAAGTTTTTACTCAAAAATTTGGCATTGACTATGAGGAAACCTTTGCTCTTGTTGCACGACAAGAAATAATCAGATCAGTTCTTTCCTTAGCAGCCCATAAAGGATGGAATGTTCAACACATGGATGTGAAAAGTGCTTTTATGAACAGATACTTGAAATAAGAGGTTTATGTTCAACAACCTCAAGGTTTTCAAGAACAGGGAAAGGAGAACCTTGTTTACAAATTGAAGAAATCACTTTATGGCCTCAAGCAAGCACCAAGAGCTTGGTACTCACACATTGATGGCTATTTTAGCAAGTATGGATTTGCAAGAAGCAAAAGTGAACCAACTATGTACTACCTAAAGCATGGAGTAGATATTCTCATAGTTTTTTTGTATGTGGATGATCTAATATTTATGGGTAGTAACAATAAAATGAATATAGAGTTCAAAAAATCCATGATGAAATAGTTCAAGATGAAAGATCTTGATTTAATGCGATACTTCCTAGGGATGGAAGTGCATCAATCAAATAAAGGGTTTTTCATATGTCAACACAAGTATGCTTGAGATATGATCAAGAAATTTTACATGGAGCAGTGCAAATCAGTTGCAACTCCAACTAGACATGGGATCCAATTGAACAAGGATGATGGAGCATCACAGGTTGACATGACCACTTACAAAAGCATGGTTGGGAGTCTTATATTTCTCACCAACACAAGGCCCAATATTCAATATGTTTTTTCTATAGTTTCAAGGTTTATGGCTAGTCCATCTGAGCTACATCTACAAGCAACTAAAAGAATATTAAGATATGTAAAAGGTACATTGAATTTTGTAATCCGTTACCAAAAATATAATTCTGTGAAATTAGTTGGCTTCAGTGACAGTGATTGGGGCAGCAATATAGATGACAAGAAATCTACATCAGGAAATTTTTTTAGTCTAGGATCAAGACTAATTACATGGAGTTCCAAGAAACAAATTGTTGTAGCATTATCATTGATTGAGGCTGAGTATATAGCCATCACACATACTAGTACTCAAGCCTATGGTTGAGAAAAGTTCTTTAAGAGATTGGAGAAAGTCAAAGTGGTCCAAATCAACTGTATTGTGATAACATAAGTGCCATTTAGTTGGAATACAATCTAGTCCACCATAGTAGATCAAAGAATTTCTATATGAAGTATCACTTCATTCGAGATATGGTGGAACAATAGATAGTTGAACTTAAATATTGTAACACTTTGGATAATATTGTAGACATCTTCACCAAAGGTATAACTAAAGCTCAATATATAAATCTGAGAGACTGTATAGTCAGTCATATAAAATTTAAGGGGAAGAATGTTGTAAATTAAAGCAGTATAAAAAGGTAAAAAATTTGTTTACAATAGTAAGCTTTGGACCTTACCTTTTTACCTCCTTGGATGATAGTTTATTGGGCATATTGGACGACATGGGCAGCAAGGCATTCGACATCAATTTCCCTTCCTCATTTCCTCCCTATTTTTCTTCATTTCCTAACTAGTCCTATATTCCCTAAGGTTGTTAAATCAACCCTATTTAAGCATTGTAATTTCTAAGTTCCGTAAGGTTAATGAATAATATTTCTTATTTCCATTTTTCTCCAAGACTCACGTGCAACACTAAATCCAAAGGGAAAAAATATACCACAGCAGCCATGGCATCCGCATGGTGGTTTGAGGATCTAGGGATAGACTTTATTATGACCTAGTCAAAAGAAGACAACCTAGTAATAGTATCCTTATAGGATTTAATTTTATCATCTCGAGTCTGAAAATATTGTTAATCTAATTAAACACAAGTTGAGAGTCACCAAATACTGAAAGGACCTTAACTTGTAAAGCCAATATTGCTCTAATACCAAGGATTAAAGCTTTTTATTCTACAGTATTATTAGTACAATATAAATGAAGCTTGAAGGATACAGAGATAAGATATTTTTGCGGTGTAACTAGAAAAACTCTAGCTCTAGTGCCATTCATGCATCGAGCTCCATAAAAAAATAAAATCCAAGACTCAGAATCTTTAATTTCAACATAGAAGCACTCATCGAGAAATTTAACAACTATATGATGGGCAAATTCTAGGGGAGCGAATGCTAACTTATAAACAATCACCTAACCTTTGATAGCCTTCTAACCTATGAAGATCAAATCAAACTCACTAAGGGCCAACACTCATTTAGCAGCTTGATTGGATAGGTTAGGCTTAGACATCAAGTAACACAAGGGATACAAATTTGTGATTACTAACATCTTATGGCTGAGTATGTAGTGCCTTAACTTCTAAGAAGAAAAAACTATGGTAACGCATAGATTATCTAAGGGAGTGTACCTAGTCTCATAGCTAACCAAAGTTCTACTAATATAGTAGATAGATATTTCATTATTTTCATCATCATGTTGAGCTAGTATGGCTCTTAAAGCATGAGCGATGGCTTCTATGTAAATCAATAGATGCCTACTAGGTACATGGGGAACTAAAATAGGTAGGGAGGTAAGATATCTCTTGAGATCACCAAAAACTTTCTAACACTTGGGATCCCACAAAAAAACCACATCCTTTTTAAGAATCTAAAGTAAAGGTTGCCACTTATTGTCTAACTGGGCAATGAACCAATGGATAGACTATAGCTTACCTTACAGACTACAAATATCAATTAAGGTGTGAGGAGGAGGCATGTCAATAATAGTTGCTACTTTGGTAGGTTCCACTTCAATGCCTCACCTAGACACTATGAAACATAACAACTTACCAAATGTGACCCCAAACACACACTTAGCATATTTAATATGAACTTATATTGTCGAAGCCTTTCAAATATTAGTCTTAAGTCATGGAAATGATCCTTTCATTCTAAGGAATGAGCCAAAAGGTCGTCAACATAGTCATGGATAATATAATGCATTATGTCATGGAAAATATCAGTCATGGCCTGTTGATAGGTATATCTTGCATTCTTAAGGCCAATAGGCATCACCTTCCAGCAGAAGGTACCCCAAGAGGTGGTGAATTTTATCTTGGCCTCGTCCTCAGGAGCAATAATGATTTTACTATAACCTAATAAACCATCCATGAGGAAAATTATTCCACATCTGGTAGTGAAATCTACAATCTGATCTATGTTGGGCAAAGGAAAATCATCCTTCATACATGCTAAGTTAAATGTATCGAAAGTTAGTACATAATCTGATTTTTCCTTTCTTCTTAGCTATAGGAACAATATTGGATATCCAATTAGAATAGTCGATGGCTTTTATAAAATTGATGTCAAGGATTTTGTGGAGATCCTCCTTGATTGAAAGTGTAACCTTCAGATGCATATTTCATTTTTTTTGCTTAATAGGCTTAGCACTAGGCTTAACTAGCAAATGATGCATGACAAGGGAGGTATCAAGCCCTAGCATTTTGACATATGACCAATAAAATATATCCTAATATTATTTCAATAAATTTATCAACTGCTCCTACTCGTTCATGGTCAAGGCTTTGCCTAACTTAAGGATTATAGAGGTTTCCTTAGAACTTGTGTTCACATCTATGGTATCCTCGATAAGAATGGACAACACATTCTCAAGAGGAGGTGGTGCAGGAATTACTTCTCATTTCTCAAGGTCCTTGGGAGACTTAGAACCAAAGTCCACTCGAGAACTAGAAGACTCAACCAGCACTGCACAAAGGACAAACCCGTCAAAGTTAGTATCATTCTAAGATAAATCCTCATTTATAACACATGAATCTAGGGTTAAGACCTTATGTGGAGGTAGACCCTCATAATTAACATTCCACTTGAAAACTTGATGAGATTCCTTAAAGAGAATATCTAAACAAGAAGGATCATCTTGATATTGTGATGAGATATTTGTAGAAGAATTTTGAGAGGAAGACTTTGATGAATTAGTTTGAGCAAGATCTTCTGGTGAAAAAATTTGAATGGATGAGGATCACCCATAATAGAATGATTCTATTTTCAAATTCAAATTTTATGCATTGATGAAAAGTAGAAGGGATGGCCTCCATTGCATGAATCCAGGGTCATCCAAGAAGAAGTTTAAAATATGGAAGTTAAAATTTTTGGTGCAACTCTAAGGAGTAAAATAGTGCCACAAAATTCTTTAGAATCATTGCTAAAAGTCTTAATGATGTCATTGGATGTAATCAAATATTCTTTCTTCAATATAAAATTTTGAAAGAAATGATGTGTACAAACATTAAGTGAAGAACCATTATCAATCATCACCCTCTTAATAAGGGTGTCACCAATATAAATAGTGATATATAATGAAGAATATTCTTGTACTCCTAAATAATTCATATCATTATCTAGAAATTTTAGATGAGGCTTTTGAAGAGAGTCTATAACTTTTATTATGTCACCTACGGAGATATCTGGGGGCACTGGTTGTTGTTCCAAAATATTTATCATAGCTTCTTTATGGGCTTGAGAATTCTATAAAATTTCTAAGAGTAGAATTTTTGCTGACTCGTCCATCTTCTATACTATTTCTATTGAAGTAGTTGTTATCATTCCAACCATGTTGTTATTATATTGGTATGGTATATTGTTATCAAACAATTTATTAGATTGTCTCATTCTATTCTGATTTGAATGGCTATTAGAAGACTAAAAACTACTTGGATCAATGCAACCGACATCAATTAAGTCTTGAACCGCATGTTTCAATCATTTACAAGAATTAGTCCAATGTCCTTCCACTTTATGATATACATAATGTTTATATTATTTATACCAATAATATGTAGTATCTGGTTGTCTTACTAGAATTTATTCTATTGCCTTAGCATCTAGTAGTTGCTTTAAAACTGATTCCATAGGGATACTACGTCTTGTGAAATTCCTTTGAGGAGGTTTCTAAAGCACAATATTTTTTAGGCTATTATTAATATTATTAATAGGACTACTATTACTATTATATCCTATATGCTTATTCTTATATTGATACTTAGTTGGCTTATCTTCTTTAACCTTGAGATGACCTCTCATAATGAGGGATTTTTCCACTTTTCTTGCTAACTCAATTGCCTGGTCTAAAGATGTGACAGTAGTAGTTTCTAAAGGATAATATAATTGTTATTATAAATTTCCCATAAATATATCAAGCATTTATTTCTAAGACACAAGAAGTATTAATCGGCCAACTAAACTTCTCCAACGAGCTAAAAATTCTAAAAAGCGTTCCTCTCTATTTTGCTTTAAAACATATAGATCTCTCATAGTAACTTATTTTTCAATATAAGTGCTAAAATGATGGACAAACATTTGTACAGTCTTCTCAAAACTTTTCAAAGAATATTTGGGTAACTTATAGTACCATTCTAATGCCACACCAGTAAGCCTCTTTGGAAATATTTTTAATAAAAGCATTTGATCATAAACGAGATCATGGTAAGCTATTATGAATCCTCTCAAATTCTCTATTGGATCTTCAGTCCCTTTGTAGATTGGTAATACTGGCATGGGTAAATACTTAGGAGAAGTTTTGGAAGCAACAATAGCATCCAGTGGCTAACTACATATATCCCTATAGTTGTATGTAAACCCTAATGGCTGAATCATATCCATTCTTGAGATCAATTGATTCACAACATTTGTCAAACTCTACATTTCTAAATTATGTGCATTCCTAATAAGCCCTTGACTTAGGTTGGACATGTGAAGATTTTTGTTATAGGTGGTGCCTTGTGAGAATGGAATATTTACTTGTGATGGAGTATAGGAAATATTTTTGATATTAGAGGATGGAAGAGGAAATTGAAAACCACTTTGAGTGCTACTACTATTTGGATGAATTGTTGAATTCATTATGATCTTGGTGGTCATATTAGTGGCATATGTAGGTTGATAAGTTTGATAACCATGATTCAAATATTCATTAAAATGATTCTAAGGTGGGATTTCCTTTTCATGCAATGCTTCTTCTTCTAAGGCCATATCCAAAGCATGTTTATGATATTTATAAAAGTTCCATATATGATAAAATTATTTAAATATGATATTTCCATTAGTATATTGGATATGATCAAGATGATTATTTTTATCTTCTTCTAGGTTATGATTTTCTCTATCAATTTTTTCATTCTCTTGAAAAATCTCATCAAAACTAAGGAGTATTTGTCCTCCCTCAATATCAAAAGCCATTGAGAAACAGGAGAAAAACAAGAAGGAGAACTAATGCCAAAAGAAAATTGTGTGCTTACATACAAAGAAATTATATTTTAAAATATTTGGAACACAATTTTAATGATTTGGATTAGTTTTTAAAACAAATGAGGTGTTCACATCAGGTTCACCAAAGATGTAGAGGGGGAAAACTACTCTACCGTGTACAATTTCCAAAAAAAAAGGTTGGATCCGCAAGGAGGGAACCCTTTTGTAGGGTGAACCATGGGGTTATGTTGTACTCTATACTTGGTGTAGGAAGTGTTCACAATGAATAGTTTAAGGGCTCAATCCAAGTCCTTAGGATATTCAGGATTGTTTGATGTAGTCAATTTTAGGCAAACAACTAAGTTTGAGATTTCTAGATATAAACTAGAAAAGATAAAGGACAATGCAAAAAATAGAATAATGTAATTGAAAATAGAATGTAGGCATACAAGTTCTATCCTAGAATGATTTTTCTTTTGAATGCTCACTAATCTAGGGTTTATTTTAAAAAACCTTTAAAGCATAAATATATAGGAGTAAATACACAAACAATTATCCCTAGATGCAAGCTATATGCTTTTCACTTTTATATGCCTAGAAATCAATAATGAAACCAGATACTCAACCAATAAGATTTATAGAGCACTTACCTAGATCGGTGGTTGATTTAAACCTTTTATACCTCTTGTCCAATGATATCAAAGATTCGTATTCCTACAAGATCACTTATGAAAGACTGAAAATGAAATTAGTATTAGGAGGCCTACATAGGCCACCATGTGACATATCTAGTAGCACTCAAGCCCCCTAGGTCCTTTTAAATAAAATTTTAATACAAAAGAAAAAATTGACCTTTGTATATTTAATAATAAATAAGAAAGACATCATCAAAAAACAAAAATAAAAATACAATAGTATGATTTAGAGATAGAATGGAATGTAACAGTGAAAGCAAAATTTGAAAATTACCCTCGATGTGCCCTAGGGTAAAATCGTTCCTCACTTAGAGCAAGCATGATATCATAGTAGCAAATTTGTACCCTACCTGGATGGGGTGCAATTTTTCTTCTACAAATAATTTCACCCTAATTAGGGTAAGCAAATTTGCACCTCACTAATGCCAGGCATAATTTTGCTACAGACTAAATAAAAATAAGAAGTGAATGCAAAATATAAAATAAATGTATATAACAATGTAATAAAACCCTAATGGACATCACAAAAGTAGGTAGAGGAGAACCAAGTATTCATATGGGAACTATATCTCTCCAAGCTACACCATGGATCCTCCAAGTCAAACAACCAAATCAATCCAATCCATGCAATAGAATATTAATCCAAAATTTGCACTTCAGGGGTTAGCTTACAGTAGATAAAGTAAATCATAATGAACTATAAATAATTTACTTATAGATTGCACATAAAAAATTTGTGTATTACATTTGCACTTGAAAAATTGCATATATCTGATTTGGCAAGAGCATCCTTCATTGTATAGATAAAATTGGAGGAAGGAAAGTGACACAAATAAACTCACAACCGACAACAAAAAATGCAAGAAGGTTTAAAATTGGGTCTAATCAGGCTTAAAAATTAATAAAATAAAATAAATTAAGAAACCTGGTTAAATAACAAAGTCGCGCCCCATCCTGATGACGCACGCTATCCTTGATATAAAGTTGTGCCTCATAAATACGGGGTATGATTTCGCTACAAAAAAAACAAATTAAAAAATGGGAGGGATATAGGCCTTCCCTTGCTCTTGGCAGGGGGTGAGGGCCTCTTAAGGGCACTAAGGAATGTTGCCCACTAAAAGTGGGTCAATTTTCTATATATACAATATGTTATGAGAGATTTGAGTATGTGTTATGAGCATATTTGAGTATGTGTTATGAGTAGATTATAGTATGTGTTATGAGAAGATATGAGTATGTGTTATGAGAATATATGAGTATGTGTTATGATCATATTTGAGTATGTGTTATGAGTAAATTTGAGTATGTGTTATGAGTAGATTTAAGTATGTGTTATGAGCAGATTTGGGTATGTGTTATGAGAATATTTGAGCATGTGTTATGAGAAGATTTGAGTATATGTTTTGAGTAGGATTTGTGAGCATATTGAGCAGTTTTGGTGAGCATATTTAAGCAATCCTTGTGTGTAGGCTTGGAGAATATTTGAGAAAATTTTGGTGAGCATATTTAAGCAAGCCTTGTGTGTAGGATTGGAGAAGGTTTGAGCAGGTTTTGATGAGTAGATTTAAGCAATCCTTGTGTGTAGGCTTAGAGAATATTTGAATAGGTTTTTCTAAGCAAATTTGAACAATTATGGTGTGGAGACTTGGAGTATATTTGAGTAGAGTTGAGAGTATATTTATGAGCTAATTTGTTTACACAGTAAATCCACCTCCCAAAAGAAGTGACAAATATATTTGCCCAATTTTGATAGTTTTGACAATTTTTTTAAACTGTATAGGTAGGAGTAAACCATACATTCAAGAAGGCAAACCATACAAGGTAATGGTAAATTGTACAAGGTGTAATGAAATGAAGTGAAATTCATAGGAAATATAATTTTAGGTTGTAATTGTGCATGTATTTGATTATTAAGGTGTTAGACTTAGTAAAAGTCTTAATTAATGTATTTTGTTATGCATGGTCAGTTGTAAATAACTAATTGCATCAATAAAAACTTTGTAATGGCCTATGCAATGTTATATAAGGTTCCATTTTCAATTTTGATGGTTTGGACATATACTGGTTATAATTTGATAAAGTTGGATTCTTATGGTTAATCTAGAAAGTGTTAGGAGTTAGACTATGTTATGAGAGAATTATTGTATCTCATTACTAAATAGGAATGAATAACAATTAGATCTTATATCTTCTCTCACATGTTGTATTATTTTGGAATGGTTGAATCACAATTGATGGTTTAGTTTTGTTGCATGTACTTATGTTTGATTATTTTGGCTAATTTATGCATTGTTGTGGAATAATGGATTGAACCGACACTAGTGTAGCTTTATAGAATGATTTGGAATGATGGTAATCACAAGGAAGATTCATTGAACCCTACTATATGATTTTTGGGCATCACCATTGGATTTGTAACTCTCCCAAGCTTCGTTGCTATGTTTTGCATGTTATTGGAAAATGATTAATTACCACATTAAACCCTTGCAAAATCTATCTAAGAGAGGTTGGTCCATTAGAGTATCCAATTTTGCACTTGGATTTACTTTCTTTCCATACAAATCATACACCAAAGTTTGTACAAATTGTACAGAAGACAATTACCCTATTTTGTAGTTGATGCGATTGGGAGAAACTTACCCAATTTGGTAGTTTTGGGAAATCAACTTGTTGGGTTACAAAATGTGTATGATAGATTGAAAAACCTAATATGAATAATTTTTTGAGTGTAGGATCATACAATATCCATTACTATATAATTTTGGATTATAGAGTGTATCGATTTGGCTTTCGTACAAGTTCATTGGACGTAAACTAGTAGTTTTAGATATCGTACAGTCGTACGATTTGGTAAACAAGTTGGGATTAGTAAATTGGCCATATTAAGCATTGTAAAACACCTACCCACTAGTAATAATGCACATCTATGCTATATTTGGCACCGTTTTCTTATAAAATATAACATTTTTGTTAAAACATATCAAATTGATAAAGTAAGAATACTATAAAATTGGAGGTGAATGACAGATACTAATGTACAAAGGTGTAGGATACAGGAAGTACAATAAAAAATTCTATTTATAATGAGAAAGAGGATTTATCTAAGAGATAATACAAGTAACTTAGACCATAGTACACATGAACCAAAAATAGAGCAAGTCTGGACATCTAAAGATGGAGACATTGAGGTGTTGTTGATAGAGATAAAAGAGGAGGTACAAGAACAACCTATCATATAGGCATGAGTTGATATATAGGTAGTGCAAGAGGATGGAGAGTGGATGGTGATACCTAAGAAAGCAATGAAAGTATTGCAAGGAAGAACAAAGGGCAAAAGTCTGGCACCAGAACAACAGGTCGTGAGTTCTCAAGAAGAAGGACCAAGACCATATCCATAACACCCATGAAGGAGGTCATGGAGTGAATATGCACATGATTTTTTTCAATGATTGGTGGTATAGAATAATATACCTTGGATAGAAACTTTTGATTATGACTATAGTAAAACACCCCCAAGGAGGAATCAAATAGAGATTCCATGGGAGACCTCAAGTGATAGCGATGATTATTTAAATATGGTTAATAAGATAGCCAAGCAGATATGTCCACCATTTATAGATGAGGGTAAGGAAGATCCCACCAAAAATATTGAAACTTGTATAACCATTTGGATGGTAAATGGTGTAGATCAACAAAATAATTGGGTAACTTTATTTCCTACCACCTTGAGAGGATTAGCGATTGATTGGTATTTGAAGAGGGAAAATACCATATATTTTCAGAATTAGACTCAAGTGAAGGAGAAATTCGTTGAAGAATTTTACCCTTTGAAGGATGATGGAGACATTGTTACTAAGCTTTGCATGATGAAGAAAAAATATTACGAAGATGTAAAATCATACAAATGCAAACTAATACAATTAGTAGATAAGATGCAAATACCTTTGGTAGATGTATTGGTAAAGTGGTGGTTTGTATATGGGTTAAAACCAAAATATAAGAAAAAATGAAGGTAGTACCATCAAAAATGTATGAAGAAGTTGTAAAGCATGCAAAGAATTTTGAAAGTGAATTGAAATAGATGTATACAGGAATTTTATCTCACCCAAAGTCTAATGATTTATATAGTGGATGATATGACACTATACAGAGGATAGTAGCATCATTTCATTAGTAGTTTGAAAATATCATAAAATAACAAAAGAGAAAAACTAATAGAGATGATATTTGGTGCACAAAATGTAATACTAAAGGGCATACAAATGTAAAGTGTCCATGAAATGATTATTGTCATATTTTTAATGTGATGGGACACAAGGTAATGAAGAACACAAGCTTATACTGATAGGGGGGTGAATAGTATAGCGCCCACTTTTTACTTTCTTTCCAAACCAATATCAATTAGTATCCTCAATTGCAATTACCAAATATAGTAGTGTGCATTAATAAAATAAATAGCAATAGTAATCAAGTGCACAAATCACCACACACAATTGAGACACAAGATTTAACGTGGTTCCCCCAATGTGGGGTAGTCCACAAGATAATATCCTTATAATATTTCACAAATAAATAGGGATCCTTATCCCAATACAAATGATTACTTTGATCTGCTCAAAGCTAGGCTATCCACTAATCTACTTAGCTAGGATATCCACTGATCTACTCAGCTAGGCTATCCATTGATCTACTCAGCTAGGCTATCCATTGATCTACTAAACTAGGCTATCCACTGATCTACTTAGCTAGGCTATCCACTGATCTACTCAACTAGGCTATCCACTGATCTGCTCAACTAGGCTATCCACTGATCTTCTCAACTAGGCTATCCACTGATCTACTCAGCTAGGCTATCCAATGATATGCTCAGCTAGGCACTCCACTGATATGATCAACTAGGCTATCCACTGATCTGCTCAGCTAGGCAACTAGTGTAGATGGGTTTTTCTATTTCTGTTCTATCTCTTCCACTACTCACAAATCTACCTCAATGCCTTCTCACAAGGCTCAAATAATCCTTCTCATATGTTATCCCAAATTTGTCCTCAAAGCCTTCACAAAAGGCTCAAGCAATGATGCTCCAATTCTGTCCCAAATATGTCCCCAAATACTTCACAAAAAGGTTCAAGAAATGATGCTCAAATGTTGTCCCAAATCTGTCCTCAAAGCCTTCACAAAAGGCTCAAGCAATGAAATGCTCAAATTCTGTCCCAAATATATCCTCAAAGCCTTCACAAAAGGCCCAAGAAATGATGCTCAAATGCTATCCCAAGTTTATCCTCAAATACTTCACAAAAGGCTCAAGAAATGGTGCTCAAATGCTATCCCAAAACTGTCCTCAAAGCCTTCACAAAATGCTCAAGCAATGATGCTCAAATGTTATCCTAAAACTATCCGCAAAGCCTTATCAAAGGCTCAACCAATCATGCACAAAAGCTATCTCAAATACTCAACCATACATCAATGAAGTCAAGGCTCAATGATGAACTCAACAATGAATGGAAATATACTCTTCAATGGATGACAACAATGATCCACAATGATATCAATAATGTATGACAAATACTCTCTCAAATGGATGACAACAATGATCCACAATGTACTCTCAAATGAATGGTAAATGAGCTCTCTAATGAAAACTCTCCAAGCAATAACAATGAGAACTCCAACCAACCAAGGACAATATCCACAAGTGATAGCAATAGGTTCTCAACAATATCTTCCTCATGCAATGACAATAGGTTCTCAAGAAACTAGCACAAATCCCTCAAGAAAAGAGCTCTCAAATAGCCAACAATGATCTCCACAAGTGACTAGCAAAATATCTCCTCAATGATCTCAAATAGAGGCAATGCACTCAAAAGGTAACCAACAATACTCTCCTCACAACAATAGCAAAAACCTCCTCAATAGTGGTAATAATCTCAATGAACTCCACTAAAGCAATTATGAACTCAAGCATCAATTTTATCCACAAAATTGATTTTCTAATCCATCCACTTCCTCTCAAAATCCAAGGCACATAATCAAACAATTTATCTTCAATTTCAAACTCTAACTCATGTGCAAGTCTTCTAACTCAAGATAGCAATTAACTAGGTCTCAAGTTCCTAGTTTAATTTCATAATCAAACCATGCACTAGGACATATACATGTTCAATACTTTACAACATTATAACTCCCTAATTTCATTAACATAAATAACAAGCACCTATGCTTTTATTTATTTAATTTCACACCTTATAACTCCTCAACTACACATAGATAACAAATAATATCTTAACACCTTATAACTCCCTAAACACACACAACAATCATTTAATTCAAAAAATACCTTATGACTCCCTAAGTTTTGGCAGAAATGATTTATTGCACCACAACCTTAGCAATGTCAACTATTACCATGTGTTTAATAAATAAATAGCTTTTTACGTAGCCTTCACAATATCCAAAATGTAAATACAATTTCCAAAATCAATGCGCTGTTGTCACATTCGAAAACGTAAATGCTTACCCAAAAATCAATGCACCTTCACACCTCCATGGGAGTCAAAATCTATTCCTCCTTGCTTATGTAGTGAATCACTTACCACATGAACGCTGGCTCACATTGGGATCTAATCCCAAACACTCCCCTTTAATCATTGTTCTCAGCCATCAAACGAAATAAAACTCTTCACAAAAACTTTTGCCTCGATGGGATTCAAACACAGACCTCTCCTATGCAAATATGATGCCTTGCCAACTATGCTTCATGTCCAGGGTGATGTCAGATCTAGTGTGCTTCCTATTGTCTCTTGCCCTCAAATTAAATATTTTGTTTTATCTTTATGTTGCCCCCTTTCGATGATTCTCTCAAGTGCTAATAATACTCTCTTCTCCACAAACAAAATGACCAAGGTCTTTCATTGTTTTATACACCTTTTATTGCCTTCAAATGACGTCAAAAAATTTAATTTGCCACTCTAACCTTTGCACGTCGATGGATAAATTGATTTCACTTTGACCTTAGAATTATTAAATAAATATTTAATAATTCATCTCTTATCTTTAAAATGGGATATCTCCTTCGTCCTTTGGAAATTTGCCATGAAACTTTTTGCACTTAGGTTTAATTGAAAAAACCTTTCCATCCATAATCATTTTGAGAAGTCTTAGCATATTGGTTTTAATAAAAACCCTTTCCATTGGTCTAATTAAAAACCTTTCCTTCGGTTTTAATAAAAACCCTTGCCATTGGTTTTAATGAAAACCTTTAACATTGGTTTTAATAAAAACCATTAATATAATATTTAAAATTAAATATTATATGCCTCTTGTGCCAAAAAACCTTGAATATATCCATGCTCTCCAAAATATCATACGTGAATATTTATGAAGTGCTTTTGCCACCAAAACTCAATGTGATCCATGTGACATCAATGACAACACAAAATAACTCAAATTACCAATAATCTTCCCCTTTGTCATTGATGGCAACACCTCTAATGCAAAACACCACAATCACTAAAAAACCATCTCTGAGAATCAAATCTGCTCCCCCTGACTCAATACTCTCTATGGAGGTTGCTTGCCCTATCTCAATGCTCTCTTTGGAGGCTGCTCCCCCTAACTCAATGCTCTCCCCCTTACTCAAATCTCTCCCCCTTTGACATAAATGGCAAAAGGGACACCTATGGGGCTAAAATATATGACTCTTAAGCTTAGCCCCTCCACCACCTTCTCTCTTGAGGTGATTAATTTTGGGGTGGGAGTAATTTTACTCCCATATTACATTGTTCCTTTCCTTTTTCAATTTCCTTCCACTTTTTCTTGATATCCTTTTCTTGATGAGTTACTTGATCTTCTTGTCTTGAACATGTTTGACCTTCTTACCTTGAGATTGCTTGAACTTATTGCCTTGAACCTATTTGGAATTGAGTCCTACACCATTTTGTAATATGTCCAAAGTTATTGCATTTAAAACACTTGATATTGTAGCCTTTGGATGGTGCCCATGTCCTCAATTCTTTCTTAAAATCATTTCCATATGCATTCCTTTCCTGAACCCTGTATTATGAGGTTCTATTTTTATAATGATTATGACCATCACCTCTGAATTGTGTAGCTCTAAGACCAAAACCATGTTGCTTATTTTATTTTCACTGAGAAGCTCTATGACCAATCTTGTTGCATAAGAAGTAGTGTCCCTGAAAAACATACCTTCTTCCTTTGAAGTTCCTTCTAGAAAAATCAAACTTCTTTGATCCATAGACCCTACAGTGTATAGCCCTATGTCCAAATCCATTACAAGAAAAACAATGTCCTTGAAAATCCCTTTGTTCATGCCTTGGTTCCTCATACCTTTCTTGACCATTATCATTGTGATAATATTTGACTTGTTCATTGTATCTTTGATCCTTCCTTGTAGTATCTAAATCCTCTTTCTTAACTTCTTCCTTGCTTTCCTCTTCAAGAATTTCTTTGCCTCTTGGAATTGATTCACCTATAAAAAAAGACCAAAAAGGACCTGATGATTCCTAAAATTGAAATATTTGACCTTTGGTACTTTGGAACCTTCCTCTTCTTCCTCTTCATTTGTGTCAAATAGTAAACTGGAATCCATCTCTATTGTCTCTTAAATACATGTTTCCTTCTTAGTGAAAATATCTTGGCCTTTTTATTCATGTGATGAATCAACCTTCTCAAGTATAAAGCATCTCACTTCTTTTAGATTCTCCTTAACCTCTTGTAGTTGCTCATGGATATCATTGAAGTCTTATTTTAGATCAACTGAGACATCTATCTTTATTGAAATAACCTCTTGTTTAACTTCTTTTGTTTGGAGTGGAAGTTCTTCATCTACTTCTTTTATCCCATAGAAAAATCCTTCTTCATCTTCACTATCACTGATATCACTATCATCTTCTACAACAAACAAACTCTCATGATTTATTTGACCATGCCTGTTTCCTTGATGTGTCATTTCATCTTCACTATCACTGAAACCATTGTAATATCCTGATCCGTGATCTCTTTGAGCACACACAAAACATTGTTCTCTTTCACCTTCTATTCCTAGGAATAGATGTTCTTCCTTTTCATCATCTGACTTGTGTCTATTGCTATGATCTGAGCTATCATTTGCTTCTTCAATGTAGAAAGTTTTCTTTATCTTATGAAAACTTTCTTCTTCTCATGCTTGCTTTGCTTGTACCTATCATATTTGTCATGCTTATGCTTTCCTTCTTCTTTTCTTCTGTGACCCTATTTTTCATCATCAATTTTTTCTTCATGTGGACACTTGTTTGCATAGTGACCATAATCACCACACTTATAGCATTTTACTTTCATCATATCCCTATAATTTTTGGAGACCTTTTCCTTTTTGATGAAGTTAGCTTCCTCATCATTATCTGAATCACTATCTATTTTTGGATATTTCCCTTTATTTTTCTCTGAAGTTTTGAATGCAATTTCTTTCATTTTAGCTTGATGCTTATCTATCCTCATATCATAAGCTGTGAGATTTCCTTGTAGTTCTTCCATTGTTAGCTTGTAAATATCCATTGTTTCTTCTATCGTTGAAACCTTTGCATCATACTTCATGGGAAGTGATCTCAAAACCTTTTGAGTAACATCCGATTCTTTCATCTCAAATCCTAGGCCTCTCATGATGTTAGCAATCTCATCAACTCTAAGTAAAAACTTTGTAATATCTTTAGAATCTTCCATTTTCAATTCCTCGAATCTTCTTCTATGAGTTTGTAGTTTTTCTAACTTTACCTTGGAATCTCCTTCATAGGTATTCCACAACTTGGTCCACATTTCATTAGTTGAATTACATACCATGACTTTTGCAAAATTTGTCTCACGTAGCCCACTCAAAATACAATTCATTGCCCTTGCATTGATCTCAACCAATTTCCTGATAGTCTTATCTATCTCGGGATCACCTTCAACCTTATACTCTTTTGCAACCATCTACCATACCTCATATCCTTGTGATATCAAGTAGTTCTTCATTCTCATGCTCCAGAAAGCATAATTGTTACCGTCAAAAAATGGAGCCTTACTTGTAGATGATCCATTTTGTGAAGCCATATGTGTTCTTGTAGAATATTCCCTCAAGCTGTTAGCCTTTCCAAAGGAACCCACTCTGATACCAATTGAAGAACACAAGCTTATACTGAGAGGGGGGTGAACAATATAGCGCCCACTTTTTACTTTCTTTCCAAACCAATATCAATTAGTGTCCTCAATTTCAATTAAAAAATATAGCAGTGTGCATTAATAACATAGATAGAAATAGTAAGCAAGTGCACAAATCACCACACACAATTGAGAAACAAGATTTAACTTGGTTCCCCTAGTATGGGGTAGTCCACAAGATAATATTCTTATAATATTTAACAAAAAAATAGGGATCCTTATCCCAATACAAATGATTGCTTTGATCTGCTCAAAGCTATGTTGTCCACTGATCTGCTCGCTAGGCTATCCTATCTCTTCTAGCTATTATGATCTACTTAGCTAGGCTATCCACTGATCTGCTTAGATAGACTATCCACTGATCTGCTCAGCTAGGCTATCCACTAATATGCTCAACTAGGCACTCCACTGATCTACTCAACTAGGCTATCCACTGATATGCTCAACTAGGCTACTATTGTTGATGAGTTTTCTTCTATCTCTTTCATTGCTCATAAATCTGCCTCAATGCCTTCTCACAAGGATCAAATAATCCTGCTCATATGTTGTCCCAAATACGTCCTCAAAGCCTTCACAAAAGGCTCAATCAATGATGCTCCAATGTTATCCCAAATCTGTCCTCAAATCCTTCACAAAAAGGCTCAAGCAATGATGCTCCAATGTTGTCCCAAATCTGTCCTCAAAGCCTTCACAAAAAGGCTCAAGCAATGATGCTCCAATGCTCTCCCAAATATGTCCTCAAAGCCTTCACAAAAGGCTCAAGCAATGATGCTCAAATGCTGTCCCAAATCTGTCCTCAAAGCCTTCACAAAAGTCTCAAGCAATGATACTCAAATGCTGTCCCAAAATAGTCCTCAAAGCCTTCTCAAAGACTTAACCAATCATGCATAGAAATTGTTTCAAATATGTCCAAAAATTCCTTCCTAAAAGGCCTTCTCAAAGACTCAACCATACATCAATGAAGTCAAGGCTCAATGATGAACTCAACAATAAATGGTAATGTACTCTTCAATGGATGACAACAATGATCCACAATGATCTCAACAATGTATGACAAATACTCTATCAAATGGACAACAACAATGATCCACAATGTACTCTCAAATGGATGGTAAATGAGCTCTCTAATGAAAACTCTCCAAGTAATAAAAATGAGAACTTCAACCAACCAAATACAATCTTCACAAGTGATAGCAATAGGTTCTCAATAATATCTTCCTCATGCAATGTCAATAAACTCTCAAGAAACTAGCACTACTCCCTCAATAAAAGATCTCTCAAATAGCCAACAATGATCTCCACAAGTGGCTAGAAAAAGATCTCCTCAATGATCTCAAATAGAGGTAATGCACTCAATAGGTAACCAACAATACTCTCCTTACAACAATAGCAAAAACCTCATCAATAGTGGCAATACTCTCAATGAACTCCACTAAAGCAATTATGAACTCAAGCATCAATATTATCCACAAAATTGATTTTCTAATCCATCCACTTCCTCTCAAAATCCAAGGCACATAATCAAGCAATTTGTCTTCAACTTCAAACTCTAACTCATGTGCAAGTCTTCTAACTCAAGATAGCAATTAACTAGGTCTCAAGTTCCTAGTTTAATTTCATAATCAAACCATGCACTAGGACATATACATGTTTAGTACTTTACAATATTATAACTCCCTAATTTCATTAACATAAATAACAAGCACCTATACTTTTATTTATTTAATTTCACACCTTATAACTCCTCAACTACACATAGATAACAAATAATATCTTAACACCTTATAACTCCCTAAACACACACATTAATAATTTATTTCAACAAATACCTTATGACTCCCTAAGTTTTGGTAGAAATGATTATTGCACCACAACCTTGGCAATGTCAACTATTACCATGTGTTAATAGATAAATACCTTTTACGTAGATCATCACCTCTGCAATCTCTAAAAAATGTAAATGCAAATGCCAAAAATTAATGTGCCTTTGTCACCTCCAAACTCGTCAATGTTTGCCTAAAAATTAATGTGCCTTCACACCTTCGTGGGAGTCAAAATTTGTTCCTCCTTGCTAGCGCTATGAATCACTTACCACGTGAGCACTGGCTCACATTGGGATCTAATCCCAAACACTCCCCTTTAATACTTACGCTCAGTTGTCAAATGAAATAAAACTCTTCACAAAAACTTTTGCCTCTACGAGATTCGAACACAAACCTCTCCTATGCAAAGATGATGCCCTGCCAACTGTGCTACGCATCCAGTGTGACATCAAGTCTGGTGGCCTCATGTTTTCTCTTGTCCTCAAATTAAATACTTTGTTTTCCTTTACTCTACCTCCTTTCAATGACTCTCTCAAGCGCTAATAATACTCTCTTCTTCGTAAAACAAAATGACCAAGGTTTTTCATTGTTTTATACACCTTTCATTGCCTTCGAATGACGTCATCAAATTTGATTTACCACTCTAACCTTTGAACATCGGTGGATAAATTGATTTCACTTTGACCTTAGAATTATTAAATAAATATTTAATAATTCATCTCTTATCTTTAAAATGGGATATCTCCTTCGTCCTTTGGAATTTTGCCATGAAACTTTTTACACTTAGGTTTAATTGAAAAAACCTTTCCATCCATAATCATTTGGAGAAGTCTTAGCATATTGGTTTTAATGAAAAATCCTTTCCAATGGTTTTAATAAAAACCCTTTCCATTGGTCTAATTAAAAACCTTTCTTTCGGTTTTAATAAAAACCCTTACCATTGGTTTTAATGAAAACCTTTAACATTGGTTTTAATAAAAACCATTAATATAATATTTAAAATTAAATATTATATGCCTCTTGTGCCACAAAACCTTGTATATATCCATGCTCTCCAAAATATCATAAGTGAATATTTATGAAGTGCTTTTGCCACCAAAACTCAATGTGATCCATGTGACATCAATGACAACATAAAATAACTGAAATTGCCAATAGGTAATGCTATGTTTGTATAATGCAAGAGTACTTCCATAGGTCTTGACAATCCAGGATCAGGAAGAGAAATAGAAGACCCTAGTAATCATGTAATAGGTAATGAGTGGCAGTTGTAGAAATATCTGGTGAGGTGGAAGGCCAAACTAGGGTAATTGACAAGGAGTCATTTGTAGTATGATTTGAAAGAGATATCTATCATATAGTGTCATAATTACTAGTAGTGGGGCCATTTCATAAGAAATATCCTTCACCTCAGAGGTAAGAAACACCAGAAGCAAACACTACACATATGTGTAGGTGGTGTGGTCTAGGGAACCACAAAGAAGAAAATTACCCAAATCTGGTGAGTTCAAGTAACCCGAAGAATGTCAATTATTTAGACATTAAGGTTACTCAAGTTAAGAATGAAACCCATGAAGTTTTAGCCATGACAAGAAATTAGGCTAAAAAGGATAAGTACCCAGAGCCAGCAAAGGAAATGTAGTGTTGGCAAGTAGCAAAGAAAATATTACAATATGAGGCACAAAAAGCTAAACAAATGAAGTTAGCTGAAGATAAGGAACTAGAAAAACCATCAGAAGATAATATGATTATGTAGAATATGGTAGCATGGGTTTTGGACACCATAGTAGAGATTAAAGTTTTAAACCTGTTGGAAGATATTCCAGCATTACATAAAGCAATGGTAGAAGAAATACAACCAAATAAAGTGATGGAAGTGCAAAGCCAACAAATTTAGGAGAAGGAAAGAAAATATCAATTCATGGATCTGATTATATTGATGATTAATGTGGAAAATAAACCTGCATTAGTTCATATCTATGGACACTAAGCTTTTGATTATATGCCATTGACCAGTATGGTATTAATACAAAGGGAGTCTTAAAAAAATAAGTGGTGATAGCTGACCAAGATTTTATCTTGGATTTATTATTATTACAATGCAAAATCCTGCATATGATGCTCTATTGGTAAGAATAAGACCACTTTCAAGAAGGGATATCATAAATATATGATTAATATAGCCAATAAAAAAGTTAGTGAGGATGTAGCTACGATGGATGAATGAAAAAATTCATCAGGAGATGAAGGGTATGAACTTGATGGAGAAGGAATATTGTACCTTGATTAATATATTTAAGATGAAGCTAGATCTGATAGCAAACTTCTTCATTGGAAAATGTAGGAGTACAAATTTGTTTAGCCTAGCTACCTCTGTATTGATTCAGAGGAGATCAAGGAAAAATAAGACAAACCAAAAGTCAGTCAAGAACCTAAGGAGGCAGAAGAGAAATAGACATTTCCTAAACATTTTGCAAAGTATATAGTGGGATATGCAGATATTGATACAAGACCGACACACTCGAAGAATGTAGAGAAAGTAGCAAGTGAGCAAAATAATATCAAATATGAAGGACCTCAGATAGTTGACATCAATCTATAAATGGAGGAGTAGCCTAGAATGATTAATTATGGTGATGATTGGAATATTGTACTGAAAGCGATGACTTTTAATATATTATTAGAATATAAGGATATCTTTGCATGGATATATAAGGACTTGAAGGGAGTATCATCTAAGTTATGTGTCAACAAGATTACACTAATACCTGGAGCACAACCCATAAGAAAAATACCATATAGAATGAATCCAAAGTATGATGCATTAGTGAATGTAGAGATAGAAAATATGTTGTAAGCAAGAATCATATTCAAGGTGACAACCAGTGAATGGGTATCAGAATATGTATGGAATTTAGGAGTCTAAATGTAGTTACTATTAAGGATCCCTTCCATATTCCCTTCATAGATTCTATCTTGGAAGAAGTCACAGGACATGAGATATACTCATTTTTGTATGGATTTTTGGGTTACAATCAGATCAATATATTCGAGGATATGTTGAAGACCACATTGATTATGGAGAATGGAATCTACACATAAAATAAAATGTCATTCAGGCTATAATATCCCAGCTACATTTCAACACATCATACTGTATATATTTGACCAATTGGCAACAGGAAACTTCAAAGCATTTTTTGGATGATTGGTCCATTTATGGAAAGATCAAGGAGCATCTTCCTGTCCTCAGTGAATACATGAGTAGGTGCAAGAATGTACAAATATATTTAAATCTTAGGAAATATTACCTGATGGTACCATACATGATATTTTTAGGACACATAGTGTGCAATGAAGTATTAAAAATAGATTCTGATAATATATGTGTGATATTGCACATGGAAGAACCATATGATGTGAGTTCACTTAAAATGTTCTTGGTATTTATGGGATATTATCAAGGGTTTATCAATAACTATGCACATGTATCCTCTCCATTAGATTCCTTGATGAAGAAGAATGTTTCTTTCATATGGACATAGGATCACCAAGGAGCCTTTGAGGAGCTAAAGGCTAAGCTCATGAGTAGTCCGATTTTGCTGTTTTTGAACTAGGATAAGGAATTCCATGTCCATATTGATGCTTCAAATTTTGCAATTGGATGTGCCTTGGCACAAGAAGGATAGTTCAGGCTAGATCAGTGTATTTTATTTACTAGTCATCTATTGTCAAGGTTGGAGAGAAATTATAGTACAATGAATAGAGAAGCTCTAGGAATGGTATATGTAGTCCAAAAGTTTAGGCATTACCTACTGGGAAATTATTTTACTTTTTATATAGATAATAAAGCTTTGTTGTACTTGATAAATAAATTAGTGATACAAGAATGAGTTAGTAGGTGGCTCATAACACTACAGGAATTCGTATTCCAAGTAGTAGTGAGACCTGGTATGAAGTATGTTATTGCAGACTAGTTATCTTGAATACGATCAGGTGAACCTATAGGAACATGGATTCTAGATAAATTTCCTGATGCACAATATTTACCATCAATGTTGTTCCATTGTGGTACAAGTTGATTGGCCAGTACCTATTCATAGGTGAGTTGCCACAAGAAATTATGACAACTAAGAAAAATAAAGTGATCATGAAGTCAACACCCTTCTAGTTGATAGCAGGATTATTTTATAATATGATAAGTGATGGTATCCTAAGAAGATGTGTAATGGAAGAAGAAGTCAAATCTAAATTGAAAGAAGCTCATGAAGGCTTAGTAGGAAGGAACATGGGACTAGATGCAACAACTAGAAAAATATTAATAGTTGTACTATGGTGGCCCACACATTAAAATTATGTAAAAGAGTGTGTAAAAGCATGTGATACTTGTCAAAGGGTATAAAATCTAGTAAAGACGGACTTTATGCTATAGCATCCATCACAACCATAAGGACTATTTGAAAATTAAGGATTAGACTTCGTTGGACCATTGAAGACATCTTAGATAAGGAAGTGTAGATACATCGTAGTAGCAATGGAATACTTGATAAAATGGATTGAATCAAGCATTACCTAATAACTTAGCTAAAAGTATAGTGAGATTCTTGTATGAATAGGTGATCACAAGATTTGGTATTTCAATATAGATCATAAGTGACCAAGAAGGACACTTTGTCAATGAAATCATCAAAAGGTTAACAAAAATGTTTAGGATTTTGCACTCATTTTCTAGTCCATATTATCCTAGAGTGAATGGGCAAGCAAAAGCAACAAACAAAGTCTTGGTATCTACTCTATATAAAATATATGGAATAGAGGAAACATATTGGGAGGAAATGCTACCATATATATTTTGGGTATATAGAACAACATTCAAACTAACAATAGAATATACACCTTTCCAATTAATGTTTGGATAGGAGGTAGTGGTGCCAATTGAATTCTTTATACCATGTTTGAGAGTTGCAGTAGATAACCACTTGGGTGATCAAGAAAGTTTGGAAGAGCGAATGATAGAATTGATAAAATTATAAGAGAGAAGAGTCATGGCATAATGGGTGATTGAGGTAGCTCAAAAAATAAGGCATGACATGACAAATATTTGAGAAAGTTAGAACTTAGTTTGGGTGACTTGGTTCTAAAGTTTAATGAAAAGAAGGAAATCAAGCCTGGTAAGTTGAATACGTTATGGCTTGGTCCCTATAAAGTGGTTGAAGTAATGAATAATTGAGTAGTCAAGTTGTATAAATCAAATGGAAATAAGGTACATAACACTGTAAATGGCTCAAAGTTGAAGCCTTACAAGGTATAGTGCTTATTATTTTCTTCAAAAGATATTGAACTAATAAGACGAGAAAAATCTCAATAGAGGACTCAAGATAAGCCAGGTCCATCATAGGAGGAGACTGAAATAGGACTCACACACTTATTCATAGAAGGGGAGGAGACATGGCCAACCATATAATAGAAATATTTGGCACCTCAACCCATAGAAAGTAGAATATTGCAATTGCATGTCATATTTGAAGATGAGATTGAACAAGTAGAGGAGGAATATGAAGAATAGATTCCTCAAAATGAAAGAGGACATAAAGAGATAGTAATTTACCTAGAAATAGATGAAGGCAAGAATAAGCACCTCAAGTAAGTATAAATATAATGTATCCTCAAGTAGAACAAAGGAAACTATCCCAGCAAGCTAAAGGACTAAGAAGGATATGGTTAACAATACAATACAAGGATATAGTGGACACCTTTGAAATATAAATTTTAGAAGAATACAGGAATGCGATCATCGATGAATAATTAGTTGGACTTACCCCATTGGCTTAGATATGGCCCTTATAGTAGATAATGTGATTACAGACTCAAAAAATGCAAGAAGAATACCAAACATTGTGAGGTCATAATGCAATGTTGAGAGAACAAATCATCTAGGAATTGGATAGTACAATACAAATATTGGATGAATAAATAACATTTAGGCTACAAGAGCTAGAAGGATAACCTAAGGATGATGAGGGTATAACACCAAGAAGTAGTGTAAGAAATTATGGAATGAGCACAAGTTCACAAGTACCACAAAATGAACTGCCAATGATGAATGAATATGCATAAATTTTGTGGTAAGATATTGAGGAAGCAACCACATAACTATAATTACAAGGTGAGGCATTATTGGATTTGAGTGACTCCATTAATGAAGGAATTATTTGGCTAGTAAGAGAACCTAGCATAGAAATAAATGATGAGGATGATTGCCTAGGGAACCCTGATAATCCTTGAGATAATTGTGAGCACCCAGCATGTACAACAACATAATCACAACTAGGGGGATCATAGGAATGTCAAAACAACCTTTATATACAATAATATATAATAGCCTATTGACAGTTGAGAAGAAAAAGGAGATAAGTACAAATATTGAAGAGATTTATGAATTTACCAACATATTGGATGGAAAAGAGAGAAGAGAATAAAAATGACTCTAGTTCTAAGATAAACATTTTTTACTTATATAGAAATGTCTTGGCAACTTCATCTCCATAAATAATCTTTGAGAAAAGAATATGGAGATGTCTCTTAGCACGTGCAAATCATATAATCAGAGTACTGTGACAATTGTCACCAAGCACAATAATAAGTAGAACTCCACTAGCCAAAATTGAGTTGGTAGAGATAACTCCTGATAACCGAGCAATGGGAGAAAGGAATAGATGACCCCTTAGTCTTCATCCAAGAAGGGAAGGAGGTATTCAACTATGAAATGATCAAGGACAAGGTGATGTTACAATTAAAAAATGTAAGAGGAAAAGGAAGTTTTTAACCTTCTTCTCCCAGATGGCCAAGAGATGCACCCTTAGCATGCATGAACTAGAAAAGGAATCTGCAAGGTATACCAAGAATGAGAGGAATATTACCTAATCCTACAAGGAAACATACATGGTGACACCCACAAATTATCAAAAAAGGACCTCATAGAGTGGTAGGTGATAGAGGATTACTCCAAAAAATGGAAGAATCACTAGGGGTATAAATAATCATGATGTTAAGAGGAATAGGATGGGGCATACACTCACATGGTAAAGGTCTTGTGGGAAGAGGGAGGGTACATTTTGTAGATAAAATAAACCTAGGCCAAAAAGGATCTGATCACAAAGTTTAGAGCCAAAATTGATCTAAGGATATAGGAAGAGAAGTTGCTTGAATGATATTAGAGTGGTTAGTACATCACTACCATGAGATCAATCACCTTTATGACAAGAGGAAGGGACACCAGGTGAAGATACTCTAGCTTGCAATTGTACAATTCCAAATTGTACACATGGTAGTGGAAGGCCAAAGAATATAGTAACATCACAACTAGAGATAAATTAACCAAGTGAGCAAGTGGTGCCAAGCAATGCAATCACTTAGAATATCATAGTCAAACCTCCAAGAGAAGAATCTGATGGGATCGTACAAGTGAATGTCACTGTACGATTTCCATGACAGTAAGTGTAAATAGTTTAGGAATGAAAAAAAAGAAAAATAAAAAGAAAATAAAATAATGCCTTAATTGTGAAAATATTTCAAGACGTAATTAGGAAGGAAGTGGGTTGAATACTGGAAATGACAAACTCTTCAAGAGAGAAAATAGACAAAAAAATCTCTAAGTGATAGATCGTACAAGCCAATTTTTTGAAGTCAAAAAACACAAATGAGAGATCATACAAGGAAAATTGGCATAAGTACATTTAAAATTGTACAATAAGGCATGTTGTATGATTTAGGTCATACAATGTACAATTTTAGGCATAGTTTTATGATTTTCAACCATCACATTAAATGCTCGGATGTGTGGATCGAAGAGTTGCCAAAAAAGAGCAGGAAAAAAGTTAAAAATCATATGAAAATCAATGATTTTTCAATAATCAAGGCAAGAAATATGAAAAGACATGCAAAATGGTGCAATTTAAAAATTTGAGCGGTTAGGGTTTGAAGATAGTTTAAATAGAAGGCTCACCCTAGCAATTTTTTAAACCATACAAAGAGAGTTCAAAATTTTTCATGGAATGAAGGCAATAAACATGCAACTAAATGGAGGCAACTACATGGGCATTAAAACTCACCAGTAAGCTACAATAATTTGTGACCAATTTTGAAATTCGAACAAGGGAGATTTTTTGCATTCGAAGAAATCGAACCGAAAAAGAAAAATGAGATAAAACAAGGGTTTGAATCCATTGAAGGAAGAATTCAAGTTCAACTGGAAATAAAGGAATTTTATAGCATACAACATCCAAACATGAACTATGTCATTGAAAAACATACATTAGGGTTTGAAGAAGTTGCAGATTAGAGCTAGAGCAAATAAATTACAGGGAAAAGGAAGTTACAAACCTTAAATCGGATAAAAGCAACCAAAAATAAAAGGGAGAAGACCAAGGAAAGGAAGGATAATAACGTATAGTTATATTTAACAGCCAAATGTTTTTATTTTTGAGGATAAATTATGCCAAGTTTAGAATAATTGAGAAAATGTTCCCAAAAATCATTGAAAAGATAGATCACGGTATTTTGGCAACTAGGTCAGAGAGAAATCATAGAAGGAAAGTGGAAAACATGATTTTTAGGTGGATAAGGGTTTGAAAAGATGTATTGTATGATTTTGTGATAGATTATATGATCTTAGAAGAAATATTGTATGATTTCTCGTAGTTTTTGGGCTATTTTTAGCCATTTGGAGTAAATCATACGAAATCATACAAATTCGATGAGGGGGAGAATATGGAGAGGGAAATTGTATAGAGTAGTATGTATTTGTATGATTTAAAGCTATAATTGTATGATTTGTAGAGTATTGAACATTTTGAAGATTGAATAGTGATATATTGAATGATTATACAATCTAGAAGGGTTGCTCATAAGGAAATTGTATATGAGTAAGAGAAAGAGCATATTCTATGAATTGCAGTAGATTGTATGATTTCCAAGATACTTATAATTATGGAATTGGTGATTTTTGAGTAACAAGATAACTAAAGACATGGTGAGAAAATGATTTCAATCGAAGATTTCGAATATCATTTAAGAAGAATTGCAGTCAATAGGGTGGAACGGTCACCAGCACCCCTACATAAGAGAGAGTTACAACTATGATAGTACCAAGGATTATAGTTTAAATTTCACATTTCACGTGGTACTCTTCCTTGGAGAATATGATACAGGCCATGGAGAGGTTATAGGTACTGGAGGGCTAATAGAAGGAGAACATTATCAAAACATTAAGAGGAGAGGATTGCACAAGATAGGATCCCAAGGAGGGAATTGAGGAGTGAGTTACATGTTCTAGATCCATATGAGTATCTAAGTAGTGGACCTGAGGAAGGTTAGGTGGAAATAATGAATATACCATTCATACAACATGGAGGAGAGACATGTAGTAAGTTGTTGAATAATGAACAAAACAAGAACCACCCATAGAGAAAAATGTTTGAGGAGGCTGGTGTAGCTATAATAGCACAAGTGCCACCACACTAGAAGACCTTCTATAACTATTTGTTGTATGTAGTTCAGGCATATAATTTTGCAATAAAAAATGCCTCTGTCAATGTGGGTAAAATGTTGGTGAGAGTAGAAATCTTGGTGTACACTTTCAAGAAAATATTTGAATTGTTGGCATATGGCATAGAGATAGTTAAGAAGTTGGTTGATTTGATTAATACATATTGAATCATCACTTTGTTAACCAATTTGAAGTCTTCTATTGATGCAAATATATTGTGTGTAGAGGAATTAATTAGATCTAGTTGAAATGGGATGACTGACCATGTTATATAAATACTATGATGGTTCGACTGTTAGGAGATACACAGGCCATAAAGATTCAATTCTATATGGCTCAGTATGTAGAAGGTATCACTAAAGGGATCAAGTATGATTGGGATACCTATTTAGAAAGAAATATGAATGAAGTACTGATGAAAAGACTAAAGAATTTTGGAATGACTTTAATAGAACCTAGGAATGTGAGGACAAGACAACTAACCATTTTGAGGTGGGCAAATTTAGTACCAATTTAGGAGACTCCATAGAAGTCTCAGACAAAGAAATAACAATATGTTGCTAAGGTATAGGAGGATACTTATTTAGAGGATGAGGATGTACACCCCTGAATAAAAAGACCTAGTAAGTTGGAACCTGAACTAGAGCAACAATAAATTAAACAATGGTAGCAAGAGAAAATACAAGTTCATTAAAGGGATGAAATTGTGGGGATGCAATCCAATCCAATACAAATAAGGACAAGGAGGTGACGGGAAAGAATCATAAAAAAAATTTCTCCAAAAAAATAAACTAAGACTATACAGAAGGATCAACAAGAGGAAAAGAGATAGTCAGTCTCAAAGAAGCTAGATCTACATGAATGGAATTGGTTAGAAGAAAAAAGTATGCTAGAATCCCCACAGATATTCTAGCATAACAAATTTAAAATTTTAGACTCTTAAATTTTTTTGGAGGATACATAAGTGGAGTAGATAGCACAAGAAGTAGCATCCACTACTCAGGAGGAAAAGGAGGAAACCAAAGTGAGAGTGGAAGCCTCAAAGGAAGATTTTAGAGAAAAGAAGAAGCCCCATTTAAAATTCATGATGGGGGAAAATTAAAATTAAAATAATCCAAGTGATGTGCAAGAAGAGGTGAAAGCATCACAAGAAAAATAAGAACCTATTGATAAAAAAGTCATAGTGATGGAGATACAATAGAATCAAGAGAAATAGCGAGTGATTGAAGAGCAACAAGTGGGCTTCACTGAATGGAGAGAAGCCCAAGAATCAATAGAGTAGTAGCAATATCAATAGGAGATTATGAATATAAAAAATTATGTGGAGGTGTAAAATATAGTGGAATGGACTCCACCAAGGGAATAAATATAGATAGAGCACTACTAGAGCTCAGAGGAATCTCTAGCCATCACATGGAAGAGGAGGAAGAACAAATTCCTACAGAAGGGAACTGTAAATAATGCAAAAAAACTATTTTTTCTAGGTACTATAGTTCAACAAGATCAAAACTGAGGAGGCAACACAAGGAATACAAGATGATGTGGAAAATTTCTTCTCTCAGATAGGCAATTCCATATCTAGCACCAAATTATATTTTTTTATTGGATTTATGGGAGAATTGAAGTTGTGGGAGGAACAAGTGTCTCTTGAGTTGGAGAAGATAATGGAATGGGTGAGAAACGAGGAGTGTACAAGGATAATTGTAGACATTCATGTACATCATCCATGGAATTTACCCAGGGAAGAGGTAACCACGATGTTGGAAAGAGATGACTTTCTAGAGGGAGTGATAATTAACTATAGGTAGTATTCAAGGTTGTACCTAGATAGAACAAGTCATATGACTTATCCCATGAATACAAAAAATTTGGAATATAAGAGGGTTACTACAGGATTGGTTACCACTACGAAGAAGTTGAACTTACTAACCTATTGGATAGAGTGGTTGAACATAGGATTAGAGAATATTTATCAACTCAAGGAAGCTCACAAGGAGGAGACGGAAGCCACTTAGAAAGAAATGATTGTAATGGAGGAAGAATTGCAAAAGTGTAAGGCTACGATAGAGGAGAAAATAAAGAAATTAGAAGAACTATGAAGCACCAAGGATGATTTTGAGGTTATACTTAGTTCACTTAAATAGGAGAAGTGATAGGTCTCACAAATGATAAAAGATAGGATTAAGGAGTTGGAGGCCCAACTCAGAGCAATATATGAATAGGTGAAAACATAGTTGGCTGAAAAAATGAGCAAATGGCAGTACATTGCAAGAATATATAAGAGATTATGAAGGAAAATAAAAGATATAATGACATGTTTATGGAGAAGCAAGTGCAATTCAAGGCCATAGAAGATATTGTTCATGCCTTAGAGGTTGATGTTGACAACCACATAAAAACCAATACAAAGAATAATTATGAGCTTTAGGCGACAACTCGAACAGAAGAACAATTGTAGGATAAGATAAATAAGAGTACCACTAATCATAAAAAGCAAATGAGAGAACTCATGAAGACTACCAAAGAGAAATATCATTTTCATGAGATGAAAATAGTGTAAATGGGGAACTACATAGCCATATTGAAGAAAAACATGCAATCCTTCAATCCCAAGTAGATGACATGAAATAGGTGGTCACAAATTATGAGGCATGAATAAAATATGGGCATGTCAATGAGGACACTGACCAAAGTAAAGGTAAGGGCATATGTAGGCAACAATTCCACCTCCTAAAAGAAGAAGTGATAAATGGATTTGTCCAATTTTTATAGTTTTGACAAGTTTTTTAAACCATATAGGTATAAGTAAACCATACATTAAAGAAAGAAAACTGTAAAAGGTAATGGTAAATCATAAAAGGCACAGTGAAATGAAGTGAAATACACAAGAAATGCAATTTTAGGTTGTAATTGCACATATATTTGATTATTAAGGTGTTCAACTTAGTAAAAGTCTTAATTAACGCATTTTTTTATGCATGGGTGGTTGTAAATAACTAATTGCCTTAGGAAACACTTTGGAACAGCCTAGGTAATGTTATATAAGGCCTCATTTTCAATTTTTATGGTTTTGACATATACTAGTTATAATCTGATAGAGTTGGATTCTTCTAGTTAATCTAGCAAGTGTTAGGAGTTAGACTATGCTCTGAGAGAATGAGTGTATTTAATTAGTAAAAAATAATGAATAATAATAAAAAATTATAGCTTATCTCACATGTAAAATTCTATAACGGTTGAATCACAATTAATGGTTTAGTTATGTTCCATGTACTTTTATTTGATTGTTTTGGCTAATTTATGCATTATTGTGGAATAATGGATTGAAATGACACTAGTGTAGCATTTTGGAATGATCTGGAATTATGGTAATATCAAGGAAGATGCATTGAACCCTACTGTATGATTTTTGGGCATTGCCATTAGATTTGTAACTCTCTCAAGCTTTGTTGATATGTTTTGCATGTTATTGGAAAAGGATTAATTACAACATTAAGCCCTTATAAAACCTATATGAGAGAAATTGGTCCATTAGAGTATCCAATTTGGAATTTTGATGTACCTTTTTTCCATACAAATTGTGCACCAAAGTTTGTACAAATAGTATAGAAGATAGTTACCTGATTTGGCAATTTATGTGATTTGGAGAAAATTACCCGATTTGGCAGTTTTAGAAAATTGACTTGTTGGGTTACAAAACTGTGTACGCTAGCTTGAAAAACCAAATCGGAAGGATTTTTTGGGTGTAGGATCATACAATATCCATCACTATATTATTTTTTATTGTATAGTGTGTCGATTTGGCTTTTGTACAAGTTGTTCATTAGGTGCAAACTAGTAGTTTTAGAGACCATATGGTCATACAATTTGGTAAAAAAGTTGGGATTAGTAAATTAACCATGTTAAACATTGGAAACCACATCCCCATTGGTAATACTACATATATATGCTACATTTTTTATAAGCATTGTGAGTAGGCTTGGTGCAGATTTGAGTAGAGTTGAGAGCAGGTTTACGAGCTAATTTTGATAAGCCTTATGAGTAGGCTTGGTGCAGGTTTGAGTAGAGTTGATCAAGTTTTTGAGCAATCCTTGTGAAAATGCTTAGATTATATTTGATTAATCCTTATATAGTATTGAAGAAATTTGAGCAAAGGGGATAAATTTCTCCTATGGGTAGTGGTCCATGAACTAGAGCAGAGGGGATAGAGTTCTCCTGTGGATAGAGATCCACAAACTATAGTAGAGGGAATATATTTATTCTATGGATAGAGGTCCATGAAAAAAATTAGAGGGGATTGATTTCTCTTGTGTATATATGTCCATGAACTAGAGATAAGGAGATAGAGTTCTCCTATGTATAGAGGTCCACAAACTAGAGTTGAGGGGATAGAGTTCTCCCGTGGATAGAGTTCTCTTGTGGATAGAGGTCCACGAACTTGAGTATAGGGGATTGAGATATCCTTTGGGTGGGTGCCCATAAAATTTTAATAGGGAATTGGTTCCCAAGAGATTTATTGAGAAATTTTATAAGAAATATTTTCTTCGTGGATGTAGCCCACATTGGGTGAACCACATTAAATTTATGTCTCTCATGTGTGTGATGATTTGTGCATTGTTTCATTTACTGCATTGATATTATTATTGTTATCATTTGGAAATAAAAATAAAATTTTGATATTATACTTTTCACCCTCCCTCTCAGTATAAGCTTGTGTTTTTCAATTTGTATCAGAGTAGGTTCCTTCAAAAAAGTCTAAAAACTTGAAGGAAGAGTTTACAAGAACAAAAATGGCTTCTCAAAATGGATCTTCAACAAATAAGGCTCCAATATTTGATGGGAATAATTATGCTTTCTAGAGTATGAGGATGAAGACTTATTTTTATGGCACAAGGATATGAAATATGGCAATCTATTGAGGATGGGTTCAAACCTTCAACTACTCCTCCCATAGATAAGGATAGATGAAAACCATATGAAAATAATGCGAAGGCTATGAATTGAATCTTGAGTAGATTATGTGAATCAAAGTTTGTAAAATTTATGCATTGTAAATCAGCAAAAAAAATGTGGAAAAATTTGAAGCAAACATATGAAGGAGATAACAAGGTTAAGTTGGAAAAACTTCAAACTCATAGGAGGAGGTTTGAAGATTTGAATATGAAATATGAGGAAGATATTGCTAAATACTTACTCCATGTTGATGAATTTTTTAATACCATGTATGGACTTGGATTAGAAATTGAGGACTCTAGTGTTGCTTAGAAAGTATTAAGATCACTTCCTATGAGGTATGATGCAAAGGTTTCAGTAATATAAGAGATGAAGGATCTTGATAAGTTGAAAATGGATGAATTACATGGAATTCTCATAGCTTATGAGATGAGGACAGAAAAAGATCAAAATTCCAAAAAAGATGCAGCATTCAAAGTTTCAAAGAAGACAAAATATAAGAAACCAGAATCAAGTGATGAGTCAAGAAGTTATGAATAAGCTAACTTTGTGAGAAGAAATAAGAAGGTCTCAAGAAAACACAAATATATGAATACAGTGATATTTTTTAATTGTGGTAACTTTGGTCACTATGCATCTAATTGTCCACATGTTGGAAGTAGTAGCAGTGAAGAGAAACATGATTATAAGAAGGAATAAAGAAAATTTAGGTATGAAAATAAAAATAGGTATGGTCAAGGCAAGCATGAGAAGAATATTTTTCAAAGGCACAAGAAGAGTTTCTATGGGGAAGAAGCAAGTAGTGCTTCTAGTGATAGTGATAAAAGATTCTCAGATAGTGAAAAAGAAGAGATTCTATTTTTGGCAATAGAAGAGGAAGAGGACACTCCTATTGAAGACCAAGTAGAATATGCTCCTATAGTTGAAGACCTAGAGGAAGGTTTATAAAAATAAGAAGAAGCCACAATTGACCTAGAAGAGGAACTTATTATTGATCTTAAAGAGTTGAAAATAGTTAGAAAGAAGTCAAGAATAAAGGCTCAAGTTCAATAAGATGAGGAAAAAAAGGTAAAGCTTCAACAAGATCTCAAAAACTTAAAAGTTAAGGTTGAAAAGGCAAGGAGAATTGAAAAAATATGGTTAAAAAATTAGAGGTAAAAGAGTTAGAATGTGAAAGATTAGAACATGAAGTGGTTTCTCTAAGGATGAAAGTGAAATATTCTAAGGACAAGTTGCACAGGTTTGCTCTCGATAACATTATCAAAGCACAAAGATCTTCATTTATCAAATCAGGACTAGGCTATGAAGAAATTCAAGAGGTAAAAAAAGGGGAGTCAAGCTCAAAAAAATGAAGTCTCGGAGGAAGATATTGAAGAAGAACCTAAGACCTATGTTGATAAGTTGAGAAGTGGAAGCATCATTGAGGAAGAAAATAATGCACAATCAAGAAATATAGATCATTATAGAGAAGGCAAAGAAAGGACCAAGAGACCATATATTCCAAGGCAAGATGAATATTTCTTCCAAGGGCATTGTTTCTCATGTAATCATTTTGGTCATAAATCTATACATTGTAGGGTTCATGGTAGGAATGATTATGAAAATGAAGAGAAATTTTAGATCATTTACACCTTTCAAGAACTACAACATCAGGTGTTACAATTACAAAAATTTTGGGCATAAAGTAAAATTGTGTAGAAAAGAGTTTTCAAAACTTCCAAAGAAAAGTAGGAACATGGATTCTCAAAAGGTTCAAAAGGGTATGACTACAAAGGTGTGGAAAAATATTGAAAAATAAGAAGAGCATTGTAATTTGGGAGTTTCACTCCCATCCCAAAATTAATCACCTCAAGAAGAGGAGGTGGTGTGGGGGCTATGCTAAAATGTCTTATTTTTAGCCCTATGGAGCCCTTTGCCATTGATGTCAAAGGGGGAGAGAATTCAGTAAGGGGGAGAGATTTTAGTAAGGGGGAGAAACTTCTCAGGGGGAGCAGTTTTGGTATCCAGTTGCACTAAAAGAATATTTTTTGAAAGGGTTGCCATCAATGACAAAGGGGGAGATTGTTGGAAATATTTAGCATATTGAGGTGTAATTTGAGTTGTCATTGATGTCAAAGGTCATGGTCATGGATGTCAAAGAGAGCATGGATTTCAAGGTAAAATATTTTCCATGGTTGTGAAAGCAAAGCAAAGAGAATATTCAAGAAAAGGATTATAATATTTAAATTTTAAATTTAAATATTATTTAGAGAGTTTAAAAGTGACAGGGCCTCATTTGGTTGAAAAATATTTTAAATTGCAAGAAAAAGACAAGGTTTTATTTGGTTGAAAAAGATTCAAGGAAAGGCAAAAGGTTTTATTATAATATTTTTTTAAAATATTATAATATCAAAGTATAAATTTTAAAGGCACCAAAGTAAATTTAAATTATCAAAAATAAAATATCAAAGTGGGTCGACGTCAAAAAGCATGCATTGAAACGTATATAAATATTGCCCTCAAACTTTGGTTTAAGCAAGATTTCGATTTTTGATTCGATGCGGAAGATGCAAAGAGGTGACAACGAATAGGAGAAGGGGGACATCATCATTTCAGAAGTGCAGCAAAAAGATAAATCAAATATTTTCATTCATCCCCTTGACGTCATCCACTAGGGTAGCCCAGGCGGTAGTTGGACTTGTGCTAAGTTGTTGTGAGGGAGTTGGTTTGTGGTTCGATTATTGTTGGTGCCTGTTTGAAGAGATTTTTTTTATGAATGCAAAAAAGGAGATAAGGTTGTTAGCACACATATGAGGTCTCATCCACTTGGTTAGCCCAAGTGATCACATGCTACCATTGGGAGCTTGAGGTCGAAGGGTCAATTCCCATCCATGCCAACAATAATTTTTGTAAGGTATGTGCTAAGGTTTGATTAATATTTACAAGGAGTATAAGGGTGTGCATGATACAAGGTGCTTCTATTTTGCATATAGGAGTCATAAGGGTACATAAATATTTTTTGTGTGTGCAAATATTATAAAGTAGAAAAATAAGGGATATATTTTTGCATGTGAGAAATGGAGAAATAAGGTGTATTGTGGCTTATTGTTTTGTTGTGTTTGATATAGAGGGAAAATTGTGATGGTTTAAAAGCTTTATTTTGTGAAATTAAAAGAGGATCATAGAGCATTATTTTCAGGCATTATTGTGAACATATTTTTGAGAAGGATTTTCATTGTATGAAAAAGGAAATTGCTAACCAAACTTTCAAGTGGCAAAGGAAAGAAAATTGTTTTGAGATAGGTTCTTGAGGGCACATCTTCATCAAAGCAATTTAAGAGGTATGGTGATCTAATTTCTTCCTTAAGGTGTTTGGTTGAGCAAATTTGTTTGATGTCATAAGGAGGAGATATAAGGATTAAGTTTATGTGCATTGTTGGAAACACATGTGCTAGGGTTTGAAAATAAAATTGTGCTTCATTGTTGAATGAAATTGGAAACACATGTGCTAGGGTTTGAGAACAAAATTGTGCTTCATTGTTGAATAAAATTGGAAACACATGTGCTAGAGGTTGAAAATAAAATTATGCTTCATTTTTGAATGAAATTGGAAACACATGTGCTAGGGTTTGAGAACAAATTGTGCATTGGTTTGAGTGTCATTGAAAGTGAATGTGCAAGTGTTAGAAATCAAATTTGTGAAGCAAGTGTGTGCATCAGTTTTGATTGTGGGAAATACATAAGAAGGTCAGTTATCAAAGTGCTAGACTAGAGCTACCATTAAAATGTAATAAATGTGAGACATGTGAATGTGAAGAACATATTGGGCATTTGATAGTACATATCATTCTCTATATGTTCAAGAGGTTAAACAAATTCTAGGTAGAATATGTCTAAACTACTTTAGTCAAGGAAAGCACTTTTGGGAAAGATATATGAAATTGTTTGTATGCAAGAATTGGGAATGTTTGAGAAGTTTCTGTGAGTAGGATTGAAGCAAATTTGAGTATGTGTTATGAGAAGATTTGAGTATGTGTTATGAGAAGATTTGAGTATGTGTTATGAGCAGATTTGAGTATGTGTTATGAGCATATTTGAGTATATGTTATGAGAATATCTGAGTATGTGTTATGAGCAGATTTGAGTATGTGTTATGAACATATATGAGTATGTGTTATGAGCAGATCTGAGTATGTGTTATGAGTATATATAAGTATGTGTTATGAGTAGATTTGAGTATGTGTTATGAGCAGATTTGAGTGTGTGTTATGAGTAGATTTCAGCATGTGTTATGAGCAGATTTGAGTATATGTTTTGAGGAGGATATGTGAGAAAATTGAGTAGGTTTTGTGAGAATATTTAAGCAAAGCCTTGTGTGTAGGATTGGAGAAAATTTGAGCAAATTTTGGTGAGCATATTTAAGAAAGCCTTGTGTGTAGTCTTAGCAAATATTTGAGCAGATGTTGGTGAGAAAATTTAAGCAAGCCTTGTGTGTAGGCTTGGAGAAGATTTAAGAAGGTTTTGGTGAGAATATTGAGCAAATATGGTATGTATACTTTGAGCATATTTGAGTAGAGTTGAGATCAGGTTTGTGAGTTGATTTGGAAAAGCCTTTTGAGTAGTCTTGGTGCAAATTTGAGAAAATTTGAGAGCAGGTTTATGAGCTAATTTGGGTAAGCCTTGTGAGTAGGCTTGGTGCAAATTTGAGCAGAGTTGAGTAGGTTTTTGAGAAAGCCTTGTGAAAAGGCTTGGACTAGATTTGAGCAAGACTTATATAGGCTTGGAGAAATTTGATCAGAAGGGATATATTTCTATGGATATATATCCACTAACCAAAGTAGAGGGGATAGAGTTCTCTTATGGATAGATATCCACAAACCAAAGAATATGGTATGAATTTCTCCTATGGATAGAGGTCCATGAACTAGAGCATAAGGGATAGAGTTCTCCTATAGATAGAGGTCCACAAACTAGAGTTAAGGGGATAGAGTTATCCTATGGATAGAGGTCCATGAACTAGATTTGAGGGGATATAGTTCTCCTATGGATAAAGGTACACAAACTTGATTATATTGAGATCTCCTTTGGGTGGGTGTCCACAAAATTGTAATATGGAATTGGTTCCTAGGATATTTTTTGAGAAATTTTATAAGAAAATTTTTCTCTATAGATGTATCCCACATTGGGTGAACCACATTAAATCTATCTATATTGTGTGTGATAATTTGTGCATTATTTCATTTAATGCATTGATATTATTGTTGTTATCATTTGGAAAGAAAATTAAAAGTTTGATATTATATTGTTCACCCCTCCTATTAGTATAATCTTGTGTTATTTAGTATTTACTATGTTATTCCTTATAAGGTGCAATTGTTTCCATTGGGATAATCAAATATAATAACTATTTAATGGCATACATAATGGGACTCCAATGATATATCATTGGTCCTAAAATTATAGCAACAAGTTAAGCTCAACATTGGTAAGGGTATTTGACTATTCTTGCTTGTTGAGTCACCTTTTAACTCACTTGGTGACTCTACTTTATAATAAAACTAGTAGAGACCATTTTAAAAGATTCCAAATTAAGGACATTGTGAGAGCTTTAGTTTATCTGCTTCCAAAATATGTCATTCTCACATAGCAACTCCATCATAATAGAATAAACCTAGAGGTATGCAAGAAAAACTAGTTTCCAAATATTCCATTGTTATATTTAAAAATAAGGAATTATTAAATTCCTCTATGCCCCCAGGACCACCTAATGTATGGAAGAAACAAGAAGAGTATATACTAGAAAAGGCCAAATTACTCTAGTAGATAACCAAAAAAAATGGTATTTATATACTAGACACATAATATTATATAGAAATATGTGGATCTAAGGTTATTAGTGGCATCACTCAAAGGAGGAACTAAAAATTATGAATCTCTTCCTATATATATAATTGTAGAATGGGATTAATTGGCTTCTTTAATCAGGAATGACTTCATAATAAAAGTTAAGGAAACAAATTGAAATTGGAAAGGATCCAACCCTGGAAGAAGAAGTCTCTCTCTCCCATTATGCAAAAGAAATTAGCTATATAAATAATAAATAAATTTTCTCCCAAATAAGATAAAAGGCAGTTGCTCATGACCTATAATAAGGGAAACCTAGTAAACTATTAGTTAAAGAAAAATGGTTATCCAACCTCAATCAGCATGGGAGACTGATATAGGGACTGGAACAACAATATGCATATTCTCAAAGTAAAATTAGTTAGAATTTTTGTCTTCCTCACCTTTATTAACATATAAGAAGATACCATTAAGGGAAAAGGGATCTTGAGGGGTGACTACATTGAGAACTACACATTATATAGAAGCATGTGTTTAAAAGGTATTCTATTTTATCCCTATTAGCAAGTAGGTAGCAAAGTTAAAAAATACATTAATCAAAATTATTTTCACCTATGATGGATAGAAATGCAAATAGCTAATTATAGTATGGGATCCAAAACCAAATAAATACAAAGTTGGAGATATAAGCTAATCAAAATTTGTGTCTCTATCGTAAAAAAGGAAAGAGAGAAGAAAAGGAGGGCCAACTTGTGAATCAAAGAAGACCAACTACAAAAATAATTAAAATTTGAATTGGTAGCTATCTAGAAAAGAATATGAAAGAGCTCTCCTACTAGACAAACCATTGGGAATAAAAATTTGATAACTACACACAAGACCTCAATTTTAAATGCCATTACTAAGTCATAGCTTCTACTCATAAAAAAAATCTAATAAGAAAGATTATGAAAATAGATTAACCTTAAAAATCATTAATATGGATAAAGACATTACCCAAAAGAGGTGGGAATCCTTAAACAATTAAGTATGTAAAGTGAAATAAATGCAAGGCATGAGGGGAATGTAAAAAATGAAGCAAGGTGAAACAAAATAAATATATGAAACCTAAAATGCACAAGCATTATACTCTTCTACAATAAAGGCCATAACAAAAATCTATGTAATTTGCATCCACTATCAAGTTGGAGAGTAAAAGCATACCTAGTCTCTAGTATGACAAAGTCAAAGAATTATCATACTAAAGAAATGTCTAAAGTGCCTATACCCACATACTTCTCCAATATCAAAATTTTGAAGGACATAGTTAAAGACTGTTTCAATCTAGAAATTTGCAAGGAGGCCAAGAGACTAAGAATATATGCTTTTGAATGCTTTAGAACTAGTAATTCTTCAAGTTTTAGAGTGCAAATATGCACTAGTTTCTTGGTGCAATATGTGATGATAGAAGTACATTTCTCTTACAAACTAGTGAACACATTCATAGAATGTTATAAGCCAACTTCCTAGGAAATTGGCTCTCAAGATTTTAAATTCAAAGTAAAAATTGATGGTCATAGTATTATAAAAATGTTGTTGCTACAATATGGTGAAGTACAAATTGATGAAAAGGAAGGAAGACAAAATGTTTAAAAACTTCCACAAAATGAGAAGATGATATTTTTAAGGTTAGAATACAAGAGTATAGGGCAAAATGACCCATTTCTTTAGGGTTTTATTTCCCTTGATCAATTCAATGAAATATAAAGGGATGTGCTAAGCATGATGTTATTCTTATTTGGTAGGAAGCATGATAAAATTGTAAGCATAAAGTAGTTAGACATCTTGTATAGGATGAATTAGGGACCAGACAACTTGGATTTTATTTAGTTAATGATAGAACAAATAGGAGAAGGCTTGAGGTATTTCTTGTCAATTGAGAAACTTAGGTACACATCATTTATAGCATACCCAAAACCTATATATATTATCTAAGTTGAAGATAAAAAATAAGGGTTTAAAAAAAAATGATATGCTAATCTATAATTGGTCAAAAGAATTAAATAAGAATTCTTCCTATTATATTTTCATTGATTATTTTTGTACCCTAGCCATTGCTTCAATAAGAGGGTCTCCATTTGAGAGGATTTCAAAATATTACAATAACCTTATAGAGGGTACAATTTTGCGGGTGTTGAGTGGTATTTTAACCCAGTTGTGAAAGTACACTCTCCTTTAGGATTTGGGTTCCAAATCATCTCTTGCAAAGAAGTTAAACAAACAACTTCTCCAAGGTCTCTGTTGTATTGGCATTTGCATATGTGTATTAGTAATCTCAAATAAAGATATTCAATTTAAATGCTTGGAACACCTTAGTGATTGCAAGTAACTATAAACAAGGGGAAATGCTGATTTATTTCACCATGAAACTTTAGTGATTGTTCATTGTTTTTTTTTTTGGATTTTGTTATTTTTTAAATGTTTATTTTAATGCTTGAAAGTCAAAATTTCTGGAAAAATAAAATGCAAAAAAATGAAAATGAAATGCAGAAACAGAAAATAAAATGTATTCAATATGATGCTATCCTATTTCAACAAAACCGAATATGTGAGGTCTCCGTGCATGCAACCTAACCTATTGGACTTGCAAAACAAGCACAATGCCCATAGACTAAGTGCTAGTTCCTAGGGTTCGAAATAAAATTCAGATTTCAAATATTCGCCTAATGTAACCCACAAAAAATGGCATTAACATCATCTATAAATTCAAAAACTGAAAAAATGAAAGAATAAACATTAAATCCATAGCATGGAAAGAAAATCTCCTTCTTTCTTGCCCACAAGATGCAAATTTCTGAAAACTTCTACATTAAAAATATTTCATTTTACAATAGCAGAATTTTTGGTTTTCCCAAACCAGTCCATGGAAGAGAAACGACTCAAATAGGTATAGAATGGCATCATCACGTTCAAGTCTGCAACTCTGCTCTCCGCAATTTCCAACCCATGTCCATGAAGAAGAAAAACTAGTCTACAGAAGAAAAACAACCCAACTAGGTCCAGAATGGCTATCTTGCCTTCAAACCTGCAACACTACTTGCAACAGTTTTCCCACACCCATATCTGGCCTATTTGAATGACGTATTTAAACATTCTAAAAGAATTGTTTCTCCTTCCATGATGGTTCATTTCATTTTCTGATGGCTATTCGTTTCACCTTCCTTTACTGTTCGTTTCACCTTCCCTTGTATGCGTGTGCTTTGGTTTCCATTTTGTGACCCTTCGCTACGTTTTCTCCACATGGGCTTGCATCCATTTCCCTCCATGTGTAATGACCATCTTAAATGATTTCAAATCATTAAAGTTTCCTTAGGTAACACTTTGTCTTATTCATTGGATTTTGTCCATATGTCTACGTCACTATGCAGGTCCGTTACCTTGGCAAAAATGGAACATGTCACGATATCGTGACACTTTTGCCTCCTTGCTCTCTTTTGTTGCTTTTAGCCATGAAAATGTAACATGTCACGATATCGTGACACTTTTTGTCTTTGGCCGCGAAAATGCAACATGTCGCGATATCGCGACACTTTTCTTTCTTGTTCTTTCTTTCCTCGTTTGGTCACGAAAATGCAACATGTCGCAATATCACGACACTTTTATTTCTTGTTATTTATTTCCTCGTTTGGTCACAAAAATGCAACATGTCACGATATCGCGATACTTTTCTTTCTTCTCTTTTCCTTTGCTTTGAGCCACGAAAATGCATCATGTCGCGATATCGTGACACTTTTCCTCCTTTGGCCGCGACATTGCAACATGTCGCAATATCGTGACACCTTTTGTCTTTTGGCCACGACGATGCAACATGTATCGATATTGTGACACTTTTTCTATTTTGGCTATGATGAGGCAATATGTCATGATATCGTGACACTTTTTCTCTTTTGGCCATGACGATGCAACATGTCGCGATATCGCGACACTTTTTCCCTTTTGGCCGTGACGATGAAACATGTCACGATATCACGACACTTTTTCCATTTTGGCCATGACAGTGCAACATGTCATGATATCATGACACTTTTCCTCATTTGGCTGCGATGATGCAAAATGTCGCGATATTGTGACACTTTTCCTCCTTTGGCCACAACGATGCAACATGTCGCGATATCGCGAAACTTTTCATCCTTTGGCTGCGATGATGCAACATGTCATGATATCATGACACTTTTTCTTCCTTGGGCCATGAAACTGCAACATGTCATGATATCACGACACTTTTTCTATTTTGGCCGCTAAACTGCAACATGTCACGATATCGTGACACTTTTTCTCTTTTGGCCATGACAATGCAACATGTCACGATTTTGCGACACTTTTTCTCCTTGTTTTTTTTGCTTTTGTTTGATCTTTAGCATATGGGCCACTTCGGTCTTCTTGGAACACATGCAAAAAAGGTGGGTCCCCAATTTTGGGGTACGTTGTGGAGAAGCCACAAAAAATGGCAACTCTATTGGGAAATGCTCCTGAGCATTTTGGTGAGAACTCAACCTAAAAATACACAGACTCAAATACAAGAATCAGCACATATCCCAAGAATGAAACTAGATGAGAAATACATGAAGCATTAGAATTATTAAGCATAAGCTCGGTTTGTGCAATGTGCTTCATTCCATATCATTTAAAATTCATTCAACTTTCATTGTCAGCTTCACTTATGATTCGTGTGCAAGGCTATGAATGATTTGTGCAGGATTTAACGTATGACAACTATATTAGAGATATAACAACCTATTTTGCAAAGGCTCAGAATTTCTAGTATCATGAACAAACATAATAAAATTTTCAAACCCTCTTAGGACCAAATATATGTATACTAAATTAATTTACTAGATCCCAAAGTTGGTAATGTGTCACTACCATATTGAACCCATGTGAAAGTGTAGGTGAAATCAAAGCTTTGGGGAATAGGATTCCCAACCTAAGCGAGATGGGAATTTAACCCTATCCTTACTACTCTGATCTGGATTTCATTACCTCATCTTGAACAAAATTATTTAACTTTGTTATGGATGAAACTGTCAGGCTAGCCTGTCCGTTTGAGCAGTCAGTGGTCTTGCTTTTAGACAAGACATGTTGTCATGCATGAGCATACTCCACTACCAACCAAACGTCTATAGCCTTGGTGGAGATTAACCCCATAATCCAGGATTTGGCTCTACTTTTGATTTCTTGGACCTTGGGGATGACTACCCATCCTTGCAAGGGACATGTAGTATGATCCTTCGAATCCAATATTAATAAAGAAATGAAAAATATTTGCTTTTGAATTTCAAGTTTTTGAGTGGGAAAAATGGAAGCTTTGGGGAATCGGATTCTCAACCTAAATGAGATGAGAATTAGACCCTATCCTTACTACTCCATGAAGGTCAAATCAGATCTTTGGGGAATTGGATCCTCAACCTAAGTTCGATGGGGATTTAACCCTATCCTTACTACTCTGATTTTAGGCTTTAAGCTCTATGGGAGTGGTAAAAACCACTGTCTTAAGGATTATGTTGCATAATAGGACAAACACGAAATACTCCTTTTGCCTCACCTTTTCTTCCAAGTATGGTTTTGACCATTTTGCTCAAGATCCTATTTAATATGTAGAATGTGCTTGGTTCAAGATAGTTAGGGCATTAGTTCCCAACCTTAGGATCATTTTAATATATGTTATGTAATAACCCTAAGAGGATTCGACACCTTTTCAATGATTGTACATGAAATGAAGATGCAACTAAGATGAAATGTATATGCAATGTGGAATGTACATGAGATATGAATGCATTGATCCTTTTGCAATGTGGATGGAGTATACCACCTAATTTGCCATAATTTATAATTCTGACAACTTCATGCATCACAAGTTCCAAACGATATTCTTTAATGTATTTGTGATACTCGTGGAGCTTTTCGCAATACAATTCTGATGTTTCATATTCTCCTAGTCTTAGTCAACATCCATAAGGACCTAAGTTAACAAACCAAAAGTTTCCAAAGGACCAACACACAAAATTTAAAACCAAACTAAGATCCAATCCAAAATCAAAACATGAAAACCGAAAGTATATACAAATGTACAAAAAATTTGGATTATCATTTTCTCGAATCCCAAACCTGATTAGAATTCTTTAAAAGACATATGACGTGATACACATACCAAGTTTCATAGGAATCCAACAAAAACAAGATCAAACCAAACAAAGAAACAAACTTCCACTTGCCCCTCTCACCATACCAATTTGATTTAGTTTCATTAATAATCCTATGGTGGAATTTCTAGTTTTCAAATTGATTAGACAATGATTGATATTCAATTCCTTTATGTCTATTCTTTAAGATGTCCATTACGCACTTTGATTCATGGTGTAGAAATAAGCTTTCATTTTCATTCAATAAAGCCATAACATTAATAATATTTGAATCAAACCATTCATTAGGTAAACCTTCATTCAAATTTTGCATGGTGAAACAAAAAAGATGAGATTTTACCTTTGGCATGATTTCATTTGACATTACTTGAAGAGGATTTGAAAATTCTTTTTTTCTCTCATGACATTCATCATCATGTAGCACTTGCTCTTTCTCCATGACTCGTTTATCAAAGGCACCAAAATTAGGTACCCAATTGAAAATATGCCCATCCCTTTCAAACCATAAGTCTTGTCTATCTAGGGGTGGGTTAACTAACACATTTTCGTGATCAATCACTTGGGTTGTTTTGGGTAACATGAGATTTTCAATTGGATCATCAATGATATCAAACCCAAATGATTCAGGTTTTGTAATTTTCTCATTTTGAAATGTCATAATCATTGTAGCACAAGTAAGTGGATCTAGATTTTCAATTTTTTTTCCTTAAAAAGAATCTAAAGCAAGTGACTCTCTTTCTTGATTCATGGTTATAGAATCCTTATCATGTTCCAAAATTTGATGAGATTCAAATTCCTCTTCCAAAAATTCCTCAAATTGTACAGGACTTATAGTATCCTCATGTGAGGAAGCAATTGAGTTATCCTGCATATTAATTGAGACAACAAGTTTATTAGAAGATTTAGATTGATAATATTCTTCCCAATTCTTCCATGAATCATAGTAATCATCCTCCAAGTTCAATTTGTGACGCTTAAGTACTTCTTCTTCATCTTCTGATTCATCAAAATGTTTCTCATCCAATTCATCTTCACCTTCCTCATTCTCACTCTCTTGACGATATAGAGTTTCCACCACCAAAATGTTGTCCTCTCCTTGCTGATGTTGGGGTGGACCCTTATTTGGCACAAGTTCCAAATCATCCACTTGAGCTTGAAGACAATGGGTATACATAGCAATTTCGGGACAATTCCTTTCATTATGCTCCTTTGTATTATGCAATCTACACCCTTTTTCCCATGCAAAATAAAAAATATTAAGAATGGAACTAGAGTGAATTTGACGGGGAACTAAAAAAAAACTTCTTCAAACCCTACTTTTCCATTAATAAATCTAAAAAATACATGCATACAGCCCGCAGGCTTACATTAGCTAGCTCTCGGCTTAGCTTCACGCTTCTCATGCTCTAAGTGCATTCCCCGATCCACCGTCCCGACAAATACAAACAACTGGGTTTTTATAGAGGCCCCCGACCCTCTGAAGCATCAACTCCCACCTAAAAGGATTCACCAACCCGATTAATTACATTTCCAAAAATTGGGACACCAACCTGATTAAATTCCTACACTCCACACGGTCCCTATCACCACTAAATCTGTCAGAATACTCTGCGTGCCCATCCATTTCATCTTCTACACTCTTGGGTAGTCACCCGCTTTAACTGCACATCGTGCCACATGTCAAATTTGAACGGTCCTCATAAATGCCATTCTTGCCATCTCTTTCTTCTCTCGCATATTTTTCTCTCTCCGTTGTGATATTGCGATAGGTCGTGAAATCGTGACATGTCATGATATCACGACCGTTCGGCCATCGACCCCCTCCGCTCAACTTCTTGTCATGATTTCGTGACGTCGCGATATCGCGATGTTGTGATATCACGATCGTTCTGCCACCTCACCCTGAATTCCTTTTGACGTCACAATTTCATGACGTCACGAAATCGCGACGTCGTGATTTTGCTACCATTTTTTACCACTGCCTCTGCCTGGCCGAGACATGATTTCATGATGTCGTGAAATCACAACGTCACAATTTCACTGTAACTTTCTGCCTTCGCCCTCCCCTCGCCAGGACGTCACGATTTCGTGATGTCGCAAAATCGCGACGTCGCGATTTTGCTACCAATTTCTGCCTTCTCGTCTACCTTGTTGCTGCTATCACAATTTTGTGACGGTCATGATTTTGTGAAATTTCACAAAATTGTAGGTCGTAATTTCGTGACATGTTGCAAAATCATGGCCCCTTTTGCTGCACTTTCTCTCTCCTATTGACTGTCGCGATTTCACGATGTAGCGAAATCATGACAGTTTCTACTCTGAACTTCCTCCTTGCCTTCTGCTTTCTCTTCCTTGGCCGACTCTTCAGCACTGTCTTTCCTGCAACTGGATGCCTCTGTATCTGATGCTGTCGGATGCTCCTACATCAGACACCCGGGGTAAGTGGAGAAGTGATCTTCAATTCTGTTTGGTCCGGTTGCTGCCTCCTGCAACACTTCCAAACCCTTCTCTGCCTTAGCAGTCTGCTTCAACCCCGACTCCCGGTCCATACTTTTGTCTTCTACTGGATAGATTTTCTCATTGCTGCAAACTTCTACTGCAGCCAGCTTCAACTCCTCCCCTTGCACAGAAAAATCTGTGCCTTCTTCTGGGCAGGTCCCGATACTGCTGCACTCTCCTACAACCTTCTTCAACTTTTCCTCTTTCTTTCTTCCCGCCTTCTTTGCCACTCTTCTTGCTCCCACAATTTAATGTTGAGCCACTCTTTTTGTAGGGCCTTCAACTGTTTTTGCAAGGCTATGTATTCTTCTTCCGTCACCATATCTTCTTTGCTGTCCCGTCTTCTTTGGGAATGCATTTTTTTTTCTTTGCTTTTCTCACAAAGATTTACCGATCCGGTGTAGCTGCCTCACGTCCGATGATCTGCTAACACACTCGGGGATCTGAAACTCTCTCTCCTCTCTCAGAACCCTCCCGTAGATCATTGCGCAAACTGCCTCACGGTCGACGGTCTGTTTACGCACTTAGAATATCTAGCTCTGATGCCACTGACGGGGAATTGAAAAACACACTTCTTCAAACCCTACTTTTCTATTAATAAATCTAAAAAATACATGCATGCAGCCCGTAGGCTTACATTAGCTAGCTCTCAGCTTAGCTTCATGATTATCACGCTCTAAGTGCATTCCCCAATCCACCGTCCCAACAAATACAAACAACTGGGTTTTTATAGAGGCCCCCCAAACCTCTGAAGCATCAACTCCCACATAAAAGGATTCACCAACCCGATTAATCACATTTTCAAAAATCGGGACACCAACCCAATTAAATTCCTACACTTCGCACGGTCCCTATCACCACTGAATCTGTTAGAATACTCTATGCGCCCATCCACTTCGTCTTCCGTGCTCCTGGGTAGTCACCCGCTTTAACTGCACATTGTGCCACGTGTCAAATTTGAACGGTCCTCGTAAATGTCATTCCTGCCATCTCTTTCTCCTCCTGCACATTTTTCTCTCTCCGTCGCGATATCGCGACAGGTCACGAAATCGTGACATGTCGCGATATTGCGACAGGTCGTGAAATCGTGACATGTCGCGATATCACGACCGTTCAGCCATCGACCCCCTCTGCTCAATTTCCTATCATGATTTCACGATGTCACGATATCGCAATTGTTCTGCTACCTCACCCTAAATTCCTTTTGACGTTGTAATTTTGCGACGTCGCAAAATCGTGACATCACGATTTTGCTACCGTTTTCTGCCACTGCCTCCGCCTGGCCGAGACATCATGATTTCGTGACGTGGTGAAATCGTGACGTCACAATTTCGTTGCAACTTTTTGCCTTTGCACTCGCCTCGCCAGGACATCACGATTTCACGACATCACGAAATCATGACGTCGTGATTTCGCTACCAATTTTTGCCTTCTCATCCGCCTCGTTGCTGCTATCGTGATTTCATGACGGTCATGATTTTATGACATGTCGCAAAATCATGGGTCGCAATTTTGCGACATGTGAAATCGCGGCCCCTTCTGCTACACTTTCTCTCTCCTACCGACTATCGTGATTTCACGACATAGTGAAATCATGACAGTTTTTGCTTTGAACTTCCTCCTTGCCTTTTTCTTTCTCTTCCTTGGTCGACTCTTCAACACTGTCTTTCCCGCAACTGGATGCCTCTGTATCTGATGCTGCCAGATGCTCCTGCATCAGACTTGGTCCTGTAGAAATATCTATCTAATTAGCACTAGGGGAAGGCACACCCCCATTGTTTGGATTCGTATTCCATTGTCTCCCTCTATTGTTGAAATTTTGATTTGGATGAGGGGCATGGGATTCATACTTCTATTTTTGAACCAAATCATTACTCAATTTGTGAACTATCTTTTTGAGCTCTTCAACCTCTGAATAAATCTCTTTTGGTTGAGCTATGTTATTACTAGTTCCAATAGGATTTGTGTAATTGGTGAGATCTTGACTTAACATTTGAGTTGGATTTTTAACCACTTGATTTGCGTAGGGATTCACACTTTGAATTGGAATTGGATTGGGTGCGTAAGTGGGTGTTGATGAATATGGTTGTTGATAAGGCAAAGCATTTATGCTTGATATTTGTGGTGCCATGATTTAATTCATCATAGGATCTTGACCATATGGACCATATTGTCCTACCATAGGCATCTAGGAAAACCCATAACCCTATGGTGTCATTTGTTGTTCAATGGTCATAGCTTCATTGTAGGCTAGAGCAAGCGTGGTAACTTGAGGATTTCACCTTGCAAACATTGTTGTCATAGGATCCAATGCCCCAAAATATATTTGCAAAGCTACTACAAGATCAATGGCAAAATGCCAAATTGCTCTATTATAGCACTTCTGAAATATTTGATTAAAAGTTCAGATTGGCTCACCTTGGCCTCTTTTGCATGTAATGAACTGATTATAGATGATTGTGGGATCTAATGGTGACCTAAATTGGTTGATAAAAGCATTCTCCATTTGCGTCCATGATGTAATGGAACCAGTAGGTAACCAAATATACCATTCGTAGGCCACTAGGTCTAGGCTCATGGGGAATATTCTACAAGCCACATCTTCATGTTGAACTTGCAATCTTATCAAAACATCCCTATAGGCATGAATATGTTCTTCTGCGGTCCTTGGGCCATCCGGTTTGTATTTGGTCAAAAATATCTCTATATTCTTAGGGATCTCGTGAATATCCCTTGCAATATTCAAAGGAATGTTATTGGCTCTGTACCAAGGAGGTGGTGGAGGTTGGGCCATTTTATTCAAAATCGATGATGATAACCCTACAAGAACCTGAAAAAAATCTCAGTACCTCAAAGAAAACCTATGACACACATAAAATCTTGCAATTAATGAAATTCAAAGAATGACCTCAAAATCAATTTGTTAGTCATGAAAGAAGGAACCTTGACAAAGCAGTATTCTAAAAATGTAAATTAGTTTCTGATTCACCAGATCACATATGCGCAAGTGAAGAGCATACTCCTAGTGTTGTAGGCTTTCTGATTCACAAGATCGCATTATGCATAGGTGAAGAGCATAATACCGAAAACAAATACATTTTTAGACAGAATAATTCCTTCAAAATAAGCATGAAATGACTAGCAAATATCAAACATGTAACGTATGAATAATCATGTTAGCATAAACCAAGAGATGTATCCATTAAAATCAAATGAGAGTAATTGCATGGAGACAACCTCGCTAGTCAAATTTTTTTTTTTAAATCAAATCAAGACACATTATTCCTGTATGAACAATAAAAAACTGTTAGAACAATGCATAGCAATTCATGTCCTCCTTTTAACAGTACAAGGTTGTATTGTTAAAAGAGGGCTAAAGATAATAATCAATAGGGCATGAAATATTCAAAATTTAAATCCCTATAGCATTTAAATCACACTAAAATAAACGGGTTCATGCCCTCCTTCTAGCACCAATCTTTTGAGTGGTATTTTCACCCAGTTGTGAAAGTACACTCTCCTTTCGGATTTGGGTTCCAAATCCCCTCTTGCAAAGAAGTTAAAAAAACAACTTCTCCAAGGTCTCTGCTGTATTGGCATTTGCATATGTGTATTAGTAATCTCAAATAAAGATATTCAATTTAAATGCTTGGAACACCTTAGTGATTGCAAGTAACTGTAAACAAGGGGAAATGTTGATTTATTTCACCATGAAACTTTAGTGATTGTTCATTTTTTTTTTTTGGATTTTGTTATTTTTTAAATGTTTATTTTAATGCCTGAAAGTCAAAATTTTTGGAAAAATAAAATGTAGAAAAATGAAAATGAAATGCAGAAACGGAAAATAAAATGCATTCAGTATGATGCTATCCTATTTCGACAAAACCAAATATGTGAGGTCTCCATGCATGCAACCTAACCTATTGGTCTAACAAAAAAAGTACAATTCCCATAGACTAAGTGCTGGTTCCTAGGGTACAAAATAAAATTCAGATTTCAAATATTCGCCTAATGTAATCCATAAAAAATAGCATTAACATCATCTATAAATTTGAAATCTGAAAAAATGAAAGAATAAACATTAAATCCATAGCATGCAAAGAAAATCTCCTTCTTTCTTTCCCACAAGATGCAAATTTCTGAAAACTTCTGCATTAAAAATATGTCATTTTACAATAGTAGAATTTCTGGTTTTTCCAAACCAGTCCATGGAAGAGAAACGACTCAAACAGGTCCAAAATGGCATCATCGCCTTCAAGTCTGCAACTCTGCTCACTGTAATTTCCAACCCATGTCCATGAAGAAGAAAAACCAGTCTATAGAAGAAAACAACTCAACTAGGTCAAGAATGGCTATCTTGCCTTCAAACCTACAACGCTACTTGCAGCAGTTTTCCCACCCCCCTATCTAGCCTCTTTGAATGGCATATTTAAACTTTCTGAAAGAATTGTTTCTCCTTCCATGATGGTTCATTTCATTTTTCGATGGTTGTTCGTTTCACCTTCCCTGACTGTTCGTTTCACCTTCTCTTGTATGTGTGTGCTTTGGTTTCCATTTTGTGACCCTTCGCTGCGTTTTCTCCACATGGGCTTGCATCCGTTTCCCTCCGTGTGTAACGACCATCTTAAATTATTTCAAATCATTAAATATTCCTTAGGTAATGCTTTGTCTTATTCATTGGATTTTGTCCATATGTCTATGTCACTATGCAGGTCCTTTACCTTGGCAAAAATGGAACATGTCGCGATATCGTGACACTTTTGCCTCCTTGCTCTCTTGTGTTGCTTTTAGCCATGAAAATGTAACATGTCGCGATATTGCGACACTTTTTGTCTTTGGCCGCGAAAATGCAACATGTCGCGATATCGCGACACTTTTCTTTCTTGTTCTTTCTTTCCTCGTTTGGTCACGAAAATGCAACATGTCGCGATATCACAACACTTTTCTTTCTTGTTCTTTCTTTCCTTGTTTGGTCATGAAAATGCAACATGTCACGATATCGTGACACTTTTCTTTCTTCTCTTTTCCTTTGCTTTGAGCCACGAAAATGCAACATGTCGTGATATCGCGACACCTTTTGTCTTTTGGCCGTGACAGTGCAACATGTCGTGATATCGCGACACCTTTTGTCTTTTGGCCGTGACGATGCAACATGTCACAATATCGCAACACTTTTTCTCTTTTGGCCACGACGATGCAACATGTCGCGATATCGTGACACTTTTTCCCTTTTGGCCATGACGATGCAACATGTCACGATCTCGTGACAGTTTTTCCATTTTGGCTGTGATAGTGCAACATGTCGCGATATCACGACACTTTTCCTCCTTTGGCCGCGATGATGCAACATGTCGTGATATGGTGACACTTTTCCTTCTTTGGCCACGACGATGCAACATGTCGCGATATCGCGACACTTTTCCTCATTTGGCCATGATGATGCAACATGTCACGATATCACAACACTTTTTCTTCCTTGAGCCGTGAAACTACAACATGTCGTGATATCACGACACATTTTCTCTTTTGGCCGCTAAACTGCAACATGTCGTGATATTGCAACACTTTTTCTCTTTTGGCCACAACAGTGCAACATGTCGTGATTTCACGACACTTTTTCTCCTTGTGGTTTTTTTTGCTTTTCTTTGATCTTTAGCATATGGGCCACTTCGGTCTTCTTGGAACACATGCAAAAATGTGGGTCCCCAATTTTGGGGTACGTTGTGGAGCAACCACAATAGGGGGATTGTTTCCTTAATATAGAAGGGATTATTATCCAAATGTATGATTTTAGTTTTCTTATTTATCTCTTGCTATAAAAAATCCTTGACCAAGTATTTTTCATAGAGATATTTAGGAAAATTGATACTTTGGACTTTAAACATGGTAGTGGTAAAATAAAAGCATAAAAATTATCTATAGCTACTCAATCTAGGGGGGAGAACCTTACATAGAAAAAGGGGATCTTCCTTTGTAGAAGGAAATTTGAAAAGGCTAGGTCTTGAATAGATTAAGGATAGATGGAAATATTAGTTTGACAAGAAATCCATGAAATATTTAAAAGGCATAAAGGAACAAAAAAATACTCATGAGCAAAGGCTCTAGATTGAAAAACTCAAAGCCCCAAGGATGAGATGCTAAAATGCCCTCTAAGCTAGCTCACTAGACATATGCATACTCCTAAGCCATATGAATTATCAAAGGGGTAGCTTTAACCCATGGTATAAAGTGAATCAGGATAATATGGAAAAACTAAGGAAAATATATTGGAGAATGCCTAAAAAAGAGGTATAGTGGAATATGAGATAACTAAGTGGAAAGAATAATGTAAACCTAGTTCATTAAAGTAAGACGTAATTTTTAGTATGCTATATAATGAAGACCATGTTGATGTAGAAAGATTAGAATCAGGGTTATGCATAAAGGCTTGACCCAAAAATATATTTATAAATTGAAGGTGAATTGTCTTGGAATCTCAGTGAAATATGTAGAAATATACATGGTGAATTCCAATTTTTTTTCTCCAAAAATTTTCAAACTGTGGTGAATTGCAATTATTTTTCTTCAAAAAATTTCAAACCATGGCAAATTTTTCTATGTTTGGTGCCATGAATATTGGTTTGCAAACTCTAAAAATGTATGGCAAAATTAAAGTATTTAGATGAACAAGAAAGGCTTTTAGCCTTTATGATTTATGATGACCGATCTGAGATGTAAAATTTGATTGGTTGTAGGTATACCGATTGGCTACAGATGTGTCAATCGGTTGCAAAGATGTCGATCGACTGTTGATATACCAATCGGTTTTAGCTGTTTCGATCGGTTGCAAAAATACCAATCGATTATAGCTGTGATGATCTTCTAGGAGGCATAAGTTTTGCTTTGGAGCTTCATTTTAATTTTTTTTTAAAACCACCTAGATCGATGATATCTACTCAAAAAACTAAGAATCCTCAAAAAACCATCTAAAACCAATCGTCATGTCTACAATCGACTAACACATATGTTGATTGGTTTCAGATGTTTTTTGGGGATTTAAATTAGTTTTTTTAGTATATCTCATTGAGCTAGGTGGTTTTTAAAAAAAAATTGAAAACGGAGCTCCGGAGCAAAATTTATGCCTCCTAGAAGTTTCCCTACAAAAGTGCACCTCTACAACCGATCGACATATGTCGATTGATTGCAGAGGTGCACTTTTGTAGGGAAATTTCTAGGAGGCATAAATTATACTTCGAAGCTTCGTTTTTTTTAAAACCACCTAGCTTGATGAGATATACTCAAAAAACTAAGTGAAATTCTCAAAAAATATCTAAAATCAATTGACATGTCTACAACTGATCGGGTGAAGATGTGTCAATTGGTTGTAGACATGTCAATCGGTTTTAGATGTTTTTTTGAGGATTTCACTTAGATTTTTTATTAGATCTCGTTGGGCTAGGTGTTTAAAAAAAAAAGAAAATAGAGATCCAAAGAAAAATTTATGCCTCCTAGAAGTTTCCTTGCAAAAGTGCACCTCCACAACAGATCAACATATGTCGATCGGTTGCAGAGGTGCGTTTTTGTAGGGAAGCTTCTAGAAGACATAATTTTTTCTTCGGAGCTCCATTTTCATTTGTTTTTACTACCACCTAGCTCTATGATATCTAATCAAAAAACTAAGTGAAATCCTCAAAAACACATTTGAAATCAATTCACATGTCTATAACCGATCGGTTGCAGATGTGTCAGTCAGTTGCAGATATGTAGATCCATTTCAGATATTTTTTAAGGATTTCCCTAAGTTTTTTGAGTAGATCTCGTTGAGCTAGGTGGTTCTAAAAAAGAAATTAAAAACGAAGCTTCGGAGAAAAAATTATGCCTCCTAGAAGTTTCCCTGCAAAAGTGCACCTCTGAAACTGATCGGTTGTAGAGGTGCACTTTTATAGGGAAACTTCTAGGAGGTATAAATTTTGCTCTGCAAAAAATCGACTTATGCTAACAAACACATCCCTATAACTAATTAAATAATATCGATTAACACCTCTACAATTGATTGACTTAATTCATGCCAACAAACACGTATGTCGATCGGTTGCAAAGGTGTACTTTTGCAAGTAAACTTCTAGGAGGCATAAATTTTGCTATACAATCGATTGAATTATGCTAATAGACATGTCTCTGCAACCGATTGATGAATATCGATTGACACCTCTATAATTGATCGGCTTATACCAATAGACATGTCCTCGCAATCGATTGGCGAATGTCGATTGACACGTCTACAACTGATCGACACCTCTGTAAATGACTGACACGGCTCTGTAAATGATCATATTATGTCAACAAACACAACTTTGCAACTGATAAACTTATGCTTATTTTCTTGCACCGATCAACACTCCTCTACAACCAATCAACTTATGTTGACAGACACTCCTCTTCAACCTTGTCAAGTTTTTTGTTGTTTTAGAGTGATGTATGTTTATCGATACCCACTACAGTATATATATGGTTATTATATAAGGTTATTTGGATGGGAAAAATAAAATCATTTATAATTTGAATGGGAATTGGGCAGAAAAATCAAAATAATTTATAATTTGAGGTCGACGAATTAAAATAAAAATATTTTAATTATTTTCAACGACAAGCGAATTACCCCAAAAAAACTTCCACCCCGTAATTTTTGGGTGAATGGGCCCTAGTGAAAGGATCCAAAATTATCCTTTTCAAAAGTTTAAAAATCCTAAATAGATCCAATTTACGATATTTTGCACTTATGCATAACCCTTCTTAGAATCCATGCAATCTTGTAAGGAGGGAATTGATAGTGAAACACCCTAGAGAATGGGGGAGGCTAGGATATAGCAAGAATAGATTCTAGAATTATTGCCAAACCCTTTGAAATGAAGTGTAAGTATTCCTATCTATTAGAAGGAAATATCACCTTCTACACTAGTCCAATAATAGCCACTACCCAAGTCACCTAGACTAAGCACTCAAGAAAAAAGTTAGAAGCAAAACAAGTAGATAGTGTCAGTAAGGGGAAGAAAAGTAACCATAATAATAGCAAAGGAATCAAGTGATATTATAATATTTGTTTTAAGTCATCCCTACTTCAACATAAAAAGAAGTAACACCACCAAAGAGGCTCCAAGATCCCCTTACCATGTATAATACATTATCTACAAGTCATTTAGTAACCTATCCTAACCACCAAGAAGGAAATATACTACCCTCCTTGAGTGTTTTTCCTAAGGATTCAGACCTAGATACTCTAGTATCCCGTGCAATAGTCACTCTACTAATCAAACCATTATAAGCATTTGTATTGTTTAGAAAATATCATAAGGGGACATTAAACTATTTGAAAACTATTACTCCTAGGAAAATATTTCAAATAATTCAATAGAGAGGGAAAATATAACTGACATAAGTAGGCCCAATAATTAGAATAGATAGCTAGCACTCAAATATATTTCAATTTTTCCCTCAATAGAGAGAATTATTAATTTCAAGAAGAAATACATTAGTGGTAAAAGCAATATAAGATATGATGGAGTAAGATTGAAATATTTCAATGATCATAATTTATTTAACATATGCATAGCCTCGAGATGTATTAAATTTCACCAAAGGATCTAGTAATATAGAAATAAAATAATAAGATATGGAGTATACCAAGAAAGTCCTAAAAGACTCACATGATGAGGCCAAATGCCTATGAAAATAGGTAAGCTTATTGACTACACAATTGAAAGAGAAAAAGTCAGAGGCTATCTTGAGGGGAAATGAGTAATTAAAATAACTATCAAGATAGATTTCTAGTTAACAAGCCTAATTTAATTAAGAAAAAATACCTTGATAAAGGAATTGGAAGACTTTAGACAAAAAAGTGAAGGAAAGGGATAAAAAATCAATGACCTTGTTAGAAAAAATTGAGATGCTTAGTTAGATAACATTTGTATCATGACACTAATGTTCTTTCCATTTTTTTATTTCATAGATTTAGTAGCACTATTGGGCCTTAAAATAGATGAGGAGTCAAAAAAAAACCTTGAAAAGATCAATTTAAAACATGAGGAGGTTAGAACCTATCGAGCTTAGCTAGCTAAAACACCTAACTTTAAGATTGTTATTATTGGGATATGAAATAGAGAGATCATGGCACAAAATTTAATCATGCTATTTAGAAGAGCACTGTTGAGGATACTTAGGCTTATCCATTTAAACCTAATTTATTATTTATTATTTTAGTAAATTCCTATTTCTTGCACTTTGTATTCACGCGATACATAGTATGCCCATGTTGAAAATAGGTTGTTAAGTTGTTTGGATGTTTAGTTAACTGTTAGGATATGTCTTGTCTTCTAACAGTTAGTTGTCATCCTTATTTAGCAGATAGTTATCTATTAGTTAAGTGGTTGGCCATGTTTGGAAAATTTTTGCAACCACTTAACCTACATGATATTCCATTGTATTGCTTATATATTCTTCTATTTCTAATAAGAAATCATCTTCATGTTGAGTTCCTACATTAGTGGTAATTAGAGCTGAGGATTTATTTTTTGAAAGAAGGACATGTTTACACTTATTTTTTAGGTTCCTAGTTAGATTTTTTTCTAGTACATAAGATCCTAGGGACGTGTTAGTGGAAATTGGCTTGAATCCACTCAAAACATCAGGTGAAGATGAGGTAGGAAAGGGCATAATTTACCCCTATACCGAATACCCCTAACAACATGTCAAAGGGTAAAACAAATTGCCCTTTGTAGGAAATAGTTTGGTAATCATACAATTTGGAGATTATAGAAATTTGGAGATTATAGAAATTTGGAGAAAATGTCTATTTTTAATATTTGAAGGTAGATATTTGAGAGAAAATTCCATATTTTGAGGACAATTTTTGGCTAAAAGGAGATACTAGTAGCTCTTGTTGAGATTTTGTGGATATTTTGTGCTAGATTTGTTGCATAAAAAACTATTTTTGCATAAGAATTAATATTAATATTTATATTAATATTTAAAACTAGCCTTTAATAAGGTAGTAATACACAAACTGCTATATTTGGTGGGTTTCTCCTCTACCGAGCAACCATAGCAAACCATTTTACTAGTAGCCATTCAGATGACCAGTGATGATTGATCAACAATAAATTTATTGATCGCATCACCTCAGTGACCTATAGGCATTTCTCATCCTAATCGACAATACCATTTGATTAGTATCGAGCATCAACAACAAGCAACACATCAACATCATCATGGAAGCTAACTTTAGCTAGACCATTACCAAAAAATGACACCATAATCTACTTGGCCATGCTCTAGCTACCATTCATGAGATAAAATATAAGGAGTCCTTCACCTTATATTGTATATGAAAGAAGATAACATCACACCAATCATAGATGGTACCAAATGAAGTCGACTGATCATCATAGTTGATACCTTAAAGAACCTATTTTAGATAGATCATAGCTTGGTCATGTTAGATAAGCTAAGTATAGATAAGTGCAAGGTGTAGCAGGATTTAATAAATATGTTGGATATTTTTGTGCTTAGACGATGGCTATTTTTTCATGCAGAGCAAAGAAAATATCAAAACCATAAGGTGGTAGAAAATCCAATCATGATCTAACAGGAAATCCAATCTAGACTTGGTAGAGGAAATAATTAAACAATCAATTTTTAGAGATCCATTTGACACAATGCTACATAATTTATAGGTATGCAAGCATAAAATCATAGAGAGATAACAAATGTAGAATGAAGCAAATTGTAGGTGGAGGAAATTATTTGGAGAAAAGTTAATCTCCTAATATTGAAAAGGCAACCAATCACCACCAAGTTTTGCAACCGAAAACCCTTTCTATCCTGGTGTATCATATTTTAAAGAAAATATGCAATTTAGTTGCTAGTCACAACATGCCTCGCGGAAGGAAAACCACCTCCAATTGTCGAACACCTTTACAAAATTTTTATGATTGATCGATGGATTTTTCTATGACTCTGGTAGGATTTCGTAGCTCCTAGAAACCGTAGAAGAGGGAAAACTCTTTCCAGCACATTGTTCCTTCTTGAAAAAATAATTCATTTCTTGGTATGATTTTCCTGACATAGAATAACTTTCAGAAATTGGCAAAAGTTATTTAGTGCACATTAAAAATATCGATGAACGAGAGAAATTTCCAATCTAACCTTTGGCATAAGAAAGAAGGCTTTTGTATTTTTAGTGAGAAATTAATCCCACATCAGGCACGTGAAGGGCCTAACAGGGATTTATAAGCATGGATTCTCTTATAACTTTCATGACCATTTCTTGGTGCTCATATTAGGCCCACCTTCACATAGGCCAGCACTGGTGGTTGGTGCCTTGAACAACACATCGGTTGCTAGAATGTTGTGGACACAACGGTGGTTGGTTGCTCCCATAGATTACGGTTGATCGTTTGTGAATGTGATGAAATATTAGATCATTATATTGACTTGGGCAGTTGACCACCCACTTGGCGTAGTTAACCGTACATAGGGAAATCAAACGTTTTACCAAAAAAAAAAAAATTGGTGGTAAATCCAAATTTTGGTGGAAATTCAAAATTCAAATATTGACACCAAACAACGAAAACAAGGTGAAAATTATTTTTTCCAATTTTTGGCAATTATTTCTTGCAAACATTTCAGCAATTTTTGCAAAAGTGATTAATTTTTCATCTCTAAGTCAATTTATTTTGCTTTCAAGACAGATTTTTGCAAACTTAAGGCTAATTTCTCAATTTTAAGTGCTCATTTTTGTAATTGCAAAATTGAATTTAATTTTGTAAAGAGAAATATAGTAGCCCATTTGTAAATTTGGAAGGCATTTTTTTGTAAAAATCTAGGCAAATTTTGTGCATTAGGAAAATTTCAAAATTGTTCCTAAAGCCTAGATTAGTTCTTGCAAATACCATTTGTAATCCTCCTAGTATGGCATATACATGGAAAAACGTGGCTCAGGATCTCAAAAAAAATATGGAAAACCTTACTATTGTAGTAGATATTTTTGCAAATAAGTTCAAAGACATAATGGTGCAATTAATTCCTGGTGATATCAAAATTCATCACAATCATGTCAATAAAGCAAAATGTGAGTTAAAATTCTATGACAGATCTAGGGATCCTGATGTCTTGTCTATATGGATTTTTCTATGACTCTGGTAGGGTTTCGTAGCTCCTGGAAACCATAGAAGAGGGAAAATTTTTTCTAGCACATTGTTCCTTCTCGAAAAAACAATTCATTTCTTGGTATGATTTTCTTAACACAAAACAAATTTCAACTATCAGCAAAATTTTTTTGGTGCACATTAAAAATCTCGGTGAACGAGAGAAATTTTTGATCTAACCTTCAACATAGGAAAGGATGCTTTTGTATTTTTAGTGAGAAATTAATCCCACATCGGGTACGTGAAGGGCCCTACGGGAATTTATAAGCATAAAAACTCTTATAACTTTCATTACCACCTATTGGTGGTCACATGACGCCCACCTTCACACATGATAGAACTGGTGGTTGGTGCCTTGAATGACACGTTGGTTGTTGGCATGTTATGAACATGACGATGGTTGGTTGCTGCCATATATTGCAATTGACCATTCATGAATGTGATGAGCTATTCAAATGTCACTGGATTGAATTGGATAGTTGACCATCCACCTGGCGTAGTTAACCATACATAGGGAAATAAAAAAAAATTGCAAAAAATTCAAACAATTTAGAGGTAAATCCAAATTTTGGCAAAAATTCAAAATTCAAATATTGGTACCAAACAATGAAAACAAGGAGAAAATAATTTTTTTTCAATTTTTGGCAATTATTTCTTGTAAAATTTTCAACAATTTTTGCAAAAGTGATTAATTTTTCACCTCTAAGTTAATTTATTTTGCTTCCAAGATAGATATTTGCAAACTTAAGGCTAATTTCTCAATTTTAAGTGCTCATTTTTGTAATTGCAAAATTGAATTTAATTTTGTAAAGAGCGCTATAGTAGCCCATTTGTAAATTTGGAAGGCAAATTTTTTATAAAAATCTAGGCAATTTTTGTGCATTAGGAAACTTGCAAAATTGTTCCTAAAGCCTAGATTAGTTCTTGCAAAGACCATTTTGTAATCCTCCTAGTCTAGCATATACATGGAAAAACATGGCTCAAAATCTTAAAAAAATATGGAAAACCTTATTATTGTAGTAGATATTTTTGCAAATAAGATCAAAGACATTATGGTGCAATTAATTCCTAGTGATATCAAAATTCATCACAATCATGCTAATAAAGAAAAATGTGAGTTCAAATTGTATGATGGATCTAGGGATCCTGATGTCTTGTCTACATGGATTTTAGATATGTAAACTTGTTTTGCTTATGTTGAAATCCCTTAATATGAACAAGTTGCATTTGCTGCAGTTAAAATCACAAGCTTAGCAAAAATTTTAACTATAGAAACACAAATCTATAATGCCACCATGAATTTGAAAGAATTAATCCAAATTTTTTAAAACATATTCTTCCACCAAAATACTAAAGTGACCTCACTACCAAGTGGTATAGATTGAGGTAAGCCTATAGTATGTCTATTTCAGACTACATATTTTAATTCAATAGGCTAAGGGTGCTTCTTGGTGTGAAATATTTAGAAGGGGATTTGATTAATAATTTCACTTGTGGCTTGCAAGATCAAATTTTTAGGGAAATCAAGTTCAATATTTTCCTCACCTTGGATGTGGCATTCAACCATGCCATTCTTGTAGTGGATAAAGTTGGTGCATATCACAAATCTTATTCATCATAGGAGAGATCTTCCAAAGGTGAGAATCAACATAAAAAAAGGTGAATAATTCTTCTCATTATTCCCCTCATTCATCTTCTTCTCATCCCACTTCTCCTAAAGCACATTATTCTACTTCTCATTCTAAATATTATGTTTCTTATTCAATATATTGTGAATTTTATAAAAAGCATGATCATGTAAAATCCAAATGCTTTACTTTTAAAAAATTGAAGAATAAGAAATCTCTAATTATACAGCCTACACATGAGGAACCACATGATGGTCTCATTGTGTCTATAGGTGTCATGACCCGTTACCCTCCTACCTTATTTAAAGAATATTAATTGATATTGGGGGATCAATTAATGCCTAATAGAAGGGGCATGACCCTAAAGAATCCTACAAAAATTCTAATAAAATAATTTTATAAGGGATAAGAAATATTAATTATTTAAGGGCTATTTATGGGGTCTAGTAAAAGATAAATTTGAGGAATTATATTTTACAAAATTATAACCATATAGTAAAGTAGGTGCATATTGAGTGGACCCTATGTGGATGGACCTAAAAAGGACCAATGAATTTTTAAATAACTCATGGGTCACCCCTATATTTTGGGAAGTACTCATGTGGCTACCCCACATTGGTGGGAGTTATGAAAGGAATCCTATGGCTTATAAAGAATAGTTCTAACCTTGTAACTATCCTAAATCTCAATAGTCTGAGTTTTGTCACTCACCTCATCCCTAGATAATCCTTGAAGGACATGATGAAGTCATAATGGTCCTAAGCATATTTTTAATATTATTATAATGTGGCCACTATTTGACCCATGAGTAGGGAATTTCCCTATAAATAGAAGGTATTTTGGGAAGAAATGACTATCTAGGTTCTAGGAGTCTTAATGGTCTAGGGAGTATGCTCTTCACCCATGGGGTGAATCAGAAACTAGAAGACTTAATAGATTTCCTAGCTATGGAAGTAGCAATTCTAGAAGGAAGTCTTGAGGATTTAGGGTGTATGCTCTCCACCTCGGTGGATTAGAAACTAGAAGAATTGAGAGGCCTCCTAGTAAAGAGTGGAGTAATTTAAGAAGGTTAGAAGGAGTAGAACAAGGACTTAAAAGAAGCCATAGAATGAAGGGTAACGAAAGAATTCTACCCTATCGAAGGAGACGACTTGCTGAAATAAGGTTGTGAGTACCTCTCCCCTGCCATGAATTATTTGATCCTATTCATGTTAATTGGAAACTACTATCATTTATATTCTCATTTCTAAAGTTTGTAAAAAAGGTTTTGGAAGGATGCACTCTTACCCCTTTCATTATTTTGATTGGCTTACTATATGGTAATTTTTTTAATTTACCAATTAAAAATTTACTAAATTTGATTTAAATGGGCTACTAATTATGCATTACTTATTGGGTTTATTATATTTTATCATCTGGTGTCTAATGGCCAGAATCGACGAATTGGGTAGTGGTCAATCTATCAGACGTGGGAATAACTAGAGTAAAAAATGGGTATAGAATAAAATATCGTACCTTATACACGAGATTTAAACCAATATCTATAGTAAAAAATGGGTATAGAATAAAATATCATACCTTATACACGAGACTTAAACCAATATCCAAAATTTCATAGCTATTCGCTATGCAAATTGCCATTAGGACCACTACTAGTGGATACCACTAATAGATGACAAAGAAATATTATACCCCTTTCTTCCCTATAACACTGTGTATATGGGACATTCATCCCATGGATGATCGCTAAGGGAGAAACTACCACTATGTTTTGGTTTTCATGGGATCATCGCCCTTCCTCGATATCCATTCACATCAAGGGTCAAATCGATCATAGGTGTTTTTGCCAAATGTCTATAATGTTAAATCATGTTGAGGTATTGATTTAAACACTACCAGCTATTAAAAACTTTAAGGTCACTTATGGATTAACCCTAACGAGGATTACGATGGAACTTCACAATGCCGTCAGGGCTTTTGAGAGGTAGATATCCTTGTGATAAAGTTGCCTATCAAAGGTTGTTTTGAGGTATCACATTTGCATCGATGGATTGGAGATCGACATCTCCTTGGGTCGAGTAAGTTTTTCAGTCTGATTTTTAATATCGTAGTCACACCTTAGTATTCTAGGGAAGCCAGAGATTATTGTTCCTACAAATATCTCATGAAACAAACCCTTTGATTTTAACATCATCCACCCGAATGTATGCTTGAGAAGAGTCATCAAAAAACTTAGGCTTACCAGAGCGATCACCCATGATAATAGTAAGTCTCCTTGCATGCTTTGATTACCTCTGAAAAGGCTATCCAAAAAGATTCTCTCTTTAGCATGGATCCTGTGAGTCACTTGTGTGTAGTAATCCTCGATCTGTCGGAGATCATTTCACTACAAATTTTCCTCCTGCGTGATGCACGACGAAACACTGCAGCTTGTAGGTGTAACACTACTCAAAGTACTATGTCAATATAATAATAATTATAAGATAACCTTGTTCTAAGGAAGGCACAACTGGAATAGAGATGAAGTCTAAAATGATGATCGGGATCCTTGAAACCCCACTACCTCTGGATACCTTCACCGGACTAATCATCTTAGGGGATTCGATTCATTTATGCTTTTACATACCCTTCAAGGTTTTGGGGCATCACCATCGGATGGTCTGATCATTGGCGCTTCGGCCAGAGTTAAATCTTTGATACCAGGATTAGCAGAGTTAAAGAAATGGTGAAGATACCTCCAGATCGAGCAAAAGGGGACCTATGTTATAGATAAGGTGACTTTTCAAATACAACATGATTGGTTGGAACAAATTCTTCCTTATCTAAATAGGAGGAAGTCCATAATAAGGATAAACTAATGTACTTCTTATTCGTGTCCATAAGTGACCCTTCGGATGACCAACAGTAGTCCAAGATGTAATCGAATTACTATCCTCTAGTGTATTAAGGTGATAACCATAAGTAATATGGTGTTTAAGTAGCGTAGTAGCACTCATGACCTTTGTTGATAATGTAATGTAATGGTATAAGTTGGAATTTGTAAACCAATTATCTCTTTAACATCTAAAGAAATCATTATATTAATTTAATCTAAGGAAAGTAGACTATAGTGGTCCTTCTATTAATAGGACTATGGTTCATGAATTTAATTAAGTCATGAAGTAAAACAAAGACTTTGAATCCATTTGGGGGTAACACATTCTAGTTAGACTAGAAGTTATAGAACCAATCTTGTTGTGGTATAAACCAATATGAACATTAAATTAAAATGAAAGGCATAATATAGGCCTAAAAATTACAACTAAAGTCCAATGATGGAGCAACAAAATCCCAAATGAATAAATTCGACTCGCATATGAAGGAATTATTTAAGGATTTACTATTATCAATTCAGCTAGCCTAATCTAGAAAGTGGCTAGCAAATATTACGTAAGCACTAAGTCTCACCAAATACATTAAAATTAAAAATAAGACCAAACCCTAACTAAGACTTAGCCTAACTAAGGTTTTATCTGACCTAAACCTTAGTTGTCTATTTGATACCCTCATCATACCTCCCCATAAAGGAAGCATTGGACTCCAATGCTTTTACAATAGTAGTGGGTGAAGGGTGAAGAACTCGAGCTGGAGGGAGCGAAAGAAAAAAATTAGGTGCCAGAGGAGCAGAGGCACTGATGTTGTCGAGAAGACCAAGAGATGCCGATGTTGGAGGGCCTCGCTTGGTCACAACTAGAGGTCTAAATCCAGTGAAATATTGTAGAGGAGAGGAAGGATTAATATCCTATGGTAGCGGTTGCAATATTTGCTTCACATAAAGTACCTGGTTCACGGTAGAAATAGGAGAAGGATGAGCAACTGGAACAATAGGAGGAGGTGCTAAAAAGGACGAGAAGCCTACTTGTGTGCTTTTAGAGTTAGCATGTTCTTTGGATTGTGGAAGACCAATGTTGTATTACATGGACCTACATAACTATATGTGGTCTTCGTGGAAGAAATGAGAAACTACTTGTTCTCATGATGCAATATATAGGAATTGTTATAAGTATCATATTGATCTCATTTGTCAAATTGATTGGGCTTTCCAATAATAAGATCACAACAGTTAATTGGAGTCACATCTCAAGTGACTTTGTCCACATAGCAGGCCCAAATGCAAAAGACAAAGTGCAGGTTTTTGTAATCATGGAGTAGGTACTCGTATCCTTCCATGCAAGTGGATATGTTGAAGGATGGGGTTGTAAAAGAAGCTTAAATTGATCGATGATAACTCTAGAAATAAAGTTCATTTGGGAGCCATTTTCGATTATGCAATCCGCAAAGTAATTGTGCTTTAAGTGGGCACATGTGATAAAAAAATGGTCATGACCTCTTTCAATCATGTTATGTGTCAAAAAAGTATGATCATTAAGCCCTCGAAGCTTTGGATAAGGGCAACGTTCTCCTTTAGCCTCAATAGGCCCTTCTTGTGTTTCTTCTTTTGGATCTTCTACAATAAGATTCTTCTTCTTCCTAAAACACTCATATTCTACATGATCTTTCTTCTTACAATAATCACAGAATTTCTTAGGATCAAAAGGAGTAGAAGTGTTAGAATAAGGGGAAGAAGAAGAAGAGGAAGAAGAGGGAGAAGTCTTATTATGTTGTGAATATTAATTTTATTTGGAAGCTTTGGTGGAATCTGAAGAGTGAGATCCACCTGATTGAGCAACAAGCTTCTCCTCCACAAGTTGTGCTTGATTGTACATGGTGTTCAAATATATGATAGGAGTATATTTCAACTCCCTAAAAAGTGGTTCCTGCAATCCACTCTTGAATTTTGTGATTAAATTTAGTAGTTTAGTCTTGAATACCATTCAAAATTCTCAATTTGTTGAATAGGCCGATGTAGTTTTGGACATTCATGTTGTAGCCCTGCCTCAATCGAAGCCATCAAAATTCAAGATCTTCACCATAGTTTGAAGGATAAAATGTATCTATCAAATCCTTCACCAAATTATCCTAATGGTTAATGGGTTTCTGATTACTGAAGTGGTCCATCATCAAAAATTTAGCTATGCCAAAATTTTTTAAGAGATTGCTCATCTATTGATATTTTGCTATAGGTAAACCACGTGTCCATGTCGAGGATCCAGTTGTTTAGAACCTCAGGATCACGGGAGCCATCATAAATTTTAACTTCACATTTTGCTTTCACACGAGAGTCAAGGGCTTGACTGGGACCACTTTTAGAAGCAATATCATTGACCTTATCAGCCAATGTACTAATGACTGTGGTGATTGCAGCCATTTACTCTGCCAAATCTTGAGCCATTTTTCCTCTGGTGTATTCCAATATTATTACAAAGAGGGTTTAAAAATATGCTAAAAGTAATTAACAAATGAAGTGCTATTTGCCCAATTAATTGTAAAAACTATAATAGTTTAATGCAATTTTACAATATTTTGAAATGGGCTAATTAATTTAGCACAAATATAAATACCCCTTCTTTGCAAAAAAATTGAAAAATCACCCTCCTTATGCTAAAAATTAAATTTTAGCCTTTAAAAAATAAAAATAAAAATAAAAATATACCCTTTTGGCAAAATAATGTTTTCGTCCTCTTTAGGACTGGTTGACTGATTTCGATGTAGTCAACAAATCTCACAATGACTACTGGATAAACAAGTAACAAGGCCTCGATCAAAGACAGCTAGAGGAAAAGGTGCACACATATGCTACGCATAAAAATGCATACCACTGATGGATACAGTGCATGCATAGCCAACATGCGTTGGCTATTGTAAAGAGGGCATATTTGCTCTTAAAAAGGCTAAAAAGCATTTTTCCCACACAATGTGGGATTAATGTTTTCCCTTCAAAAATCTACTCAAAACATAATCATTTTGAACCTGGTGCTACGCGTTGCTTCCTAGGTACAGCTACAATATTATTTAAAAATGAAAGCTTTAGATTTGACGAGATCCTCTTTTCATGTTCAAGATCCTCAATTTACGCTGGCCAATGGTATTAAAGCAATGTGAGTCTGGTCGTCTCGAAATCTCGATGAAAGCAAACTGGTTTTGATCTACACATCCAGTTTCTGTCAGATCATCACTTGTGGCAAAGATCGACATTGAGTAACGACCTGAATAGTAGGAAGATCTGAACTATGATAGTTGGTAGAGACTGAAGTAGAAAAAATAGATGCAATTGAAGATCACATTTTCAAAGTTGTCATCAGAGTTTAACGTCCAACGTTTGGGAAATCATGTAGACAATGGCATGTTGGAGTTTCATGACGAAGAAAAATTGTGCATGTTGAGAAGTCGCACAGACTAACCGCTTGTCAGTGGCTTGGTATCATTCAAAGACGATAGAAGGGTCTGGCCTCAGTCCCTATTGGTCAAGTCGCACTGCAACCCAAAAAGAGTTAGGCCGTTGTCCTAGCTTCACTGATGATCGGTACAATGATCTCCTATCATCGATGGCTATCAGTCAAGGACTGACAAAGCACCTGTAGATATAGGTACTATGCAATCACCGAGGTTGTTGTCACCTCGGTGTCACCGCTGCAGTTGCAGAGGGCACGGGCCTGTAATTTGAACCCTGACATTTTTTTTCCTCAATGTTGTGGTATAATTTTAACTTCAATTGATCACCAAGATCAATTGTCAACAATAATTTTGTAGCAACAAATTTTTGATAACAAAAAATTAGCAATATTTTACCAAAATTGCTCAAATTAAAATGTTGTTACTCTAATTTTGGTGTTACTCTAATTTTGTGGTTTGATTTATTATATTTTGTGAATGTTGTTTTTATGTTCAAATGAAAATGATTTAAGATGTAATGTTTATTTTATGCACTATGATATATGCTAAATTTTCATTGGGTTAAATATGTTTGGATGCTAGAAAGTATGCTCAAATTCCATTATGTTGATAATTTAATGTAATGCAATTGTCTCATTCTTTTTGTAATAATGATTTATTTTAGTAGAACAATCTCATGTGATGGATGGATGTTATTTAAATGTGTTAATGGTTCAATGGCATTTGTCTAATTTTCACTATAACATTGAGGGGTAATTAATGATATGCAACACCGTTTATACTCATGTTATAGAAACCAAACCTTAAGGGGAAAATTGGATTTACGCATTATATCCTTATTCTTGAATGGAACACAAATCCATCTAAAAATAAGGTTTTGTATAATGCTTTAAACCTAAGGACAAGATGTAATGAATCTTGCTTCATGGATTAAATGCACTCAAGATGGTTTAGTTGAAATCATATTGTGGAATGAAGCTCTCAAGAGGGCACTATGACCTTGATTTACAAACCAAGATAGATCCTCCTCTCTACACTAAAGGATTAAATTTACATGGGACTAGTATTTTCCATTTAAAAGGAATTCATTACAGGGATTTCCTGATTAAAGGTGTAATAATGTTCAAGGAGGATTAAAGATAGATGTTCCATGGATTTTTATCATGATAGTGATATAGTAGTCTTAGAACTCCTTTCTATATGGATTGGATCAGAGCTAAGATTTATGGATAACCATAGGTGTGGTTATTCCATCTATGATGGTTTACCATTGGTGTGGTTCACCATATTCAAGGCATTCACCTAGTCTAGGTGGACCATTTGGTGATTTTATCCTTTTATGAGGTTGAAACCAGTATGCTTGGCCAGCATACTCATACCAAGTGAGGTATGAGGGTTTCCTATAAGTTGATCACTTCTATTTAAAGAGACTGATCAAGTATCTATAGCTCTTGAAGATATATGCCTTGAATAATACAATCCAAATGGAATGCGCCTATCTTAGGTTATGGATCAGGTCTTTGTCATATGAAGACAAAAAATTTTAAAAAAATTATGGATAAGAAGAATTAATGATTGGGGATTCATTATAGTTGGTATCAAAGCTTAGGCTAACTGATATATTTTAGATAAATCTAGGTTAGTGAAAAGATTCGGGACATGATTTAAAACATTAACTCTCTAACTCTTGATGATGCATACTAGCTAAGGATTAGGTCAGTTAATGAGATCATTGGTGTCTGAGCTCCTTTCTCCCATGAAGCATATCCATAGATGTTTCAAAAGTGGAAGAGCTAGGTGAACCCCCCTTAATGGGACTTGAGCGGTGTACCTTAGACTATTTTGGGAAACTGCTCGACACTTGTATCTTATGACTTGCTTGTTCCTTAGTATAGTGGGCATAAATCTCAACTGAAGTTAAAGAAAGAAGACTAGAAATTCAATCTAGCCACATAAACTATTTGTGAACTATTTTAATCATTTAGAATTTTGAACTTTAGGAATGAGCAAGTATTAATACAACTCTTTATTCTAGGTGAACATGAAAACAAGAGGAAGAGGCAAGAGGATAATGACCTCGCAAAAGGCCAATTCCAATACTCTTGAAGCCAGGCAGTTAGGAGAAAGTTATGTGATGGAGGACCGAAAAACACACTTTTGCAAACCCTACTTTTTCATTAATAAATCTAAAAATACATGCATACAGCCCGTAGGCTTACAATCACCGGCCCTCGGCTCGGTTTTCTCCACTGCACTCTTCTACGTATTAAATCTGAAAATCATACATCAAACAGCCCGTAGGCTTTACAAAAGCTAGCTCCCGGCTTAGCTTTCTGCTTCTACACTTCTACGCTCCAAGTGCATTTCCCGATCCACCGTCCCGACAAATACAATAAACTGGGTTTTTATAGAGGCCCCGACCCTCTGAAAACAACTTTCAAAAATGGGTTCACCAACCCGATTTAATTTTCCCTCCGAAACATTCTTCACACATATCGGGACACCAACCCGATTAAATTCCCGCACTCTACATGGCCCTGTCACCACTGAATCCGTCAGATTCTCTGCGCGTCCATCCTCTTTGATTCCCATGCTTCTTGGTCATCCCCCGCTTTAACTTCTGTTTCTGCCACCTGTCGCATTTGAACGGTCCTCGTAAATGTCGTTCCCACCATCTCTTTCTCCTCCCGTGCCTTTTTCTCTCTCCGTCGCGATATCGCGACATGTCGCGATATCGCGACGTTCTGGCCACCCTGCGCTCTTTGCCCATTTTGGTCGTGATATCGCGACATGTCATGATATCGTGACCATTTTGCCTCTGCGCTTGCATTTCCAATTTTTGTCGCAATATCGCGACGTCACGATATCACGACTGTTTTGTCCCTTAGCCTTTCGTTTCGATTTTTGTCATGATATCGTGATAGGTCGTGATATCGTGACCTTTCCCTTTGGCTGCCCCTCGTCTGCCTGCACTGGTCGTGATTTCACGACAGTCACAATTTTGTGATAGTCACGATTTCACGACATGACACAAAATCGTGACGCTTCGACTGCGCCCTCCTGCTGCTGCACCGACGTCACGATTTCACGACTTCGCAAAATCATGACATTGTGATTTTGCTATCGTTTTCTGCCCTTGCCTCCTCCTTACCTAGACGTCATGATTTCATGATGTCGCAAAATTATGACGTTGCGATTTTGCTACCAATTTCCTCCTTCGCTTCTACTTCGTTGAGACATCGTGATTTCGCAACATCACAAAATCGTGACATCATGATTTTGCTACATTTTTCTGCCTCCGCTTTCGCCTTGCTGCTGCTGTCGCGATTCTGCAACAAGTCGTGATTTCGTGACATGTCACGATTTCGTGACATGTCACGAAATCACAACAGGTTTTCCTCCTTGCTCTCCTTGCCAATTTTTTTTTGTGATTTTGTGACATGTCAGGAAATCGCGACGGTTTTCTTCCTCTTCTTCCCGAGCTAACTCTTTAGGAGTGGCTCTCCCGCAACTTGATGCTTCTGCTATTGATGCTGCCGGATGCTCCTGCATCAGACACCCGGGGTAAGTGCAGAAGTGATCTTCACTTCTGCTTGGTCCGGTTGCTGCCTCCTGCAACACTCCCAGACTCATCTCTACCTCAGCAGTCTACTTTAACCCCGGCTCCCGGTCCATACTTCTGTCTTCTTCCAGATAGATTTCTCCACTGCTGCAAACTTCTTCTGCAGCCTGATTTAACTCCTCCACTTGCACAGAAAAATTTGTGCCTTCTTCCAGGAAGGTCCTGGTACTGCTGCACTCTTTCTCACTTGCATTCTTCTTCTACTTCTCTTCTTTCTTTCTTCGTCTCTCTTCCTGTCTTCTTTGTCGCTCCTATTACTCCCGTAACTTTATTGTGAGCCATTCCTTTTGTAGGGCCTTCAACTATTTTTGTAAAGCTAAAAATTCTTCCTTCGGCACTATATCTTCCTTACTGTCCCGTCTTCTTCGGGAATGCATTTTTTTTCTTTGCTTTTTACACAAGCTTTAATGATTCGGTGTAGCTGCCTCACGTTCGACGATCTGCTAACACGCCTGGGATCTGAACTCACTCTCTCTCAGAACCTTCCCGTAGATCCTAGCGTAACTGCCTCACATCCGACGATCTGTTACGCACTCAAAATCACTGGCTCTGATACCACTGACGGGGGACCGAAAAACACACTTCTTCAAACCCAGCATTGAAGGAGCGGCTAAGGAAGAAAACCGTCACGATTTCGTGACATGTCACGAAATCACGACAGAAATTGGCAAGGAGAAATTCCAATAGAAGGGGCTGCGATTTCGTGACATGTCATGAAATCGTGACAGTTTGTAGGAGAGAGAAAAAGGCGCAGAAGGGGCCGTGATTTCGTGACATGTCGCGAAATCGTGACCATCGCGAAATCATGACGAAAAGGCGGAAGCAGAGGTGAAGGCAGGAAAGAGTAGCGAAATCGCGACGTCGTAATTTTGCGACATCGTGAAATCATGACGTCAAAGCGAGAGGAAAATGCAGAGAAGCATACCGGTCATGAAATCGCGATGTAAAGGCGGAAGCAGAGGAGAAAGCAGAAAGTGGTAGCGAAATCGTGACGTCGCGATTTCACGATGTCGCAAAATCGTGACGTCTTTAGAAGGATGAGGTGAGGCGACAGAACGATCGCGATATCGCGACGTCGCGATATCGCGACGAGTTTCTCAGCGGAGGAGCAGGAGGCAAAATGGTCGCGATATCGCGACATGTCACGATATCATGACCAAAATGGGAAAGAAGCGTCGGGTGGCAGAAATGTTGCTATATCGCGACATGTCGCGATATCACGACAGAGAGAGAAGAAGGCGTGGGAGAAAGAGAAAGAGGTGGCGGGAAACCACGAAGGCAGAATTTTCAAAAGTGGATACGGACGACACGTGGCATAAGCTGAAGGTAAAGCGGGGGATTCCAGGAGCGCGGGAGACGAGAAGGATGGGCACGCAGGGTTTTTCTGACGGAATCTGCAGTGACAGAGACCGTGCGGAGTGGGGTAATTAAATCGGGTTGGTGTCCCGATTTTCACGTTTTGTAATTATTGGGGTTGGTGAATCCTTTTAGGCGGGATTTGATGCGTGAGAGGGTCGGGGCCTCTATAAAAACCCAGTTTGTTGTTTTAGTCGGGACGGTGGATCGGGAAATGCACTTAGAGCATGAGAAGCGTGAAGCTAAGCCGAGAGCTAGCTAATGTAAGCCTGCGGGCTATATGCATGTATTTTTTAGATTTTTCAATGAAAAAGTAGGGTTTGAGAGAAGTGTGTTTTTCGGTTCCCCATCAGTGCTATGATACCACTGACGGGGACCCAAAAAACACATTTCTACAAACCCTACTTTTTCATTAAAATCAACTATAAATATACATCAAAAATAAACAGCCCACAGGCTTACAATAGCTAGCTCTCGGCTTAGCTTCACACAACTTCTACACTCTGCGTGCAATCCCGATCCACCGTCCCGACAAATACAACAAACTAGGTTTTTATAGAGGCCCCGACCCTCTCACGCATCAACTCCTACGCAAATGGGTTCACCAACCTGATTAAAAACATTTACACAAAAATCAGGACACCAACCTGATTAAATTCCCGCACTCCACACGGTCCCTACCACTACTGACACGGTCAGAATACCCTGCGTCTCCATCCTTTTTGTCTTTCACACTTCTTGGTATTTTTTTGCCATTTACTACACCCTGGGTGCCACGTGTCATTCTGCAACAATTTTGAAAACACCACCTGTCGCGGTTCCCACCACCTTTTTCTCCTTCTCCGTCGTATCTTTCTCTCTCCGTCGTGATATCGCGACATGTCATGATATCATGAAATTTTTGCCTCCCTGCACTCTCTGTCCATTTTGGTTGTGATATCACGACATGTTGCGATATCATGATCATTTTGCCTTCTGCTGCCTTGCCTTGGCTGCCCTTTGACGTCATGATTTTGCGACGTTGCGAAATCACGACGTCACGATTTTGCTCCCCTTTTTGAATTCTGCTTCTGCCTTGCCAGGACGTCGTGATTTCATGACATCGTGAAATCATGATGTCACAATTTTGCTATATATTTTCTCCTCTGCTTTCGCCCTGCTGAGACGTCATGAAATCGTGACGTCGCGATTTCGCTACTCTTTTCTGCCTCCTTGTCCTCCCCTATTTCGTAGTCATGATTTTGTGACATGTCATGATTTCACGACAATTTTCTCACTACGCCTCCTCTACCGCTGCGATGTCACGATTTCGTGATGTCACGAAATCGTGACGTCGTGATTTCGCTACACTTTTCAAACTTTGCCTTAGCAAAATTTTCCCTGTCTTCTACCTCTTCTTCCTGAGCTGACTCTTTCGAAGTGGCTTTCCTATAACTGGATGCCTCTGCATCAGATGTCCCTAGATGCTCCTGCATCAGACACCTGGGGTTAGTGGAGAAGTGATCTTCACTTCTGCTTGGTCCGGTTGCTGCCTCCTGCAACACTCCCGGACTCATCTCTGCCTCAGCAGTCTGCTTTAACCCCGGCTCCCGGTCCATACTTCTGTCTTCTTCCAGACAGATTTCTCCACTGCTGCAAACTTCTTCTGCAGCCTGCTTTAACTCCTCCACTTGCACAGAAAAATTTGTGCCTTCTTTCGGGCAGGTCCCGGTACTGCTGCACTCTTCTGCAGCCTTCTTCAACTTTTCCTCTTTCTTCCTCTTTCTTTCTTCCCGCCTTCTTTGTCGCTCTTCTTGCTCCCGTAATTTAATGCTGAGCCACTCTTTTTGTAGGGCCTTCAACTATTTTTGCAAGGCTATGTATTCTTCTTCCATCACCATATCTTATTTGCTGTCCCGTCTTCTTCGGGAATGCATTTTTCTTTCTTTGCTTTTCTCACAAAGCTTTACCGATCAACTATTTACATGCATTAATCTGAAAAACACATACAAATAGCCCGCAGGCTTACAAGGACCAGCGCTCGGCTTGGTCTACGCACTTCCACACTCTGCGTGCATTTTTTGCTTCTACACTTCTACACTCCAAGTGCATTTCTCAATCCCCCATCTTATTTGTTGCTCCTCTTGCTCCCGTAACTTTATTGTGAGCCATTATTTTTGTAGGGCTTTTAATTGCCACTACAAAGCTTTGAACTCTTCTATCGGCACCTCATCCTCCTTTCGGTCCCAGCTTCTTCGGGAATGCATTTTTTTTTTTTCTTAGCTTTTCTTACAAAGCTTTAACAATCCAGTGTAGCTGCCTCATGTTCGACGATCTGCTAACATGTCGCGACCGACTTTTAATTGCTGCTGCAAAGCTTCAAACTCTTCTATCTGCCTAATGCATCTCACGCTCTAAGTGCATTTCCCGATCCATCATCCCAACAAATACAATAAACTGGGTTTTTATAGAGGCCCCGACCCTCTGAAAACAACTCTCGCGTAAACGGGTTCACCAAATCGATTTAATTTTCTCTCTGAAACATTATTCACACATATCGGGACACCAACCCAATTAAATTCCCACACTTCGCATGGCCCTGTCACCACTGAATCCGTCAGATTCTCTGCACGTCCATCCTCTTTGATTCCCACGCTTCTTGGTCATCCCCCGCTTTAACTTCTGCTTCTGCCATGTGTCGCCTTTGAACGGTCCTCGTAAATGCCGTTCCCGCCATCTCTTTCTCCTCCCGTGCCTTTTTCTCTCTCCATCGTGATATCACGACATGTCGCGATATCGCGACGTTCTAGCCACCCTGTGCTCTTTGCCCATTTTGGTCACGATATCGCGACCATTTGGTCTCCGCGCTTGCATTTCCAATTTTTGTCATGATATCGCAACCGTTTCGCCGCTTAGCCTTTCATTTCGATTTCTGTCATGATATCGCAACATTTCCCTTTGGCTGCCCCTCGTCTGCCTGCACTGGTCACAATTTTGTGACAGTTGTGATTTCATGACATGTTAAAAAATCATGATGCTTCCACTGTGCCCTCTTGCTACTGCACCGACATCATGATTTTGCGACATCGCGAAATCACGACGTCGTGATTTCGCTAACGTTTTCTGCCACTGCCTCCTCCTTGCCTAGACGTCGCGATTTCGTGATGTCACGAAATCGCGAAGTCGCAATTTCGCTACCAATTTCCTCCTCCGCTTCTGCCTCGCTGAGATGTCACAATTTTGCGATGTCATAAAATCGTGACGTCGTGATTTCGCTACATTTTTCTGCCTCCGCTTCCGCCTTGTTGCTGCTGTCGCGATTCTGCGACAAGTCACAATTTTGTGACATGTCACAATTTCGTGAAAGGTTTTCCTCCTTGCTCTCCTTGCCAATTTTTGTTGTGATTTAACGACATGTCACAAAATCACGATGATTTTCTTCTTCTTCCCGAGCCAACTCTTCAGGAGTGGCTCTCCCGCAACTTGATGCTTCTGCTACTGATGCTGCCGGATGCTCCTGCATCATTATGGAAACTTGAACATGGAAGTAGAAAACCTTGTTGCCACTGTGTCTGTTATGCAAGATCAAATCCAACAGATCTTGCAAGCTATAAATTATCAACATAACCCTACCAAAAATGAAGAGGTAGACATTTTAGATGATGAGGCAAGAGAAAATGAAGATCTTGAGGAATGTGCGAATAGGATTCACACAAAGAAGGAAATTGGTAATGATCTAAAATATATCAAAGTGACCAAGTTCACTGGGAAGGGAGGTGAGACTGCGGTAGAAGCATGCTAGAAGAACTAGAATTTCATTTCACTATAAGACATTATTATTCTACCACTAAAATGGTGTTCGTTCTTTCTCTTCTGGTAGAAAGAGGGGTTGATAATTAGGGTTATGCATAGTGGCTATTTATAGCCAATTGGTTAAAATTAGGATTTTGAAATTTGGAATTGGCTAATATTTGAGACCCTTGACCAAGGTCCATTAGCCAAAAAAAATTGGGTGCAATTTTTGTTGGGGTTCAATTCGCCCCAATTTTATAATAATTTGACCATTTTAAGTTTAAATTTATAACATTAACCTTAATAATGGTTAACCTTATACATGTGTTTGGATACTATTCACCTAGATTTTGAAACTAATTTTCCAAATTTTTATAGATACATTTTGGGGCTGACCCCTTATGCATAACCCTAGGTTGATTGGTGCAATGCCTACAACAAGGATCTTGGCATAACCCCTAACAAGTTGAGGTGGGAAGTCTTTATGGAAGCCTTTAAGGATAGGTTCCTTACCAATAAATTTTATCTGAATAGTTATAAGGAACTTTTCACACATCAACAAGGCTCACTCTCTATAGAGGAATACTATGAGCAATTTGTCAAACTCCTTAAGTATACACCATCTCAAAATTTGAACAATGACATGAGGATAGAGAAGTTTGTCCAAGGACTGAGGCCTATAATTAGAGATAGTGTAAACATGCATGTTAAAAAAACTATGAGGAAACCTATGATAGATCCCGAAGAGTGGAGGCTAATTAAACTACTAAGGAAGCCAGAAACAATTTCTCAAAATGGACACACAAAGGACAAAAATTCTAGAAGAAGAGAAAATGGGATATTGGGCCAATTATGAGAAAAAAAAGGAAATTCAAAATTTGGGAAGCATGGTAATGGGGGCAAGAAGGATTTCAGGAAATAATTCTGCTATAATAATAACAATAGGGATTCTTAGACTCCTCAACAACCAACTCCACTACAGGTGGTAGATATTGGGAATCAGGTTCAGGGAGGAAATTCAAACCCGAATATAAAATTATTATATTTTGGGGGACCACACTATGTTGTCATTGCCCAAAACATGTCAGTCCTAGCACTGAAAGGCCAAGCCACAATATTTACGTGGCTGCCACAACACAAGACTTGGATGATCAGGATACATCGTTACTTTTGAATGGTGAAATTTTTGATAGAAATGTTAAAATTTTAATTGATAGTGGGGCTATAGATAACTTTATTTCAAATAGCCTATCAAGGGATATACCTGAAAAGCTAGGATCTTTGGCACAAGGGAGGAAAGTAGAGTATGAGTCAGGAAAAACTTATCATGTTAGCCAATGTTTTCCCTCCACTCAAATTACCTTACCCGAAGGCTCTACTATGTGGCATTTATATGTAGCACCCCTACATGCATTCGATATAGTTTTGGGAATGGATTGGTTGAAGGCTCGTGAAGCCTTGGTTAACTTCCAAGAAATATGGATTGATTTTATAAATGAAACCAAGGATAGGCAAAGGATATATAGTGAGACAAGGGAATTCCAACCCAAGCTAATTTCAACCATGCAATTAAAGAAGACAATCAGGAAATGAGGAATGGTGTATGCACTAAAAATAAAATAAATAGAGGAGAAATCAAGAGAAGAAATTATTTACAAAAATCCACTTTTACAAGAATATCAAGATGTCTTTGTTGATGAGATACCAGGGTTACCTCCTAAGAGTGAATTCAACTTCACCATAGAATTGTTGCTAGGAATAGAGCCTATCCATAGAGCTCCTTATAGAATGAACCCTATTGAAATGCAATAGTTGAAGGTGCAACTTCAAGAGTTGGTTGATAAAGGTCTAATAAATCCAAGTGTATCACCTTAGGGAGCACCTATATTATTAGTAAAGAAGAAATGTGGTTCTTTGAGGCTGCGCATAGACTATAGAATGTTGAACAAGGCAACAGTCAAAAACATAGATCCATTACCAAGGATTGAAGATTTGTTTGATCAATTGAAATATGCCTCCATTTTTACCAAAATTGATTTAAATTCATGGTATCATCAACTACGAATCTGGGATGAAGATACACACAAAAATGCATTTAAAACTAGATATGGTCACTATGAGTTCACAGTCTTACCCTTCGGTTTGACTAATGTACCAAATTCTTTCATGAAATTGATGAATAATGTGTTCAGGAATCAGTTAGACTAGTTTGTGTTGATATTCCTAGATGATATTTTGGTTTATTCTCGCAATCAAGAGGAACATGAAAAACATCTAAGGGTGGTATTATATTTTTTAAGGAGGAATCGGCTCTATGGAAATTTTTCCAAATGTGATTTCTATGTTTCTCAAGCACATTATTTAGGACATATAATATCAACCATTGGAATTGCAGTGGATCCAAAGAAAATAGAAGCCATTTTGAATTTGCCACCTCCAAAAAATGTGACAGAAGTTAGAATTTTCATGGGTTTATCAGGGTATTATAGGAGAATTGTGAAAGACTACTCTAAATTTTCCTACCCTATAACCAACCTACAAAGGAAGGGAAAGGAGTTTAAGTGGATGGAAAAATGTGAAGCAACATTTAATTTGCTCAAATAAAAGCTCACCACAACTCCTATTCTAAAATTTTTGAATCCATCTAGTAGTTTCTCTGTTTGCACCGACACTTCATTAGAAGGACTTGGAGGAGTCATATCTCAAGATTATTCCATATTAGCATATAAGTCTAGTAAAATAAAAATGAAAGAAGTTAATTATGCTACTCATGATATAGAACTTGTTGTGGTTGTGCATGCCTTGAAATTTTGGTGACACTATCTGGTAGGTAGACCATTTGAATTGAGAACCGATCACCAAAGTTTGAGGTATATTTTTACTCAACCACTATTAAATGCTAGACAAAGAAGGTGGATGGATTTTTCGGCCAAGTATGACTTTGGTATTGAATATATCAAAGGAAAATAAAATAAGGTTGTTGATGCATTAAGTAGGATAAAACACATAGTAGCAGTGACTCATAGTCATGTAGACTTGATGGATATAGTTAGGAAAATGCAGTATCAGGATCCAAAATGTAATAAAATTCAGATTAAGATAGAATGAACCCTAAATGAGAATCCATATTATAGCATAAAGGATGGAATTTTATGATTTAAGGAAGGTGTGATCATTCCTGAAATGGGTAATATAAGGAGATTGATTATGCAAGAAGCTCATAATTCACCATACTTCGCTCATCCTAGATGAGCTAAGATGAGAGAGAATATGAAAAGGATCGTTTATTGGTTCAAAATGAAGAATGATATCATCCATTTTGTGGCACGATGCCTACAGTGCCAAAAGGCGAAAGCAAAACATCAGCATCCAGTAGGGAAATTAATGTCTCATCATGTTCCCACTTAGAAATGGTAGGTAGTTTCAATGTATTTTATTTTTGGGTTGCCTAAAATAAAATATCAGCATGATGTAATTTTTATGGTAGTAGATAAACCCGCTAAGGTTACACACTTCATAGCAGGGAATACTACATATGATGTTGTAGTTGTTGCTAATAGATATGCCAAGGAAATCTTCAGGTTATATGGATTTTCTGAAATGATAATCTCAGACAGAGACTCTAGGTTTACTTCTGAGTTCTAGTAGTCTCTCCATCATGCAATGGGCACAACTTTGAATATCAATTTTGCATATCATCCGAAAACATATGGATAGACTGAAAGGGTAAAACAAGTTCTAGAAGATATGCTACGAATGTATTTCATGGACCAGAAGTCTCATTAGGAATACTATTTGTATCTGGTTGAGTTTACTTATAATATCTATCATTCTTATTTGAAAATGACCCCTTTTGAAGCCTTGTATGGCTGAAGATGCATAACACCTTTATCATGGAAAAATTTTAAGGATCGGGTTGTCATTGGACCAAAAATAGTTAGAATTACAGAGGATTAGCTAGCACTAATTCAAAAAAGGCTCAAGGAAGCCTTGAATAGATAGAAGAGTTATGCAGATCTGAAAAGAACTCCAAGAGAATTTTACGTGGGTGACAGGGTGTTTCTAAGAGTGAAACCAAAGAAAAGTGTAATTAAATCAACCAAATTGGATCCTAGATTTGTAGGACCATTTGATATTATGGCAAAAATAAGTCTTGTAGCCTATCGACTTGACTTACCACCTAGCCTATCAAAGATCCACAACACTTTTCATGTATCCCTACTTAGGAAATATATTTCTTATACTGATCACGTGTTAGATGTTTCTAACTTGCAGATGGCAGATACAACAACCTCTGAAGTAAAGCTGGTGAAGATCTTGGAATTTTGTTCTAAGATGATGAGGAAAAGAAACATTGACCAGTGCAAGGTCTAGTGGGACCAATATTCTAAGAAAAATTCCACTTGGGAAAAAGTGCAAGATATGAAAAGACATTTTACCTACTTATTTGATAATGCTATGTAATAATACAGGTTGATACATTACCACTTGGTAAAGTGGGAACTAAGCAAACCATATGTTTTTATTGCTTGATATGTAATATTGTAGGAAACACAGAGGATTGTGTTTATTCTAAGGGGGGAGTATGTCATGACCCACATTGGAAGAACCTTATGGATATGCTATTTGTATTTTGATAGCTAGTTTTGATGCTTGATGTAATTGCATTATAATGGTTTTTATTAAGATAAAATGATACTGTGCACATTTATTGATGTGCAGGAGCAGATATTCTCTTATGTGGGCAATATTGACCCGAGATATGAGAAGGGAAATGATGACACAGACAACTCATCAAGTAAATATCTTGTTTATATCATCACTAGTTACCTCCCTGATGGCGGTTTTACATGAGAAATCACTTCCAAACCCCTGCTACTCAAAGGAAAAATGGTGATGGGAAATGAAGAGCAAATGCATTGAGTGTTTGTATGTTATTTATGTGGCATAAGTTGGTTGCATCATTAATTTGCATGAAGAAAGTATACCTTGAAAATGCACATTTATTAATGTTTGGTATTTTAATATTTTAAAATATATGCCTTTATGTATACTGTTTGAGTATTCTTTAGAGTAGATATTAATTGTTTGAGCATGCTTGTTTAAATTAATTGACCCTATTTTTGAAATAAAGTTAGGTGGCTTGTCTTTTATGGACCTGTCCAAATTCTATTGGACCAAAAAAATGAAAAGACCACCTTATAAATAAAATATTACATCCTCCATACACATGGTAATTTTAGAGGATTGTAGGACTTCTCTCTTATCTTTAACAATTTCAAATCTGAGCACCCATGCCTTCAATAGTATTAGTGTTCTTGGGTTGTGAGACAAAGGACATGTAGCCAACCTATACCTTATCTCTAGGGAATCCCTCCCTACATTAAAATAATATATATTTGTAAGGAAGCTTGCATGTGAAGGAGAGAGGGAGAATTAATAAAATATTGGGAAGCATCCCTACTATTTAGAAGAAATTGGTCTATAAATAGCCAAATAATTTTAGAAAATGAGGTATCCTATGTCTTGTGAAGCTTAGAGGAAGGCTAGAGTGGGAGAAAGACATTTAGGCTCATTGGTCCTATGGCTTTGCGTAAAACCCAGGTGTGAGAATTTCCACTTATCCTTTATTACTCGCATTCTGTATATTTATTCTTGGTTGTAATGATACTATTGATGTGTTGTGTGAGCTGCACACATTTCGTAACTTAAAGGATGATTTGTATTATTACTTATATGGAGATTTTTTTTATGCTTTCTATAGTATAGTGGATATTCTACCACTTGGATATTAAGCTTATGATATTAGTGCTTGTTTCTTTATAGAGCTACGTGTAGGGCTCTTAGTCTTCCATAGTGGATTAATTAGACACAAACACTTTAGTGAATCTACCATGGGTGGATTTGAGAAACCACCGGCTCTCCTAAGGGTTGTATATTCTATGTTATCATTAATTCCTATGAGTATGACTGCTAGTTACGAGTTATTTTTAAAGGTTGTCATCGTCTCTGTAATCATATAACCATGTTGTTGTTAATACACCATATGCCTCTAGTAGACCTCATGTTTGTAATAAAATGAAGCCATTGCACACCGTGTAAGGGCTCATTAAGAACCAGTAGGCAAGCATTCTAACCTACGAAAGGATTTTTGACACCTAACATGGATATACTAGATTGAACAGCTAGAAGCAATCTCGAAACTTATTTGGTAGTTGGCCAATGTACGCGGTCCCTGATTTTGTAACCTGTACTTTGTTAAAAGTTCACCTCATCTCATTACTGCTTTCTTCTGGTTGTGGTGTGCGTTGACATTTGATGGTTTTTTGAACCAATATCATAACGACTATTCATTTTAAACCAGAATCTCTGTTGTCATAGACCCAAAATTTATCCACCGATTGATTACTATGCACTACCTAAAATACTAAAGTAAATGATAATCTTAGCAGTGGTAAGCATAGAGTATTGTGATGGTTGTTTGGATCTCTAACTATCCAAGAACCTCTACGTAGTTCCTATCAAGGAGAACACGTAGGTAAAAACCATTTGAAAGGCTATTATCATACTATTAATATCTGCCAAATGTAGGTTGATACATAGCATGAAGGTGATGATAGAGATAAGCCAAAAATTAGATAGCCATCACAAAATATTATTGTAGTTCAATTAAATCAATAGGGAGAAGACCTTAGTAAGTTTCACCTTTGTTTTTGTTTTGGCCCTTGATTAACATCAAGTACATATATCGAAGTCCGGTGATAGAGTGATGTAGCTCAGGTTTGAAGCCTTCTGCATTATGGTAGATACCACCAAATTGTATTATGTTTCACCTTGAAATCTCTTTCACTTTTCTTGTCGAGATCCAGTAGATGTATTAACCTTGGGATGCAAGTCTTAACTCAGGTTATTTTTGATGTTGGTTACCTTGAAAATCTGAAGCCCTCTACCACATCAGAAAACACTTCCCACCGACGTAATTGAATATAAAATCTATCTAAACCTTTTTCCCAAAGCAACCTTGGAGTTGTTTTAAAACGACATTCAAAACCTAGCTAAAAACCTGTTATAAAAAACCTATGATAATTAAACAACCTAGTACCTGAATTATTATATTAAAGACAAAACCAAGTTATTATATAGAAGTCAATCTCATTTCATTATCTTCTTGGGTAAATGGTTACTAGGATATAGGATTAAATTACTAAGTCATGAATTTTATCAAACTAATGGATTTTTAGTCTTTTATATTGTTGTAATAAAAGGTAGATAAAGTGTAACACAATACTTAGAGGCTCCCTGCTTAGTATTGAGTGACAATTGTTACTCATAAACACTAAATGAAAGTTCCTTACTTGATATATGTTTTATGAGGGATGATTAAGACTATGTGTTTTATTATAAATAGATTACTTTAATGTTCGAGTTGGCCAACATAAATTAGAATGTTTCGTTAGTTGATTTTGGTTTGGAAATTTATTATGATCATAAACTAATACCAAAATTATATGTTGAACTTTGTAAACGAGAATAATCGTTTAAGAAAATGATTTTATTATATGTTGTTTAATTACCAAAGTATTATTGTATGAATTATTATATATATATGGTGATCAAATGCAGATGTATATATTACATTTAAGTGCTCTATAATGAAATTGTGAAATGATTATGTCTATCTAGAAGTATAGAGAAGTAACTTCTAGTTTTGGAAAGGATGGATTGGTGTCCATACCTTGGGAAGGGGTACGAGACTCTTCCCTATGTTTGGATGTATGTCAAACAAATGATGATGTGGATTGTGTATTAATACTTGTTAAGCACATTACAAACTATGATTGAATTATTGATGATATTGTTCTTTAAAGATATGCATATGGTAAAGGTGTGATGCTTGAATGCACTCGATCAGTATGGCTTGCTTGTGTTGTATTGACATTTTTTGCACTCAAGTTGTCCTGATCCCTTACCACTCATCTCTCATCCCATGAAGATACACGGATTATAAAGAAGATTCATGATGCCACTATCGAAGACTTTAATTTGTATTTGATTACATTCATGTAAATATTATTTCATGTAATTTTTAAATGGCTCAAAATACAATCCAAGGGATGGAATATTTGTTCATGTTTTGTAGAATAGAAAGGAAGTATAATTCATGTAAGTTCTTCCATAATATAGCAATGTTAGAAAGTATGGAAGTAATCTAAATGATGTGATCTATATCAATAGGTGTAAATGATGTAAGATTTTGAAAAAAATATCATTTGGAAGCCTTATTGCATCAAGAAAGTTCTTTATTTTCTTATGCATTTATTTTCTTTAAGTTATAAATTGAGCATTCAGTTTATAGTGGTAGATGATTAATTCGTGAACAACCCAAATACAAAAGGGGCTCATTATGGTCACAAAACTCATAAAATTGAACCAATACTAATAAACTTGTCAATGCCCCTCAATATGAGAAATCCTTTAATAATGGTTAGAGCATATAATCCCATGATACATTGGTAGCCATAATTGCAATGGATGAATAAATCTCCTAAAATACTAACCTCACTGGTAGTATGGAGAATCGAAATGGGTAATCCCTGTCCTATCTGGTTGATAAAACCATAATATGACCCTTGTTATACATAAATAACTTAAGGGGAATTTAAAGCTTTTAAATGTTATTATTCGTCCACCAGTATGGGATGGTGAGATGGTAAGGTGGGAATGGGTGTTCCTACTAGCATTTGGGCTTTTAATGAACTATAGAGATGGGTGTTTCTATATGTTCAATCTATTGCAAATAGGATTACCTTTTCTAATGGGATAACTATGTCTTTATTCATTATTAGAGTTGTGGCTTATCAATAGGTGGATAGTGGGTTTATTATATATATATATATATATATATATATAATAATCAAATTGTATACATAAATGCATATATTTTAAAATATTAATAAATGTGCATTTTCAAGGTATACTTTCTTCATGCAAATTAATGATGCAACCAACTTATTTCACATAAATAACATGCAAGCACTCAATGCATTTGCTCTTCGTTTCCCATCACCATTTTTCCTTTGAGTGGCGGGAGTTTGGGAGTGATTCCTCATGTAACACCGCCATCAGGGAGGTAACTAGTGATGATAGAAATAAGAGCTTTACCTGATGAGTTATCTTTGTCATCATTTCCCTTATCATATATTGGGGTAAATCTTGCCCATATAAGAGAATACCTGCTCCTGCACATCAATCAATGTACACAGTATCATTTTCTATTAATAAAAACCATTATAATGCAATTACATCAAGCATCAAAACCAGATATCAAAATATAAATAACATATCCATAAGGTTCTCCCAAGGTGGGTTGTGACAATAGGGACATAAGAAGAGTATTTTGCTTTAAATGGTAAACTGAAAAAAGTTACCCTTATGTCAAATATATTTTCTCAAGTTGGTCGTGACCATTTATTTATCACTAGATCCCACCTTACGCATGATTTCTATGTTTATTGTAGCATAGATAACAGATCACAAAATAATCTCATTGTAAAGTATGTTGTGGAGAAGTTGAATATTCCCATAAAGCCACATCACCAACCATATGCACTTGGGTGAAAATATGTAGACTCCACATATAACATCACCCACACTTACACCTTGACCTTTTCTTTTGATTATAAGTTTATGGAAAAAGTAAGATGTAATTTCACAAATATGGATTGTTGTGGACTATTGCTATAAACCCTATAAATTTTATAGGAATATTGTATATCATACTAAAAATAACACATACACATTGGAGTTGCATGATAAAACCTACTTGATACAAAGTACTACACCCATATCAAATTTAATGTTAAGTTGTAGGCAAGTGCATAAGCCACTAAGTCAAGCACTCATTCTAGCTCCTACTTGCATACATTATACACATGTTGAAGGAAAAGCACCATCAAATTTACATGATAAATAAGAAGTTTCACTCCCACAAAATGAACAATCACAAGAGCAAGTGGTTAAGGAACCCATCACTCTCACTCATGAGAAATATTCCATTCATTCTATTGGTATCATTTTGGGTACACCTATGTACACACAACCACTTGCTCCACAAAATTTACCTTTGGATTTGACACATTTCACCATTGCACACATGGAGGAGAAATCTAAGGTCACTTCCTTCATTATGAATTGGTAAATACTTATAGGTAAGATACCACATGACGTATAGGAGAATTTGTAGAAGTAGTAGAGAATGGTGTACAAGCATAACAATCCTCACTCATCTCAGGTTGGAGATAAATTTTGGATTTCTTTGTATAAGCACCACTTTTAGAGATACCATTTTAGGATCCTATTTTGGTACTTTATCCTGTCAGCAACCCTACAGTAGTAGTGGCACTTGATCGTTAGCTTCTGTCATTTTAGATAGATTTTTTGAAATGAAGACACATCACACTAGACAAGGTTCTTTCACTTCTTACCTTATCACCCACCATAGTCACTTTCCACACATGGCTTGCTAGATTCCTCACCATGATATGACCCATAAATTTCCATATTTTTTGAGAGAATTGGGGTCCGATTCTTTTATGGTTGGGAGGAGTGTTGAGGATACTTAGGCTTATCCATTTAAGCCTAAGTTATTATTTATTATTTTATTAATTTCCTATTTCTTGCACTTTGTAATCACATTAGGTATAGTATTCCCATGTTGAAAATAGGTTGTTAAGTTTTTTGGGTGTTTAGTTAATTGTTATGATATGTCTTATCTTCTAGCAGTTAGTTGTCATCCTTGTTTAAAAAATAGTTATTTGTTAATTAAGTGGTTGGCCATGTTTGGAAAATTGTTTCAACCACTTAACCTATGTGATATTCCATTGTATTGCTTTTATATTCGTGTATTGATAATAATAAATAAGCTTCATGTTGAGTTCCTACATCAATCACACATACCAAAATAATGTATCAAGTAGGTCAATAACCTATACAATATTTTTGGAATGCTTAAGGCAAAACTGGACTACTTGATGACAGCAAAGCTCCCATAACAATGGAAGCAACAATCTATCCAAATATGCTCCAAAGAGGACTATCTAAAGCTAGTTGTATCAAATAAATAATTGCCTCTTAGCCTTAAGGAGCATATTACCCCCTTGATGCAAGATTAATAACCCAAGTTATTGGGCTATTATCAAAGCTTAATATGCAAGTGCATGAGGTGATAAATCAAACAAAATATTTCTACTAAGATGATAAAAATGAAGTAATTGCTTTGTACAATTAATTTCAATAAACTTCATCCTCATCAAATGAAGAATGGGAAGAAAAAAGGCAATTTCTAGGGAAGCTCTCCACTTTGTAATCTTTTCATCAACTTTTTTTTTTATTTTTTTTCTTTTATTTTTATAGGGATTATAAAACTTTTCTTCCTTTAATCCCAAGGATAAAATTAATTTTGTGTACTCCTTAAATAAGGCTAGAATATCCCTAAGAGCTACAAAATTTTTAGTGATTTCTCACTACTAATTTTACACCTTATGCAAAGCCCCTATCATAGGTAACAAAAAATTTTATCTTAAAGAGTAAGGAGACAAGATAAATCATGAGAGTCAAAACCTGTGCAAAATTGTATTAAAGAAAAAATTATAATAGGTGAAATGGTAAGGAGATAAAATTTAAAGGACATTTTTTCTCAAAGTGGTTCTAATATCAATGGTTTTGTGACCCTTGATTAAGTGCCAACAACAAAATTTCTAGTAAATTGCTTGGGTGACCTTAAGTTTTGAAAGAACCAAGGGTGCACCAAAAATTTAAGCTACTACTATTTTATAGGTCAATTGAAAAGCATGTTGAGCTATGATAGAGGTAGATGAGTTGAGTTAATGCATTCTTGACTAAATATATATATACCATCTACCATAAGATATGTTTATCAAATGGCTCAAATATTCATTCAAGACAAGTATGGTGATGAAAGTCTTAGAGTTTATAGCTATTATATTCAAAGGGTTTTTCATTTAATATTCAATATTTGTATAAGCAGCTTAGATTGTTAGATCCACCTATAGGTAATTTTGAAGGGAAATTTCTCCTCTTGTAATCTATAAATAACAATAGTATAGTCTATAAAATGGATCAACAAGTTTGAAATTGTATCCCCTTGTAATTTTTTTCTTTTATTTATTTCTATAGAGTAGATGGCTTTTGAACATCTTGTGAATTGAACACCTTATTTTGGCACAATATTTGTAAATAATTTCTTCCACACATGCGTGCACACACACACACACACACACACATGTATATATGTTTGCATCAATTTTTAAACTATCCATCTGTGGATCTATTGGACATCCATTTCTTTGTGTATGTGTGTATCTATATTTTTTACCTATTCATGATTTTTGCTTACATATGTGTGTGTGGAAGGCCTACATAAATTTTTGGACTAGCCATTTATCGCTTTCCTACAAACCCATTTCCTTATGTGCATATACATGGGTGGAGTTAATAAATGATTAATTGCAGCAAGGAGATGAAATGTTTACCACTAACACAATATTTAGACCTATTGTACATGGGAATCTTAGTGAATATTTTGGTACATCACCACCTTTTTAATTTTTTTTAGTCTTGTTCCTTTTTTTCTCTCATTCCTTTCCCATAATGATTTTAAGTGCACCTTAAATATCACATCTTACCAAGGAGATAGCTTTGTATAAAACTCCTAGAGGCCCTTGATTGAGCCAAATCCCAAGATCCTGGATACAACCCTATTATGTCACTCCTTTAAAGGTAAAATTATTCCAATTGGGATAATCAAAGATGAAAATATTTACTACGCAACTAAAATTAGCACAAAGGAAAGGAATAATTTTGTATACACATTGATGAGATAGAAAATGAAAAATCTTATTTGTATAGAAATGTAAAAAATTATATTATGAAACTGAAAGAAGCACAAAGAAAAGGATGTATTTTTTATTCCATCCATATTGATGAGTTAGAAAAGGAAATGGTAAAGTGTTAAGTCATTGACACAAACCATGCAACAAACACATCATAATTATGTAATAATGGACAATAATTAGTCCAAGCATCAAAATAATCATATTAAAATTTCATGTTTGTATTATAGATTTTGTATTAGTATCTTGACTGATAGTAGCCCAACTAAAATCTTTAAATACCTAGCTAGGATAGGTAGAATAAATGATCTAGAAATATGTTTGATTTTTAGACTATGAAATACAAGAATTAAGTTGACGGGATGTTGGAGTAATGTAATAACACGAATGAGTTAGATTTTATTGGCATTAGAACAAAAATAAACTTATATATAAATACCTTAGGATCCTTTTATGTGATAACGGACATTAACTAAATTTGATAACATGGGACCAATATAGACAAATTTCCTAAATTAAATAAATACATGGTATAGTTATATTATTCAAGGGATACTAAAAACCATTTGTTTTAAATATATCTATACCATGAAACTAAAAGAAACACAAAGGAAATACCATCCACATTGATGAGTTAGAAGAGGAAAAATCTACCACATTTGAGAACTATCCTTTCTTAAAAAAGTGCAAGGATGTATTTTTGAAAAGGCTCCTAGATTATCCCTTCATGAAAATTTAACCTTTTTAGTAGATATTTTATCTAGGAATTGAAAAAATAAAGGAATACTATATGATGATTGCAACTAAACTATTTGAAACAAAAGCATGGTTGATTTCACTACTACAACTACAAAAAAAACTAATAAGGATAAATATGCAAACATAGAATGTAATAGTTATTTTTGTAAATAAGAATGGTGATTACATATTTATATTTATTTTAGGATGTTCAAAAACACATCTATAAAAAATTGGTGCCCTCATCCAAAATTCAACAATTTATTTATTCAAATGAGGGAAGAATCTATTTTTCCATGATAGATATTAAATGTTTTTACCATAAACTAAAAATAAAATATGAAGACACCTAAAACAAATTTTAGAATGAAATATAGGTTGAAGAACACAAGCTTATACTGAGAGGGGGGGGTGAACAGTATAAGACCTCTTTTTACTTTTTCCTTTATATTACAAAATAGTAATGCAATATACCCAAAGCAATATCAAAGCAATGCACAAAATCAACCACGTACATGGATAAAATCTTTCACTAAATTTTATCATAACAAAATTCTGGGAACACCTTTCCCGATTACAATGTTTATGGGCACCAACCCAAAGGAGACACCAATCCCCTAGCTTTGCTCTGGCTGGTGATCCTCTAGAAGACCTCTGCCTCCACTGCCCTTAGAAAATGGAACTCTATCCACAGAAGATGCCTGTCCTCCCTGCTCTGGCTAGAGACCTCTATCCTCAACTCTATCACCTCAAATCTGGTCCTCGAATTTGCACTAAACATAGTCCTTCGGTTTAGCACAAATGTCCTCGTTATTTTTCTCAGGTCTGCACCAAACATAGTCCTTCGGTCTGGCACAAATGTCCTCAAATATTTCTCTGGTCTGGGTACAAATCTGTCCTCAAATCTGCACCAATCTCTGTCCTCAAGTCTGGTTCACAAAAGTGGTTCACAAGCTTTCACTAAAGCTTGCTTGATCTTCACCCAAGTCTTCACCAAGACTTGTCTCAGATCTGCTTTGCCAGTTCTCAAAAAAGCTCACACAAATCTATCCTTAAAATCTTTCTGCTCAGTCATAGTCGCACTTGGTCGAAACCAACCTTTGCACTGTCTATGCAAACACAGTGGCACTCAGCTCTCGACGATCAAACTTCTCACTCTGCGCTCTATCTGTGAATGTCACAACACCAACAACTTCTGCTCCCTTGCACTTTTCTGCTCTCTATGCACTCTTGCTTTGCACTTAGCTCGATTTGTCATGACTCGCTCTCTACGCACCATGGACTTAACTTGCGCACCTTCGATACACCCAAATCTTCAAACATCCCTCCTTTTATAGTAGAAATTCTTAAGATCAATACCTTAATCTTAGTCGGCTGTAACTCTAAACTGCGTCGGCTCAAATTTAACTCTGTCATCTTCAACCACCTCTATGGTTCTGTAGCTTTTCCCGTGAAACTACATGTCACGATATCATGACACCTTTGCAGCCGTACACTTCCTTTTGGCTTTTGTCGTGATATCGTGACACTACAGCCTTTGTCGACTTCAACTTAGCTCTTGTCGTGATATCGCGACACTTCTCCCTTCGTCGACCTCTTTTCTGCTTTTGTCATGAAATCGTGACACTTTTGCCTCTGCTGACGTCATCTTCACTTCTGTCATGAAATCATGACACTTTTGTCTTCATAGCCTTCCTCTCTACTTTTGTCATGAAATCATGACACTTCACTTATGGAAGACATGCTTTCAGTTTTTGTCATGAAATTGTGACACTTCTGCTGCCGTCTGCTATCTTTTCTACCTATCATGAAATCATGAAACTTTCTGTATCCATACGCTATATTTTTTGCCTGTCACGAAATCGTGACACTTTTTGCATTCGTACGCTATCTCTTCTACCTGTCATGAAATCGTGACACTTTTTGCATCCGTACGCTTTTCCTTCATCCTATCGCAAAATCATGACACTTTCAGCTTTCGTACGCTTTCTTTGCAGCCTGTCGTGAAATCGTGACGCTTCTCATTTCAGACTCTTCCCTTTGCTGCATGTCGCGAAATTGTGACAGTTCTCACTTCGAGTTCTGCAGCATGTCGCAAAATCGTGATAGTCCTCACTTCGTCTTTTGCAGTATGTCACGAAATCGTGACAGTTCTCACTTTGAACTCTATAGCATGTCGTGAAATCATGACACTTTTTGAATTAGTTTCTCTCTCTTTCGAATTAGTTCATACTGTCGACTCTCTCTTCTGCATCATGTCGTGAAATCGTGACACTTTTTTGTCCGTACAACCTTCCTTGCAAAATGTCGTGAAATCGTGACACTTTTCCTTCTCGGCCTTCCTGCTCTTTTCAAGTCATGAAAATGCAACATGTCGTGAAATCGTGACACTTTCCACCTTGCTCTCCTTCTCTGCCAACATGTCACGAAATCGTGACAGTTTTTCTTGCTTCTTCTCTCTCTTCCAACATGTCACGAAATCACGACAGTTTTGCCATCTCTTTCTCTCTCCTCTAACATGTCGCGAAATCGCGATAGTTTTTCCAGCACTTTATCTTTCCTCTAACATGTCGCGAAATCACGACAGTTTTTCCAACACTTTCTCTTTCCTCTAACATGTCATGAAATTGTGATAGTTTTTCCAACACTTTCTCTCTCCTCTAACATGTCATGAAATCACGACAGTTTTTCCAGCTCTTTCTCTCTCCTCTAACATGTCGCGAAATCATGACAGTTTTTCCTACTGTTGTATATGTCGCGATATCGCAACACTTTTCTTACTTGTCTTTTTCTTTGATCTTTTGCAAATGGGCTACTATGATCTTCCTGGAAACTCACTGTCCATGCTCTGAATAATCTTTGAACTTGTCATGCCGTAACCTTCATCAAAACAAATTATTTGCCATCAAACCAAATTCCTTCGAAAGCTTCTTGACATCAATGACAACTTATTCACTTGAGCAAATGCAATGTACCCAAGGTACCCAAAATTGCCAACAATCTCCCCCTTTGTCATTGATGGCAAACCTTTACTGAAAACACTTCTCAAGAGCCAAAACTAAAACCAATTGTGCTATCAACTGAGAATCTTCCTTTGAAGTTTTGCTCCCCCTAACTTGAAGCTTTCCTCTTTACTTGAAGCTCTCCCCCTTACTCATATCTCTCCCCCTTTGTCATCAATGGCAAAGGGTCACCTTTGGGGCTCGGGACTAAGAATGAGCCTCTTAGCTTAGTCCCTCCCCCACCTCCTGATGAGGTGATTAATTTTGGGTTGGGAGTAAAACTCCCATTAGGCACTGATCATCATCAGCGTCCATAACTTCCTTGCCGGGTTTTCTCTTAAACTCTTTGTCCATCTTCCTGTTCTTTTCACTGTTCTTGTTCTTGTTCTCATCCCTGTTCTTGTCCATACCTTGATCCTTGGACCTGTTCATACCACTGTTTTTGTTCCTATACCTTGGAAGATCAGCTCTACACTGTCTAGCTGTGTGACCGTCATTGTTGCACTTATAACAAGTAACAACGTTATTTCTTTTAGGCATGCCTATTCTTTGAATCCACCAGTTTTGACCAAACATGTTCCTGTTATTTGTCTTACAATAAATTGCCTTGTGCCCAAACTATTGACAAGAGTAGCAATACCCTCGAAAGAAACTAGCGCTTCTGAAATTGTCGTTCACCTTCTTCACTTGAGCCATGCAATGTGCAGCCATGTGACCAAACCTGTAACACGCAAAACATCTGCCATGAAATTTTCCTTTATTCGACCTCTTGGGTCCTGAAAACTTCTCATTCTGAATTTTGTTTTCTGTTTCTGTGCATCTATCATCCAAGGACTCATAATCTGGAATACTTTCCTCATCAGAACTCTCTTCCTTTTGGAGTCTCTTACTAGACTCTCCAGCTTGTTCCTTGACAAAACCAAGGCCTATTTTATCCGTTGTCTTTCTTTGACCTTTGATGAGTGACTTAACCTTTTTGGAGCTATCTTGAAACCTGTAAAGCTTATCCTTGTACTCTTTAGTTTCCTCTTTCAAAGAAGCCATTTTCTGTTCTAACTCACTATACTCAAGAACCTTAGACTCTAACTCATCCTTGAGTTCTTGTGTCTTAGCCATAGAGACGTCGAGACTTTCTATGAGATCATCTCTCTCCATACAAAATTCATCTAACTTATCCTTGAGTCTAGCATTCTTCTTTCTTTCCTTTTTCAAAGCACTAAGAGCGTTAGTAAGTTCACTTTCTAGATCCTTTATTTGTTTGCTTTCAGAATCATCAAAGCCTTTTTCAGATTTCTTATCACTAGAGGTGCTACCTTTTTCAAAAACCATACATGCATCTTCCTTATAGTTTTTTGAAGCATCCTCATACATACTAGAAACAAAATCATTATTTTTGCAATCATCCTCAAGGTGACCAAAATTTCCACATCTAAGACATTTCATGATAATGAATCTATGTTTCGCCTCTTTTTTTTTGACACCTATTTTCAGTATCACTTGAAGAACTTTCACTATCACTACTAGAACACTTACTTGCTTTGTCTAGGTATAAACTCTTCTTGTGCTTGTGAGAATACCTCTTTCCTTGATTGCTGTGCTCATCTTTGTTTTTCCTGTGATGCTTGTGCTTTTTAGAATCCTTGCTCTTAGAATCTTGTATATCTTCATCACTTTCGTTCTTGGGAACAGTACAATCAATAGCATAATGACCAAACTTTCCACAATTGAAACATCTTATATTTTTCACACTTTTGTGCTTTCTAGAGAACTTGCCTTTCTTGTTGTAATATGCCTCTTCATCACTGGAAGACTCATCACTCTCTTGAAGCTATTTACCCTTGGATTTCTTGGTAGCCTTGAAAGCTGCCTCTTTCTTGACATCAACCTTCACTTGAGTTCTCAACTCAAATGCTTCAAGTATACTATGGAGCTCATCCTTTTTCAACTTATCCAAATCTTTAGCTTCCTCAATAGCAAAAATATTTTCACTAAATCTATTAGGAAGAGATCTTAAAATCTTATCACAAACATCATTTTCAGCAAGCTCAAGACCTAAGTCTTTCATGGAGTTAACAACCTCATCCATACGAAGCATGTAGTCACTAATATTTTCATCATCATTCATCTTGAGTTGTTCAAACATACCTTTGAAGTGTCTCAACTTAGCCTTTCGGACATTTACATCACCTGTGTGAACCACCTGCAACTGTTTCCACATTTCACTAGTTGTCTTGCGGTGAATCACCTTGGTAAGATCTCGCCTTCTATAAACCTTTCAGGATTGCATTCATTGCTTTTGAATTGCTGTGATGTAGGAGCCTAGTCTTCTTTAGTATAAGGACCATGTTCAGGAATAGTGTACCCGTCTTCAATCACTTCCCAAACCTCATTCCCAAGTGCCATTAGATGAACCTTCATCCTTGCACTCCAAAGACCAAAATCTGATCCATCGAGAATAGGTGTTGCATTGCCACTTGAATAATCCATTGTGTTCTTTACTGGCTTTTCCTTCAAGCTATTAAAATTTTCGAAGGCAACCTTGCTCTAATACCAATTGAAGAACACAAGCTTATACTAAGAGGGGGGGTGAACAGTATAAGACCTCTTTTTACTTTTTCCTTTATATTACAAAATAGTAATGCAATATACCCAAAGCAATATCAAAGCAATGCACAAAATCAACCACGTACACAGATAAAATCTTTCACTAAATTTTATCATAACAAAATTCTGGGAACACCTTTCCCGATTACAATGTTTATGGGCACCAACCCAAAGGAGACACCAATCCCCTAGCTCTGCTCTGGATGGTGATCCTCTAGAAGACCTCTACCTCCGCTAACCTTAGCAAATGGAACTCTATCCATAGAAGATGCCTGTCCTCCTTGCTCTAGTTGGAGACCTCTGTCCTCAACTCTATCACCTCAAAGTTGGTCCTCAAATTTGCACTAAACATAGTCCTTCGGTTTAGCACAAATGTCCTCATTCTTTTTCTCAGGTCTACACCAAACATAGTCCTTCGGTCTGGCACAAATGTCCTCAAATATTTCTCTAGTCTGGGTACAAATCTTTCCTCAAATCTGCACCAATCTCTGTCCTCAAGTCTGGTTCACAAAAGTGGTTCACAAGCTTTCACTAAAGCTTGCTTGATCTTCACCCAAGTCTTCACCAAGACTTGTCTCAGATCTGCTTTGCCAGTTCTTAGAAAAGCTCACACAAATATGTCCTTAAAATCTTTCTGCTCAGTCACAGCCGCACTTGGTCAAAACCAACCTTTGCACTGTCTATGCAAACACAGCGACACTCAGCTCCTGACAATTGAACTTCTCACTCTACACTCTATCTACGAATGTCGCAACACCAATAGCTTCTGCTCCCTTGCACTTTTTTGCTCTCTACGTGCTCTTGCTTCGCACTTATCTCGATTTGTCATGACTCACTCTCTGTGCATCGCGGACTTAACTTGCACCTCTTCGATACCCCTAAATATTCAAACATCCCTCCTTTTATAGCAAAAATTCTCAAGATCAATACCTTAATCTTAGTCGGCTGTAACCCTAAACTGCGTCGGCTCAAATTTAACTCTATCGGCTTCAACCGCCTCTGTGGTTCTGTAGCTTTTCCTGTGAAACTACAACATGTCGTGATATCGTGACACCTTTGCAGCCATACACTTCCTTTTGGATTTTGTCATGATATCGCGACACTACAGCCTTTGTCGACTTCAACTTAGCTCTTGTCGCGATATCATGACACTTCTCCCTTCATCGACCTCTTTTCTACTTTTGTCATGAAATCGTGACACTTCTGCCTCTGCTGATGTCGTCTTCACTTCTATCACAAAATCATGACACTTTTGTCTTCATAGCCTTCCTCTCTACTTTTGTCATGAAATCATGACACTTCACTTATGGAAGACATGCTTTCAGTTTCTATCATGAAATCATGACACTTCTGCTATCGTCTGCTATCTTTTCTACCTATCGTGAAATCGTGACACTTTCTGCATCTGTACACTATCTTTTTTGCCTGTTGCAAAATAATGTCACTTTTTGCATCCGTACACTATATTTTTTGCCTATCGCAAAATCGTGACACTTTCTGCATCCGTATGCTTTTCCTTCATCCTATCACAAAATCGTGACGCTTTCAGCTTTCGTATGCTTTCTTTGTAGCCTATCACGAAATCATGATGCTTCTCATTTCAAACTCTTCCCTTTGCTGCATGTCATGAAATCGCGACAGTTCTCACTTTGAGTTCTACAGCATGTCATGAAATCATGATAGTCCTCACTTCATCTTTTGTAGTATGTCACGAAATCATGACAGTTCTCACTTCGAACTCTGTAGCATGTCACGAAATCGTGACACTTTTTGAATTACTTTCTCTCTCTTCGAACTTGTCACGAAATCATGACAGTTCATACTGTGGACTCTCTCTTCTGCATCATGTCATGAAATCATGACACTTTTTCATTCGTACAACCTTCCTTGCAAAATGTCGTGAAATCGTGACACTTTTCCTTCTCGGCCTTCCTGCTCTTTTCAAGTCGCGAAAATGTGACATGTCATGAAATCGTGACACTTTCCACCTTGCTCTCCTTCTCTGCCAACATGTCGTGAAATCCCGATAGTTTTTCTTGCTTCTTCTCTCTCTTCCAACATGTCACGAAATCGTGATAGTTTTGCCATCTCTTTCTCTCTCCTCTAACATGTCGCGAAATCGTGACAGTTTTTCCAACACTTTCTCTTTCCTCTAACATGTCGCAAAATCATGACAATTTTTATAGCACTTTCTCTTTCCTCTAACATGTCACGAAATCGCGACAATTTTTCCAACACTTTCTCTTTCCTCTAACATGTCAAGAAATCGCGATAGTTTTTCCAGCTCTTTCTCTCTCCTCTAACATGTCGTGAAATCGTGACAGTTTTTCCAGCCTGCTGTATATGTCGCGATATCGTGACACTTTTCTTACTTGTCTTTTTCTTTGATCTTTTGCAAATGGGCTACTATGATCTTCCTGGAAACTCACTGTCCATGCTCTGAATAATCTTTGAACTTGTCATGCCGTAACCTTCATCAAAACAAATTATTTTCCATCAAACCAAATTCCTTCGAAAGCTTCTTGACATCAATGACAACTTATTCACTTGAGCAAATGCAATGTACTCAAGGTACCCAAAATTGCCAACATAGGTATTATTAATTCACTATGGTACCTTTTGGACTAACAAATTAAACTTACACACTCATGAAATTAATGAAAAATATTGTTCAATGTTATATATTAATTTATAATTGTTTGTAGATGATATTCTAATTGCAATTCAAGTGAGAGTTTTAAGCATGTTAAACTAGATATTAACAAGATAAGAAAACCAAATAGAACACTCATGAAATACACTATCTTGTAAATATTACATTAGTTAAAGGAATAATGATAGATCCAAAAAATGTAAATGTTTCTTCATAATGACCAACCCATAAAAATTTCCTTGGTGTTCATAGATTCATGGGTTGGTAGGATATTATCAAAGTTTTATAAAAGGATAATCTAAATTACCCATCACCATAAATTTGCTCCAATGAATAGGACAAATATTGTTAGGTATCAAAAATAAGCATTTAATATTATAATATAAAAATAGATGTAAGTATTCCACATGTATGGATACCTAGAAGTGGTAGGTAGCTGGGAAATATAAATATGGAAAAATCTCATAGAGGGGGATGGATAAGAAGAAAATTTTATGTCTCATATTGAGATATGTTAAGGAGTGGTTTCCTTCCAATAAGGAGCATTGTATGGGTTAGAATTATAGATTGAAAATATTGGAGTAATTTACATATTTGATCTTATATTGAGTTATGTAGATTATTAATTTTATAAATTTTTAATTATTTCTATGCATCAGAAAGAGATACATAGCATGTGGTATTGAAGCACTTTCCAAGGACATGATCTACTATAGAGGTTTTGGTCATCTATTCACTATTGTAATAAAATTTTGGTGCTTAATAAGCACTTGCATTAGGCTAATAATCTCTTATAGTATTAGTTGTAAGTCTCAAACACTTAATCAAGGGAAGTACTTGGGCTATTAGTTGATATAAAATTAATTATGAGTACATTAAGAACCTCAAAGTAATTGGTTTGAGTGTGTCACTAGTGAAAAGTTTCAATGGATCCATTTCCTATTAGTAGTGTTTTTGCCCTATGAGTGTAGACAAAAAGCTATCTGTAGACACCAAAACAGCACCAATCCGATTATGTGACTGCAAACACTGATCGCTTTGACAAACACAGCCCCCAGGGCAGCCCTCAGAGGTTAAACAGTGGTCTTAACCACTTTCATAGCAATTTTGTAAGGTCAAGAAGCAATTTGGCACACTTGGACACTTTTCCCGGTACTCGTCTCACCCGGGGACGAATTCAAAATAGAATCCGTCCCACCCCGGGACGAATTCTGAATCCGTCCACTGGGTGGGACGAATTCTAAGCTAACGGGCAAAAAGGCAAATGGTGCCAAGTGGCAGCCCGAAACGGTCGGTTAAGGGCTCCTACCTTGCACGCATGTGTAAGTGGACGAGAGGGGCCGTTAGAGGACTCGTTACAAAAAGCATTTATCAAAGTTCAAGTCAATGGAGGACTCCCCCCCATCATGGGAAGACAAGACTGCCACATGGCGCCTATGGCCAACACTTGGCTTTTGTGCTTCCCTCCCAAAGAGACCCCTTGGGTCTATAAAAGGTGGGACTTTTCTCACCCAAAACATACGAGGTTGAAGGAGTGTTCAAGCAACGAAGTGCTTCGCCGAATTGAAGACTCACTTGCATCCCCCTTTGTTCACCTTCCTACATCCACCAATCTCTTTTGCAAGGGAGGTTGTTGGGTGGCCTTTGGAAGCTCGAACCTTACTCAAATCCGACGCATGGACATCTGAACCTACCAATTCGCCGACCCCCCAATCCTAAAAGGTTTTGGGCCCATCCCTGGTGGATTGGCTCCAAAATCGAGGGCCAACGGTGGGAGGCCCACTTGGGCACCCCGCACCTCCCAAGTCCTAATTTTAGTTTTTGAGCACTTTAGATTATTTTTTAGATTGCATTCTATGTTACTAGGTCTGATTAGTCCATAATTGCAATTTTGTAGCTTTTGGTCAGAGTTTAGGGTGTTTTGTATTGCTTTGTCGTTTCGCTAACTTGCAGGTGTCAAGGTCAAATTCCCGAGGGTGGAGGCCAAATTGGGAAAATCCGACCATCTGGGTCGTCCCAAAATGGCCCCAATTACCTAACCCCCTATTTGCAGGAGTTTTGCAGGTCTCGGGATCCGACATTGGAGCAGTAGCAGGTCGGTTTCTCCTACTCAGAAGAATTCGTCCCACCCAGGGACGAATTACAGTCAGAATTCGTCCTGCCCAAGGACGAATTCCAGTTTAAGGTGGATTGGCCAGTTGCCTCAGTGGCAGTGGCCTTATGGTAACTTTTCTTACCTTCTATCAAGTTTTGAAGCAATTTGGATTCATTGTATTCACTGTTTCAAGCAAATATTCGTATGCATATTTTGTTAGTTTTAGAGAGAGAATGCTTTTCATTTGCAGCAGGTGCTACTAACGTCTTGATCATTTCTTTGTTCGCAGGAGAAGCAGCAGAGGCGAAGAACTCATCGACATCAGCGGCGGCATCATCTTGGCCCGCCCATTGCAATCGTGGGCACGCGGAAGGAGGAATCATTCGACGATTGTAATCAAACCCTATTTGCGCTCCTAGCCCCTGAAAAGGGAGGAGGCATTATTGTAACAGAGATCGAAGGAAATTAATGAAAGGGCTGTGTTTTCTTTATCTGATTGCGTCTCTTCCAATGTGTCTCTTTTCCGTTTCATGCAATTTACATTTCTAGGACTTAAGCGTGCTTAATTTTGAATGCAATCGCACTTGGTGTTTCCTTTGACCGGAATCTCGTGCTTTCAGTGGCGATCACGGTGGGACTCTGTTCCCTGGTTTTTGAAATCATAGAAACTAATTAAATTTTTGTGTTTGTGCTTGACAGGTACATCTTTTTTTGTTGCAGACTGCTATTCGTCTCTGACAGGGACGAATCCTTTTCTGCAATTCGTCTGACCCTGAGACGAATTCAAATTCGTCTCTGGGAGGGACGAATTCTGTTCGCAATTCGTCTCCCAGAGGGACGAATTCCTGTCTACGGATTTTCAGAGCAGAAATTCAGAGACAACAGGAGCAGCAGAGAAGAGGTAGGGATTTTCATGATCTCTGTTATATTTTTTATTTTTTGTTTCTGTTTCTTTAATTGTTTTCATTTAATCTTGCATTGCATTAGGAAAAGTCATGTATGCTAGTTTCATTTTGTTGGATAAAACGAATCCCACACACATCACGAAACAATTTTAAACCAAGGAGCTGGTCGTAAGACCTCAGCCCTTGATCAAGACCATTGGTGGATTTCATCACCATCTTGGCTTGATTTGCATCCATTCCCGATTGTCAAGCTGTTGTTAGGCGTAAATCCGACGAAGACAGACCGAGCGTAGGCGGGGTGATTCCCATGCGCGCGAGGATAAGTTTTCTATGGTAGGTGCCATTAACAGGACAATCCCCCTTTAGTACCGCCTATGTACCACGTACCTTCTGCTCTCACGTACCTATAGTCTCCCTCTCGTAAGGGTGGGTATATAGAGAGGTTGGTATATCGCCCTGGCTGGTATATTGAAGGGGCGACCTTTTTGGAGTTATAAGAGCCTACATGATGCATTTAAACGTTCTACAAAACCTACAAAAACAAAACAAAACATCAAAATGCACTAAACCAGTTTAGGGCACACCAAGAATCCTTAAAAGAGATAATCACGGTTTTGTGAATGTGTGTGTTTAATTCTGCTTAGTGTAGACAAAAAAAAGAGAAAATCATAAAAACGAGATAAAAACTTATTTAGATAGCATAGAAGCACCGCAATGGTGTACACCCGTAGTCAAGCCCAATCAAGGGCAGAAGCTCCGGAAGGTACACAAAAAGCAGGCGCAAGTTGCCTTCACTTCAGTCCTGAGGATTTGGTCATACCGCCTTATAGGTCAAACCTACAAAAGAATCCAATTAAGAATCCTCGGTGGGGTATGCCTATTCAAAGCAGCCCCTTTCGGGAAGATGCCTTACATGTAGACCTTGACATAAATAGAGAATCACCTCTTGAAGGTAGGCATGAGTGGCCACCGCGCGATGAAGCGCTAAACAAGCACACTGTCCATTTGGAGGGGCAACGTGGATATGGCGTCCCTTCTTTACCTATCATTAGAACAGAGACCAAATCCGGAGCGCAGGGCTCCTTACATAGGGCGACCTAACTCCGCCCATCCCATTTACACCCGTGAAAGGGAGTATGAGGAAAACCATCGCATTCCTCGAGAGCAACAAACAATGCGGGAACCTTGCATTTCCGCACCGACGAGGATATCATGATCACCCCTTGAGGCCGGAACCTCGAGCACATACCGCTTACCTCGACGAGGGAAGCGACCCCTTGAGATTTTAGAGCATCAAAACCGAGGTAAACCCATAGGAGGAACATTTGAACCTTCTGAACAAAATAGGGTAGATCAAATTGATCCAGTTGTCGCCAGATATACCACCCGTCAAGCCCAAATCATGCGGCTTAAACAAAGTCGACAAGAGATAGAGTATCAATACCGCTTGGATAAAGAACGCATGCAACGCGAAGCGGATGAGTTACGCTATGAAATACACGAGAGGGGGCCAACCCCTCGCATCCAAAGAGCTGAACAAGTATGAGAGGCGTAATCCGTTGGCGCAAGACAGGTCTCCACGACCTCGTCAAGCTCTGCCTCCAAGACCCCATAGATTCGAGAGGGAGGCAACTCCCCGAAACAATGATGGGTACCTTTAGCAAGAACTTGATCAGGGTCATAGGTTTCGCCCTGAGACTCCTCAAGAATTTTACGAGGAGTATGAACCAGAAGAGGAGTATATCGAAACTCCCCATCAAGGCAGGAAGGATGCCATTCGGCCACCCCTCCATAGGCCTCCAGTTTACCGTAACTTGCAACAAGAGCGAACAAGAGAGGAAGAAATAAAATCTTCCGATGCATACCAAGCGCTATTGGAGCGTTTAGAGTCGGTGGAGACAAAAGCTGCTGGGCATCAAAAACCCACATTACGTCTACTCCGCAATAATCCGGTGCATCCCTCAGTGCCTACACCTCTTTACCCCGAACACTTCAAGTTGCCTCAATTGGCAGTTTTTAAAGGTGAAGAGGACGCACAGGAACATGTTACACGGTTTCTAAGCCAATGCTTCGGCATTCAAGATAATGACGCATTATTGCTTAGAACATTCATAACCACATTCGCAGGCCCTGCCTCGGATTGGTTCACACAGCTGCCCAAACACAGCATAAGCAGCTTAGATCAGCTAGTAGATGCGTTTCTTGAACGTTTCGCCTTCAACACAAGGAAGAAGGCATCACTTAGTGATCTTGCTAGCCTTAAACAATTTGAGGAGGAAACAATGGCAGCGTACGGGAACCGATGGAGAGCTTTGCTTTCTAAGTTACCCTACCATCCTCCCATGTCGGACCTCACGCAAATGTTCGCGAAAAGTTGTTTAAAATCAATCTCCGGTCTATTGTTGCTGCGACAATACGACAGCTTAGAAGAAGCTTTGGCGCAAGCCAGAGTCATAGAAGAGATTAAGATAGGCGAAGGCGCAATTGCCAAGCCTAAGAAGAAAGAGTGGAATAAAACCACTAAAACTGGGACAACGCAACCACAACACGCTGCAATCAACCAAGTTGCGATAAATGTCCCCGTGCTTGTGCAAGAAACGCAGCCTCAAAAGGCTAACTACCGAGCGAGTGCCTCCTTACGAAAGAGATAACAGGAGACAGGAACAGTATCAACAGCGTCGCCCTAGGCGACAATTCACCCCGTATGCGGAGTCTAGGGACTCCTTATTTGACCGCTTGTCAGCGGAAAATTTAGTTACTCTCGCGAAATCCAAATTTTTGACCCTAACGTTCCCAAGCCTAGGGGGTATAGGGAGGAATTGTATTGCGAGATTTCATAGACGCGAGAGGACATGACCTAAATGGGTGCTTGGAAATTCAAAGAACTAGTCCGAGGATTTGATCGACAACCGAACATTGGTCGTGGACAACCCCATCGCACCTAACAACCAACAAATGGGGGTATTCAAGGACCCCTTGCCGCCCACGAGGCGCAGACAAAACCGCTCCAAATTAACGAGGTGCGACAAGATCTTCCCGCGCAAGGATTTGTGGGAATGATTAGCATTGTAACAAGGAACAGAAAATACCCAGCGAGTTGCCCCCGAGGTACCTGCGAGGGAAGTTCCGTCGACATCGCAGCCTCAACAACGCCCAACGCAATTACCTCCGCCTAGACCTGAGGTCACGATACGAACCAAACTCACGCAGAGTTTGCGGACCACGTCAGCTTATTCAACAATCGGCTCCACATAGAGAAGCTCTTATGGACATCTTAAAAGCCATTGAAGTACAACCCCACGAAGCTAATTCTTTCAACGCCTTCGTGGGACATGTGAAACAATGTACGGAGCCTGTCATCACATTCAAAGAAAATGAGGTCAAAACAATATCAAATGACATGCCGGATCCACCCCTGCACGTTATCGCGCGGGTCAACGGGATCCCGTACAAGAGAGTGCTGATAGATATCGGCTCGTCCAGTAACATCATAACCACTGCAGCGTTAAAGCATTTAAAGCGCCGACCTCTCACATCACCGCTTCCACGTACACACTGCGAGCTTTTAACGATGCAATTTGCTCGACAGTCGGCACGGTCGTTCTGCCTATACAGGTAGGACAAAAGTCAATACCCACACTGTGCCATGTCTTGGAAGGTGAAATGGCTTATAACATACTTGCTAGGGCGGCCTTGGATCAGGGACATGAAGTGTGTCCCCTCGATCGCACACCGGTGCTTGAAGTATGCCTATGAAGGGCAAATACATGTAGTCCCAATGGACTTAGAGCCCTTCAAGTATTGCAATGCGGTACAATTCATACCTCAATCGACCCTCCCATCAACGCATTTGGATTTTCAATTGAATCCATCTAAACAGGGTTCGATACCATAGGCACCACTGGTGGCCAATAAGGCAAAATCCCAGCCAGGTGAGACTTCATCATCGGCTCCTTCATCATCAACGCCACCTATCGTGGCCCAACAGAAGGACAAGGGAAAGCAAATCATGGAGGAGGTTAAGCCTCTAGAAGAGGGGTTGCCCACGATCTCAACAATATCAACAGAGGAAGCGCCCAACGCAACGGAAACCAAGATTCTTGAACAACCAAACATGGAATGGACTCAGGAAGGACTACCGTTTCCTCCTACCCAATCATCAACAATCACTGTTGAGATGGCCAGTACAGGCACGGGAGAGTACATAGTGCAAAATGTTGTGGCAACCCCCACACTTGGAGTCGGTACAAGACATGGGAAGACCTCGCCTTCCCATTGGAACAATCGTCCCTCTAGGCTACCCACCGAACCAAACGAATTTTGTGTATGGGGGCCTTGATCATGGTTTCGAACCATGCGAACAAAAGGAAACAGAATGAAGAACCTTTTGTCGAAAACATCAATTATCTGTCGAACCCAGAATTTGCCCTAAAATATCTCGAACAATGCAATTGGCATGGGTATGGGCTAGGCGAGATATGAGCAAGGGATGCGGATCCTTTGCCAACCAAGATATCAGATGCCATACGACAAGTCGGGGGTAGGGTTCAACCATCCCCTGCCATTAGACATCTTGGTTGAAAACATGCAAGGCCTAGAAATAGGCAACAGGGGGGGATTGGCACAAGACCCATACGCCAATCCAAACACAGAATACACATTGGGGGATTATCTCCCATGGTCTACAAACACCCCTGGAAATAACAATAATCCCTCTCCTTTGCTAGAGAGAGGTGAAAGTTCAGAGAGCAGTCCTCAAAGAGAACAACAACGGCTTCCAGACATTTTTTTGAAAGCTGTTCCCCTTAGAGGTTCCGAGACGAAATAACACAGTCTCAAAAGAATCAGGTCCCTCCACTAAGAGTGGAACAACCGCAATGGGACCAGATTAATTCACTGGAACAGGAAGAGTCCTCAATGTCGCAAGCAACAGATGCTGAAGAGGATGAACAATTTTGGATCTATGAAAGCGATTCAGAAGACGAGACTGAGATGGACTATCTCAGACATGCGCGACGACATCACCGCGCTCTAACCCATGAAGATCTAATGGGACAAATGGGTATACGGTTAGGACATGAATGGCACTTAGACCCAACGAGGTGGGACCAAGTGTTAGGCCTATGGCTCCAAATTCAAGATGAGCATCGTCCACCTCAAGATCCCATCAGGACAACGGTACCAAGGGAAGACCCCGCCTTCCTTTTCGCACATAGAGACGAATTTGCACCTAGAGAGGATCCATTCGTGCCTGTTCCCGTAGAGCCAGATCCAGAGTATAGGGAACATCTGAAAGAATCAAGTCATCACACCCGTGGTTCTGGAGACCAAATTCATTCCATCCACATGATCTCCATTGATTTGACCACACCCATCCGCAATCCGACCGATCCATCACGGTCATTGCATCTAAACATGGATGCCATTGACTGGGATCGCGTCAATTCACCATTGTCACCATCAGAGTACTGGCCTTTCGGTGAAATGCTTCATTTTACCCCAAGGACAACTCAAGATATTTTCCAAGCTGAAGAGGGACCCGAGGTCCCAAACGCAGATCTTAACTCAGCTGATGATATCCATTTAATCCCAACTCCACATCAGTTGGAGGACGGATCTCACATGTCAGTCGAAGAGACGACTGACGTAGACATCGGCACAGATCCAATGAATCCACGGATTCTCAAGTTGGGGGTAAGCCTTTCCCCCGAAGAGCAAGCCGATTACATTGCCCTTCTCAAAGAAAAGAAGGAAGTTTTTGCATGGTCATACAAAGATATGCCAGGACTAGACCCGTGACTAGTCATGCACAATTTAACGCTTGATCCGAAAATCAAGCCAGTAAAGCAAAAACTAAGAAAGATGCACCCAACAGTGGCCTTGATGGTCAAAGACGAATTGCAAAAGTTGTTGGATGCACAATTTGTCATCTGCGTGGATTATCCGCCATGGTTGTCCAACATGGTTCCCGTCAAGAAGCCCGACGGGAGGATTCGCATATGCACCGACTTTCGAGACCTAAACAAAGCGAGTCCTAAGGATGATTTCCCCTTGCCAAGCATCGACGCATTGGTAGACGCTACGACGAGGTCACGAAATGCTCTCCCTAATGGACGGTTTCTCAGGATACAATCAAATTCGTATCAATCTTGAAGACCAACTCAAAACGGCATTCACAACGCCTTGGGGGACATTTTGTTATAAGGTCATGCCTTTTGGCCTTAAAAACGTTGGCGCTACATACCAACGTGCTATGACGTATATCTTCCACGATTACATGCACAAAACTTTGGAAGATTACATGGATGATTTGTTAGCCAAGTCTAAATTGCGCTCAGATCATCTCGGTGACTTAAGCAAGATTCTCGATCGCCTCATAGAGCATAAGGTCAGACTGAATCCCAAGAAGTGCGTGTTCGGCGTCACATCTGGAAAACTCTTGGGTTTTATAGTCTCAAAATGAGGCATCGAAGTGGACCCAAACAAAGTCAAGGCAATCCTTGAAATGGCTCCCCCAACCACTATCAAGCGGCTCGAAGTCCGCAAGGAAAGGTCGCGTCGATTAAACGCTTCATAGCGCAATTATCCGACAAATGCCGACCCATGAACAAACTATTACACAAAGGGGGTCACATTTCATTGGGATGACGAGTGCCGGTCGACCTTTGACGAAATCAAACAATACTTGGCTTCGCCGCCGGTGTTGGCACCGCCTAGACCGGGTGTGCCGTTCTACTTATACATCTCGGCCATGCGAGGTGGCATCGGGCGCAATGCTAGCCCGGAAGAATGAACTTCACAAAGAACGAGGCTACTTACTATCTTAGCCGCACCACGGTCGATTACGAACTTAACTATGCATACGTTGAGAAACTACGCTTGGCAGTGGTGTTTGCTACCAAAAGGCTACGCCACTACATGCTGAGCAACACGACGTATGTTGTGTCTAAGGAGAATCCATTGCGATACATGATGAGTCGTACTTATCATAGTAGCCGCACGGCGAAATGGATCATGTTGTTGACGGAATTTGACATTGAGTTTATTGGGCAAAAATCTATAAAAGGACAAGTCATAGCCGATCAACTAGCAGAGGCTCCTCTTGAAGACGATCAGCCTCTGGTCATAGAACTACCCGATGATGAGGTCTTCCATGTCTCAGAATCGCCAGATTCTGAAGAGCTTGAGTCTCAGGCCGACATAACCTTATTTTTTGATGGTTCTAAATGCGAGCAAGGTGGTGGCGCAGGAATTGTATTCTTCACACCGCGGGGCGCTCCAATGCCCCTGTCATTTAAATTAAACTTCGAGTGCACCAACAACAATGCGGGAATATGAAGCCTTGCTCCTAGGTCTTCGGACAGACAATCGCCATGAACATCAAAAGACTGAACATCTTTGGCGATTCGCTGTTAATCGTCAATCAAGTCAAAGGGGTATATCAATGCAAATGCCCAGTTATGAAGGCCTATAAAGCCCTCGTGGATAAATTCCTGGCAAAACTTGAGTGGTATGACATCGAGGCACTCCCTCGATCATCGAATCATTTTGCGGACACAATGGCCTCCTTGGGGTCACTAATCCCGCAAGACCTTTCCGGTGATATAACAACCATTCGGGTCAAAACCTTATCGCAACCCGCGATGGAGCGCGCAAGCTCGGACTTGGCGCCGGGAATCCACATGATCGAGATCGAACCATCTTCGGATAAGTTCTTTCGAATCCGAGACTATTTGAAACATGCCAACTGGGGGTCTTTGTTCTCCCCCACTCCCATTAATAGCAACACAACGCTATTTTTACAAGTTCTATCCCAATCGGCATTTGTTAGGGAAGAACTCCAAAAGGGATTGGTTGTTCAAACTGTCGAGGTATCTGATCAACAGGACTGGTATTTACCCATAAGAGATTACCTCAAGTTAGGTAATCTACCCTTTGGATTGACGCAAGCCGCAAAACGAACATTCAAACAGAAAGCGGCAAAATATGTCTTGATAGGAGACATTTTGTATCGTCGCAGCTACGACGGAATTCTTCTTCGTTGCTTGGACCGGCAAGAGTCCACTTGGGCAGTCACCCAAGCGCATGACGGTACATGTGGCGGCCACTTCAGTGGTATGGCCATTGCAAAGCGCATTCTTCGCATGGGCTATTATTGGCCATCTTTAGAGCGAGATTGCTGCGCGTATGTCAAGAGGTGTGTAAAATGTCAACATCATGCCAATCGATGCACGCACCTTCCCAGGCCCTACGGACAGTCCGGTCTGCTTGGCCATTTTCGTAGTGGGGCCTCGATCTAATCGGAAAGATCTCCCCTGCATCGTCAGGCCGTCACACGTTTATCATAACGGCCACAGAATACTTTACCAAATGGGTGGAAGCAATTTCGTTAACCTCTACGACGGGACCCCGCATTGCGGAGTTCATTTTGCATTACATCATATGTCGTTTTGGTATTCCATCCAAAATAATCTCGGATAATGGGCCATCATTCAAGAACAAAGACGTGCGTGCTTTAACCACAAAGTACAAAATTCAGCACAACTTTTCAACACCCTATTATCCGCAAGCAAATGGGCAAGCGAGGCGTCAAACAAAACGCTAGTCGCCATCCTTAAAAAGACCGTCGCGAGACAGTCATAAGGATTGGCACATACAAATCCCACTTGCCCTTTGGGCCTATCGCACTAGCATTCGGACGCCCACTAGGGCAACTCCGTTTTCACTAGTGTATGGCTCAGAGGCAGTAATGCCTCTCGAGTTGGAAATTCCTTCCCTCCGCATATCAATGCAAGAATTCATCGATGATGACACTGCACGGCAGGCCCGGTTAGACCAGCTTACGTTGCTTGATGAAAGACGCGTTAATGCTCTCGAGCACTTACGTATCTATCAAGAGCGGCTTAAGAGAGCTTACAACATGAAAGTTCACCTAAGAGACTTTCGGGTTGGTGATCTGGTTCTGAAGGAAAACCAACAAAACTCTAATTTGTCGTCCCATATGAGGGACAAATTCATGGCAAATTGGCTAGGTCCTTATGTCATTGATAGCAAAATAGGACGAGGAACGTACAGGCTAGCTTCTCTTGACGGTATCAAGGAAACAGAACCCTTGAATATCAGTCATTTGCGACCATTTCATATCTAAGACAGCCATGTACCAAAAAAAAAAAAAAAAAAATTCAACAAAAACAAACAAACAAAAAGCTCCAAGGATTATCGCAATCTCTTGGTCAACCCAAAAAGCTCCAAGGATTATCGCAATCTCTTGGTCAACCCAAAAAGCTCCAAGGATTATCGCAATCTCTTGGTCAAACCCAAAAAGCTCCAAGGATTATCGCAATCTCTTGGTCAAAAAAGCTCCTAAAGGATTATGCAATCTCTTGGTCAACCTAAAAAGCTCCAAGGATTATCGCAATCTCTTGGTCAACCAAAAAGCTCCAAGGATTATCGCAATCTCTTGGTCAAAACCAAAAAGCTCCAAGGATTATCGCAATCTCTTGGTCAACCAAAAAGCTCCAAAGGATTATCGCTTTAAATCTCTTGGTCAACCCAAAAAGCTCCAAGGATTATCGCAATCTCTTGGTCAAACAAATCAATAAATTCAACAAAAACAAAACAACAAAAATCATCAAAAACAACAAAGATTTGCATCTCAATTCTAGGCATACTCAAATTCATCAAAATCAACAAAAACACCATGCATAAATTTTACCACACTACAGTCAGTGGTCTGGGAATGTACTAAGAGTTTCAGTAATTCAGTCATCATTTTCCTCTTTAGCCATGTAGTGTACCAAGTCGAACAGATTTTACAAAGGTAGAGTCATACTTGAAATACACCTTGTTACGTAACATCCCAACACAAATCAAACATTAAAATTCCCAAAATTGTGTGAACGAAAGACGAAACCTGCAAAATAATCTAGGTCACCACAAGCGAAACGGTTATCTTGCTCATCCCCCTGTGCGAATGACCCCTAGAATGCTGAGAGTTGGCAAAAGGACAAGCTTCCTCCCTACCCAATTCCCTAAGAATCCCTAAAGTTCTCAATAGTTGCAAAACACAAAAATTTGCAAAATGTCAAAACTCCAAAATTTGACAAACTATAGTGCACACATCAAAAGGCACAAACAACAGTGATTTTCATCACTCCATATCCCCAATCCCTTGCTCGAAAAAAAAAAAATCAAAATAAACAGTGATCTTATCACTACAATGAGCAAGTATCCCAATACAATTGAAAAAAAAAGAAGGGAGTTGACCTTGAATCCTTGGAACTCTCAGCATTCTGTAGGTCATAAGGCAAGCTTCAGTACCAATTTGGTTGATAGCCTATCGATAACAGAAGTAAACCTCCCGCATGACGATATATCTGTCACATTAACTTGCGTACAGATCAATGTTTGCATGTGGATGAGCTAGCTTATGGCATCCTGGATTACAACGCAGATTAATCTTAGTACATACAACAAAGGAATTCGTGGAGCTAATTAGGTGATCCTCGGTACAGGTTCGGTTGAAAGCCCATCTGGCACTGGCGGTATCCTAACAAATACCACTAAATGAACTCAATTGCACACACAGGGATGTGAAATAACTTGGTCAAAAACAAGTCCGATTCATACCTTGTTCAAAAGTCTTGTAAGATAAAGTACGAGTCATGGCTAGTGAGCTAAAACCGTCGAGTCTCGAGAAAACCTTAGCTACATTTCTAAACCAACTGCGCTACTTTTCATCTTTACAAATACCATCAAAAAAATACAAAAATAGAAAAACCAATGTATACATGCAAAGTCATACATCACAGCAATCGCCTAAAAACAAAATAACAGAGCTCTAAACAGTCTATGGTGCCATAGCCAAACATCACAAATCCCATTCATCCATTTCATATCTGCATATCACATATAAATCAAAACCATTTGCATTCATCATAGCATATGCATCCATCAAAATAAATCAACATGCATACATCCATATTCATCAACCATCATGCACAAGATCAAAGAAAATCAAAACAACAAAAACAACAAATAAATGCAACACAAAAACAAAAAGCAATAAACATTGCCAGACACAAGTGCTCTTGCACTTAACCTCTTGGCATAGAAAACTGATGTCGGGGTCACAAATTGTCACTATCCTACTCCCTAAGAAGGCTACCATAGCCGGACCGCTCCACGGGAAGACAGATTTTTGACAATTTAATCCCAAAATGGTGTCACAAAAAAAAACAACAAAACAAAAAAAATGCAACACAAAACAAGCAATAAACATTGCCAGACACAAGTGCTCTTGCACTTAACCTCTTGGCATAGCAAAATTGATGTCGGGGTTTGCAATTGTCACTATCCTACTCCCGAAGAAGGCTACCATAGCCGGACCGCTCCACGGGAGGACGGATTGTCGACAATTCAATCACCAAATGGTGTCACAAAAACAACAAAAATAGTACAAAATTCAACAAAAACACAACAAAAACATTGCCGGACACAAGTGCTCTCGCACTTAACCTCTAGGCAAAGAAAATCGATGTCGAGGTCCAAATTATCGCTCTCCTAATTCCCCAAGAAGGCTATCATAGCCGGACCGCTCCACGGGAAATAGGTTTTCGACGATTTCACCTCATTATGACATCACCAAAAGGGTTAACACCCACCAAAAATAGGTCCATATGTTGGAAAAATTGCACACGCTTAACGGTAAACCCTCTAAAGGCAACCTTGCACAAGTCATCTTGGGTCAAGCGACTCGTCGCTTCTCTCACGAAGGTCATTCCCTCATCGATTCGTCGCTTGAGGGGGTAGTCACACTTAGTCACCAATCAACAATCACACACCCAATTAAGGAAAACGACATGCATTCAAAGAATCATTGACAAAGACAATCACGCTCCTGCTTGGGGCAATAAACAAGCAACAATCAAATCAATCAAACACTTGGCATTTCGTGAATCATGAACACAAGGTTCCCCCTGAGGATAAAACGCCCTTCACTTGTTCATGATTGATCAATGTCTAAGTTCAAGTCACACCTCACCAAAACAGGTTAATACTTGAAATCAAATTCCTTAGCTCGTCAGAAGCAAGGATTCAAGAATGCATGCCCTTTCCATACTTGGGGCATCAAAAGTTGGTTAGGTTACCAAGAAACCCTAATCATTAGTGCTTTGGTTATCTATTTTTGCTCAGCACTGCGTCACCCATAGCGCTTCCCAAAAAGGGGCATCTGTAGACACCAAAACAGCACCAATCCGATTATGTGATTGCAAACACTGATCGCTTTGACAAACACAGCCCCCAGGGCAGCCCTCAGAGGTTAAACAGTGGTCTTAACCACTTTCATAGCAATTTTGTAAGGTCAAGAAGCAATTTGGCACACTTGGACACTTTGCCCAGTACTCGTCTCACCCCGGGACGAATTCAAAATAGAATCCGTCCCACCCCAGGACGAATTCTGAATCCGTCCCTGGGTGGGACGAATTCTAAGCTTAACGGGCAAAAAGGCAAATGGTGCCAAGTGGCAGCCCAGAACAGTCAGTTAAGGGCTCCTACCTTGCACGCATGTGTAAGTGGACAGAGGGGCCGTTAGAGGACTGTTACAAAAAGCATTTATCAAAGTTCAAGTCAATGGAGGACTCCCCTCCCTCATGGGAAGACAAGGCGCCACATGGCGCCTATGGCCAACACTTGGCTTTTGTGCTTCCCTCCCAAAAGAGACCCCTTGGGTCTATAAAAGGTGGGACTTTTCTCACCCAAAACAGACGAGGTTGAAGGAGTGTTCAAGCAACGAAGTCGTTGCCGAATTGAAGACTCACTTGCATCCCCCTTTGTTCACCTTCCTACATCCACCAATCTCTTTTGCAAGGGAGGTTGTTGGGTGGCCTTTGGAAGCTCGAACCTTACTCAAATCCGACGCATGGACATCTGAACCTACCAATTCGCCGACCCCCAATCCTAAAAGGTTTTGGGCCCATCCTTGGTGGATTGGCTCCAAAATCGAGGGCCAACGGTGGGAGGCCCACTTGGGCACCCCCGCACCTCCCAAGTCCTAATTTTAGTTTTTGAGCACTTTAGATTATTTTTTAGATTGCATTATGTGTTACTAGGTCTGATTAGTCCATAATTGCAATTTTGTAGCTTTTGGTCAGAGTTTAGGGTGTTTTGTATTGCTTTGTCGTTTCGCTAACTTGCAGGTGTCAAGGTCAAATTCCCGAGGGTGGAGGCCAAATTGGGAAAATCCGACCATCTGGGTCGTCCCAAAATGGCCCCAATTACCTAACCCCCCTATTTGCAGGAGTTTTGCGGGTCCCGGGATCCGACATTGGAGCGGCGACGCAGGTCGGTTTCTCCTACTCGGAAGAATTCGTCCCACCCAGGGACGAATTACAGTCAAAATTCGTCCTGCCCAGGGACGAATTCCAGTTTAAGGTGGATTGGCCAGCTGCCTCAGTGGCAGTGGCCTTCGGTAACTTTTCTTACCTTCTGTCAGGTTTTGAAGCAATTTGGATTCACTGTTTTCACTGTTTCAGGCAAATATTCGTATGCATATTTTGTTAGTTTTAGAGAGAGAATGCTTTTCATTTGCGGCGGGTGCTACTAACGTCTTGGTCATTTCTTTGTTCGCAGGAGAAGCAGCAGAGGCGAAGAACTCATCGACATCAGCGGCGGCATCATCTTGGCCCGCCCATTGCAATCGTGGGCACGCGGAAGGAGGAATCATTCGGCGATTGTAATCAAACCCTATTTGCGCTCCTAGCCCCCGAAAAGGGAGGAGGCATTATTGTAACAGAGATCGAAGGAAATTAATGAAAGGGCTGTGTTTTCTTTATCTGATTGCGTCTCTTCCAATGTGTCTCTTTTCCGTTTCATGCAATTTACATTTCTAGGACTTAAGCGTGCTTAATTTTGAATGCAATTGCACTTGGTGTTTCCTTTGACCGGAATATCGTGCTTTCACTATCATTTAGAGGTAAAAATATAGTTTGTGTCTAAAAAATTAGTCCTAAAAAATATTCTTGGTAATTATAGCGATTCCTCGCTATCTACTTGCAACTAAGATAAAAACCTAATACCTAGTGATCAATTTTTTGTCTATCTTGAAGGAGAAGAGACCAAGTCAAACTATGACAATCGAGAATTATACAAGATTTTATTTTGACAATGTTCTTTATGAATAATAAAAGGATCACTAAAGTTTATTATTTTGTGATAATCCTTGATATCAAAGAATTTAAAATCTACAATGAATTTATAGCAATGAAACTCTCAACTAGTTTGCAAGATGACCCAATATTGAAGAGAAATACTAGAAAGTCAAGCATACATGGATTTTTGAGTCAAATCAAAAGTGACAAAGGTATATGGTATAATTTAATCCTTCCTCAACCTATATGAAAAATACCACCTACTAGAGCATAACCTTAGCAAATTTTTTAGACACTCATTTAATATAAAGTATGACATTGGTAGTCTCAATATGGATTATTATTAAGGTCAAAGAAGTACTTAATTCAATGACTAGAATCCCTAGAAAAAGTAGATGAGATTTTCAGATCTATATATAAAAAAATTTGAATGGAAATTATCCCTATTATAAGCTATAAATAATAACAACATAGACTATAAAAGGATCGACAAGTTTACAATTGTATTCTTAAATAGGATTTCCCTTTTTTTTTTTTGGAAAAATGGTTAGTTCTTTAGTGGCTTGTGGGTAATCTCAAATCCTTGCTTATGGCACAAATATTTTAAGATATTTCTTACATATATATTTACATGGGATCCTACGTAAATTTTTTTATATACCCATTTGTGGCATCCTACTAACCCTTTTTGTCTTTTTGTACTTATTTATGGTATTTTTCCTATTCTTTGAGATTTATTAAGTATATACATGTCTGAACTACATCTATTTTTGGACTAGCCACTTGTTTGAATCTCCTACAAGACCTACCTACTCACTCTTGCATACAACTGGTAGATATTATCTGTGCTTCACTATATAAAGGAGAGGAAGTGTTCACTATTGATATATAGTGTTGAAGACTATTTTTGTAGGAAGATCTTAGCAGATCTCTTGACATGTTGCCACTTTTATATTTTAATGATTTGTTTTATTTTCATATCTCACACCCCTTTTCCTTTGTTGAGATTAAGTGTGCCTTGAAGAACAAATTATAACAAGGAAATAACCTTGTAAAAACTCTCAAATTCTCCTAATTAAGACAAATCCCATGCTCTCATTCATAGCCCTATTGTGTCACTCTTTATGAGGTGTGATTTTCTTGTCAAGGATAATCAAATATGATAAAAGTTTAATAGTATACCTTATGGGGCTCTAGTGGCACATTATTGGTCTTAAAATAAAAAATGATTAATTTTGGTTCTAAATTGAGTGGTTTTTTATCACACCAACTATCCATCCAAATAGAATTTTTTTCTCAAGTTCCCATAGCCCATATTAAACTTTTAATCATAATATCAATGGATTTTTCTAAACCATTCCAAAGAGTAGAATTATTTGGTAGAGAGAATGTAGTAAATATTAAGCTTGGGTTATTGGGATCAACATACTCACCTAGAATAATTATTTCCTATTGTCATTGACTCTCTTTGTACAATATCTAGATTACGTTTCCCCTAAGATATAATTTTGCATCTATAAAAAATCTTAAACCAAGACCTCCCTAGCTTTATCATCACGTACCTTGATCCATTTCACCAAATAATATTTCTTTGTATTATGTAAACCTCACTGTAAAATGGATTGCAAAATATAGATTAAAAAAATTCAACTAATTTTGGCATAGAATACAATGATATATAATATGTTGGAATGGTCTGCAAGATTGACTTAATAAAGACACTCTTCCTACTAACGATAACCATCCACCTTTCTAGGCTATAAGCTTATTTTAAACTTATTAATAACTAGATTCCATAATTCTATCCTTATTATTCCCTCAAATAAAGACATCCCTAGATAAGTTGCTAGAAAAGTTCCTCCTCTATTTGAAATAGCCTATAAATTCTTGCTTCAATATTAGCTAGAGTGTTAAGGAAATAAATTTTATATTATGTCCCATTCACTTTTTGCTCTAATGCTCTTTTGTATTCCTTTAAGAAGTTATTCAAAGCTCTAGCCTCATTTATCCTTTTTGTTAAAAAAAACTTGTATCATCTACAAACTATTGATGGGTGACGTTGTTGATGTTATCACATACCTTTATTCCACTTATATGCCCATCCTTATAATCCCTATTTAAGTTTCTACTCAAAACCTCTACCATAATAATGAAGAAATAAGGAGATATAGCATATTCTTGTCTAAGGCCTCTCTTCACTTTAAAATATTTTGTTACTAACCCATTGACCAATACTGGATAAGAAACTGTAGAGACACAATATTTAATCCATCTAACCCATTTATTTTTGAATCTAAAATTTTCTAAAATTGTAAAAATAAAATCCCATTTAACCCTATCATATTCTTTCCTCATATCAAGTTTTAAGATAATTGTCTTTTCTTTTTTTGAAACTCTTGAATATTATAAGTAAGAGAGAGAAATTTTGGAGATTAAAATTAAGAAAAACTTGGTTAGAAGGAGATACAAATTCCCAAGATTATAACTAAAAAGCATTTCAATAGTTGAAGAAATAAAATAGAACTGATTGATTTATTTCAGAGATTAACTATGTATAAATAGAAAATTTGATCATTGAGAGTCATTGGATTAGAACAACTCATCAAGTCTGATGAAGACAACACTGAGAGTTCACCTGACACATGGAGGAGTGGAAACTCAAGTGTGTCTATCCTAGTAGAACTTAAGAGAATATTCACTTATTCTAACATTCCCTCTTAAGTGATACTAGGGGTGGTTTATATAAATGAGTCCCGACAACAAGGCCTGATGAGGTACTCATGTACAATGATTTATTTTTTGAAGATATGGTAAAACCCGATGGGAAAATCCATCAATAAATAAATAAATAAGGAAGAGGCTTGTCTTAGGATGGTGAAGATTATCCTCTTAAAACAATAAAAGGATGAGTCTCAGTAACATGGCCTGGTGAGGTACTCATTTACAATATATATGGTGAAAAAAACCCCTTGAGGAAAAACCATTTGTTACAAGAAAAATATACATGATAGAGGTATGTCTTTGGATGGCAAATATTGTCCTATAAACAAAAAAAAAGAATGAGTCCTGACAACTTGGATTGATTAGGTACTCATGAATAATATATACTTTTGGAGAGATGATGAAAAAACCACAAGGGAAAAAACCATCCTTCAAAGAATACAATAGTAAAAATAGAGGTGGAAGATCTCTGTGTCAATGCAGTTGTATTACTCCAAGTTTCTCTCGCAACTTTATGTAATGCAGAGAAGGAAATGACTTGGTGAAGATTTCTGCAATTTTCTCTTCAGTTGTAATATAGTCAAAGTATATATCCTCATTCAAAATGTGTTGTTGAATGAAGTGCATATGTATATCAATGTGCTTGGTGTGATGATGTTCGACTATATTTTGTGTAATATCAATTGTGCTCTGATTTTCACACCAAAGACTTATAGGCTTTTCATGGGACAAACCAAATTATCTTAGAATTTGATGAAGCCAAAGAGCTTCCTAACTTGCTAAAATTGCTGCCCAATATTCTGCCTTTGTAGATGATAAGACTATTGCTTGTTATTTTTTGCATAACCAAGATATTGGCAAAGAACCAAGACAAAATATATAGCCAAAATTTGAACATCTATCTTCTACTGAACCTACCCAATATAAATCTATGTAGCCAATGATATCCATATGTTTTCCCTTATATAAGAGCCCAAATTTAGTATTTCCTTGCAAGTAGTGGAGGATTCTTTTTGTTGCTTGCCAATTACTAAAGTGAGATTGATGGGAGAATCTAGATATGAGACCAACAACATATGAGATATATGGATGAGTATGAGTAAGGTATAACAGAATCCCTATAAGCTAAAGGTATAGAGTTGCATCACATAGAGGGGATGAGCAAGAAGTACTTAGATTTATGCCAGACTAAAAAGGTGTAGGAGAAGGTTTACAATATGATATTTTAAACCTCTAAAGAAAATATCTAGAGTGTATTTTTATTGATACAATGAAATGCCATTATGTGTTTGATTTATTTGGATCCCAAGGAAGTAATGAGCTAAACCTAGATCAGCCATTGTTGAAGCACCTGCCAAAGAAAACATAACGTGAACAAGCACCTTTATTGATTTGGAAAGGGATATTTATACAATGATATGGTTGGTTGGATAACCAACCAACCAACCTCCTCAACGGTTTAGGAGGAGCGCTCATTAGCGCATAATAAAACACATTTTTAATACATTAATGTGATATCCCGCCCAACTATAACCTTGAGATAGGTTATGTGTGCTAACATCCCCCCTTATTACATTAATGGCAACTGTAGAGAGCTTGGCGAAATACTTCGAACTTGACTCGTCCAAGTGCTTTGGTGAAAATATTTGCAACTTGCTTTTCAGTAGGAATGTATTGGAGTTGTATATGATGCTTTGGAACTTCATCTCGAATGAAATGACATCTTGTGTCAATGTGTTTGGTACGATCATGAAAAATGGGATTCTTGACAAGGTTCAAAACACCTTGATTGTCGCAAAATAAATGTAGTGGAAGATTCTTTGGAAGGCCCATATTTGTAAGAATGCGACGTAGCCATATTATCTCGTAGACTGCCCCACTGGCTGCGCGATATTCTACCTCTATAGAAGAAATAGCAACCACCTGCTACTTTTTGCTATGCCAAGAGACAGGGCCAGACCCAAGATGAAAGATATATCCAGAAGTTGATTTTCGATCATCAATGGATCCAGCATAGTCGGAGTCCGTGTATCCTTGTAGATAAAACTTGTTATTTTTTTTGTATTCCAAGCCAAAATTTGTTGTACCATGGACATAATGTAGAACTCTTTTTGTTGCTTTCCAATGACTTACCCTGGGTTCCTGCATGAACCGTGAAAGATACCCCACAACAAAACTGAGATCAGGCCTGGTATTGGTTAGGTATAAGAGACTCTCGATCAGTTGATGATAGAGAGTGCCATCTACCTATGGAGATTGATCATATCTTGACAACTTAAGTCCTGCTTCCATGGGAGTAGTTTTTGACTTACAGTCTGTCATGCGATATTTCTCAATCAAAGTCTTGGCATATTTCTTCTATGTAACTCTGATATGATGGTTCTTTTGAGTTACTTCTAAACCAAGACAGTAGTGTAGAAGTCCCAGATCTATCATTTCAAAAGATGATTTGAGATCACTTTTCACTGTATCAATCATACCTTCTAAACTACCTGTTATGATCAAATCATCTACATATAGCACCAGAATCACTATGTCAGAACCATTGTTCTTTATATAGAGATTCGCATCTGATGGACTTCATTGGAATCCATGTTGTAATAGGTGACTATCAATTTTGATGTACCAAGCTCGAGGAGCTTGTTTTAGCCCATACAAGGATTTGATTAACTTGCAAACTTTTTGTTCTTGTCCTTTGACAACAAATCCTTCAGGTTGAGTCATGTATACCTCTTCTTGTAGATCACCATTAAGAAAGGCACTTTTTACATCCATCTGATGTAACTTCCACCCAAACTGAGCTGCCATAGCACACAATACTCGGATGGTAGTCATTTTTGCAGTAGGAGCGAATGTCTCTTCATAATCTATGCCTTCTTTCTGAGCATAGCCCTTTGCAACCAGATGGACTTTATGCTTATCAATTGTACCATCTGCCTTATACTTTACTTTGAATACCCACTTACAACCAATGGGTTTTTTTCCTGACGACAGATTTACTAGCTTCCAAGTGTGATTTTTCATGAGAGATGTATGTTCTGCCTCCATAGCAACCTTCCATTGAGGCTTACTAAGAGCTTCCTGAGCAGTTGTGGGTTCATTTTCATCCAACGTTGTCAGATAAACCCTTTCATCATCTATATCCATTTCTCTATCTTTTGTTGCATCTATAGACAGTTCATCAAACTGGTGATAAAGTTCATCAACTTCTGAAGATGATGCTTCTGCCTTCTTCTGTTGAGTGATACTGCATGTACATGGTCGATCTAGAGTCATATCTGGAAGTGAGATGAGTTTAGAATCTCTCAAAGTGTTGGTATACCATTTTGGAATCTTTTTCTAAGGGGGTGAAACCTCTTGCTTAGGCTCATCATCCTCATGATATACTGTTGTAGAGGTATTATTTGATGTGAAAGCTTCATCAAATACTACATCTCTACTTATATGTGTTTTCTTGGTTATAGGATCGATCAAACGATATCCCTTTGAATGCTCATCATAACCAAGAAAGATACATTGCAAGGTTTTCTCATCTAACTTCTTCCTTCTCTGTTTTGGAATATGCATGAAGGCTTTACATCCAAACACTCGTAGATGAGAAATGGAGGGTTTCTTACCACTCCATGCTTCTTGTGGGGTTTTGCCTTGTAGAGCTCTTGTGGGTGCTCTATTCAAGAGGTATGATGTTGTATTTACTGCTTCTACCCAATACTGATCTTCAAGATGTGCTCCTTTTATCATACATCGGGCCATTTCCACAATAGAGCGATTTCTCCTCTCAGCAACACCATTTTGTTGTGGTGTATAAGTTGTTGTCAGTTGTTGCTTTATCCCATGTTCTTTCAGGTATGATGAAAACTCCTTGGAAGTATATTCCCCCCCTCGATCTGAGTGGAGGGATTTGATGAGACATCCAGACTCTTTTTCAACACGTTTCTTGAATTGTCGAAAGTATGAAAATGCCTCAGATTTCAATTGGAGGAAGAAAACCCACATCTTTCGAGAATGATCATCAACGAACAATTGAAAATACTTCTTTCCACCATAACTGGTTGGCATAGGACCGCACAGATCGATGTGTACCAACTCCAAAGGTTTCTTAGCTCTGGAAGAACTATACTCAAAAGGTACTCGATGTTGCTTCCCTACTAAGCAATCCGAGCAAACTGGTAAGATGGAGGAGAGATGAGGAAGTCCTCTCACCATCTCATATTTGCTCAATTCGAGCAAATATCCTGAACTGAGATGCCCATACCTTCGATGCCAGAGAGAAGTGGCCTCCTTTGTAGTTGCAGCCAGAGCAACATGAGGTGTTGAAAGAGCATCTAGAATGAACAAACCATGCTTGTAGGAGCCGGTGGCAACATGTTTACCTTTGTGGGTGATAAAACATCTCTTCTTGCCTTGCACAACTCGGAACACAACATCCATTTTTCTATCCAACATCTGAGGAATAGACAACAGATTATTGGCTAATCCAGGGACATAGAGAACCTTCTCAATCTGACATCTCCCATCTGGGAGAGTGATAGAAATATTGCCTTCACCCTTTACTTGATAGACTTGATCATCAGCAATGGTAACTGGCTTTCCCTCTTTCTCCTCAAAATATTCAAACCAAGATTTGTCACCAGTCATATGCTTACTAGCGCCCGAGTCAATATACCACACAACATCTATCTGGGAAGATGAAGTATGGGTCATGAGCACCTTGTGTGCTCTTTTAGAGTCAGAATCAGAATCAGAACCAGATGCTTCTGAATCTGAGTTGGAGTTAGCATAAGCAACATGTCCCTTAGGTTGCTTATGTTTCTTTTGATATTGTTGTTTCTCTTTCCCTTTCTTCTTATGAGGTTGATCATTTTGTTGCTTGTTTTTGAACCAACACTTGTTGGTGTCATGGTTATTCATATCACAAATCTTGCAATATTTATCCCTCTGCTGATTTTGTTTCCCCTTTCCCTTGGAGGAAGAACCCCCTTTTTGAAACTGACCTGGGTTCTTACTCTGTTGTTGGGTGGAAAGGGCATTATCTGGCATCTCATCTTTCTGAACTTGATTTGCCTCCTCAGTCTGGAGCAAATTTACCAATTCCACAAAAGACACTTGTCTACCAAAAACATTGAGGGAAGTGACCAACATCTTATAGGAGTCTGGAAATGCTCACAAGATGATAGAGTTCAAGACATCATCATCCACTGGTTTGCCCATAGCATTCAACTTGGCTTTCAGGTCTGCCACTCTACAAAGGAATAGATCAACTGTCTCCCCAGAATTCATACTGAGGGTGTGTAATTGAGTTTGAAGGTGTAGAATGGTGGACTGGTTCTTTCCTTCATAAACAGTGATCAAAGAATCCCAAGCTGCCTTACTGGTTTTGGCATCACAGATATGAGGTTGGACCTCATCTGTAGTAGCAAGCAGGAGAAACATGAGACCTCTCTTGTCCTTCTTATCCCAAGCTTCTTGATCGGTTCCTGGTGTTTGAGGGTGTTTTGTAGTCCCAGTTACTACGTCCCATAAGTCTTCCACCTGAAGAATGGCTCTCATTTTGGTCTTCCAGGGAACAAAATTTGGACCTTTCAGCAATTGTGACTCTGAGAGATATTTGTGCACAGATGCCATTTGGGAAAACTTCTAGGGTTATTTATTTCCCCCCTTCGTTTTGGAATTTTGTAAGAAGGAAGTGCACTTGAACTCAAAAAAAAATGGTTGAACTTCAAGGTTGTTCAATTTTTGTGAAAAAAAAAACTTGTTAGCAAAACAAAAAGTTTTTTTAATATTGCAGCAATATTTTTTTTGTTCTTTGTTGTTTGCAATTGTTGTCAAAATGTTGTTTTTGGTTTTTTAAAAGCTGTCAGCAACTTTGTTTTTCCTCAATTTTCATTTTTGAATGAAAAAATTTGTTGGTGGGTAGGTTTGGAACCCCCAACCTCATGCACCGAGGAAAGAAAGCCGAACCACCTCGGTTGTACACAAGGGTGAGAACCAAAGTACAACATGCGCCCTTTGAACCCAACAGTAGGTTCAAAAAATACGACGTTCGGTGGGATTGGAACCTCCCACCTCTCCGCCATGAGAGAGAAGCCGAACACCCTCGACAATAAGTTTGGTGATGTTTTGAGAAAAAATGCGACTACCCTGATAGCTTCGACGACTACGAAGCAAATGATTTCACTACGATGGAAAAAAAAAAACTTTAGTTTTGCGTCCATGGGGATTGGAACCCGGGACTTCTTCTACACCAAGGAACGTAGCCACCACCTGTGCTACAATGCTGCTTGGAACCGAAAGTGGGAGCCAGTATTGATCACGTGCCTGTGAGAGAAAACAAAAGAAAAAAACTTTGTCTCCTTTATCCCACATGCATGGGAAGGGAAGGCAAGGAGGTGTTTTTAAATTTGTGGTGACAATAAAGGTTTCGATTGCCTTCGAGAAATCAAGCCTTTGTTCACCTTTTATCCCCCAACCAATCCTCATGTGCCACGTCACGCCCACGCGTCGGCCAATCACTGCCACTTGTCACCCATCCTAGTCAGCGTCATCCAGTCACTACCACTTGTCGCCCATCCTAGTCAGTGTCAGCAAGATCTCAGCCTCTGCCACGTCACGTCCAAGTGTCACCTAGTCACTGCCATGTGTCACCATCCTAGTCATCCTCAACAAGGCCTCAAGGCTTCTTCGGTATCCATGCTCCTCCAGGTTTCATCTCAGGGCTTCTTCGGTATCCATGCTCCACCAGGTTTCAGGGTTGCTCGATCTGTGCCTACTAGTCTCACCTCGGTCCGTGCACCTCGGTCTCACCACTTGGTCTCACCTCAGTCCATGCCCGCCTCGTGTGCCTCGCTCTGGTACCATGTTGAAGCACCTGCCAAAGAAAACATAATGCGAACAAGCAATTTTATTGATTTGGAAGGGATATATATACAATGCCATGGTTGGTTGGATAACCAACCAACCAACCTCCTCAACGGTTTAGGAGGAGCGCTCAATAGCGCATAATAAAATATTTTTAATACATTAATGTGATATCCCGCCCAACTATAACCTTGAGATAGGTTATGTGTGCTAACAACCATATCAATTTTTTCAGAGAGGGAGTCTTTTATAGTTTGAATGTGATTGAAAGTACTACCAGTGATTAGAATATCATCAACATATAAAACAAGAATGGTGATTTTTCCTTTCATCTCTCTAAATGTAGACTATGTTATCAGACTCACAATGAGAAAAACCTATGAAAAGAAGGAAGGAGTCCATATTTTCATACCAAGCTCTAGGATCTTGTTTGAGGCCATAGAGAGACTTGTTTAGCCTACAAACAAGAGAGGTGTATTTATTAAAACCAGCAGGTTGTTGCATGTATATCTCTTCCTTTATATCCCCATGTAAGAAGGCACTTTTTACATCCATTTGAAAGACATGCCACTTTTGGTAAGTAGCCAGAGCAAGAACCAATATTATATAATTCATTTTAGCAACTAGAGAAAAGGTTTCGACATAATAAATTCCTTCAATTTGAGAGAAACCTTTGGCTACTAGGCAAGCTTTGTTTTTGTCAATTTCTCCAATAGGACCATACTTTATTATGTAAATCCATTTACAAGGAACTAATTTCATTAATTTAAGCAAGGGAACTAAATCCCAAGTTTTTTTTTTATTAAGGAAGAGAATTAATTTTCCATGGCATCATCCCATTCTTTAATACTGGTTGCTTCTTTGAAGGATTGAGGATCAGAGGAAATAGACTGAAAAACAAGACCAGTGCCTATGGAGTTGGTTGATCTGGATGATGGAAGATTTTGGATGTAAGGAGTAGATTTTTTAATAATGGTGTAGGCCCATTTTGGCATAGTGGAAGGAGTAGGAGTGGAAAGACATTGAGTTGGAGTTACAGGTTCCTCATCTTGATTATCAATCTCTAAGTTAACCTCTAGAGTTGGTTCTTCATAATATTGAGGTTCTATTATAGTAGAAGGCTTAATGGAGTAAGAAGAGAGTTGAGGATATTTTTGAGGGAATGTTTCATCAAATTGGAAATTCCTATGAAAAAATGCCTCATCAGTTGAGGGATAAAGGAGCCTATATGCTTTCATTTCCTCACAATAACCAACAAATATGAACTTTTTCCTTTTCTTATCTAGAGCCTTCCTTTTCTTCTTTGGGATGTGTGCCCAAGCAGTACACCCAAAAATATTGAAGAAGGAAATATTTGGTTTTGAACCAGTCTATGTTTCTTTAGGATTTAAATATTCAAGACCTTTATGAGGTGTGCGGTTTTGAATATAATTGGCATAGTTAATAGCTTCTGCCCAATTTTTTTTTGGAAGATCTCTTGAATGGAGCATACAATTTGCCATTTTATTTAATGTTTGGTTTTTTCTTTTTGCAATGCCATTTTGCTGAGGATTATGGGAGACAGAATGTTGATGAATGATGCCATGATTTGATACAAATATGGAGAACTCATTACTGTAGTATTCCCCTCCATTATCTATGCAAATTTTCTTGATATTGCAAGAGGATTGATTTTCAACTAAGGCTTTTAAGACTTTGAAGTGGGATAGAACATCACTTTTATATTTTAGGAAGTAGACCCAAGTTCTTCTAGAAAAGTCATCAATAAATGTTAGAGCATATTTTGCTCCTTTGAAAGAAGGTTCTAGAAAAGACATCAAGTCACTATGGATTAATTCTAGAGGGGATGAAGTTTTTAGTGAACTAATGGGGTGGAAAGGATATTGACGTTGCTTTCCAAGAGCACATCCACAACAAAATCCATCAATAGAAGAGACTTGAACTAAATCTGTTACCATTTCATGGGTGCTCAATTCCTTTAGGTAGTTGTAACTGAGATGACCAAAACTTTCATGCCAAATTTTGCTATCAAGATCTCCATGAGCCACAAAACATGAGGTCCCTTCTAGATCTTTTAATCCATTGAAATAAAATAGGTGAGTGTTGTGATCAATATATCCTTTGGATATGACAGAATGGGAATCTTGAAAGTTACTTATCTCAACTCTTATTGGAGAGAAGAGAACAATTTTCCCCTTTCAAAAAGTACAAATCTGATATATGGAGAGGATATTTGTGGCAATGTTTGGAACATAGAGAACATTATTGATAGAGCCTATGTCAATGGTTATATCACCCTTTCCTTTGACTAGGATTAAGGAAGAGTCACCAAATTCTATTCTATAGGTTGAACTTAAGGAGATAGAAGAGAATGGCTCATTTGAACCATTCATGTGATGAGTTGCTATAGAATCTAGGACCTAGTGATTAGAAGAAGTATTGGTGGTCTTCCATTGAATATTTAGGGATTTTCTTATCTGATTTTTACTGTCTATATTTTTATCCTTCATAGGTGCCTCTAGTTGTAATATTTTCTAGCATTTGTTTACAGAGCGACAATTATTTTTACAGTGAGTAAAATTTATGGGATTATTTTCCTTCTTTTTGAATTTTTCTTTAGAAGAGGTGGATTCTACTAAGGCTTTTGAGGAAGAGGAAGAAAAAAATAATTCATATATTGCAAGTTTTATTTATTCCCTAGTTAGTCTATCACAAAACTCTTCTAAAAGGGGTATTTTAAAGGTTGCACCAAGAGCATAATGTGGTAGGAAATATTTGAAATACACCATTTAGTTTAGAAAGGATTAGATAATTGTATTCTTCTTCAGTATTTAGTTTTCCCATTGCCTTTGTATTGAGTGAGGACCTCTTTGAATTTGGTGAGGAAGTCAACCATATTGTTGAAGTCATCAGGAGATAGAGTTGTTAATTCTATTTCTAGTTGCGTTGATATTATTTGATCTAATTTTCCAAACAAGGTATTTAGTTTCTCCCAACTTTCATAAGGAGTTTTACAATATGCAATGTGAAACCACAAACTTTCATGCACATTAGAGCTTATAATACCCATTTTTTCATACATTTTCCATTTGTGAACAAATATTTCATATTCATTGTTGAACTTAGGTTGCTTTTCTTCTAATAGGTGTGTGAACCCTTTCTGAGAAAGGAGATTTAAAATTTTGGGTTTCCATGTATGGAAGTTGTGAGGAGTGAGAGGATCAATTGTATTCATTGAATTCATTTTGAATTTAACCCAAAGGTCCCCCCTTTCACTTTAATTTAGAGAATGCAATGGATATTAGTCAACAAAAACATGTAGAAAATACAAAATTGCTCAAAAATATCCGCCCTAACGAGAGGGGAACTATAAGTAATTTTAAGGTTATTTGATATTTAATGAGGTTAATGAGATAAATATGCCAAAGCTTTTAGGAAAAACCAAATAACTCAATAAATACCCACCCTAATGACAGAGAAACTAAGTATTTTGAGTAAATTTGATATTAATTATGGTTAAGAGAACAAATATGTCAGGCCTATATATCTTTTCTTCTCAAATACCCACCCTGACTAGAGGGAAACTATAAGTATTTGATTAGATATGATGCTTGGAACATAGATGAATATCAACCTGGCCTGTATTGGTTACCAAATAACTCACCCCTACTTGAGGGAAACTATAAGTTAAATAGTATGTCCAATAATGTGAGTGGTGATATGAATAATTTTTTTTTCTTAGGAAGTTTAGAATGAGAAATAATGTTTTTAAAGAGATAATTAAAAAATACCCTTTGTCAAAAATAATAAATTGAACATAAAATATTTTTAATTGCTTAATGAAATAATAGATATATTTTATTTATTATTTATTATGTAAGGATTGGACTGAATACTCTTTTATTTCATTTAAGTTGACTATATGTAACAAAGTGATTCCAAAAAAATTAATTAATATAGAGACTATTTTGAAAGGAATTTTTTTTTAAAACATCTTTGTAAAATATTAAAGACGTTTGAAAAATACAGAATTTAAGTTGTTAATTTAAAAGTTCGCTTAATAAAATAAAGAAATAGTAAAATAATATTTTAGTAATTTCTTTAAATAAGGATTGAAGATTTAATCAACATCTTTTTAATATTAAGCAAGATATATAAACAAAATTAATATTACCAACTTAATAATTAAAGTAAAGAAGGAAAAATAAGACAAAAAGTGATGCAATGACACCCCCTGGAACTTAGTATAGGTGCAAAAGGCACCTATAAACCCCCCATAGAAAATATTTTATTAAAATTTTTACAATTCTCCTTTGATTTTCGGGTGAAGAAAAATCCAGAAAGGAAAGGGAATGAAATGTTTTATTTTTTTTTCTACAATATATATATATATATATATATATATATATATATATATATATATATATATATATATATATTATTGCTTAAATTAAAGGGGTTGAAGTCAGATAGAGGATGTAGCAGAAAAAACATCTTGAAAGGCAACGAGTAAGGGTCCACAAAGTGCCTTTCAATGAACAAGCAGTGAGGAAGGATGGCGTCTACGTTCATTGCTCCAATGACAGAATCCGAGAAAAATGAGACTCCTATATCTGCACTAGATATAAGGGAGGGTGGTTTATACATTCGTTGCACCAATGACAACGTCTAGAAAAAATGAGACTCATATATCTACACTAGATAATAAAAATGTTATTTTAAAAAAATATATAACACCTTACCATATGATGTGTTGAAGAGGCATTGAGAGGAGTGACGCCAAAGCAGAGAGCCTCCCTTAGCAACTGTGCCATAGAACAACTTTAAAATATGAATTAGAGACACTAAGAGCAAGGCACCGAAGAGAGGATGTAGTGACCTGAGTATTTTTGAATATTTTACTTGTAGAATAGATTGTCTCACCACACACTAACCTAAAGATAAAACACTTCTAGATATTTACAAGAATAGTATAAAATGGGCCCAAAGAAATAGTAAACTAAGCTTTACCAAAGAAAATATTATGAATACAAAAGAGTTATGATTTTAATATTAGAAAGATGTTTTTATAATAAAAGGAAAGAATATCATCTTGAGAACTGAAGGACAAACAAATATGATGAAATTCGAGTAGAACACTTCCTAAAATCTCAATATCTTCGAAGAATATAAAAAATTAATGAGGGAAATGCTCATTGAGAGATGCAGTCTCAAGGCATGCCACAACAAAATTCTGGCCAAAGGCCATGTTCAAAATTTTTTTTTATGAATGTTGGTCTAGGTAGGTAGACCAAGAGTCATTAATTGGTGATGCGGAGAGCTATCCTTACATTAATTAAAATTTATGAAGACAAAACGATTTGAGATTATAATATAAAAAAAATTAAATGCCCACCAAAAGTAAGGGCCTATAGTTTTTCCTTTTCTCCACGTTAGAAGATACGCAACGAGGGCAAAAGGACGTCGAAAGATTATCCTTCTATGTTATGAAATGCGTAGCGAAGACTATTTAATGTCGAACAAGCTAGAATTTAAGGGAAAAAAATTTAAACATAGGCGAAGTAGGAGGACAAATAAAAAATAGGGGGGCATCCAAAAAAAATCACCTAGAATGATACACAACGTTGCTTTAATTGTTTTAAATCAAGTTGTGTTCGTTAAGGAGTATTTTTATAGAGGCAAAAAAAATTCAATATGCATACACAAAGTAGTGAATAAAGAAATTTTGAAAGATTTGCATCAATGGTAAAAAACAATTATATAAACCAGTAGGTATTACCATAAGAAATTATCTTATAAAAAAATTGCATATTTGAGCATACTACAATATGAAAAAACCTCTTTCTTTAAAAAAACAAAGAATAAGAGATTAAGAACTAGTTTGAGAAACCTCCTTCAAGAGAGAATGCTAGCAGAATCTATCCTGCTCTGGTACCATGTTAGAATTCCCAAGAGTAGAACTACAAAGCATTACAAGATTTGAAGAAACAAAATAGAACTGATTGATTTATTCCAGGAATCAACTTTGTATAAATAGCAAAGTTGATCATTGAGAGTTGTTGGATTACAACTCATAAATTTTGATGAAGATACAACTGAGAGTTCACCTGACACATGGAGGAGTGGAAACTCAAGTGTGTCTATCCTAGTAGAACTTAAGAGAATAGTCATTTATTATAAAAAAAAATACAATTTTTATTTATAGGATGTCTATAGTGTAGATATCAACTTCTAGAGTTAGTGGAATTAAATCAATATAAGGGGTTTGAATTGAATATCAGAGTGGAATTAGAAAAGTGGTGAAGTATTTATTTTCAATATATTCTTGATTAGAGGAGATTGAAGTTCTTAATGATAAACGTCTTCAAGATGTTCCTCCAATTATAATGAATGAAGGTAATACAAAAAATGATTGAGTCTATTATTCTAGAATAATTTCATTTACTCTTTTCTCTTTTAATAAAGATAAATCCCTAGGTCTAGATGGGCTCTATGCAACTTTTTACCAAAATGATTGGAATATAGTGAAGGATTCTTTATTAATGATAGTGAAATATTTTTGGGTAAAACAATACATACCTTAACATATCTTACCTTATTTCCAAAAAAAAGACAATGAGTTCTTTGATTCTTGTAAACCCATATACCAATCGATTATGGTTTTTCGAATTGTATGTTTACTTTTATTAAAATTAAATTTAAACCTGAGAAAATTCTTGATCACTCTCAAAAGAAATTATAAAGTAAATATATTGAATTTAAATTAAAATTAATTTAACACGTCCAGTGAGTTTAGCCAAAAACATTTAAGTTTTATAATATATATTTTGACATTTTTTTAAAATGTTTTCTCCCACCCTTTGTTAACTTTTTCTGAGTCATCATGTTGAAATAAATCTCCTTAAACATTGAATTGACTTTTAACTATAATTTAAAAAAGGATCGAATCCACTAATAAGCGTCAATGTGAAGTTCTCATGTTTTTATCTATTTAATAAGAAATAATAAGATAAAATAAAAGGAATGCAGATTGAAGCTTTAAATATTAATGTTTTGAAATATACACTTTAGTTTTTCTACTAAAACATACTATTTCCTAAGTTGTAAGATTTTATTAGATGTCTAAGATATACATGTTAGAGGCAATGTGGAAGAATAATTATTTTAAATTAAATATAGTTTAAAAAAATTAAGTAAATATATTTTATAATTATAAAAAATAAAATAATTTTTATGTTGGTTTTTATAATAATTATGTTAAAGATTGATTTTTGAGTTTATTTGTATATAATTTGAATAGCTTTAAAATAAGTAGTCATATGAAAGAACTATCAAAGTATCGTTGCATCACTATATCTATTTGATCTTGGTGAGTGGATATGATAGGTCACCCCTCTATTGGAATGTGCAATATCCGATAGAAATCCTCTAAATTCACCATATTCTCCCTTATAGGTAGGTGTAAAGTGTTGGTGCAAGGATCCCATAGGTCTATCAGGGTAGTCAAATAAGCGCGGTCTCCCACAATAGGCTCCAACCGTATCACATGCTTAAGGCCAATGACATCAAGCCATTAATAGTCATCCTCTATAAAAATATCACTAGTGGTCTGAAATGGAGTCATAAATTGATACTAACTCTTCACCTCCTGACCGAGTTAATCAATTTGTCAAAAAAATGCACTAAAAATACATCAAAAAGTTCAAAAATATCACAAAGATGACAAAAAAATGGCTCCTTTTACCCAAATTTTGTGGTCAAAATACCTAGGGATGGACCCCAATGTGGTATTTTTCCCACCCAAAAATGGCCACCAGTGGCCTTCCCACCCAGGGACGCCCCCCAAAAATTGCGTCATTTTGACCCCTAAAATAGCCCTAAAAAAGCAAGAAAATAACACAAAAAATAAAACATAAGGCATCTAAACTAAAAATAAATTCTTGAATTCATACATTTAACCACTATTACAGTTCCTTAACTAATATTTAGTGTATTTTATGGAAAGAGCATAAGAAAATACAATTTCACATTAAATTAAAAAAAAGCAACCCGTACCCGTCTTGCACCGGCTCCGTCACTTGTCGAGTCTTGTGGCTGGATCATGATGATGGTTATATACTTTAAAAGTGCTCAAATTTTAAAAATAAGCCTCCTACTATTCACGTCTTAGTTTCCTAAGCTAAACATGCAAAAATGAGCTCATTTGCCTCTTTTTGGGCTTATATAGAAATAAAAAGAGCATGACTATTCCTAGGTGGTATGGTCTGCTAATTGCCCATCCATCCCAACTAGTGATACCCATGGAATTTTCATCCATCCCACCTAGGTACGGCCACCAAAAAACCCCAAAAAAATAGCTAAAAATGATTAAAAACAGGGCCAAAAACCTGCCAAGAACAAGTCACAATGGATAAAATTAACAAAGGATCAAGATTGAACTTAAATTATTCATGGATTATTTTAAAAGTATTTATTTCACTCCATAAGGAGGCCATTATATCTGTACCACTCCATGGTAATGAAGTATTTAGTCATTTGCTTCCATGAATTATCATCAAAATGATCAAAATCCTGGCAAAATTGGTGCATCTTACAATGGAAAAAATTGATGGTTATCCCAATTAATTAATATGGGTAAATGAACTTGTAACTTTATGATTTTTCATACCCTAATTGACTCATCCCTTGAGGTGGTAGTCATAACAATTATTTCATAATCAAATCAACACTTAAACACTCAAAAGTGCAATCTTCATACATTCAAAAGAATCATTGCCAAAGACAACATTTAAAGCCCATGTTGGGGCAAACAATTAAAAAATGCAAAAAAGAAAAGTATTGGCCTCCTTTAAGCCTTGGTAAATTACCCAAAAAAAATACTTTCAAGGAAAAAAGGAACCAAGATCAAGTATAACCTAAGCCCCTACAATTGTCATTACAATGTGGCTGAAAGGTATACCAAAATCAATCTTTCAACTATGTCAAAAATCTAGGATTCCAATAATGTATGTTATTTCCATGATGGAGACATATAAAGTTGGTAATTTTAATGAATAAACTCAATCATTTAATTATTTAGTCATCTATTTTTTCTTTGCGCTCTATTGCACACAATGCATTTCAAAAAGGGGCATCAATAGACACTAAAATTATGTAAATTAGATAATACTGCTAATGTGCCACTTTTATCGACATCATATGACCCTATTGGGAAATCCTCAGGGGTTATTTAGTTCTCCCAACCACTTTTGGAAGGTTTTTTGCCATGTAGCCATGATCGTCCCACCCTGGGATAGTCATAGTTCATGATCATCCCATCCAGGGATGGCCACCAACAACCATCCATGGGTGGAATGACCATGAACTAGACCCATAAAAAGTCAATAGGTGGGACAAATAATAATAAATTACTACCATTTATCCCATCTAATCACCCATGACATATTAGGAGGATGTCATTGATATCAAGACCTATAAATTGGAGGCCCCAAACGGGTAGCCCCTTCCACCCTGTGCATGGTAAGGGCATTGACAAGTGGTGACACTTGCCTTGCATACTAAAACTAAACATTTTGCCCTTTTGCCCTTTTTGGGCTATAAATTGAGGCTGTTCCATGCAACTTTATAGAAATATTTGCAACTATTGACCATGAAGTGTTGTCAATATTTGTCCTCACATTTGCCCTTGTTTTTCCTTGAAAACCTCTTCAATCGAAAGCACTTTTAAGGGCATCCTTAAATATGATAATTGATTCCAAAACTTATCAAATATGAGAGTATACCAAATTTTACAAAAAAATATATAGGAGGGTTCTAGACCAAATCCAAGTGAAATGGAAGGTACAAACCACCATGTTTTGTGACTGTCCCTACCAGGAATTAATTATAGACCTAGTTGTAACTACCAGGTATGTCCATGAAATGGCTAATAATTTTGACCTAATTTTATCATATATCAATTCTAAAATATTATAATAGCATAATAGTCAAGTTTTGTTTAATTTTTAATAGATTTGATGTGTCAATTTATGTTTTTGTGACTTCACCCTTAGTTTTTCCTCCCAGGAATAGTCAAAGGTTTTGATCATAAATTCAATTTTATTTCTACTCATATCCTTCCAAAATCACCTAATTAAAATCATACTAAAATTTCCAGTCATTTAGAGTTGTTTAGAATTGTCGCAAACACATTTTATATTCATTATTTCATACTTTTTACGGTTTTATCATCAAACACATATGCTATTTAACATATTTCAATCTCTAGTGTGTAGTTGTAGGTATTCTAGGAATGAGGGATGAGCTAAGGAGATAAATAAATGTAGCCCAAATATAGATTTGAATTGTGGGTGTGATAAGAACATTAGAAGCACGCCTTTAAGCTCATGGAGGATTTTGAATTCTCATAACTTGTAATCTGAAATGTATCAAACTGAGAAGCCCTTAAGGGAACATATTGTAACTATTGAATTGATGAATTTATAAATATAAAGAGAAACCCCCACTTTTTACTTAAATTATTTTTCATTTCAATAGCTTACTTTATTTACCTCTTTAGCATATTTCTTTTGCATTCTTCTATAAGAAGGCTAGATTGCATTTTAGTTTCAATATATTACGTAAGCCATTTTTCATGCTCTTCAATTTTGTTTTTTGTACTTAATAAAGGATCAAAAAACCATTGATTTCATAGCTACTTTGAGATAAAATATCTCTTCAATTCTATCTCCTTACCATTTCACATATCATAATTTTATCCTTAATACAATTTTGCACAAGTTTTGACTCTCAAGATTTATCTTGGCTCTTGTTTCTTCAAGATAAAAGTTTTGACTATGTATGACAGGGGCTTTGCCTGAGGTGTAAAATTAGTAGTGACAAATCGCTACAATTTTTTATCTCATAAGGGTCTTATAGCCTTCTTTAATGAGTACTAAAAATAAATTTTATCATTGGGATTGAAGGTAAAAAATTTATAATCCCTACAACAAGAAAAGACGAAAAACTAAAAGAAAAGTTACTAAAAATATTACAAAGTGGAGAGATCCTCTAGAATTTTCCTAATTTCTTTCTATTATTCATTTTATGAGTATGGTATATATTTAAATTCATTGTAAAAAGCAAGTACTTCATGTTTATCATCTTAGTATAAATATTTTGTTTAATTTATCACTTCATGCAATTGCATATAAAGCTTCGCTAATAACCCAATATCTTGGGATATCTCTCTTGGATCAAGGGGGTAATATGATCCTTAAGGCTAAGAGACAATTCTTTATTTGATTCAACTAGATTTAGCTATTCCTCTTTGGAGTACATTTGGCTAGATTGTTGCTTCCATGGGTATTGAAGCCATGTTGTCATAAAGGAGTCCACTTCTACCTTAAGCCTTCCAACAATATTGTATAGGTTATTAATCTAATTGATACATTGTTTTGGTATATGTGCAGTTCTAAAGAGTAGGATTACATTTTGTGCCATGATATCTCTATTTCATATCCTGACAATAACAATCTTGGAGTTAGGTTGTTCTTGTCAAGGTTTGCTTTTTACTCCTCATCTATTATAAGGCCCAAAAGTGCTACTAAATATATGAAATCAAAATTTTTTATCTGACTAAGCATCTCAAGCCTATCTAATGAGGTCATTAATTTTTTAGCCATTGCCTTTTTAAATTTTTTTTTTTGAATATTCCAGTTCCTTCATCAAGGTATACTTTTCTTCATTAAATTGGGCTTGTTTACTAGAAAACTGATTTGAGAGTTCTTTTAATTACTCATTTACCCTCAAGATAGCCTCTATATTTTTATATTTCAATTGTGTATCCAATAAGATTTTCTATTTTCATAGGGTTTGGATTCATTATGTGAGCCATTTAGGAATTTCTTGGTCTACTCCATCTCTTATTATTTTATTTCTATATTACTAGCTCCTTTGATGAGTTTTAATACATCTCTAGGCTATGAACTTGTTGAATCTATTCTGATCATTGATATCTTCCAATACTACTCCATCATATCTTTTATTATTTTTTCCACTTATGGATTTCTTATTGAAATTAATAATGCTCTTTATTGAGGGGAAAAATGGAAATATTTGTGAGTGTTGGCTATCTTTTTTTATTAATAGGCCTACTTATGTTGGTTATATTTTTGCATCTACTATTGAATTCTTTGAAATATTTTCCAAGAAGTAAGAGTTTTCAAATTTTTGGATGTCTACTTATGCTATTTTCTAAATAATACACATGCTTCCAATGGTTTGATTAGTAGTGTGACTATTGCATGGGATACTAGAGTAGCGAGGGCTGAATCCATAGTGGAAACATTCAAGGAGGGTAGTATATTTCGCTCTTGATGGTTAGGATATGTTACTAAATGAGATGTAGATAATGTATTCTACATGATAAGGGCTTCTTGGGGCCTCTTTGGTGGTGTTACTTCTCTTTATTTTTTGGATATCTCATTTTCTATGTGGAAGTAGGGGTGACTTAAAACCAATATTCTATTATCTCTTTGTTCTTTTACTATTATTATGGTTACTTTCCTTCCCCTTACATTATCTACCAGTTTTTCTTCTCTTTTTTTTCTTGAGTATTTTGCCTAGGTGACTTGGGTAGGGACTATTATTGGACTAGTATAGAAGGTGATATTTGAAGAATTGCACTTCATTTCAAAGGGTTTGGCAATAATTCTAGAATATATTATTGTTCTATCATAGCTTCCCCCATTCTCTAGGGTGTTTCACTAATCATTACCTCCTTAAAACATATTGCATGGATTCTAGGCTTTCTGCATCAACATTATCTTAATTATATATCTTACTATATATTACATATTCCTTTATTTAACTAGAATTACTTTCCTCTTTTCACTTATTTCTCTCATATACCACCATACCTCTATTTTAGGCATTCTCCAACATCTTTTCCTTTGTTCTTCCATAGTATCCTAATTCACTTTGTCCCATGGGCTAAAGCTACCCCTTATATCCTAAAATTATTAATATCCTTAGAACTTTGAATTTTTCAATCTTGAGCCTTTGCTCATGAGTAAAAATGTGTTCCTTTATGCCTTTTAAATATATCATGGATTTATTGTCAATCTCATATTTCTATCTCTCCTTAATCTATTTCAGACCTAGCATTTTAAAATTACCTTCTACAAAGGAAGATCCCCTTTTTCTATGCAAGGTTATCCCTTCTATATTGAGTGGCTATATATAATATTGATGCTTTTGCTTTACCACTACCATGTTTAAAGTCCAAAGTATCAATTTTTCTAAATACATCTAGGGAAAATACTTGGTCAGGGATAAGAGACAAACAAGAAAACTAAAATCATATATTCTAATAATAATTCCTTCTATAGCAAATAACAAATCGCCCAAAATTGTACCCTCTAGAAGGTTTTTGTAATATTTTAAAATCCTCTCTACTTGATACCCTCTTATTGAAACAATGGCTAGGGTACAAAAATTATCAATGAAAATATAATAGGAAGAACCTTTATTTATTTCTTTTGCCCAATTACATACTAGCATATCATTTAATTTCAAACCCATATGTTTTATTTTCAAATTAGATAATATATATAGGTTTTGATAAACCAAGGTATGCTAGAAATGATGTGCACCCAAGTGTCTAAGTTGAAAAGAAATACCTTAGGCCTTGTATTATTCGTTCTACTATTAATTGAACAAAATCCAAGTTCATTGGACCCTACTTCATCCTATACAATATGCCCAACTAATTAATGCTTACAATTTTGTAATGCTTCCTACAAAATAAGAAGGCCATCATGCTTAGCACATCTATTGAGATTTTATTTAAAATATCAATGGAAATAAAACCCTAAATAAAAGGGTCATTTTTCCCTACACTTTTGTATTCTAACCTTAAAAATGCCATCTTCTTGTTTTTTCAAAGTTTTTTAATATTTTACCTTTCTTACTCTTCTTTAATGTGTACTTCACCATCTTGTAGCAGCAACATTTTTTATTACTAGGACCATCGATATTTACTTTAATTTTCCATCTTGATAGATAACCTCCTAGGTAGTTGGCTTATAACACTTTATGAATGTGTTCACTAGTTTGTAAGAGAAATGTACTTCAATAACCATATAATACACCAAGAAAATTGTGCATATTTGCACTCTAAAACTTGAAGGCTTATTAGTTATAAATAATTCAAAATCATATATTCTTATTCTCTTGGCCTCCCTACAAATTTCTAGTTGGAGCAATATTTAACTTGTCCCTCAAAATTTTGATATTGGAGAAGTATGTGGGTATAGGCACTTCTAGAATTTCTTTAGTATGATAATACTTTGACTTTGTCATACTGAGACTAGATATGCTTTTCTTCTCCAACTTGATAATGGATTCCAATTACAAATTCTTTTGTTATGGTATTTATTGTAGAAGAGTATAATGCTTGTGCATTTTAGGTTTCAAATATTTAATCCATTTCACCTTACGTCCTTTTGTACTTTCATTGCATACCTTGCATTTATTTCCCTTTGCCTAATTAATTTTTTAATAATTTTTCCATATTCATGCTTTTTAAGGTTAATGTATTTCCACAATCTTCCTTATTAGATTTTGTTTACGGATAGAGGCTATGGCTTGGTAATGGCATTTAAAGTGATGTTTTGTATGTGGTTATAAAAATTTTGTTCCTAAGAGTTCATCTAGTAGGAGAGCTCTTTCATAATATTTTCTAGTTGGATACAAATTCAAATTTCAGTAATTGATTTTATGGTTGGTCTTCTTTGGTTCACATGTTGGACCTCCTTTTCTTCTCTCTTTTATTTTTTAGGAAAGACACACACAAATTTTTATTAGCCTATGCCTCCAAATTTATATTTATTTGGGCTTTGGATCCCATACTATAATTAGCCATTGGAATTTCTATCCATCATAGGTGCAAATGCTTTTGATTAATATATTTTTTAACTTATCTACCTACTTGCTAATAGGGATAAAATATAATACCTTTTTAAGACTTATGTGTACGTAATGTATAATTCTCAAAGCAATTACCCCTCAAGATCCCTTTTCCTTTAATAGTATAATATTATATTCTAAGAAAGGTGAGGAAGACAAAAATTCTAACTAAGTTTACTTTGATAATGTGCATCTTGTTGTTCCATGCCATATATCCTCATTTTCCCATGCTAATTGAGGTTGTACAACCATTTTTTCTTTAGCTAATTTTTTACTAGTTTTCTTTTATTAGAGGTCATGAGTTACTATATTTTCCTTAACTTTTATTATGAAATCATTCCTGATTAAAAAAGTCAATTGATAACTTTATACAACTGAATATGGAGGAAGAGATTCATATTTTTGAGTACCTCTACTTTGAGTGATGCCACTAATAACCTTAGAGCCACATATTTCTATATAATATTATATGTATGTTATATAAATACCAATTATTTTGCATGCTATAGTAGAGTAATTTGGTTGTTTCTAGTATAGACTCTAGTTGTCTTTTCCATACATTAGGTGGCCTTGAGGGGCATATAGGACTTGAATCATCTTGACTTGAGGGGATTTTTATAAAGAAGAAAACTTATTTTGAAATATAGCAATGGAAGCTTTAACAACTATTTTTTCTTAGATACCTCTAGGACTTTTCTATTGTCTTGGAGCCTATAGGTGAGAATAACCTATTTTGAAAGTAAATAAACTAAGGCTCTCATGATATCCTTAATTTGGCATCATTTGCAATGGCCTATACTAGTGGTCATTCTAAAGTAGAGTTGCCAATTGAGTGAAAAGGTGATTAAAAAAACAAGAATAGTCAAAGACCCTCACCAAGTTTGAGCATAACTTGTTATAATTTTGAGACCAATGATATATCATTGGGATTCCATCAAGAATTCCATTAAAATATTATCATATGTGATTGTCTCAATGGAAACAATCACACCTTAAAAGGAGTGACATAGTAGGTCCATAATCAAGAGTGCAAGTTTAGCTTAATTAGGGGCCTATAGGAGTTTTGTATAAGGTAATATCCTTCTTAAGATGTGATATTCAAGGTACACTTGAAATCCATAGGTGAAAATGTATAAGATAAATAAAATAATAATAACTTAGCAAATGAAAAAATGTGATGTGCCAAAATATTTGTTAATATCACCCTACATTATAGGTTTGAATGTTATGTGCTAGTATTGAATTATTACTTTCTTTGATATATTTAAGCAAGGATGAAATCCACCCATGTATGTGTGCATAAGAAAATGGATCCACAAGAGAACCACTTATGGCTAAAAAAAAATTGACATAGGTCTCTCTCTCTATATATATGTGTGTGTGTACAAGCAATTGCTTACAAATATTGTACTAGAAGTGGGTGTTTGATTTACATATAAGTCACTTAAGAGATAATTTCTCTATAGAATAAAATGAAAGGAAATATTACAAGAGGGTATAATTGTAAACTCATTGATCCTTTTTACAATATACACTACTACTATTTAACCATTACAACAAAAAACATTTCCCTTCAAAATTATTTTTTGGTGGATCTAACAATCGTAGCTACTCCTGCTAGGGATATTGAGCATAAAATTAAGTAATCCTTGACCATAATAATTTTAAGGTCTAAGAAACCTAGGTGTTTTAGGTGAGTTGGAGAGGAGAGGGCAATCCTCCAAGGGAGGTCCCAGGTTCAAATCTCCACCCTACCAAAAAGTTGAATTGGGTATCCAAAATCCAATTGATAATGTCGGTACAAGCAGGTTCGGGTGCGACCCCCGGGTGACATTGAGGTGTAGAAGCCCCTGTTCATGGTATCTCATACCAAGGCGGCTCCGCAAGGGGTTTTTCTCTTAAAAAAAATAAAAATTTAAGGTGTAATAGTTTCATCACCATACTTATATTGAATGAATGTTTGAGTCATTTAATCAAGATGTCTTCTAATAGGTGGTCATCATATCTTCAGTCAATTATTAAATAACTCAAATCATCTACCTATATCATATATCAACATGTTTTTTATTTAAATCATGCATTGATAGAATCTTAAACTTTTGGTGTGCCCTTGGTTCGTTCAAAATCCAATGTCATCCTACAAATTGATCAAGAATTTTTTTATCGGTGCTTAATCAGGGATAAAAAATCCTCCACTATTGGAACTACTTCAAGGAAAAATATCCTTTTGAATATTTCTCCTTACCACTTCATCTATAAAAAAAATTTCTTTATCACAATTTTGCACAAGTTCCAACTATTGAAATTTATCTTGACTCCTTCCTTTTCAAGATTAAAATTTTGATTGCCTATCATCAATGCATTTTCTTAGGTGCAAAATGAGTAGTGATAAATCACTATAGTACAAATATGTTTAAAACAAATGGGTTTTACTATCCCTTGAATGATAGAACTATACCCCTAGTAATAAAGGTATTTCATTAGTATGGAAAAATTGACTCTATGTTCTCAAATTTAGTTAATATATGTTATCACATTATAGGATCCTAAGTAACCATATATAAGGTTACTTTGTTATAAGTTAGAAAAATCTAACTCATCCATACTATTATTACTCTACAATCCTTTCAACCTAATTCTTTTGTTGCATAACCTAATAATCAAACATGTGTCTTTATATTTTATTTTTACATAACTAAGCTAGGGATGTAAATATTTTAGTTCGACTACATAAAATTTGAATAGGAAAATTTTGATACCTAGTGTAATTATTATCCATTATTATATGAATATGATATAGCTATTGCATAGTCTGTGTAGATGAATTAACACTTTACCCTATGCTTATTTAAGGACATTAACTAGTATACATATCCTTGGCAAATGTAATACATTGATCCTTGTTTCAATATTTTTCACTCCGTCTTCATTTCTATGCTCTAGTATTATCTAATAGCAATACTACTAATGTTGTTTTCCATTAATTTTTATATATTCCCTTTATTTTTATTATGTGATTTCCTTCTTAAAATTTATTTTAAAAAAAAGGGTAGGTTATTGAGATACTTTCTATTTTTCCTCAACTCTTTTTCGTAATTAGAAATAAACTGTACTTTTTATTTTTACTCGATGGTATTCTTAAAGGTCTACTCAATTATTAATGGACTATGTACATCCACATCAAACCTTATCTATTTGTTTCATCCCATGTTATTTTTTCTTATTCTAAATATTTTTCTTGTTGGTACTATGAAATATATTTGAGTAGCTTGTAAAGGTTTCCCAAAAAGAGGTTATTAATACATTTTATTGCTCTAGATTCTAATACTTTGTAATATTTTCATAAAACTAAAGTTGTTGCAACCATTACTATTAAAAATAAATAAATTATTTTCGGATGATGTGTCCACCTTGAAAATTTTTTTATCCTTTAAATTATTCCAATATAAATTTTCCTTTTCTTTTAATTGTTAGGTTTCCCACATAATCTTGGTGTCCAAAATAAATTTATTCAACTCATAGTACATGGCCATTTTTATAACATACTATTATGCTCTATCTCTTATATATTTTTATCATACTTAAGTAGATATTTCTTCTTTCTATAATTAGATATCTCAATTTTAATTATGGTTTTTTTGCATATGACTTTTGACCTACCTTTTAACCACTTGTATGAATTCTAGTTTGGTTTTATCATCTTATTGATTTTTTAAAATTTCTATTGCCTCAAAATGATAATATCCTTTCATTTTATTTTTCTGCTTTAAATATTTTTTGAATACAACTATTCTATCTTACATCTTATTCATTAAGGTAAAAATTAAATCCATTCTATTATTATCATTTATACTAATAAATTATGGATCCATATTACATATTACCTTATTAAACATTACTAGGAACGCTTACAAGTGAACTTATTAGGCCCTACTATTTTAACTATCTCTAATACCATATGTAATAGCCCAAACATTACAGTTTCTAAAAATAACATGAATTTTTAAATTTCATATGTGTTTAAGATAAATCCAAAAATTCCATATATATTTTTCTCCAAGTATCTTAGACAAGTCTGATTAATTTATTCAATAACCAAAAAGGCTACACATATGCAATTAATTCATAATATAGGTTATTTTATACTATCATTAAAATTTAATGTTTCACATAGCTACTCCTTCCATGTCTTAAAGGATACCATCACTTTCACTCCAACCAATCACCTTCAATGTATAGTGATCAACCACTTAAGCCAATCCTTGGATTGGCCATCTTTAATTTTTATCTTCTAGACAAGTGATATGATCTCACTTATATGTTAATTCTACAAGTTAATTCTAATATAAATGTTCTTGAAGCTTAATGTCCTTTAACGGACTAGCAATATAAGTTCAATTGATAATCTTAAATTTATTCACTATAAGCTAATGATTCATCATGATACTTCTTGATTAGGAATCCTATTTTTTCTTCTTTAACACACCTTAGCAACATATTATCACATTATTTTTCTAAAATCATGTCACCCAACCATGTATAGTATAATTCCTCCTATATAATACAAGCCTATTCTTATGGTTTTCAGACTTATAGAACTAATACAATCATAATGTTTCTTCTATTGTCTCCCATCCATCATATTTTGTTATCATACTCTATTTCTTCCACTACTATAACTTGGTTGTTTGAGATGGATATTACAAGGTTTTCATATAGATATCTATCTCTTTTAATCTATTGGGATTAATCTCTATGTGAAACTCCTACATTTTTTTATCCACCCAACTTTTTTTCCACCTAGTCTACTATGAAGGACTATATATTAGAAATGATATGTACCACAATTATGGTAGTATTAATTTAGTATAGTTAATACTTAAATTTTATTAAGCATTCCATTATGGAAAGTACATATTTTTCAATGAATGTTTAAGTTTATTTATAGTTTTGAAAGACTTGAATATATAAAAAATATAGATCATAAGTTATTTTCTTAAGTGTAATTGATAAGGATTGGATCTTTGATGATGGTATATTTTATATCAATGAAGGTTATTTTACCTTCTTTAGTCAATACTATAATTTTAGTGAAATTTATTTCAAATAATTGATTGTGAAAACATAATAATTTAAGGAATATTAATACATTTAATAAAAATAATTAAATAATACTTTAACAAAAGGCAAGTGGGATATTTTATTAAGGTAAGACCGAATGGCGTGATACTCTGGAGTGTCTGTGTGTGAGGAGGTGGAGTTGGAAGCTTCGAAAATTAACCTAAGCGACTCATTTTGGTCTGGTAAGCATGGTGTGGTGGGTCCTCCTCAAGCTTGGGATCCTAGAAAGGTGTTTTCAGGGGTGGTGGGTAGGGATTTTGGTTCTATGGAGGTGGATAAAGGAGCTTATTCTTCTTCTCTGTTGTCCTTTACCCAGAATGTGGTTATTTTATCCTTTGGTCAATCGTTTGCTCCCTATGAAGTTAATGTGGATTCTGGCCAAATTTGTATCCTGGATAGCACTGTTGACTACCTATTGAGGAAAGGATCCTATAATCTGGTGGGTGAATTTATTGGTGGAATATCACCTTCGGATGTGCTTAAGCATTGGGTCATTTCTCGGTGGAAGCCTTGTCGCTTGTTGGATTTCCACACTTCCCCAAATTTTGTTTTGATTAGGCTCTCTTACGAGGACTTTTACTAAATTTTGGAATGTGGTCCTTGGTTTTATGGGAACCGTGGTCTCTTTCTCAGGAAGTGGGGCCCTAATTTTAACCCAACACTACAAAGGATCAATTTGGTCCCGGTTTGGATTTGTCTATCTAAGTTCCCTACATTCTTATGGCATGAGAGTGTCTTTAGGGCTGTGGTGAGTTCAATCGGTGACTTTGTGTCCTTTGATAAAGTTTATTTGTCTATTACTTGAAGGTAATATGTCAGAATGTGTATCATGGTGGACATTGAGAAGAACCTTCCAAGCTCTATGGAGCTTATTTCTCATCTTGGGACATGGGTTCAGATTGTGGTCTATGATAATAAGCCATAGGCTTGTAAGTCTTGTGGCATGGGGGGCCATCATCAGAATTTTTATCCCCAGAAGAAGTTGGCTAGCCAACCTATTCCTAAGGACCCAAAACGAGGGGCCAACATGGATTCCATGTGGACCACATTCAAGAAGAAGTAGGTGTGGCTTAATAAATCTTAGGGATCTTAATTCTTCTTAGTTAAAGAGTGATATCAAGACTTTTGATTTTGCTCGTAAGGAGCCTATCCTATCTAAGAAGGATTCTCCAAACACTTCAACTCATAATTTGGAGGTGGTCCTCCAAGCTAATCCTTTGGGTCATAATGTTGATTTACCTCTTTCTAATTCCTTTGAATATTTGGATTTGGTGAGGGAAGAGGATGTTCAAGTGGCTCAGCTTGTGGAGTCTTTGTATTCTTCAACTATTATGAAAGAGTCTATAATTTCCCCTATTGTGTCAAGGAAGAGCCCAATGTCTTCTCCCAAGCTAGGGTCTTTTCCTTTGGATTTTTTAGAGAAGAGATGTGGGTAAGGATTTTTTGCATTCTCCTTCTCTAATTGCTTGTAGTGTAGGATCGGTGGATGTTCCTTCCTCCCTAAAGTGTAAGGTTGGGCTGATGGCTAATCATTCCTTTTCTTCATCGAGGTTAGAGAAGGGATCCCCAAGCCCCATTTCAAAAATCTTTTAGAAGTTTTTTATTTCCACATAAATCAAAATAAAATTGGGTAGGCCAAAGAAAAGAGAGTGCATTTTTATTGCTACCTATGGTGGTATTATTAGTTTGAGTTTGTCATGAAGAATGAGTTTGAGGTGTCACAGTAGACAACTCAGTATGGATGCATTTAAAATATCTATTTCTCCCAAGGGAGTTTGAGTTGTGGTGGGTAGTGATCTAATATCATGGTGTGTTGCTCTTTGCTAATCTCGTTGGTGCTACAAGGACTAGTTTCATTTTTGGGTTGGTTTTCTATGGGTGGTTTTGGAGTTGGAGTGGTTTTTAATTTAAAATATTTTGTGTGGGATTTATTTTTCTATATGCCTATAGATTTATTTCTTTAATGATAATTGGTGCTTAGTGTGTGTGAGGCCCATTAGTTGATTGGAAAATGTCCTTGAAGCTTCTTTTGTTGGGGTTTGCATGTTCGTTGGTGGGATGGGCGGGCTTTTTGAAATTTAAAATTTAAATTTTCTTTCACATTTTTGAGAAGGAGAGGATCATGTGGGTGTTCAATTTATTTTTTATTTCTCTGCCTCTTAATTTTTCTAGTGCCTTGGATGTGATTGCTAAAATTTCTTGGCCAGTGTTGTTGGCTATTTATCCCCTTTAGAATGGACAGTTGTTAGTCTCCTTTTGAAGATAGTTTGTTGGGATGTGCATGACTTTATCTCCATTTGAGAGTTGTAAAAGGTTGTGGGATTCCTTTAAAAACCCTCTTTCTTAATATTATATAAAATAAAATCAAGTGGGATATGATCATATTCACCTAGTAAAAAATGTATAATATTTTTTAATTTTAATAGTAGAAAGCCTCAATAAAAAGAATAATACTTATTTTATTGCTAACAAAAAATAAAAATACCCATGAATAATGTATCTAACATTGTTAATTTGTTTTTGGTTTTGTTATTGTGAGAAACCCCTATGACCGACGTATAGGGCTTTGGCTCTTCTTTGGCAGGTCCAAGGTTATGATCGTGGTGTGGGCAAGTGTGTGAGGGGGTGAGTATGTGGTGTATTTGTATTAAATTCCTATTGATAAGTATAACTCTCAATTTTATGGGGTGTCATGGTTGGGAGGAGACTACTCGGCCTTGCACATCGGTCATAGGGATTTCTCACAATAAGCAAATAAAAAAAAAACATTGTTAATTTTTTAAATTATTTACTCACAGTAATTGTAATTTTTTATTATTATATATTTATAATTTTCAAATTACTTATAAATTATATAAAAAATATATTACATCTATAAATATTTTGATTATTACAATAAAAAATTAATATACCTTAAACCATTTATTCATGACTAAGCATTTTTTATTTTAATTTTAATGTGAGAAACCCCTACAAATCACATTTAGGGTTGGGCATCCCCATCCCAACCATAACCTCTCAAAATGATATGATAGAGGTCAAACATATAGCCATAAACACACCCACAACCTCATACACTCGTCCATGGTTTGAACCTTGGATCTCTTGAAGATTTTAATAGCTTATGATTGACAAGTATATTTATTTAATTGTTTAGATTAATTAATATGAATATTTATATCAAGTTAATGTATCATGATATAAATATATATCAAGTTAAATTTGTATTAAGATAAAATAATTTGACTTGACATGAAAATAAATTATATTATATTATATATATTCTCGAGTGAAGAACCCTTACAACCACGCTCAATTTTGGGCATCCTCATCCCAACCACCCCTTCACACTCATCCACACCATACATACATGCATATAATATAATATAATATAATATGCTTTCATGTCAAGTCAAATCATATTCTCAAGTGAGGAATCCTTACAACCACACTAACCTTTGGGTATCCTCATCTCAACTATAACATCTAAGGGTGATATTTGAGCTTATAAATAGGGGTCAACCAACACAACCACCCCCTCGCACACTCATCCACACCCTATTTTGAAACTTGGACCTTTTGAAGAAAGCTCAAAGCCTGAACCATTGTGCTATCCCCTCGGACATGAAAGTATGATATATAATCCTATTCCATTTCTGTTTTGAACCCCACCTATATTGAATTATATCTTTGTAGCTAAGCACAATCAAGTTATACCTTAATTTGTTATAAGATCAAATAGTTGAACAATAATAATACTATTAAAAATAAAATTATATATATGATGAAAAATGTTTAACAATAGTCTTAAAACTAATATAATTAACCTTTTTTTAATAGTTTTTAAATTTCAATATTTTAGTTAAAGTTTTAAAAGTTTTAAGACTCATTCAAGTTATATTCAATAAGTAACTATAAGATCAAATTATTTCTTATGAGATTAAATAATAAATTTAATATAAAAACTTAATGTAAAACAATAATATTAATATTTTTAATAAAATGGTGTATAATGAAAATTTTTAAAAATCATCTTAAAACTAATCTTATTGTAAACAAATTATATTATATAATTTATATTATTAAATTACAGTTACATAATAATATATATATATATATATATATATATATATATATATATATATATATATATATACTCGTAAAATTTGGTTAAAATTTTAAAAGATAGGAAATAAAATTAAAAATTGACTTAATAATTTCCTTACTCATATAATACATTAGTATGAAAAGATGAAGAGCTGATAGTTTAATGGAATTCAACTTTATTTTAGCAATGCATCATAATAAAATATAATTTATTAACAACATCACAATAAATAAGTTATAAAAATACTAATTTAAATAATTAAAATGAATTATAAAGATATTAATTTAAACAATTTATTTAAATGATATACAAGGATACATAATGAATCGAGTTTGAACCTACTTAAATGCAGAATTACTAGAATTACTGAAATTCATTTTTTTTAAATAATTTGAAGAAGTTATATTACCAATATAAATATATACATTAGAAAACATTAAACACAAGTTACAAACGCTGGAAACAACAGGAGAATAATTCACGCTAGAATAAAGCCATAAATTTTCATATGTAACTCCTCGCAGACTACAAAGCAGAGTAGTTGGTAAGCCAAAACAATACTCCATTCTTATCTAAAATTAAAAAACACCATATATTATTCTTTGTTTTAGCAGTGGAGATTAAAAAACACGATAGATCATTCTTTCTTTTGCCACTGGAGGCCGGTGTGATTAGCAATAGAACATTTACAACAACACTGTTCAGAAAATCCAATAGAAGCATAGCAGCAAACGCAATCTTTAGTTCTTTTGATACCGTCATACGCAATCATTAGACCATTCTCATTATGTTGTTCGTTACCTTGTTGCTCTGATAACAAAATGCCTCTACTTCCTTCGTTACTTTCGCCTGCTTTAGTAGAAACACAAAACAGGAGAAAACTCAGACAAACCAGAAATGCTAACAAAAAGCATAAATTTTGGAAATATTTCAAATATTTTAACGACGGGAAGCATCAATTGCGGAACAGTCAGTCCTTTATTAACAGAGAGTCGATGTCTAAATAAAGAGAATATTTAGAATTTGTTGATTGAAAAGTTTTATATATTAAATCAAAATTAAACAATTTTAATATATTTTTAAACAAAATTAACTCAATATTTTGAGAATTTTAAAAGCGAAGTATTAAGGGGAACCAAATTTCATCATGGATAAACTCAAGTTAAAGTTTTTTCAAAGGACTGTTTGAATGGTTGATATAAATAACTAAGGCGTACCTCGGAGGAAATGAAAAGATAAATTATTGTTATGATTTTTAACTGAAATGGCATAAACTAACTCCGAGTAAAAGTCTTGTGTTTTGGAATAGTGTTCTGACTAAATTACTGGTTGTTAATATTGGGACGGTGTAGTTACTGTTTATCAATATTGGCACGGTGTAGAAAGCTGGAAAAAAAAATGCAAATTGCAAAATATTATAATATTATATGAATTTCTTTGGGACGGTATAGAAAGTTGGAAAAGCTAAAAATTTCAATAACAAAATATTATGGAGAATTTTTTTTTTTTATTAAACTGAATCATTCATAAATATTTTAAAATATTCAATTATTCAATTATAATTAATATTTTACATATAATTTAAATATAAAAATAAATATTATTTTATTTTAAGCTAGGATAGCATCCTTAATACTGTTTAAGGAAAGAATAACTCGACACAAGATGATAACATGGGTAATGTCTTTTTTTAAAGAAAGATGATTATCTATGATTTTATTTTTATTTTTATTTTTTATTTTTGTGTTTGATAATAGAGTCGGTTACAAACTCATTATTTTTAGTAGTTGATAAGTGCAAGGTATAAATTATAGGAGCTCCATCCACTTAATTTATTTCATCTTGTTGTTTTATAATTCGTCATCAAATGGATTACGGAGTGATGAATGTGTACTATCATCAATGTATACTATCATCATCAGTTGATGGAGTTGATGGTGTACACTCAAAGGATTCGGAACAGACTACTACCTTTGCAATAAACTTCCCCAGGGTTTTCAAAGTTAAAAAATTTTTTTATGAACTCATAAGGTTGAGCAGTGTCCTCCCAGTCTTCTCCTAACTATAATCTCTCGTAAAACCTAAAGCTATACTTATCAATATCACAGAGTCACTACACACTCACACTCACACCCACCCCCTTACACACTCGCTTATGCCCTGATTTGAACCTTAAACCTCCCGAAAAGAACCAAAGCTATACCCATAATACATATAATATATATTTTATAATATATGTTTTAATATTTTAAAAATGTTTTCTCCCAACCTTTGTTAACTTTTGCCAAATCATCATCTTAATTATCAAGTCCGAGTTCATATATCGACACTTCAAGAAATTCGCCTGCAAGTTGAGAATCTCCGTCGTGACACCGTCGTATATCGGGCTATGGGAACTCTGTTACTCCTCGGCGGATGCAGAAATATCTCGTGAAGCAACTCGTCTACCTTGTTCATATAGTGAAAATCGACTTCAATCACCTGGACTGCCAATCAATGCACGAGCTCCTTCGCGTCCCTCTTCACTCCATATTGGATTTATGGTTATAAGGTTTTGTATACTTTTCTATTTGAATTTAAGTTTATTTGTTGAATTTTTCTATCGAATTTAGGTTTATTAGTTGAATTTATTGATTAGAGTTTGAAATTCGAAGAATTTTTAAAATTTTCAATAAATTTCGAATTTCATAAATTTAATAAAATTCGACTAATTTGATAACTAAGGTCATAATGTTAAATATCAAATGTAAGGCATATTTAATTTAAGGTAGACATAGTAGTCTAACTTCATTGAGTATGCCCAAGCTTGATGACTGAATATCCGTACCATTGAAGAAATGCAACTTAACCCACCCATGAAGCAATGTGACTTAACCGTGTAACCAGTTGTTCAAAAAATAAAAAATAAATAAATAGTTACATGTAAGAAAAATAATAATATCCACTTGTTGTGGTCTATCAACAAGGATGCCAGGGTGATGTGACTTGAATTCAACCCACATATATGTATATACGAAATATTTACTCAATAAATTAAATTAAATTAAATTAAATAATAATAAAAAAAACGTCAATCTTATTATAAGAAATACATAAGCGTCTAATATGAAGTTCTCATGTTTCTATTTATTTAATAAGAAATAATAAGATAAAAAATAAAAGGAATGCATATTGAAGCTTCAAAGATTAACTTTTTGAAATATACGCTTTAGTTTTTCTACTAATATATATAGTATTTCCTAAGATCTAAGATTTTCTTATAGGTCTAAGATATACACGAGGCAATATGTTTTATACATAGGGATTGGAAGAATAGTTATTTTAAATAAAATGGAGTTAAAAATAATTAATTAAGTAAATATATTTTAAAATTATAAAAAATAAAATAATTTTTATGTTAGTTTTTATAATAATTATATTAAGAGTTGTTTTTTGGTTAAATTGTATATACTTTGAATAATTTTAAAATGAGTGTTTATATGAAATAATCTCAACAATAGTGACGGAGATACAATCTTATGAAGTTAGCTAGTCGTAATAAGAGTAGTGATGATTTTTTAAGTCGTGAAAAACAAAATTGTAAATATTTGTTAGTTAGGGTTCGGATGATGGGAGGAGCAATAAAGGGCTAAGATTTTAGTGAGAAAAGAAGTTCTATCTAGACAAAGAATTTTTTAACTAAGTTCTTCCATTTTTTTATCTTAGAAATTTTGCATGCAAATTATTATAAAGTTTTTATCAAATATTATATTTGCTATAGAATATTTAGATAAATTTCAATAGATTTTGAGTTTTATTTTCCTTTCAGTGAATCAATTTATAGTTAAATCCTTAGAATCATCTCTAGTGGTAGAGGTTAGTGAGCACACCTTATAAAGATCCCCATTGCTTTAAGATAGAGTAGTTTTTGGTAAATTTTATGCAGGGTCTTCATAGTAAGGCTTGTCTAGCCAAATGGATGCTTGCATCAGATGCTTGTTCCAACTGCAAAAGAAGTGAAACAATTAAGCATATTTTTTGGGAATGTCTAAGAACGAGAAAGGTATGGAGAAAGGTAGTCTAGTTATATGACAATGTTTTTCAAGGGCAGCTAAGGTGGAAGGCAGTGTTGTTTAGAGACTCCATTGACCATGTGAGCCATACAAGGATATTTTGGTACATTATCAGACTCTCTATCTTGTTCAATATTTGGAAATACAGATGTAGTCTGATTTTTAAAAATTAGGTGTCGATTTCTGTTACTATTAGGAAAGTTGTTGAGCTTATTTCTAGTTAACTTAAGGTGTTTAGGTCTGATATTATTTAGGACTATATTAGAATTGATAAAAGTGTTAGATATGATTGTTTACTGCTCATTTGCAAACTGCTATAGTGTTGCTATGATGATATATTCTCTAATTATTCATTAATTTGAAGTATTTTTCAATATAAATAAATAAAAATAATGCATATTTACTGGGGGCTTCAGCCTTGAGAAAATGGATTGATAGGAGTTTAAAGTCTTTAGGAATGATTCTACCATTTCTTCCAAATATTTATTCTTAGTCAAATATTGTTCTAGGGAAGAAAGATAAAATCCTAAAAGGGGATCATTGGTATATGGGAAGATTAATGTAATAGGCTAAAATTGAACCATGTGAATTTACCCTAAGTTCAAAATATTAAAAAAAAATCATTAAAAACACTTTCCAACCTCTTGCATCAATTTTTGCATCTGTATCATGTTTATTTTTAACTTCCTGACAATATTGATTCTATTTGAATGATATCGGTATTCCGGTACAATATCAGACCTTCTCTATTCAAAATTGACTCGTTCAATTTTATCCAAAGCTAAAAATTACCCAGAATAACAAAAAACAAATTTATTTGTAACTCCTTTGTTCTTATTTGACTAATGATGTAGATGTTATAGTATCGGGTCAACCAATATCATCCATAATAAGGAAAAGTATAAATCTCTTTGTCTTCTAGCTCAACCTCCCAAAACCTCATTTGTCTATTTAATCCAAGCACTTTTCCTAGATCTCCCCTGAATCTTAACCCCTTTTTTCTCCATAATCCTATTGCACACTCACTCATTATTTATTTTTTTGTATATTTGAAGATCCATAATTGTGCATTGGATGGTATGATATGTTATCGGACATTCAATTTCATTAGAGCTAGTTTGATTTCATCAGACTGCATTCAATCTTGTCTACAGATCACTTAGGGACATCTTCCAACCATTGTTTGTATTTCTTCCACTTTGCTTTGTATCTAAAGTACCTCACATATTATTTATCGTATTATTCAAATATAAATTCTATCATTTTATCATAGTTTTATGAATATTTCAATTCATTTATATTGTTATTTGCAATTATAGCATATGTTCACATTGATTTCTTTGAGTGATTAAAAATAATACATTTTACCTAATCCAATCCATGCTTAATCAAATATCTATTATACTTTGAAATTATATTTGTGCATCAATTTGTGTAGTTGCAGGTTCTTGATTGTATCAAATCCTTGATACCATATAGGATCAATCGATACCATATCGAGTGTCTAATATCACCTTGCAACCGTCGATATCATTTGGATTAGGTAGAAAGACTCAAAATCAAACATCTAGGTCAAGTATATCTTAAAATATATTTCAATTTAACATTGCATCTAATGTATTTTCTTTATTTCTCTTGAAAATAGAATTGCATATAGTATATGTTTAGTTGCATTTGGCTAAACTAGGTAAATGTGAGTGAATTAAAAAGGACACATCAAACAACTCTCAACCTAGGCATGGAAACTGCCATGCAAATATTTTCTTGTGAACCCACCCAATTATTTGAAATCATCAAAGATGACACAATATCAAGTGCTTATCCTCTGAGTTGTAGACCCATCATTTTTCCATTTTTCTTCAAGGTGTGTATCCATTAGCCTGAGAGAAAGGAGTGAGAAAATTTTAGATCTACATTTTTTGGTGAACCAAACGTGAACTACATAAGCATCACTTTGATTCAAAATATTAAACAAAAAAAGCATCATTTAAACTTGGATGTTTTAGATTCATTTGTTAGATGGTATATTCCAATATAGGAATATCCGTAATTATAGACATTAGAACACTCTTATCTACACAAGTAATATATTTAGTGTTTGAACGCCCTACTAACCAATATCAAGAAGAGTGGGCTGAGCTTTAGAAAAGACTTGACATCATTAAAGCCAACACACAAAGACTTATTCAAATCAAGAGATTAAATATAGCTAGAATTTTTGGACCTGATCACTATTTTCATTACTTTGATACACAAAGATCATGTGAGAGGTGGTTAGCTGATAAGAGAGCAAGCATTTATTTGTCTATCTACACTTTTGAGGGGTTATCTTGAAAATACCATAAATCTACACCGATTTTTAGCACGAGTAGAATATCAAAATATAGTTTTCAAAAATAAGATAAGATATTAGAGAACTCTTAGAATAGTTCATTTTTGTGAATAATATCATGCAATATGGTTTTATTCTCAAGATTTTAGAATTGATAGCATTACTATAGCTCACTTTGTCAAATTTCTAAAAGCAAAATTTCAATTTGAAGACAAGCATTATATGACTCCTGAAGAACTTTAACCAGTCAATGACATTTATAAACTCTTTCAAGAAGACTAAGCTTATTATCTAGAATATTATAATTCTTATTCCTACTTTATTTTAAAAAAAAAGACAAAAACATATATATATACAACATTTTATATAGGTATATATATAACATATATACCCAAAATTTCAAAACACACATATATATATACAATATATATATCACTGAAAATAAAATATCCAAAAGCAAAATTCCTATAATCTTGAGAAATGGTAAATAAGTAGCATCAGACTCCTTAGAAGAGCTAGATCAAGAAAATATTTAGTATAAGATATATATTGAAGATGATAAACTCAAAGAACAAGATGAGTATGACAATAGAGAAGGTGAAGAAGAAGAAGAAGAAGATCCTGCCAAGCCTATAATAGACCCACAAGACAATGTTAGTTTCAAATCCATCTGATAATTTATTGAATTTCTAAAATGTAATATAGATGATATCAATCAAGTGTTAAAGACAAAATATTTACTCCCAAAAGAATATTATTAAATGGAGGTAGCTATAGAATCTGCTTTTTGAATGCATGTAAATCCATTGACATAAATGAGTAGAATAGAGAAATATGATGATAAATATGATCCATCTTAAAACATCAATAAAAACACATATCTAAAAAATAAAAAACTAGCAATATAATCTACTGTTGTTAACACCAAAACTACCTCTAAACAAAAACAATATTTTCTTCCTTTTTTATCTCAATATCTTAATCAACAAGCATCCACATCACAAAAGGATAAAAAAAATATAAAATTTTAATCATTATCAATAGAAAATTTAGCAAAATGTGATTTCGTATAAACTTCACAATACTCTTCCTACAAATACTCTACATGATAGTATTTCTACTGAAAATTCTCATGTGGCAACGCAACCATATCATAAAATGCACAATAGTATGATAATTCAAAATCAATTTAGTGGGTAACCACAAAGACTTTAAGCTATAGTCAAACAATTAGCTTCACGCTTAGATCAAATAGATCCTTATAGTCCCACATATAGTTATAGGGAGATGTGTAGTCAACCTTTGAATCCCATTGTTATTGCTCAACCTTATCCTAAACATTTTCCCATGCCAATTATTTCTATATATAAAGGGATAGAAAATCCTATTGAACATCTTTGTATGTTTAGGATATCTTATCATGATATTTCATATGATGATTTACTATCACTAAAAATATTTCCTAAAAGCCTCAAAAGCATAGCTTTGGAATGGTATTATCATTTACCAATCAATTCCTTGAGAAATTTTGATAAAACTACAAAAATGTTTGTTCATAAATATGGTGCTTACAGATATTGGTGTGGATGGCGGACCCAGATGGGTCCTATTCAGTTAAATTTACCTTTATTGCTCTTAACTCAGTGGAGGAAATTTTTTTTCCTGCAATTCAAATTTGGTTAAAGAATCTTATGCCGAATATTAACATTTTTTATTGGTTATTTGTGCAAAATAAAATCCTCTCGATCGAGAATCTTATCAATAGGGGGATGTGCCTAGTCAACAGGTTCTTTATATGCAAGAATTATTTAGAATCAATGACTCATCTTTTGCTCAACTGTCATAGTGCGCAGAATATTATATATTCTATTATCTCTTAGTTGGACGTTGCATGGGTGTTTCCTAATTCCTTAATGGTCCTTATCATCCAATGGAAGTCACCCTTTCATTATTCCTATCTTAAATATTTTTGGATATTTCTCCTCACACTCATTTTGGAGAATGTGGAAGGAAAGGAACTTATGGGCATTCAAAGAAGTGTACAACAATATTACTCAAATCAACCTCAAGATTCTATGGAAGGTGTTGAAAAATGTGTCTTCGGCTCTCAACAATTTGAATCCTTCAAAATTATTTTTGGTGCTCTCCCCAAGCAAGATATTGTTGGAAGAATGGCTTGGTTTTGTGTCGTTAGCCTACCCCATCCTACTCCTGATCTGAGGAGGGAGGTTCATTGGTCTTTGCCACCCGTTGGGTGGTTCAAATTTAACTTTGATGGTTCCTCTTAAGGCAACCCTGGCTTAGTTGGCATGGGTGGTGCAATTAGGGATAACAATGGTGATATTATTATGGCTTACACGGACTACCTTGGAGTCCAATATTCCATGATGGTTGAAGCTAGAGTGGCCTTCATTGGCTTGGAGCAGCTTAATAACCTTAGCATCTAAAACACAATTATTTAAGGGTATTCTCTATCCATCATCAACATGCTTTGTGGCATTTCCCATCTAGGATGGAAAATAGCTAATTTAATTGATGAAGCAACTTGGCTTGCTCGTTCCTTTTCTAGCATGGAGTTCTCTCATGTTTTTAGAGAAGGAAATTTAGTGGCTAATCTCTTAGCAAAATTGGGATTTTATTACCAAGTCTTACCTATCTGGCAGTGGTATTTTCCCATCAATATTGTACTTCATATCAGGGATGAAGCTCCTTAACTCTTATCAAATTTTAGTTCCTTTCGAAGATCTAGGTAATCTTGTTGGTACTTGTAGGTTTAAGCACTTTATGGTGTGTACTAACCTTTATTATTCTATCCCCTCAGTACGTTCTTGCCTTCCTTGTTTATCCCTTCTAATCCATGGTGACATCGACCCTTATTATGCCTGATATTGTCGAGCATTGCAGCCTATTGTGACTTTAAATTTTCAAACATTGCATTTATTCAGGTTTGTAGTTTCTAGCCCCCCACATTGTCCTACTATTATTTAGGGCCGAGTTGGTTTGGTTTTTCCCTTGGCTTACCTTCATGGGGATGATATGAACTTCCTCATTTCCCCTTCCTTGGGGGGTGCTTGCCTTGGTTTGTAATACCTTGTTGTTCATCAAAAGTTAACACATATAATTGGCTAATAAGATTTAAAATGGTGGTAAATAAATTCAAAAAAATATCATATTTTAAATATGAGTAGATGTGGAAAGACCATCCTTAAGTTTTTGATATGATAGCTCAAAAAAATAATTCTTTAAGTAATGATGGGGTGTATGCTCTTCCAAATTAAATTAAATATACTACATTGAGATTAAAAAAATGGAACAAAAATACTTTTGGAAATACTTTTTAGAAAAAGAACTAAAATATTAGCTCTTAAAATTTCAAAAATGTGATCATAATAATCCAATCTTAGAGGTAAGGGAGTTTCTTAGTGAATATCATAATACTTAGAGTAAGAAAGAGAAATTTTAGAGATTAAAATCAAGACAAACTTGGTTAAAAGGAGATAATAATACAAAGTATTTTTATAGGATGACTATAGTATAGATATCAACTTCTATAATTAGTATAATTAAATCAATAGAAGGGATTTTGATTGAATATCATAATGAAATTAGAAAATAGGAAAAATATATTTTTTTCAAAATATTCTGGGATCAAAGGAGACTAAAGTTCTTAATGATAAACTTCTTCAAGATGTTCCTTCGTTTTAAAAAATGAAGGTAATAGGAAACTGATGGAACATATTACTCTAGAAGAAGTTCATATAGATCTTTTCTCTTTTAATAAGGATAAATCCCCAGGTCCAGATGGACCCTATGTAACCTTTTACCAACATGATTGGAATATAGTGAAGGATTATTTATTGGTCGTAGTGTAATAGTCTTGGGTAAAAAAATACATACCTTATAAAATAAATGCAACATATCTTACTCTAATTACAAAAAATAAGGATGGTAAATTGTTTTATTATGTTAGATCTATAAGCCTATGAAATACAATATATAAGATTATGTTCAAAGTGATGGTGAATCGGTTAAGGCCATTGTTAGAAAAAAATATTTTAAAAGAGTAAGGAGGAAATGTTTTTGATGGGATCATAGTAGCTCATGAAGTTATACATTAAATAGTTTCAAGAAAATAAAAACAATGATCTTAAAACTTGATACGAGTAAACCCTATGATAAGGTTAAATGGGATTTTCTTTTTATAATTTTAGAAAAGGTTAGTTTTGAGAAGAAATAGGTTAGATGTATTAAAGCTTGTGTCTCTACAATTTATTATCTAGTTTTGGTCAATGGGTTAGTAACAAAATCTTTTAAAGTGAAGAGAGGCCTTAGAAAAGAAGATCCTATATCTCATTATTTATTCATTATTATGGAAAAGGTTTTGATTAGTAACTTAAATAGGGCTTACAAATATGGGTGTATAAGTAGAATTAAGGTAAGTAATAACATAAACAATAAAACCCATCAATAGTTTGTATATGATACAACCTTTTTTTGAATAGAAAGAATAAATGAGGCTAGAGCTTTGAATAAGTTTTTAAAGGAATATGTGTAATGAACCAAAATATTTTACATTAAAACATACAAAAATAATAAAAAAAAAATTCTGAGAGGGATTCAAAAACCCTTAACCGATCCTTAATTCAACTATTTTTTAAATCCCCAATGTGTTTGGAAGAGCTACATCTCCCCAAAATACCCTCACACAAAACTATTTATGTAGGTGTATTATATGTTACCACAAATAAGATTATCTCTCCCATTACTCCTGATGAACTAAAATTATAACCTTCAATCCATCAAAGGTATATTCCCATATTCATACCATACACATTAATTTATGTAAGCATGCTATACGTACTATGAGTTAATATATCCATCTCATATCACAATGAGCTATCTTAAATCAGATGTAGTATTTCCACAAATTAGTTCCAATCTTCCTAAGGGGGTCTCAATTCTCTTAGGTCACCTATATTCACCCTAAGGAGTATTAATTCCATTAGCTCACCACTAAGTTCACCCTAGAACTTCATACTTAGGTTTGTGTTGTTTTAGCAAAAAAGGAAGAACAACTACTAAATCTATCAAAAAACATAATTCAAAAATCATACATAAGATACTAGAAAGAATCCACATTTAAAGAAGGTAAATTTTAATAGAAAGGAATTTAAATGTAAAACATAAGTAATTTAAAGTACATCTTCCAAGTATTACGTAAATATTATAGTTTAGCAAGTATGATAAATCCTTCATACTCATAAGTCATAAATATAAATTAGAAATATACATTTCATTCATTACCTCAACCAATGTCAAGGTCATTGTTTCAGTTCTAGGTGTATCTCTTGATCCTCCCACCTCTCCATCACTCATTTGATGGTAATAAGGGATCAGGATAGCTTATGCATCTAAATGCATCTAAAAAATGACTTTAATAAAGTGCATATATAATTGAAATACCAAATTGCAACTATACAAAGCTACTTACCGCATTTACAAAAAGGTATCCCATAATTTCACTCTTATTCTCATCAATAGAAAAGAGAATCATTTCATCAATTATAGAGTAATTCACAACTCCTCCTTTAGTCAATCAAAGGTTTATGCTTCCATCATGCAAAGTCTTTTCCTTAATTTACTAAGGTTCCATACCCTTAATAAATCAAATCCATTCCTTCAATTAACTAAGGTCCCATACCCTTAATAAATCAAATTCATTCCTTCAATTAACTAAGGTCCCATACCCTTAATCAATAAAATTTTATCTATTCAATTATTTCATCCATTCAATCAACTAAGGTATCATACCCTTAATTAATCAAATCCATTCCTTCAATTAACTAAGGTACCATACCCTTAATCAATCAAATTCATTCATTCAATTAACTAAGGTCCCATACCTTAATAAATCAAATTAATTCCTTACAACTTTCAATTCACTTAATAAACTAAGGTCCCATATCCTTAATTAATCAAATTCGTTACAACATTCCATTCACAAAAGGTTTCACAATCTACCATCAGATTGTATTAGAAATATAATCAATTACTCCACTTAATTGAAATATACTAATAGGTTCAAGTTAACCTCTAGGTCAAAAGGTTATTAAAAAACGGTTTCAATAGTTGCAACCCTCATATTTGTTTTACCAAAATTTTGAATATTTATAACCCCCAATATTTTCTTTACAAAAAAAAAATAATACTTAGAACCCCCAATCTTTGTTTTACAAAAAAGTTTTAATATTTATTTTACCTTTAAATCATGTCAAAATCCAACTTTAATAACCAAATTCAAACCTAGTCAAAATTTCCAAGTCATCACTTTATTTGTCCACACGTTTAGCCAATCCAACTTGGTTAGCAACTAGTGAAAAATACCCTAGTGTTCCTGACTAGGTTGACCAATACCATGTGGTCAAGTGTCCACAATCAATGCTAGTGACCACCACTTAGTAGCCACCATGACCACTAAGTGGTGTTCACCACTTAAGTGGAGACTTACCCCTTTAAATTTTTCCAATTGCTCCCGTAGGAGCAATATGGGATAATGACATATATCTATTTTTAAAAATTTTGATACAATCCTACTACATGTAAGAGACATCGATTGTGAATAGGGTTATGCATAAGGGGTTGAACCCAAAATGTACTTGTAAAAAAATGGAAAATCCTAATAAAAATCAAGGTGAATCCTAAGAAAATCAAATCAATCATCTTCACACAAAAATTTGAGGGCATTTGAAGCTCTAAAAAGTAAGGTCATATTTGGGAAAATTTTGGACCTATTAAATCACATTATAACTTTATAAAAATACCACCATTATATCCAGCTCAAAAAGATCTTTTCAACAAGTATAAATATGCCTATGTTGATATATATTGTGGCAAATTGACCCTATGAAAAAATTAGTCCTGGAAATTTTAGGTGAATGGGCTAACATCGAGGGTCCTCATTTTTATCAATTTCCAATTTTGTAAATCTTAACATCTACCCAATTTATGAATATTCACCATTGTGCATAACCATGATTATGAAGCAATATCAGGTCAACATGTGGCGAAAGCTTGAACTACCATATAACATCATCAATATGAGGTAAATCAACAAATGGTAACCATAGATAAGCTAATTCAGTCAACCTAAACACCTCCAACTCACATGTGACCACCATTTGATAGCCACCATGACCACCGAGTGGTGGCCACTAGATAAGGAAAGTGATTTCTCTTTAAAACTATCCCCATTTCTCCCATAGGAGAAATGTGGGATAATTTATCCATTTCATTTTAAAATGGTTTTAATTTGAACAACTACACAATACATCAACCAAACCCTCATAAAAAAGAGGAAAATTAGGGGAATCAAATGTAGCTAATAGTTATCTTCATTTTAACATTGGATAAGCTCAATGGTGCCAAACGTACCTCTAACTAGAACTAGAGTGGCCACCAAGTGGTTTATCACATGACTACCCCTTCATGGTCAAAATACATAGGGATCCAAGCAGTCTTTATGTCTCTCCTCTACTAGAGCGTTTCCCATGTGGGATAATGCTTGTGGATTATTTCTTTGAAGCCATTCGTATATGTAGGCAAAGAACGTAGGATGCATAGGGGTGACTTGTAGAGGTTCGAAACTAATGTAGAAAGCTCCTAAACCTCCTATAACCAATCAACAACCTTCATATGGACACTATAGATGAACAAAGTGGTTTCTTTGTTTGGGTTGTAGTTTAGAAGGACATAAATAGGGATTGCAACAGAACACTAGGTTTGTTTATTGTAATAGACTTAAATTACAATAGGTACACACCCAAGTTCACCAAATTGGGATAGAATTAATCTACTCCAAATTGTCATGCATCAAAGTTTTAATGGAGAAGTCTTCTTTTGGAAATATTATTTATTTAATTTAAACTCTAGGTAACCAATATTGGGCTTTCAACGATGAGCTTCGAATGTCAAAAACTACGTCTGACTATATAAAATACTATAGAGGGAGATTAATTTACACTCCCTTCCATTAATTATACACAGATGCACAATTTATCTCACCATATACTACATCAATGGATGCATTATGAGAAGATGAATTCAAAATCTTTCTATGGAAGCAAGGCATAGCATAACATGTTCTTACAAATATTTTTATAAAATTAAATGTCTAAATCACTTAGTTCTTAAAGTGATAATATACTATCCAAATTATAGTCTCCTAATTGCATGAATAAACAATCCATGAATAGAATGATAGTCATTTAAACATAAACAAAGAAAGAACCAACTTTAATATGCATTCTCTAACAAATCTCTCCTTTTGATTCTCTTTCATCAAAAACCTTTTTCTCAACCTCCAAACACTAGTCTTCAAGATTGCTTCCTTCTAGTCATCTTACTCCTCGTGCCTATCCCCTTTTTTAAGATCATGACCAACTTTTATAAGGTTTTCTTCCTCCCTTTACGAGCCCTCAAGTGGCGTAATATAAAATTATTAAGAGATGCCTCTCCAAAACATACCCATGTGAAGTCTCTTTATTTTATTAATAAAAATATGCCTACATGGACAAGCCCATGTGAAGTGGCTATTATTTTATTAATTTGGAGGAAATAGTTGCCAATTTGTCTTCCTCCTAATTTGGCCTTTTAACTAAATTTAAAAGGCCTACTATTTAAATAGTAAAATGACTTTGTTAAGTTAGTTTAATATCACCACCTGCAAATATGTCAATCCTCTTCCATTCATTTGGAGTGGGGTCAATTTGGTAAATTAATATTTCATTCAAATAGATAAGATGATATTTTTGGTCCAATTATTCTTGGATACCTAATTATATTTAATTAGGTTAATTATGATGGCTTTAGCAATATTTCATCACATCAGGATATAGAGATTAAAGCAATAGAACATCTTATTGAATGAATAGAAGTGATACATTCGAGTAAGGGTATGAGACCCTTTATGTAGGAAGATAGATTCCTTGGTTAACACTCTACCTAATTGTGCAAAGGACACCTTGCACATATATAACTTGCATATTAACACTTGTCCATTATGTTGCATGAAGAAACTAGATAAATTTCCTCTAAAGTAATATGATATAACCAAATGATGTAATATATTATTGCACCCCCTGTATTAAATTAATTAGTTCAAGGTTCTCTTGAATCACATAAATGATCTTTGAATATTTGAAACTTGAATTTTCCAAGTGCCTTTGTAATGATGTTTGCCAACTGATGTTCTATAGGTGCATACTTAAGGATGATAGGATTGTTCTAAAAGTTTGCTTTGATGAAATGGCATTGACATTTGATATGCTTTGTTCTTTCATGTATGATTGAATTCTTGATTAGATTCAGTACTTCTTGATTATCATAGAATATCATAGTTGATGTTCATTGATTCTCATGTTAGATAATATGTATTGCAACCATAGGATTTCACAGGTTGTATCTCTTGTTGATATGTATTCTGATTCAGTTGATGATTTTCCTATTTATGTTGTTTCTTGTTGTACCAAGGTATGGCTCCTGATATGAGATAAAAGACATAACCTGACATAGATATTTTATCATCAATAAACCCAACATAATATGAATTTGAGTATCATTGTAGAAAAAAGTCTTTGACATTGTTTATATAATCTAGTCCATAGTCTGTAGTCTTCTTGATATATTGTAATATTATTTTCATAGATTTCCAATCACTTTATCTTGGTTCTTGCATGAAACATGAAATATAATTTACTACAAATGTTATGTATGGTCGATTTTTTATTAAGTATAGAAGACTTCCAATAAATTAACAATATATTGTTGCTTAAAATATTGATGTTTTATCATTTTTGTATGGTTGAATTCTTTATTCCATTGGTGTATCTTTGGGCTTGCACTCTGTCACCCTGTATTTCTCAAGAACAAATTTTGCATACTTTGATTGAATGATAACTATTTTATCTTCTCCATGATAAATCTCTAAATTTAGGCAATAGTTCATTAGGACCATATCTATCATTTCAAAAGCATTTTCATCATCCTTTTTATATCACTTACTAACTTTTATCAACTTCCAATGATCACTATGTCATCAACATATACTATGAGAATCAAGATATCATTTCTGATATTTTTGGTGTATATACTGGGATCTATTGTACTTCTATTGAAATTATGATGTAGTATATTATTATTGATCTTGATATTCCATGCTCTAGGAGCTTTTTTTTAACTATATAGAGATTTATTCAATTTAAATACCTTAATTTCATGTCCTTGAGTGACGAATCCTTCAGGTTGTGTCATATAGACTTCTTCCTCTAAGTCACCATTAAGGAATGAAATTTTTACATCCATATAATGAATTCTCCACCCCTAATGTGCTGCTAGAGAACAAATTGTTTAGATAGTAGTCATTCAAGCTGTTGGTGTGAATGTTTCCTCATAGTCAATTTCCTTTATTTGAGTTACCCTTTGGCCACTAGTTGGGCCTTGTACTTATCAATTGTTCCATATGCTTTGTATTTTATTTTGTATACCCGCTTGCATCCCACTATATTTTTATCTAGAGGTAGAATTACTAGATTTCATGTCTTATTCTTCTTGAGTGATGCATATTCGTATTCCCTGGATGTTTTCTAGTAAGAGTTTTTTAAGGATTTAGAAGATGATACATGTTCCATTGTGTTACTTATCATTCCTCTGTTCATTATGGTCATGCTATGAGTTTGAGATCTTGTGGCTGTAATATTTGGTATCCTTTCTAGATTTTATTCTCTAAGAGTATCCTTGAGCCAGATTAGTTCTTTTATCTATAGTACAATTGATGCTTATGTATCATGTTCTTCTAATTCTAGATCTATGCTCATTGTGTCTTCTTCAGGTAGATTAAATATAACTTAAGTTTCACTACTATATTCATCTATGTTTATTTTAAATTTTTCATCAAAGAACACATCTCTACTAATGTAAAATTTCTTTGTAGATGGGTCTAACATTCTGTGTCTTGTAGATTCATTATCATAGCCAAAAAATAGCCTTGTCATAGTTTTATCATCCAAATTGGTCCTCTTTAGCTTTGGAATATGCATGTAGGCTTTGCATATAAATATATTTAGTACTTTTATGTTGGGATTGTGTCCTGACCATGCTTCTATTGGTGTAATATGCTTGAGTATTCTTGTTGGTAGCCTATTTTGTATGTATACTACCGTGTGTACTACTTTAGTCCAGTATTTATGATCAAGTTATGCTTCTTTTAAAATACATCTTACCATTTCCATTATTGATCTATTTCTTCTTTCTACAATCCCATTTTGTTAAGGTGAGTATGTTGTGGTAAGATGTCTTTTGATTTCATTGTATTCAATAAAGGATTCAAATTCTTTAGAAATAAATTATCCTCCTCTATCTGAATGAAGTTCTTTTATGGTCTTTCTTGATTCTTTTTTCTCTTGAAGTTTGAATTTTTTGAAATAGCTAAATAATTCTAATTTGTTCTTCATGAAATATACCTACATTTTTCTAGTATGATCATCAAAAAAAATATAAATTTATTTATGTTCTCCAAAACTATAAACTTTCATTGGTCCACACAAATCTGTATATATTATTTCTATAGGATGCCAAGCTCTATGCTGACAAAGTTTTAAAGGAATCCTATGTTGTTTTCCTGCTAGATATTTTGTACATATAGTAGTTTCTAGAGATATACTAGGTAGTCCTTCAACCATTTGATATATGAATAATTCTTTCATTGATGTCTCACTAGTATGTCCTCATTGTTTTTTCCATAGTTATAAAACTTTGACTAAAAGAGCTAAGTGAATAGTTGTATCGAATACAAATAGGCCATTGTATATGATCATGATGCTATCATTATTTTTTTTATAGAGATGTGACATTTCTTTCTCCTAGTGAGAAATTTGAACTGAACAATTAAGTTTTGATCCATGAGTTGAGAAACATAAATGAGATTGGTGGTTAATACTTAAACATAAAATACAGTTGTTACTATACCTTCTCCATCCTTAAGATTTACTAGAATACTTTTTATTCCTTTCACTTCATATATTTTTTATACTGCTACTACAACTAGATTTTTATTTAAAATTTTCAAAGAGTTATACCAATGTATGGTTCCTATCATATGATTGCTTGCACCTGAATCTATATACCAACAATCCATGATATAGTGCTTTTGTAAAAATATAGTTTAGTTTTTGGTTTATTTGGTACAAATTTTGTAAAGATAAAAAATCAACTTCTTAACACCTTGAATAATTTAATCCAAGTAGAATTCCTTATTTATCCTAGGTTAAATTGAAAAATTTAATTCAAAGAGATAAGTTATCCTTTATAGATTTTGTTTTCAAAATCTAAGTTTTAACCTTATTTTATGACCCTTATATCTCTAAATATGAAAGCAATAATAAATTGGTATTTGACCTTCACCTTGTAGATTCTAGAACTTGTCACTGTTTGATGATTTCTATGACTGGATATAACAACAATATAAGTGTCATATTTGGTGCTAGAATCAATGGAGATAACTTAGATTTGATTGTCTTCAATATTTATACGTAGGTGCTGAAGTTATAACCTTCAAAACTAGGAGCCTTTAATGCTTTTCTTCCTTTATTACACACTACGCTTCAGACATCCTTGATCGTGTTTTTCTCCCTATTGAACCTTGGGCTTTGAATGCCTTTTATGCATAAATAATCATGGACTTTGTGACATGTGTCACGTCCATTACAAGTGAGAACTCCTTTCTCTTTATAACATCCCAAACTCTTTTTCAATGCTATTGATTCAAACTATAATGTATGGGCACTCATATGAAGATGGTGGAGGATACCAAGTGTCACCGCTTTGTTGTAACTCCTGCATGGGATTTCTTGAGTTTTGAGAGAGGAATGATGTCTATTATGCCAAGTGGTATATTTTCATGATGTCTATCCTATAAAATATTTGAATATGGATATTATAACTCCTCAAACCCTTTTGTATACCATTTATTTGCTTTATTACGTTGATTAGGTAGCAAGCAAGCTATTCTTCTGCAAGTGGATTGGTATAACATATTTGAATATGGATATTTGAACTCAAATTTGGATCTTCCTTTTGTATATGGTCTTCTCCAAGTTAGAGACCCTAAATATAACACCTTTTCTTATTCTCTTTTATACCTCCAATCATGTTGAATCCTTTGTAGATTTTTTATATCTTTTAGATGTAGATGTGCACTCTTTTGTTTACATAAATGAAAGTCGATGATGTTATGATATGACCTTTGATTATTCTACAAGTTTGTACATCCAATTTGAGCCCTTTGAGTGGCTCCTTTTTCTTGGTAATAAGAGTGTTTATGTTTAGCCTTCCTTGCCTAATTTACCCTATAGTTAATGTGCCCTTTTATGGCACTTTAAAATCTGCTCTTTTTTTTTTTAAAACCAGATCACAGTTGTGTAATATAATGTATTATAAATTGTACATAAGTTTTTTTTTAAATTTACCTTCTTTTGCACTCTATTTCCAGATCTGAAATTCTAGTTTTGTGGTAGATATTTCCTACAATACAAGGGTTTCAAGTTTGTATTTTATGAGTAGACACACCTTTCTATTTTTAATTGGACACTTTGATAACAAATCCAAGCTTAAATAATAGTATATAGAAAATTTTCAATTGATGCAATTTTTAGCACTTTATTTCTTTGCATCTAACTTTGTAATGCTTTGAATTTGAGACTCACCAGGTGTTAATATTTTAAGATTCTATTTATATTTCTAGTTAGCTAAGTTCTTCTCTAGATTTTTGAGGATTCGAACCTTATTGGTGGCTTCACTTGGCCACTATGTGTTGCAAATTTTTATGCTTCAATAGTATCTTTAGACACTTGATATAGATCAGATTTTATGTCTTTCAAGAAAAATAGAACTAATTTATTCTTGAGAGTAGTATAACAATGCAAGTATTTCACTTTTAATGCACTAATATTACACCTTAACACTCCAAAAAAGTCTCAAATTAATGCACTAATAATTTACTGCAACTAATCAAGAATAACCTAAAATGAATGTTTGAGAGTTATTCTACAATTTCACTACTATTTAGTATTGTAGGACATAGTATTATTTTTATTTTTTCAAATTAGATGACATGTAGTCGATAGAAACAATTATAAAATATAATAAACTCCTAATAAATGTACAAATAAACCCTTTTAAAAAAAACTTTAATATAATTTAGAAGACTATAATATAATTTAGTTCTTGTAATTTTAATCCAAATTTAGCTGCTCTAATAAATATGATAAGTAATCCAATTAATGAATCTACTTGCACCAAAAGTTGCCTATCTTTTTCTGTAGCTCTTATCCCACTTGTGTAAAGCATGTAGATATTGGTGGCTTGTCCTCCTCCTTCTGTTGTAGATTTGGATAAGTATTTGTATATAAAGTGGTGTCTTATTACTGTGAGAATTAATATTCAAATCTCTAATATTTGGTAAGCTTCTTCTATCTTCAGGTCTTCTTGTCAAATTCTGACTTCAATCAATATCTTCTTTTGGAATTTGGCACTCCTTGCCAAATTCTCCTTTTGGTTGTATTTCCGGATGGCAATAATTGTCCCAAATCTTTTACTTATCATATAATTCTCTGATATCCTTATTCTTGTAGAGCTCTTCAAACGATATTAAAGAAATGTAATTTGCAAGTGGAAGGTCCAAGGGTGCATCTATTTTGTAAAAAATTGTAGCACTAAATTTTACTATTTTTATCTAGAAATGATTATAGATATATTATCACTGATGTTTTTAGTAGTATTTCATTACATCAGGAGACAAATATCAAAGTAATAGAACATATTATTAAATGAACAAAAGTGATACATTCGAGTAATGGTATGAGACCCTTTTATGTAGGAAGATATATTCCTTGGTTAACACTCTACCTAATTATGCAAAGGACACATTGCACATATACATCTCGTTTATTGACACTTGTCCATTATGCTACATGAAGAAACTAGATAACTTTCCCCTAAAGTAATCCGACATAACCAAATGATGCAATATATTCTAACAAATTACTCCTAATTATTTATTTTAATTTCCCTAATTTAGTTCTTTATAAGGGTAATTAATCTATTTTCCAATATTATTATTTGAATTCACAAAATTCTTTTTTACCTTTACAAAATATTACAAAACTAGGAATTAGGGCCTCATTCATCATATGAAAGGGTCCTTCCAAGACGGGTCATGACAATATGAAATAGCATTAGAGAAAAAATTGAATAGGACATAATCCAAAATTTACCTCCTTAACACTCTAGCTAATATTGAAGCAAGAATTTATATTTTACTACAAATAGAGAAGAAAAAATTTCAAAAAACATATCTAGGGATGTCTTTATTTGAGGGGAGAATGAGGATATAATTATGGATAATAGTTATTAATAAATTTTAAAATAAAATTCTATATTGGAAAGGTGGATGGTTATCATTAGCAAGAAAAGTGTAGTTAATTAAGTTATTATTACAGACCATTCCAACATATTATATGCCATTGTATTCTATGCCAAAATTAGTTGAAAAATGTGTAATCTATGTTATGCAATCCTTGTTATGGTGAGGTTTACATGATAAAATAAAATTCTCTTTGGTGAAATGGATCAAGGTACGTTATGATAAAACTAGGTAGGTCTTGGTTTAAGAGTTCTTATAGATGCAAACTTAGCTCTTAGGGGAAAATTAATCTATAGATTGTACACATAGATTCAAATACAATAGGAAATAATTATTTTAGGTGAGTATGTTGATCGCAATGACCCAAGTTTAATATTTACTGCATTCTCTCTACCAAATGGTTCTAATCATTTGAATTTAAAAAATATATATATTTATATTATGATTAAAGGTTTAATATGGTCTATAGAAACTTGAGAAAAAATATATTTTGATGGATACTTGATGTGATAAAAAAACACTCAATTTAGAACTAGAATCAATCATTTTGGGATTTTGAGATCAATGATGTGTCATTAGGATCCCATCAGGTGTACCATTAAAATATTTTCATCGTTGATTTTCCCTTATAAGGCAATTACACCTAAAAGGGAGTGATGCAATAGTGCTACGACTGAGAGCATGGGTTTTGGATTAATTAGGGGCCTTTGATATTTTTTACAAATCTAGTTACTTGTTATGATTTGTTTTTCAAGGTACACTTAGTCTCAACAAAGGAAAAATGGGTGCAAGAGATGAAATTAAAACAACTCAACAAAATAAAAAGGTGGTAATATTCTAAGAGATCTACTAATATTTTTCTACAAAAATAGTCCTCAACACTATATGCTAATAATGAATGCTTCCTCTCCTTGATATAGTGAAGTACATATAAAATGTACTAGTTGTATGTGAGTAAGAGTACATAGGTCTCGTAAGACAGTCAAACAAGCTACTAGTCCAAAAATGGATGTAGGCCAAGCTATTTGTCTACACTCATAGGGTAAAAACACAACTAAGAGGGAATGGGGCCATTGACTCTTTTCATTGTTGATACACTCAAACCAATTACTTTTGGGTCCTTAATGTACTCTTCATAATGATTTTTAGATCAAATAATATCCCAAGCACTTCCCTTGATTAAGGAGTTGATACTTACACCTAATCCTATAAGATATTATTAGCCTAATGCAAGTGCTTATTATGCACCAAAATTTGAATCCAATAGTGAATAGATGACTAGAACTTCTATAGTAGATCATGGCCTTGAAGAGTGTTTCAATATCACATATTATGCACCTCATTTTTCATCCATAGAAATCATTAACAATTTATAAAATTATTAAATACACCAGAATTAATAATCTACATAACTCAATATGTAAATTAATCCAATATTTTCAATTTATAATTCAAACCCATACAATGCTCCTTATTGGAAGTAATCCACTCAACATGTCTCAATATGATACATACAATATTCTTCTTCTCCCCCTCTATGATTTTTTTTTCATATTTATAATTCCCAACTATCTACCACTTCCACTTATCCATGCATGTGGAATAATTACATATTTTTTTATATTAAAATATTAAATACTTGTTTTGGATACCTAAAAATATATGTCCTCTTCATTGGAAAAAAGCAATTGTGATGCTACTTTAGCTTATCCTTTTATAAACCTTTGATAATATCCTACCAACCCTTTAATCTATGAGCACCAAGGATATTTTCATGGGTTGGTCATTATGAAGGAACATTTACTTTTTCCAGATCTATCATTATTCCTTTAACTAATTTAATATGTGCAAAATAGTGTATTTCATCAATGTTCTATTTGGTGTTCTTAGATTGTTAATAGATAAATTTCCATATATTTGGTGTTTTATTAGCTTCTTAATAGCTAGTCTAACATGCTTAAAATTCTCACTTGCATTGCAATTATAATATCATTTACAAATAATCATAAATTAATATAAATATAACATTTAATAATATTTTTTATTAATTTCATGAGTGTGGAAGGTGAATTTGTTAGTCCAAAAGGTACCATAGTGAATTAATAATACCCATATTTCATTTTAATTTTTTTTTATGTGTCTTCATATTTTATTTTTATTTTTTGGTAAAAAATTTCTAATATTTATCATAGAAAATATAGATTCTTCCCCCATTTGAATATACAAACTATTGAATTTTGGATGAGGGCACCAATTATTTATGCATGCCTTTCTCAACATCCTACAATCAATACAAATATGTAAGGTACCATCCCTATCTACAAAAATAACTAGTACATTATATGTTTGGATATTTGACCTTATTAGTTTTTTTTAGTAGTAGTGAAATCAACCGTACTTTTTTTTCAAATAGATTAGTTGCAATCATCATATAGGATTCCTTTATTTGTTGTAAATGTCTAGATAAAATATCTACTAAAAAGGTTAAATTTTCATGAATGGGTAATCTAGGAGCCCTTTCAAAAATACATCCTTGTACTTTTTAAAGAAAGGATAGTCCTCAAATGTGGTAGATTTTTCCTCTTCTAAATCATAAATGTGAATGGCATACAAAACATATCCTTTCCTTTGTATTTCTTTTAGTTTCATAGTATAAATATATTGAAAATAAATGGTTTTTACTATAATAGAACTATACCATGTATTTATTTAATTTGGGAAAATTATCTACATTGGTCCCATGCTATAAAATTTAGTTAATGTTTGTTATCACATCAACGGATACTAAGGGATTCATATATAAGTTTATTTTTATTGTAATGTCAAAAAAATCTAACTCATCCATGCTATTACATTACTCCAACATCCTTTCAACTTAATTCTTTTGTTGCATGGTTTAACAATCAAACACGTGTCTAGATATTTTATTTTACTTATTCCATCTAGGAATTTAAAGACTTTATTTGGACTACTATCAATCAAGATACTAATACAAAATCTATACTACAAACATGTAATTTGAAAATGATTATTTTGATGCTTGGATAAATTATTGTCCATTATTACATAAATATGATGTGGTTGTTGCATGGTTTGTGTCGATGACTTAACATTTTACCATTTCCTTTTATAACTCATCAATATGGATGGAATACAAAATACATCATTTCCTTTGTGCTTATTTCAATTTCATAGTATAAATTTGTATATATTTTTACATTTCTATAAAATATAATTTTTCATTTTCTATCTCATCAATGTGTATATAAAATAATCGCCTTTATTTGTGCTAATTTTAGCTGCATAGTAAATATTTTCATCTTTGGTTATCCCAATAGGAATAATTATACCTTTTTAGGAGTTATGCAATAGCGTTGTAGCTAGGATCTTGGGGTTTGGCTCAATAAAGGGCCTTTAGGAGTTTTATACAAGGCTAGCTCCTTGTTAAGATGTGATATTTAATATGCACTTGAACTCATCACATGAAAAAAATGAGAGAAACAAAAGGAACATGACTCAAAAAAATGAAAAAGGTGGTGATGTACCAAAAGATTCACTAAGATCCCCATGCACAATAGGCCTAAACATTGTGTGTCAGTGGTAAACACTTCCTCTACTTGATACAATTTACCACTGATTAACTCCACCCATGTATATCCACATAAGGAAATGTGTCTATAGGAGAGCCATATATGGCTAGTCAAAAAATTTATGTAGGCCTTCCACACACACATACGTAAGAAAAACTTATGATTAGGTAAAAACTATAGATACACACATACACATAGAAATGGATCTCCAATAGAGCCACAAATGGCTAATTTAAAAATTGATGCAAACCTGTATATATATGTGTGTGTGTGTGCAAGAAATTAACTACAAATATTGTGCCAAAAATAGGTGTTCGAATTATCCACAAACCACTCAAGAGCCATCTACTCTATAGAAATAATGAAAGAAAATATTAAAGAGGATATAATTTCAAACTTTTTAATCCTTTTTATAGACTATACTACTATTATTTATATATTACAAGGGGAAAAATTTCCCTTCAAAATTATTTATAGGTGGATATAAAAATCTCAGCTACTCCTAGGGATCCTGAATATTAAATGGAGCACCCCTTGACCAGAATAGCTATCAAATCTAAGACATTAATCACCATACTTGTCTTTAATGAATATTTGATCTATTTAATCAATATATATTATGGTAGGTGGTATTTATATCTTTAGTTGATAATGCATTAGCTCAAATCATCTACCTCTATCATAGCTCAACATGCTTTTGACTTGACATATGCATTAGTAGTACCTTAAATTTTTGGTGCACCTTTGGTTCTTTCAAAATCCAAGGTCATCCAATAAATTGGCTAAGAATTTTGTTGGCTAAGGTCATCCAATTATTAATACTCTCTATTGAGGGGAAATAGATAAATATTTATGAGTTCTAGTTGTCTATTCTGATTATTGGGCCTACTTATGTTGGTCATATTTTTGCATCTACTATGGAATTCTTCGAAATATTTTCCAAGGAGTAAGATTTGTCAAATATAATGATGTCTCCTTATGCTATTTTCTAAATGATACACATGCTTCCAATGGTTTTATTAGTAGAGTGACTATTGCATGAGATACTAGAGTAGCTAGGGCTGAATCCATAGTGGAAATATTCAAGAAGGGTAGTATATTTCCTTCTTTATGGTTAGGATAGGTTACTAAATTAGTTGTATATAATGTATTCTACATAGTAAGGGCATCTTGGGGCCTCTTTGGTGGTGTTACTTCTCTTTATTTTTGGGATATATCCTTGGCTATGTGTAAGTAGGGGTGACTTAAAACCAATATTCTACTCTCTCTTGGTTCCTTTACTATTATTATGGTTACTTTTCTTCCCCTTACTAACATTATATACTTTTTTTACTTCTTATTTTTTTATTGATTCTTTTTCTTAAGTGACTTGGGTAGGGACTATTTTTGGACTAGTGTAGAATGAGATATTTTATTCTAATATATAGGAAGACTTGCACTTCATTTAAATATTTTAAAAATAATTCTAGAATATATTCTTGCTCTATCCTAGCCTGCCCCATTCTCTAGGGTGTTTTACTAATAATTACCTCCTTACAATATTGAATGGATTCTAGTCTTTCTACATCAACATGATCTTCATTATATAGCTTATTGTATATTGCATATTCCTTTATTGAACTAGATTTACTTTTCTCTTTCCACTTAGTTGTCTCATATTCCACAATGCCTCTATTTTAGATATTATCCAATATATTTTTCTTAGTTATTACACATTATCCTAATTCACTTTGTCCCATGGGATAAAGCTACCCTTGATTTCCTAAAATTATTCATATGGCTTAGGAGTAGGCAAAGTTCTAGTGAGCTTGCTTAGAGGGCATGTTAGAATCTCATCATTGGAACTTTGAAATTTTTGATCTTGAGCCTTTGCTCATGAGTAAACTTTTGTTCCTTTATGCCTTTTAAAATTATCATGAATTTCCTGTCAAGCTCATATTTCTATCTATCCTTAATTTATTCAAGACATGGCCTTTTTTAATTGCCTTCTACAAAGGAAGCTCTCATTTTTCTATGTAAGGTTATCACTCCTGTATTTAGTGGCTACATATAATTTTGATGCTTTTGCTTTACCACTACCATGTTTAAAGTCCAAAGTATCAATTTTCCTAAAAACCTCTAGGAAAAATACTTGGTCAGTGATATTTTTTGGTAAGAGACAAACAAGAAATCTAAAATCATATATTTTTATAATAATTACTTCTATAGCAAAGAACCAATCCCCCAAAATTGCACCCTCTAGAGGGCTTTTGTAATATTTTAAAATCCTCTCAACTTGAGACCCTCTTATTGAAGCAATGGCTAGGGTACAAAAATAATCAATGAAAATATAATAGGAAGAACCCTTATTTAATTATTTTGTCCAATTATATAATAGCATATAATATACTTTTAAACCCCTATGTTTTATTTTCAAATTAAGAAAAATATATAGGTTTTTATATAAACCAAGGTATACTAAAAATGATGTGTACCCAAGTGTCTAAGTTGACAAGAAATACCTTAGGCCTTATCTGATTTGTTCTAGTATTAACTCAACAAAATCATAGTTCATTGGCTCCTACTTCATCCTATAAAATATTCCCAACTAATTTGTGCTTACGATTTTATCATGCTTCCTACAAAATAAGAAGCCATCATGCTTCACACATCCCTTGATATTTCATTTAAAATATCAAGGGAAATAAAACCCTAAAGAAATGGGTCATTTTTCCCTATACTCTTGTATTCTAACCTTAAAAATATCATCTTCTCATTTTGTGGATTTTTTTAAAATTTTACCTTTATTCATCTTCTTTAATGTGTACTTCATTGTATTGTAGCAACAACATTTTTTTAATACTATAACCATATATATTTACTTTGATTTTCCATATTGCGAGGTAATTTCCTAGGTAGTTGGCTTATAACATTTTATGCTTGTGTTCACTAATTTGTAAGAGAAATGTATTTCAATCACCATATACTACACCAATAGAATTGTACATATTTGCACTCTAAAATTTGAATGCTTATTAGTTATAAAGCATTCAAAATCATATATTCTTAGTCCCTTGCCCTCCCTACAAATTTCTATATTGGAGCAATCTTTAACTATATCCCTAAAAATTTTGATATTGGAAAATTATATTGGTATAGGAACTTCAAAAAATTTCTATAGTATGATAATCCCTTTACTTTGTCATACTGAGACTAGGTATTATTTTTCTATCCAACTTGATAATGGATGCCAATTACAAGGTCTTTTGTTATGGCCTTTATTATAGAAGAGTGTAATGCTTGTGCATTTTAGGTTTCAAAATTTTATTCCATTTCACTTTACTTCCTTTTATACATTCACTTCATGCCTTGCATTTATTTCCATTTGCCTGATTAATCTTTTTAAGAATTTGTGCATATCATGTAATTATTGAAATGATGCACTCTTATCGACACCATATGGACCCATTGGGAAACCCTTAAGGGTTAAATAGTGGTCCTAACCAATTTTTGGGCCATGTAGAGATTGCCATGCCACCCAAGATGACCACATTTCATGGTTTTCCCACACAGGGATGGCCACCAGAAACCATCCTTGGGTGGGATGCCATGGTCTATGCATCTCAAAAAGTCAAGGGAAACACAAATTTCAATCAAATTCTATCATTTATCCTACCCAATATCTTATGATAGATTGAGGGTCTATCAAAGACATCACAATCTGTAAATTGGATGCCCACATTGGAGGCCTCTTTCACCCAATGCATGGCAAATATTTTGACAAGTGGAAACACCTACCTTGGATACACCAACTTGACCATTTGACCTTATGGCCTTATTGGGCTATAAATTGGATTCATTCCACCCAATTTTAGAGATATACATTTTACAATATTTTACAATGAAGTGCTATTGAGATTCACTCTCCCTTTCACCCACGTATTTGCCTTTGAAATATCCATCCATTTAAGGATGTTTGCAAGTGATCCCAAATATGCAAATACATTCTAAAACCCATCCATTTATATGAATTAGATCACTAAATTTTATGACAACACCCCTAGAAGTAGTTTAAACTAGATCTCATAGGATTTCGTAGTAAAAACCCCAAGGTTTGGTGTTCATCCCCACATAGGATAATTAATAGTACCTATTGGAACACCCAAGGATGGCCATTAATTTACACATAATGTTTGTTTAAATTTAGCATAGGTCATTTGTAAATTATTTTATATGCATCATACTAGAATTTGGCATTTTGGAGCAATTTTGGACTTTCAATTAGGGTTTTCATTATGATAGTCCCAATTGGAATACCTAGGGATAGCCATAGTTTTTTCATACAATTTCATTTCAATTTCTACGTTGATCATTCCTAAATTAGACAATATGCATTATGCTAAGTTTTGGTACAATTTGGAATAGTTTCGCATCACCTATTTCACCTTTTATAGTTAATATTGCATGCATATTTTTGATTTCATATTAATCCACACATGCTATTGAACAATTTGAATTCTTTTTGTGTAGATCTAGTTATTTCAGCATGCAATAAAGGAGCGGTTCAAATATGGATAGATCATCGCAGTGGTAGCAAAAGCATGCTCTTCAATTCGTGATTACAAGAAAGACATTGAAAGCACACATTGAGTTTCTAAAAGTATTAGATCCTTTGAACATTGTAATTGATTATATCAATTAAGAGCCCTCAAGGGGACATTTTTTAGTCGTGCATTTGGAAAATAAATTAATATAAAGAGAACCCCCATTTCTTTCACTTATTTTTCATTATGCTTACATTAATGTCACTTTTGAATGCTTAAATAGAACAATAGATGCATTTCATTTCCCTTTGCTAGGTGCACCATTTTTCCACTCTATAGTGGTGATCACGATGGGATGCCTGTCCCATTTTATTTAGGTAGTTTTTAAATTTTTTTATATTTGAAATGTTGTATGTTTTGGTCGTTCTTCCCTAAAATGACCCTTTATTTCCTAATTGGAACACCCAGGGATGACCATGGTAGTCGTTCCATCTAGGGATGGCAACCAAATTTGTAATCATCCTATCCTGGAATGGCCATAAAATAGGGGTTTTGCATCTCAAATTGATAGAAACAACGACATATTAGGATTTCAAAATAAGTATCTAAACATTTAATTTGCATGATTATTGCTTAGAGAAGGTTATATTTAGTTTTTTCATGTCTTTTTCTTGTTTTTCGAAGAGTGGATTTCACTTTTTATTAAGAACAACAAAAAGAAAATAAAAATCATAAAAGAACAACTTAAGCATGCATTTTCGTGGTTTGATTTTTTGCAACCTACCTAATGGTTAGGTTTCCATATAGGGCATACATTTTATAGGTTCTATTATTTATGAAATACTTCTGAAAGTGAAATGTTCTTTTGCATTTAGTGAAGTATCATTGAGTGCTATTTTGTTTGAATTTATTTAAGTATAAAAGGAACCACACACATGACCTCACATTTTAACATTAATGAGTTGGAACTTCATCCCCAACCACTAATAGAGACCAACAATGGTGGTATTCATATCCACCCATTGTATTGCATGATACAAACACTATTTTTTGGACAAAGTTGGCTTTAAGAACCATATTAGTCATGGAAAATAGCACATATTCTTCTTCAAAGGGTGTATCACTACCCACAGTCAATATGGGTGACGAATGGTAGAACCTATACTCCTTGATAAGGTATGGGTTTCATATCCATACTTTGGTTGGTTTACATGATTGTAATTTTATTTTTGTTTGTCGAGCTACAAGTATACATATGAAATCCTTTTAAAAAATTTAGAATTACATCAACAATATTCAAACACATGAAAAGAGATCTCTTTGCAAAACAACAAATAAAAATACACAAAATAGTTTTAAGGAACACATATAAAATATTTAAAATATATAAACACTTGTATTATTGTGTGGTTTCATTTTTTATGTTGCACCATTAAAATTTCTAAAGGATATAATCACTTAGGGTTTGGAATAAATTAGTTATGGTATGCACCCATAGCCAAGTCCATTCAATGGCTAACACTATGATGAGTAGGCAAGGAGATGTAGACCATCTCTGATTTAGCCCTAAGGATATCATTATACCTCCTTGGTGGCTTCCTACTCGCCCAAGTCCTAGAATGTCAAATCCAAAACCTAACCTACAAGGGACCCCTATGCAAGATACCCCTACAGGTTTTGGTCCTAATAAGGGAACTTAATTTCTATATATCGACACTTCACATGCCTTCTTTCAAGAATCACAACCATGAATTGAGGTACAAAAAAATAGAGCAATACCATGCATCCACATGCCTACTCGGTCTACCTTGCACACTTACATGCAATATCAAGACTATTCATTATGGGTAGGGATAAATGATCAAAATACATTCTTAAATCACCCTAATAGGTCTCTATAGTATAATTACCAAGATGAGTATGATACTCATTTCCCTGGGTGAGAAAATTCTACCCTTCCCTTCCTCATTAATGAAGAAAGACACAAGGAGAGTCTTGATTATTATCAGTTTAATTATTCCATGCAAGCACGATGTACTTCTATGCTAGTTGAGTATAAATAACATTTTTTATGTCTAAATATCAAGTGAACATGACCTATTTCAATCGATGGAAGCTCATAGTCAATATTTTAGATCCTCCTGAATAATATAGGCATCATGGCAATAGTGCTAGGGCTAATAGACCTCATACTACTGATCAAATAAATCAAGTTATCAAAATATATGCTAATATCCAAGCTCAATTCAATCATCTTAGGCTAGATAAATAATGCATGGATTGCCAACATCAATTAGAAAGGCAAAGAATTGGACAAAAAATACAAGAGACCTTACGTAATGGGGTCCCTACCCCAAGTACTTATAGACAAGGGGTTCATTAAAGGCAACCTAATTTTAATCAAAATTGGCTTCCTAAGCCTAACAAAATGTTTCCTCCTTGAAATCCTAGGCCTAATCGAGACTTGCCTCCTAAGCCAAACATAGATCACCTTCTGTAGGCATTTGTTTCCTTGTAGGTAAATCTAGGAAATACCTTATGGAGCCTACGATGATCTTGAACCAGAAGAGGAATACCTAGAAGCACTTTATGGAGGCATGGTCGATGAAAATCAACCATCATGTCATATGCTTGACATTCCTTGCCCTATTCCATAGGTCCAAAGTAAATAAGAGGATACCAAATCCTCTTATGCATATAAAGCAATGTTTAAATGCACAAAAATAATAGAAAACAAGACATCTGGATCTAGACTTCAAAATACCACTTTGCACCAGCTTCATCGTCAACTACTTCACCCATAAATACCTTCCCCTCCATACCCAGAGCATTTCCAAATGCTCAATTTGGATAGATTCAAAGTAGAGGAAGATGCATAGGAGCATGTCACTAGGTTCATGAATCAATGCTTCATTATCTATGATAATGATGATTTACTTCTAAATTTTTTTTTTATTTTCTCTGAACTAGCCATAGAGTGGTATAATAAAATCCCAAGGTACAACATCCATAGCTTTGAACAATTTACAGATGCATTCCTAGAATTTTTTACCTTTAATACTAAGTAAAAGGTAACTTCAACAAATCTCATAGGATTGAAGCAATATTATTATAAGTCAATCACAAATTATTGTAATAGGTGGTGAACGCTTCTTGCTAAGCTACCATACCTACTAGAAGTATTTGAGTTGAATCACATGTCTTCCAAGATTTTTTTAAAGCTAATTTCATTATTGTTGTAACTCCAACAATACCAAACTCTTCAATATGCTCTAGCATAGGCTAGAAAAATTTAAGAAATCAAAATTCAAGAGGAAGATATCACAAAACCCCATAAATAGGAGTGGAATAAGAACACAAAGGGCAATATGGCATAACTAAAGCTATTGGTAGTTAATCAACCTGCCATTAGAATTCTAGGACTTGTACAACCAACGTCACCTCAAAAGGCAAACTATTAGGCCTGACCTCCTCCTGCAAGTTACAATAACAATACTCAAGCAAACCAAGGGCAAAACTAGTAATGTCGCCCTAAGCAACAATTTACACCATTCATTGAATCTATGGATTCTCTATTCAATTATTTATGTATGGAAAAATAAATTACTCTACTTGATATCCAGCATATATATCTAAGTACGAGTAAACCAAGGTCCATGGGACATCATGAAGACCTATATTGTAAGTACCATAGGCAAAATGGGTATGACATGCAAACATGTTATGGGTTCAAACACCTAGTACAAGACATGATTGATAGGAATGAGTTTCAAGTTCATAACCCTCTTGCGATAAATAATCAAAAAATGGGTGTCTTTAAAGAGCCATTACCCACTCATGAGGTGCAGGTAAATCAAGAAAAATAGATAAATGAGGTTCATACAACACCCCCAAAAAAAAGGTTTATCGATATGGTTAGAATTGTGACAATGAATAGGCATTATCCAAGTTGCAGCACCTGTAGCTTCAAAGGATATTTCCTCCACATCATAGCCACTACCACATCTAGTGCAAATCCTTCCACCTCATCTAGTGGTCACTATAAATGGTAAGCTTTCTTAAAGCTTGTGAACAACATCATCCTGACTCTCTATATATGAACTTATCCAATAGTCTCCCCCTCATTGAGAAGCTCTTATGCAGATGCTTAAGTTTATTGAAATGTGGCCCTATGAGTCTAAATATTTTATCAACTTTGTAGGGCATATTCAACCATGCAAAGATATAGTAATCACATTTCACAAACATGAACTCAAACCAATATCAAATGAGGTAGTTGATCCTCCCTTACATATCATTGCATGTGTAAGTAGAATACCTTACAATATATTTCTAATGGACATAAGTTCTTCATTCAATATCATCACCACAAATGCTATCCAACATCTAGGTCTTCCAGAATTCCACATTGTTGTGTCCACATATATCCTAAGAGCATTCAACAACACTCTACACTAAATTATTGGCACTATAGTCTTACCTATTCATGTGGAATGTAAAACCATACCAATTTTGTATCATATCCTAGAGGGCACAATGGCTTATAATGTCTTACTATGTAGACCCAGGATTAGGGACATCAACTTGATGCCATCCATAGCTCACCAATATTTTAAGTACACTCATGAAGGGCAAGTGCATGTTGTCTCCACATACCTTGATCCCTTCAAATACTATAACGTGGTACAACTTATCCCTGAGTCAACCTTACCATCAAATCATATGGACTTCCAAAAAAATATGTCCATTCAAGGCCTGACTCCTTCACCATCATATTCCATTAATCCATTACCATCTTCTTATATACCACCCTCATCATTGGTACCTTTAGATACACCTTCGTCATAATAAAATTCTCCTTAGAGGAACATGTCAAAGAGGCCTAATGATGAGATCCCTCCAATCATCTCTACCATTTCTATGGAAGATATTCCTAGTATAGTAGATAAGGAACCATCTCATGAGGCAAGCATTGATTCATCTCAAGCCTTGTTTTCATTTCCATCCTCATCATCATAGGTCATAGTCCATTTGGTTTCTATGAGTTTAGGAGAATACCTAGTGAAGAATATTACAATAGTTCCAACTATCAAGATAATACAAAATGTGGGATGACATTGTCTTCCCATAGGTACCATCATACCTCTAGGTATACCTCCTAATAAAACAAATTTCATATATGGGGGTATTGAATATGGCACATAACCATCTCATCAACAAGAAGAGGATGAAGAACCCTTTTTTGTGGATATCAATCATATATCCAATCCTAACTATGCCATGCGATATCTCCATAACTACCATTGGCAAGGCTATAGTTTTGGGTTGTACAAGTAAGGCACTCGCATTCCTTTCCAGCCACAATATCAATTTCCTTATGATAAATTTGGTTTAGGACACAACAAGCCTGTGCCTCTCGATGTCATCACAAAAAATTTAGAGTTCTTAGGTTTGATATAGGGATGAGCTTGCACGCAATCCTTACATTAATCCTAATCATGTCAAATCTTTAGGGTATTATTTTCTCATAAATATGATAGATAAAGAGATATCTCATGATTTCACCCAATCTTATAAAGAAAGTGAAGGTTCGCGTACTATCCCATTCGATAAAGAGAAAGAGGATCAAGGTCCTCCTTATGAATGGACAATTGATGATGAATCATATTATGGTGTAACAACTATTAATTGCCCTAGTTTATATGAGGAATACGAGTAGATCATCCCATTGGATTATGAAGAAGAGTTCTATATGTGTGTGTTCCCATTGCAACATCCCATCAAGCAATAACTTCTACCACTAAAGGATAAAGCTTACCCCCTTCTACATAGACCACCTCCACCACAACCAACCCTGCAAGTCTTGCGACAACCTCTTGTTAATATACCTAGCCACCCATCCAATGAATATCATCCATAAAAAGGTATCCATAAACCCTTTGGTCACCCAAAAGCCCCAAATATACCCTCCTTTGGTCACCCAAAAAGCTGTAAAGGTATCTATAAGTGTTTTAATCACCTAAAAAACCCTAAAGGTATCTATGAATCCTTTCATCACATGAAAATCCCCAAAGGTATGCATAAATCCTTTTGTCACACAAAAAGTCCCAAAGGTACCTATAAACCCTTTGGTAACCCAAAAATCCCTAAAGGTACCCATTAATCCTTTGGTCACCCAAAAAATTTCAAAGGTAACCATAAATCCTTTGGTCACCAAAAAGCCCCAAAGGTACCCATAAATCCTTTTGTCACCCAAAAGCCCCAAAGGTACCTATAAACCCTTTGGTCACCCAAAAATTCCTAAAGGTACCCATAAACTCTTTGGTCACCTAAAAAGTCTCAAAGGTATCTATAAATTCTTTGCTCACCCAAAAAAGCCCCAAAGGTATATATACATCCTTTGGTCACCCAAAAAGCTCCAAAAGGTGATCATAAATATTTTGGTCACCCAAAAATCCTCAAATATATCTATAAACCCTTTGGTCACCTAAAAAACCCCAAAGGTATTTATAAACCCTTTGGTCACCCAAAAAGCTCCAAAGGTATCTCATAAAATATTTGGTCACCTAAAAATCTTTGAAGGTATCTCATAAAACCTTTGGTCACCCAAAAAATCCCAAAGGTATCTCATAAAATCTTTGGTCACCCAAAAATCCCCAAAGGTACCCATAAATCCTTTGGTCACCCAAAAAGTTCCAAAAGTTCCAAAGGTAGCTATAAACCCTTTGGTAACCCAAAAAACTCCAAAGATATCTATAAGAACTTTGGTCATCAAAAATCCCCAAAGGTACCCATAAATCCTTTGGTCACCCAAAAATCCCTAAAGGTACCCATAAACACTTTGGTCACAAAAAATCCCCAAAGGTGCCTATAAATCCTTTGATCACCAAAAATTCCCAAAGGTACTCATAAATCCTTTGGTCACCCAAAAATTCCCAAAGGTACCTATAAACCCTTTGGTCACCCAAAAAGCTCGAGAGGTATCTATAAATCCTTTAGTCACCAAAGAGCCCCAAAGGTACCCATAAATCCTTTGGTCACCCAAAAATCCCCAAAGGTACCTATAAACCCTTTGATCACCCAAAAAGCCCGAAAGGTGCCTATAAACCCGTTGGTCACCCACAAAGTCCCAAAAGTATCTATAAATCCTTTGGTCACCCAAAAAGCCCCAAAGGTATCTATAAATGCTTTTTGCACCCAAAAATTTGTAATGGTATCTCATAAAACCTTTTCTCACCCAAAAATCCCCAAAGGTACCAATAAACCCTTTGGTCATGCAAAAATCCCCAAAGGTATCCATAAACCCTTTGGTTATCCAAAAAGCTCTAAATTTATTTATAAACCCTTTGGTCCTCCAAAAAATCCCCAATGGCATCCCTTAAGCCTATTGATATAATATATATATATATATATATATATATATATATATATATATATATATATATATATCAAAATCCAAAAACATCATTAAAATAACAAAAATATAAAAATATTACATTACATTTCATATTGTTGCATTATACAATCATTGGTATTAAGCATACCCATCATTGTAGTTTATATTATAAAGTTGATCATACATGTCTAGCACCAGGTATGTACACTATCCATCCTTCAAAATCAACTTCATCAGAAGTCATTATTCACATCCGTCTACATTTAGCATTTCCATACACATTCCCCATATTTTTTATTTGTGTATGTTTCCCTTCACCTAGTCATTTGTTATAATGCATCATTAGGTTTTTTGGTCACTCAACCGTATCTATTTTTATTTTCATATTTTTTAGAAAGCTATCATAATTTTTATAAAGTAGAGTATTTCTTTAATTATACCTTGCCAACACATTCTCACATTAATAAATCCAAGTTTTGCATAAGGAAATATGAAACCTACAAAGTGGTCCTTGTTACCTTAAGAAAAAGGTTTACCTTGCTCATCCCCCTATGTGAATGACTCAAAAATACTGAGAATTGATAAAAGGACAAGCTCTTCCCTACCCAAAGCAATAAAAATTCCTTACCCCATGCTAAATATGGACAAGTATCCAAGGAAAAATAAACAGTGCTTTTTACCACTAGCTGAAAGCACGAGGATATGAAAGCAAAAGGGAAACACCAAGTGCGATGCAAGCGAAGCCAAAGATAACGCTAAATCCTATGAATTGAAAATGCATGAAAGGAGAGAAACATAAACGAATCAAAACTAGATAGAAAGCAAATATGGAATACAACCCTTTTTATTAATTTTCTTTAAATCTCGGTTACAACACGTCTCCTCCCTTTTCAGGGGCTAGGAGCGTTAAATAAGGTTTCATTACACCATGGGTGGTATGCCTTCTTCCGCATGCCCACATGTAAAATGGGCAGACCAAATGTTGTCACTGCTTGTGTGAAAGGGTCTTTGATTATTTTCTGCTCCTCCGGTGTCGAGATCCTACGTTCAAGGAAACAAAAAAGGATTAGTAGCACCTACGGATGAAATGAAACATGCGATCCCCAAAGCCTATGATTAGTGCATGCATAAAACAAATAAAACAATAACTAAAACAGATCAAAATAAGCTAAAAACTTGACAGAGGCATGAGAACATCACCGGGAAGGCACTGCAAAAAGAACAGTTGGAAAATTCACCATGGATTTCTAATCGCTTCGGGGTGGGACGATTAGACCAACAACAAAACGTCAAAAAGCACTGTCCCAAATGTCCCATCCGGGAGGCTCCAAATCACCTACAAAGTTGGGGGTTAGGTAAAATGGGGTATTTTGAAAAGACCTAGAAGGTCATATTTTTCCAATTCGGCCTCTATCACCGAGAATTTGATGATGCTACCTGCATGTTAGCGAAAGTGAGAAATAACAAAAACATGATCAAAACTGCTCAGAATTACATGAAATTTGAATGCAAGCCTATCTAAGCAACCTAGAATAAAATGCAAAAATAACAGAACTGAAATCTGCTACAGATTTCTAATCACTCTAGGGTGGGGCGATTAGGACTGTAGCAGTGTGGAGGGGGCACCCGAGGGCAGGACGACCTGCTGTTTGGGGCCCGATTTTGGCACCAATCCACTTGGGATGGGTCCAAAACCTCTTGTGGGGTGTTGTCAGAAAATTTGGGTGGGATACTATGGCCAAATATCGGGTTTGGGGTCCGTATTGCGCTTCCAATAACCACCCAATGACCTCCCTTCCAAAAGAGAGATCAAGGATGTGAAAGGCACAATCAAAAGTGAGTATGCAAAATGGTAGCACTTCATTGCTCAAAATGCTCCTTCTCTATATATCCTTGGGGTGAGAAGACTCACCATTTTATAGACCTAACGATATCTGTGTATGAGCATGCAGAGGTGCCACTTGGCAATCATGCCTTTTTAGGGGGGGAGAAGATTCCTCCCTGATTAAGGGCTCCATTACTGCCTCTGTAACTGCCTCTAGCACTCCAAAAATGCTCACTCGCACTCCCATGCAATGAAGGAGGAGTTAAGTGGTAGATATGGGCTGCCATTTGTTGATATTTGACCTTTTTCCCATCAAACCTACTATTCACCCCACCCTGGAGTGAATACTGCTAATCATCCCTGGGTGGAACGAATACCAGTTTGTAATCGTCCTTGGGTGGAACGAATAGGGAGAAGAGTGCTTGAGAGGTGCCAAATCGATCTCTAACCTTCAAAAACTATTGTGAGAGTGGTTAGGACCACTGTTTAACCTCTAGGGGCTTCCTTGGGGGTTGTGTGTGTCAATGCGATCAGCGTTTGTAGCCACATAATCGGATTGGTGTTGTTTTGGTGTCTACAGATGCCCCTTTTTGGGATGCGCTATGCGTGGCGCAGTGCTTGAGAAAAAATAGATAACCAAAGCACTAATGATTAGGGTTTCTCAATAACCTAACCAACTTTTGATGCCCCAAGTATGGAAAGGGCATGCATTCTTGAATCCTTGCTTTTGACGAGCTAAGGAACTCAATTCAAGTGTTAACCTTTTTCGGTGAGGTGTTACTTGATCTTGGACATTGATCAGTCATGAATAGGCAAAGGGCGCAACCTTTTGTCTGTGGGAACCTTGAGTTCATGATTCACGAATGCCAAGTGTTTGATCAGCTTGTGATTATTGCTTGTTTGCTACCCCAAGCAGGGGCATGATTATCTTTGTCAATGATTCTTTGAATGCATGCCATTTCCTTGATTGGGTGTGTATTTGTTGATTGGTGACTAAGTGTGACTACCCCCTCAAGCGATGAATCGATGAGGGAATGACCGACATGAGAAAAGCGATGAGTCGCTTGACCCAAGATGACTTATGGTAAGGGTGCCTTCAGTTGTTTTTCCTTGAATGCTTATGCAGTTCCCAACATTTAGACCTATTTTTGGTGGGTGTTAACCCTTTTTGTGATGCATCGTTTGGGGTTGAAATTGTCAAAAATCCATCCTCCTATGGAGCGGTCTAGCTATGGTAGCCTTCTTAGGGAGTAGGATAGTGACAATTTGTGACCCCAACATTTTTTTTGAATGCCAAGAATGTCAGGCGAAAAGGTGCCTTCATTTGGCAATGTTATTGCTATTTTTGGGTGGGTTTTGACCCTTTTGTGTGATGCCTTTTGGGGATGAAATTCTTGCAAATTCGTCCTCCCGTGGAGCGGTCCGGCTATGGTAGCCTTCTTAGGGAGTAGGATAGTGAGTATTTGTGACCCCTACATCATTTTTGCATGCCAAGAAGCACAGGCCCAAAGGCACCTTTTTTAGATAATTTTATGGCTTGTTTGGGGTGCATTTTTTTTGCTATTTTTGCTTTTTTTGTTTTTCTTGCTCTGTAATCATCCCGGGGTGGGACGAATGCCAGTTAGTAATCATCCCAGGGTGGGATGAGCACTAACTAGAGTGCTCATTCTAGGGTGGAATGATTACAGGCCTAAGAGCCTATTTAAGGGCCAAAACTAGGGTTTGGGGTCATTATCATTCGATTTTTCTGGCGATTTGGAGCTCTGGAGGAGGAGGTTGAGTCTGCGAAGAGAAGCACTGTCAAATTTTTCCCGACACCATGAGTTCATGAACCGGATCGAGCAACGAAGCTGAAGCGATACCGGTAAGTGCTCCTTCTCATTTAGTTAGCTTGTGTTTTATTTTACAGTTTTAAAATAATAATTTATTTTGAATTTGTTTTTCCATTTAAACGAAGGTAAAACCCGAGGCTAAAAAGAAATGTTGTTTATTTTTTGTTTGTATTTTTGTTAAGGTTATAAGAAACCCTAGGTTTAAATGCGATGTTTTTATTGTTTTAAAACTAAAACCCTAGGTTAAACTGAGAGCAAACCCTAGCTTTAGAAAAATTATTTTTATTCTGATTTTTCATTTGTGAACTTCAGTTATAAACCCGAGGTTAACGAAAAACTGTTATTTTGATTTTGATTTTTTTGTTTTTATGTATCAGTTTAAACGTAGAGTTAAAAACCCTAGGTACTGACAAACTATTTTTGAATTTGTTTTGTTTTTGTTTATTATTAGTCAGTTTCAAACTTAAAGTTAAAAACCCTAAGTGCTGACAAACTATGTTTTTTGAATTTTTTTGTTTGTTATGAACTGTTTTTAGCTGTACATTTGTTAGGTGTGATTGTACAGTTTATTGAACTATTTTGCTGTACGTTTATGCATTGTTGTATAGTTTGGTTATTTTTTGTTATCATGTTTTTTTTTAATGTTTTGCTGTTTTTGTTTTGCAGGTGGTGAAGAGTCGGTACCGTCAGTCGACGGTGTTATCTGATGCCTAGGAGGCACTGGCTTTAGTGGACTGGGAGTGGCTTGACACCATTGGGCTCAAGCATGTGATGTGACTAGATCTTATGGTGGGGGATTGGGCATACCTGACAGTGATCAACCTATGGGATCCTCGCACCAATACCTTCCATCTCCCAATAGGGGAGATGATAGTGACTCTCGAGGACGTCTATCAGATTCTATGGATTTTGATAGATGGTCTTCCTATCAGGATGATGCCACATGATCAATGGACGGCAATGCTAACACGATGCTTTGGTCATGGGGAGAAGTTGGGTGTGGATAACCCGATGGAGAGGGCAAAGGGTGACTACCATATTGGTGGCATTTTGGTAGAGGTTGACAGCTTTGGGGGGAATGATTTTGGGATTCCAAAGCAACTGAATATGTAGGATGTCCTAGAGCAGTGGGAGTTGGAGTAGCCCATAGTCCTGGATATGTCTATGCACTAGTATGTCCTTGAGGGTGTGGAGGTGAGGGATCATGTTGAGATAGCATGATTGGAGGAGCTACTTCGGATATGAGATGAGGAGCTTAGGGAGGCTTTGTAGGAGAGGGATCTCTTATGGACTCAGTTTGTTGAGTGGGAGAACACATTTGCTATGTACCATCGATAGGATGGGGACATAGATGTTATGGGGGAGAGGGATCTCCTACGAACTTAGTTGGTGTAGTGTGATGATGTAGTGGTTGTGTACCATCGATGGGAGGCAGAGTGGTTTTGACATCGGATGGATTTGGAGGGAGAGATTATCCACCTCGATGGGTGGTTACTTGAGCTCCCTAGAGGTGGGTCTTCATGCTGAATGAGAGACAATGATACTGAGTAGTCGACATCGTCTCATCGTAGGTGGTTGGATGAGGGGGCGCTAGTGGGCGTGATGCGGGGGCTAGCAGAAACCGCCTTGAGAGGTCGCATAGGACCCACACCATGGGGGGTAGTTCTCGTCGCATCGATCCTACATGATCATGGTGGCCGATGCCCTAGGCTTGGGGGTTTTTGAACTTTTGCTTTTTCGTGAGGTCAGAGGACCGGTTTATTGTAGCCTGTGGGCATTTTGATGATATATATACATGACTTTTCTTTTTGGTTATACACTTGTCATGATTTATTTTTTCTGTTTATGCACATTTATTTATGATGATGTATGCATGTGGTATTATGAATGCGATGTTTCTAATTATATGATGTATGCATATGGAATGAATGAAATGGGTTGTTGATAACTTGTTGATGGCACCATAGACTGTACAAGATTTACTGGATTTTTGTACTTATGTGATGGCTTTATGGAATGACTTTGCATGTATTTTGTTTTGGTATTTTTCATATTTTTGGATGTTGATGTAAGTAATGAAATGTACCAGTTGTTTTAAAATATAGTTAAGGTTTTCTGAGATTCAGATGTGTTAACTAACTAGACAAGACTGTACAATTATTTCATAAGATTTTTTGAACAAGGTACGAATCAGACTTGAGTTTGACCAAGTTATTTCACATCCTTGTGTGTGCAATTGAATTCATTTATGTGGTATTTGTCAGGATACCACCAGTGCCAGATAGGTTGTCAACCAAACCTGTATTGAGGATCCCCTAATTAGCTCCACTAACTCCTTTGTTGTATTTAGTCATATTAATCTACGATGCTATCTAGGATACCATGAGCTAGCTCATCTATATGCAAACATTTATCTGCACACAATTTAATGTGATAGATATATCGTCATGTGGGAGATTTTGCCACCAGTGATCGATAGGCTATCCACCAAACCGGTACTGAGGTTCACCTCATGACCCTCTGAATGCTAAGAGTTCCATGGATTCAAGTTTGACTCCCTTCTTTTCTTCAATTGTATTGGGATACTTGCTCGTCTATAGTGATAAAAATCATTGTTTATTTTTGTTTTTTCTTTTGAGCAAGGGATTTGAATATTGAGTGATGAGAATCACTATTGCGTGTGCCTTTTGATGTATGCACTTTGGTTTTGATGTCAAATTTTGGAGTTTTGACTTTTGCAAAAAAAAATTGTTTTATGTTTGCAACTTTTTGAGAACTTGGGATTCTTGGGGAATTGTGTAGGGAAGATGCTTGTCCTTTTGCCAACTCTCAACATTCTTGGGGTCATTTGCACAGGGGGATGAGCAGGATAACCTTTTCACTAGATGGTATCCTAGATTCCTTTGTAGGTTTCATCTTTCGCTCACACAAATTGGGAATTTTTATGTGTTTTAACTTGTGTCGGGATGCTACGTAACGAGATGTGATCCAAGTAGAACTCTACCTTTGTAAAATCTATCTGAATTTGTACTGTTTTTGGCTAGAAATTTAATGATAGCTAAATGACAAAAACTCTAGATACATTAGAATACAACTGACTATGGTGTGGTGAAAAATATGTATAGTGTTTATGCATTATTTTCAAAGTGGAACAAATATGCAGAATGATGGAATTGCCCGTAATTACAGTCTATGGTACCTTTGACTTGTATGATCAACAAATGTGTAATTTATGTATGCGATGTCTGATGCAGTTTATTATTTTTTGTATTTTAATTTTTATGAGTATTCATGAAATTGAGATGCAATATATATTTTTTTTGTTATTTTTGATGATTTTATTTTTTTGTTTGTTTTTTGAATATTTGTTTTTGACCAAGCAATTGTGGGAATACTTGGAGCTTTTTGGGTTTGACCAAGCGATTGTGAGAATACTTGGAACTTTTGGTTCGACCAAAGGGTTTATGGATACCTTTGGGGTGTTTGGTTTGACCAAAGGGATTATGGATACCTTTGGGGTGTTTGGTTTAACCAAAGGGATTATGGATACCTTTGGGGCATTTTGGGTTTGACCAAGCGATTGTGAGAATCCTTGGAGCTTTTGGTTTGACCAAAGGGTTTATGGATACCTTTGGGGCATTTGTGGGGTTGACCAAGTGATTATGAGAATCCTTGGAGCTTTTGGTTTGGGCTATGGCTCTTTTAAATATGGAATGGCCTTAAATGACTGATGTTCAAGGGTTCTAGTTCCTTGATTCCATCAAGAGAGGCTAGCCGGTATGTTCCAGGTCCTATTTTACTATCAATTACATAGGGACCTAACCAATTTGTCGTGAACTTGTCCCTTAGATAGGGCGGCAAGTTAGAGTTATGTTGGTTCTCTTTTAAGACCAACCTGAAAGTCCCTTAGGTGAACCTTCATGTTGTATGCTTTCTTAAGTCGCTCTTGATAGATACGCAAATGCTCGAGAGCATTGACGCGTCATTCATCGAGCAATGTAAGTTGGTATAATCGGGCCTACCGCGTAGTGTCATCATCGATGAACTCTTGCATTGATATGCGTAGGGAAGGTATTTCCAACTCTAGAGGCATGACTGCCTCAGAGCCATACACCAGCAAAAATGGAGTTGCCCCAGTGGGCGTCCGAATGCTAGTGCGATAAGCCCACAGGGCAAGCGGGATTTGAATGTGCCAATCCTTATGACTATCTACGACCGTCTTTTTGAGGATAGCAACTAGCATTTTGTTTGACGCCTCTGCTTGCCCATTTGCCTTCGGATAATAGGGTGTCAAAAAACTGTGCTAAATTTTGTACTTTATGGTCAAAGCACGCACGTCTTTGTTCTTGAATGACGTCCCATTATCTAAGATTATCTTGGATGGAATACCAAAATGACATATGATGTTATGTAAAATAAACTCCGCAATGCGGGGTCTAGTCGTAGAGGTTAGCGAAATTGCTTCCACCCACTTGGTGAAGTACTCTGAGGCCGTTATGATGAACGTGTGATGACCCGACGACGTAGGGGAGATCTTTTCGATTAGATCTAAGCCCCACTACAAAAATGGCCAAGCTGATTGGATTGGTTGCAAGGCCTGAGAAGGTACGTGTGTCAAATTAGCATGGTGTTGACACTTCACACACTTCCTTACATATGCGCAACAATCTTGCTCTAAAGATGGCCAATAATAGCCCATGCGAAGAATGCACTTTGCGATGGCCATACCACTGAAGTGGCCATCGCATGTACCATCGTGCGCTTGGGTGATCACCCAAGTGGACTCCTGCTGGTCCAAGCAACGAAGGAGGATTCCTTCATAGCTACGATGGTACAAAATGTCTCCTAGCAAGACATGTTTAGCCGCTTTCTATTTAAATGATCTTTTCGTGGCGTGTGTCAATCCAAGTGGGAGGTTACCTAACTTAAGGTAATCTCTTATGGGTGTGTACCAATCCTGCTGATCAGAAACCTCGATGGTATGAATAGCCAATCCCTCTTGAAGTTTGTCCCTAGCAAAAGCTGAGCAGGAAAGAACTTGTAAGAATAGCGTTGTGTTGCTATTAAGGGGAGTAGGGGAGAATAAGGACCCCCAGTTGGCATGATTCAGAAAATCATGGATTCGAGAGAACTTGTTCGGGGACGGTTCAATCTAGATCAGGTGGATTCCTGGCGTTAAGTCAGAGCTTGCATGCTCCATCATGGATTGTGATAGTGTTTTGACTTGAATGGTTGTCATATCACCAGAAATGTCTTGCGGGATTAGTGACCCCAAGGAGGCCATAGTGTCCACAAAATGATTCGATGATCGAGGGAGTGCCTCGATGTCGTACCATTCAAGATTTGCCATGAATTTATCCACAAGGGCTTTGTAGGCCTGTAGAACTAGGCATTTACATTGGAATACCCCTTTGACTTGGTTGACAATTAACAACGAATCACCAAAGATGTTCAAACATTTGATGTTCATGGTGATTGTTGTCTAAAGACCTATGAGCAAGGCTTCGTATTCGACATTGTTGTTGGTGCACGGGAAATCTAGTTTAAATGATAGAGGCATTGGAGCCCCTTGCGGTGTGAAGAATACAATTCCCATGCCACCCCCTTGCTCACATTTAGAACCATCAAAAAATAGGGTTATTTTGGCCTGTGACTCAGGCTCATCAGAATCTGGCGATTCTGAGACATGGAAGACCCCATCATCGGGTAGCTCTATGGTCAGAGGCTGATCGTCTTTGAGAGGAGCCTCTGCTAGTTGATCGGCTATGACTTGACCTTTGATGGATTTCTATCCAATGAACTCGATGTCAAACTCCGTCAACAACATGATCCATTTTGTCGTGCGGCTACTATGATAAGTATGACTCATCATGTACCACAATGGATTCTCCTTAGACACAACATACGTCATGTTGCTCAACATGTAATGGCGTAGCTTTTTGGTAGCAAACACCACTGCCAAGCAGAGCTTCTCAATGTATGCATAGTTAAGTTCATAACTGACCAGGGTGCGGCTAAGATAGTAAGTAGCTTGTTCTTTGTGTAGTTCATTTTTTTGGGCTAGCATGGCACCCAGTGCCACCTCAGTAGCTGAGATGTATAAGTAGAATGACACTCGTGGTCTAGGTGGTGCCAATACTGGCGGTGAAGCCAAGTATTGTTTAATATCATTGAAGGCTGACTGGCACTCATCATCCCAATGAAATGCTACCCCCTTGTGCAATAATTTATTCATGGGTCGGCACTTGTCAGATAGCTGCGCTATGAAGCGCTTGATTGACGCGACCTTTCCCTACAGACTTCTGAGCTGCTTGATGGTAGTTGGGGGAAGCATTTCAAGGATTTCCTTGACTTTGTTTGGGTCTACCTCGATGCCTCATTTTGAGACTATGAAACCCAAGAGTTTTCTAGATGTGATGCCAAATACGCACTTCTTGGGGTTTAGTCTGACTTTGTGTTCAATGAGGCGATCGAGGATCTTGCTTAAGTCATCGAGATGATCTGGGCGCAAAAGAGATTTGGCCAACAAATCATCCATATAATCTTCCAAAGTTTTATGCATGTGATCATGGAAGATGTATGTCATGGCACGTTGGTAGGTGGCGCCAGCATTTTTAAGGCCAAAGGGCATGACCTTATAACAAAATGTCCCCCAAGGCGTTGTGAATGTCATTTTTAGTTGGTCCTTGGGATTGATACGAATCTGGTTGTATCCCAAGAAACCATCCATGAGGGAAAGCATTTCATGGCCTGCTGTAGCGTCTACCAATGCGTCGATGCTAGGAAAGAGGAAATCATCCTTAGGACTCGCTTTGTTTAGATCTCAAAAATTAGTGCATATGCGAATCCTCCCATCAAGCTTTTTGATGGGCACCATGTTGGACAACCATGGTGGGTAATCCATGTAGATGACAAACTGTGCATCCAACAGCTTTTGTAATTCATCTTTGACCATTAAGGCCACTGTTGGGTGCATCTTACGTAGTTTTTGCTTAACTGGATTGATTGTCGGATCAAGCATTAGATTATGTGTGACTAGCTACGGGTCTAGCCCCGGCATGTCTTTGTAGGACCATGCAAAAACCTCCTTCTTTTCTTTGAGAAAGGAAATGTAGTTGGCTTGCTCTTCGGGGGATAGGCTTACCCCCAGCTTGATTATCTATGGATTCATTGGATCAGAGTCGATGTCTACATCAGTCGTCTCCTCGACTGACATGTGGGACCCATCCTCCAAATGGTGTGGAGTTGGGATCAAGTGGATATCATTCGCTAAATTCAGATCTACGTTAGGAACTTCGGGTTCCTCTTTAGCATGGAAGATATCCTGAGTTGGTCCTGGGGTGAAATGAAGCATCTCACCGCAAGGCCAGTACTCTGATGGGGATGGTGGTGAATTGACGTGATCCTAGTCTATAGCATCTATGTCTAGATATAATGACTTTGCTGGATCGGCTGGATTGTGGATGGGGGTGGTTAAGTCAATGGAGATCATGTTGATGAAATGATTTTGGTCTCCATTACCGTGGGTGTGGTGACTCGGACATCCTAGATGATTTTTGTGCTCCGGATCTGGCTCTGGAGGTATTGGCACGAATGGATCGGCCCTATGTGCGAAGAGGAGGATAGGGTCTGCCCTCGACATTGATATCGCTATAGGGTCTCTGGGCGAAAGGTGCTCTTTGTATGCCCAAAGTGGTGGATGCAGCACTTGGTCCAATTGTGTTGGGTTTAGGTGCCACCTATGCCTTGGCCCTATGTTTAGCTATTCGAACATGTCATCAATGTCCATGGGGTATTGCTGCTATCACATATGATTGAGATAGGCCATCTTAGTTTCATCTTCATAATCACTGTCGGAGATCCAAAGGCCTTCATTGGTTCCAACAACTATTTGTGATATTTGAGGCTCGTCCTGCTCGAGCAAATTGATATGGTCCCATCGGGGTTATTTCGCTCTCTATGGGGGGACCTAATTTTCTTGGTGTGGTACTTGCTTGATTGGAGCATCCAAAGGGAACATTGCCAAGAGGCTTTCTTGGTAGTCATCCATGGGGGTCACTTGTGAGTGATTGCTATCCGATTCGAAAGGGTCCCATGGTGCTACCTCATACTCTGACTCGTCTTCCAAAGATCCTTCCTGACCTTGTCTATTTCCCCTTTGTAGGTGAGTTCTCGAACTTTCTCCTTTATTGGTTAAAGGGAAGGGGTTGTTGGGGTCAACAAGGTTGGTCATCAACAATGGGAGGTAATCCCCCAATGTATATGTTGTGTTAGGATTGGCATATGGATCTAATGCCAGCCCATCCTTGTTGCCCATCCCTAGGCCTTGCATGTTCTCTACAAGATGTCCAGGGTCAAGGGGTGGTTGAACCCTACTCCTGATTTGTCGTATGGCATATGATATCTTGGTTGGAAAATAACGTGCACTCCTTGCTCATATCTGCCCAACCCATATCCATGCCAATTGCATTGGCCAAGATATCTTAAAGCGAAGTCTGGGTTGGAAAAATAGTTGACATCCTCAGCGAAAGGCTCTTCATATTCCTCTTCTTGCATGTAAGGTTCAATGCCATTATCAAGGCCCCCATATACAAAGTTTGTCTGGTTTGGTGGGTAGCCTAGAGGAACAATAGTGCCTATGGGGAGGCGAGGTCTCCCCATGTCCTGCATGGACTCAAGTGCGGGCGTTGCTACAATGTTTCACACCAGATACTCCCCCAAGCCCGTATTGGCCATCTCAATAGTGATTTTTGGTGGTTGAGGGGGAGGGAATGGGAGTTCTTCCTGAGTCCACTCCATGTTAGGTGATCTAGGCGTCTCGACTTCCACTCGGCTAGGCATCTCTTCGATAGATATGGTTGAGACTGATGGCGGTGCCTCTTCCAGGGGTTTCTTCCCATTGTCCTTCGATGTGGCCATCGTAGGTGGCATCTTTGGCGAAGGACTAGATGATGAAGATGGACCCGATTGGGGATTTGATGGACTTAACAATGAGGATGCATGCGGAATTAGACCCTGTTTAGATGGATTCAACTAAAAATCCAAATGTGTTGATGGAAGGGTCGATTGTGGCATCAACTGCACCGCATTGCAATACTTGAAGGGTTCTAAGTCCATCGAGACTACATGCACTTGCCCTTCGAATGTATACTTTAAGCATTGGTGGGCTATTGAAGGGACACACTTCATGTCCCTGATCCATGGCCGGCCCAGAAAAATGTTATAAGCCATCTCACCCTCCAAGATATGGCACAATGTAGGAATAGTCTTTTGTCCCACTTGGATGGGTAGGACAATCGTGCCAACTATCGAGCATACCACATCATTGAATGCTCGTAGAGTGTAGGTGGAGGCCATGATGTGAGATGCTGGCAACTTCAAATGTTTCAATGTCGTTGTTGTAATGATATTACTGGACAAGCTAGTGTCCACCAACACCCTCTTATACGGAATCTCGTTGACCCGTGCAATGACGTGCAGGGGTGGATCCGCCATGTCACCAGTCATTGATTTCAATTCGTCCTCTCTAAAGGTGATAACTGGCTCGGTGCATCGTTTGACATGTCCTACGAAGTTGTTGAAAGATTTTGCTTCATGGGGCTGCAACTCGATGGATTTTAATATCTCCATTAGAGCCTCCCGATGGGGTGATGATTGTTGTATGAGCTCGTAGATGGAGAGCCTAGCCAATGTGGTCCTCAAACTTTGGGTGAGTTTGGTCCGAATTGTGGCCACTGGTCTAGGCGGAGGAGGTTGCATAGGGTGTTGTTGCGGTTGTGACATTGTTGGCACCTCTCCTGTAGCCATCGCGGGGGTAGCTGTGCTCGGGTACCTTTTGTTTTGAGTCACTATACTGATCATCCCTACATACCCCTGCATGGGGTAGTTATGTGTCACCTCATTGACTTGTAGGGTCTTTTCCTGTGCATCATGGGCAAGCAGGGGATCTTTGAAGACCTCCATCTATTGGTTGTTTGGCGCTACTAGATTATCCACCACTAGCATCTTGTTGTCGATTAGGTCTTGCACGAAGATTTTAAACTTCCAACACGCATAGAGGTCATGTCCCTTCTGTCGATGAAACTTACAGTACAAGTCTTCCCTATAACCTTTGGGTTTTGGTGTGTTGGGGTCTACAGGTCGACTCTCTGGAAAGTTCATCAATTTTATCATGGTCAAATGGTCAAACAAGGAGTCTTTAGACTCTGTGAAGGGTGTGAACTGTCGCCTAGGGTGACGCTGCTGATTTTGATCTTGTCGATGGTTTTCTCTTTCATAACTGTCAAGAGGGACCGCCTGATAGTTAGCCTTTTGGGGCTATGTTACTTGTGTAGGCTTAGGTATGTTTATAGCAACTTGATTGACCGTAGTGGGTTTTGGTTGCATGGTCCCTATCTTGGCGTTCTTAGACCATTATTTCTTCTTTGGCTTGGCAATCTCACCATCCTGAATCTTGATCTCCTCAATGATTCTAGCTTGCGCCAGAGCTTCCTCTAAAGTGGCATATTGCTGTAGCTACAATAGCATAGAGATCGATCTCAAATAGCTCTTTGAGAACATTTGGGTAAGGTCGGCCATAGGAGGGAGGTAGGGCAGCTTTGAAAGCAACGTCCTCCATCGATTTCCATAGGCCACCATGGTTTCTTCCTCATACTGCCTGAGACTGGCTAGGTCGCTTAGCGACACCTTCTTCTTGGTGTTGAAGGTGAAGCGTTCGAGGAACGCGTCCACTAGCTGATCCAAGTTATTGATGCTATGTTTTGGCAACTGAGTGAACCAATCCGAGGTAGGGCCTACGAATGTGGTTATAAATGTTCTTACCAGCAAAGCATCATTGTCTTGAATTCCAAATCATTGGCTCAAGAATCTAGTCACGTGCTCTTGGGCATCCTCCTCACCTTTAAAGATTGCCAATTGGGGCAGCTTAAATTGTTTAGGGTATGGGGGTGCTGGCACTGACGGACGCACTGGGTGACTACGGAGTTGGCATAAAGTGGGATTTTGGGGCCCAGAAGTCTTGGTCTCCAGAGACTCTAAGCACTCTAGCAGCGCTTTATATGCATCGAAAGATTTGATCTCTTCCTCCTTGGTTAGTTCCCATTGTGGGTTGTGGGAAACTTGAGGCCTATGGAGGGGTGGCCGGATAGCACCCCCTCTGCCTTGGTAGGGTGTTTCGGCCCGCTCTTCTTCTTGCTCATACTCCTCATAGGCTTCTTGAGGAGTTTCTGGGTGAGACCTATAAACATGGGTGGGTCCCCACGGAGGGTGCCCATCATTGTTCCTGGGAGTGGCCTCCCGCTCAGGTCTAGGAGGTCTCGGAGGCAACACTTGGTAAGGTCATGGGGACCTGTCTCGCACCAAGGGGTTGCGCCTCTCATATAGTTCTTCTCTTTGGGTGTGAGGGGTTGGAACCCTCTCAGGCATAGTGTTATGGAGCAGCTCATCTGTTTGATGCTGAATGCACTCTTTGCTAAGGCGATACAGGTGCTCCAACTGTTGTTGGTCTTGCTCAAGCTGCGTGATTTGCGCTTGGCGGGTGGTATTTTTGGCAAATTCCAAGTCAATTTTTTCCATTGTATTAGGTCTAGGGGGCCTAGATGCCTCTCCTATGTATTTATCTCGGTCGTGATGATTTGAGATCTTTATAGGTCACTTTCCTCTATCGAGATTGACGACATTCACCTGAGGTTCTAGCCTTAGTAGGTGATTCTGGTAGATAGTAGGTGCGGAGGCACATTTCTCCCATGCTGTGTATTGATCTTGAGGAATGTGATGATCTTCCTCGTGCTCCCTTTCGTATATGTGAAAGAGGCAGGCAGAGTTGGCTCGCCCTGTCTGAAGAGCCTTGTGCTCTGGATTTGGCTTGTTATTCCTAATCGTGATGAGGGATAGAGGAGGGATGACATAATCATGTGGCCTCTCCTTATGGACCCTATGATGTTCTAGTGCTTCATTACATAGTGGCCACTCATATCGAGTGTCTAAGGGATCCTTCCTATTTATATTGAGTACCACATGTAGGGACTGCTCCTGAAAGGGTCTATGCTAAATGGGAGTGCCCCTCGAAGGGGTGCCTCTATAGTCCCATTCTAAAATGGCACGATGTGGACTATCTTGTGGGTCGGGCCACCAAGGTGGTATGACCAAGTCCTTGGGGCTATAGCAGAGGTGACTTGTGCCCCCTTGTACACTCTTCGCAGCTCCTTCCCGTGATTTGGCTTGGCTACGGGTGTACACCATGGTGGTGTCTCTCTGCAAGCTACGTAGGTTTTTACCTTTTTTTATGATTTTTTTTTCTACACTAAACAAACAAGAGCCACACAATCAAAGAAGTGATTATCTCATTTATAGATTAAAGGTGTGCCCTAAATTTGGTTTAGTGTGTTTTGATTTGTGTTTTGAAAGCTTTGTAAAGAATGTGTTGTTGTATATGCAATATGATGTCTCTTATGTCTCCCAAAATGGTCGCCCCTTCGATATACCACTTCTAGGCCATTATACCAAACCTCTCAATATACCCACCCTTACGTGAGGGAAACTATTGGTACGCGAGAGCAGAATGGTACATGGAACATAGGCGGTACGAAAGGGGGATCGCCCTATTTTTGAAACCTACCATAGAAGACTTATCCTCATGCATTGGGAATCACCCCAGCTACACTCGGTCAGATTTCATCAGGATTTACATCTAGCAATAGTAGCGATCGGGGTTATGGATGCAAAAATTCAAGCCAAGGTGGTGATGAAATCCACTGTTGGTCTTGATCAAGGGTTGGGGTTTTACGACCAACTCCTTGTTGTTTAAATTACCACGTGGTGTGTGGGGTTCTTTTTAATTTGCATAAATGAAGAAAACAAGCATTAAAAACTCTCCTATGCAAGCAAATAACCAGAAAACAAAAAACAAAAAGCATAAAATGACAGAAGGTGTTTAGGACCCCTACCTCTTCTTTGCCCAAATCGGATGCCTCTGAGTTTCTACCCTGAAACTACACAGAGAGCTATTCATCCCTGGGTGGGATGAATAACATAACTGTATTCATCATAGGGTGGGGCAAATGCCCATTCGTCCCTGGATAAGATGAATTCCAGCTTTGTACTCATCACAGACTGGAACGAACAACAGTCCAGCGTTTGAAAACTTGGTACCTGCAAGCAAAAACAAGCAATTTTTGATCAAAAGTTTGATCTCAAAAATAGAGGACAGGGTCCCACCGTGATCGCCACTGAAGGCACGAGGATACAAAAGCAAAAAGGAAACACCAAGTGCAATCCAAGCGAAGCCAAAGATAACGCTAAATCCTATGAATTGAAAATGCATGAAAGGAGAGAAACATAAATGAATCGAAACTAGATAGAAAGCAAATATGGAGTATAGCCCTTTTTATTAATTTTCTTTAAAGCTCGGTTACAACACGTCTCCTCCCTTTTCATGGGCTAGGAGCGTTAAATAAGGTTTTGTTACACCATGGGTGGTATGCCTTCTTTCGCGTGCCCACATGTAAAATGGGTGGACCAAACGTTGCCATCGCTTGCATGAAAGGGTATTTGATTCTTTGCTGCTCCTCTAGTGTCGATATCCTATGTTCAAAGAAATAGAAAAGGATTAGTAGCACCTATGGATAAAATGAAACATGCGATCCCCAAAGCCTATGATTAGTGCATGCGTAAAACAAATAAAACGATAACTAAAACATATCTAAATGAGCTAAAAACTTGAAAGAGGCATGAGAACATCATCGGGAAGGCACTGCAAAAAGAACAGTCAAAAAATTTGCCACGGATTTCTAATCGCTCTGGGGTGGGACGATTAGACCTGCAACAAAACGTCAAAAAGCACTGTCCCAAATGTCCCATCCGGGAGGCTCCAAATCACCTAAAAATTTAGGGGTTAGGTAAAATGGGGTACTTTGGAAAGATGCAGAAGGTCATATTTTTCCAATTCGGCCTCTATCACCGGGAATTTGATGATGCTACCTACATGTTAGCGAAAGTTAGAAATAACAAAAACATGATCAAAATTGCTCAGAATTACATGAAATTTGAATGTAAGCCTATCTAAGAAACCTAGAATAAAATACAAAAATAATAGAACTGAAATCTGCTACATATTTCTAATCACTTCGGGGTGGGGCGATTAGGACTGCAGTAGTGCGGGGGGCGCCGGGGGCAGGACGCCCACCGTTTGGGGCCCGATTTTGGCACCAATCCACTTGGTATGGGTCCAAAACCTCTTGTGGGGTGTTTTCAACAAATTTGGGTGGGATACTGTGGCCAAATATTGGGTTTGGGCTCCAGATTGTGCTTCCAATAACCACCCAATAACCTACCTTCCAAAAGAGAGATCGGATGTGAAAGGCACAATCAAAAGTGAGTATGCAAAATGGCAGAACCTCATTTCTCAAAATTCTCCTTATCTATATATATTTGGGGTGAGAAGACTCACCATTTTATAGATCTGATGGTCTCTATGTATGAGCATGCAGAGGAGCCACTTGGCAATCATGCCTTTCTAGGGGGAGAAGATTCCTCCCTGATTAAGGGCTCCATGACTGCCTCTGTAACTGCCTCTAGTGCTCCAAAATGCTCACTCGCACTCCCATGCAATGAAGGAGGAGTTAAGTGGCGGATCTGGGCTACCATTTGTCGAGATTTGACCTTTTTCTCGTCAAACCTGCTATTCGCCCCACCCTAGAGTGAATACTGCTAATCGTCCCAGGGTGGGATGAATACCAATTTTTAATCATCCCTGGGTGGAATGAATAAGGAGCAGAGTGCCTGAGAGGTGCCAAATCAATCTCTGACCTTCAAAAACTATTGTGAGAGTGGTTAGGGCCATTGTTTAACCTCTAGGGGCTGCCTTGGGGGCTGTGTGTGTCAATGTGATCAGTGTTTGTAGCCACATAATCGGATTGGTGTTTTTTTGGTGTCTACACTAACAAAAGTAAAAATTCCTCAAAATAAAAAGTAGTTTTCACCACTAACAAAAGCAAAAAGTAAAATAAATAGTGGTTCTCACCACTATGGTTCTCACCACTAAAAAAACAAAAAGTAAAATAAATAGTGGTTCTCACCACTACCAAAATCCCTTGCTCACCAAAACTAAAATGAGCAAATCCCTTGAGAAAATCAAAAATAAAAGAAAAGAATGGAGTATTGAACTTGAATCCCTGGAATTATTAGCATTTGACAACCATAAGGTGATCCTCATTATAGGTTGCATGGAATCAAGCTTACCTAGAAATGGTGGTATCCTTACGCATGATGATATGTTTATCACATTAGAGACCTCCTTTTGTAAAAACCATTATTTTCTTGTAGATTATCTAGCTTTTTGTAGTCTGTATTGCTTGGTGGTCTAATCCAACTACGTACAAAACTTAAGGTCATGATAATCATAGGGTGATATTCAGTACAGATGGGTTGGATAAATCCCGTTTGGAACTGGGGTAACTTTATGCATTATCATAACAATGAAATCACATGCACACAAAAGGATATTGAATATCTTGGTCATACTAGTAGATTTATACCTTGCCAAAAAATATTGCATGGTTAATACAACTTTTGACTAGGTCACTAGAGTGTTTGAGTCTCATGAAAATTTTAAGGACATTATATAACATATTACTATGCATTCCATGCCATACCATTTTATCACATGTTTATTAGTTCACATTTTCATAATCCATTACATAGCCTTATGATAACATTAAAAATAATTGATGAATTTTGTACATTCTATGGTGCTAGCATCTAGTGTGTCAAATAGTCTTCAAAATTCATCATACAGATTAACAAATAATATATTTCATTATGCATACACACATGTACATATCATCAATTAAAAACATATTATAATATATGCATCTGTGATATTGCATCCATAAATGCATTAGAAAACCAAGAAGCGAACATAAATGCACATATTTGATCACCACAAGGAGCTTCATAATGGACAATTAAGCATATATACCGGTCCAAAATATTAAAAAATCATAAAATTAACAAACAAAAAATAAAATAATCATCAAAAATTTCAAGTGAGCCTCGTATTCAGTTATTTACCCTATAAACTTGGCAGTTGCAGTGACTTGCACTCCATGCAATCTGGCAAGATGCATAAATTACCATAAGGTCATTTGAACCAAATTATTAATTGATGAATTGAAATGTTCTCACTTCAATCTTGAAGAAGGCCATTGCATTCAGACTTCTCCACGGGAACAAGATATTCATTTCCTTTCTTCCATGAAATATCACCAAAAATAAAAATTCACTAAAAAAAGAAGAAAAAGCAAATAAAATGGCCTAAACACCACCAAAAATAGGTCATAAATTGATAAAATTCACAAAGGATCAATATGGAATCAAAATTTTTCATTAATTAATGGAAAAGTCTCTACTTCAAACTCCAAGAAGGCAATTATGGTCAGATCACTCCACGGGAATGAGGTATTCATTTCCTTTCTTCCATGAAATATCAACAAAACCATCAAAATTCTAACAAAACTAATAATTTTACAATGGGTAAAATTGAAGGAACCCTAATCAAGTCATATTTGTCAAGTGACTCATCACTTTCATAACAAGTCATACCATAATTGAATCATCACTTGAGGGGGTATTCATTATTAATGAATTCATAATCAAAATCAATACTCAAACACTCAAAAGTGCAACTTGCATACATTCAAAAGAATCATTGTCAAAGATAATTTAAAGCCCATGTTGGGGCATATAATTTAGCACCAATTCAAAAAACAAGGTATTGGTATCCTTGAAGCCTTGGGACATATATCCCAAAATACGCTTGTGATCCAAGTAATGAACCAAGACCAAGTATGCCCTAAGCCCCAAATACTGCCATTGCATTGTGGTTGAAGGGTATACCAAAATCAAATTCTTCAAATACACCAAAATAAAGGATTCCAATAATGTATGCTACTTCCATGATAGAGGTATCTAAATAACCTTAATCATTTGATAGTTTAGTCATCTATATTTGGTCTGCACTCTATTTCACACAATGCATCTCAAAAATGGACATGTGTAGACAATAAAATCACATCAATATGATTATAATATAATAATTCACTCTTATTGATACCATATGGATCCATTGGGAAACCCTCAAGGGTTAAATAGTGGTCCTAACCACTTTTGGGAAGGTTTAACCTACTTTTGGAAAGTTTTAGGCCATGTAGCCATGGCTGTCCCACCCAAGGAGAGCCAAAGTTCATGGCTTTTCCACCTAGGGATGGCCACCAACAACCATACTTATGCGGTGTGTCCATGGTCTAGATGCCTAAAAAAATTAAGGGTGAGATAAATGACAATCAAATTATGCCATTTTTCCTATCTAATGACTTATAAAAAAATGAGGGCATGTCAAAGCCATCATAACCTATAAATTGGAGGTCTCTTCCACCCAATGCATGGCAAGGGTTTTGACAAGTGGTAGCACCTTCCTTGCATGCCCCAAATTGCCCATTTGACCCTATGGTCTTCTTGAGCTATAAATTGGAGTCATTCCACCCAATTTTAGAGAGAGGTATTTTGCAATATTTTGCAATAAAGTGCTCTCGAGATTCCCTCTCCCTTTCACCCATGTATTTGCCCTTGAAATATCCATCTATTGAAGGAAGTTTTTAAGTGATTCAAAATATGCAAATACATTTCAAAACCCATCCATTTATGTGAATTATGTCCCTAATTTGATGAGAACACCTCTAGGAGTAGTTTGAACTAGATCCTAGAGGAATTGATGGTAAAAACCACTAGGTTTGGTGGTCATCCCCGCTTGGGATGGTTAATAGTTTCAATTGGAACATCTAGGGATGACCATGAATCTACACATAATTTTCCTACAATTTTAGTATAGGTAATTTCTAAATTAGTTTATATGCATCATACTAAAATTTGGTACATTTTGGAGCAGTTTTGGACCTTCAATTAGGTTTTTTATTATGACAATCCAAATTGGAACGGCCAGGGATGACCATAGATTCAATATAATTTAATTTAAATTTTTGTATAGATCATTCCTAAAGTATATAATATGGATTATGGTAAGCTTTGGTACAATTTGAAATAGTTTTGCATTACCTATTTCACCTTTTATAGTCAATATTATGTGCATATTTTTTATTTCATATTAATCCGCACATGCTATTGACCAATTTGAATTCTTTGTGTGTATATCTAGGTATTTCAGCATGCAAGGAGCTACAAGTTTAAATATGGATAGATCATCACAGCGGTAGAAAAATCCTGCTCTTCAATTCATGAGTGTGAGGAAGACACTAAAAGTGCACCTTGAGTTTCTAAAAGGATTATATCCTTTGAAAATTGTAATGGATTGTATCAATTAAGAGCTCTCAAGGGTACATTTTGTAACTGTGCATTTGGAAAATAGTTTAATATAAATATAGCTCCCGATTTCTTTCACTTATTTGTCATTATGCTTACATTGATGTCGCTTTTGAATGCTTAAATAGAACAATAGATGCATTTCACTTCCCTTTGCTAGGTGCACCGTTTTGTATGCTCTACACTTTTTTAGTTTAATATATTTCCATAATATTCCTTATTATATTTTGTTTATGGATAGAGGCTATGGATTAGTAATGACATTTAAATTGAGGTCTTGTGTGTGGTTATCAATTTATCATTCCTAAGAATTCGTCTAGTAGGAGTTCTCTTTCATCTTCTTTTCTAGGTGGCTACCAATTCAAATTTTCAATAATTTATTTTATGGTTGGTCTTCTTTGGTTCACATGTTGGCCCTTATTTTCTTCTCTCTTTTATTTTTTATGAAATAGACACAACTTTTTATTAGCCTATACCTCCAATTTTTTATTTATTTGGGCTTGGCTCCCATAATATAATTAGCCATTGGCATTTCTATCCATCATAGATGCAAATACTTTTGATTAATGTTTTTTTTTTAATTGGCTACCTACTTGAAAATAGGGGTAAAATAGAATACCTTTCTAAGACTTATGTCTATGTAATGTATAGTTCTCAAAGAAATCACCCATCAAGATCTCTTTTCTCTTAATAGTGTATTCTTATATTCTAAGAAAAGTGAGCAAGACAAAAATTTGAACTAGGTTTACTCTGATAATATGCATCTTGTTGTTTCACACCCTATATCCTTAGTTTTCCATGCTAATTGAGGTTGGACAACCATTTTTATTTTAGTTTATTGTTTACTAGGTTTCTTTTATTAGAGGTCATGAGCTACTATCTTTAATTTAACTTTTATTATGAAATCAATCCTGATTAAAGAAGCTAATTGATCCCATTCTACAATTGAATATGAAGGAAGAGATTCATATATTTGAGTACCTCTTCTTTGAGTGCTGCCACTAATAACCTTAGATCCATATCTTGCTATATAATATTATGTGTTTGTTATATAAATACCATTTTTTTGCATAATCTTGTAGAGTAATTTGGCCCTTTCCAGTATAGACTCTAGTTGTTTTTCCATACATTAGGTGCCCTTGAGGGCAATGGAGGACTTGAATCATCCTGAATTGAGGGAATGTTTACAAATGAGATAACGTATTTTGAAATATAGAAATGGAAGCTTTAACAACTAGTTTTTCTTACATACCTCTAGGCTTCCTCTATTGTCATGGAGTCACTAGGTAAGAATAACCTATTTTGGAAGTAGATAAAATAAGGCTCTCATGATGTACTTAATTTGACATATTTTGCAATGGCCTCTACTAGTGTTGATTCTAAAGAAGAGTTACCAAGTGAGTGAAAAGGTGATTCAACAAGAAGGAATATTTAAATATCCTCACCAAATTTGAGAATAACTTGTTGCTATAATTTTGGGACAAATGATATATTATTGGGATCCGATCAAGTATGCTATTAAAATATTGTCATATTTGATTGTCCCAATGGAAACAATCACACCTTACAAGGAGTGACATAGTAGACCCATAATCAAGAGTGCAATTTTAGCTTAATTAGGGGCATTTAGGATTTTTGTACAAGGTGATATCCTTCATAATATGTGATATTCAAGGTACACTTGAACTCAATAGGATAAAATGTATAAGAGAAATAAAAGAAAAATAACTTAACAAATGGAAAAAGGTGATGATGTGCCAAAATATTTGTTAATATTACCCTACATGATAGGTTTGAATGTTATCTGCTAGTATTGAATGCTTCCTTTCCTTGATACAATTAAGCATGGATGAACTCCACGCATGTATACGTGCATAATAAAATGGGTCCATAAGAGAACCACTAATGGCTAGTCAAAAAATTTACATAGGCCTCTCTCTCTATATATATATATATATATGTGTGTGTGTGTGTGTGTGTGTGTGTGTGTGTAAGCAATTATTTATAAATATTATGCTAGAAGTGGGTGTTTGATTTACATATAAGTCACTTAAGAGATAATTTATCTATAGAATAAAATGAAAGGAAATATTACAAGATGGTATAATTATAAATTCATTGGTCATTTTTACAATTGTATCTACTCTTCCTAGGGATCTTGAGCATTAAATTAATTACCTCTTGACTATAATAGTTTTTAGGTCTAAGAGTGTCATCACCATAGTTATCTTGAATGAATATCTAAGCCATTCAATCAATATATCTTCTGATAGGTGGTCATTATATGTTTAGTCAAGAATGCAATAACTCAAATCATCTACCTATATCATAGATCAAAATGTTTTTGACTTGACCCATGCATTGATAGCAGCTTAAACTTTTTGTGTGCCCTTGGTTCATTCAAAATTTAATGTCATCCTAAAAATTGATCAAGAATTTTTTTATTAGTAATAAGGGATCACAAAACCTTCAATATTGGAACTACTTCAAGGAAAAATATCCCTTTGAATATTTCTCCTCGAAACTTCATCTATCAAAAAAATTTCTTTGTCAAAATTTTGCACAAGTTCCAACTATTGAAATTTATATCGACTCCTTATTTAAGATTAAAATTTTGATTGCCTAAGATCGATGCTTTTTCTTAGGTGTAAAATGAGTATTGATAAATAACTATAGTACAAATATGTTTAAAACAAATGGGTTTTACTATCCCTTGAATAATAGAACTATACCCAAAGTAATCAAGGTATTTCACTAATATAGAAAAATTGGCTCTAAGTTATAAAATTTACTTAATATATGTTATCACATTATAGGATCCTAAGGAACCATATATAAGTTTACTTTTGTTATAAGTGAGAAACATTTAACTCATTCATGCTATTATTACTCTACAATCCTTTCAGCCTAATTCTTGTGTTGCATAACCTAACAATCAAACATGTGCCTTGATATTTTATTTTACTTAACCTAGCTAGGGATGTAAAGATTTTTGTTTGACTACTATCAATCAAGATAGAAATTAAACATTTATACTACATACATGTAATTTGAATAGGAATATTTTGATGCTAAGTGTAATAATTATCCATTATTATATGAATATCATGTGGCTATTTCATAGTTTGTGTATATGACTTAACACTTTACCCTACGCTTCTTTAGGGGTATTAACTAGTATACATATCCTTGGAATATGTAATACATTGATCCTTGGTTCAATATTTTTCACTCCCTCTTTATTTCTATGCTCTAGTATTCTATTATATTAAGACTACTATGATTGTTGTTTTCAATTCATTTTCCTATATTCCCTTTATTTTTATTATGTTATTTCCTTTTTAAAATTTATTTTTAAAAATAAGGGTAGGTTATTGAGATACTTTCTATTTTTCCTTAACATTTTTTGGTAATTAGAAATCAATTGCACTTTTCTATTTTTATTTGATGGTATTCTTAAAGGTCTACTCCATTCTTAATGTATTATGTACATCCACATCAAACCCTATCTATGTGTTTCATACCATGCTATTTTTTCTTATTCTAAAGGATTTTATTGTTGTACTATGAAATATATTTGGGTATCTTGTGAAGGTTTTCAAATAATAGGTTACTAATACATTTTTATTGCTTTAGAGTCTAATATTTTATAATATTTTGGTAAAACTAAAGTTGTTGCAACCATTACTATTAAAAATAAATAAATTATTTCCTTGTGATATTTCCACCTTGAAACTTTTTTTATCATTTAAATTATTGCAATAGAAAATTTCATTTCCTTTAATTGTTAGGTTTGCCACATCATCTTGGTGTCCACAATAAATTTATGCAACTCATAGTACATGGTCATTTTTATAACATAAGATTATCCTCTATCTCTTATATTTTTTATCATACTTAAGTAGATATTTCTTCTTTCTATAATTAGATAGTTAAATTTTAAGTTTTTTTGTTTTGCACATGACATTTGACCTACCTTTTAACCACTAGTATGAATTCTACTTTAGTTTTATCATCTTATTGATTTTTTAAAAATTCTATTCCCTCAAAATGATAATATCCTTTCATTTTATTTTTCTACTTTGAATATTTTTGAATACAACTATTCTATAATACATATTATTTATTAAGATCAAAATTTAATCCATTCTATTATTATCATTGATACTACTAAATGATTAATCCATATTAGCTATTGCCTTATTAAAAATTACTTAGAACTCTTACAAGTGAACTTATTAGGTTATAGTATTTTAACTATATTTATTACCTATCTTTATTACCATATGTAATAGCCCAAATATTATATTTTCTAAAAATAAAGTAAATTTTAAAATTTCATGTGTTTAAGATAAATCCAACAATTCCATTTACTTTTTTCTCCAAGTATCTTAGAAAAGTCTAATTAGTTTATTCAATACCCAAAAATCCTAAACACATGCAATTAATTCATAATATAGGTTATTTTATATTATCATTCAAATTTCATGTTTCACATAGCTACTCCTTCCATGTCTCAAGGGAGACCATCACGTTCACGCCAACCAATCACCTTGAATGTATAAATATAGACTATTGATCAACCACTTAAGTCAATCCTTAGATTGGCCATCTTTAATATACATGTTTTAGACAAGTGATATGATCTCACTTATATGTCCATTTAGTAGTGAGTTAAACTATATAACTTATTTTTTTAATATTTTAGACTAGTGGTAACTGACCCTCCTTTTAACATTCATTATTGGACCATGGGATAGGTTCATTTTGACCCTATTCCATGTAAATATTATAATACTATTATTTTAATCTCCCTAGAATATTATTCTATGGAAAATTCAGATAAGTTTACTCATATTCTATAAGTTAATTCTAATATAAATGTTCTTGAACCTTCAATGTACTTTAACGGATTAGAAAGATAAGTTCAATTGATAATATTCTATGTATTCACTACAAGCTAATGAATAGGGGTCAAGTAACACAACCATTACAACCACGCTAAAGGATGGGCATCCTCATCCCAACCATAACATCTAATAAGGGTGAGATTTGAGCTTATAAATAGGGGTCAAGTAACACAACCATACGTACAATCACCCCCTCGCACACTTATACACGCCTCGGTTTGAAACTTGGAATTCCCAAACAAGTCTCAAAGCCCAAACTATTATGTTGCCTCGGTTTGAAACTTGGACTTCCCAAACAAGTCTCAAAGCCCAAACTATTATGTTGTGATGTAAATCCAATTGCAAGAGGTCAAAACAAAATATCTCCCATTACATAAAAACTATGGTAAATAAAAATAATATGTAAAACCCTCCATTTACATAAAAACTGCAATAAATGAAAATAATCTGTAAAACCCTCCATTCACATAAAAACTACACTACATGGAAAAAAACCAGTAAATAATTTATTTTCTCATTCATTGATTCACTTCCCTTTTACAATGCAATAGAAAGGGAATATATATCCCCAAAGAAACCCTAAAACTTGAAGCCTCAAAAGAAACCCTAAAGTTTAAAACCCTGAAAATAAAAAAATTACTATTTTTGGCAAAAAAATTTTATAAAAAATTGTCTTTTTTAGTAATTACCATTTTCGGCAAATTATATTTTTCATCAAATAATTCATTTTTGAGTAATATAAAATTACTTTAAAACTTCTTCTCAAAAAACCCTCTAAAATAGGCTCCCGCATCATGTTGTCCCCCTTGAACATGAAAGCATGATATATAATCCTATTTCATTTTTATTTTGAACTCCATCTATCTTGAATTATATCTTTGTAGCTAAGCACAATCAAGCTATACCCTATAATTTGTTATAAGATCAAATAGTTGAACAATAATAATACTTTTAAAAATAAAATTATATATGATGAAGAATGTTTAACACTTGTCTTAAAACTGATCTAGTTAAACTTTTTAATAGTTTATAAATTTTAACCTCTTAATTAGAGTTTTAAGATCCATTCAAGTTATATTCTATAAGTAACCATAAGATCAAATAATTTCTTATAAGATTAGATAATAGATTTAATATAAAAACTTGATGTAAAACAACCACATTAATATTTTTAATAAATTAGTGTATAATTTTTTTTAAATAATCTTAAAACTAATCTTATTATTAGTAAATTAAAATTTAGTAAAATAATTGTGTTATATTATTTATATTATTAAATTATAGTTATATATATATATATGAAAAGCAACATTATAAAGCACATGAACTATAATCCTAAAAGTTTGATTAAAAGTTTCAAAAATAGAAAATAAAATTTAAAATTTACTTACTTAATAATTTCCTTACTCATATAATACATTAGTATGAAAAGATGAAGAATTCAATTTTATTATAACAATGCATTATAAGAAACAATAATTTATCAACATCACAATAAAATAAATTCTAAAAATATTACTTTAAATAATTAAAATAATTTATAAAATATTAATTTAAATAATTTATTTAAATGATATGCAATGATACATAAAGAATAGAGTTTGATCCTACTTAAATGCAAAATTATAACAATTATTGAAATTATTATTTTTTTAAATTAATTTGAACTTTTAGAGAAGTTATATTACCAACACAAATATACATATTATTAAACACTAAGCACAAGTTTTTTTTTTTTTTTTTTTGATATATAGAAGCAATGGTTACAATCACGATTTTTAGCAGGGTTCAAACTATCTACGAAGGCTTCAAGAACTTCCACCGTCTCAGTACATGGTAACCCGGCATGTCGTCATCAATCTGGCGCACCACTCAAAAGAATCGGATTTGGGCTACTGTCTGTGCATGGGCAAGCCTGTGGAATTGAAACATAGATCTCCTCTCGATAAGCGCCCCAACTTACCAATTCACTTAGACACTAAGCACAACTTACAAACGCTAGAAACAACAGTAGAATAATTTACGCTAGGATAAAGCCATACATTTTCATATGTAACTCCTCGCAGACTACAAAGTAAGCAAAGTAGTTGGTATACCAAAACAATACTTCATTTTTATCTATCATTAAAAAAACACCACGAAAAAAAAAATTCCTTCTTTCAATAAAATATAAGAAAAATTTGTCCATGCCAGATAAGTACCACGAAAAAAAAAGCATAAATTTGAAAATATTTCAGGTATTTTAACGACGGGAAGCATCAATTGCGGAATAGTCGGTCCTTTATTAACATTCAATTAAAGAGAGTCGATGTCTAAATAAAGAGAATATTTAGAATTTGAGAATTGAAAAGTTTTATATATTAAATCAAAATTAAACAATTTTAATATATTTTAAAACAAAATTAACTCAATATTTGAGACTTTTAAAAGCGGAGTAAGTATTAACGGGACCAAATTTCATCATGGATAAACTCAAGTTAAAGTTTTGTCAAAGGACTGTTTGAATGGTTGATATAAATAATAAATATTGAAAGCAAGCGAGGTGCCCTAAGGCGTACCTTGGAGGAAATGAAAAAGATAAATTATTGTTATGATTTTTAACTGAAATGGCATAAACTACATCCGAGTAAAAGTCATGTGTTTTGGAATAGTGTTCCGACTAAATTACTGGTTTATTAATATTGGGACTGTGTGGTTACTGGTTTATGAATATTGGGACGGTGTAGAAAGCTGGAAATAAAAAATGCAAATTGCAAAATATTATAATATTATAAATAAACCACGGGTTTATCAATATTGGGACGGTGTAGAAAGCTGGAAATAAAAAATGCAAATTGCAAAATATTATAATATTATATGAATTTATTTATAGTGGGACGGTATAGAAAGTTCGAAAGCTAAAAATGTCAATAACATAATACATAATATTAAAAAATATATATATATTTTTTGTGGTGGTGGCCACAAGGGGTAAACAGACTGTGACCACGAGGGAACCATTACATAACATATCCGGCAACATGTGAGACGAGAGATTTGAACCTAGGCCTGCCTCTCAGCAACTAGAGAGGTTTAACTACCCACTTACTCTCCAACTCCTCTACATAGGCGGATTTAAAACATATCCGCAACATGTGAGGGGAAAGATTTGAACCTGAGCCTCTCGATAATTGGAAAGTTTTAACTACCCACTTGCTCTCCAACTCCTCTACATGAGCAGATAAAAATATTTTATTTTTATTAACGTAAATCATTCATAAATATTTTAAAATATTATATTATTAAATTATAAAAATATATATTATCTTATTTTAAGCTAGGATAGCAACACTAATACTGTTTAACGAAAGAATAAGTCCACACAAGATGATAACATAGATGATTACCTATGATTTTATTTTTATTTTTATTTTTTATTTTTGTGTTTGATAATGTTTGATAAGAATTGGTTACAACTACATTATTTTTTAGTAGTTGATAAGTGTAAGGTACTATTTCATCTTGTTGTTTTATAGTTCGCCATGAAATGGACCACGGAGTGCTCAAGATGATCAATGCGATCAATGCGTTATAGTTCGCCATGAAATGGACCACGAGTGATTAAGATGATGAATGTGTACTATCATCGAGATGATCAATGCGTTATAGTTCGCCATGAAATGGACCATCGAGTGTTCAAGATGATGAATGCGATCAATGCGTTATAGTTCGCCATGAAATGGACCACGAGTGATTAAGATGATGAATGTGTACTATCATCAAGATGATCAATGCGTTATAGTTCGCCATGAAATGGACCATCGAGTGCTCAAGATGATGAATGCGCACTATCATCGTCAGTCAGGCGTGCATTCAAAGGATTTGAATCAGACTACTACCTTTTCAATAAGCTTCGTTCCCAAAGTTTAAACCTGGTTCTCTTCTTGGTAAATGTCTAGCTAGACTAGCACTTATCAACCCACCTAACCCTTGGAGATAAAAACATTTATTCAAGAAAACCCTATCTCCTATCCCTTAACGGCCAAGAATTTCGGCCTATCTCATCTGGATGTACCCCTTAAGTTATTTTTTAAATTTTTTTATATACGAGATTGTCATAAACCTTAGACCTCATTTAAAAGATAAAGAAAATTTAATATAAATATAATTATATATAACTAATCTTATCTCTTCTTTATATATTATTTTTAATTTTAATTCAAAAATTAATTATTTATATTATTTTATAAGATAAAATAAAATAAAATCTATTATACATATAATTTATATAAAACCTTATACAACACAATATCATATCCACTATAACTATTCTTTGATACCTAACACATGACGTCACTTGAAAAGAAAACCATATACTAAAGATATCGAATTTAAATTAAAACTGGTTTTAACACGTTTAATGAGTTTAGAAAAAAAAAAAAAAAAAAACATTTAAGTTTTATAATATATATTTTTATTGGGTTATTGTAAGAAATTTTTATAGACGCATAAGATTGAGTAGCCTCCTCTTAATTATGATTTTTGGTAAAGCTTAAAGTTATACTTATCAATATCAACAGAGAATTTAACACAAAGTCACCACACACCCACCCCTCACACACTTGCTCATGCTGAGATTTTGCAACCTTTGTTAACTTTTGCTGAGTCATCATCTTAGTTATAAGATCGAGTTCATATTTTGACACTCTTAAAGTTGTAAAAAAAATTCATTTGTTAAAAATTCGAAATAAAATTGGACATAAAATTCTATTATTAAAAATTCTCATATATTTTTTTAAATAATTTTTTTTTATATAAAATCTAAAAATGAAAAATACAAAATTACAATATTTAATTATAATAACTTTTTTTCAAATATAAATTTTAAATATTTTAAAAAATATAAACAATTTTAACATATTAATTTTTTAATATGTGAGAAACAGCTCGTGGGTAATGAAACAGCGTCAATGTCTCTAATGCGTCTCCTCTGCATCTGCAAAACAGCTGAACAACATATTCTGACCAGGGTCGTGGGTAATAAAAATGTCTCTAATGCGTTTCCTAAACATCTGCAAATCAGCTGAACAACATATGGGTACGCACATTTTGGAAAGCGCAGTGTTCTCACCGGCTGAAATCAAGTCCGAAAATCCCTTGAATCAAAGCAAGTGGCAGTTGATTGAAGCTTTCAGCGACGCCGTCGAGTGGGTTTGTGAGCGGAATGCAGTCAAGAAATTCGCCCGCAAATTGAGGATCTCCGTCGTGACACCGTCGTCTTCGCGTCCCTCCTCACTCCATATTGGATTTCTGGTTATAGGTTTTTTATATTTTTTTATTGGAATTTAAATTTATTTGTTGAATATTTTTCTACCGAATTTGTTAGAGTTTGAAATTCGAATTTCGAAATTTTTAGATAAATTCAAGGAATTTCGAATTCGATGAATAAGATAAAATTCCACCAATTTAATAACTAAGGTCATAGTTTATTAAGGTCATCATGTTGAATATAACTCTTCTTATGTATTGACTTTTTAAGTGTAATTTAAAAATATTAAATGTAGGGTATAGGGTATGTCCAATTAAAGGTAGAGGTTAGTTTCATTGGAGTTGGTTAAGTGTGTTCTAGCTTGATGAGTGTGGTAGTAACCTCAACCGAGGAAGCAATGCGACTTGACCCATCCATGAAACAATGTGACTTAACCGTGTAACCAATTATTCTAAAAAGAAAAGTAATTACACGTAAAAAAAATAATAACGTCAATACATGATTATCGAGTGTCGCGTCTAATATGAAGTTCTCATGTTATAATAAGATAAAAAATAAAAGGAATGCATATTGAAGCTTTAAAGATTAACTTTTTGAAATATACGCTTTAGTTTTTCTACTAATATATAGTACTACCTAAGTTTTAAGATTTTCTTATAGGTCTAAGATATACGTGTTAGAGGCAATGTGGAAGAATATTTATTTATTTATTTTGAGCAATATTTTTTATACATATGGATTGTAAGAATAGTTATTTTAAATGAAATAGAGTTAAAAATAATTAATTAAGTAAATATATTTTAAAATTATGAAAAGTAAAATAATTTTTATATTAGTTTTTATAATAATTATATTAAGAGTTGTTTTTTTTGGGGTTAAATTGTATATAATTTGAATAACTTTAAAATGAATGGTAATATGAAATAATTTTAACAATATTGAGGGAGATACAACCTTATGAAGTTAGCTATTCGTAATAAGAGGAGTGATGATTTTTCAAGTCACAAAAAACAAAATTGTAAATATTTTTTAGGTAGGGTTCAGATGATGGGAAGAGCAATAAAGGGCTAGGACTTCAGTGAGACAAGAAGTTCTATCTAGACAATTTTTTTAGCTAAGTTTTTCTCTTTCTTTATCTTAGAAATTTTGCATGCAAATTATTATAAAGTTTTTATCAAATATTATATTTGTTATAGAATATTCAGATAAATTTCAATAGATTTTGAGTTTTATTTTCCTTTCAGTGGATCAATTTATAGTTAAATCCTTAGAATCATATCTAGTGGTACAGGTTAGTGAGCACACCTTAAAGAGATCTCCATTGATCTAAGATAGAGCAGTTTTTGGTAAATTTAATGCATATTGATTAGGCACTTCAACCTTGAGAAAATGAATTGATAGGAGTTCAAAGTCTCTAGGAATGATTCTATCATTTCTTCCCAAAGGTTTCTTGTAAGTCAAATTTTGTTCTAGGGAAGAAAGATAAAAATCCTAAAAGGGGGTCCTTGGTATATGGGAAGAGTAGTGTAATAGGCTAAAATTGATCCATGTAAATTTACCCTAAGTTCAAAATATTAAAAAAAAATTCATTAAAACCATTTTCCAACCTCTTATCTCGATTTTTGCATTTGTATCATGTTTGTTTTTAACTTGTTGATGATATTGGTTCTATTTGAATGATATCGGTCATCCGGTACGATATAAAACCTTTTTGGTTTGAAATCGGCTCGTTCAATTTTTTTTGCAACTTATTTGTCCTTATCTGATTAAAAATACGGATGTTACAGTAGTAGATCAATTGATATCATTCAGAATAAAGAAAAGCATAACTTTCTTTGTCTTCTAGCTTAACCTCTCAAAATCTTATTTGCCTATTTAATCCAGGCACTTTTCCTGGATCTCCCTTGACTCTTGACCCATTTTTTCTCCATAATCCTATTGCACACTCACTCTTTGTTTGTTTTGTTGTAGATTTGAAGATCTAAAATTGTGCATTGGCTAGTACGATACGTTATTGATCATTTGATTTCATTAGAGCTAGTTTGATTTCATAAGAATGTGTTCGATATTATCTACAAATCACTTGGAGGCATCTTCCAACCATTGTTTGTATTTATCCCACTTTTATTTGCATCTAGAGTACCTCACATGTTATTTATCGTATTATTCAAATATAAATTCTATCATTTTATAATAATTTTATCAATATTTCAGTTCATTTATATTATTATTTGCAATTATAGCATAAGTTTACATTGATTTCTTCGAGCGATTACAAATAATACATTTTGCCTAATCTAATTCATGCTTAATCATATATACGTTATACTTTGAAATCGTATATTTGCACCAATTTATGTAGTTGTAGGTTTTTGGTTGTATTGAATCTTTGATACCATATAGGATAAGTCGATACCATATCGGGTGTCCAATATCACCCTTCAACCCCCGATATCATCTGGATTAGGTTGAAATACTCAAAATAAAACATATGGGTTAAGTAAGACTTAAAATCTCTTTCAATTTATCATTGTATCTAATGTATTTTCTATATTATACTCTACATTATATTCATTGAAAATAGAATTGTATATAGTATAAGTTTAGTTGCATTTGGCTAAACTAGGTGAATGTGAGTGAATTAAAAGGAACACATCAAACAAATCCCAACCAATGTGTGGAAACTACCATGCAAATATTTTCTAGTGAACTAGGGTTATGCATAAGAGGTCGGACCCAAAATCTATTTATAAATTGAAGGTGAATTGGCTTGGAATCTCAGCAAAAAATGGAGAAGTATACATGGCGAATTCCAATTATTTTTCTCAAAAAAATTTCAAACTATGGCAAATTGCAATAATTTTTCTCCAAAATTTTTCAAACCATGGCAATTTTCCTATTTTTGGGGCCATGAATATTGGTTTTGTAAAATCTAAAAAATTACGATGTACTTAAAATATTTAGGTCGATATGAAAGACATCAGGCTGACATGACAATAAATGGAATGTCAATCGGTTATAGCCATGACGATCGGTTGTAGCCATGATGATTGATTACAACCATGATGATCGATTGCAATTATGACGATACGTTGCAACCATGATAATAGATTATAGCCATGCCGATAAGTTGTAGATATATCAATCGGTTGTAGCCATGATGATTGGTTGTAGCCATGACCATCGGTTACAACCATGCTGATCAGTTGTAACCATGCCGATCGATTGCAACTATATCGATCGGTTGCAGATATGATGATCAGGTGTAGGCATGATGATTGATTGCAACCATACTGATAAGTTATAGGCATGACATTCAGTTGCAACCATGATGATCGATTGTAGCCATGATGATCGATTACAACCATAATGATCGGTTGCAACCATACTGATCGTTTGTAGTCATGACGGTCGATTGTAGCCATGATTATTGGTTGCAGCCATGACGATCTATTGTAGCCATGTCGATAAGTTGCAACCATGTTGATCAATTACAGCCATGTCAATCGATTACAACCATGATGATCTATTGTAACCATGATGATTGATTGTAGCCATGTCGATGTGCTACAACAGTCGAGTACCCATCGATAGTCATGGTGCTTCATACCATGTGTCATCCATCCATTAAACAATTGCATGCAGAGGCCACATGTCATCCATCCATTAAACGATTGCATGCAAAAAATTCTATCTAAAGGGAATTAATAGTCATTTTTTCTCTCATTTTAATGCTTTATTAACCCTTTTTCTCTCATTTTAATGCTTTCTTATGCATTTTCCTCTCATATTAACATGATCTAAACCCTCTTCCTCCACTTTTATATTGGTTTTTACAATTTACCTTAATTTTAAAGCAATTTTTAACCATTTTTTTTTGTTTGAAACCTTTTCCATTGTATCTTCTTATCCATACCTTTACACCCTATGGCATCCCCTACAACCCCTGTAATGTTTAAATTTAATTATATGAACCTTATTTGCCCCTTGATTTCATAAATTTTATCCACATTGGGTTACGACATGTCTTGGGTCACTGACTCTGGTCTTCGAGGTCTTGTTTCAATGCCCCATTTTGATACGGATGTTAAACTGGTGGGGAGGATCATTGCGACTTATGATATTGATTTGGATAAGGTAAATCTTATCACTGATAACAAAAATATTGTTCTTTCTTTTTCAGCCATTGATGTCACCATATTGACAACATTACTACATGCTGGTGTTGAGCCTGTCACTTCCAAATACTAGTTAACTAATGACGACAAACTCTACTTGGATAACACCTTCAAAGTGTAGTCAAAATCTTTTCAAGGTATGACTATTTTTTTTATTTAATTGATTTTAAATTCTTATTAGTGATTGAATGTACAATTACTAATTTTAGTTTTTTGCAGTTAATTCCACCAAGTCTAGAAGGGGTTTGACCATACCGATGATTGAAAATAAATTTCTTTAGGCATGTTGTGAATTCTTCCTTGCTAGACTCGTTCTACAATGAAGGCTGACAAAAAAATCTGATGTGGGCCTTAGCATATTTGGTTGTTGTATAGGACATCAAAAATTTGATTGGTGCACATATGTCTCAAATCAGATTAGATTGGAAATAGAGAACATGAAAAACCATGCTTCACCCTTGTTGATAGTTAGCACATGTAATTATATTATTACTTTTTTTATGAATATTTTCATAATTTACAGAATAGTCCAGTACCAACATCTGAGTACTCAATCCTTGTCAATTTAGCCATGACATAAGAGCATGTTTAGGTAATTTTTTTAATATTTAAGTAATTTTTATTATTTTTCCATTGTTTATTTTTTTGTAATTTTGACATTTTATACCAAACATAGAAAATGGCATCCTCTTCCTCTTCAAAGCAGGATGTTGGTGTCAAAGGTTATAATCCAAAGGAATCAAGAGACTCCAAAACACCTACATAGAAAGTAGCACCATTGATAAGGAAAATATCATCAAGGAAACATAGAAGATCTATTTCTCCTGTTTGTCGATGATCTCCACATGTTGTTGCACATTCGTTGCCAATAGACATAGTTATGCATGAGGTTTCATCCTCTGGGAGTAAGTTTTAATTACTATTGAAACAATTTTTTTACAATATTTTTACTATTTTTAATTAATTTTGTTTTTTCTTTCAGATGTACAACATAACCACATTCTATTTATAGCAAAATCTATGCAAGACGTTTTTTGTTCTGCCAGTAAGTGTTATAACAATGTTTGCAACCAATTTTCATAATTTAATTTTATAACTAGTTTTTATTTTCTACCTCCACAAAATTTTTAACTAATTTTTATTTTTATGTTTTAAGGTCCATCACAACAATGTCGTCAACAAAATCAAAAAATGCCACCCCCTCCCCCACAACGCCCAACTCAAATGCAAGGTAAATAATTCACAGTTGGAAAACACTTTCTTCCATCTAGGCCACATAGAGAAGCAACACAACAAATTTTAGAGAGAGAAGCATCAAAGAATTTTTCTAGTTTTGGTCATATATATGTTAATAATTTTACTTTTAAGGATATACCGAAAGCTTCTGGTATTGGGTTTGTTGATGTTACCCTTGATAAAGATTATTTTTTGAAAGATAACATACACACTCAATTTCAACTACCATAATCGGTTCAATATAAAGTAAATGAAGGTGCATAATGTTCAAGCAAATATCCTCCAAGGGAAAGAGGCACCCGTCAGGCTCCTCCTCAACAAGAGGATGATATAATAAAATTTTCAAACAAATATTTGGTTTCTGATAACATTGAATATACAATTAAAGATTTTCTACTTCTAGATATGACAAAAATAAAAAAATGTGAGTATCGGGCTAAGGTGTTGATAAAGGAAATTAATGCCCCATACAATAATTTTTCAAAAAGAGAAAATTTTCTATTGTTGAAAATGAACCAGAAAAGATGGAGGTTCTACTAGAGCAAGTAAAATCTGCCATGTTGAAGTTGAATACATCATACAAAGATGAAATTTTAAATTTTATAATGAACATATTGGAGAATGTAAATGGTGAGGCCCAAGCTTATTATAATGAATGGGCAAATGATAAGAAAAAATTTGTTGTTGTTGTAGCTACAAAGAATGTTGCTGAGGTTTGATTCAATCGTTTTTCCATTCAAAAATTTATTGTTCTATTTTTTAAAATGTAATTATCTTTTCATGTTGATTAAATTTTTTCCCTTTTGCAGGTAAAATATGAAAATATCAAGAAGTAGGTTCAAAACCTTCAAGAATATCTCAGGATGGAAAAGGAGTTCTTAAACGCTTCCATGGCAATGAAAAATAGCACAAGAATTAGTTTGACAAAATGAAATATCAAGAAGCAGGTTCAAAACATTCAAGACTATCTCAGGATGGAAAAGGAGTTCTTAAACACTTCCATGGCAATGAAAAATAGCACAGGAATTAGTTTGACAAAATAACATTTTGCAAAAAATCATTATCCGTAATGGATTTGATCCTGATATTCTGCTTAAGGAGAAGGGTAAATAAGTTCAAGAACCAACATCTGAAGATTTTGGTAAAGAAGAAAAAACCCTTCTCGATGGAATACAAAATGTTGAGATGATCCTTGTCAATTCTAGAGCAATTGATAGTACTGTTACCCAGCCCGAGAAAAGAGTTTTCGAAATGTGGGATGTGGTGATCATGGAAGTAGTGGATGTGGAAAAAGGAGTTGAACAAGGGAAATATGAGGGAGGGACCGTTGCTATAGATATTTTGGAAGCCAATGAGAAGGCAAAATTAGTGGAGTAAGGGGGAAAATATTTTGATGGGAAAAAATGAATTTTAAAAATAATTTTAAGACATTTCATATGTTATCATTGGAAAAAAAGATACTTGCTTTTATTATTTTACTATTACACTATTTACATTTATAATTGTGTGTTATTTTCATCTCTTAAGTATTATGGTGTTTCAACTTTCAAATATGCTTGAGTTTACATAGAATATATGCATAGGTATAGATTTACATGTTATTCATGTTGTGATATAAAAATGAGTTTTGTCTTGTGGATTTTGCTATGTTGTTTTTATATTTCAATATTCAAATGAGTTTGAATTTTTATTTTATTCAAAGTCATTCTTGTTGTTGTATAGAAATGTGTTTTGTCTTTTTTAGTATGCTATATTGTCTCATATTGTTGCATGTGTTTAAATTTTAGTTTATTCGTATTCATTCTTGTTATAGTATAAAAATGTGTAATTTTATTTCCATTTTGCGAGATTGTTTTTATATTTAAATTGAATATGGTCATTTGTATTATATTTGTATATATCTACGCATGAGTTTCCATGTCGATCGGTTGCAACCATGTCGATTGGTTGTAGACATGTCGATCGGCTATAGATATGTACATCGGTTGCAGATATACCGATCGACTATAGATATGCTGATCAACTACATGCATGTCGATTGGTTATAGGCAAGACGATTAGTTCCAGATATATCGATCGGTTGCAAACATGTCGATTGTCTACATGTCGATCGGTTAAAAGCATAACATTGCATCTGTGTCACGTGTTAACCATCTGTGAAATAATTGCATTCAGAGACCACATGTCAAACCTCTATGAAATGATTGCATGCAGAGGCCATGTGTAACCCATCCAAAAGCTGATTGTGTAGAGAATTCTATATAAAGGGATTATAAATCATTTTTTCATCTATTTTATCACATTATTAATCATTTTATTCCATTTTTAATGTATTTTTACTCCTTTTACTCTCATTTTAATGCATTCTTAACCCCTTTCCTCCAGATTTATCTTAGTTTTAACCTTTTACCATAATTTTTAATCCAATTTTAACTATTTTTCTTCATTTTGAATCATTTTATGTCAAGTGTCGCGTACCATTCTCTGTGTCTTCTTATCCATACCCATACACCCTATGGAATCCCATGCAACCTTTGGAATGTTTAAAGTTAATTATAAGAACCTGGTTTGTCCCTTGATTTAAAATTTTTTATCAACAACAGGTTATGACATATCTTGGGTCACAGACTGTGGTCTTCAGGGTCTTTTTTCAATGCCCCATTTTGATACGAACATTAAACTGGTGGAGAGGATCATTGCATCTTATGATATGTATTCGGGTAAGGTAAATCTTATCATCGATAACAAAAACATAATTCTTTCCTTCACAGTTGCATATGTCGCAAGATTGACAACATTGCCCCATGCTGGTGTTGAGCCTATCACTTCCAAATACCAATTAACTAATGAAGACAAAATCTACCTAGAGACCAAATTCAATGTGTAGTTGGAATATTTTCAAGGTATAATTATTTTTTTATCTAATTGAATTTAAATTCTAGTCACTGGTATATTACTGATTTTGTTTTTTTTAACAGTTACTTCCACCAAGTCTAGAAGGGGTTTGACCGTACTAGCGATTGAAAAAAAATTTCTTTAGGCATGGTGCGAATTTTTCCTTGCCAGACTCGTTCTACAAGGAAGTCTGACATAAATGTGGGCTTTAGCGTATTTGGTCCATTGTTTTCCACACCAAAAAATTGACTGGTCCACTTATGTCTCACATTGGATCAAATTGGAAATAGAGAATGTGATAACTCACGCTTCACCCTCATCGACAGTTAGCACATGTAATTATATTATTGCTTTTTTTTGTAGAACACTCCAGTACCAACATCATGGCACTCAATCCTAGACAATGCAACCATGAGAGAACAACAGGTTCAAGTAATTTTTTAATCAATATTTATATAAATTATTTTATTTTTGCATTATTTGTCTTTTTTTTAATTTTGACATTTTACATATACACAAAAAAAGACATCTTCTTTCTCTTCAAACCGGGGTGCTATTGTCAGAGGTTATAATCAAGAGGAATTAGGAGACTCTGAAACACCTTGGAAGGAAACAACACTACCTGTATGGAGAATATCAACAAGGAAACCTAGAACATCTAGTTCTCCTGATATTTGACAACCCCTACCTGGGGCTGCATTACGTTCACTACCAACGGGAAAATATTCTGGAGCAAGAAATTGAATTTTAAATTTTGATATTTTAAAAGATAATTTTATGACATTTCATATGTTTTCGTATGAAAACAAGATACTTTCTTTTATTATTTTACTTTTAAGAACTACACTTTTATAATTGTGTTATTTTCATCTTTTAAGTATTATGGTGTTTCAAATATGCTATGTTTTTTTTATATTTCAATTTTCAAATGAGTTTATGAATGATATATCTATGCATTAGTTTAAATTTCAGTTTATTCATATTCATTCCTATTGTAGTATAAAAGTGAGTATTTTTATTTCTATTAAGCTATATTATTTTTATTTTTCAAGTGAGTTTACGAATGATATATCTATGAATGGGTTTCAATTTTCAGTGCATTCATACTCATAGTTAGTCATTATAGTTATATAAAAATGAATATGGTAATTTGGATATATCTATGAATGTGTTTAAATTTTTTTTTTCCATATCTAGAGTAATATACTACATGTTTTTTTCATACATATGTACAAAAAAATTTAATATGCATACGCGGTTTACTCAATGACAAAGCATAAATCATAAAAAAATCACTATATTTTTTCATATCATACAACTAATGATACTAATGATACATACATACATTTAAATTCGAAGGAAAAATAACTATTTTTTGTCAACATATACATTTAGTTCAATAACATAACATCATTACGTATACATGGTTTTCAAATTTTCAACTTACTCAAAGATATAGCATACATCATAAATTTTGAAAACATAGACAATCCATAACATTAAAAAGCAAACATGCATAATCATTGAAAATTGAATTATTATATGATTTTACAACAAATCAAATACAAAAAATATTTGATAATATGAAATATTTCAAATCCGGAAAATCATTGTTAATATAAATTTATTCAAATCACTAAAATTTTACAAAATTATTTCAAATCTAAAAAATATTATATTATATGAATTTGTCATATAATCATTGCATTTTTTATATTTTTAGAAGGTAATACAAATCTTTATCAACTTCTCCACAAGAAATGAGAATCTGTGAATTCTGTGTTTCCATAATCTCATCATCACTCCTAGTTGAATCATTTTCGTCATTATCAACCATATTAGAGAGATATCTTCTTTCTGCTAGGGACTTACAATATGTCAATGCTCTGTCATAGGGAAAGTTACCAACCTCGTACGATGACACATACATTCTCAAACAATTTCCAAAAATTTTCCAACCTATTACAAACTTTTGATTTAACAAAATTTAATGCACTAAAAACCCTTTTGTCTTCAACATATCCCAAAATCATTGTCTGACATAATTCATATAAAATAAAGTATTCACTCATAGTATCTTACAAGACACTAATTCGATACAATTTTTTCCAGAAATGCGTGATTGAACCAGTCTCATGTGGATTTTTGAATTGTGCAATTTTATTATCCATTGTTATTCCAAAATTGGTTGACTAAAGTCTCAAAAGATATTTGTTTAGAATACCATTTATTTCAATGCCATTTATTTCCACACTTTTAGAGAAAAGTTTGATAATATTACCCATACATTTTACAAACAACTCACTTCTACTACTTTGGTCACCACAAGGATTCCAAAAATTAGGATTAACAACAACCATGGCCTCAAGTCTCATATCTCTTAAAACGATCTCTTATTTCACTTGTTAATGCATTTGTAATTCTTTTCAATTTATTATTAGTGTTATCCAAAACCTCATCGAATCTAGAATGGATAACAAGCACTTGTTCAACATCATCTGTCATAGTGTTTAACCGCTTTTCAAAACGATATACAAGAATCAACTTTCCATTGATAGCAATACAAATATTATAGTTGATGTTGAAATTTAAAAAGCTTTTTGGTTCATTGACATTAATTAACGTATTCCAACTATAAAACTTGGGATCCTCAAAAAAAATTCGGATAAATAAATCCTATCAATAATCATAAATATTTTTTTCTCATCCTTATGAAATCCATATGATAAATTGTCCTTTCCTATGCAATTTTTATCATAGTATTCATTTCTTGTAACATTGGTAGAATACCACATAATGTGAGAAGATTTTCCAAGTCAGTCATATGAAAAATCAAATATTTTGCCTTTTCAACATCTCTACGATGTGCATACATAAACCCAACCAAGAATTGATATTCTAAAAATACCCTTTTTGCAGGAAGAAACAGTGAAATCCACTTGGTTTCCACATATTTTAATATTTTTTTGCCTTCTGTTACACCTAGAGAAAACTATTGAAACTCTGCAAACCTTTTTGGATTGCATGAAAATTATGAGTTTATATCGCAGACGAGTTCTTCCACTTTGGCTACATTATCAAAATTGCTCACAATTTTGTATGCAAGATTCATTTGATGAGCCATGTAATGAATAGAAATCACACATGGGGCAATAGAATTCTGAAGCCTAACACAAATACCATTCATTTGTCCTTGCATTGTAGCCACACCATCAACTCTAACACAAATTGACTTTGTGGTAATTTCCTTTTCATCCATTCCAGCAATATCCTTTAAACTGGTTACAACAACATTATAAATATTTTCAACATTACAATTTTCAATCATCTTATGTAGTTTTAGTAAATGAGGTTATCTCAAATGATTTTTGAATGTGTAAACATGTATGCAAATCCAAGATTTGTTGTCAATAGTTGTTACCTCATCAATGGAAAGTGAAATAAATTTTGCTTGTTTCACATTCTCTCTCAGGTCTTCCTTCTCAACTAGTAATAGAAATTTTACCATTTCCCAACCACTTCGATCTGACCAATGTGAACTGGTAAGGTTTTGTACATTGGCTAGTTGAAGTATTTCCTTAAAATCAGCAAAATTAGACATGGGTCGACCTTTTTTTAGAATATTGTATACAATAGCAAACTGCAATTTCTTTGAGGCTAATAAAGTATTATTAACTTTTTTAAATTGTGCCTCGATTGTTCCATCCTTCTCGATGAGTGTTTGTTTTTGTTTCATTGCTTTATCATATTCAAGAGCATATCTCACATGCCCACATTTTGTTGCATCCTTCCACCTATGAATTCTGTTAATTGTTCCATCACTTCATATTTATTTGATGCAAAATTTCCCACAATATTTTTCTATTGTGTCTTTCTTATTTTGTAATAAATGATCCTTTTCCAGCTTCCATGTACAAATAATACATTTACACACATTCAATTTCTCATATCGCTCAATAAATGGGTATAATCATGCCCATTCATTTTTAAAATTCCTTCCAATAGTCCATTCACTTATCTTTTGATGTTTATATTTTTGACTAGAAGATTCCCCAGAGTTCTAAATTTTAACTGTACTATATTTTTCTTTTTCGGTTGATGTGTCTGAATTTAAAATCTCCTGAAGTGGTTTTTGAATGTCGTTATTAAGAAAATTATCATGTGGTCCCATATCATCTTCTGGAATATCTTCGAGTGAACACACATCAGGGTCAACAATGTTAACTGCATTCAATGTTTAGTGTTCTCTACCATTTTTTGAAAAAGGCACTATTTTAAAGAATTAACAAAATACAGTTTTACAAAGCATTTAAAAAGAGGTAGATAAGCAAAAAACCATTTATCTATTAACAGATAAAGGTTTTATATTTAAGAAGAATAGAAATTTTATGAAACTAATGGTAAAATGTGTTTATACCTGCAATTTGTGTAGAATACGTAGAGATTGATATCTCATTACATTTTGGTATAAAATATTTTAGAATTATCTTTTTACAAGAATATGTGCCTCCCTTATTTCCATATTTCATAGGTGACATTGTATCTGTAAAGAAAAATCTTCAGATGTTAGGAAATGTATATGAATTTGAAGGAAAATAGTAAACAATCCCTCAATATGAACATATGATCCTAACACACAACATGACAGGGAATACTTATCGATAAGAGTTGCAGATAGTGCTTCTACACTGCATATGAAACATACTCTAAGATACAATAAGTAGTCTCTAACAAAATAAATGCTCCTGACACACAACCAGATGACATTGATAGTTGTCTACCACTATTGCGTATAGTTCATCTACAGTGCCTATAAAATTGTAGAAAAAAAGATTTGGAAAAAAGAACAATGGAATAATAATACTCTATCGATTTATAGTCATGAATCCTCTACAACTGATACGATTTTACCAATAAAAATTTCCCTACAATTGATCATCTTATACCGATCGACGGTCACTACAAGCAACAAAATGCCGATCACATATCCCTACAACCAAGAGAGTTATATCGGCAAAACTACAACCAACAACCTAACGCAAATAAACACGACCCTGCAACTGATAGAATAATGTTGATTGGCACATCTAAAAATTTCCTACCAAGGCCGATAGACACCTCTATAACCGATAGACGAATGTTGATCGACACCTCGACAATCGACCAACTAAAGATGATTGAGACAATTTTGCAACCAATAGACCAATATCGAGTGGAACCTCTACAACCAATAAGCTTATGTTGATAGACACGACTCTACAACCGATCATCTTATGTCAACAGACACGACTCTATAACCGATTGAATTATACCGATATACATGGCTTTGTAATCGATCATCTTATGCCGAAAGACATGTCTCTACAACCGATCGGCTTATGTTGATAGACATGACTCTGAAACCAATCGGCTTATGTCGACAAACATGGATCTATAAATGATCAAATTATACTGATAGATACGACTTTATAACTGATCGACTTATGTCGATAGACATGGCTCTACAATCGATCGTCTTCTATCGACAAACATAGCTCTGCAACCGATCGTCTTCTACCGACATACACGGATCTGCACCTATCGGCTTCTATCGACAGACACAACTCTATAATCGAACGACTTATACCAACTGACATGGCTTTACAACTGATCAACTTATGTCAACAAACACGTCTCTACAACCGATTGGCTTATGTCGATAGACATGGCTGTACAACCGATCATCTTGCACCGATCGACACTTGTATGCAACCGATCAGTTTATTTTGATAGTCACAGCTCTGCAATCAATCGTCTTGCATCAATCGACACTCCTCTGCAACCTTCTCAAGTTTTTCCTTATTTCAGAGCTATTTTTGAATGAGTATTTTCGGTGTATGTTTTTCAGTACCCAGTATAGTATATATACGTGTAGTATATGAGGCAATTTGTGTGCGAAAAATAAAATAATTTATAATTTGAAGGTGATTTGGGCAGAAAATATAAAATTATTTATAATTTGAAAGCAAATTGGGTGGGAAAATCAAAATCATATATAATTTGAGGTGGGCAAATTAAAATAAAGTTAGGTTCCTGATTATCAACGACAGACGAATTTACCCCAAAAACAATTTCATCCCGTAAATTTCGGGTGAATGGGCCCTAGTGAAATGATCAAAAATTAGCCTTTTCAAAATTTTAAAAATCCTAAATAAAGCTAATTTGAGATATTTCACGCTTGTGCATAACCCTATAGTGAACCCATCCAATTCATTGAAATCACCAAAGAGGACACAATATCAAGTGCTTCTCCTCTGAGGTGTAGACCCATCATTTTTCCATTTTCCTTCGAGGTGTGGATCCATTAGCATAATAGAAAGGAGTGATAAAATTTTAGATCTACATTTTTTGGTGAACCTAACGTGAAATACATAAGCATCACTCTGATTCAAAACATAAAACAAAAAATCATCATTTAAACTTGGATGTTTTAGATTCATTTTTTAGATGATATATTCCAATATAGGAAGATCAACAATTATAGACATTAGAAAACTCTTATCTACACAAGAAATATATTTATTGGTTGAACGCCCTACTAACCAATATTGAGAAGAGTGGTTTGAGCTTTGAAAAATACTTGACATCATTAAAGCAAACACACAAAGACTAATTGAAGTCAAGAGATTCAACATAGCTTGAATTTTGGGACCCGATCACTATTTTTATTACTTTGATATACAAAGATCATGTAAGAGGTGGTTAGATGATAAGAGAACAAGTATTTATTTGTCTATCTATACTTTTTAGGGGTTATCTTGAAAATGCCATAATTGTATACCGATTTCTAGCACACATAGAAGATCAAAATATAGTGTTGGAAAACAAGAGAAGATATTGGAGAACTTCTAGAATAGTTTATTTTTGTGAATATTGTTAGGCAGTATGGTTTTATTCTCAATATTTTGAAATTGATAGCATTACTATAGCTCACTTTGTCAAATTCCTAAAAGCAAACTTTTAATTTTAAGAACCAGTCATTGATATTTATAAACTCTTTCGGGAATACTAAGCTTATTATTTAGAATATTATAATTCTTATTCCTACTTTATTTTCAAAACAAAAAATGAAAACAAAAAACAAATATTTATACATATCTACAACATTTTATATAGGTATATATATAACATATATACCAAAAATTTCAAAATACACACATATATATACAATATATATATCACTGAAAATAAAATATACAAAAGCAAAATACCTAGATTTCTGAGAAATGGTAAACAGGTAGCATCTAACTTTGTAGAAGATCTAGGTCAAGAAAATCTTGAGGATAAGATATATATTGAAGATGGTAAACTCACAAAACAATATGAGGATGACAATAGAGAAGGGGAAGAAGAAGAAGAAGAAGATCCTATCAAGCCTACAATAGACCCACAAGGAAATGTTAGTTTCAAGAATTTCTAAAAATTAATATAGATGATATCAATCAAGTGTTAAATACAGAACATTTACTCACAAAATGAGATTATTCAATGGAGGTAGCTATAGAATTTGCTTTTCAAATTCACATAAATCCATTGACATGCATGAGTAGAACATAGTAAGATGATGATCAATATGATTCATCTCAAAACGTCAATCAAAACACAGATCTGAACGCTCAAAAAATAGCAACACAATCTACTACTGTCAACACCAAAACTACCTCAAAGCAAAAAAAAAACTTTTATTCATTTTTATCTCAAGCTCTTAATCAACAAGTATCCTGAAAGCACGAGATTCCAGAAAACAAAAAGGGAAAACTCCAAACACGATGCAAGAATGAAACTAAACTTGATGCTACAAATTAGAAATGCATAAAATGGAGAAAGCATAGACAAATTGGAACCCAAATGGAATGAAACAACCCTCTTCTTTTATTGATGTATTTCAAATTCGGTTACAATTAGCTTCCTCCATTTTTAGGGGAAAGGAGCATCAAACTTGTCTCTTGGTCACATCAATGGAAAGTCATCTCTCTTCCACGTGCCCACATGCAAAATGGGCGGGCCAAAGTGTTGTCACCGCTGGTGTGAATGAATCCTTGATCCTTGCTGCTCCTCCTGCATTCAAAGAAACAACAAACTCGTTAGTAGCACCTGTGTCAAAGATGAAACATTTGTTCTCTAAAAAACAATGAGAAATGCATGCAAAAGATTGATTGCAACGATAAATAAACCAGTTCAAAACCATCTGCAAATTTAACGGGAACCAGGGAACATTACCAGAGGGCCACTTCCATCAAAACAGTCAAGAAATTGGCCGTTGATTCAAATTCATCCTTGGGAAGGATGGATTTGACTGTAATTCGTCCCTGGGTAGGACGAATTCGCCTGCAACAAAACGCCGAAGTGATGCTGCCCAAATGTCGCATCTCGGGATCTCCAAAAGACCTACAAACTTAGGGGTTAGCTAATTGGGGGCATTTTGGGAAGACCCAGATGGTCGGATTTCCCCAATTTGACCTCCATCAATGGGAATTTGATGTTGCCACTTGCAAGTTAGTGAGGACAACAAAAGTGACAAAACATGATAAGATTTGATCAAAGCATTATGAAATTGGAATTACAAACTATTGAAACAACATAAAATGGAATGCAAGATAAACAAGTGACAAAAGGAACAATCTGCCATGAATTCCTAATCGTTCTAAAAATAAGATTAGGCTCGCATCAATGCGGGGCGCCCAGGTGGGCCGCCCACCGTTGGAACCTGATTTCGGCACCAATCCACTTGGGATGGGCCCAAAATCTCTTGTAATGGGTTGTCGGCGAATTGGTAGATCAATGTGGTCAAATGTCGGGTTTTGGGTCCGGATTCACACTTCCAATAGCCACCCAATGACCTCCCTTGCGAAAGAGATCAAGGATGTGGAAGAGGTGAATCAAAAGGTAAAAGTGTGGTATCAATTTGGCAGCACTTCGTTGCTTGAAAATGCTTCCAACCTATCCTCTTTTTGGGTGAGAAAGTTCACCATTTTATAGACCCAAGGGGTCTCTTTGGAGGGGCATGCATGGGCGCCATGTGGCAGTCATGCCTTCCCATGAGGGAGGAGAGTCCTCCCTGACTTGGGCTTCCATGACTGCCCTTGTGACAGTCCTCTAACGTCCAATCTGCCCACCTACACGCGCATGCAAGGCAAGAGGCATTAATTGACTGTCCTCGGCTGCCACTTGGCGCAATTTTTCTTTTTACCCGTTGAACCTGGAATTCGTCCTGACCCAGAGAGAATTCAGAATTCGTCCCTGGGTGAGACGGATCCCAATTTGAATTCGTCCCTAGGGTGGGACGGATACTGAGCAAAGTGCCTGAATGTGCCAAATTGCCTTCTGACCTTCCAAAATTGCTACAAAAGTGGTTAGGACCACTGTTTAACCTCTGAGGGCTGCCCTGGGGGCTGTGTGTGTCAAAGCGATCAGTGTTTGTAGTCACATAATCGGATTGGTGTTGTTTTGGTGTCTATAGATGCCCCTTTTTGGGATGCATTGTGCATGGCGCAACGTCGAGCAAAAATAGATAACCAAAGCACTAATGATTAGGGTTTCTTGGTAACCTAACCAACTTTTGATGCCCCAAGTATGGAAAGGGCATGCATTCTTGAATCCTTGCTTCTGACGAGCGAAGGCACTCAATTCAAGTGTTAACCTTTTTCGGTGAGGTGTTACTTGACCTTGGACATTGATCAGTCATGAATAGGCAAAGGGCGCAACCTTTTGTCTGTGAGAACCTTGAGTTCATGATTCACGAAATGCCAAGTGATTTGATCAGATTGTGATTATTGCTTGTTTACTTCCCCAAGCAGGAGCGTAATTGTCTTTGTCAATGATTCTTTGAATGCATGTCGTTTTCCTTAATTGGGTGTGTGTTTGCTGATTGGTGACTAAGTGTGACTACCCCCTCAAGCGACGAATTGATGAGGGAATGACCTTCATGAGAAAAGCGACGAGTCGCTTGACCCAAGATGACTTGTGCAAGGGTGCCCTTAGATGGTTTAGCGTTAAGCATGTGCAATTTTTTTGACATTTAGACCTATTTTTGGTGGGTGGTAACCCTTTTTGCGACGCTTTTTGGAGCTGAAATTGGCAAAAATCCGTCCTCCCGTGGAGCGGTCCGGCTAAGGTAGCCTTCTTAGGGAGTAGGATAGTGACAATTTGTGACCCCAACATCTATTTTGTATGCCCGGGATGTCAAGTGCAACAACACTCTCATCGGGCAAGTTTATTATCTGTTTTAGTGCATTTTTGTTCAATTTTTGATGTTTTTTGAAATTTTTGGCCTGAATTCGTCCTAGGGTGGGATGAATACCATCTTAGAATTCGTCCTAGGGTGGGACGAGCACTAACCAGAGTGCTCGTCCCAGGGGAGGATGAATTTAAGCTCAAAAGGCCTATTTAAAGGCCAAAACTAGGGTTTGGGCTCATTTGCATCTGAATTTTCTTGCGATTTGGAGCTCGGGGAGGAGGAGGTTAATTCTGCGAAGTGAAGCGCTGCCAAATTTCTCCCTGACATCATGAGTGCACAAACCGGGTTGAGCGGCGGAGCCGAAGCGAGACCAGTAAGTGCTCCCTAGAGTTATTACTTTTGTTTTAAAACTGCAAGTGTTTTGTTTAATTTTCTTTGTGATGATGTTTTTCAAAATTTTAAAACTTAAACCTTGAAACTGAGTTGAAGACAACTAAGACTTAGTGTACAACTAAACGTAGCGCAAAACCTAGGTAAAGAATTTTTATTTTGCTTATAACTAAACCCTAGGATAAATGGAACGTAAAACCCTAAGACTTAATTTTTGTTTTTTTTTTTAATTTTTTTTTTTTGTTCTGTTTTTTAAATTAATCAATTAGGATTAGAAACCCTAGGACTGAAAAATTAATTTTTGATTTTTGTTTTGTTTTATATTTTTGTAATTTATTAGTTAGGATTAGAAACCCTAGAACTGAAAATTTAATTTTTGTTTGAATTTTTGTTTTTAAACTAATTAGTTAGAATTAGAACATTGGTAGGCAATGTTGTATATTCATGTTATTGATGTACAGTTCTTTTCCATGATTTTAATGTTTTTGAATTGTTTTCTTTTGTAGGTTGTTAGGAGCCGGTACCGTGTACCCACTGCTTTTACTGAAGCGCAGGGGGCACTGACTGAGGTTGAAAGGGAGTGGCTTGATGCCCTTGGGCTCAAGCAAGTGGCTCGACTGGAGCCTTTTTTATCGGATCAAGCCTATTTGATGGCCCTGATCAATATTTGGGATCCACGGACCAACACCTTCCATCTCCCAATAGGGGAGATGATCGTGACCTTGGAGGATATCTATCGACTTCTGCAAATTTTGATAGATGGACTGTCGATCGGGACATCTCGTGTGACCGGGATAGCATCGATGCGATGCTCGGCATGGGAAGGAGTTGGGTGTGAAGGATCCACTGGAGAGGGCAGAGGGCGACTACTAGATTGGCAGGATTTTGGTCTGATGGTGGCTAGAGAGGGGGTTGTTGGGCTGGAGAGGGGGGTAGTTCCCGTTGCATCGACCCTACGTGATCATGGTGGCCGACGCCCTAGGCTTGGGGGTTTTTGAGCTTTTGGATTGTGCAGGGTCAGATGACCAATTATTGTAGCCTGCGGGCATTTTTGATGATATATATATATCGACTTTATTTTGTTTATGCGCATGTGATGATTTGATTTTATGCATGATGGGTGATGAGTATGGATGTATGCATGTTAATTTATTTTGATGGATGCATATGTTATGATGAATGCAAATGTTTTTTATTTATATGTGATATGCAAAATGTAAAATGGATGAATGGAATTTGTGATGTTTGGTTATGGCACCATAGACTATTTAGGACTTTGTTATTTTGTTTTTAGGCGATTGTTGTGGTAAATGACTTTGTATGTATACATGTGGTTTTTTTGTATTTTTTGATGGTATTGTAAGGATGAAAAGTAGCACAGTTGGTTTAGAAATGTAGCTAAGGTTTTCTGAGACTCAGATGGTTTTAACTCACTAGCCATGACTGTACTTTATCTTACAAGACTTTTGAACAAGGTATGAATCGGACTTGTTTTTGACCAAGTTATTTCACATCCCTATGTGTGCAATTGAGTTCATTTATGTGGTATTTTTTAGGATACCGCCAGTGCCAGATAGGCTATCAACCAAACCTGTATTGAGGATCACCTAATTAGCTCCACTAACTCCTTTATTGTATTTAGTCAGATTAATCTGCGGTGCTATCTAGGATACCATAAGCTAGCTCATCCACATGCAAAAATTGATCTGTACACAGAGTTAATGTGACAGATATATCGTCATGCGGGAAGTTTACCGCCGGTGACCGATAGGCTATCAACCAAACCGGTACTGAGGCTTGCCTCATGACCTGTCGAAATGCTGAGAGTTCTAGGGATTCAAGTTTGACTCCCTTCTTTTCTTCTATTGTATTGGGATACTTGCTCGTTGGTAGTGATAAAAATCACTATTTATTTTTATATATTTTTCTTTTGAGCAAGGGATTTGGATTCGAGTGATAAGAATCACTATTGTATGTGCTTTTTGATGTATGCACTCTGGGATATCAAATTTTGGTGTTTTGACTTTTGCAAATTTTTGATGTTTTGCAACTATTGAGAACTTGGGATTCTTGGGGAATTGGGTAGGGAAGATGCTTGTCCTTTTGCCAACTCTCAGCATTCTTTGGGTCATTTGCACATGGGGATGAGCAAGATAACCATTTCGCTTATGGTGACCTGGATTACTGTGCAGGTTTCATCTTTCATTCACACAACTTGGGAATTTTTATGTGTTTTAATTTGTGTTGGGATGCTACGTAACAAGGTGTGATTCAAGTAGAACTCTACCTTCGTAAAATCTGTCTGACTTGGTACAGTACATGGCTAGAAAGCAAAATTATGACTGAAAGACGAAAACTCTTGATACATTCTAAGACAACTGACTCTAGTGTGGTAAAAAGTAGTGAATGACGCGTTTTTGTTGTTTTTTTTTTGGATTGCTTATAAAATGGAAAAATGTGGAACAAGATGGACTAGCAGAGCAATTACATCCTATGGTGCCTTTGACCTGTACGACCACAAATATGCAATGTATGGATGCGATGCTTAATGCAGCTATATATTTTTGTATTTTTGATGGATTGATTTTTGTGAATATGAAGATGAGATGTGAGAAGAGCTTTTTATTGATGAATTTGAGCATGCCTGGAAATGAGATGCAAATTTTTGTTGTTTTTGATGATTTTTGGATTTTTTTATTTTTGACCAAGTGATTGTGGGAATCCTTGGAGCATTTTGGGGTTTTCTTTTGTTTCTTTTTGGTTCCTCTTGCTTGAGCTTTTTGGTTGCGGTTTTAATCCTTGGAGAATTTTGGGATTGACCAAGCGATTATATGAATCCTTGGAGCATTTTGGGATTGACCAAGCGATTATAGGAATCCTTGGAGCATTTTGGGATTGACCAAGCGATTATAGGAATCCTTTGAACATTTTGGGATTGACCAAGTGATTGTAGGAATCCTTGGAGCATTTTGGGATTGACCAAGCGATTGTATGAATCCTTGGAGCATTTTGGGATTGACCAAGCGATTATAGGAATCCTTGGAGCATTTTGGGATTGACCAAGTGATTGTAGGAATCCTTGGAGCATTTTGGGATTGACCAAGCGATTATAGGAATCCTTGGAGCATTTTGGGATTGACCAAGCGATTATAGGAATCCTTGGAGCATTTTGGGATTGACCAAGCGATTATAGGAATCCTTGGAGCATTTTGGGATATGGCTCTCTTAGATATGGAATGGTCACAAATGACTGATATTCAAGGGTTCTGTTTCCTTGATTTCATCAAGAGAGGCTAGCCGGTACGTCCCGGGTCCTATTTTGCTATCAATGACATATGGACCTAACCAATTTTCCATGAACTTGTCCCTTAGGTGGGATGACAAACTAGAGTTCTTTTGGTTTTCCTTCAAAACCAAATCACCAACCTGAAAGTCCCTCAGGTGAACTTTCATGTTGTAAGCTTTCTTAAGTCGCTCTTGATAGATACGTAAATGCTCGAGAGCATTAACGTGTCGTTCATCAAGCAACGTAAGCTGGTCTAACCGGGCCTGCCATGCAACATCATCATCGATGAACTCTTGCATTGATATGCATAGGGAAGGAATTTCCAACTCTAGAGGCATGACTGCCTCGGAGCCATACACGAGCAAAAATGGAGTGGCCCTAGTGGGCGTCCGAATGCTAGTGCGATAAGCCCACAGGGCAAGTGGAATTTGGATGTGCCAATCCTTATGACTGTCTGCGACCATCTTTTTAAGGATGGCAACTAGCATTTTGTTTGACGCCTCTGCTTGCCCATTCGCCTACGGATAATAGGGTGTCAAAAAATTGTGCTGAATTTTGTACTTTGTGGTCAAAGCACACATGTCTTTGTTCTTGAATGGCGTCCCATTATCCGAGACTATTTTGGATGGAATACCAAAATGACATATGATGTTATGCAAAATGAACTCCACAATGCGGGGTCCTGTCGTAGAGGTAAGCGGAACTGCTTCCACCCACTTGGTAAAATACTCTATGGCCGTTATGATAAACATGTGATGGCCTAACGATGCAAGGGAGATCTTTCCAATTAGATCAAAGCCCCACTACAAAAATGGCCAAGCCGACTGGACTATCTGCAAGGCCTAGGAAGGTACATGCATCAAATTGGCATGGTGCTGACACTTCATGCACTTTCTGACATATGTGCAACAATCTCGCTCTAAATATGGCCAATAATAGCCCATGCGAAGAATGCACTTTGCGATGGCCATACCACTAAAGTGGCCACCACATGTACCATCGTGCGCTTGGGCGACTGCCCAAGTGGACTCTTGTTGGTCCAAGCAACGAAGGAGGATTCCTTCATAGCTACGATGATACAAAATGTCTCCTATCAAGACATACTTAGCCGCTTTTTGCTTGAATGCTCATTTTGCGGCATGCGTCAATCCAAGCGGGAGATTACCTAACTTGAGGTAGTCTCTAATGGGTAAATACCGATCTTGTTGATCGAAAACCTCGACGGTATGAATAGCCAATCCCTCTTGAAGTTCATCCCTAGCAAACGCTGAGCGGGATAGAACTTGTAAGAATAGCGTTGTGTTGCTATTAATGGGAGTAGGGGAGAACAAGGACCCCCAGTTGGCATGTTTCAGATGATCATGGATTTGAGAGAACTTATCCGAGGATGGTTCAATCTGGATCATGTGGATTCCTAGCGTCAAGTCAGAGCTTGCACGCTCCATCGTGGATTGCGATAAGGTTTTGACTTGAATGGTTTTCATATCACCGGAAAGGTCTTGCGGGATTAGTGACCCCAAGGAGGCCATTGTGTCCACAAAATGATTCGATGACCGAGGGAGTGCCTCGATGTCATACCACTCAAGTTTTTCTAGGAATTTGTCCACAAGGGCTTTATAAGCCTACAGAACTGGGCATTTGCATTGGAATACCCCTTTGACTTGATTGACAATTAACAATGAATCACCAAAGATGTTCAGTCGTTTGATGTTCATGGTGATTGTTGTCTGAAGACCTATGAGCAAGGCTTCATACTCTGCATTATTGTTGGTGCATGGGAAATTTAATTTAAATGATAGGGGCATTGGAGCGCCCTACGGTGTGAAGAATACTATTCCCATGCCACCACCTTGCTCACATTTAGAACCATCAAAAAATAGGGTTATGTCAGCCTGTGACTCAGGCTCATTAGAATCTGGCGATTCTGAGACATGGAAGACCCCATCATCGGGTAGTTCTATGACTAGAGGTTGATCATCTTTGAGAGGAGCCTCTGCTAGTTGATCGGCTATGACCTGTCCTTTGATAGATTTATGTTCGATAAACTCTATGTCAAATTCCGTCAACAACATGATCCATTTCATCATGCGACTACTATGATAAGTATGACTCATCATGTATCGCAATGGATTCTCCTTAGACACAACATACGTAGTGTTGCTCAGCATGTAGTGGCATAGCTTTTTGGTAGCAAACACCACTGCCAAGCAGAGTTTCTCAACGTATGCATAGTTAAGTTCATAATCGACCGGGTGCGGCTAAGATAGTAAGTAGCCTGTTCTTTGTGAAGTTCATTCTTTTGGGCCAGCATGGCGCCCAGTGCCACCTCAGTAGCTGAGATGTATAAGTAGAATGACACTCCTAGTCTAGGTGGTGCCAATACTGGCGGCGAAGCCAAGTATTGTTTGATGTCATCAAAGGCTGACTGGCACTCGTCATCCCAGTGAAATGCAACCCCCTTGTGCAATAATTTGTTCATGGGTCAGCACTTGTCAGATAGTTGCGCTATGAAGCGCTTAATTGACGCGACCTTTCCCTGTAGACTTTTGAGCTACTTAATGGTAGTTGGGGGAACCATTTCAAGGATTGCCTTGACTTTCTTTGGGTCCACCTCGATGCCTCGCTTTGAGACTATGAAACCCAAGAGTTTTCCAGATGTGATGCCAAATACGCACTTCTTGGGATTTAGTCTGACTTTATGCTCCATGAGGTGATCGAGGATCTTGCTTAAGTCATCGAGATGATCTGGGCACAAAAGAGACTTGGCCAACAAATCATCCATGTAATCTTCCAAAGTTTTATGCATGTAATCATGGAATATGTACGTCATGGCACGTTGGTAGGTGGTGCCAGCATTTTTAAGGCCAAAAGGCATGACCTTATAACAAAATGTCCCCCAAGGCATTGTGAACGCCATTTTTAGTTGATCCTCGGGATTGATACGAATCTGATTGTATCCCGAGAAACCATCCATGAGGGATAACATTCCATGACCTATCGTAGCATCTACCAACACGTCGATACTGGGCAAGGGGAAATCATCCTTAGGACTCGCTTTGTTTAGATCTCAAAAATCAGTGCATATGCGAATCCTCCCATCGGGATTTTTGACGGGCACCATGTTGGACAGCCATGGCGGATAATCCATGCAGATGACAAACTGTGCATCCAATAGCTTTTGCAATTCATATTTGACCATCAAGGCCACTATTGGGTGCATCTTACGTAGTTTTTGCTTAACTGGCTTGATTGTCGGGTCAAGCGTTAGATTATGCGTGACTAGCTATGGATCTAGCCCCGACATGTCTCTATATGACCATGCAAAAACCTCCTTCTTCTCTTTGAGAAGGGCAATGTAGTCGACTTGCTCTTCAGGGGATAAGCTTACCCCCAGCTTGATAATCTGTGGATTCATTGGATCTAAGTCGATGTCTACGTCAGTCGTTTCCTCGATCGACATGTGGGATCCGTCCTCCAACTGATGTGGAGTTGGGATCAAATGGATATCAGTAGCTGAGTTTAAATCTATGTTGGGAACCTCGGGTTCCTCTTCAGCCTGAAAGATATCCTGAGTTGTCCCTGGGGTAAAATGAGGCATTTTACCGAAAGGCCAGTACTCTAATGGGGATGGAGGTGAATTGACGTGATCCCAGTCGATGGCATCTATGTCTAGATGCAAGGACCATGCTGGATCAGCCAGATTGTGGATGGGTGCGGTCAAGTCAATGGAGATCATGTGGATGAAATGAACTTGGTCTCCATTACCGTGGGTGTGATGACTCAAACATTCTGGATGTTCTTTGTGTTCTAGATCTGGTTCTATAGGTACTGGCATGAATGGATCAGCCCTATGTGCTAATAGGACAATACGGTCTTCTCTCGACACTGATGTCATTATAGGGTCTCGAGGTGGACGTTGCTCGTTGTAAACTTGGAGCAGCGGATCCAACACTTGGTCCCACCCTGCTGGGTCTACGTACCACTCATGCCCTGGCAGTATGCCCATCTATGCAAATAAGTCATTAATCTCCAAGGGACGTCGTTGTTGCATTTTTTGCATTTGTCGCATGTGGTTGAGATAGGCCATCTCAGTTTCATCTTTCGAATCGCTATCGAAGATCCAAAAATGTTCATTTTCTTCAACAATTGCTTGCGACATTAAGGGCTCACCTTGTTCTAGCAAATTAATCTGGTCCCATTGTTGTTGGTCCACGCTCCGTGGGGGGACCTGATTCTCTTGACACAGCACTGGCTCGATTGGAACCTCTAAAGGGAACAGTTTCAAAAATATCTCTTGATAGTTTTTCATGGGAATCTCTCGTGAGTGATCACTATTGGATTCAAAGGGATCATATGACACTGGTTCACATTCTGATTTATCCTCCAAAGATCCTTTTGGACACTGTTTATGCTCTCCTTGAAAGTGAGTTCTCGAACTTTCACCTCTCTCTATCAAAGGAGAAGGGTTATTGATGTTACCAAGGGTGGTTGTTGACCATGGGAGGTAATCTCCCAATGTATATGTTGTGTTTGGGTTGGCATAAGGATCTAATGCCAATCCACCCTTGTTGCCTATTCCTAGGCCTTGCATGTTTTCCACCAAGATGTCTAAGGGCAGGGGGTGGTTGAACCCTACTCCCGAATTGTCATAAGGCATTTGGTATCTTGGCTGGCAAAGGACACACACTCCTTGCTCATACCTGCCTAGCTCGTATCCATGCCAATTGCATTGGCCAAGATATTTCAGAGCAAAGTCCGGGTTAGACAGATAGTTGACATCTCCTGCAAAAGGCTCTTCATCCTCGTCCTTTTGCATGCATGGCTCAGCACCATGGTCAAGGCCCCCATACACAAAATTGGTCTGGTTCGGTGGGTAGCCTAAAGGAACAACTATCCCGATGGGGAGGTGAGGTCTCCCCATGTCTTGCACTGACTCTAGCGTGGGCATTGCTACAACATTTTGCACTAGATACTCCCCCAGGCCCGTACTGGCCATTTCAATAGTAATTGTTGGCGATTGAGAGGGAGGGAACGAAAGCCCTTCTAGAGTCCATTCCATGTTGGGTGGACTAGGAGCCTCAGCTTCCATTGTGCTAGGTATCTCTTCTATTGAGATGGTTGATATTGTTGGCAGCTTCTTCCAGGGGTTGAGCCTCTTCCAGGATTTGTTTCCCTTTGTCCTTCTGTTTAGCCATGATAGGTGGCATTGGTAGTGAAGGAGCGGATGATGAAGATGCACCTAGCTAGGGTTTTTATGGATTAGTCACCAGTGGTGCTCATGGCATCGGACCCTGTCTAGATGGATTTAACTAAAAATCCAAGTGCGTCGATGGGAGGGTCGATTGCGGCATCAACTGCACCGCATTGCAATATTTGAAGGGTTCTAAGTCCACTGGGACTACATGTACTTCTCCTTCAAATGCATACTTCAAACACTAGTGAGCTATCGAAGGGACACACTTCATGTCCCTGATCCATGGCCGCCCTAGCAATATGTTGTACGCCATCTCGCCTTCCAAAATATGGCACAATGTAGGTATCATCTTTTGTCCTACCTGAATGGGTAGAACAATTGTGCCAATTGTCGAGCATATCACATCATTGAATGCTCACAGTGTGTAAGTGGAAGCCATGATGTGAGAGGTCGGCAACTTTAGATGTTTCAATGTTGCTCGTAGTAATGATGTTACTGGATGAGCCAGTGTCTACCAACACCCTCTTATATGGGATCCCGTTGACCCACGTGATAACGTGCAGGGGTGGATCTGCCATGTCATCAGACACTGATTTAACTTCATCTTCTCGAAAGGTAATGACTGGCTCCGTGCATCGTTTTACATGTCCCACAAAGTTATTGAAGGAATTCACTTCGTGGGGCTGCAACTCGATGGCTTTCAAAATATCCATGAGAGCCTCCCGATGGGGCGTTGATTGCTATATAAGCTCATATATGGAGAGCCTAGCCGACGTGGTCCACAAACTCTATGTGAGTTTGGTCCATATCGTGACCTCGGGTCTAGGTGGAGGTAACTGCACAGGGTGTTGTTGAGGTTGCGACGTTGCTGGAACTTCTCTTGTGGCTACCTCGGGGGCAACTCCTGGGTATTTCTTGTTCTTGGTCACTATGCTTATCATTCCCACATACCCTTGCATGGGGAAATTCTATCGCACCTCATTGACCTGAAGGGGTTTTTCTTGTGCCTCATGGGCAGGCAAGGGATCCTTGAAGACCCCCATCTACTGGTTATTTGGTGCTATGGGGTTGTCCACTTCCAATGTTTTATTATCAATCAAGTCTTGTATCAATCCTTTGAATTTCTAGCATGCATTTAGGTCATGTCCCCTTCGCCTATGGAACCTACAATACAAATCCTCTTTGTATCCCTTAGGCTTGGGAGCGTTAGGATCTATGGTTTGGATCTCTAGAAGGGTGATTAAATTTGCCACTGACAAGCGGTCAAATAGGGAGTCCCTAGACTCCGTATAAGGGGTGTATTGTCGCTTAGGGCGATGCTATTGATTTTGCTCCTATTTTTTATTTTCTCTTTCATAATTATTAGGAGGCACTACCTGATAATTAGCCTTTTGAGGCTATATTTCTTGTGCAGGCTTAGGGACATTTATCGCAACTTGATTAACCGCAGCGGGTTTTGGTTGCGTAGTCCCTATCTTTGTGTTTTTGTTCCACTCTTTCTTTTTAGGTTTGGCAATTTTTCCATCCTGTATTTTGATCTCTTCGATAACTCTGGCTTGTGCCAGTGCTTCTTCTAAGGTGGCATATTTCTGCAGCTGCAATAGCCCAGAGATCGATCTCAGACAACTTCATGAAAACATTTGTGTGAGGTTGGACATAGGGGGAAGGTAGGGTAGCTTAGAAAGTAGAGCCCTCCATCGATTCCCGTAGGCCACCATTGTCTCCTCCTCATATTGCTTGAGGCTGGCTAGGTCACTCAGTGACGCCTTCTTCTTGGTGTTGAAGGTGAAGCGTTCAAGGAATGCATCCACTAATTGATCCAAGTTATTTATGTTGTGCTTCGGCAACTGGGTGAACCAATCTAAGGTAGGACCTACGAATGTGGTTATGAATGTCCTTAGCAATAGTGCATCATTATCCTGAATGCCAAAGCATTGGCTCAGGAATCTTGTCACATGCTCTTGAGCATCCTCTTCACCCTTAAAGACTGCCAACTGAGGCAACTTGAAATGTTCGGGGTAAGGAGGTGCGGGCACTGACGGATGCACCGGATGACTACGGATTTGACGTAACATGGGCTTTTGGGGCCCAGAAGCTTTGGTTTCCATAGACTCCAAATGCTCTAACAGTGCCTTGTATGCATCGGAAGATTTAATCTCTTCCTCTTTTGTTTTCTCCCGTTGTGAGTTGTGGGAGACTGGAGGCCTATGGAGGGGTGGCCGGATAGCAGCCCCTCCGCCTTGATAGGGCATTTCAGCCCGCTCTACTTCTTGTTCATACTCCTCATAAACTTCTTGAGGAGTCTCTAGGTGAGACCTATGACCCTAAGTGGGTCCCCATGGAGGGTACCCATCATTGTTTCGGGGAGTGGCCTCCCTCTCAGGTCTATGGGGTCTCAGAGGCAAAACTTGACGAGGTCACGGAGACCTATCCTGGACCAAGGGATTATGCCTCTCATATGGTTTCACTTTTTGGGTGCGAGGGGTTGGAACCCTCTCAGGTAAATTATAAAGCAGCTCGTCTGCTTGGTTCTGAATGCACTCTTTGTTAAGATGGTATAGGCACTCTAACTGCTGCTGATCTTGCTCAAGCCGCATGATCTGGGCTTGGTGGGCGGCATGTATGGTGACTTCCAGGTCAATTTGGTCCACCATCTTGGGCTTAGGAGGCTTGAATGTTTCTCCTATGTATTTTCCTTGGTCGTGATGATCCAAGATTTCAATGGGTCACTTCCCTCTGTCGAGGTTGGTGGCATTTACCTGAGGCTCTGGCCTCAATGTGTGACCATGGTATCTAGCATGTGTGAAAGTGCAAGGCTCCCATGTTTTATATTACTCTTGAGGAATGTGATGGTCTTCCTCGTACTCCCTTTCATGGGTGTGAAAGGGGTGGGAAGAGTTAGCTCGCCCTGTGTGGAGAGCCCTATGCTCTGGGTTTTGTCTATCGGTTCTAACAATGATGGGAGGCAAAGGAGAGATGCCATAGTCATGTTGTCTCTCCTCATGGACACTATGCCTCTCTAGCGCTTCATCGCACGGTGGCCACTCATATCTAGCCTCTAAAGGAGGTCTTCTATCTACGTTGAGTGCCACATGTAAAGCTTCTTCCCAAAAGGGGTTGTGCTGAACGGGCGTGTCCCCCAGAGGGGTGTCCCTATAATTCCACCTTGACATGGAATGATGTGGACTCTCTTGTGGGTCAGGACCACCAAGGCGGTATGGCCAAGTCCTTAGGGCTAAAGCAGAGGTGACTTGTGCCCGCTCCTTGTACACTTTCTGCAGCTTCTGCCCTTGATTGGGATTGGCTATGGGTGTACACCATGGTGGTGCTCTTCTACAATCTAAGCAAATTTTTATCTCTTTTGTTACACTAAGCAGAAATGAACACACACATACACAAATGGTGATTATCTCTTTTAAAGATTAGTGGTGTGTCCGAGACTGGTTTTAGTGCGTTTTGATGTTTTGTTTTGTTTTTGAGAGTTTTGAAGAACGTTTAAATGCATAATGAAGGCTCATATGACTCCCATAAATGGTCGCCCCTTCAATATACCATTTCTAGGCCGATATACCAACCTCTCTATATACCCGCCCTTACGAGAGGGAAACTATAGGTACGTGAGAGTAGATGGTACGTGGAACATAGGTGGTACGAAAGGGGGATTATCTTGTTTATGACACCTACCATAGAAGACTTATCCTCACATGTTGGGAATCACCCCAACGACACTCGATCAGCTTTCATTAGGATTTACGTCAAGCAACAGTGACAATCAGGGTAAATGAATGCAAAAATCAAGCCAAGGTGGTGATGAACCCACCGTTGGTCTTGATCAAGGGTTGGGGTCTTATGACCAACTCCTTGGTTAAGAAAAATGCCACGTGATGTGTGTGTGGTTCTTTTTATAAAAAAATTAAAATAGGCAGAAGCAACTACTTTCCTTAAGAAGGCAAATTTGACAAAAAACATAAAAAGAAAAGCAAAAAATGATAGGAATAGTTTAAGACCCTTACCTTTTCTCTACCTAGACTTGTTGTTTCTGATCCTTGGCCCTAAAAATGCACAGACCAAAATTCGTCCCTGGATGAGACGAATTACAGAACAGAATTTGTCCCTGTTTGAGATGAATTAGAATTCGTCTCAGGGTCAGACGAATTACAGTAATGTATTCACCACAGGAAAAGAGGAATAACAGTCAGAGTTCAAAAAAATGGTACCTGTGAGCACAAAAACATAATTTTTTAATCAATTTATTGATTTCAAAAACCAGGGGACAGAGTCCCACCATGATCGCCACTGAAAGCACGAGATTCTAGAAAACAAAAAGGGAAAACTCCAAACACGATGCAAGAATGAAACTAAACTTGATGCTACAAATTAGAAATGCATAAAATGGAGAAAGCATAGACAAATTGAAACCCAAATGGAACAAAACAACCCTCTTATTTTATTGATGTATTTCAAATTTGGTTACAATTAGCTTCCTCCCTTTTTAGGGGAAAGGAGCATCAAACTTGTCTCTCGGTCACATCAATGGAAAGTCATCTCTCTTTCGCATGCCCACATGCAAAATGGGCGGGCCAGAGTGTTGCCGCCGCTGGTGTGAATGAATCCTTGATCCTTGCTGCTCCTCCTGCATTCAAAGAAACAACAAACTCGTTAGTAGCACCTGTGTCAAAGATGAAATGTTTGTTCTCTAACAAAACAATGACAAATGCATGCAAAAGATTGATTACAGCGATAAATAAACCAGTTCAAAACCATCTGCAAATTTAACAGGAACCAAAGAACATTACCAGAGGGCCATTGCCATCAAAACAGTCAGGAAATTGGCCACCAATTTGAATTCGTCCCTAGGCGGGATGGATTCGACTGTAATTCGTCCCTAGGTAGGACGAATTTGCCTACGACAAAATGCCAAAGTGATCCTGCCCAAATGTCACATCTCGGGAACTCCAAAAGACCTGCAAACTTAGGGGTTAGCTAATTGGGGGCATTTTGGGAAGACCCAGATGGTTGGATTTTCCCAATTTGACCTCCATCAATGGGAATTTGATGTTGCCACCTGCAAGTTAGTGAGGACAACAAAAGCGCCAAAACATGGTAAAATTTGATCAAAGCCTTGTGAAATTGGAATTACAAACTATTGAAACAACATAAAATGAAATGCAAGATAAACAAGTGACAAAAGGAACAATCTGCCATGAATTCCTGATCATTCTAAAAAGAAGATTAGGCTCACATCAATGCGGGGCACCCGGGTGGGCCGCCCACCGTTGAAACCTGATTTCGACACCAATCCACTTGGGATGGGCCCAAAATATCTTGTAATGGGTTTTCGATGAATTGGTAGATCAATGTGGTCAAATGTCAAGTTTTGGGTCTAGATTCACACTTCCAATAGCCACCCAATGACCTCCCTTGCGAAAGAGATCAAGGATGTGGAAGAGGTGAATCAAAAGTTAAAAGTGTGGTATCAATTTGGCAGCACTTCGTTGCTTGAAAATGCTTCCAACCTGTCCTCTTTTGGGTGAGAAATTTCACCATTTTATAGACCCAAGGGGTCTCTTTTGGAGGGGCATGTAGGGGTGCCATGTGGCAGCCATGCCTTCCCAAGAGGGAGGAGACTCCTCCCTGACTTGGGCTTCCATGACTGCCCTTGTGACAGTCCTCTAATGCCCAATCTGCCCACCTACACGTGCATGCAAGGTAGGAGGCATTAATTGACTATCCTCGGCTGCCACTTGGCACAATTTTTCTTTTTGCCCGTTAAACCTGGAATTCGTCCTGACCCAGAGTGAATTTAGAATTTGTCCCTGGGTGAGATGGATCCCAATTTGAATTCATCCCTGGGTGGGATGGATACTGAGCAAGGTGCCTGAATGTGCCAAATTGCCTTCTGACCTTCCAAAATTGCTACAAAAGTGGTTAAGACCAATGTTTAACCTTTGAGGGCTACCCTAGGGGCTGTGTGTGTCAAAGCGATCAGTGTTTGCAGTCACATAATCGGATTGGTGTTGTTTTGGTGTCTACATATCCACATCACAAAAGGCTAAAAAAATACAAAATTTTAACCATTATCAACAGAAAGTTCAACAAAATGTGATTTCGTATAAACTTCACAATATTCTTCCTACAAATATTCTACATAATAGTGTTTCTAGTGAAAATACTCATATGGCGACACAACAATATCATCAAATGCACAACATGTATGAGAACACAAAATCAATTTAGTGGGTAACCATAAGGACTTGAAGCTATAGTCAAACAATTAGCTTCATGCTTAGATCAAATAGATCCTTATTGTCCCACGTGTAGTTATGGGGAGATGTGTAGTCAAACATTGGATCCCATTATTGTTGCTCAACCTTATCCTAAACATTTCCCCATGCCAATTCTTCTGATATATAAAGGGACCAAAGATCATATTCAACATTCGTATGTTTAGGATAGCTTATCATGATATTTCATATGATGATTTACTATTACTAAAAATATTTCCTAAAATCCTCAAAGGCATAGCTTTGGAATGGTATTATTAATTACCAATCAATTCCTTGAGAAATTGTGAAGAAACTACAAAAATGTTTGTTTATCAATTTGGTGCTTATAGAGATTGGTGTAGATGGGGGACCCGTATGGGTCCTATTCGGTTAAATCTGCTTTCATTGCTCTTAGCTTAGTGGAGTAAGACTTTTTTCCTATAGTTCAAATTTGGTTAAAGAATATTACATCGAAGATTAACATTTTCTATTGGTTAGCTATGCAAAATAAAATCCTCTCGATCAAGAATATTATCAATAGGGGGATGTGCCTGGTCAACAAGTGTTTTTTATGCAAGAATGATTGGGAATCGATGGCTCATATTTTGCTCAACTTTCATAGTGTGCAGAATATTATGGCTTCCATTCTCTCTTGGTTGGACGTTGCATGGGTGTTTCCTAATTCCTTAATGGATTGTGTCATCCAATGGAAGTCACCCTTTCACTCTTCCTAGCTTAATTTTTTTTGGATATTACTCCTCCCACACTCCTTTTGGGAGTCGGGAAGGAAAGGAAATCAAGGACATTCAAATAAGTAGAAAAATATATCACTCAAATTAGCCTCAAGATTCTATTGAAGGAGTTAAAAAATTTGTCTTCGACTCTCAACAATTTGAATCCTTAAAAATTAATTTTGGTGCTCTCCCCAAGCAAGCCATTGTTGCAAGAATGACTTGGTTTAGCCTACCCCCTCTTTCTCCTGATATGATTAGGGAGGTTCGTTGATATCTACCACCCGTTGTGTGGTTTAAACTTAACTTTGAAGGTGCCTCTAAAGGCAACCCTGGATTAGCTGGCATGGGTGGTGCAAATAGGGACAACAATGGTGATTTTATTCTAGCTTACACAGACTGTCTTGGAGTCCAATATTTCATGGTGGTTGAAGCTATAGCGGCCATAATTTTCTTGGAGTAGCTTAAGGACCTTGGAATCTAAAAAATAATTATTGAAATGGATTCCCTATCCATAATCAACATACTTCGTTGAATTTCCCATTTAGGATGGAAAATAGCTAATTTAATTGATGAAGCAACTTGTCTTGCTCGTTCTTTTTCTAGTGTGGAGTTTTCCCATATTTTTAGACAAGGTAATTTAGTGGTTGATCTCTTAGAAAATTTGGGATTTCATTCCCAAGGCTTATCTATCTAGTAATGGAATTTTCCCATCGATATTATACTTCATATCATAGAGGAAGCTCCTTAAATCTTATCATATTTTAGTTCCTTTTGAATATTTGGGCAATCTTGTCGGTACCTGCATGTTTAAGCACTTTATGTTTTGTATTAGCCTTTATTATGCTATCCCCTCAGTACATTCCTACCTTCCTTTTTTATCCCTTATGGCCCCTAGTGACATTGGCCATTCTTATGCCTGAGCTTGTTGAACATTGCAGCCTATTGTGACTTTCAAATTTTAAATGTTGCATTTATTCAGGCTGGTATTTTCTAGCCCCCTGCATTGTCCTACTATTCTTTAGGGTCAAGTTGTTTGTGTTTTTCCTCCTGGATTGCCTTCATTGGGATGGTGTGAACTTCCTTGGTTCCCCTTACTCGGGAGGTACTTGCCTTGGTTTGTAATACCTTATTGTTCATCAAAAGCTAACACATATCATTGGCTAATAAGAGTTAAAATTATGGTAAATGAATTATAAAAAATATCATATTTTAATAATGAGTAGATGTGGAAAGACCATCCTTAATTTTTTGATATGATAGCTCAAACAATTAATTATTTAAGTAATTATGGGTTGTATGCTCTTCCAAATTAAATTAAATCTATTACATTAATATTAAAAGAATGGAACAAAAATACTTCTGGAAATAATTTTTAGAAGAATTAAAATATTAGATTTAAAAATTTCAAAAATTTGATTGTAATAATTCAATCTTAGAGGTAAGGGAGTTGCGTAGTGAATATCATAATACTTTGAGATTAAAATCAAGACAAATTTGGTTAAATGGAGATAATAATACAAAGTATTTTTATAGGATGACTATAGTATAGAGATTGACTTCTATAATTAGTATAATTAATTCAATAGAAGAGATTTGGATTGAATATCATAATGAAATTAGAAATAGGAAAAGTATATATTTTTTTCAAAATATTCTAGGATCAGAGGAGACTAAAGTTCTTAATGATAAACTTCTTCAATATGTTCCTTTACTTATAACAAATTAAGGCAATAGGAAACTGATGGAACATATTACTCTTGAAGAAGTTCATCTAGCTCTTTTCTATTTTAATAAGTATAAATCCCCAGGTCCAAATGGACCCTATGTAAATTTTTACCAACATGATTGGAATATGGTGAAGGATTATTTATTGGTGTTAGTGTAATAGTCTTGGGTAAAAAAATACATACCTTATAAAATAAATGCAACAAATGGTAAATTGTTTGATTATGTTAGATCCATAAGCCTATGAAATACAATATATAATATTAAGTTCAAAGTAATGGTGAATTAGATAAGGCCATTGTTAAACAAAATTATTTCAAAATATTAAGGAGGACAATTTTTTGATGGTATCATAGTAGCTCATGGAGTTATACATTCAATAGTTTCAAGAAAATAAAAGCAATGATCTTAAAACTTGATACGAGTAAACCCTATGATAAGGTTAAATGGGATTTTATTTTTATAATTTTGGAAAATGTTAGTTTTGAGAATAAGTAGGTTATATGGATTAAAACTTGTGTCTCTATAATTCCTTATCTAGTTTTGGTCAATGGGTTAGTAACAAAATATTTTAAAGTGAAGAGAGGCCTTAGATAATAAGATCCTATATCTCATTATTTCTTCATTATTATGGCAAATATTTTCATTAGTAACTTAAATAGGGCTTACAAATATGGGCGTATAAGTGGAATTAAGGTAATTAATAACATAAAATGTATCACCCATTAATATTTTGTAGATGATACAACCTTTTTTGAATAGAAATAATAAATGAGGCCAGAGCTTGGAATAACATTTTAAAGGAATATGTGTAATGACCCAACATATTTTACATTAAAACATACAAAAATGAAATATTTTTTTATACTAAGGAGAGAGATTCATAAACCCTTAACCGATCCTTAATTGAATTATTTTTTAAATCCCCAATGTTTCTGGAAGAGATACATCACACAAAAATACCCTCACACAAAACTATTTTTATAGGCGTATTATGTGTTACCACAAATAAGTTTATCTATCCCATTACTCCTGATGAGATAAAATTATCACATTCAATCCATCGAAGGTATATGCCCATATCCATACCATACACAAATCAATTTGTGTAAGTATGCTACACATACTATGAGTTAATATATCCATCTCATATCACAATGAGCTATCCTAAATCAGATGTAGTCTTTCAACAAATTAGTTCCAATCTCCCTAAAGGGTCTTAATTATCTTAGGTCACCTATGCTCACCCTAAGGGGTATTAATTCCATTAGGTCACCACTAAGTTCACACTAGAACTTCATACTTTGGTTTGTGTCGTTTTATCAAGAAAGCAAGAACAAATATTAAATCTATCAGAAAACATAATTCAAAAATCATACATAAGATACTAGAAAGAATCCACATTTAAAGAAGGTAAACATTAATATAAAGGAATTTAAATGCAAAACATAAGTAATTTAAAGTACATCTTCCAACCATTAAGCAATTATTACAATTTAGCAAGTATGATAAATCCTTCATACTCATAAGTCATAAACATAAATTAGAAATATACATTTCATTCATTACCTCAACCAATGTCAAGGTCATTGTTTTGGTTCTAGGTGTATCTCTTGATCCTCCCATCTCTCCATCGCTCATTTGATGGTAATAAGGGATCAGGATAGCTTATGCATCTAAATGCATCTACCAAATGACTTCAAGAAAGTGCATATATAATTGAAATACCAAATTGCAACTATACAAAGCTACTTAAAGCATTTACTAGAAGGTATCCCATAATTTCACTCTTATTCTCATCAATAGAAAAAAGAATCATTTCATCAATTACAGAGTAATTCACAACTCCTCCTTTAGTCAATCAAAGGTTTATGCTTCCATCATGCAAAGTCTTTTCCTTAATCTACTAAGGTTCCATACCCTTAATAAATCAAATTCATTCCTTAAATTAACTAATGTCCCATACCCTTAATCAATCAAATTCATTCCTTCAATTAACTAAGGTCCCATACCCTTAATCAATCAAATTCCATCTATTCAATTATTTCATCCATTCAATCAACTAAGGTCCCATACCCTTAATTAATCAAATCCATTCCTTCAATTAACTAAGGTCCCATACCCTTAATCAATCAAATTCATTCCTTCAATTAACTAAGGTCCCATACCCTTAATCAATAAAATTCATTCCTTACAACTTTCAATTCACTTAATCAACTAAGGTCCCATATCCTTAATTAATCAAATTCCTTACAACATTCCATTCACAAAAGGTTTCACAATCTACCATCATATTGACCTAGGAATATAATCAATTACTCCACTTAATTGAAATATCCTAATAGGTTCAAATTAACCTCTAGGTCAAAAGGATATTAACAAAAGGGTTTAATAGTTGTAACCCTCATATTTGTTTTACCAAAAGGTTGAATATTTATAACCCCCAATATTTTCTTTACAAAAAGGTTTAATACTTATAACCCCCAATATTTGTTTTACAAAAAAGGGTTTAATATTTATTTTACATTTAAATAAAGTAAAAATCCAGCTTTAATAACCAAATTCAAACCTAGTCAAACTTTCCAAGTCATCACTTATCTGTCCACACGTTTAGCCAATCCAACTTGGTTAGAAACTAGTAATCAATACCCTAGTCTTCATAACTAGGTTGACCACTACCATGTGGTCAAGTGTCCACAACCGATGCTAGTGACCACCACTTAGTGGCCACCATGACCACTGAGTGGTGGTCACCACATAAGGGGAGACTTACCCATTTTAAGTTTCCTAATTTCTCCCATATGAGCAATATGGGATAATGACATATCTCTATACATTGATACAATCCTACTACATGTAATAGACATCGATTGTTAATAGGTTTATGTATAAGGGGTTGAACCCAAAATGCACTTGTAAAAAAATGGCAAATCCTAATCAAAATCAAGGCAAATCCTAAGCAAATCAAATCAATCATCATCACACCAAAATTCGAGGGTATTTGAAGCTCTAAAAATTAAGGCCATATTTGGGAAAATTTTTGACCTATTAAATCATATTATAACTTCATAAAAATACCACCATTATATCAGGCTCAAAAATATCTTTCCAACGAGTATAAATATGCCTATGTTTGGATATATATTATGGCAAATTGACCCTACAAAAAAATTAGTCCTGAAAATTTTAGGCAAATGGGCTAACATCGAGGGTCCTTATTTTCATCAATTTCCAATTTTGGAAATCTTAACATTTACCCAATTTGTGAATATTAACCATTGTGCATAACCATGATTATGAAGCAATATCAGGCCAACATGTGGTGAAAGCATGAACTACCACATAGCATCATTGATATGAGGCAAATCGACAAATGGCAACCATAGATAAGCTAAGTTAGACAACTACACAATACATACATAGGAGCAATGTGGGATAATTGGTCCATTTCATTTTAAAATTGTTTTAATTTGAACAACTACACAATACATCAACCAAACCCTCACCAAAAAGATGCAAAATGGAAGAATCAAATGTAGCTAATAGTTGTCTTCATTTCAACATTAGATAAGCTCGATGGTGCCAAATGTACCTCCAAATAGCACTAGAGTGGCCACCAAGTGGTTTATCACATGACCACCCCTTCGTAGTTAAAACACATAGGGATACAAGTATTCTTTATGTCTCTCCTCTACCGAAGCATGTCGCATGTGGAAAAATGCTTTTGGATGACTTCTCTGAAGCCATCCACATATGTAGGCAGAGAACATAGGTTGCATAGGGGTGACTTGTAGAGGTTCAAAACTAATGTAGAAATCTCCCAAACCTCCTATAACCAATAAAAAACCTTCATATGGACACTATCGATGAACAAAGGGGTTTCTTTATTTCAGTTGTAGTTTAGAAGGGCATAAATAGGGATTGCAATAGAACACTAGGTTTTTTTATTGTAATAGAACTAAATTACTATAGGTACACACCCAAGATCACCAAATTGGGATAGAATTAATCTACTCCAAATTGCCATGTGTCCAAGTGTTAATGGAGGAGTCTTATTTTGGAAATATTATTTATTTAATTTAAACTCTAGGTAACCAATCTTGGGCTTTCAATGACGAGGCTCAAATGCCAACAACTACGTCCGACTATGTAAAATACTATAGAGGGAGGTTACTTTACATTCTCTTCCATTAATTATACATAGATGCACAATTTATCTCACCATATACTACATCAATGGATGCATTATGAGAAGATGAATTCGAAAGCTTTCTATGGAAGCAAGGCATAGCATAACATGTTCTTACAAATATTTTTATAAAATTAAATGTCTAAATCACTTAGTTCTTGAAGTGATAATATATTATCCAAATTATAGTCTCCTAATTGCATGAATCAACAATCCATGAATAGAATGATATTCATTTAAACATAAACAAAGAAATAACCAACCTTAATCTGCATTCCCTAACAACTCTCTACTTTTGATTCTCTTTCATCAAAAACCTTCTTCTCAGCCTCCAAACACTAGTATTCAAGATTGCTTTCTTCTAGTCATCTTACTCCTCATGCCTATGCCTTTTTCTAAGATCATGACCAACTTTTATAAGGTTTTATTCCTCCCTTTATGAGCCCTCAAGTGACGTGATATAAAATTATTAAAATATACCTCTCCAAAACATACCCATGTGAAGTATATTTATTTTATTAATAAAAATATACCTACATGGACAAACCCCTGTGAAGTGGCTATTATTTTATTAATTTGGAGGAAATATTTGGCAATTTGTCTTCCTTCTAATTTGGAATTTTAATAAAATTTAAAAGGCCTACTATTTAAATAGTAAAATGAATTTGTTAAATTAGTTTAATATGATCATCAATAAAAATCTAAAAGTATTTATGTCCTCCAAAACTATCAACTTTCATTGGTCCACACAAATCTGTATATATTATTTCTAGAGGATGCTAAGATTTATGCTAACAAAGTTCGAAAGGAATCCTATGTTGTTTTCCTGCTAAATATTATGTACATATAGTAGTTTCTAGAGATAGAATTAGTAGTCCTTCCACCATTTGATATATGAATAATTATTTCATTGATGTCTCACTAGTATGTCCTCATTATTTGTTCCATAGTTATGAAGCATTGACTAAAAGAGCTGAGTGAATTGTTGTATCCAATACAAATAGGCCATTGTATATGATCATGATGATATCATTATTTCTTGTCTAGAGATGTGACATTGTTTTCTCCTAGTGAGAACTTTAAACTCAACAATTAAGTTTTGATCCATGAGTTGAGAAATAGAAATGATATTGGTGGTTAATCCTCAAGCATAAAATACATTTGTTATTATACCTTTTTCATCCTTAAGATTTATTGGAATATTTTTTATTCCTTTCACTTCATATGTTTTGTTATCTGCTACTACAACTGGATTTTCATTTATATTTTTCAAAGAGTTAAACCAATGTATGGTTCCTATAATATGATTTATTGCACCTAAATTTATATACCAACACTCTTTGATATAGTAATTTTGTAAAAATATAGTTTAGTTTTGGTTTATTTTGTACAAAACAACTTCTTAACACCTTAAATAATTTAATCCAAGTAGAATTTCTTATTCCTCCTAGGTTAAATTGAAAATTTTAATGTAATGAGATAAGTTATCCCTTACATATTTTGCTTTCAAAATCTAAATTTTAACCTTAGTTTATAACCCTTATATATCTAAATATGAAAACAATAATAAATTGATATTTAACCTTCAATTTTTAGAATATAGAACTTATCACTATTTGATGCTTTCTACGATTGGATATAACAACAATATAAGTGTCACCTTTGGTGCTAGAATAAATGGAGATAACTTGGAGTTGATTGTATTCAATATTGATACGTAGGTACTGAAGTTTTAACCTTCAAAACTAGTAGCCTTTAATGTTCCTTATTCCTTCCTTACACACTACACTTCAGGCATCCTTGATCATGCTTTTCTTCCTATTGAACCTTGGACTTTGAATTCCTTTTATGCATAAATAATAATGGACTTTGTGACATGTGGCATGTCCATTACGAGTGAGCACTCCTTTATTTCTATAACATTCCAAACTATTTTTCAATGCTCTTGATTCAAACTATAATGTATGGGCACTCGTGTGAAGTTGGTGGAGGATACCAAGTGTCACCGCTTTGTTGTAACTCCTGTGTGGGGTTTCTTGAGTGTTGAGAGAGGAATGATGTCTATTATGCCAAGTGATATATCTACATGATGTCTACCCTATCACATCTTTGAATATGGATATTATAACTCTTCAAACCCTTTCCTATACCATTCCTTTGCTTTTTTACGTTGCTTAGGTACCAAGCAAGCTATTCTTCTACAAGTGGATTTACTATGCGCTATGGATATTTGAACTCTGATTTGGATCTTTCTTTGGTGGATGGTATTATCCAATATAGACACCTTGAATATACCATTTTTTTTCCTTCTCTTTTATACCTCCAATCATGTTGAATCCTTTGTAGATTTTTGATGTCTTTTAGATGTATATGTGCACTCTTTTGTCTACATAAATGAAACTTGATGATATTCTGATATGAGATTTTATTATACAGGTTCGTACATCCAATTTGAGCCCTTTGAGTGGCTCCTTTTGCTTGGGAATAAGAGTGTTGATGTTTAGCCTTCCTTGGATGATTTATCCTATAGTTAATGTGCCATTTTATGGAACTTTAAAATATGTTTTTTTTCTGTAAAAACCAGAACAGAGTAGTGCAATATAATGTATTATAAAGTGTAAATAAGGATTTTTTTTAAATGTACCTTCTTTTGAACTCTCTTTCCAGATCTGAAATTCTGGTTTTGTGGCAGATATTTACTACAATATAAGGGTTTTAAGGTTTTCTTTTATGAGTAGACACACATTTCCATTTTTTCGTGGACACTTTGATAACAAACCCAAGATTAAATAATAGTATATAGAAGCTTTTCAATTGATGCAATTTCTAGAACTTTATTTATTTGCATCTAACTTTATAATTCTTTGAATTTGAGACTCACCAGGTCTCAATATTTGAAGCTTCTATTTATATTTTTGGTTAGTTAAGTTCTTCTCCATATTTTGGAGGATTCTAACCTTATTGGTGGCTTCACTTGGTCACTATGTGTTGCAGATTTTTGTGCTTCAATAGTATCTTTAGAAACTTGATATAGAACATATTTTATGCCTTTAAAAAAAGAGAAAATTAATTTATTTTTGAGAGTAGTATAATAGTGCAAGTCTTTCACTTTTAATGCACTAATATTACACCTTATCACTTCAATAAACTCTCTAATTAATGCACTAATAATTTACTACAACTAATCAAGAATAACCTAAAATTAATGTTTGAGAGTTATTCTACAATTTCACTACAATTTAGTATTGTAGGACATAGTATTATTTTTATTTTTCAAAGTAGATGATAGGTAGTTGATATAAATAATTATGAAATATAATCAAATCCTAATAAATGTGCAAATAAATCCTTAAAAAAACCTTTTTTATTTTACACTTTAGAAGACTATAATATAATTTTCTTCTTGCAACTTTAATCCAAATTTAGGTGCTCTAATAAATATGATAAGTAATCCAATTAATGAATCTACTTGCACCAAAAGTTGCCTATATTTTTTTGTAGCTCTTATACCACTTTTGTAAATGATGTAGATCTTGGTGGCTTGTAAATGATGTAGATCTTGAGGGCCAATTACATTTACTTCCCTTTAAATTTTCATGAATAGTTATAGCACAACATAATAATAAAGTTACCCCAACATAGGCCCCTTGTTAACAGTTGTTTTGTAGAACACTAAGGTATTCCATGCATTTTTTGATAAGCATACATGCACACATTAAAGTAAAAGGAACCTCAAAGAAGTATATACTTATTTACAAGAGAGGGTTTTCCAATGAAATCCTAACTATGAGTGTGTTTTTGCACTTGGGCAAAATTGCCACTCAACAACACATATACATATTTTATATTGACACTTGTCCATTATACTGCATGAAGCAACTAGATAATTTTCCCCTAAAGTAATATGACATAACCAAATTATGCAATATATTCTAACAAATTAATCTTAATTAATTATTTGAATTACCCTAATTTAGTTCTTTCTAAGGGTAATTAATCTCTTTTCCAAAAGTATTATTTGAATTCACAAAATTCCTTTTTGCCTTTACAAAATATTACAAAACTAGGAATTAGGCCCTAATTCATCATATTAAATGGTCCTTCCAAGACGGGTCATGACAATATTAAATAGCATTAGAGCAAAATGTGAATAGGACATAATAAAAAATTTACCTCCTTAACACTGTAGCTAATATTGAAGAAAGAATTTATGATTTACTGCAAATAGAGAAGAAAAAATTTATGATAGAAAACTAAGGAATAATTTATAATTTACCTTTTGAGGAGTTATGCAATAGCGTTGCAGCTAGGAGCTTGGGATTTGGCTCAATAAAGGACCTTTAGGAGTTTTATACAAGGCTATCTGCTTGTTAAGATGTGATATTTAATGTGCACTTGAACTCATCACATGAAAAATAATGAGAGAAACAAAAGGAAATGACTCAAAAGAATAAAAAATGTGGTGATGTACCAAAATATTCACTAAGATACCCATGCACAATAGGCCTAAACATTGTGTGTTAGTGGTACACACTTCCTCTACTTGATACAATTTAACATGGATTAACTCCACCCATGTATATCCACATAAGGAAATGGGTCTATAGGAGAGCCATAGATGGCTAGTCCAAAAATTTATGTAGGCCTCCCACACACACATACGTAAGCAAAAATTATGAATAGGTAAAAACTATAGATACACACATACACATAGAAAATGGGTCTCCAATAGAGCCACAGATGACTAATTTTAAAATTGATGCAAACCTGTATATGTGTGTGTGTGTGTGTGTGCAAGAAATTAACTACAAATATTGTGCCAAAAATAGGGGTTTGATTTATCCACAATACACTCAAGAGCCATCTACTCTATAGAAATAAATGAAATAAAATATTAAAGAGGATATAATTTAAAACATTTTAATCCTTTTTACATACTATACTACTATTATTTATAGATTACAAGAGGAAAATTTTCCCTTCAAAACTATCTATAGGTGGATATAAAAATCTCAGCTACTCCTAGGGATCCTGAATATTAAATGAAGCACCCTTGACCAGAATAACTATCAACTCTAAGACATTAATAAACATACTTGTCTTGAATGAATATTTGAGTCATTTAATCAACATATATTATGGTAGGTGGTATTTATATCTTTAGTCGAGAATGCATTAACTCAAATCATATACCTCTATTATATCTTAACATGCTTTTGACATGACCTATGCATTAGTAGTAGCTTAAATTTTTGGTGCACCTTTGGTTATTTCAAAATATAAGGTCATCCAATAATTTGGCTAAGAATTTTGTTGGCTAAGGTCATCCAATTAATAACACTCTCTATTGAGGGTAAAAAGAGAAATATTTATGAGTGCTAGCTGTCTATTCTGATTATTGGGTCTACTTATGTTGGTTATATTTTTGCATCTACTATTGAATTCTTTGAAATCTTTTCCAAGGAGTAAGAGTTATCAAATCTTCTGATGTCCCCATATACTATTTTCTAAATGATACACATGCTTCCAATGGTTTTATTAGTAGAGTGACTATTGCATGGGATACTAGAGTTGCTAGGGCTGAATCCATAGTGGAAATATTTAAGGAGGGTAGTATATTTCCTTCTTGATGGTTAGGATAGGTTACTAAATTAGTTGTAGATAATGTATTATACATGGTAAGGCCATCTTGGGGCCTCTTTGATAGTGTTATCTTTATTTTTTGGATATCTCCTTGGCTATGTGGAAGTAGGGGTGACTCAAAACCAATATTCTACTATCTTTTGGTTCCTTTACTATTATTATGGTTACTTTTTTTCCACTTACTAATATTATCTACTTGTTTTACTTTTTTTTTTTTATTATTCTTTTGCTTAGGTGAATTGAGTAGGGAATATCATTGGACTAGTGTAGAATGTGATATTTTCTTCTAATAGATAGGAGGACTTGCACTTCCTTTAAAGGGTTTTACAATAATTCTAGAATATGTTCTTTCTCTATCCTAGCCTCCCCCATTCTCTAGGGTGTTTCACTAATAATTACCTCCTTACAAGATTGCATGGGTTCTAGGATTTCTACATCAACATGCTCTTCATTATATAGCTTATTGTATATTACATATTCCTTTATTGAACTATATTTACTTTCCTCTTTCCACTTAGTTGTCTCATATTCCACCATGCCTCTATTTTAGGTATTATACAATATCTTTTCCTTAGTTATTACACATTATACTAATTCACTTTGTCCCATGGGCTAAATCTACCCTTTATTTCCTAAAATTATTCATATGGCTTAGGATTAGACAGATATCTAGTGAGCTTTCTTAGAGGGCATGTTAGCATCTCATCCTTGGAACTTTGAATTTTTCAATATTGAGCCTTTTCTCATGAGTAAACTTTTGTTCCTTTATGCCTTTTAAATTTCTCATGAATTTATTGTCAAGCTCATATTTCCATCTATCTTTAATCTATTCAAGACACAACCTTTTTAAATTGCCTTCTACAAAGGAAGCTCCCCTTTTTCTATGTAAGGTTATCCCTCCTATATTTAGTGGCTATAGATAATTTTGATGCTTTTGCTTTACCACTACCATATTTAAAGTCCAAAGTATCAATTCTCCTAAAAACCTCTAGGGAAAATACTTGGTCAGGAATATTTTTTGGTAAGATAGAAATAAGAAAAATAAAACATTCTGATAATAGTTTCTTCTATAGAAAAGAACCAATACCCCAAAATTTTACCCTCTATAAGGCTTTTGCAATATTTTAAAATCCTCTCAACTTGAGACCCTCTTATTGAAGCAATGTCTAGGGTAAAAAAATAATCAATGAAAATATAATAGGAAGAACCCTTATTTAATTATTTTGTCCAATTATATACTAGCATATCATATACTTTCAAACCCCTATGTTTTATTTTAAAATTAAAGAATATATATAGGTTTTTATATAAACCAAGGTATGCTAGAAATGATGTGTACCCATGTTTCTAAGTTGACAAGAAATACCTTAGGCCTTATCTTATTTGTTCTACTATTAACTCAACAAAATCATAGTTCACTGGCCCCTACTTCATCCTATACAATATGACCAACTAATTCATGCTTACAATTTTGTCATGCTTCCTACCAAATAAGAAGCCATCATGCTTAGCACATCCCTTGAGATTTCATTCAAAATATCAAGGGAAATAAAACCCTAAAGAAATGGGTCATTTTTTCCTATACTCTTGTATTTTAACCTCAAAAATGTCATATTCTCATTTTGTGGAAGTTTTTTAAAATTTTACCTTTATTCCTCTTCTTTAACGTGTAGTTCATCATATTGTAGCAACAACATTGTTTTAATACTATAACCAGCAATATTTACTTTAATTTTCCATATTGAGAGCTAATTTCCTAGGCAGTTGGCTTATAACAATTTATGCTTATGTTCACTAGTTTGTAAGAGAAATGTAATTCAATCACCATATACTACACCAAGAAAATTGTGCATATTTGCACTCTAAAATTTGAATGCTTATTAGTTCTAAATAATTCAAAAGCATATATTCTTAGTCCCTTGGCCTCCCTACAAATTTCTATATTGGAGCAATCTTTAACTATGTCCTTAAACATTTTTATATTGGAGAAGTAAATGGGCATAGGCACTTCTAGAGTTTCTTTAGTATGATAATCCTTTCACTTTGTTATACTGAAATTAGGTATGCTTTTTCTATCAAACTTGATAATGGATGCCAATTACAAATTCTTTTGTTATGGCCTTTATTATAGAAGAGTATAATTCTTGTGAATTTTATGTTTCAAATTTTAATTCCCTTTCACTTTACTTACTTTTATACTTTCGTTGCATGCTTTGCATTTATTTCGATTTGCCTGATTAATTTTTTTAATAATTTGTCTATATTCATGTAATTATTGCAATGATGAACTCTTATCGACACCATATGGCCCCATTGGGCAACCCTTAGGGGTTAAATAGTGGTACTAAACACTTTTGAGAAGTTTTGGGTCATGTAGCCATTGCCATCCCATTCAGGATGACCACAATTTATGGTTGTCCCACCCAAGGATGGCTACCAACAACCATCCTTGGGTGGGATGCCATGGTCTATGCCCATAAAAAATTTAGGGGTGGTACAAATGTCAATAAAATTCTACCATTTATCCTACCCAATATTTTATGACAGGTTGAGGGCTTATCAAAGACATCAAAATCTATTAATTGGAGGCCTCTTCCACCCAATGCATGGCAAGGGTTTTCATAACTGGCAGCACCTGCCTTGCATTCTCCAACTTGCCCATTTGACCTTGTGGCCTTATTGGACTATAAATTGGAGTCATTCCACCCAATTTTAGAGAGAGAACTTTTACAATATTTTGCAATGAAGTGCTATTGATATTCACTCTCCATTTCACCCATGTATTTGCCTTTGAAATATTCATACATTGAAGGATATTTGCAAGTGATCCCAAATACACAAATATATTTCAAAACCCATCCATTTATATGAATTAGACCACTAAATTTTATTACAACACCTCTAGAAGTAGTTTGAACTATATCCCAAAGGAATTCGTGATAAAAAACACCATGTTTGGTGTTCTTCCCCACCTAGGATGATTAATAGTCCCTATTGCAACAACCAAGTATGTCCATTAATTTACACACATTTTTTTTTTAATTTAGTATAGGTTATTTGTAAATTATTTTATATGCATCATACTTGAATTTGGTGCATTGTGGAGGAGTTTTGGACCTTCAATTAGGGTTTTCATTATGACATCCCAATTGGAACATCTAGGGATAGCCATAGATTTTGCATATAATTTCATTTTAATTTCTACATAGATCATTCTTAAAGTAGACAATATGCATTATGCTAAGTTTTGGTACAATTTGGAATAGTTTTGCATCACCTATTTCACCTTTTATATTTAATATTGCATGCATCTTTTTGATTTCATATTAATCCACACATGCTATTAACCAACTTGAATTCTTTTTGTGTAGATCTAGTTATTTCAGCATGCAATAAAAGAGCTACAAGTTCAAATATGGATAGATCATCGCAACAGTAGCAAAAGGCCAATCTTCAATTCATGAGTACAAGGAAGACACTGAAAGTGCACCTTGAGTTTCTAAAAGGATTATATCCTTTGAATATTGTAAAGGATTGTATCAATTAAGAGCCCTCAAGGGGACATTTTGTAATCGTGCATTTGGTAAGTAAATTAATATAAAGATAACCCACATTTATTTCACTTATTTGTCATTATGCTTACATTAATATCACTTTTTAATGCTTAAATAGAAAAATAGATGCATTTCATTTCCCTTTGCTAGGTGCACCATTTTTTACACTCTACAGTGGTGATCACTAAAATGACCCTTGATTTCCTAATTGGAGCACCTAGGGATGGCCACAACAGTCATCCCACCTGGGGATGGCCCCAAAATTTGCAATCATACCATCTTGGGATGGCCATAAAATAGGGTTTTTGCATCTCAAATTGACAAAAAAAACATCTTAGGCTTTCAAAATAAGTATCTATATGAAAGCACGAGATTCCGGTCAAAGGAAACACCAAGTGCGATTGCATTCAATAGTTAAGCACGCTTAAGTCCTAGAAATGTAAATTGCATGAAACGAAAAAGAGACACATTGGAAGAGACGCAATCAGATAAAGAAAACACAGCCCTTTCATTAATTTCCTTCGATCTCTGTTACAATAATGCCTCCTCCCTTTTCAGGGGCTAGGAGCGCAAATAGGGTTTGATTACAATCGCTGAATGATTCCTCCTTCCGCGTGCCCACGATTGCAATGGGCGGGCCAAGATGATGCCGCCGCTGATGTTGATGGGTTCTTCGCCTCTACTGCTTCTCCCGCGAACAAAGAAATGATCAAGACGTTAGTAGCACTCGCTGCAAATGAAAAGCATTCTCTCTCTAAAACTAACAAAATATGCATACGAATATTTGCCCGAAACCATGAAAACAAGTGAATCCAAATTGCTTCAAAATCGACGGAAGGTAAGAAAAGTCACCGTAAGGCCACCGCCACCGAGGCAGTGGCCAATCCACCTTAAACTGGAATTCGTCCCTGGGCAGGACGAATTCTGACTGTAATTCGTCCCTGGGTGGGACGAATTCTTCTGAGTAGGAGAAATCGACCCGTTCGCTGCTCCAATGTCGGATCCCGGGACTCGCAAAACTCCCGCAAACAGGGGGTTAGGTAATTGGGGCCATTTTGGGACGACCCAGATGGTCGGATTTTCCCAATTTGGCCTCCACCCTCGGGAATTTGACCTTGACACCTGCAAGTTAGCGAAACGACAAAGCAATACAAAACACCCTAAACTCTGACCAAAAGCTACAAAATTGCAATTATAGACTAATCAGACCTAGTAACACATAATGCAATCTAAAAAATAATCTAAAGTGCTCAAAAACTAAAATTAGGACTTGGGAGGTGCGGGGGTGCCCAAGTGGGCCTCCCACCGTTGGCCCTCGATTTTGGAGCCAATCCACCAAGGATGGGCCCAAAACCTTTTAGGATTGGGGGTCGGCGAATTGGTAGGTTCAGATGTCCATGCGTCGGATTTGAGTAAGGTTCGAGCTTCCAAAGGCCACCCAACAACCTCCCTTGCAAAAGAGATTGATGGATGTAGGAAGGTGAACAAAGGGGGATGCAAGTGAGTCTTCGATTCGGCAACACTTCGTTGCTTGAACACTCCTTCCACTCGCATATTTTGGGTGAGAAAAGTCCCACCTTTTATAGACCCAAGGGGTCTCTTTTGGGAGGGAAGCACAAAAGCCAAGTGTTGGCCATAGGCGCCATGTGGCAGGCTTGTCTTCCCATGAGGGAGGGGAGTCCTCCATTGACTTGAACTTTGATAAATGCTTCTTGTAACGAGTCCTCTAACGGCCCCTCTCGTCCACTTACACATGCGTGCAAGGTAGGAGCCCTTAACCGATCGTTCGGGCTGCCACTTGGCACCATTTGCCTTTTTGCCCGTTAAGCTTAGAATTCGTCCCACCCGGGGACGGATTCAGAATCCGTCCCGGGGTGGGACGGATTCTATTTTGAATTCGTCCCGGGTGAGACGAGTACTGGGCAAAGTGTCCAAGTGTGCCAAATTGCTTCTTGACCTTACAAAATTGCTAGGAAAGTGGTTAAGACCACCGTTTAACCTCCGAGGGCTGCCCCTGGGGGCTGTGTTTGCCAAAGCGATCAGTGTTTGCAGTCACATAATCGGATTGGTGCTGTTTTGGTGTCTACAGATGCCCCTTTTTGGGAAGCGCTGCGGGTGACGCAGTTCTGAGCAAAAATAGATAACCAAAGCACTAATGATTAGGGTTTCTTGGTAACCTAACCAACTTTTGATGCCCCAAGTATGGAAAGGGCATGCATTCTTGAATCCTTGCTTCTGACGAGCTAAGGAATTTGATTTCAAGTATTAACCTGTTTTGGTGAGGTGTGACTTGAACTCAGACATCGATCAGTCATGAACAAGTGAAGGGCATTTTTATCCTCAGGGGGAACCTTGTGTTCATGATTCACGAAATCTTGAACTTAGACATTGATCAGTCATGAACAAGTGAAGGGCGTTTTTATCCTCAGGGGGAACCTTGTGTTCATGATTCACGAAATGCCAAGTGTTTGATTGATTTGATTGTTGCTTGTTTACTGCCCCAAGCAGGAGCGTGATTGTCTTTGTCAATGATTCTTTGAATGCATGTCATTTTCCTTAATTGGGTGTGTGATTGTTGATTGGTGACTAAGTGTGACTACCCCCTCAAGCGACGAATCGATGAGGGAATGACCTTCGTGAGAGAAGCGACGAGTCGCTTGACCCAAGATGACTTGTGCAAGGTTGCCTTTAGAGGGTTTACCGTTAAGCGTGTGCAATTTTTCCAACATATGGACCTATTTTTGGTGGGTGTTAACCCTTTTGGTGATGTCATAATGAGGTGAAATCGTCGAAAACCTATTTCCCGTGGAGCGGTCCGGCTATGATAGCCTTCTTGGGGAATTAGGAGAGCGATAATTTGGACCTCGACATCGATTTTCTTTGCCTAGAGGCTAAGTGCAAGAGCACTTGTGTCCGGCAATTTTTGTTGTGTTTTTGTTGAATTTTGTACTGTTTTTGTTGTTTTTGCCCCGGCGGCCAGCTCTGGAGTGATTGAACTCTTTTTAGAATGTTTATGTTTTTTGTTGATTTTTTGTTGTTTGTTGTTTTTGTGACACCATTTGGTGATTAAATTGTCGACAATCCGTCCTCCCGTGGAGCGGTCCGGCTATGGTAGCCTTCTTCGGGAGTAGGATAGTGACAATGTAAACCCCGACATCAATTTTGCTATGCCAAGAGGTTAAGTGCAAGAGCACTTGTGTCTGGCAATGTTTATTGCTTGTTTTGTGTTGTTTTGATTTTCTTGTTGTTTTTGAGTGGGCTTTGACCCTTTTGTGACGTCATTTGGGGGTGAAATTATCGAAAATCCGTCTTCCCGTGGAGCGGTCCGGCTATGGTAGCCTTCTTAGGGAATAGGATAACAACAATGTAGACCCCGACATTAGTTTTGTTATGCCAAGAGGTAAAGTGCAAGAGCACTTGTGTCTGGCAATGTTTATTGCTTTTGTTGTTTGTGGATATTTGCTATTTTTGTTGTTTTGATTTTCTTGTTGTTTTTGAGTGGGCTTTGACCCTTTTGTGATGTCGTTTGGGGATGAAATTATCGAAAATCCGTCTTCCCGTGGAGCGGTCCGGCTATGGTAGCCTTCTTAGGGAATAGGATAACAACAATGTAGACCCCGACATTAGTTTTGTTATGCCAAGAGGTAAAGTGCAAGAGCACTTGTGTCTGGAAATGTTTATTGCTTTTTGTTTTTGTGTTGCATTTATTTGTTGTTTTTGTTGTTTTGATTTTCTTTGATCTTGTGCATGATGGTTGATGAATATGGATGTATGCATGTTGATTTATTTTGATGGATGCATATGCTATGATGAATGCAAATGGTTTTGATTTATATGTGATATGCAGATATGAAATGGATGAATGGGGTTTGTGATGTTTGGCTATGGCACCTAGGACTGTTTAGAACTCTGTTATTTTGTTTTTAGGTGATTGTTGTGATGTATGACTTTATATGTATACATGTGTTTTTCTTTTTTTGTATTTTTTGATGGTATTTGTAAAGATGAAAAGTAGCGCAGCTTGGTTTAGAAATGTAGCTAAGGTTTTCTGAGACTCGGACGGTTTTAACTCACTAGCCATGATTGTACTTTATCTTACAAGACTTTTGACCAAGGTATGAATCGGACTTGTTTTTGACCAAGTTATTTCACATCCCTGTGTGTGCAATTGAGTTCATTTAGTGGTATTTGTTAGGATACCGCCAGTGCCAGGATGGGCTTTCAACCGAACATCGTATCGAGGATCACCTAATTAGCTCCACGAATTCCTTTGTTGTATGTACTAAGATTAATCTGCGTTGTAATCCAGGATGCCATAAGCTAGCTCATCCACATGCAAACATTGATCCGTACGCAAGTTAATGTGATAGATATATCGTCATGCGGGAGGTTTACTTCTATTACCAAATTGGTATTGAAGCTTGCCTTATGACCTACAGAATCGTCGAGAGTTCCGAGGATTCAAGGTCAACTCCCTTCTTTTTTTCAATTGTATTGGGATACTTGCTCTTTGTAGTGATGAGATCACTGTTTATTTTGATTTGTTTTTCTTTCGAGCAAGGGATTGGGGATATGGAGTGATGAAAATCACTGTTGTTTGTGCCTTTTGATGTGTGCACTATAGTTTGTCAAATTTTGAGTTTTGACATTTTGCAAATTTTTGTGTTTTGCAACTATTGAGAACTTTAGGGATTCTTAGGGAATTGGGTAGGGAGGAAGCTTGTCCTTTTGCCAACTCTCAGCATTCTAGGGGTCATTCGCACATGGGGATGAGCAAGATAACCGTTTCGCTTGTGGTGACCTAGATTATTTTGCAGGTTTCGTCTTTCGTTCACACAATTTTGGGAATTTTAATGTTTTGATTTGTGTTGGGATGTTACGTAACAAGGTGTATTTCAAGTATGACTCTACCTTCGTAAAATCTGTTCGACTTGGTACACTACATGGCTAAAGAGGAAAATGATGACTGAATCACCGAAACTCTTGGTACATTCCTAGACCACTGACTGTAGTGTGGTAAAAGTTATGCATGGTGTTTTTGTTGATTTTGATGAATTCGAGTATGCCTAGAATTGAGATGCAAATCTTTGTTGTTTTTGATGATTTTTGTTGTTTTGTTTTTTGAATTTCTTGATTTTTTTGACCAAGAGATTGCGATAATCGTTGGAGCTTTTGGGTTGACCAAGAGATTGCGATAATCCTTGGAGCTTTTTGTGACCAAGAGATTGGATAATCCTTGGAGCTTTTTGGTGACCAAGAGATTGCGATAATCCTTGGAGCTTTTTGGATGACCAAGAGATTGCGATAATCCTTGGAGCTTTTTGGGTTGACCAAGAGATTGCGATAATCCTTGGAGCTTTTTGGGTTGACCAAGAGATTGCGATAATCCTTGGAGCTTTTTGGGTTGACCAAGAGATTGCGATAATCCTTGGAGCTTTTTGGGTGACCAAGAGATTGCGATAATCCTTGGAGCTTTTTGGAGTTGACCAAGAGATTGCGATAATCCTTGGAGCTTTTTGGGTTGACCAAGAGATTGCGATAATCCTTGGAGCTTTTGGGGTGACCAAGAGATTGCGATAATCCTTGGAGCTTTTTGGTGACCAAGAGATTGCGATAATCCTTGGAGCTTTTGGAGTTGACCAAGAGATTGCGATAATCCTTGGAGCTTTTTGGTTGACCAAGAGATTGCGATAATCCTTGGAGCTTTTTGGTTGACCAAGTGATTGCGATAATCCTTGGAGCTTTTTGGGTGACCAAGAGATTGCGATAATCCTTGGAGCTTTTTGGGTTTGGATTATGGTTCTTCATGGGATAGAGGTACCCCCAGCTTGATGGTCTTTGCACTCCGGATCTGGCTCTAGAGGTATGGGCATGAATGGATCTGCCCTATGCACGGAGATGAGGACAGGGTCCGCCCGCGGCACTGATGTTGCTATGATGTCTCTTGGTGGAAGTTGCTCTTTGTGTGCCCAAAGTGGCGGATGTAATGCTTGGTCCCACTGTGGTGGGTTAACACGCCACTCATGCCCTAGTATTATGTTTATCTGTTGACATGCTTCTTCAAATTTTATGGGATGTCGATGTTGTCGCATGTGATTGCTGTGGGCTATCTCTGTTTCATCCTCACCTTCGGACAATGTGTATAGCTCATCAAAATCTGGAGATTCTGAGACATGGAGGACTGCATCATCAGGTAGCCCTATGGTTAAAGGTTGATCCTCTTCGAAAGGAGCCTTATGTAAGTTGGGCCTTGGGAGCTCCAAAATCTTGGTCTCTACCAACTCTAAGTGCTCTAGTGCTTTGCATGTATCGGGAGATTTGAACTCCTCCTCTTTGGTTGGTTCTTGTTGAGGAACTTGGGGCTTATGGAGGGGTGGCCAGATGGCACCCCCCATGCCTTGGTAGGGCAGTTCATCCCGCTCTTCTTCGCGCTCGGTTCCTTAGAGGCTTCTTGATGAATTTCTAAGGGTGGCTCATAAGCCCGGGTGGATGTCCGAGGAAGGCACCCATCATTGGTTATAGGAGCGGCCTCCCATTCATGTCTAGGAGGTGTCGGGGTGGTGCTTCAGGAATCGAGAGAGTAGCTTCCCGCTCCTGTCTAGGAGGTGTTGGGGGTAGCTTTTGATGAGGTCGCGATGACCTATCTTCCCCCATGGGTTGTGCCACTCAAAATATTTTGTCTTATGCATGTGAGGGGTTGGAGTCTTCTCTTGCATAGTGTGTTGGAACAGCTCATCTTTCCGTGATTGAAGGTGCTCTTCGTTAATATGGTACGGTTCCTCTAACGGTAGTCGTTCGAGCTCAAGTTGCGTGAGTTGCTTGAGATGTGTGATATATTCGACAGATTCTACGATAGTTAGTCCCACCGCCTCATGTCTAGAAGGCCTAGACGCCTCTCTTAGATAAAAATCTCGGTCGTAGTGATCCAAGATCTCTATAGGACACATCCCTCTGTTAGGGGTAGCAGCATTCTCTCGGGGCTTTGGCCTCAGTGATTGGTCCTGATAGATAGCAAGTGCGAAGGCATATTGCTCTCGCACTGTATATTGCTCTCGAGGAAGGTAGAGGTCTTCCTCGTGCTCTCTTTCATAAGTGAAAAAGGGATGGACGGAGCTATCTCGCCTTGCCCAAAGAGCCTTGTGCTCTGGATTTGTCTTTGTAGTTCTGGCAACTAGAGGGGGTGAAGGAGGGATAATGTAATCATGTGGTTCCTCCCATCGAACCCTATGTTGACTTAGCACTTCATCGCGCGATGACCGCTCATAGCGAGCATCTAAGGGAGCTCTCATTGCTTCATGTCTAGAAGGCCTAGATGCCTCTTCTAGATATCTATCTCGGTCGTAGTGATCCAAGATCTCTATAGGCGACCTCCCTCTATTGGGGGTAACAACATTCCCTCGAGGCTTTGGCCTCAGTGAGTGTTCCTGATAGATAGCAGGTGCGGAGGCATATTGCTCTCGCACTGTATATTGCTCTCGAGGAAGGTAGAGGTCTTCCTCGTGCTCTCTTTCATAAATGAAAAAGGAACGGGTGGAGTTGGCCCGCCCCGCCTGAGGAGCCTTGTGCTCCGGATTTGTCTTTGTAGTCCTGACAACTAGAGGGGGTGAAGGACGGGTAGTGTAATGATGTGGTTCCTCCCGTCGAACCCTATGTTGACCTAGCGCTTCATCGCGCGGTGACCGCTCATAGCGATCATCTAAGGGAGCTCTCCTATGACTGTACCCCTCATGGAAGGGTGTGTGATGAGTGCTATGTTGAACAGGAGTGCTCCTCGAAGAGGTGTCCCTGTAGTCTCTTTCCTTTAAGGTGTGGAGGGGACTGCATTGTGTGTTAGGTCACCAAGGTGGTATGACCAAATCCTTGGGATTGTAATGGAGGTGACTCGTGCCTCCTTGGACATTCCCCATAGCCTCCGCCCGTGATTGGGCTTGGCTACGGGTGAGCACCATGACGATGTCTCTCTAAAAAGCCCTAAAATTGAAAATGAGTCGGATGGGGCCCAAAATTGGTGTGCGCATCCCTCTTATAGTAGATAAGACAAAAATGAAGTTTCAAGTCCTAGATCTAAATACATTAGGAGATATTGACATCCGAACGAGCTCAAAAAGTGCATAGAATTGCGTGCCCAATTTTAAAACCTAATTTCGGGGCACTAGATGATGGAATTTGGCCCCGAAAACTGACTTTTCTGGGCAAATAGGATTCTAGGGAATCGTATTTGTTTAAAATTATCCCAACCAACTCCCTGTAAAATTTCGTGTCAAACGGAGCTACGGTTGAGAAGTTATGGCCCCGGCAAGATGCACTAAAATTTAGAGAAAAATACAAGATTTCCCATTTTTTGTTGGATGGTCCTGCATCACTTATGGGCACATTTGGGGTGATTTTGGGTTGACCAAAGGGTTCATGGACACCTTTGGGGCATTTTGGAGTGACCAAGCGATTACGGGAATCCTTGGAGCTTTTTGGAGAAAATGACAAAATGCGTAGATTTTTATCTTTGTTTTTAATGATTTTTTTTGTCTACACTAAATAGAATTAAACACACACATTCACAAAACCGTGATTATCTCTTTTAAGGATTCTTGGTGTGCCCTAGACTGGTTTAGTGCATTTTGATGTTTTGTTTTGTTTTTGTAGGTTTTGTAGAACGTTTAAATGCATCATGTAGGCTCTTATAACTCCAAAAAGGTCGCCCCTTCAATATACCAACCAGGCCGATATACCAACCTCTCTATATACCCGCCCTTACGAGAGGGAGACTATAGGTACGTGAGAGCAGAAGGTACGTGGTACATAGGCGGTACGGAAGGGGGATTGTCCTGTTAATGGCACCTACCATAGAAAACTTATCCTCGCACGCATGGGAATCACCCCAGCTACGCTCGGTCTGTCTTCGTCAGGATTTACGCCTAACAACAGTTGACAATCGGGAAATGGATGCAAATCAAGCCAAGGTGGTGATTAAATCCACCAATGGTCTTGATCAAGGGTTGGGGTCTTACGACCAGCTCCTTGGTTTAAAATTGTTTCGTGATGTGTGTGGGATTCGTTTTATCCAACAAAATGAAACTAGCATACATGACTTTTCCTAATGCAATGCAAGATTAAATGAAAACAATTAACGAAGCAGAAATAGAAACAGAAATAGAAAATTATAATAGAGATCATGAAAATCCCTACCTCTTCTCTGCCTGCTCCTGTTGTCTCTGAATTTCTGCTCTGAAAATCCGTAGACAGGAATTCGTCCCTCTGGGAGACGAATTGCAGAACAGAATTCGTCCCTCCTAGAGATGAATTTGAATTCGTCTCAGGGTCAGACGAATTGCAGAAAAGGATTCGTCCCTGTCAGAGACGAATAGCAGTCTGCAACAAAAAAAGATGTACCTGTCAAGCACAAACACAAAACTTTGATTAGTTTCTGTGATTTCAAAAACCAGGGAATAGAGTCCCACCGTGATCGCCACTGAAAGCACGAGATTCCGGTCAAAGGAAACACCAAGTGCGATTGCATTCAAAATTAAGCACGCTTAAGTCCTAGAAATGTAAATTACATGAAACGGAAAAGAGACATATTGGAAGAGACGCAATCAGATAAAGAAAACACAGCCCTTTCATTAATTTCCTTCGATCTCTATTACAATAATGCCTCCTCCCTTTTCAGGGGCTAGGAGCGCAAATAGGGTTTGATTACAATCGCTGAATGATTCCTCCTTCCGCGTGCCCACGATTGCAATGGGCGGGCCAAGATGATGCCGCCGCTGATGTCGATGAGTTCTTCGCCTCTGCTTCTTCTCCCGCGAACAAAGAAATGATCAAGACGTTAGTAGCACTTGCTGCAAATGAAAAGCATTCTCTCTCTAAAACTAACAAAATATGCATATGAATATTTGCTTGAAACCATGAAAACAAGTGAATCCAAATTGCTTCAAAACTCGACAAAAGGTAAGAAAAGTTACCGTAAGGCCACTGCCACTGAGGCAACTGGCCAATCCACCTTAAACTGGAATTCGTCCCTGGGCAGGACGAATTCTGACTGTAATTCGTCCCTGGGTGGGACGAATTCTTCTGAGTAGGAGAAACCGACCTGCTGCTGCTCCAATGTCGGATCCCGGGACCTGCAAAACTCCTGCAAATAGGGGGTTAGGTAATTGGGGCCATTTTGGGACGACCCAGATGGTCGGATTTTCCCAATTTGGCCTCCACCCTCGGGAATTTGACCTTGACACCTGCAAGTTAGCGAAACGACAAAGCAATACAAAACACCCTAAAATCTTGACCAAAAGCTACAAAATTGCAATTATAGACTAATCAGACCTAGTAACACAGAATGCAATCTAAAAAATAATCTAAAGTGCTCAAAAACTAAAATTAGGACTTGGGAGGTGCGGGGGTGCCCAAGTGGGCCTCCCACCGTTGGCCCTCGATTTTGGAGCCAATCCACCAAGGATGGGCCCAAAACCTTTTAGGATTGGGGGTCGGCGAATTGGTAGGTTCAGATGTCCATGCGTCGGATTTGAGTAAGGTTCGAGCTTCCAAAGGCCACCCAACAACCTCCCTTGCAAAAGAGATTGATGGATGTAGGAAGGTGAACAAAGGGGGATGCAAGTGAGTCTTCAATTCGGCAGCACTTCGTTGCTTGAACACTCCTTCAACCTGTATATTTTGGGTGAGAAAAGTCCCACCTTTTATAGACCCAAGGGGTCTCTTTTGGGAGGGAAGCACAAAAGCCAAGTGTTGGCCATAGGCGCCATGTGGCAGTCTTGTCTTCCCATGAGGGAGGGGAGTCCTCCATTGACTTGAACTTTGATAAATGCTTCTTGTAACGAGTCCTCTAACGGCCCCTCTCGTCCACTTACACATGCGTGCAAGGTAGGAGCCCTTAACCGATCGTTCTGGGCTGCCACTTGGCACCATTTGCCTTTTTGCCCGTTAAGCTTGGAATTCGTCCCACCCAGGGACGGATTCAGAATCCGTCCCGGGGTGGGACGGATTCTATTTTGAATTCGTCCCGGGGTGAGACGAGTACTGGGCAAAGTGTCCAAGTGTGCCAAATTGCTTCTTGACCTTACAAAATTGCTATGAAAGTGGTTAAGACCACTGTTTAACCTCTGAGGGCTGCCCTGGGGGCTGTGTTTGCCAAAGCGATCAGTGTTTGCAGTCACATAATCGGATTGGTGCTGTTTTGGTGTCTACACTAAATAGTTACTTTGCATTATTACTACTTAGAGAAGGTTAGATTTAGTTTTTTTATGTCTTTTCCTTGTTTTTTGAAGAGTATATTTTGCTTTTGATTAAAAACAACAAAAATAAAAGAAAAATATGAAAAGAACAACTTAAGAATTCATTTATGTGGTTTTATTGCTTGCAACCTACCTAACGGTTAGGTTGCCATATAGGGTATGCATTTTATAGGTTCCATTATTTATGCAATACTTCTGAAAGTGAAATGTTCTTTTGCATTTAGTGAAGTATCATTGAGTGCTATTATGTTTTACTTTATTTAAGTATAAAAGGAACCACACACACGACCTCATATTTTAACATTAGTGAGTTGGAAAAATATCCCCAACCACTAATAGAGAACAAAAATGGTGTTGTTCATCTCCACCCATTCGATCACATGATACAAACATTATTTTTTGGCCAAAGTCAGCTCCAAGAACAATCTTAGTCTTCAGAGGGTATATCACTACCCACAATCAATATGGGTGAGGATTGGTAGGACCTATGCTCCCTGATTAGGTATGGGCTTCATATCCATACTTTGGTTGGTTTACATGATTGGAATTTCATTTTTGTTTGTCAAGTTGCAAGTATATAGGTGAAATCCTTTAAACAAATTAAGAATTACATCAACAATCTTCAAACACATGAAAAGAGATCTCTTTGCAAAATAACAAATAAAAATACGCCAAGAATTTTTAGGGAACACATATAAAATATCTAAAAGAGATAAACACTTGTATTATTGTGTGTTTTCATTTTTTGTGTTGCATCATTAAAATTTGTAAAGGATATAATCATGTAGGGTTTGGAATAAATTAGTTATGGTATGCACCCACAACTAAGTCCATTCAATGGCTAACACTATGAAGAGTAGGGAAGGAGATGTAGACCATATCTAATTTGACCCTAAGGATATGATTATACCTCCTTGGTAGCCTCCTACTCACCCAAGTCCTAGAATTTCAAATACATAACCTAACCTACAAGGGACCCCTATGCAGGATACCCCTATAGGTTTTTTTCCTAATCAAGGAACTTACTTTCTTTATATAGACACTTCACATGCCTTATTTTAAGAATGGCGATCATGCATTGAGGTGTAAACAAATAGAGCAATACCATGCATCCACGTGCCTACTTGGTCTACCTTGCACACTTACGTGTAATATCAAGATTATTCACCATGGGTAGGGCTAAATGATCAAAATACATCCTTAAATCACCCTAATAGGTCTCAGCAGTACAAGTACCAAGATTATTATGATACTCATTGCCCTGGGTGAGCAAATTCCACCCTTCCCTTACTCATTTATGAAGGAAGACATGAGGAGAGTCTTGATTATTATTAGTTTAATTATTCCATGCAATCACAATGTGCTTCTATGCTAGTTGAGTATAAAGAACATTTTTTTAGGTTTGAATATTAAGTGAACGTGAACTCTCTCAATCTATAGAAGCTCATAGTAAATACTTTCGATCCTCCTAAACAAGATAGGCATCATGGAAATAGTTATAGGGCTAATACACCTCGTACTTTGATTTTACATCTTGAGAGCTAATTTTCTAGGCAGTTGGCTTATAACAATTTATGCTTATGTTCACTAGCTTGTAAGAGAAATGTAATTCAATCACCATATACTACACCAAGAAAATTGTGCATATTTGCACTCTAAAATTTGAATGCTTATTAGTTCTAAAAAATTCAAAAGCATATATTCTTAGTCCCTTGGCCTCCCTACAAATTTCTATATTGAATCAATCTCTAACTATGTCCCTAAAATTTTTTATATTGGAGAATTAAATGGGTATAGGCACTTCTAGAATTTCTTTAGCATGATAATCCTTTCAACTTGTCATACTAGAATTAGGTATCCTTTTTCTATCCAACATGATAATGGATGCCAATTACAAAGTGTTTTGTTATGGCATTTATTATAGAAGAGTATAATGCTTGTGCATTTTACATTTCAAATTTTTATTCCCTTTCACTTTACTTCCTTTTATACTTCTGTTGCATGCCTTGCATTTATTTCCCTTTACCTGATTAATTTTTTACAAATTTTTCCATATTCATGCAATGATTGAAATTATGCACTCTTATCGACACCATATGGCCCCATTGGGTAACCCTCAGGGGTTAAATAGCGGTCCTAACCACTTTTGGGAAGGTTTAACCCACTTTTGAGAATTTTTGGGCCATGTAGCCATTGCCATCCCATCCAGGATGACCACATTTCATGGTTGTCCCACCCAGAAATGTCCACTAGCAACCATCCTTGGGTGGGATGCCATGGTCTATGCCCCTCAAAAAGTGAAGGGCAATACAAATGTCAATCAAATTCTACCATTTATCCTACCCACTATGACATACACAAATGATGCAATATATTCTAACAAATTAATCCTAAAAAAATATTTGAATTACCCTAATTTAGTTCTTTCTAAGGGTAATTAATCTCTTTTCCAAAAGTATTATTTGAATTCACAAAATTCCTTTTTTCCTTTACAAAATATTACAAAACTAGGAATTAGGCCCTAATTCATCATATTAAATGGTCCTTCCAAGATGGGTCATGACAATATGAAATAGCATTAGAGAAAAAAGTGAATACGACATAATTCAAAATTTACTTCCTTAACACTCTAGCTAATATTGAAGAAAGAATTTATAATTTACTGCAAATAGAGAAGAAATTTTTTATGATAGAACACTAGGGAATAATTTATAATTTACCTTTTGAGGAGTTATGCAATAGCATTGTAGGTAGGATCTTGGGCTTTGGCTCAATCAAGAGCCTTTAGGAGTTTTATACAAGGCTATCTCCTTGTTAAGATGTGATATTTAAGGTGCATTTGAACTCATCACATGAAAAATAATGAGAGAAAAAAAAGGAACATGAATCAAAAAAATAAAAAAGGTGGTGATGTACCAAAAGATTCACTAAGATCCCCCCACACAATAAGCCTAAACATTGTGTGTCAGTGGTACACACTTCCTCTACTTGATACAGTTTACCATGGATTAACTCCACCCATGTATATCCACATAAGGAAATGGTTCTCTAGGAGAGCCATAGATGGCTAGTCCAAAAATTTATGTAGGGCTTCCACACACACATACGTAAGCAAAACTTATGAATAGGTAAAAAATATATATATAAACATACACATAGAAAATGGGTCTCTAATAGAGCCATAGATGGCTAATTTAAAAATTGATGCAAACCTGTATATATATGTGTGTGTGTGTGTGCAAGAAATTAAGTACAAATATTCTACTAAAAATAGGGGTTTTATTTATTCACAAGCCACTCAAGAGCCATCTACTCTATAGAAATAAATGAAATAAAATAATAAAGAGGATATAATTTAAAACATATTAATCCTTTTTACAGACTATACTACTATTATTTATAGATTACAAGAGGAAAATTTTCCCTTAAAAATTATCTATGGGTGGATATAAAATCTCAGCTACTCCTAGGGAACCTGAATATTAAATGAAGCACCCCTTGACCAGAATAAATATCAACTCTGAGACATTAATCACCATAATTATCTTGAATGAATATTTGAGTCATTTAATCAACATATATTATGGTAGGTTGTATTTATATATTTAGTCGAGAATACATTAACTCAAATCATCTACCTCTATCATAGTTCAACATGCTTTTGACTTGACCTCTACATTAGTAGTACCTTAAAGTTTTGGTGCACCTTTGGTTCTTTCAAAATATAAGGTCATCCAATAATTTCGCTAAGAATTTTTTTGGCTAAGGTCATCCAATTAGTAATACTCTCTATTGAGGGGAAAAAGGGAAATATTTATGAGTGCTAGTTGTCTATTCCGATTATTGGGCCTACTTATGTTGGTTATATTTTTGCATATACTATTGAATTCTTTGAAATATTTTCCAAGGAGTAAGAGTTTTCAAATCTTCTGATGTCCCCTTATGCTATTTTCTAAATGATACACATGCTTCCAATGTTTTTATTAGTAGAGTGACTATTGCATGGGATACTACAGTAGCTAGGGTTGAATCCATAGTAGAAATATTCAAGGAGGGTAGTATATTTCCTTCTTGATAGTTAGGATAGGTTACTAAATTAGTTGTAGATAATGTATTCTACATGGTAAGGGCATCTTAGGGCCTCTTTGGTGGTGTTATATTTATTTTTTGGATCTCTCCTTGGCTATGTGGAAGTAGGGGTGACTTAAAACCAATATTCTACTATATCTTGGTTCCTTTACTATTATTATGGCTACTTTTATTCCCCATACTAATATTATCTACTTTTTTACTTCTTATTTTATTCTAATATATAGGATGACTTGCACTTCCTTTAAAGGGTTTTACAATAATTCTAGAATATGTTCTTTCTCTATCCTAGCCTCCCCCATTCTCTAGCATTTTTCACTAATAATTACCTCCTTACAAGATTGTATGGAGTCTAGGATTTATACAATAGCACGCTCTTCATTATATAGCTTATTGTATATTACATATTCCTTTATTGAACTAGATTTGCTTTCCTCTTTGCACTTAGTTGTATCATATTCCACCGTACCTCTATTTTAGGCATTATCCAATATCTTTTTCTTAGTTCTTACACATTATCCTAATTCACTTTGTCCCATGGGCTAAAGCTACCCTTGATTTCCTAAAATTATTCATATGGCTAGGATTAGGCAGAGTTCTAGTGATCTTTCTTAGAGGGCATGTTAGCATATCATCCTTGGAAATTTGATTTTTTCAATGTTGAGCCTTTGCTCATGAGTAAACTTTTGTTCCTTTATGCCTTTTAAATTTATCATGAATTTTTTTTCAAGCTCATATTTCCATCTATCCTTAATCTATTCAATACCCAACATTTTTAAATTGCCTTCTACAAAGGAAACTCCCCTTTTTCTATGTAAAGTTATCCCTCCTAGATTTAGTGGGTATAGATAATTTTTATGCTTTTGCTTTACCACTACCATGTTTAAAGTCCAAAGTATCAATTCTCCTAAAAACCTCAAGGTAAAATACTTCGTCAGGAATATGTTTTGGTAAGATACAAATAAGAAAAATAAAATCATACATTATGATAATAGTCCATTCTATAGCAAAGAACCATCCCCAAAATTTTACCCTCTAGAAGTATTTTGTAATATTTTAAAATCCTCTCAACTTGAGACCCTCTTATTGAAGCAATGTCTAGGGTACAAAAATAATCAATGAAAATATAATAGGAAGAACCCTTATTTAATTATTTTGTCCAATTATATACTAGCATATCATATAATTTCAAACCCCTATGTTTTATTTTCAAATTAAATAATATATATAGGTTTTGATATAAACCAAGCTATGCTAGAAATGATGTGTACCCAAGTGTCTAAGTTGACAAGAAATACCTTAGGTCTTATCTGATTTGTTCTACTATTAACTCAACAAAATCATAGTTCACTGGCCCCTACTTCATCCTATACAAGATGACCAACTAATTCATGCTTACCATTTTGTCATGCTTCCTACCAAAGGATAATCCATCATGCTTAGCACATACTTTGAGATTTCATTGAAAAGATCAAGGGAAACAAAACCCTAAAGAAATTTATCATTTTTCCCTATACTCTTGTATTTTAACCTCAAAAATGTCATATTCTCATTTTGTGGAAGTTTTTTAAAATTTTACCTTTATTCCTCTTCTTTAATGTGTAGTTCATCATATTGTAGCAACAACATTGTTTTAATACTAGAACCATCAATATTTATTTTAATTTCCCATCTTGAGAGCAAATTTCCTAGGCAGTTGGATTATAACAATTTATGCTTATGTTCACTAGTTTGTAAGAGAAATGTAATTCAATCACCACCAATAAAATTGTGCATATTTTCACTCTTAAATTTGAATTCTTATTAGTTCTAAATAATTCAAAAGCATATATTCTTAGTCCCTTGGCCTTCCTACAAATTTCTATATTAGAGCAATCTTTAACTATGTCCCTAAAAAGTTTGATATTGAAGAAGTATTTGGGTATAGGCACTTCTAGAATTTCTTTAGTATGATAATCCTTTCACTTTGTCATAGTAAAATTAGGTATGTTTTTTCTATACAACTTGATAATGGATGCCAATTACAAAGTATTTTGTTATGGAATTTATTATAGAAGAGTATAATGCTTGTGCATTTTAGGTTTCAAAATTTTATTCCCTTTCAATTTACTTCCTTTTATACTTTCGTTGCATGCCTTGCATTTATTTCCCTTTGCCTGATTAAATTTTTTAAGAATTTTCCCATATTCATGCAATGATTGCAATGATCCACTCTTATCAACACCATATGGCCCCATTGGGCAACCCTCAGGGGTTAAATAGTGGTCCTAACTACTTTTGGGAAGTTTTAGGTCATGTATCCATTGCCATACCATCTAGGATGACCACAATTCATGGTTGTCCCACCCAAGGAAGGACACTAGCAACCATCCTTGGGTGGGATGCCATGGTCTATGCCCTTCAAAAAATGAAGGGTGGTACAAATGTCAATCAAATTCTACCATTTATCCTACCCAATATCTTATGATAGGTTGAGGGCTTATCAAAGACATCAAAATATGTAAATTGGAGGCCTCTTCCATCCAATGCATGACAAGGGTTTTGATAAGTGGCAAAACCTACCTTGCAAACCCCAAATTGCCCATTTGACCTTGTTGCATTATTGGGCTATAAATTGGAGTCATTCCACCCAATTTTAGAGAGACCTTTTAAAATATTTTGCAATGAAGAGCTATCAATATTCACTCTCCCTTTCACCAATGTATTTACCTTTGAAATATCCATCCATTGAAGGAGATTTTCAAGTGATCCCAAATATGCAAATCCATTTCAAAACCCATCCATTTATATGAATTAGATCACTAAATTTTATGACAACACCTTTAGAAGAAGTTTTAACTATATCCCAAAGGAATTCATGGAAAAAACACCAGGTTTGGTGTTCTTCCCCACCTAGGATGATTAATAGTCCCTATTGGAACACCCAAGGATGTCCATGAATTTACACATATATATATTTTTTAATTTAGCATAGGAAATTTGTAAATTATTTTATATGCATCAAATTTCAATTTGGTGCATTTTGGAGTAGTTTTGGACCTTCAATTAGAGTTTTCATTATGACAGTTCCAATTGGAACACCTATGGATAGCCATAGATTTTGCATACAATTTCATTTCAATTTCTGCATAGATCATTCCTAAAGTAGACAATATGCATTATGCTAAGTTTTGGTACAATTTGGAATAGTTTTTCATCACCTATTTCACCTTTTATAGTTAATATTGCATGCATCTTTCTGATTTCATATTAATCCACACATGCTATTAACGAATTTGAATTCTTTTTATGTAGATCTATTTATTTCAGCATGCATTAAAGGAGATATAAGTTCAAATATGGATAGATCATCACAGTAGTAGCAAAATAACGATCTTCAATTCATGAGTACAATGAAGACACTAAAAGCGCACCTTGAGTTTATAAAAGGATTATATCCTTTGAATATTGTAAAGGATTGTATCAATTAAAATCCCTCAAGGGGACGTTTTATAATCATGCATTTGGTAAATAAATTAATATAAATATAACCCCCATTTATTTCACTTATTTTTCATTATGCTTATATTAATGTCACTTTTGAATGCTTAAATAGAACAATAGATGCATTCCATTTCCCTTTGCTAGGTGCACAATTTTTTCCACTCTACAGTGGTGATTATAGTGGGACCCCTGTCCCATTTTATTTAGGTAAGTTTTAAATTTGTTTTGTCTTTTAAATGTTGTAGTTTTTGGTCATTCTCATCTAAAATTACCCTTCACTTCCTAATTGGAGCACCTAGGGATGGCCACAACAGTCGTCCAACCCATGGATGGCCCCCAAATTTGCAATCATCCCATCCTAGGATGGCCATAAAATAGGGTTTTTGCATCCCAAATTGACAAAAACAACATCTTAGGATTTCAAAATAAGTATCTAAATATTTAATTTGCATTATTAATGCTTAGAGAAGGCTATATTTAGTTTTTTTCATGTCTTTTCCTTGTTTTTTGAAGAGTAGATTTTGCTTTTGATTAAGAACAACAAAAATAAAAGAAAAATAGGAAAATAACAGCTTAAGCATGCATTTGTGTGGTTTGATTATTTGTAACCTACTTAATGGTTAGGTTGCCATATATGGTATGCATTTTATAGGTTCCATTATTTATGCAATACTTTTGAGAGTGAAATGTTCTTTTGCATATACTGAAGTATCATTGAGTGCTATTTTTTTAAATTTATTTAAGTATAAAAGGAACCACACACACGACCTCACATTTTAACATTAGTGAGTTGGAACTTCATCCCCAACCACTAATAGATAACAAAAATGCTTGTCTTCATATCCACACATTGGATCGCATGATACAAACACTATTTTTTGGCCAAATTCGACTCCAAGAAAGATATTAGACATGGAAAATAGTACACATTCATCTTTAGAGGGTGTATCACTACCCACAGTCAATATGGGTGAGTACTGGTAGGACCTATGCTCCCTGATTGGGTATGGGCTTCATATTAATACTTTGGTTGATTTACATGATTGTAATTTCATTTTTTTTTGTCGAGTTGCAAGTATATAGGTGAAATCCTTTAAACAAATTAAGAATTACATAAACAATATTCAAACACATGAAAATATATCTCTTTGCAAAATAACAACCAAAATACACCAAGAAGTTTTAGGGAACACATATAGAATATTTAAAAGAGATTAACACTTGTATTATTGTGTGTTTTCATTTTTTTTGTTGTATCATTAAAATTTTTAAAGGAGATAATCATGTAGGGTTTGGAATAAACTAGTTATGGTATGCACCCACAACCAAGTCCATTCAATGGCTAACACTATGAAGAGTATGCAAGGATATGTATACCATCTCTAATTTGACCCTAAGGATATGATTATACCTCATTGGAAACCTCCTACTCACCCAAGTCCTAGAATTTCAAATCCAGAACCTAACCTACAAGGGACCCCTATGCAGAATACTCCTGCAGGTTTTGGTCCAAATCAGAGAACTTACTTTCTATATATAGACACTTTGCATGCCTTATTTCAATAATGGTGACCATGCATTGAGGTGCAATACCACACATCCATGTGCCTACTTGCTCTACCTTGCACACTTATGTGTAATATCAAGACTATTCACCATGGGTAGGGCTAAATGATCAAAATACATCATTAAATCACTCTAATAGGTCTCAACAGTATAAGTAGCAAGATGAGTATGATACTCATTGCCCTGGGTGAGAAAATTCCACCCTTACCTTCCTCATTGATTACAAAAGACATGGAGAGTCTTGATTATTATTAGTTTAATTATTCAATGCAGGCATGATGTGCTTCTATGCTAGCTAAGTATAAAGAACATTTTTTTAGGTCTGAATATCAAGTGAACGTGACCTCTCTCAATCGATAGAATATCATAGTCAATATTTTAGATCCTCCTCCTGAACAAGATAGGCATCATGGCAATAGTGCTAGGGCTAATAAAACTCGTACTTTGATTTTCCATCTTGAGAGCTAATTTCCTAGGCAGTTGGCTTATAAAAATTTATGCTTATGTTCACTAGTTTGTAAGAGAAATGTAATTCAATAACCATATACTACACCAAGAAAATTGTGCATATTTGCACTCTACAAGTTGAATGCTTATTAGTTCTAAAGAATTTAAAATCAAATATTATTAGTCCCTTGGCCTCCCTACAAATTTCTATATTGGAGCAATCTTTAACTATGTCCCTAAAAATTTTGATATTGGAGAAGTATATGGGTATAGGAACTTCTAGAATTTATTTAGTATGATAATCCTTTCACTTTGTCATGTTGGAATTAAGTATCCTTTTTCTATCCAACTTGATAATGGATGCCAATTATAAAGTATTTTTTTATGGCCTTTATTATATAAAAGTATAATGCTTGTGCATTTTGGGTTTCAAATTTTTATTCCCTTTCACTTTACTTCCTTTTATTTATTCACTGCATGCCTTGCATTTATTTCGATTTGCCTGATTAATTTTTTTAAGAATTTATGCATATTGATGCAATTATTTCAATGATGCACTCTTATCGACACCACATGACCCCATTGGGAAACCCTAAAGGGTTAAATAGTGGTCCTAACCAATTTTGGGAAGGTTTACCCCATGTTTGGGAATTTTTGGGCCATGTAGCCATTGCCATCCCACCCAAGATGACCACATTTCATGGTTGTCCCACATAGGGAAGGCCACCATAAACCATCCTTGGGTGGGATTCCATGGTCTATGCCCCTCAAAAATTCAAGGGCAACATAAATGTCAATAAAATTCTATCATTTATCCTACCCGATATCTTATGATAGATTGAGGGTCTATCAAAGACATCACAATCTGCTAATTGGAGGCCCACATTGGAGGCCTCTTTCACCCAATGCATGGCAAAGATTTTGACAAGTGGTAACACCTAACTTGGATACACCAACTTGCCCATTTGACCTTGTGGCCTTATTTGGCTATAAATTGGAGTCATTCCACCCAATTTTAGAGAGATACATTTAACAATATTTTACAATGAAGTGCTATTGAGATTCACTCTCCCTTTTAACCACATATTTGCCTTTGAAATATCCATCCATTTAAGGATATTTTCAAGTGATCCCAAATACGCAAATACATTCTAAAACCCATCCATTTATATGAATTAGATCACTAAATTTGATGACAATATTGAGCAAGGTGCAGTAACAGTATTGTCATTGTTGTCAACACAGACAGTTAGATCAGTTGATACAGTGAACACAGTCATGATGCAGTGAACAGGAAGTTCAGAAGCTAGTCATGATGCAGTGAACAAGAAGTTCAAAAGCTATTTAGAATATGCAACAATATTGTTATTGTGTCAACACAATCAGCTAGATCATTTGATTCAAATCATTTGATTCAGTGCACAGGAATTTTAGATGCTCAGAAACTATTCAGATGCAGCAAACAAGAAGTTTAGAGATATCTCAGAATATGTACAATGCTTTTCCAAAAATATTGAAGTGACCCACATGCAAAAATTCAAAGAAAAAGACAAGTAAGGAAAGTGTCACAATATCGTGACATATTCAGAAAATAGGAAAACTATCATGATTTCGTGACATATTGGAGGAGAGAGAAAATGCAAAGGAAAATGTCATGATTTTGTGACATCCTAGAGGAGAGAGAAACAACAAAGAAAACTATCATGATTTTGTGACATGTTCAAAGCAGAGGTGCAAGCAGGTAAAACTGTCGCGATTTCGCGACATGTTGGAAGAGAAGAAGGCAAGTTGAAAAACTATCGTGATTTCGTGACATGTTCGAAGAAAAGGCTAAAGCAAGTTAAATTGTCATGATTTCATGACATGTTGGAAGAAAAAGTGCAAGGAAGGAAAACTGTCGCAATTTTGCGATATGTTCGAAAAGAAAGCACAAACAGGAATAACTGTCACGATTTTGTGACATGCTGCAGAAGAGAGAGTTCGAAGTGAGAACTATCACATTTTCATGACAAGTTTGAGAAGAGAGAAAGCAAAATAGAAAGTGTCATGATTTTGTGACATGCTATGATTTTGCAGTCGAAAGGCAGAGAAATATGCAAGGCAACAAAAGTGTCATGATTTCGTGACATGTTTCGATTTTGCTGGTGCATGCAGAAAATAAGTGCAAGGTAGCGAAAGTGTCATGATTTCGTGACATGTTCCATTTTCACTGGTGCATGCGAAAAGAAGTGCAAGGCAGTGAAAGTGTCACGATTTTGTGACATGTTCCGATTTCGCTGGTGCATGCCAAAAAGAAGTGCAAGGCAGCGAAAGTGTCACGATTTCGTGACATGTTTCGTTTTCACTGGTGCATGCAAAGAGAAGTGCAAGGAAGCAAAAAGTGTCATGATTTCATGACATGTTCCATTTTTGCTGGTGCATGCAAAGAGAAGTGCAAGGAAGCAAAAAGTATCATGATTTCGTGACATGTGTTTTCATGGCAACAGCAACAGAAGAGTTACAGAGGCAGTTGAAGCCGACGAAGACCGACGTTAGCCGACAAAGATTAGGGTTTGCAGCCGACCAAGATTAGGGTTTGCATTTGCATAATTAGCTGACTACAATTAGGGTTTTCATCTTGAAATCTCTATTATTTAAGGAGGGTTGTTTGGAGCTTTAAGTGATTGAACTGAGTGAGTATCGAAGAATGCAAGATGCAACCGTAAGAGCGCAGATAAGCACAGAAACAGTGAGATGATGTCGAAGTGCACAGAGTGAGCGAAGAGTTGTGGAAAATTGTTCTAAGTGTTGTTGTGATTGCACAAAGAGTGCAGAGGTTGAATTTTGACCAAGTGCGACTGTGTGTGCATAGAGAAAGCAGAGTGTGCAAAAAGCGCAAAGGGCAAAGTTGATCGCTAAGTTCAGCTGTAGCAGTGCATTAGATTGTGCGAAGTGATTGCACAAAGAGAGAAAAGTGCATAGAGAGTGCAAAGGTGAAGTAGACCAGTTAGGGTCTTGCAAAATGAAGGTACCTTATAAATAAACTCATAGATTCAATTTGAAGTCCAGGTTGCATCTTGGCATCAGGGGTTGGTGCTCCTTCCAGTTGGTGCTGGTAAATCAGGGGTTGGTGCTCCTTCCAGTTGGTGCTAGTAAATCAGGGGTTGGTGCTCCTTTTTGTTGATGTAGATAAATAAGGGGTTGTTGCTCCTTCCAGTGGGTGCTAGTAAATGATTGTAAAGTTGGTGCTTTGCAAGAGGCTAGATTTGGATGGTAGTCCAAGTAGCCATTCTTTTTGAGGAGTAGCCATATTGGTGAACCTCGTTAAAATCTTGTGTTGTGTGATGTTCTCTTGCTGTACTTGCTATATCTATTTATAAGTTTTAACTGCTACTATTTTTAGAGCTATTAATTCATGTTTGAAATGCTACACTGATTCACCCCCCCTCTCAGTGCCATACTAAGTACAACAATTGGTATTAGAGCCAAGTTCCTAGTTTAGGCTTAATCAGTCTGGGTTGATCTTGGATTAGTACTCTAATGGCAAAGAAGGGCAAGAATGGAACCATAAGACACAAGAAGAAAAGAACAGATAGGGTCATAAAAGAAAATGAAGATGAATTCAATGTTGCTGTAGATTCAAGAGATGAATCAAACAATGGAGAAAATGCCAAAAGTCAACTCGGTCATGATGCAGGTTCACAAGGTACATAATGTTTTGTTTGTGGACAACTCGGTCATAATGAACATCAGTGCCATGGGTTTAGTAGCAGTGAAGATGAAGATGATCCGTTCAATATTGGTAAAGAAATAGATTCAGAATAGGAATGTGATGAAGGAGAAAGTGATGCAGAAGCAAATTGGGAATAGAAACTAATTTTAGCTTTGGGTAAAAATCTTGAGGATGCAGAAGATATGATTACCAGTTTGAAAGTACAAATAGAAGAATACAAGAAATTTTTTGAAGATCTCAAAATGCAATTAACCAAGAAAATAGAATATTGCAGTAAAGCTAGAAAAATAAATTGATGGTTTAAGAATGCAGACAGAAGAAATGAGTAATAAAGTTGATATATGCAACAAACATGAAGAGAAATATAACAAAGTTGTTAGTAATCTGAAGCTGCAAGTAGAAGAGTCCAAAAGGATTGAAGAAACTCTCAGGTTGCAGATTAGTGAGAAAGAGATTGTTTGCTGCAAACAAGAAGAAGAGATTGTTTCATTGAAGAAACAACTACAAGAGGCCAATACAAATCTCAAATTTGAGAAGAGCACAAAATTGCTAGATAAAATTATAAGCCAACAGAGAAGCTCCACAGATAAGCATGGTCTTGGATATGAAGCTGAATAGCCCTCACCTTCCAAATATACAAAAAAGGAGAAGTTCACTGTTGAAGTATCAAAGAAAGAAAAGGTTGAAGCTAAATCTTCAAAAGGAAGAAAATTTCAAAGGAGGTCTACAGAAAAGCAACCACAACAAAAGAGGTTTTATCACTCTCACTCTATTCATACTAATATTTTTAATGACTATTGTTTCAGATGCAACTAGTATGGTCACAAGGCAACTTATTATGGATTGAATAGTAAATCAAAGAGTTATGCTGGTAGAAATACATCTGTGTATCTGAGTGAACACTATGTACAATATTTTCAATGCAATGGTCATGGGCACATAGCAAGGTTCTGTCCAAGCACTTCTGTATCTAATCTAAGGCAAGACCACAGATTTCATCAGATGCAAAGAATGCAATATAGATAGGGAATAAATCATGTGCATGAAATAAAGGAAAATAATCATTCTTCAAGGATGCATAAGAGACAATCTCACAGAAGAAGTGTTCGAGTTCATGAAAAAGTGCAAAAAAGGGAAGCAGTTGAAAAACCCAAGCACATGGTCAAGAAAGTTTGGAGAAAGAAAGAAGAGAGGAAATCGTGTCTCCTTGGTCTGAAGGAGACTACTCTGCTATTGTACTAAGCCACTCCAGGTGGCACATCCTCAGGGGGAGAAATTTTAAAATCTTATTTTTATGCTCCTATGAATTTGTTTAATTATCTGAGGATGAAAGGCAAGTAGTCGGGATATTGTCATATAGTTGTTAAAGTGTGTTTTTCAGTTTATATAGTGGTTTGTGGAAATGTTGTGAAGTGTGGTGATTAATTTGAGAGATGTCACCATTGATAGTTTTGATATTTGTCATTGTTGTACTGTTGATGATTCTTCTGCCACTGTTCAAAATTACGGATCATAACAGTTCAGATTTCTTGGTTTAATGAGAGAATGCGTGCGTGCCCTAGCTGCGTACTTGTGCTTCAATAAAAGCAATGTGTATTTTTTCTACACTTTGTTATGAATATTGTTAGATCTTTCATGACGCCTTGGTGAATATAGTTAATTCATAGACAACTTCATTTTAACTATTGATAAAATGCCAATCCAAGGTTAAGAAGTATAAGGCTGAGTAAGGTGCACTATTGTTGGCCATAAAGTGTTTGAAAAAATGTCTTCTCCTGATTTGCATAGTTGAAAGTTAGGTGTGATCTGCAGTAACTGTAGAAAACTCAGACCAGGTTGTCAATATAAAAAGGAATTTGGTTGTACTGCAGTTCAATGTTTGATGCTTGCACAGAGTTGGCAGTAAATTTGCAGTATTGGTACAGTGTTGGACAAAATTTGGTACAAGTGTGAGTCACTTGTCAAGTTTGTTGATAGATGTGAAATCAGCGTGCTGAATGGGAAGATTGAAGAAGAGGTTTATAATGAGCAGCCAGATGATTTCCATCCTGGTGATGAATGGTTGAGTTACTTTCATAGAGGTTGTTTTGATCAAGTTAATGCTTTGCTTGATACATGTTTTGGGCTTACTCCATTGAGATTGATTTGTTGCATTGGTGATTTATGTTGGTGACTATTTTTTTCAAATATATTTGGAAGGAAAAGGATGTCTACTAGTTTCCTTTTCATGTAGTGATTGGTTGATTGCTTCAAGGTTAATCTTGAGTTGAATGATGTTGGTTAAACCTTGTCTATAAGCATTGTTGTTAAAAGCCCTAAGTGGTTGAGAAAAGATATTGGTTGTGGAAATAACATGAGTATCATTGTTATATGAGTTATTGCATGGTTGGCAATTGGTGGGTTGTGCTTCATGTTCTTGAGAAAAGCATACTACATCTATCTTATTCTTTTGAGATTGATATTGAGTTGAGATTGATATTGGGAGTTAAGTATAGAACATATTGAGTCTCTAACAATTCTCTTTATGCTTCTATGAGGTTGATGAATCACATTGGGTCTCTAACAATTCTCTTTGTGGGTTCATGCTAAGCAAGTTTTTTCTTGATGAACTTGTGAGCTGATTTGAGGTAGTCTGTTGGATTCTCACTACAGAGAAAGACAAACAGCTATTAGTAGGGTCAAGCTTGTTGAGAATATCCAGGATGTATATGCAAATGTTGCTTGCATTACAAAACAAAAAAATTGGATATATATACGATCAGTGTATGCCTTCACTAACAGTAGACAAGTTTGAGATTGCAGAGCAATAGAGGGTTGAGGCTCAGAAGACAGCATGAACTGAAGTGGTCACATATTCCCAAGAATAGTCTAAGAATTGACTAGCTATTAGGATCAAATTCTCAGGGGGAGCATTTATGCATCTATTTATCATATTGCTCATGTTTTTGCTTTTGGCTAACTGTAATAATTTTTGCCTGAGAATGTTGTGCATGGACTCAGGGGGAGTCTACAGTAGCCCTTTGGTATTATTGTCAAAGGGGGAGAAGAGTTATAGGTAATTGCATGTGTGTTGACAACAATTCCAAAGGGGGAGATTTTTGAGCAAGGTGTAGTAATAGTATTGTCATTGTTGTCAACACAGACAGTTAGATCAGTTGATACAGTGAACACAGTCATGATGCAGTAAACAGGAAGTTCAAAATCCAGTCATGATGCAGTGAACAGGAAGTTCAGAAGCTGTTCAGAAGGTATTTAGAATATGCAACAGGATTATTATTGTTGTCAACATAATCAGCTAGATCATTTGATTCAGTGCACAGGAAGTTCAGATGCTCAGAAGCTATTCAGATGCAACAAACAGGAATTTCAGATATCTCTTAGAACATGTATAGTGCTTTTCCAAGAAGATTGAAGTGACCCACATGCAAAAATTCAAAGAAAAATACAAGTAAGGAAAGTGTCAAGATATCGTGACATATTCAGAAAATAGGAAAACTATCACAATTTCGCGACATATTTGAGGAGAGAGAAAATGCAAAGGAAAATGTCACAATTTTGTGACATCCTGGAGGAGAGAGAAACAGCAGAGAAAACTATCATGATTTCATGACATGTTCGAAGCAGAGGTGCAAGCAGGTAAAACTATTACGATTTAGTGACATGTTGGAAGAGAAGAAGGCAAGTTAAAAAAATATCACGATTTTGTGACATGTTTGAAGCAGAGGCTAAAGCAAGTTAAATTATCGCAATTTCATGACATGTTGGAAGAAAAAGTGCAAGGAAGGAAAACTATCATGATTTCGTTAAATGTTCGAAAAGAAAGCACAAATACGAATAACTATCATGATTTCGCGATGTGCTATAGAAGAGAGAGTTCGAAGTGAGAACTGTCACATTTTCATGACAAGTTTAAGGAGAGAGAAAGCAAAATGAAAAGTGTCATGATTTCACGACATGTTGCAGAGTTCGAAATGGGAATTGTCGTGATTTCATGACATGCTACAGATAAAAATGTTCCAAGTGAGAACTGTCATGATTTCGTGACATGTAGCAAAGGAAAGTGTTCAAAGTGAGAACTATCATGATTTCACAACATGCAGCAAAGGAAAGTGTTCCAAGTGAGAACTGTCATGATTTCATGACATGCAGCAAAGGAAAGTGTTCCAAGTGAGAACTGTCACGATTTTGTGACATGCAGTAGAGGAAAGAGTTCAAAGTGAGAACTATCACGATTTCACGACAGGTTGCAAAGAAAGCATACAGAAGCTGAAAGCGTCATGATTTCACAATAGGTTGTGGAGAAAGCGTACGGATGCAGAAAGTGTCACGATTTCATGACAAGATGAAGGAAAAGCGTACAGATGCAGGAAGTGTCACGATTTTGTGACAGGTTAAAGAAAAAGTGTACGGATGTAGGAAGTGTCATGATTTTGTGATATGTTGAAGAGAAATCTTACGGATGTAGAATGTGTCACGATTTTGCGACAGGTTGAAGAGAAAGCTTACGGATATAGAAATTATCATGATTTCATGACAGATTGAGATGGCAGCGTACAGTTGTAGAATGTTTCTTGATTTTGTGACAGAATCATAAAGCAGGTCTTCAATAGGAGAAGTGTCATGATTTCATGATAGAAACATAAAGCAGGTCTTCAATAGGAGAAGTGTCACGATTTCACTATAGAAACATAAAGCAGGTCTTTCAATAGGAGAAGTGTCATGATTTCATGACAGAAGCTAAGTTGAAGTCCTTAGAGGCAGAAGTGTCGCGATATCACGAAAGAAGTGAAGATGAAGTTTGCAGAGGCAGAAGTGTCATGAATTCACGACATGCTATGATTTTGTGGTCAAAATGCAGAGAAATATGAAAGGCAGTGAAAGTTTCGTGATTTCACGACATGTTTCAATTTCGCTGGTGCATGCAAAAAAGAAGTGCAAGGCAACGAAAGTGTCGTGATTTTGTGACATGTTCTGATTTTGCTGGTGCATGCAAAAAAGAAGTGCAAGGCAACGAAAGTGTCACGATTTTGTGACATGTTTCAATTTCGCTGGTGCATGCCAAAAAGAAGTGCAAGGCAACGAAAGTGTCACGATTTTGCGACATGTTCCATTTTCACTGGTGCATGCAAAGAGAAGTGCAAGGAAGCGAAAAGTGTCACGATTTCATGACATGTTCCATTTTTGTTGGTGCATGCAAAGAGAAGTGCAAGGAAGCAAAAAGTGTCATGATTTCATGACATGTTGTGTTTTCATGGCAACAACAATAGAAGAGTTACAAAGGTAGTTGAATCCAATGAAGACCGACGTTAGCCAATGGATATTAGGGTTTACAGTCGACCAAGATTATAGTTTACATTTGCATAATCAGTCGACTACAATTAGGGTTTTCATCTTGAAATATCTATTATTTAATGAGGGTTTTTTGGAGCTTTAAGTGATTGAACTGAGTGAGTATCTAAGAATGCGAGATGTAGCTATAAGAGCGTAGATAAGAACATAAGCGGTGAGATGATTTCAAAGTGCATAGAGTGAGCGAAGAGTTGTGGCAAATTGTTCTAAGTGCTGCTATGATTGTGTAGAGAGTGTAGAGGTTGAAGTTTGACCAAGTGTGGTTGTGTGTGCATAGAGAAAGCAGAGTGTGCAAAAAGCACAAAGGGCAAAGTTGATCGCTAAGTTTGGCTATAGCAGTGCAGCAGATTGTGCGAAGTGATTACGCAGAGAGAGCAGAGTGCGTAGAGAGCGCAAAGGTGAAGTAGACCAATCAGGGTCTTACAAAAAAAAGGTATCTTACAAACAAACTCATAGATTCAATTTGAAGTCCAGGTTGCATCTTGGCATCAGGGGTTGGTGCTCCTTCTAGTTGGTGCTGGTAAATCAGGGGTTGGTGCTCCTTCCAGTTGGTGTTGGTAAATCAGGGGTTGGTGCTCCTTTCTGTTGATGCAGATAAATAAGGGGTTGTTGCTCCTTCTAGTGGGTGCTGGTAAATGATTGTAAAGTTGGTGCTTTGCAAGAGGCTGGATTTGGATGGTAGCCCAAGTAGCCGTTATTTTTTAGGAGTAGCCATATTGGTGAACCTCGTTAAAATATTGTGTTGTGTGATGTTCTCTTGTTGTACTTGTTAGATCTATTTATAAGTTTTAACTGCTGCTATTTTTAGAGATGTTAATTCATGTTTGAAATTCTACACTGATTCACCCCCCCTCTCAGTGCCATACTAAGTACAACAGACAATGCCCCTAGAAGTAGTTTGAACTAGATCCCAAATGAATTAGTGGCAAAAAACACCAGTTTTGGTGTTCTTCCCCACCTAGTATGAGTAATAGTCCCTATTGGAACACCCAAGGATGTCCATGAATTTACACATAATTTTTTTTTTAATTTAGAATAGGTCATTTGTAAATTATTTTATATGCATAATACTTGAATTTGGTGCATTTTGGAGCAGTTTTTGACCTTCAATTAGGGTTTTCATTATGATAGTCCCAATTAGAACACCTAGGGATAGCCATAGATTTTGCAGACAATTTCATTTCAATTTTTGCATAGATCATTCCTAAAGTAGACAATATGCATTATGCTAAGTTTTGGTACAATTTGGAATAGTTTTGCATAGCCTATTTCACCTTTTATAGTTAATATTGCATGCATATTTCTGATTTCATATTAATACACACATGATATTAATGAATTTGAATTATTTTTTTGTAGATCTAGTTATTTCAGCATGCAAGAAAGGATCTAAAAGTTCAAATATGGATAGATCATCGCAGCAGTAGCAAAATCCTGCTCTTCAATTCATGAGTACAATGAAGATACTGAAAGCACACCTTGAGTTTCTAAAAGGATTATATCCTTTGAATATTGTAAAGGATTGTATCAATTAAGAGCCCTCAATGGGACGTTTTGTAATCATGCTTTTGGTAAATAAATTAATATAAAGATAACCCCGATTTATTTCACTTATTTGTCATTATTCTTACATTTTATGTCACTTTTGAATGCTTAAATAAAACAATAGATGCATTTCATTTCACTTTGCTAGGTGCACCATTTTTTCCACTCTACAGTGGTGATCACAATGGGACCCCTGTCCCATTTTTTTAGGTAAGTTTTATATTTTTTTGTCTTTGAAATTTTGTAGGTTTTGGTCATTATCACCTAAAATAACCCTTGATTTCCTAATTTGAGAACCTAGGGATGGCCACAACAGTCGTCCCACCCAGGGATGACCCCCAAATTTGCAATCATCCCATCCTGGGATGGCCATAAAATAGGATTTTTGCATCTCAATTTTACAAAAAAAACATCTTAGGCTTTCAAAATAAGTATCTAAATATTTACTTTGCATTATTACTATTTAGAGAAGGTTAGATTTAGTTTTTTTATGTCTTTTCCTTTTTTTTGAAGAGTATATTTTGCTTTTGATTAAAAACAAAAAAATAAAAGAAAAATAGGAAAAGAACAACTTAAGTATGCATTTGTGTGGTTTGATTGTTTGCAACCTACCTAATGGTTAGGTTGCCATATAGGGTATGCATTTTATAGGTTCCATTATTTATGCAATACTTCTGAAAGTGAAATGTTATTTTGCATTTAGTCAAGTATCATTGAGTGCTATTTTGTTTTAATTTATTTAAGTATAAAAGGAACCACACACACGACCTCGCATTTTAACATTAGTGAGTTGGAACTTCATCCCCAACCACTAATAGAGAACAAAAATCATGGTCTTCATCTCCACCCATTAGATCGCATGATACAAACACTATGTTTTTGCCAAAGTCGGCTCCAAGAACAGTCTTAGACGTGGAAAATAGTACACATTCCTCTTCTGATGGTGTATCACTACCCATAGTCAATATGGGTGAGGACTAGTAGGACCTATGTTCCCTGATCGGGTATGGGGTTCATATCCATACTTTGCTTGGTTTACATAATTGGAATTTCATTTTTTTTGTCGATTTGCAAGTATATAGGTGAAATCCTTTAAAAAAATTAAGAATTACATCAACAATATTCATACACATGAAAAGAGATCTCTTTGCAAAACAATAAATAAAAATACACCAAGAATTTTTAGGGAACATATATAAAATATTTAAAAGAGATAAACACTTGTATTATTGTGTGTTTTCATTTTTTATGTTGCATCATTAAAATTTGTAAAGGAGATAATCATGTAGGGTTTGGAATAAATTAGTTATAGTATTCACCCACAACCATATCCATTCAATGGTTAACACTATGAAGAGTAGGCAAGGAGATGTATACCATCTCTAATTTGACCATAAGGATATGATTATACCTCCTTGGTAGCCTCCAACTCACCCAAGTCCTAGAATGTCAAATCTAGAACCTAACCTACAAGGGATCCCTATGCGGGATACCCCTACAGGTTTTGGTCCTAATCAGGGAACTTACTTTCTATATATAGGCACTTCACATGCCTTCTTTCAAGAATGGCGACCATGCATTGAGGTGCAAACAAATAGAGCAATACCATGCATCCAAGTGCGTACTTGGTCTACCTTGCACACTTATGTGCAAGATCAAGACTATTCACCATGGGTAGGGATAAATGATCAAAATACATCCTTAAATCACCCTAATAGGTCTCAGAAGTATAAGTACTAATATGAGTATGATACTCATTGCCCTAGGTGAGAAAATTCTACCCTTCCCTTCCTCATTGATGAAGGAAGACACAAGGAGAGTCTTGATTATCCTTAGTTTAATTATTCCATGCAAGCACGATGTGCTTCTATGCTAGCTGAGTATAAAGAATATTTTTTTAGGTCTAAATCTCAAGTGAACAATACCTATCTCAATCGGTAGAAGCTCATAGTCAATCTTTCAGATCCTCCTAAACAAGATAGGCATCATGGCAATAGCTCTAGGGCTAATAGAACTCATACTGCTGATCAAATAAATTAAGTTGTCAAAATATATGCTAACCTCCAAGCTCAATTCAATTAGCTTAGGCTAGATAAAAAATGCTTGGATTATCAACATCAATTAGAAAGGCAAAGAATTGAACAAAAAATCCAAGAGACCTTACGTAATGGGGTCCCTACCCCAAGTAATTATAGACAAGGGGTTCATCAAAGACAACCTAATTTTAATCAAAATAGGCTTCCTAGGCCTAACCAAATGTTGCATCCTTGAACTTCTAGGCCTAATAGAGACTTACCTCCTAGTCCAAACATATATCACATTTCGTAGGAGTTTATTCCTCCTTATAGGTAAATTCTGGAAACACCTTACGGAGCCTACGATGATCTTGAACCAGAAGAGGAATACCTAGAAGCACTTTATGGAGGCATGGTTGATTAAAATCAACAATCACACCATATTCTTGATATTCCTTGCCCTCTTCCATAGGTCCAAATAAAATAAGAGACAAAATCCTCTGATGCATATAAAGCATTGCTTAAATGCATGGAAACAATAGAAAACAAGACCTCTGGGTTTGAGCTTCAAAATTCTACTTTGCATTAGCTTCACAGTCATCTGCTTCACCCATTAATACCTTCCCCTCTATACCCAGAGCATTTAAAAATGCTCAATATGGATAGATTCAAAGTAGAGGAATATGCATGGGAGCATGTCACGAGGTTCATGAACCAATGCTTCATTATTGAGGATAATGATGATTTACTTCTAAAAGTATTTTTGATTACTTCTAGCACAACCAAAGCTAGCAGTAGTTAATAAAATTGCCATTAGTATTCTAGGGCTTGTACAACAAATATCACCTCAAAAATCAAACTATTAGGACAAACCTCCTCCTGCAAGTTACAATAATAACACTCAGGAAAACCAAGGGCAAAACTAGTAATGTCACCCTAAGAAAAAATTTACACCTTTCATTGAGTCTATGTATTCCATATTCAATTTTTTATGTGCAGTGAAAGAAATTACTCTACTTGATATTCAGCCTATAGATCTAATTACAGGTAAACCAAGGTCCATGGGACATCATGAAGACATATATTGTAAGTACCATAGGCAGATTGGGCATGACATGCAAACGTGCTATGGGTTCAAACACCTAGGACAAGACATGATTGAGAGGAATGAGTTTCAAGTTGATAACCCTATTATGATAAACAATCAAAAAATGGGTGTCTTTAAAGACCCATTACCCACTCTTGAGGTGCAGGGAAATAAAGAAAAATAGATAAATGAGGTTCATATGACACCCCCTAAAAAAGGGTTCACCGGGATGGTTAGAATTGTGACAAGGAATAGGTATTGTCCAAGTTTCACCACCTGAATCTTCAAATTATATTCCCTCCACATCATAGCCTATACCACATCTAGTTCAAATCCTTCGACCTCATATAGTGGTCACTATAAAGAGTAATCTTGCTTAAATATTATGAACAACACAACCTGAATCTCTATATTTGAGCTTATCCAGTAGTCTTCGCCTCATCGAGAAGCTCTTATGGAGATACTTAAGTTGATTTAATTATATACCTAGGAGTCTAACTCCTTTATCAACTTTGTAGGGCACATTCAACCATGCAAAGAGCTAGTAATAACATTTCACAAACATGAACTCAAACCAATATCAAATGATGTAGTTGATCCTCCCTTACACATCATTGCATATGTAAGTGGAACACCTTGCAAAATATTTCTAATTGATACTGGTTCTTCAATAAATATCATCACCACAAATGCTCTCCAAAATCTAGGTCTTCTAGCATCCCATATTGTTGCATCCACATATACCCTCAGAGCATTCAACAATACTCTACGTTGAATGATTGGAACTATAGTCTTACCTATTCAGGTGGGATGCAAAACCATACCAATATTGTGTCACATACTAGAGGGCACAATGACTTATAATATCTTACTGGGTATACCTTGGATTAGGGACATGAAATGCATGCCATCCATAGCTCACCAATATTTTAAGTACACTCATGAAGGGCAAGTGCATGTTGTCTCTAGATACCTTGATCTCTTCAAATACTATAACTTGGTACAACATATCCCCGAGTCGACCTTACCATCAACTCATATGGACTTCCAATGAAATACATCCATTCAAGTTATGACTCCTTCACCATTGCATTCCATTAATCCATTACCATCTTTTTATATACCACCCTCATCATTGGCACCTTCAAATACACCTTCATCATCATCAAATCCTTCGTAGAGTAACATGTCAAATAGGCCTATTGATGAGATCCCTCCAATAATTTATACCATTTCTATGGAAGAGATTCCTATTCTAGAATAGGAGGAACCATCTCATGAGGTAAGCATTGAGTCATCTCAAGCCTTGTTTTCATCTTCATCCTCACCATCACAGGTCATAGTCCATTTGGCTACTACGGGTTTAGGAGAATACCTAGTGAGGAATGCTACAATAGTTCCAACTATTGAGACAATATAAAATATGGGATGACCTCATATCCCCATTGGTACCATCGTACCTCTAGGTATACCTCCTAATAAAAAAAAATTATATATGGGGTATTGAATATGGCACATAACCATCTCCTCAACAAGAAGAGTATGAAGAACCCTTTTTTGTGGATATCAATTATATTTCCAATCCCGACTATGCCATGCTATATCTCCATAACTACCATTGGCATGGCTATGATTTTGGGTTGTACAAGCAAGGCACTTGCATTCCTTTCTAGATGCAATATCAATTGCCTTATGATAAATTTGGTTTAGGACACAACAAGCCTGTGCCTCTTCATGTCCTCACAAAAATTTTAGAGTGCTTAGGTTTGAACTATAGGGATGAGCTTGCACATAATACTTACACTAATACTAACCATGTCAACTCTTTGGGGGATTATTTTCTCATAAATATGATAGATAAAGGGATATATTGTGATTTCATCCAATATTATAAAGAAGGTGAAGGTTCGCGTACCCTCCCATTCGATAATGAGGAAGAGGATCAAGGTCCTCCTTATGAATGGACAATTGATGATAAATCATATTATGGTGTAACATCTACTAAATCCTCCAGTTTAGAAGAGGAAAATGAGTAGATCATCCCATTGGATTATGAAGAAGAGTTCTATATGCATGTGTTCCCATTGCAACATCCCATATAGCGATAAATTTTACCACTCAAGGAGCAAGCTTGCCCCCTTCCACATAGACCACCTCCGGTCATTCCACCTCCACCACAACCACCCCCACAAGTCTTGCGACAACCTCTTGTCAATAGACCCAACCACCCATCCAATGAATATAATCCATCCATCCAAAGGTATCCATAAACCCTTTGGTCACCCAAAAAGCCCCAAAGGTATCTATAAATACTTTCATCACCTAAAAATCCCTAAAGATATCTATAAATCCTTTTATCACCTAAAAAGCCCCAAATATATGTATAAATCCTTTGGTCACAATTTTTTTTTGAAAGGTACATTTAAACACTTTGGTAACCCAAAAATCCCTAAAGGTACCCATTAATCCTTTGGTCACCCAAAATTCTCCAAAGGTACCCGTAAATCCTTTGGTCACCAAAAAACCCCAAAGGTACCCATAAATCCTTTGGTCACCCAAAAATCCCAAAAGGTACCTATAAACCCTTTGGTCACCCAAAAATTCCTAAAGGTACCCATAAAACCTTTGATCACCAAAAAAGTCCCTAAGGTATCTATAAATACTTTGGTCACTCAAAAAGCCCCAAAGGTATCTATACATCCTTTGGTTGCCCAAAAATCTCCAAAAGGTACCCATAAATATTTTGGTCATCTAAAAAGCCCCAAAGGTATCTATAAACCCTTTGGTCACCCAAAAAGCCCCAAAGGTATTTATAAACCCTTTGGTCACCCAAAAAGCTCCAAAGGTATCTATACATTCTTTGGTCACCCAAAAAGCTCCAAAAGGTACCCATAAATATTGTGGTCACCCAAAAATCCCCAAAGGTAGTTATAAAATCTTTGGCCACCCAAAATCCCCAAAGGTATCTCATAAAATATTTGGTCACCTGAAAAACCCCAAAGGTATCTCATAAAACCTTTGGTCACCCATAAAGTCCCAAAGGTATCTCATAAAACCTTTGGTCACCCAAAAAGCCCCAAAGGTACCCATAAACCCTTTGGTCACCCGAAAAGCCCCAAAGGTACATATAAATCCTTTGGTCACAAAAATCCACAAAGGTACCCATAAATCCTTTGGTCACCCAAAAAGTACCAAAGGTACCTATAAACCCTTTGGTCACCCAAAAATCTCCAAAGATATCTATAAATACTTTGGTCATAAAAAATCTCCAAAGGTAAACATAAATACTTTGGTCACCCAAAAAGCCCCAAAAGTACCTATAAACCCTTTAGTCACCCAAAAATCCCCAAAGGTAATCTATAAATCCTTTGGTCACCCAAAAATATCCAAAGGTACCCATAAATCCCTTGGTCACCCAAAAATCCCCAAAGCTACCTAAAAATCCTTTGGTCACTAAAAATCCCCAAAGGTACCCATAAATCCTTTGGTCACCCAAAAAGTACCAAAGGTACCTATAAACCCTTTGGTCACACAAAAATTCCCAAAGGTAACTATACACCCTTGAGTAACCAAAAAACCCCAAAGGTACCCATAAATTCTTTGGTCACCCAAGAAGTCCCAAAGAAACCTATAAACCATTTGGTCACCAAAAAAGTCCCAAAGGTACCTATAAATGCTTTGGTCACAAAAATCCCCAAAGGTAACCATAAATCCTTTGGTCACCCAAAAAGTCCCAAAGGTAGCTATAAACCCTATGGTCACCCAAAACACTCCAAAGATATCTATAAATCCTTTTTTCACAAGAAATCCCCAAAGGTACCCATAAATCCTTTGTCACCCAAAAGCCCCAAAGGTAACCATAAACCCCTTGGTCACAAAAAATCCCTAAAGGTACCTATAAATCCTTTGATCATCAAAAATCCCCAAAGGTACCCATAAATCCTTTGGTCAACCAAAAAGTCCCAAAGGTACCTATAAACCCTTTGGTCACCCAAAAAGCTCTAGAGGTATCTATAAATCCTTTAGTCACCAAAGAGCCCCAAAGGTACCCATAAATCCTTTTGTCACCCAAAAAGCCCCAAAGGTACCTATAAACCCTTTGATCACCCAAAAAGCCCCAAAGGTATCTATAAACCCTTTGGTCACCAAAAAAGTCCCAAAGGTATCTATAAATCCTTTGGTCATCCAAAAATCCCCAAAGGTATCTATAAATGCTTTTGTCACCCAAAAATCTGCAAAGGTATCTCATAAAATCCTTGGTCATCCAAAAAGCCCCAACGGTACCCATAAACCCTTTAGTCATGCAAAACTTCCCAAATGTGTCTATAAACCCTTTGGTCACCGAAAAACTCCCAAAGGTATTCATAAACCCTTTGGTCATCCAAAAATCTCCAAAGGTATCTATAAACCCCTTGGTCCTCCAAAAAAATCTCAATGGGATCCACTAATCCCATTGGTCATATATATAAATCAAAATCCAAAAACATCATTAAAATAACAAAAATATAAAAATATGGCATTACATTTCATATTGCTGCATTATACAATTATTGGTATTAAGCATACCCATAATTGTAGTTTGCATTATAAAGTTGATCATACATGTCTAGCACCAGGTATGTACACTAGCCATCCTTAAAAATCAACTTTGTCAGAAGTCATTATTCACACCCATCTACTTTAAATTTAACATTTCCATACACATTCCCCACCTTTCGTATTTGTGTAGGTTTCATTTCACCTAGTCATTTGTTATAAGGCATCATTAGGGTTTTTGGTCACTCAAACATATCTAGTTTTATTTTCATATTTGATAGAAATCTATCCTAATTTTATAAGGTACAGTATTTCTTTGATTATACCTTGTATATGTCAAAATCTCAACACATTATCACATTAATAAATCCAAGTTTTGCACAAGGAAATATGAAACCTACAAAGTGGTCCTTGTTACCTTAAGCAAAAGGTTTACCTTTGCTCATACCCCTATGCAAATGACTCAAAAATTCTAATAATTGATAAGAGGACAAGATCCTCCCTACCCAAAGCAATAAAAATCCCTTATGTCATGCCAAATATGGAAAAGTATCCAAAGAAGAAAAAACAGTGGTTTTTACCACTAACAAAAGAAAAAAGTAAAATAAAGAGTGGCTATCACCACTACAAAAATCCCTTGCTCACCAAAATTAAAATGAGAAAATCCCTTAAGAAATTCAAAAATAAAAGAAAATAATGGAGTATTGAACTTGAGTCCCTAGAATTCTTAACATTTGACAACCATAAGGTGATCCTCATTATAGGTTGGATGGAATCAAGACTGCCTAGAAATTGTGGTATCCTTACGCATGATGATATGTTTGTCATATTAGAGACATTTTTTTGTACAAACCAATATTTTATTGTATATGAGCTAGATTTTTATAGTATGTATTGCCTAGTGGTCTAATTCAACTACGTACAAAACTTAAGTTCATGATACTCGTAGGGTGATATTTAGTACAAAATGTAAGTTCATGATACTCGTAGGGTGATATTTAGTACATATTGGATGCATAAATCATGTTTTGCACTGGGGTAACTTTATGCATTATCATAACAATGAACTCACATGCACACATAGGGATATTAAATATCTTGGTCATCCTAGTTAATACTACTTGCATGGTTAATACAACTTTTGACTAGGTCACTAGAGTGTTTGAGTCTCATGAAAATATCAAGGACATTATATAACATATGACTATTCATTCCATGCCATATCATTTTATCACATGTTTATCAGTTCACATTTTCATAATATATTATATAACCTTAGGATAACATTAAAAATAATCGATGAATTTTGTACAATCTATGGTGCTATCATCTAGTGTGTCAAATAGTCTTCATAATTCATCACAAATATTAACAAATAATCTATCTCATTATGCATACACACATGTATATATCATCAACTAACATCATATTATAATACATGCATTCGTGATATTGCATCTATAAATGCATTAGCAAACCAAGAAGTAGACATAAATGCACATATTTGCTCACCACAAGGAGCTTCATAAAGGACAATTAAGCATATCTACTGGTCCAAAATCTTCAAAAATTATAAAATTAACAAAAAAAAAATCAAGTAATCATCAAAAATTTCAAGTGAACCTCGTATTCAGTTATTTACCCTATAAACTTAGCAGTTGTAGCGACTTGCGCTCCATGCACTCCATGCAATCTGGCAAGATGCATAAATTACCATAAGGCCAATTGAACCAAATTACTCATTGACAAATTGAAATGTTATAACTTCAATCCTAAATAAGGATATTTTAGTATGAATTCTCCATAGGAACGAGGTATTCATTTCCTTTATTCTATGAAATATCACCAAAAAACAAAAATCACTAAAAAAGAAGAAAAAACAAAGAAAATGGCCTAAACACCACCAAAAATAGGTCAAAAATCGATAAAATTCACAAAGGATCAAGATGGAATCAAAATTGTTCATTTATGAATGGAAAAGTATCTACTTAAATATCTAAGAAGGCCATTATGGTCGAACCACTCTACGGGAATGAGGTATTCATTTCCTTTCTTCCATGAAATATCAACAAAACCATTAAAATCCTAAGAAAACTAATAAATTTTACAATGTGTAAAACTGAAGGAACCCTAATAAAGTTATATTTGTCAAGTGACTCATCACTTTTATCACTATTCATACCATCAATGACTTGTAAATTGAGGGGTTAGTCATAATTAATGAATTCATAATAAAAATCAATACTCAAACACTCAAAAGTGCAACTTGCATACATTCAAAAGAATCATTGCCAAAGATAATTTAAAGGCCACGTTGGGACATATAATTCAGCACCAATTCAAAACAACAAAGTCTTGGTATCCTTGAAGCCTTGGGATACATATCCCAAAATAGGCTTGTAATCCATTTAAGGAACCAAGACCAATTATACCCTAAGCTCTAAAGACTGCCATTGCAGTGTGGTTGAAAGGTATACCAAAATCAAATCCTTAAAATACATCAAAATAAATGATTCCAATAATGTATGCTCCTTCCATGATGGAGGCATCTAAATTTTGTTAGATTACTGAATAACCTTAATCATTTGATATTTTAGTCATCTATTTTTTCTCTGCACTCTGTTTCACACAACGCATTTTAAAAAGGGATATGTGTAGACACTAAAATCACATCAATATGATTAGATTGCAATAATGCACTCTTATTGATACCATATGGCACATTTGGCAACCCTTAGGGGTTAAATAGTGGTCCTAACAATTTTTGGGAAGTTTTAGGCCATGTAGCCATGGTTGTTCCACCCTCGGACAGCCAAAGTTCATGGCCATACCACCCAGGTACGACCACTAGAAACCATCCTTGGGTGGTATGGCCATGGTCTAGGACCCTCAAAAATTCAAGGGTAAGATAACTTACAATCAAATTTTGCCATTTATCCTATCTAATGACTTATAACACATTGAGGGCCTGTCAAAGTTATCATAACCTGCAAATTGGAGGTCTTTTCCACCCAACACATGGTAAGAATTTTGACAAGTGGTGGCACCTGCCTTGCATACCCCAACTTACCCATTTGACCTTGTGGCCTTCTTGGGCTATAAATTGGAGTCATTCCAATAAATTTTAGAGAGATGTATTTTGCAATATTTTACAATGAAGTGCTCTCGAGATTCACTCTCCCTTCCACCCACATATTTACCCTTGAAATATCCATCTATTGAAGAAAGTTTGCAAGTTATTCAAAATACACAAACATGTTTCAAAACCCATCCATTAATGTTAATTATATCACTAAATTTGACGATAACACCCCTAGGAGTAGTTTGAACTAAATACTAGAGGAATTGATGGTAAAAACTGCTAGGTTTGGTGGTCATTCCCACTTGGGATGTTTAATAGTACCAATTGGAACATCTAGGGATGGCCATGAATTTAAACATAATTTTACTTCAATTTTTGATGGCCATGAATTTAAACATAATTTTACTTCAATTTTTGTATATATCATTTTTAAATTAGTTTATATGCATCATACTAAAATTTGGTGCATTTTGGATTAGTTTTGGACCTTCAATTAGGTTTTTTATTATGACAATCCCAATTGGAACACCCAAGGATGACCATAGATTCTTCATATAATTTCATTTCAATTTTTGCATATATCATTCCTTAAGTAGACAATATGCATTATTCTAAGTTTTGGTACAATTTGAAATATTTTTGCATTTCTTATTTCACCTTTTATAGTCAATATTGCATGCATATTTTTTATTTCATATTAATCCACACACGCTATTGACCAATTTGGAGTCTTTGTGTGTAGATCTAGGTATCCCAGCATGCAAGTAAGGAGCTACAAGTTCAAATATGGATAGATCATCACAACGGTAGTAAAATATTTCTCTTCAATTCATGAGTGTGAGGAAGACACTGAAAGTGCACCTTGAGTTTCTGAAAGGATTAGATCCTTTGAACATTGTAATAGATTGTATCATTTAAGAGCTCTCAAGGGGAAATTTTGTAACTGTGATATAAATAAAACTCCACATTTCTTTCACTTATTTGTCATTATGCTTACATTGATGTCACTTTTGAATGCTTAAATAGAACAATAGATGCATTTCACTTCCCTTTGCTAGGTGCATCATTTTTTCTTCTCTACACTTTTTAAGGTTAATATATTTCCACAATATTCCTTATTATATTTTTTTCTATGGATATAGGCTATGGCTTAGTAATGGCATTTAAATTGAGGTCTTGTGTGTGTTTATCTATTTATCATTCCTAAGGGTTCGTCTAGTAGGAGAGCTCTTTCATCTTATTTTCTAGCTGGCTACCAATTTAAATTTCAATTATTGATTTTATGGTTGGTATTCTTTGGTTCACATGTTGGCCCTTGTTTTCTTCTCTCTTTTATTTTTTAGGAAAGAGACACACAACTTGTTATTATCCTATACCTCCAACTTTTTATTTAGTTGGGCTTGGCTCCCATACTATAATTAGCCATTGGCATTTATATGCATCATAGGTGCAAATGCTTCTTATTAATATATATATTTTTTTACTTTGCTACCTACTTGAAAATAGGGATAAAATAGAATACCTTTTTAAGACTTATGTCTATGTAATGTATAGTTATCAAAGCAATCACCCATCAAGATCCCTTTTCCCTTAAGAGTGTATTCTTATATTCTAAGAAAGGTGAGGAAGACAAAAATTCTAACTAGGTTTAATTTGATAATATGCATATTGTTGTTCCATGCCCTATCTCCTCAGTTTCCCATGCTAATTGAGGTTGGAAAACCAAGTTTTCTTTAGCTTATTGTTTACTACATTTCTTTTATTAGAGGTCATGGGCTACTATCTTTTCTTTAAATTTTATTATGAAATCAATCCTGATTAAAGAAGCCAATTGATCCCATTCTACAATTGAATATTGAGGAAGAGATTCATATTTTTGAGTACCTCTCCTTTGTGTGCTACCACTAATAACCTTAGAGCCACATCTTGCTATATAATATTATGTGTCTGTTATATAAATACTATTTTTTTACATGCTCTAATAGAGTAATTTTGGCTCTTTTTAGTATAGAATCTAGTTGTTTTTTCCATACATTAGGTGGCCTTAGGGGATATAGAGGACTTGACTCATCCGAACTTGAGGGAATATTTACAAAGGAGATAACTTATTTTGAAATATAGAAATGGAAGCTTTAACAACTAGTTTTTCTTACATACCTCTAGGCTTCTTCTATTTTCATGGAATCACTACGTGAGAATAACCTATTTTTGAAGCAGATAAACTAAGACTCTCACAATGTCCTTAATCTGGCATCTTTTCCAATGGCCTCTACTAGTGTTCCTTCTAAGGAAGAGTTACCAAGTGAGTGAAAAGGTGATTCAACAAGAAGGAATAGTCAAAGACCCTCACTAAGTTTGAGCATAACTTGTTGCTATAATTTTGGGACCAATGATATATAATTGGTATCCCATCAAGCATACCATTAAAATATTGTCATATCTAATTGTCCCAATGGAAATAATCACACCTTACAAGGAGTGACATAGTAGGCCCATAATAAAGAGTGCAAGTTTAGCTTAATTAGGGGCCTTCAATATTTTTGTACAAGGTAATATCCTTCTTAATATGTGATATTCAAGGTACAATTGAACTCAATAGGATAAAATGGATAAGAGAAATAAAATAAAAATAACTTAACAAATGGAAAAAAGGTGATGATGTGCCAAAATATTTGTTAATTTCACCCTACATGATAGGTTTGAATGCTATGTGCTAGTATTTAATGCTTCTTTTCCTTGATACAATTAAGCATGGATGAACTACACCCATGTATATGTGCATAAGAAAATGGATCCACAAGAGAACCACTAATGGCTAGTCAAAAAATTTACATAGACCTCTATATATATGTGTGTGTGTGTGTGTGTGTGTGTGTGTGTGTGTGTACAAGAAATTATTTACAAACATTGTACTAGAAGTGGGTGTTTGATTTACATATAAGTCAATTAAGAGATAATTTCTCTATAGAATAAAATGAAAGGAAATCTTACAAGAGGGTATAATTGTAAACTCATAAATACTTTTTACAATTGTAGCTACTCCTCCTAGGGATATTTAGCATTAACTTAAGTACGTTTTGATCATAATAATTTTTAGGCCTAGCATTGTCATCACCATACTCTATCTTGAATGAATATCTAAGCCATTTAGACAATATGTATTCTGATAGGTGGTCATTATATCTTTAGTCAAGAATGCAATAACTCAATCATATACCTCTATCATAGTTCAACATATTTTTGACTTGACCCATGCATTGATAGCAACTTCAACTTTTTGTGTGCCCTTGGTTCATTCAAATTCCAATATCATCCTACAAATTGGTTAAGAATTCTTTTATTAGTAATAAGGGATCATAAAACCTCCAATATTGGAACTAATTCAAGGAAACATTTCCCTTTGAATATTTCTCCATAAAACATCATCTATCAAAACTTTTTCTTTGTCACAATTTTGCACAAGTTTCAACTACTGAAATTTATATTGACTCCTTCCTCTTCAAGATTAAAATTTTGATTGCCTATGATTGATGCTTTTAATTAGGTGCAAAATGAGTAGTGATAAATACCTATAGTACAAATATATTTAAAACAAATGGGTTTTACTATCCCTTGAATAATATAACTATACCCCTAGTCATCAACGTATTTTATTAATATAGAAAAATTGACTCTAAGTTATCAAATTTAGTTAATATATGTTATCACATTATAGGATTCTAAGGAACCATATATAATTTTACTTTTGTTATAAGTCAAAAAAATCTAACTCATCCATGCTATAATTACTCTACAATCCTTTCAGCCTAATTCTTGTGTTACATAATCTAACAATCAAACATGTGTCTTTATTTTTTATTTTACTTAACCTAGCTAGGGATGTAAATATTTTTGTTTGACTACTATCAATCAAGATAGAAATAAAACATTATAATACGTACATGTAATTTTAATAGGAACATTTTGATGCTTAGTGTAATAATTATCCATTATTATATGACTATGATGTGGCTATTGCATAGTATGTGTATATGACTTAACACTTTACCCTATGTTTTTCTAGGGGTATTAACTAGTATAGATATCCTTGGAACATGTAATACATTGATCCTTGGTTCAATATTTTCCACTCCCTCTTTATTTCTATGCTCTAGTATTCTCTTATACTAAGACTACTACTAGTATTGTTTTCCATTCATTTTCCTATATTCCTTTTATTTTTATTATGTGATTTCATTTTTAAAATTTATTTTTAAAAATAAGGGTAGGATATTGAGATACTTCCTATTTTTCCTTAATTCTTTTTGGTAATTAGAAATCAATTGCACTTTTTATTTTTAGTTGATGGTATTCTTAAAGGTCTACTCCATTCTTAATGGATTATGTACATCCACAACAAACCCTATCTATGTGTTTCATCCCATGATATCGTTTCTTATTCTAAAGGCTTTTCTTGTTGGTACTATGAAATATATTTGAGTAGCTTGTGAAGGTTTCCCAATACTAGGTTACTAATACATTTTATTGCTCTAGATTCTAATAATTTATAATATTTTGGTAAAACTAAAGTTGTTGCAACCATTACTATTAAAAATAAATAAATTATTTCCTAGTGATGTTTCCACATTGAAGCCTTTTTTATCCTTTAAATTATTACAATAGAAATTTTCCTTTCCTCCAATTTTTAGGTTTGCCACATCGTCTTTGTGTCCACAACAAATTTTTGCAACTCATAGTACATGGTCATTTTTATAATATAAGATTATGCTCTATTTCTTATATTTTTTATCATACTTAAGTAGATATTTCTTCTTTCTATAATTAGATAGTTTAATTTTAAGTTTTGTTTTTTTGCACATGATATTTGACCTGCCTTTTAACCACTTGTATGAATTCTACTTTGGTTTTATCATCTTATTGATTTTTTAAAAATTCAATTCCGTCAAAGTGATAATATCCTTTCATTTTATTTTTCTACTTTGAATATTTTTGAATACAACTATTCTATTTTACATATTATTCATTAAGATAAAAATTTAATCCATTCTATTATTATCATTGATACTACTAAATGACGATGGATACATCTTAGCTATTGCCTTATTAAACATTACTAATAACTCTTAAAAGTGAACTTATTAGGCTCTAATATTTTAACTATATTTATTACCATATGTAATAGCCCAAATATTATATTTTCTAAAAATAAAGTGAATTTTTAAATTTCACGTGTTTAAGATAAATCCAAGAATTCCATATACTTTTTTCTCCAAGTATCCTAGACAAGTCTAATTAATTTATTCAATACCCAAAAATCCTACGCATGCAATTAATTGATAATGCAGGTTATTTTATATTATCATTTAAATTTCATGTTTCACATAGCTACTCCTTCCATGTATCAAAGGAGACCATCGCGTTCACTCCAACCAATCACCTTCAATGTATAAATATAGACTAGTGATCAACCACTTAAGTCAATCCTTATATTGGTCGTATTTAATTTACATATTTTAGACAAGTGATATGATCTCACTTGTATGTCCATTTAGTAGTGAATTAAACTATATAACTTATTTTTTTAATAATTAGGACTAGTGGTAACTGACCCTCCTTTTAACATTCATTATTCGATCATGGGATAGGTTTATTTTGATCCTATTCCATGTAAATATTATAATAATATTATTTTAAGAATAATATTTTATGGAAAAGTGAGATAAATTTACTCATATTATATAAATTAATTCTAATATAAATGTTGTTGAACCTTCAATGTCTTTTAATGGATTAGCAAGATAAGTTCAATTGATAATCTTCTATGTATTCACTATAAGCTAATGATTCACCATGATACTTCTTGATTAGGAATCTTGTTTTTCTTCTTTAACTCATCTTAGCAACATATTATCATGTTCTTTTACATTGTAAAATAATACCATCCAACCATGCATAGTATAATTACTCCTATCTAAAACAAGTTTTTTCTTATGTTTTTAACACTTATAGAATTGATACAATAATAGTGTTTCTTCTAATGTCTACCATCCATCATATTTTATTATCATACTCTATTTCATCCACTACTATAACTTTGTTTGAGGTGGACATTACAAGATTTTTGTACATATATCTATCTCTTTTAGTCTATTGGACTTAATATCTATGTCAAACTCTTCTATTTTGTTATCCGTCCAATTGTTTTCCCTCCTAGTTTGCTATGAAGAACTATAGATTAGATATTTAGATGTACAAAAATTATGGCAATATTAATTTTGTATAGTTAATACTTAAACTTTCTTAAGGATTCTATTATGGAAAGTACATATTTTTCAATGAATGTGTATCTTTCTTTATAGTTCTGAAAGAATTACTCTGTAGAAAATATAGATTATATATTATTTTCTTAAGTATAGATTGATAAAGATTGGAGTTTTGATTAAAGTATCTTTTATATCATTGAAGGTTATTTTACCTTCTTTAGTCAATACTATAATTATAGTGAAAGTTATTTGAAATAATTGATTGTGAAAACATAATCGTGTAAGTAATATTAATACATTTAATATAAATAAATAAATAATACTTTAACAAAGGCTAGTGGGATATGATCTTATTCACATAATAATAAATGTATAACGTTTTTTAATTTTAATAACAGGAACCCTCAATAAAAAAATTAATATTTATTTTCTTGCTAACACAAAATAAAAAATATCCATGCATAATATGTCTAACATTGTTAATGTTTTAAATTATTTAATCACAATAATTATAATATTTTATTATTATATAGTTTTCAAATTACTTATAAATTATGTTAAAAATATATTACATCCATAAATATTTTGATTATTACAATAAAAAAGTAATATACCTAAAACCATATATTTATGACCAAGCAATTTTATTTTTTAAGGTTAGTGTGAGAAACCCCTACAACTCACGTTCAGGTTTGGACATCCCTATCCCAACCATGACCTATCAAAAGGGTGAGATAGGGACCAAACACATAGCGATAAACACACCCAACCACCCCCTCGTACACTCGTCCATGGTTTGAATCTTGTATATCTTGAAGATTTTAATTGCTTATCATTGATAAGTATGTTTATTTAGTTGTTTAGATTAACAAATATGGATATCTATATCAAGTTAATGTATAAATATGTATCCTTTTTTTTTACATGTTAAAGTTGTGTTAAGATAAAATAATTTGAATTGACATGAAAGTATATATATATATATTCCACCGAGGAACCCTTACAACCACGATATAGATTGGGCATCCTCATTCCAATCGTAACATCTAAAAAGGGTGAGATTTGAGCTTATCAATAGGGGTCAAGTAACACAACCATACACACAACCACCCCCTCACAAACTTATACACAAACATGGACTTCCCAAATAAGGCTCATAAATAGGGGTCAAGTAACACAACCATACACACAACCACCCCTCACACACTTATACACGCCCAATTTGAAACATGGACTTCTTGAAGAAGGCTCAAATCTCGAACCATTGTGTTGTCCCCCCGAACATCAAAGTATGATATATAACCATATTCCATTTATATTTTGAACTCCATCTATCTTGAATTATATTTCTGTAGCTAAGCACAATCAAGTTGCACCCTATAATTTGTTATAAGATCAAATAGTTGAACAATAATAATACTATAAAAAATAAAATTATATATAATGAAGAATATTTAACATAGTTCTGGAGAGGATCCAAAAAAAGCTAGCAAGTTGGAAAGGACATCTGTTATCTCAAGAAGGCAAAGTAGTTTTAACTATGGCTTCACTTCAAAGTATACCCGTTTACTTCCTATCAGTCTTCAGAGCTCCTAGTAAGGTGTATCACAAAATTGAGTAGCTTCAAAAAAAAATTCTCTGGTTAGGGACTGAGGATAATAAAATGATCCATTTAGTAGGTTGGAACAAGGTTTGCAAACCTAAAGCTAATGGGGGGTTAGGATTGAGGAGAGTTGCTCATCTCAATACAGCTTTGTTAGCCAAAAAAGCATGGCGATTATTGACTAAGGTCGATAATGAATGGACTGCCATAGTTAGGAGGAAATACCTCCAAGGTGTGAACTTCCTTAATGACAACTTAGCAAGCAGGGGGTCTACTTTTTGGAAGGCAATCCTCATGAGCAAGGATCTTTTCAAAAAAGGTCTTAGATGGATTCTAGGAAATAGGCAAACAATAGACTTTTGGAAGGATCGATGGGTTAGAGCTGAGGAGTTATCCCAAAATCCTCGTTTTGCTAGGATTCAAGAGCATATGGAGCAGCATATTGGGAAGAAGGTTGCAAATTATATGTGGCAGGATATAAATATCAATAGGTGGAAACACATCAGAGTACAGGGTTTTGAAGCGGAGTTTGAAGAGCTTTATAACATTTTAACTCAGCAAATTATTCCCTCTAGAGAGGATGAAGATCACATTGTTTGGGCTGAGACTGAAAGTGGTGACTTCACAGTTAAGTCTCCCTATAATTTGCTTCTCAATATGGAAGGTCAATAATTTCAACTGAGTATGGTTTGGATCAAAGGCTTAATTCCTAAAATATCTTTTTTTTCATGGCTGGTGATTCAAGGAAAAATCCTCACTATGGACAATATGTTATCCAAAGGTATGGTTATTGCTAACCATTGCTACATGTGCAGGGCAGGATGGGAGACAACCCAACACTTGTTTCTGGAGTGTCCGATAGCGGAGTCCATCCTGGATGAACTTTTCCAAACCTTTAGGATCTCGTGGGTTAAGCCTACTCTTGTATCCAAAGTGTTCCATCAATGGCCTCAACCCTCTGTTAGCCTAAAACTTAAGTACCTATGGAAAATCTGTTGGCATCATTTTATCTCGTAGATTTGGCTAGAAAAGAACCATAGAGCCTTTAAGGCTACCATTCACAACCCAAAAACCATCCTCAACAGGATTATTGTCTTTGCGAAAGAAAACCTTAGCACCTTAGTGGATGAGAACCACTCAATTCTTCCCCAAGAAAAAAAATTAGCTCGGGCCTTAGGTATTGAGGACAAACCTTCCATTCCTTTGCCCAATCCCAGAAATGGGATTTCTTGGGAGCCACCCCCCAGGGTTGGTTTAAACTAAATTTTGATGGTGTAGCCAAGGAGAACCCGGGAAGAGCTGGAGTCGGAGGAATAATCAGGGATCATCAAGGAAATCTGGTCAAGGCCTTCGCTAAACCATTGGGAATCAAAACTAATAACGAAGAAAAAGCTAGAGCTCTTTGGATAGGGTTGCAAGTTGCCCAAGCAACTCAAGGTAAGTTGATGATTGAAGGTTATTCTATGAACATCATCAACCTGTTAACCAATGGCAAAAAACCTTCATGGATAATCAAGGGAGTCATCCATGAAGTGAGGATCCTTTTTGTGAAAAGACAGAACAGGAGGGCTCCTCACGTGTACCGTGAGGCCAACAAGTCAGTTGACAAATTAGCCAACATAGGTGTTGATGTTGGTAGTTTGGTGACATGGACACAAGGTGTGCCACGTGAAGTGGAAAACATTATTAGTCATGAAAAGAAACCTACCCATTAAGGAGAAATATGAATGGGTGTTCTTTCCCCATGGAGCTGGTAATAACTATAGGGTTTCCCTCTAAACCATACCAAATTGGAAATGAAAGTAACAGGGTGTAAGCCTTAGAAGATTCCAACAGAGAATAGGAAATGGGCAAGCAACAGGTTTCACAAGTGCAAAGTTCCAAACTTCAATTCCTGTCAATGTAAGTAATGTTTACAGTTATGTTTAGGTATGGGTGTGCTTTGTTAGTAAGGTGTTGTAGGGGATTCAACACAATTTCTGGTAAGAAAGTTTCAAGGATGACTAGGATCTACAATCTCAGCAGAAGGCTGAATATTTTAATAGGTTTTGTGTTAACCTGCAAAACCCCGTAATTAATGAAGAATTTTATTTACCAAAAAAATATTTAACACCTATCTTAAAACTAATTCAATTAAACTTTTTTAATAGTTTATAAATTTCAACCTCTAAATTAGAGTTTTAAATGTTTTTAGACTCATTCAAGTTATATGCAATAAATAACCATAAGATCAAATATTTTCTTATAATACTAGATAATATATTTAATATAAAAACTTAATGTAAAACAACCACATTAATATTTTTAATAAATTAGTGTATAATATATTTTTTTTAAATAATTTTAAAACTAATCTTATTATTAGTAAATTAAAATTTAATAAACAAATTATATTATTAAATTATAGTTACATAAATAATATACATATGAAAAGCAACATTATAAAGCACATGAACTATACACCTAAAATTTTAAAAGATAGAAAATAAAATTTAAAATTTACTTACTGAATAATTTCCTTACTCATATAATACATTAGTATGAAAAGATGAAGAGCTGACATTTTAATGGAATTCAATTTTATTATAGCAATCACTATAAGAAACAATACTTTATCAACAAGATCAAAATAAATTTTAAAAATATTAAATAATTAAAATAAAATATAAAATATTAATTTAAATAATTTATTTAAATGATACACAAGGATACATAAAGAATCGAGTCTGAGATTACTTAAATGCAGAAATACTAAAATTACTGAAATTCATTTTTTTTTTTTAATAATTTGAACTTTTAGAGATATTATATTACCAATACAAATATACACATTATTAAACATTAAGCACAAGTTACAGACGCTGGAAACAACAGTAGAATAATTCACGCTAGAATAAAGCTATACATTTTCATCTGTAACTCCTCGCAGACTACAAAGTAAGCAGAGTAGTTGGTAAGCCAAAACAATACTCCATTCTTATCTAACATTAACAAAACACCATATATTATTCTTTGTTTTAGCAGTGGGGATTAAAAAACACGATAGATCATTCTTTCTTTTGGCACTTGAGGCCGGTGTGATTAGCAATAGAACATTTACAACAACACTGATGAGCAAATCCAATAGAAGCATAGCAGCAAACGCAATCTTTAGTTCTTTTGATACCGTCATACGCAATCATTAGACCATTTTCAGTATGTTGTTCGTTGCCTTGTTGCTCTGATAACAAAATGCCTCTACTTCCTTCGTTACTTTCGCCTGCTATAGTAGAAACACAAAACAGGAGAAAACTCAGACAAACCAGAAATACTAACAAACAGGACTTACCCATCGTCGTTGCCATAGGAATTCTAACAAAGAGAAGGAAACACCAGAAACTGATTGACCTATTTTTCTTGGATGGCTACTTATTTATAGACACAAATATTCCTTCTTTCAATAAAATATAAGAAAAATTTGTTCATGCCAGATAAGTACCACGAAAAAAAAGCATAAATTTGGAAATAATTCAGGTATTTTAACGACGGGAAGCATCAATTGCGGAACAGTCCGTCCTTTATTAACATTCACTAAAAGAGAGTCGATGTCTAAATAAAGAGAATATTTAGAATTTGTTGATTGAAAAGTTTTATATATTTAATTAAAATTAAACAATTTTAATAAATTTTTAAACAAAATTAACTCAATATTTTCAGACTTTTAAAAGCGGAGGAAGTATTAACGGCAACCAAATTTCATCATGGACTAACTCAAGTTTTGTCAAAGGACTGTTTGAATGGTTGTTATAAATGATAAATATTGAAAGCAAGCTACATGCCCTAAGGCGTACCTCGGAGGAAATGAAAAAGAAAAATTAGTGTTTCGATTTTTAACTGAAATTACATAAACTACCTCCCGAGTAAAAGTCTTGTGTTTGGAATAGTGTTCTGACTAAATTACTGGTTTATTAATATTAAGACGGTGTAGTTACTGGTTTATCAATATTGGGGACGGTGTAGGAAGCTGAAAAAAAAAATGCAAATTGCAAAATATTATAATATTATGTGAATTTCTTTATAGTGGGACAGCATAGAAAGTTGGAAAGCTAGAAATGTGAGGAATTTTATTTTTATTAAAATAAATCATTCATAAACATTTTAAAATATTAAATTATTCATTCATAATTAATATTTTATAAATATATTTTAAAAATAAAAATAGATGTTATCTTATTTTATTTTAAGCTAGGATATCATAAATTATGTTGTTTAACTAAAGAATAAGTCCACAAGATGAAAACATAATTTAAAAAGGGCAAAGTCTTATTGGTAAACAAAGATGATTGTATATGATTTTATTTTTATTTTTATTTTTTATTTTTGTCTTCCGATAGATGGTTACAACCATATTATTTTTAGTAGTGGACAAGTGGAGGGTACAAAACACACTATCATATTTACAATAGGTTTCTTCAAGTTTCCAAAAGTTTGAACTTGCTTCTTTACTTGGTAAGTGTCCAACTAGACTAGCACTTACCAACCCAACTAGCCCTTGGGGATAAAAATCTTTATTAAGGAAAATTGTTCTCTGTATCCTTTAGGTGCTAGGAATTTTTATTCCAGGTGCCAGGACTTTCTGTTTCACATGGTCTATTCCATTCGGGTGTACCCCTTTAGCTAATTGGGATTTTTTTGTATGCTGCAATGCACCCCTTTGGCTAGTTGGGTTTTTTTTTTGTATTCCACAATGCAAGCTATCAGGATTAAACCCTAAACCTTGTTTAGAAGATTGGGATAACTTAACACAAATATGATTACATATAATTAATATTATCTCTTCTTTATATACTCATTTTTTTAATGGAAAATTTGAATTATATTAATTAGCTAAACCATATAAAAATGAGCAGGTGGAATTAACACACCCCAATGTTCACACTAAACAAAACGGTTAGAAGCAACAACCAAAAGTATTCCAACCAAAAAAACTAGATAACCATGCCAATCACATGAGTAGGATAGCCCCCAAAAGATCAGATCTCCACACCACTATAAAAACATAGACCAAAATTAAACATTCTGACGATGAGAGAGGAAATTATCATCCCTATCATCATAACACCAACCACCATCCAAGGTGGTGGGAATATTCCATCGAACATCATTAATATAAGTAGTCTAGGGAGCTCCTTCCTTGTGTGCACTCTCTGCACTAGCATGTTGAACATCTACAATAGGAGTAGCCCAACCAGCAATGGATTGAGAATATCTTGGAATCACATCCCAAACATATTGGCATGAACAACTCCCTCCACTAGTATTGAGTCTCTTCTCGCATGGAGGAGGTGGAGACCAGTGTCAATATTGAAACTTATAAGGAGACTGAGTCTGAGGGTTCCGTTTGGGATAAATCCTAGAAGAGAAACATTCTCTCGGAGATTTTGGAAGAACTTGAATGACAATGCATGGAGCATTGCCCCAATAAGCCATCAATTTTTTGAGATGTTGAAGCTCGACATTCATCTTGTCGACTTGAACATAAATATATAACCAACAGTCATAAAAGATGGAATATTTATCAGTAAGAGAATACGCAATTAATACATATTGTGTAGAAAAAATAACATGATTTTGAATCTTCCACAAGTGAAAAAGAGTGTTGATTTTGAAAATATTCTAGACTCCTTGTAGTTTTTCATCAAATTCGATATGGTCTCCTATAATAGAATGGGACCAGGAGAAAGATATCTTCATAAAAGGTCAAAATAATGAGAGGAGTCATTCCCAAGCAAGCTGTGCATGCAAATAATTCCAAAAAGTATGTAGAAAGTCCTTAGGTTGTTTACAAAAAATGCATGTAGGATTTGCCACCCCAAGATAAATGAGACAAGGCCCAATAAGTAACCCTTGATGAAAATACTCCATGCAAAAAATTGTTGTTTAGGTGCAATATAAGAGGCCCATGCCATTTGAAATATCTACTTCCATATAGTATGTGAATAAATTAAATCCCATTTTGCATTTAACTTGTCCCACATAGGAACATACAACATCAACTAACTATAGCCCAAGTGAGCCTTGTATTGTAGTAATGGCCATTTTTTTGGCCAAAACCAATCAATCCACAAGTGGTTTTGAAAATGTGTGTTAACTCTCCTCTAAATAGAGAAAGGAATCTGATTGATCACCACTTCAAAAGTAGATTTATCTTCCTTATTAAGATTATAATACTGCTTAAAAGAGTACCAGGGCAACCAATCCCTGGTGTGATTAAAAAAAAATCAAACAAATAAGCAATACCTTTTTTATAAAATCTCTTAGCTCTTACCCACTGAACTTGAGCCAAAGGCAAACCTTGATAAGTAATAGTAGGGGACAACCAAACATTAATAGTGGATATTGAAGCAACTTCTCTTGAGACAAAATATTTTAGGACAGCCAAGGCTTCAAAGCCTCCCAATATTTCTAAATACTCTTAATTAAAAAGAATCCTAGGATTTTAATAGGAACATGAACAGTGAGAACAACTTGAAGACTAAGCCCCTACCATATTTTTTTACCATAAGGTAAACCTTGAGATAAGCTGTGTCTAATAAGAACTTTTTAAGCTTCATTACCTGTAAGGGCTCAAATAATATACTTTGCACAAAGGGAAAAGTATTGTTTTTGAAAATTAAATAATCACATTCTGCCACTTGCTTTGGGAAGATAGCAGGACTCCTAGGGTACTATATGAAAGAATTTTTTACCCTTATCCTTGGTCCAAATAAAATCTTGTAAGATCTTTTCTAGTGTTTTATAACAGGCCTTAGAAGGGACCCATCACGAAGAATAATACAAATGGGTAGAAGCAAGAACTTTAAAACAAATATAAAATTTCCTAGCTAAAGATAAATTCTTTGAAGACCATAAGATAATTTATTCTCTACCTTTTGCACGACATATTGTTTTTAGTAGGAAGTCTTTCTCCACTAAACATTAGAGACAAAGGCAAGATAAAAGGTATCCAAACACTAAATGATAGTGGAAAATGGTTTCTCTTCCTCCCTAATGGTAAAAAAAGAATCAACAACAAAATATCCATTAACAAGGTGCTGAGTAGAGTTAGGAAGGTGATTCCTCGAATCAAGACTTGAGAAACTTTATTTTCCAAAAGATATCCAAAAGCTTCAGCTATAAAAATGAAAAGGGAGGGAGCAATGGGAGAACCTTGGAGAATTGACCTACAAAGTTGAATTTGTTTATATTAGCACTTATTCATGGTAAGAATAGTTTATGCATATTTAAAAAGCATAATAACAAAATTTATGAAATAATGCCCAAATTCCAAAGCCTGTAGCATAGAAGTTATAAAACACCATTCAATTCGCTCATAAGCTTTTTCAAAGTCTTTTTTTATGAATGAAGTATCTTTATCAGAGGCTCTAGCCCACTCCATACCTTCCCATACTATAATAACATTATCAAGGATGTATCTACTCTGTAAAAATCTGGTTTGTTCACATCTAATGATCAAAGGCAAAATAGGCTTGATTTTTAAAGCTAAAGCTTTAGCAATGATCTTATAACTGATATTGAGCAGAGTAATGGGTCACAAATTGGTGCTGATTTTTGGATCCCATGGTTTAGGAGTGAAATTGAAATTACCTTTATTGATAAGAGAACCAAGAGATCCTTAGATCATTACCTATTTATAAACATGAAGAAGATCAGGCCCTATAAAATCCTAAAATTTCTTATAAAACTCACAAGGATAACCATCTAGACCAGGAGATTTATCATTTTCCATATGAGAAAGGGTTTTAGAAAGGTCTTCCAGAGATTAAGGCCTATCACAAAATGCACTTTGTTCTTGAGTAAGTTTGATTGAAACAAAAGAATAGCATTCCTCCAATGCTCTTTTTTTGTCTATCAAAATAGGTTGGAAAGCAAAGAATTTCTGATAATGAGTAACAAAAGCTTTAATAATATTTGGAAGAGCAGTAAATATTACATCTTCTATTTGAATGACTTGAAATTCAGAATAATGAGCAAGGGTGAAGTATTTTGAAGAATTCCTTAGATCTCCAAATTGAAACCAATGTATTCTAGCTCAAATTTGAGCACCTTTAGATTCGTAAATGTTAGAATTATTAAGTTCATGGTGTAAAGTAGATATGTGAGCTTTCAAATTTACATTAAAGGAAGAGGCTTCAAGATGAACTAAAGCTCCAACTAATTCAACTTTGAGGGTAGAATTAGAATTATGTCTTTTCTGATCTTGATGGCTCTTCTAGTGTTTGATGAGGAAAATCTACTTTGTGGGGATGGCAATCGTTTCTGGAGGAGGTCTAAAAAATTGGAGGAATATCACGATGGCATCGGGTCCATCACAAAGAGTGCATGCTCGTGATTTTTTTCATCTAAAAATGATTGGAAGGAACAAGATTTCCCAGTGCATGTCGGGAACCACTTGTTAAAGAACAATGGATGTTTGGAACGATGTGAAGCTAGACCGATTCTAGGTGTTCAACCAGACTTAATGGCAGAAGATGTGGAATATTTAACCAAACATGCACTTATTGGAAAAATTTTGGGCATCAAAATTTCTATACCCTTTGTGGAGGCTAGGGTTAGGAAGACTTCGAATCCTGAAGGCGACGTGGAGGTGATGTTGAGCACAAAAAACTATTTTATGGTGGTTTTCTCTTGTCTTGCATATCGCAACAAATAATTTGAAGGGGGTCCTTATTTCTATAACCAAACGAGACTCTTTATTAAACCCTAGCATGTGGGTTTCAACCCATCTGAGGAGCGATCGTCATGGGTTCCTGTATGGGTTTGGCTTCTATGGCTCCCATTGGAATTTTGGAGAACTGATATCTTACATAAGATTGCCCTTCTTATTGGGAAGATGGTTGGACAATCACAATAGTCAATGGATAAAAATGTAATATTTGTTGCCCGTATTTATGTTGAAAGTGATTTAGATAATCCCATTCCAGATTCTATTGAAATACATTTTGGATCGACTACATGGGTTTAAAAACTTAACTATGAAGCTCTTCCATTTCATTGTCGAATTTACTGTGAATATGGCCACCTACAAAGAAAAAAAAATCCTGGGCCCTCTCAGTTTGTACAAAATTTGAATAAAGGAAAATCCCTGATAAAGGAAGGGGAACAGGATAAGGAAGGCTTTGTTCCAATAAAATCCCAAAACAAAGGATGAAGGACAAACAAAGACCATAAGGATAGCCAGCCATATGATCTACTCAATCATTTTGAAATATTAGATGATCTTGATCAGTGCATGGAGATACCTGAAACACCACTACCTAATGCAAATATAATAGACTCAAATCAAATGTCTCTTCTTGAGGTGGAACTTAAGGAATCAGATCTAGGGGGTTTAAATGAAGAACAAAGGGCTTTGGATCTGAGTATAAGTGATATGGTTGGATCTAGCAATAGAAAGGAAACTATTTTGAAAAGTGGTATAAATTTAGTTATGCCCTATCCTACTCAAGCATTGATGCATTCATCCTTGGACTACAAAACTCCTACGGTGTTGGTATTGCAATAGAAAATAATTAAAAAAAGTATTTTGGATGAGAATATGAAGCTCGGTCGAAAGGACCAAGATAAAACTAAGTTAATGGGGGATACTTTTGTGGATTCGGGCTTCATGAGAATATTGGACTCCCATTTTTATAACCCCCAAAACTTATTATCCTTTCATGGAATGTAAGGGGGTTGAAAAACATCCCCAGACAAAAAATTGTTCATGATTTGGTTTGTGTACATTCTCCAGATGTGGTGTTTATTCCAATATTGCTCCTAAGTTATTTATAAGGGGAATTCCAGTGTATTTGTGCATGTGGATATGCTTGTGGCATCGCTTATTTATGGGATCTGGTTAAGACATCCCCATATTACTTGGATTTCCAATAGATTTTCTATTTCGATGATCTGGAATGATAATGAATCTGGTGAGACTATCCTGCTTACAAATGTGTATTATCCTATCGATTACAATGGTAAAGTGAATTTGTGGAAACACATTTGCTTTGTGAGAAGTTTGCCTACCCTGTACCCATGGATTTTGGCTAGAGACTTCAACTCTATCACTTGTCTAGATGAGAAATGCAATGGGGTTGACCGTATCAAGCATTTTTCTTTTGTCTTCAGTGCTCATATCCATACCTTGAACTTGGTTGAAATTAAGCCAGATAATGGGATATTTACATGGTATAATAGAAGATGTGGGGAATCTTCCATATCAGAGAGATTGGATAGGTTTTTTATCTCCAGTTATTGGATGGGTAATAATAGAAGTGCTAGTTTTGTGATTCTGGAGGGTAGGGGATCTGATCATTGGCCTAAAAAATTCTCTACTCTTGATTTAGGGCTAAACAATAATTCTTCCTTTAAGTTTCAACTTATGTGCCTTCATGATCCTAAGCTTCATGATTTCATGCGAGGTTGGTGGACCATTGGAAAACCTCCTCATGGCACTACTATGTATTCATTTATGAAGTGATTACAATTTGTTAAGCATAAATTGAAGAGATGGAATAGATTAAATTTTGGTAACCTTTCCTTGGCTAAGCTGGAAGATCTTAGGAGGTTGGAATAAGCTTGAAGGAATATTAGAGATCAGGGACTCATGAAGGAGCTTCCCGTTGATGAATCTAAGGCTGTGAAAGACCTTGCTGAATGGGAACTGAGGGAAGAATTTTTGGAAACATAAAGCTCGAGTAGATTGGCTTCAAGAAGGGGATAGGAACACAACCTTATTTTATAACTCAGTTAAGGCTCACCATAATGGTAACCTAATTACCTCTCTTGTAAATTCTTAGGGTGTCATGCTCTCTTCTTTTAGGGATATTTTAGAAGAGACTAAGAGGTATTTTTCCTCTATCTTCAAGGAGTACTCCCTCTTAGATGATGAGAATGAAAATCTTATTCTAAACTGTATTCCATCGATTGTTTCTAAATACATGAATGAGCACTTAATGGGCCCAGTTTCCCTTGAGAAGTTGGAAAATGTTGTATTTAGGATGAAAAAAGGAAAAGCCCTAGGCCCAGATCGATTCCCGATTGAGTTTTATCAAGATTTTTGAGATTTAATTAAATTTGATCTTCTGGAGGTGGTCCATGAGTCCCAAAAGAACAAACAGATGCTAAGGTACCTAAATGCTACCTTTGTGGTGCTTATTACCAAAAAATATAGAGCAAATTCCTTGGATATGTTCAGGCCTATTTCTCTATGCAATGTTGTGTATACGATCATCACAAAAATCATTTCTGAGAGGTTGAAGATATGGTTGAGCAAAATCATCTCTGAGGAGCAAGGAGGGCTTGTTGCTGGCCAAAAAATCGTAGATGGGGTTGTTATTGCTATAGAAGCTATTCACTCAATGGAAATTTCTAAGGAGAAAAATATGTTCATTAAGTTGGACATGGCCAAAGCTTATGATCGAGTAAGATGGCCCTTTCTTAAAAAATTTCTTGCAAATTTTGGATTTGAGTATGAATGGATTAGATGGGTGATGAGCTATGTTTCTTCTTCCTCATTCTCTGTTCTTGTTAATAATGAACCATCAAAGCTATTTGAGGCCTCATGGGGATTGAGGCAAGGAGATCCTTTATTTCCTTATTTTTTTATCATTATGGTATAAGGGTTGGGAATATTGCTCAAGTCTCAAGTTAGGCAGGATCTCATTCAGGGGTGGAAGTGGGATAGTAGTTTGCCACCTCTTTCCCACCTCCAATTTGTTGATGATACTGCTTTTTTGGGAGTTGCCACTATCAGGAAAGTTGTAAATATTATACAATATCTTGACATATATCTTGGTGCTTCTACACAATTGATGAATGAGGACAAATATTCTATTTTATTCTTTAATACCCCTCCTCTTATTCAATCCATGATTGCTCATATTATAAGATTCCAGGTTGGGGCTCCCCCTTAATTTATCTTGGTATTCCAATTTCATCTCATCCTCTACCTAGACCTTCTTGGTAGTCTATGCTTGATAAGTTTAGAAGGAAGGTGAATCACTGGACTTTCATATGGTTGTCCACTGTAGGTAGAGTGTTGCTTTTAAAATTTGTTGTTCAAGATTTACCTATTTTTAGATTTTTTGTACAAATAGCTCCCTCTCATTTCATCAAGGACATGGAAGCTTTGTAAAGAAAAATTTTATGGTCTATAAAACTTAATCAATCTAAATAAAGTTTGGTTAGATGGAATTCTATATGTAGTCCAATGTAAGAGAGAGGACTTGGGTTACGATATACAGCTCTTTTTGGACAGGCTTTGGCTGCAAAACTTTATTGGAGATGGTTTACCTCTCAATATAATATTTGGGATAAAATATTATCTTGTAAGTACTTGAGACGTATTTTTGAGGCTGATATCACTAGAGTCAGCTTGGTTGGGAAAGGTTCAGTTATCTGGGACACTCTAAAAAGTGGAGCTAATTTAATCATGCAGGGTTTGTTCTGGATTTGCAATCGAGGATCAGATGCTATTTTTTGGGAGGATTATTGGGATGGCCACCCTCCTATCTTGAATCAATATCCCAGGTTACATTCCCTAAGCATTTTTTTCTTAGAGGCGGGTTGGTCTCGTATGGAGGACTTTAAAAAATCTAGTCTTTTAGAAATATAGATTTGTACATGTGGAAATATCTACAAGAATGGCTCGAGGGGGGACTGGCCAAGGAAAAAGAGTAGCTTGCTCTTATTCTTATGGGGAGGCCTTATTCTTCATTGAGGGGTAAATATATTCTGGCTTGGAACCCTGATCCTAAGGTAATCTACTCAGTAGCCTATGGTTATAAGGTTATTGATAAAAAAAAGTATGGGAGTCTTCCTATCACATGGTGGAAAAAGGTGTGAAACAAATTTTATTGGTCAAAATATAACTTCTTTCTCTGGCTGGTAGCTCATAATAAATTCCTCACTTGGGATAACATGAGGAAGAGGGGATTTTAGGGTCCATATTTTTGTGTCCTTTGTAGTAATAATAAGGATGACTCTTCTCATTTATTTTTCCAATGCTCCTTTGCCAAAGACATTTGGCACCGTTGGTGTAGCGCTTGGAACCATCATGTTTTCATGTACTATACCTAGTGGAGTTTTGGAGTAGTCTATCCAGACCTCTAGCTAAGATCCCCTTCCTTCGAGTGGCTTGTAATTTGGGCCCTTCTTGCATCATCTGGTAGATTTGGCTTGAATGGAAACGTCGCATGTTTCAGGGCAATCATTTGGTTGTTCAATAGATCTAGCAAAGGATACTATGTATGGTTAAATAAACCATGCATAACAAATGTGATGTGGACCCTCTTTTGTATTCTATGGAGGAGAAGGTACAGTAGGCCCTTGATCTCTTTGGGGATGGTATAAACTCTTCTAGACCTACCAGGGTTACTTAGCTCAAAAAGAAGGTTAGAAGATATGGTAGGTGGAGGCCACCCCCTAGAGGAGTTTTAAAAATTAATACTGATGGATCATCTAGGGGTAATCCTGGACATGCTGACATTGGTGGTGTTGGGAGAGATTCTACTGGTGGTGTCAGTTTTTTCTTTTCCATTTATAAAGATATTCACTCCAACAATTTTATGGAAGCTCTTGCAATTCTTGAGGCCTTACAGAGGGGCTTTTCTATTGGCTAGCAAAAGATTATCTGTGAGTTTGACTCTCAAATTGTGGTTAATATTTTGAATAGTGAGGATGTTAATTAGCATTTGACCTCTATAGCCATTCATATTCTCAGAATTAGTGAAGAGTTTGAATTTATATCCTTTGTGCACATTCCAAGGGAATGGAATGTGGTTGTTGATTACCTAGCCAAAAGGGCTTCTGAGTTGTTGGATCCTTGGATTACCGATCACTTGGAGAGTCTCCCATTTTGGGACTCTCAATGCCTGTGGGAGTTGATCCACAAGGATATTCAGAATTAATGTAGTTTTTCTTATTGTCGTCTTTGGGTTTCAATATAGTCTAGTGGTTTTAGCTGGTTTGGCTATTTATTTGAGTCCTGGTTGGAAGCTTAGTTGTACTCTGTAATCCAAAATTTTTATTAATACCTTTATTTAAAAAAAGAATGATTTATTTGCATAGAAAATTTGACCCCTAAAATTCTCAACAATTTTTTAGTATGATTAATAGCCAAATTCCATCAATCAATCCATTTGATAGACCCAAAAGGTCTAGGGATAAAATTACAAATGTGAGCAATATGGGCTTTCATGGAAGGGCTATGCAAAAATGAGATATTTAAAAAAAATTATGAAGAAAAATAAGGAGGCTAGATACTTTGAGAATCAACTTGAAATATTATTGGAAAATGATCAGATAACGTAGTATGAGAAACAACTGCAACATGAGGAACATAATGCTTGAGATGAGAGAAATGGAAATAATCATAGTTGGAAATCATGGACCTATCAATATGCTCAACAAATCGATCCAATATAGCCTAAAAATTAGTCCAAGTAAACCACAACTCCTAAGGAAAGTTATAAGGATAGTAAAGGGAATTGGGGAAAAAAAAATTTAAGTTTACTTTTTGTGAAATACCAGGATTCACACTCTCTTGCACACCATCTCATATAGGCTTGACTCAACTTATCAACAACTTTTTCCACCATATTAAAATTTCCATAGAAAATCCATGTGGCAAAAGATAAATTTAGATAAACCCAATGCCATAGGAGGTACCTTACTGGAGGATCATTAGAAGCATAAATATTTACAATCCATAGTAGTTTACCATAGATCTCAAGAAAAGTCCAAAACGCTTGGTTTGAAGGATCACCACCCTAAGATACCAAATGATCTTCCCACTTGGATGCAAAAATAGTGACTGCACCTCCTTTAACAAAAGAGTGATTTGTGTCATAAAAAATACTACGTGGTCACAAAAAATTTACAAGCACACTACAGAATGAAATCACTAAGTTTAATTTCTTACATACATATCACATATATATTACCAAAAATGTGAGAGGTGTGAACCAACTCAATTTATACAAGGTATTTATGGATTGGATCCATCAATCCTGTAACATTCCATGAGAAGAAAAAAATTTAGACCTGTCAGGATGCATAATATCCATGGCATTCTTCATGTCACCCAACTGTTTTAAATAATAAAAAAAATTATAGTTTTTTTGGTGGTGCTCATCAAATTATGAGCCCCTATCATCTCTCAAAGGACTTCGAGAATGTTGTACTTTGAAATTAGGACCACCTTCGAGGAAGACGTATTGAAAATTACCCATGCAAAAGAAGGTCTAGATCATAATAAAGTAACTTGTGGCTATGGTTGAGATATGGCAGGTGATGATGGGGTTTGCATGGCAACCAATGGATAAATAGGAGCAACATATATGGGGGTGGTGTTAATGGGAGTGCTCTAAGGGGACTACATGGCAAGAAAATTAGTGGAGATAGTATGGTGCAAAGAAACAATAGAATATTGAGGTTTATTAGCATGAAATATCCTGTTAGAAACCATCACCCATTCTTATTTCCCTCTAGAAGAACCATTATCCATAGCGGTAGGAGCCATAGGAGTAGTAGAAGATGAGATGGTGGGAGAAATATAAGAAGGTTTTTGGGTCTACATGAATCTCACTTATATTAAAGAATAATGTTTAATATTTTGGGTAGATGATTGACACCAATAATAGGTGTTTAACACATTGATATACAAGATACTTTGTTTATAGGTAACATCCTCCACTATAATATTCATGTATTTCTATAAATCCTTACTCAAATCGACCTTCACACAAATCCTATGGGAGGGTCAAGTAGAAAACCACTTTTTGAGTTCAAGATAGATAAAATTTTCCAAAAGGGCACCAATTTCATGTAAATAACCCCACAAGGGAATAGGTAAACTAGGAAATTCCACCCAAACTAGCACTTCCAATTAAACTTGTTCACTTTCAACAAAGTTTCTAGAATAAGCTTGAAGGACTAATAAGGAATTACAAACAGACCAAGAGCATTTTGAAAGAAATTTTTGAGCCTGCGATGGGTTCGAAAAAAAATAGAAAATAACCCTTGGTTAAATTATGAATATTTTCCACCTTCACACCATGCGGAAACCAAAATCGTTGAACCTAGGTATGAATAATAGAACCATTTGGAATACGACCTAGAAAATATCCTATTAAAGTATGGCTTTCAAACCAAGAACATGCATTCTGTTAGTCTTGCAATAGAATATAGTATTCAAGGACAAAACATTTACCTTGTGGTAAACATTTGGGATGAACTTGTGGGGATACTTCCCTAGCACCATGAATTGCTCTAGCCAACTTTTTAGAAATTGAGTTAGTCGTATAATCATCAACCATTAATAAATATGGTGAATAACTCTGCCTGAGGTGACGTTAATGCTAGAATGTGACAGGACCTAGTCCCATGCAAAATAAATGTGGTTTAAGACAAACCCTAGCTCTGGGATATGAATCTAGTTCAAATTGATTACAATTATTTATTTATTTTTACATAAATATCAAAAATTTTGAAAGATAATTTAACCATTACTTTGTTCAACAAAAACATAATCCTAATTTACAGTTTTTTTTTGTAATATTAAGGAAAGAAGGTTTTGAAAGGAATCTCACAACCTTTTACAGTAACTCCCAAAGGGAGAAAAAACCAAGAACAACCCAAATACAATCTCCAAAAGGATACATACAACTGACCACCCCAAAGTGGATAATCATCCAATAACACAACCCAAGAAAATTACATCAATCACATCCAAGGCACCTACGAATACAAAATCATCGAGAGAATATAGAAAAATGAGAATACAAAATTTAAAAACACACACAAGTCTCTCCTCCATTAAAAATGTGAAAGATTCAAATTTTAAAAAGCTTGCATGCCCCACCAATAAATAGATGGACCCCAGCAACTAAAGTTTCAAGAGCACCACCCAATGGGAACCAAAAAGAGCTAAACCAAATAACAGTCATAGGTGGAAATCAAGAAAATCCACTCAAAAAGGATTTAAAGTTGAGAACAACTCTGCTATCTAAAACCACCCATCGAAAACTAGAAAACCAAGAATGAATCCAAACCCTATAGCACAAGAACAACAATAGAGACCAAGATCTCAAATCACTACAACCACAACTCATACAAACCCAGGAGGAGGAGATATTTTAAACGCATCCATACTAAGTTGTATATTGCAACACTTCAAACTCATTCTTTTTGTTAGACTCAAATCGGAAAGACCTCCACAAGCTACTATAGATATGCACATGCTCTTTTTTGGTCTTTCCACTTTTATTTTGATTCATGTAGAAATACATGACTTTCAAAAAATATTGATAATAGGGAATGGGGATCAATTATCCAACCTTGGAGAATAAAAGGAACTATCATCCACCAACCCTATCCTACACACTTTTGGGGAGGAATGAACAACCATCGGCCCTGCACTGCACACATTCTAGGAAGGAGCTTTGAGCATATCCTTACCCACCTAAAAACTCTTCTCAAGGAAATCCAATGGAGGGAAAGAACCTAGCTTGGGAGAATACATAGGTCTCTTCCCTGAAATAGCAAGCGATAATGGATGAAACTCCACTATACTCTGCATAACATACTCTTCCATCACCAATAAATCGAAGGAAATATGGACATGAGGAGGATAAGAAGTATTTGCATTTAAAACCACCTCCAAATTATTCAAATTTTGATACTGATCATTCATGACCAAACATAGCGCTTTGACCTCTGTAGTTTTATAAACACCCACAAAATATGCATCCTTGCAAGAGGAATCTCACCATTATCCAAACCAATGGCATTCCCCACAACCTTATTTTTTGGAACCAATTTTTTCTTCTTTTTAGGAATCCAATTTTTATTTTTTTCTAAAATTATGGGCTTGGGGATGAGCCTTAAAGGGTAGGAACTTTGAATATGACCACATCTACTACAAAACTGATAGACCCAAGGTATGTTCTCTAATTCTAAATTTTAGACCCAAGAGCCCAAATGAGAAACAAGTTCCACAAAATAAGGCAAGGACTGCTCTGGATCCACCAACACACATCCAAATATAAAGCATTGGGGACCCATGCAAGGAGGTGCGGTCCAGGGAGATAAAATATTTGATGATATTATCCACTGCCCAAAAAACACCCTCATCCCACAAATATAGAGGGAAATCAAGGAGCTTGACCAACATAGGAATACAGTTGATGTTCTGAGAAACTAGATTGAAGTCAGGGCCCCACCTTTGAATAAATAAACCTCAATTCTCAAATAACCAGGGATCTCCTTCTAGAATTCATGTGGAATCCTTTGTACAATTCAACTTGATAAGGAAAAAATTGTCGGGATAGCCACGATATCCAGAGATCCAAGGGGTTTCCATTTGGCCATGACCCACCTTTTTAATGCATCTATCTTTGGCCAACCCCCTTAAATTTTTCCAACAATATTCTAAGCCCTTTTACTAAGGATGTTGTTCATAATACAATCAGGTACAAAAATCTACTTAGAAATAGGGTTGATCTCACACCTAGAAGAAACGACCTTGCTAGCCAACCCAAACACCACTTTAGAAAAATAAGTGGTGCCCTTACAGAGGGAAGGATGAGAATCACTGAAAACCATACCTAGATCCCATGGAGGAGGGACCATATTTGTGGAAATAACCTCCGACCAAAATCCACCATCAACACTTGGGTCCTCAACCAAGGTTGATTCCAATGACACTGCATCGAACCCGCCCAAGTACCACATCGCTCCCTCTGCTAAAAATTAAAGTTTTATTTATATTAAAGTGTTATTCAACATTTACAAAATTAATTACTAATATTATTTTATAATATTATAAAATTTATATAAAACCTTATACAACATAATATCATATCGCCTATAACTATTTTTTGATACCTAACACATGATTGATTGGGATCGATCATGGTTATTTGAATTGTGTGTTTTTTTAAAATTAAATTTAAGCCTTTGTGAGAAAATTCTTGGTCTCTCTCAAAATAAATCATAAATTAAAGATATCAAATTTAAATTTATTTTAACACATCGAATGGGTTTAGCCAAAAACATTTAAGCTTTATAATATATATTTTAATAATTTTTAAAATGTTTTCTCCCCACCTTTGTGAGATTTTTTTTTGAAAAACCTTTGTTAACTTTTGCTGAGTCATCATGTTGAAAAGAACTCTCCTTAAGCATAGAATTGACTTTTAACTAAAATTTAAAAAAGGATTGAATTGACTAATAAATGTGTAGACACCAAAACAACACCAACCCGATTATGTGACTACAAACATTGATTGCTTTGACACACATAGCCTCTAGGGCAGCCCTTAGAGGTTAAACAGTGGTCCTAACCACTTTTGCAGCAATTTTGGAAGGTCATAAGGCAATTTGGCACATTTAGGCACTTTACTCAGTATACGTCCCACCTTGGGACGAATTCAAAATGGGATCCATCTCACCCAGGGACAAATTCTGAATTCGCTCTAGGGTAGGACAAATTCCAGGTTCAATGGGCAAAAAGAGAAATTGTGCCAAATGGCAGCCGAGGACAGTCAATTAATGCCTCCTACCTTGCATGCGCGTGTAGGTGGGTAGATTGGATGTTAGAGGACTGTCACAAGGGCAGTCATGGAAGCCCAAGTCAGGAAGGACTTTCCTCCCTCATGGGAAGGCATGACTGCCACATGGTGCTCATGCATGCCCCTCCAAAGAGACCCCTTGGGTCTATAAAATGGTGAAATTTCTCACCCAAAAAAGGATAGGTTGGAAGCATTTTCAAGCAATGAAGTGCTACCAAATTTGATACCACGTTTTTTACCTTTTGATTCACCTCTTCCACATCCTTGATCTCTTTCGCAAGAGAGGTCATTGGGTGATTATCAGGAGTGTGAATCTAGATACAAAACCTGCCATTTGACCACATTGATCTACCAATTCACCGACAACCCATTACAAGAGATTTTAGGCCCATCCCAAGTGGATTGGTGCCGAAATCAAGTTCTAACGATGAGCGGCCCGCCCGGGCGCCCCGCACTCCTATGAGCCTAATATTTTTTAAGAACGATTGGGAATTCATGGCAAATTATTCTTTCATCATTTATTTATTTTGCATTCCATCTTATGCTATTTAAATAGCTTGTAATTTCGATTTCATAATGCTTTGATCAAATCTTATCATGTTTTGTCGCTTTTGTTGTCCTCACTAACTTGCAGGTAGCAATGTCAAATTCTCGTTGATGGAGGTCAAATTGGAAAAATCTGACCATCTGGGTCTTCCCAAAATGCCCCCAATTAGCTAACTCCTAAGTTTGCAGGTCGTTTGGAGCTCCCAAGGCATGACATTTGAGTAGTATCATTTTAGTGTTTTGTCACAGATGAATTCATCCTACCCCGGGATGAATTATAGTCGAATTCATCCCGCCCAGGAGTGAATTCAAATCGGCCGCAATTTGTCTAACTGTTTTGATGGTAGTGGCCCTCTAGTAATGTTCCTTGGTTCCTATCAAATTTGTAGGTTGTTTAGAATCGGTTTATTTATCGCTGTAATCAATCTTTTGCATGCATCTTCCATTGTTTTTAGAGAACAAACGTTTCATCTTTGCAACAGGTGCTACTAACGATTTTGTTGTTTCTTTGAATGTAGGAGGAGCATCAAGGATCAAGGATTCATTCACACCAGTGACGAAAACACTTTGGCCCACCCATTTTGCATGTGGGCACGCGGAAGAGAGATGACTTTCCATTGATGTGACCAAGAGACAAGTTTGATGCTCCTCTCCCCTAAAAAGGGAGGAAGCGAATTGTAACCAAATTTGAAATACATTAATAAAAGAAGAGGGTTGTTTTGTTCCATTTGGGTTCCAATTTGTCTATGCTTTCTCCATTTTATGCATTTCTAATTTGTAGCATCAAGTTTAGTTTCATTCTTGCATCGTGTTTGGAGTTTTCCCTTTTTGTTTTCCGAAATCTCATGCTTTCAGTGGCGATCACGGTGGGACACTGTCCCCTGATTTTTGAGATCAAGAAACTGATCAAAATTTGTGTTTTTGTGCTTACAGGTACCATTTTTCGAACACTGTGTATGGTTCATTCCTGCCTATGGCGAATACATTACTATAATTCATCTAACCCTAAGACGAATTAGAATTTGTCTCAGACTGGGATGAATTCTATTCTGGTATTCGTCTCACCTAGAGACAAATTTTTGTCTATGCATTTTCAGGGCCAAGAGTCAGAATCATCCTTTTGGGCAGAGAAGAGGTAGGGGTTTTTAACAAGCTTCTGTCAAATTTTTGTTTTTTGTTTTTTGATTTTCAGTTTTTCTATGGCTTAGGGAATGTTTCCTTTTGTTTGCCTGTTTCATTTTTGCAAATTAAAATAAACCACACACATATCACGTGGTATTTTTAAACCAAGGAGTTGGTCGTAAGACCCCAACCCTTGATCAAGACCAACAGTGGGTTCATCACCACCTTGGCTTGAATTTTGCATTCATTTTCCTTGATTGTCACTATTGTTAGATGTAAATCCTGATGAAATCTGATCGAGTGTCACTAGGGTGATTCCCAAAATGCAAGGATAAGTCTTCTATGATAGGTGTCATAAACAGGGTAATCCCCCTTCCGTACTGCCTACATACCACGTACCACATAGCATCTGCTCTCACGTACCTATAGTTTCCCTATCGTAATGGCGGGTATATAGAGAGGTTGGTATATCGTCCTGGCAATGGTATATTGAAGGGGCGACCATTTATGGGAGCTATATGAGCCTTCATTTTGCATTTAAACATCCTTTAAAAAACCTCAAAAACAACAAAAAAACACACTAAACTAGTTTTAGGACACACTTTCAACCTTTAAACGATATAATCACCATTTGTGTATGTGTGTGTTCTTTTCTATTTAAGTGTAGCATAAAAAAAATCATAAAAGAGATAAAAAATTGCTTAGCTTGTAGAAGAGCACCACCATGGTGTACACCCGTAGCCAAGCCCAATCAAGGGCAGAAGCTGTAGAAAGTGTACAAGGAGTGGGCACAAGTCACCTTCACTTTAGTCCTAATGACTTGGTTATACTACCTTGGCGGTCTGACCCACAAGAGAGTCCACATGCTTCCATGTCAAGGTGGAATTATAAAGACACCCCTCTGGAGGACATGCCCGTTCATCATAGCCCCTTTCGGGAAGAACCTTTACATGTGGCACTCAACGTAGACATAAGACCTCCCTTAGAGGATAGATATGAGTGGCCACTGCACGATGAAGTGCTAGAGAGTCATAGTGTCCATGAAGAGAGGCAACGTGACTATGGCATCTTTCCTTTGCCTCCCATCACTGTTAGGACCAATAGACAAAACCTAGAGCATAGGGCTCTCCAAACAGGGCAAGCTAACTCTGCCTACCCCTTTCACACTTACCAAAGGGAGTACAAGGAAGACCATCACATTCCTTGAGAGCAATATATAGTGCGAGATCCTTGCGCTTCCACACCTGCTAGATACCATGGTCACCCACTGAGGCCAGAGCCTCGGGTAAATGCTGCCAACCTTGACAGAGGGAAGCAACCCATTGAGATCTCGGATCATCACGACCAAGGCAAATACATAGGAGAAACATTTAGGCCTCCTAAGCCCAATATGGTAGACCAAATTGACCTGGCAGTCGCCAAACATGCCGCCCGCCAAGCTTAGATCATGCGGCTTGAGAAATATCAGCAGCAATTAGAGCGCCTATACTGCCTTAACAAAGATCACATTCAGTGCCAAGTAGACGAGTTGCTTTATAACCTACATGAGAGGGTTCCAACCCCTCGTACCCAAAAAGTGGAACCATATGAGAGACATAATCCTTTGGCATGGGATAGGTCTCCGTGACCTTGTCAAGTTTTGCCTCCGAGAACCCATAGACCTGAGATGGAGGCCACTCCCCAAAACAACGATGGGTACCCTCCGCGGGGACCCACTCAGGGTCATAGGTCTTGCCTAGAGACTCCTCAAGAAGTTTATGAGGAGTATGAATAAGAATTAGAGCAGGCTGAAACGCCCTATCAAGGTGGAGGGGCTACTATCCGGCCACCCCCCCATAGGCCTCCAGTCTCCCACAACTCACAACAAGAGCAAACTAAAGAGGAAGAGATTAAATCTTCCGATGCATACAAAGCACTATTAGAGCATTTGGAGTCTATGGAAACCAAATCTTTTGGGCCCCAAAATCCCACGTTACGCCAACTTTGCAGTCATCCGGTGCATCCGTCAGTGCCCGCACCTCCTTACCTCAAAAATTTTAAGTTTCCTTAGTTGGCAGTCTTTAAGGGTGAAGAGGATGCCCAAGAGCATGTGACAAGATTCTTGAGCCAATGCTTTGGCATTCAAGATAATGATGCACTGTTTCTAAGGACATTCATAACCACATTCGTGGGCCCTGCCTCGGATTGGTTCACCCAGTTGTCAAAGCACAAAATCAATAACTTGGATCAATTAGTGGATGTGTTCCTTGAACATTTTTCCTTCAAAACCAATAAGGCATCACCAAGTGACCTGGCTAGCCTTAGGCAATATGAGGAAGAGACAATGGCGACCTATGGGAATCGATGGAGGACTCTGCTTTCTAAGCTCCCCTACATTCCCCCTATGTCCGACCTCACACAAATGTTCTCACAAAGTTGTCTGAGATTGATCTCTGAGCTATTGTAGCTACAACAATATGCCACCTTAGAAGAATCTCTGGCACAAGCCAGAGTTATCAAAGAGATCAAAATATAGGATGGCAAAATTGCCAAACCTAAAAATAAAGAGTGGAACAAAAACACAAAGATAGGGACTACGCAACAAAAACCCGCTACGATTAATCAAGTTACTATAAATGTCCCTAAGCCTACATAAGAAATATAGCCTCAAAAGGCTAATTATCAGGTAGTGCCTCCTAACAATTATGAAAGAGAAAATAAAAAACATGAGCAAAATCAGCAGCATCATCCTAAGCGACAGTACACCCCTTATACAGAGTCTAGGGACTCCCTATTTGACCACTTTTCATTGGAAAATTTAATCACCCTTCCAGAGATCCAAACCATAGATCCTAATGCTGCCAAGCCTAAGGGATACATAGAGGACTTGTATTGTAGGTTCCACAGGCGAAGGGGACATGACTTGAGACTTGAACGCATGTTGGAAGTTCAAAGGATTGATACAAGACTTGATTGATAATAAAACATTGGCAGTGGACAACCCCATAGCGCCAAATAACCGACAGATGGGGGTTTTCAAGGACCCCTTGCCTACCCATGAGGCACAGGTAAAATCCCTTCAGGTCAATGAGGTGTGACAGAATTGCCCCATGCAAGGATATGTGGGAATGATAAGCATAGTGACCAGGAACAAGAAATACCTAGGAGTTGCCCCCGAGGCAGCCACAAGAGAGGTTCCAGCGATGTCACAACCTCAACAACACCCTGTGTAGTTACCTCCGCCTAGACCCGAGGTCACGATACGGACCAAACTCATGTAGAGTTTACGGACCACGTCAGCTAGGCTCTCCATATATGAGCTTATATAGCAATCAACACCCCATCGGGAAGCTCTCATGGAAATTTTGAAAGCCATCAAGTTGTAGCCCCACGAAGTGAATTCCTTCAATAACTTTGTGGGACATGTAAAATGATGCACAGAGCCAGTCATTACCTTCCAAGAAGATGAAGTTAAATTAGTATCTAATGACATGGTAGATCCACCCCTGCATGTTATCGTGTGGGTCAACGGGATCCCATATAAGAGGGTGTTGGTGGACACTGGCTTGTCTAGCAACATCATTACTACAGCATCATTAAAACATCTGATGTTTCCAGCCTCTCACATCATGGCTTCCACTTACACACTGTGAGAATTCAATGATGTGATATGCTTTAAATTTGGCACAATTGTTCTACCCGTTCAGGTAGGACAAAAGACGATACCTACATTGTGCTATATTTTGGAAGGCGAGATGGTGGACAACATATTGCTAGGGCGGCCATGGATCAGGGACATGAAGTGTGTCCCTTCGATAGCTCACTAGTGTTTGAAGTATGCATTTGAATGAGAAGGACATGTAGTCTCGGTGGACTTAGAACCCTTCAAATATTGCAATGCAGTGCAGTTGATACCGCAATCGACCCTCCCATCGACGCACTTGGATTTTCAGTTAAATCCATATAGACAGGGTTTGATTCTGTGAGCACCAATCCAGGTGCATCTTCATCGTCTACTCCTTCACCACCAATGCCACCTATCATGGCTAAACATAAGGACAAAGGGAAACAAATCTTGGAAGAGGCTCAACCCCTGGAAGAGGCGCTGCCAACAATATCAATCATCTCAACTGAAGAGATACCTAGCACAATGGAAGCTGAGGCTCCTAGTTCACCCAACATGGAATGGACTCTAGAAGGGCTTCCATTCCATCCCTCTCAATCACCAAAAATTACAATTGAAATGGCTAGTACGGGCTTGGGGGAGTATCTAGTGTGGAATGTTATAGCAATGCCCACGCTAGAGTCAGTGCAAGATATGGGGAAACCTCGCCTCCCCATTAGGATAGTTGTTTCTTTAGGCTACCCATCGAACCAGACCAATTTTGTGTATGGGGGCCTTGACCATGGTGCTAAACCATGCATGCAAAAGGAAAAGGACGAAGAGCCTTTTGCAGAAGATGTCAACTATCTATCTAACCCAGACTTCACTCTAAGATATCTTGGCAAATGCAATTGGCATGGATATGGGCTAGGCAGGTATGAGTAAGGAGTGTTTTTCCTTTGCCATCCAAGATACCAAATGCCTTATGACAAGTCAGGAGTAGGGTTCAACCACCCCCTGCCCTTAGACATCTTGGTGGAAAACATGCAAGGCCTAGGAATAGGCAACAAGGGTGGATTGGCATCAGATCCTTATGGCAACCCAAACACAACATATACATTGGGAGATTACCTACCATGGTCAACAACCACCCTTGGTAACATCAATAACCCTTCTCCTTTGCTAGAGAGAGGTGAAAGTTCAGGAACTCACTTTCAAGGAGAGCATAAATAGTGTCCAGAAGGATCTTCGAAGGATGAATCAGAATATGAACCAGTGTCATATGATCCCTTCGAATCCAATAGTGATCACTCACAAGTGATCCCCATGAATAACTGGCAAGAGATCTTTTTAAATCTATTCCCTCTAGAAGCTCCAATCGAGCCAGTATCATGTCAAGAGAATCAGGTCCCCCCATAGAGTGTGGAACAACCGCAATGGGACCAGATTAATTTGCTTGAACAAGATGAGCCTCATATGTCACAAGCAATTGTCGGAGCCAATGAGGGTTTTTGGATCTCCGACAACGATTCGAAAGATGAAACTGAGATGGCCTATCTCAACCACATGCAACAAATGCAAAAATGATACCCCTTGAGGATTAATGACATATTTGCAGACATGGGCATAGTACCAGGAGATGAGTGGTATGTAGATCCAGCAGGGTGGGATCAAGTGTTGGATCCACTGCTCTAGGTACACGAAGAGCACCTTCCACTCTGAGACCCTAGGGTGATATCGATGCTGAGGGTAGAACCTATCCTCCTATTAGCACACAGGGATGATCCATTCATGCCCGTACCTATAGAACTAGATCCAAAAAAAAGAGAACATCCAGAATGTTTGAGTCATCACACCCACAGTAATGGAGACCAAAATAATTTCATCCACATGATCTCCATTGACATGACTACACCCATCCACAATCTGGATGATCCAGCATAGTCCTTGCATCTAGACATAGATGCCATTGACTGGGATCGCATCAATTCACCTCCATCCCCATCAAAGTACTGGCCTTTCGGTAAAATGCCTCATTTTACCCTAGGGACATGTTGAGTAGTGTTTTCACCCAGTTGTGAAAGCACACTCTCCGGTAGGATCTGAGTCCCAAAATCCTCTGCTTGCAAAGAAAATAACTTTCTCCAAGGTTCCTGTTATGCTTAAATAATGTTTTTCAAATGAAATTCCAGGAATATCTTAGGGTTTGCAAGTGGATGTTAACAAGGGGCACTGATGGTTTATTTAATTTGAATTTCTAGTGGACTCAAAGTGAATAAATCTATTCTAATCTTCAATTCTGATGGATTTTTAGTTGCTTATTCAAATACAGTAATTAAACTGCAAGAAATAAAATAAGGGTTAAAAAAATAAAGCAAAGTAAATGGAAATAAGACTAAACTACAATCAGAATACTGTCATCAATTCGATGAAACCAAAGATATTGAGGTTTTATGCATGCAACCTAACCTAATGAACCTGCAAATTCGCACAATCCAAATAAATTAGGTGTTGGTTTCTAGGGTTTCTACTATAATTCCAGATTTAGGCATTCGCATGAAGCAACCAAGCACACTTGCATTAAACTTCACCTAAAAGCCTTAGAAATCTGGAATGAAAGATAAAACATTAAATCATGCATGCACAGAATGACTCCTTCTTTCTCATCAATGAGATGCCAATACTCTGTATTTCTGTATTAAATGATGTATCAATTACATTTACAGATTGTTCCAGGCATAAATGTTCCAAAACAAAAAATAAGGAAATTGCCCAAGTGCAGGCCCAGAATGGCCTAAAGCCTTTGTCTCTACAACTCTTCAAGCAAAAATTTCCCACCCCCTCTTCAATCTACGCTTCTGGATTTATCCTGTTTGGCGCGGCTCTTCGATTCTCACTGTGTCGCTTTGTTTCACCTTCCAGGCATGTGACTCTTCAACTTCACTTTCTCTTCGTTGCTTTTGATTCACTTAATGACGAAACATTTGAAATCCTTCGTTACATGTAACACTTCTACAAGTCTGACACCTGTACGCCATGTGTCCTATGTTTTTTATGCCTTCTGTAACGCTTTCCTATGCAAATCATGACAAAAACTGCATGCGGCCTGTTCACCTTTCTAGCTACGAAAACGTGAGATGTCACGAAATCGTGACATGTCGCGATATCGCGACGCTTTCTTCACTCGGGCACCTTCGGTAGCTTCTTGTCGTGAAATCACGATTGTTTTTTCTTTCATGCCTTCTTTCCACAAACTGTAGTGAAATTGCTACCGTTTTCTATTCTGAGCCTTCCTTCCACAAACTGTAGCGAAATCGCTACCATTTTCTATTGTAAGCCTTCCTTCCACAAACTGTAGCAAAATTGCTACCGTTTTCTATTGTAAGCCTTCCTTCCACAAACTGTAGCGAAATCGCTACCGTTTTCTATTCTGAGCCTTCCTTCCACAAACTGTAGCGAAATCGCTACCATTTTCTATTTTGAGCCTTCCTTCCACAAACTGTAGAGAAATCGCTACCATTTTCTATTCTAAGCTTTCCTTCCACAAACTGTAGTGAAATCACTACCATTTTTCCTTTGGACCTCTTCGGCAATTTTATGTCGTGAAATTGCGACCATTATCACTCTCTTGCCTTCTTTCAACAAATTGTCGCGATATCGCTACCGCTTTCTTCGTCGGGCTTCTTCGCTGAAACACGTCACGAAATCACGACCATTTTCCCCGTCCGTACAGTTTGCAAAAACACGTCGTGAAATCACGACCATTTTCTCCTTCAGGCCATCTCTCCAAAACATGTCGCGATTTCGCTACCATTTCTCTGTTCCGTATACCTTGCCAAAACCTGTCACGATTTCGCTACCATTTCTTTGTCCATACACTTTAGCTACAATCGGTCATGAAATCGCGACGTCGTTCCGCTTCGAGCCCCTCTACTGTTTCCTGTCGTGATATCGTGACGTTTTTTGCCTCTATACACTTTGCCAAAACATGTCGCAAAATCATGACATTTTTCATCATCTGTACGTTTCTGCAAAACACGTCATGAAATCGTGACCATTTTCAATTCTAAGCAGCAACATGTCATGATTTTGTGACCCCTTTCTTTTCTTCTCAGTGGCATGTCACGATTTCGCGACGCCTTTCCTTTTCTTCTCAGTGACATGTCACGATTTTGCTACACCTTTTCAATCTTTTCCAGCGATATGTCGCGATTTCGCGACAACTTTCAATTTTTCTTTTCTCTCTCCTTTTCGATAGCGATGGAGCTACATGTCACGATTTCGTGACACTTTATTTTTTTCGGCAGCGATGGAGCTACATGTCGCAATTTCACGACACTTTCCTGTTTTTGGTAGCGATGGCGTGACGGGTCACAATTTCGTGACATGTCGCGATTTTGAGACACTTTCAACACATGCATTTTTTCTCTTTTCTTCAATTTTAGCATCTAGGTCACCGATATTCTTCTCTGCAAGCCTACAAAAAGGTGGGTCCCCAATTTTGGGGTGTGTTGTGGATCAACCACAACAAATGGCGACTCTACTGTCAAATGCTCTTGAGAATTTTAGTAAGAACCCAACCTGAAACATATCACAAACTCGCAAACATATGTTAGCACATAAGCAATATAACAAATGCCCAAAGATCAGAAGTACATGAATCATCAGAATCATCAAGTATTAGCTCAGTGTGTGCAATGAATTTCTTTTCCTATCATTTGAAATTGATCCACACTCCATTATCAGTTTTGCATGAATGCATATGTGGGATGGTGAATGATTTGTGTACCCTAATGAATGTGCTGGGAGATTTTTGCTTTTGTAAAAGGCATAGTCATTCTTCTATTATCAGGTACAAGCATTCAAGATTGCCAAACCCTCTTAGGATCCTCTAATTCATTACCTTATTATATCCCAAAGTTGGTTATGAGTCCCTACTATCTGGAACCCATGTGCAAGTGAATGTGAAATTAGAACTTTGGGGAATCAGACTCCCAACAAAACGAGATGAGAGTTTAACCCTATCCTTACTATTCTGATTTAGATTTCATTACCTCACTTTAAGAAAAATAATTAAACCAATTATGGAAGAAATGGTCATGCTAGTCTAACCCTCTGGACAATCAGTGGTCTTGTTTTTAGGCAAGACATGATGCCATGCACGGGTACATCTAACCCCACAATCCAAAACTTATCTTCATTTCCTTGGACCTTGGGGATGACTACCCATCCTTTGCAGAGGACAAGTAGTACAATCCTTACAATCCAATATAAATATGAGATGGGAAAAGTTTATTTATTTTTTACTTCTTGGACCTTGGGGATGACTACCCATCCTTTGCAGGGACACGTAGTATGATCCTTACAATCCAAACTTTAGGTGTAAATAGAAAATATTAATTTTGTTGCTTAGACCTTGGGGATGACTACTCATCCTTTTTAGAGGACAAATAGTATGATCCTTACAATCCAATACTGATTATGAAATGAGACATAATAGCTTTGGGGAATCATATTCTCAACCAACCGAGATGAGAATTTATACCCTATCCTTACTACTCCATGTGGTTCCAATCAAAGCTTTGGAGAATTGGATCCTCAACCTAAGTTTGATGAGGATTTAGCCCTATCCTTACTACTTGATTTTAGGCTTTAAGCTCTATGGAAGTGGTTAAAACCACTATTTTAAGGATCATGTTGCATAATAGGATAGACATGAAAAAATTTCTTTTGCCCAACCTTTTCCTCCAAGTTAGGTTTTGATCATTTTGCTCAAGATCCTTTTTAATGTATGATACGTGCTTGGTTCTAGATATCTCAAGACTCAGTTTCCAACCTTAGGATTTATTTACATATATGTTATAACACAACCCTAAGAGGATTTGACATACTTTAATGGCTTGTACCTAAGATGCATATGTAACTAAGATGAGATGTGTGTAAGGTGAGATGGAACATGAATGCATTATTTCTTGAATTGCAAATGAAATGATTTGTCATGAAAAACTGACTCTTTCATGTATCACAAAATCAAACAATATAAATTAAAATGTTTTATGTTACTTTTGGAGCTTTTACAAGATAATTCCAATATTTCATATTCTCCTAACCTTAAGCACAAGTTGACATCTCAATTTTTTATTTTTTATTTTATTTTTTTATTATTATTTTTTTTTTCAAAAAAAAACATGTCAATTGAAATCAAACCCACAATAAAAATCCTAACTAGACTAACAATCCTAAAATAGAAAACAAAATATGAAAATCCCGACCAAAACCAAAAGAATAATATCAAAATCTCACAACCTAAGGGCTAAAATAATGCTTTAAAATCTGCCCATTAACCGGTAGCATGAAATCTCTCCCTTCCAAGGTTTTTAGCCTGAAGGTATTCTTCCCAAGAATCTCTGAAATCTGATATGAGCCTAACCAAAGACAATCAAACTTTTGATGATTCCCTTTTTCCTCATGTCTTTTGTCCCATAGTAATACCAAATCTGAAATTCTGAATGATTTAACTTTGGCCCTTCTGTCAAACCATCTCTTGATAACTTCCCGGTGTTTATTCATGTGATTCCTGGCCTCTTCTCTCTTTTCATCAAGGTGCAACAACCGGCTTAACTCTGGCTTCAACTTGATCATCCGTCCCCAAGTACTCTTGTATGAAATGTAAGGTCTGTAACTTCAAATTTGCTGGAAATATCGGGTCTTGCCCATAGACCAAATGATAGGGAGTATTCCCTATGGACTCTTTTACTCTGGTCCTATCTGCCCAAAGGGAAAATTTTAATTGGCTGTGCCAATCCCTAGGTTTCTTTTCCAACAAATTTTTAATAGTATTCAACAAATTCTTATTTGAAGACTCGGCCAACCCATTTCCTTGAGGATAATAATTGGATGCAAATTTTAAGCTCACTTTGTTATCATACGCCCAATCCGCAAATTGTGTAGAAATAAAAGCTTTACCATTGTCACTGACAATAGAATCGGGAATTCCAAATCTTGTTATAATTTGATCCTCAAGGAAATTAATCACAACATCTGTGGTGGCATGCTTAGTAGGAATCGCTTCTGTCCACCTTGTATAGTAGTCTGTAGCTGTCAAAATGAATTTGTGAGAATCAAAAGAATTTGGGTTAATAACCCCGATAAAATCTAGTCCCCATTGTGCAAACGGTCTCATTTCAACTACAGGTTGCAATGGCATGGCTGCATTTCTTTCTCTATTTGCAGCCACTTGACAGATATGACAAGATCGTACATGGGTATGCACATCCTTGAAAATATGTGGCCAGTAGTATCCTGCTCTCAGGATTTGATGTGTTGTAGCATTGGCTGCACCATGACCAGTTCCATGTTTCCTGTGAAATTCCTGCAACACCCCAGCAGCTTCTTCTTTTTTCAAGCACCTCAGGTAGATACCTTCATGATTCTTCCTGTAAAGCACACCAGATTTTATCAGATAATTGATAGACTTAAGCCTTAAAGCTCTTCTCTGTGTTGAATTCAGATTAGAAGGACACTTACCAGTCAATAAAAATTTCATAATATCAACATACCAGTCCTCCTTAGCCATGTATTCTGTATTTGAGCATTGACCTGTTATTTGCGGATTATTTTTTGCAATCGCCTTCGCCAGTCCCTGTCCTCGAACTAGTTTCATTGGTTAGATTTCAAGATCAAATTATTGGATGGTTGAAATCCATTTTCCTCTCTTCTCACCTAGTTCATTCTGTAAAAACATGGACTTGACAGCAGAATCGGGCACGATGGCAATAATTCTGCTATGTACGATGTAGTGCCTAAATTTTTTCATAGTTTTAAAAAGTGCATACATTTTCTTATCAAGGATTGAATACATTAATTGAGCATCTTTCATGGGGGCACTTAAAAATGCTATGGGTTTTTTGACACTATCCTCGCCTTTCTGGGTTAAAACACTCACAAAGGAGTGTTTTGATGCAAAAGCATAAATATAGAAAGGCTTGGAGTAGTCTGGACTTATAAGGACAGGGGCTCTGGAAATGGCATCTTTGATGTTTTGGAAGGCCGCTCTAGGTGCAATATTTTAGGTGTTGGTTTCTAGGGTTTCTACTATAATTCCAGATTTAGGCATTCGCATGAAGCAACGAAGCACACTTGCATTAAACTTCACCTAAAAGCCTTAGAAATCTGGAATGAAAGATAAAACATTAAATCATGCATGCACAAAATGACTCCTTCTTTCTCATCAATGAGATGCCAATACTCTGTATTTCTGTATTAAATGATGTATCAATTACATTTATAGATTGTTCCAGGCATAAATGTTCCAAAACAAAAAGAAGGAAATTGCCCAAGTGCAGGCCCAGAATGGCCTAAAGCCTTTGTCTCTGCAAATCTGCAAGCAGAAATTTCACACCCCCTCTTCAATCTGCACTTCTGGATTTATCTTATTTGGCACGGCTCTTCGATTCTCACTATGTCGCTTTGTTTCACCTTCCAGGCATGTGACTCTTCAACTTCACTTTCTCTTCGTTGCTTTTGATTCACTTAATGACGAAACATTTGAAATCCTTCATTACATGTAACGCTTCTGCAAGTCTGAAACTTGTACGCCATGTGTCCTACATTTTTTGCACCTTCTGTAACGCTTTCCTGTGCAAATCATGACAAAAACTACATGCGGCCTGTTCACATTTCTAGCCGTGAAAACGTGACATGTCGTGAAATCGTGACATGTCGTGATATCGCGACGCTTTCCTCACTCAGGCGCCTTCGGTAGCTTCTTGTCGCAAAATCATGATCGTTTTTGCTTTCGTGCCTTCTTTCCACAAACTGTAGCGAAATCGCTATCGTTTTCTATTCTGAGCCTTCCTTCCATAAACTGTAGTGAAATCACTACCATTTTCTATTGTAAGCCTTCCTTCCACAAACTGTAGCAAAATCGCTACCATTTTCTATTGTAAGCCTTCCTTCCACAAACTGTAGTGAAATCACTACCGTTTTCTATTCTGAGCCTTCCTTCCACAAACTGTAGCGAAATCACTACCATTTTCTATTTTGAGCCTTCCTTCCACAAACTGTAGCAAAATCGCTACCATTTTCTATTCTAAGCTTTCCTTCCACAAACTGTAGCGAAATCACTACCATTTTTCCTTCAGACCTCTTTGGCAACTTTACGTCGTGAAATCACGACCATTATCACTCTCTTGCCTTCTTTCAACAAACTGTTGCGATATCGCTACCACTTTCTCCGTTGGGATTCTTTGCTGAAACATGTCATGAAATCGCGACCATTTTCCCTGTCCGTACAGTTTTCCAAAACACCTCATGAAATCGTGACCATTTTCTCCTTCAGGCCATCTCTCCGAAACATGTCACGATTTCGCTACCATTTCTCTGTTTCGTACACCTTGCCGAAACCTGTCGCGATTTCACTACCATTTCTTCGTCCGTACACTTTAGCTGCAATCGATCGTGAAATCGCGACGCCTTTTCGCTTCGAGCCCCTCCGCTGTTTCCTATCGTGATATCACGACGTTTTTCCACTTTCGTACACTTTGCAAAAACATGTCACGAAATCGTGACCATTTTCAATTCTAATCAGCAGCATGTCACGATTTTGCGACCCCTTTCTTTTCTTCTCAGTGGCATGTCATGATTTTGTGACGCCTTTCCTTTTCTTCTCAGCGACATGTCACGATTTCGTTACACCTTTTCAATCTTTTCTAGCGATATGTCATGATTTTGTGACAACTTTCAATTTTTCTTTTCTCTCTCCTTTTCGGCAACGATGGAGCTACATGTCGCAATTTCCTGACACTTTCTTGTTTTCGGCAGCGATGGAGCTACATGTCACGATTTCGCGACACTTTCCTATTTTCGGCAGCGATGGCGCGACGGGTCGCGATTTCGCGACATGTCACGATTTCGTGACACTTTCAACACTTATGCATTTTTTCTCTTTTCTTCAATTTTAGCATCTGGGTCACCGAGATTCTTCTCTGCAAGCCTGCAAAAATGTGGGTCCCCAATTTTGGGGTGTGTTGTGGATCAACCACAACAGGACAACTCAGGATATCTTTCAAGCTGAAGAGGAACTTGAGGTTCCCAACGTAGATTTAAACTCAGCTAATGATATCCATTTGATCCCAACTCCACATCAGTTGGAGGATGGATCCCACATGTCGGTCAAGGAGACGACTGACGTAGACATTGGCTTAGATCCAATGAATCCATAGATTATCAATTTGGTGGTAAGCTTATCCCCTAAAGAGCAAGCCGACTACATTGCCCTTCTCAAAGATAAGAAGGAGGTTTTTGCATGGTCATAGAGAGACATGTCAGGGCTAGATCCATAGCTAGTCATGCATAATCTAATGCTTGATCCGACAATCAAGCTAGTTAAGCAAAAACTACGTAAGATGCACCCAACAGTAGCCTTGATGGTCAAATATGAATTGCAAAAGCTGTTGGATGCATAGTTTGTCATCTGTGTGGATTATCTACCATGGTTTTCCAACATGGTTCCCATCAAAAAGCCTGACAGGAGGATTCACATATGCACCGATTTTTGAGATCTAAACAAAGCAAGTCCTAAGGATGATTTCCCCTTGCCAAGCATCGATGTGTTGGTAGACGCTACAGCAGGTCACAAAAATGCTATCCCTCATTGATGGTTTCTCGGGATACAATCAGATTTGTATCAATCCTGAGGATCAACTAAAAATGGCATTCATAACGCCTTGGGGGAAATTTTGTTATAAGGTCATGCCTTTTGGCCTTAAAAATGCTAGCGTCACCTACCAACGTGCCATGACATACATCTTCCATGATTACATGCATAAAACTTTGGAATATTACATGGATGATTTATTGGCCAAGTCTCTTTTGCGCCCAGATCATCTTGATGACTTAAGCAAGATCCTCAATCACCTCATGAAGCATAAAGTCAGACTGAATCCCAAGAAGTGCGTATTTGGTGTCACATCTATAAAAATATTGGGTTTCATAGTCTCAAAGTGAGGCATCGAGGTGGACCCAAACAAATTCAAGGCAATCCTTGAAATGGTTCCCCCAACTACCATTAAGCAGCTCAGAAGTCTACAGGGAAAGGTCGCGTCAATCAAGTGCTTCATAGCACAGTTATCTGACAAGTGCCAACCCATGAACAAATTGTTGCACAAGGGGGTTGCATTTCACTAGGATGATGAGTGCCAGTCAGCCTTTGATAACATCAAACAATACTTGGCTTCACTGCCAGTATTGGCACCACATAGACCAGGATTGTCGTTCTACTTATACATCTCAGCTACTGAGGTGGCACTAGGTGCCATGCTGGCCCAGAAGAATGAACTTCACAAAGAACAGGCTACTTACTATCTTAGATGCACCATGGTCAGTTATTAACTTAACTATGCATATATCAAGAAAACTTGCTTGGCAGTGGTGTTTGCTACCAAAAAGCTACGCCACTACATGCTGAGCAATACTATGTATGTTGTGTCTAAGGAGAATCTATTGTGATATATGATGAGTCATACTTATCATAGTAGTCGCACGATGAAATGGATCATGTTGTTGACAGAATTTGACATAGAGTTTATCAAATAGAAATCCATCAAAGTATAGGTCATAGCCGATCAACTAGCAGAGGCTCCTCTTAAAGATGATCAGCCTCTAGTCATAGAACTACTCAATGATGGGGTCTTCCATGTCTTAGAATCACTAGATTCTGATGAACCTGAGTCACAGGATGACATAACCCTATTTTTTTATGGTTCTAAATGTGAGCAAGGTGGTGGCACGAGAAAAGCATTCTTCACACTGCAGGGCACTCCAATGCCCCTGTCATTTAAATTAAATTTCCCATGAACCAATAATAATTTAGAGTATGAAGCCTTGCTCATAGGTCTTCATACGGCAATCACCATGAACATCAAATGACTAAACATCTTTGGTGATTCGATGTTAACTTTCAATCAATTAAAAGGGGTATTCCAATGCAATGCCCAGTTCTACAGGCTTATAAAGCCCTTGTGGACAAATTCCTAGCAAAACTTGAGTGGTATGACATCGAGGCATTCCCTCGATTATCGAATCATTTTGTGGACACAATGGCCTCCTTGGGGTCACTAATCTTGTAAGACCTTTCTAGTGATATGAAAACCATTCAAGTCAAAACCCTATCACAATCCGCGATGGAGCATGCAAGCTCTGACCTAACACCAGGAATCGACATGATCCAGATTGAACCATCCTCAGATAAGTTCTATCGAATCCATGATCATCTAAAACATGCCACCTAGAGGTCCTTGTCCTCCCCTATTCCCATTAATAGCAACACAACGCTATTCTTACAAGTTCTATCCCGCTTAGCATTTGCTAGGGATGAACTTCAAGAGGGATTGGATGTTCATACTATCAAAGTTTTCGATCAACAGGACTGGTATTTACCCATTAGAGACTACCTCAAGTTAGGTAATCTCTTGCTTGGATTGACACATGCTGTGAAACAAGCATTCAAGCAGAAAGCGGCTAAGTATGTCTTGATAGGAGACATTTTGTACTGTCATAGATATGAAGGAATCCTTCTTAGTTGCTTGGACCAGCAAGAGTCCACTTGGGCGATCTCCCAAGCGCACGATGGTACATGTGGGGGCCACTTCAGTGGTATGGACATCGCAAAGCGCATTCTTCGCATGGGCTATTATTGGCCATCTTTAGAGTGAGATTGTTGTGCATATGTCAGGAAGTGTGTGAAGTGTCAGCACCATGCCAATTTGATGCATGTACCTTCCTAGGCCTTGCAGATAGTCCAGTCCGCTTGGACATTTTTGTAGTGGGGCTTTGATCTAATTGGAAATATCTCCCCTGCATCGTCAGGCCATCACATATTTATCATAATGGCCACAAAGTATTTTACCAAGTGGGTGGAAGCAGTTCCGCTTACCTCTACGATAGGACCCCACATTGTGGAGTTCATTTTGCATAACATCATATGTCATTTTGGTATTCCATCCAAAATAGTCTTGGATAATGGGATGCCATTCAAGAACAAAGACGTGCGTGCTTTGACCACAAAGTACAAAATTCAGCATAGTTTTTTGACACCCTATTATCCGTAGGCAAATGGGCAAGCAGAGGCATCAAACAAAATGCTAGTTGCCATCCTTAAAAAGACGATCACAAACAGTCATAAGTATTGGCACATCCAAATCCCACTTGCCTTGTGGGCTTATCGCACTAGCATTTGGACACCCACTGGGGCAACTCCATTTTCGCTCATGTATGGATTCGAGGCAGTCATTCCTCTTGAGTTAGAAATTCCTTCCTTACGCATATCAATGCAGGAGTTCATCGATGATGATGATGCGCGGTAGGCCCAGTTAGACCAGCTTACGTTGCTTGAAGAACGACACGTTAATGCTCTCGAGCATTTACGTATCTATCAAGAGCGACTTAAGAAAGCTTACAAAATGAAAGTTCACCTAAGGGACTTTTGGGTTGGTGATTTGGTTTTGAAGGAAAACCAACATAACTCTAGTTTGCCATCCCACCTAAGGGACAAATTCATGACAAATTGGTTAGGTCCATATGTCATTGATAGCAAAATAGGACCCGGGACATACCAACTAGCCTCCCTTGACGGAATCAAGGAAACAAAACCCTTGAATATCAGTCATTTGTGATCATTCCATATCTAAGAGAACCATATCCCAAAAATGCTCCAAGCATTCCTATAATCACTTGGTCAATCCCAAAATACTCCAAGGATTCTTATAATCACTTGGTCAATCCCAAAATGCTCCAAGGATTCCTATAATCACTTGGTCAATCCCAAAATGCTCCAAGGATTCTTATAATCGCTTGGTCAATCCCAAAATGCTCCAAGGATTCTTACAATCACTTGGTCAATCCCAAAATGCTCCAAGGATTCTTATAGTCACCTGGTCAATCCTAAAATGCTCCAAGGATTCCTAAAATCGCTTGGTAAATCCCAAAATGCTCCAAGGATTCCTAAAATCGCTTGGTCAATCCCAAAATGCTCCAAGGATTCCCACAATCGCTTGGTCAAAAATAAGAAAATTCAAAATCCAAAAATCATCAAAAACAACAAAAATTTGCATCTCATTTCCAAGCATGCTCAAATTCATCAATAGAAAGCTCTTCTCACATCTCATCTTCATATTCACAAAAATCAATCCATCAAAAATACAAAAATATAAAGCTGCATTAAGCATCACACCCATACATTGCATATTTGTGGTCGTACAAGTCAAAGGCACCATAGAATGTAATTACTCTGCTAGTCCATATTGTTCCACATTTTTCCATTTTATAAGCAGTCCAAAAAACAACAAAAACGTGCCATTCACTGCTTTTTACCACAATAGAGTCAAGTGGTCTTATAATGTATCAAGAGTTTTCGTCTTTTAGTCGTCATTTTGCTTTCTAGCCACATACTGTACAAAGTCAGACAGATTTTATGAAGGTAAAGTTCTACTTGGATCACACCTTGTTACATAGCATCCCAACACAAATTAAAAAAAACATAAAAATTCCCAAGTTGTGTGAACGACAGATGAAACCTGCACAGTAATCCAGGTTACCATAAGTGAAACAGTTATCTTGCTCATCCCCCTGTGCGAATGACCCCAAGAATGCTGAGAGTTGGCAAAAGGACAAGCATCCTCCCTACCCAATTCCCCAAGAATCCCAAAATTCTCAATGGTTGCAAAAAATAAAAAATTTGCAAAAGTCAAAACTCCAAAATTTGATATCCCAAAGTGCACACATCAGAAGGCACAAACAATAGTGATTCTCGTCACTCCATATTCAAATCCCTTACTCAAAAGAAACACAAATAAAACACAAATAAAACAAAAATAAATAGTGATTTTTATCACTACAAAGGAGCAAGTATCCCAATACAATTGAAGAAAAGAAGGGAGTTGAACTTGAATCCCTGGAACTCTCAGCATTTCGATAGGTCATGAGGCAAGCCTTAGTATTGGTTTGGTTGATAGCCTATCGATCACTAGTGGTAAACCTCCCACATGATGATACATCTGTCACATTAACTTGTGTGTAGATCAATGTTTACATGTGGATGAGCTAGCTTATGGTATCCTAGATAGCATCGTAGATTAATCTGACTAAATATAATAAAGGAGTTAGTGGAGCTAATTAGGTGATCCTCAGTATAGGTTTGGTTGACAGCCTATCTGGCACTGGTAGTATCCTGAAAAATACCACATAAATGAACTCAATTGCACACACAAGGATGTGAAATAGCTTGGTCAAAGACAAGTCCGATTCATACCTTGTTCAGAAGTCTTGAAAGATAAAGTACAATTGTGGCTAGTGAGTTAAAATCGTCTGAGTCTCAGAAAACCTTAGCTACATTTCTAAACCAACTGCGCTACTTTTCATCCTTACAATACCATCAAAAAATACAAAAAACATGTGTACATACAAAGTCATTTACCACAACAATCGCCTAAAAACAAAATAACAAAGTCCTAAACAGTCTATGGTGCTCTAACCAACCAACACAAATTCATTTCATCCATTACATTTTGCATATCACACATACATCAATAACATTTGCATTCATCATAACATATGTATCCATCGAAATTAACATGCATACATCCATATTCATCAACCATCATGCATAAGATCAAATCATCACATGTGCATAAAAAAATAAAGCCGATATATATATATATATATATATATATATATATATATATATATATATATATATATATATATATATATATATATATATATATATATATCATCAAAAAAAATTCTCGAGGCTACAAAGAGTTGGTCCTCTGACCCTACAACAAAATCCAAAATCTTAAAACCACCCAGCCTAAGGTGTTGGCCACCATGATCACACAATATTGGTGCGACAAGAACTACCCCCCGTGGTGTGGGTCCTATGGGACCCCTCAGTGCGACTACTGCTAGCCCCCACATCATGCCTGCTACCGCCTCCCTCATCCAATCACCTACGATGAGATGATGTTGACTGTTCAGTACCACTGTCCCTCATCCGAGGTGAAGATCCACCTCCCGAGGGCTCAGGTACCTACCCCCCAAGGTGGATGATCTCCCCCTCCAAATCCATCCGATGCTGGCACCACTCTACCTCCCACCGATGGTACATCATGACTACATCGTCACGCTGCACCAGCTGCATCCGTAGGAGATATCTCTCCTAGGCAGTGTCAGTTCCCCCCTCCTATCGGTGGTGCACAACCCATGCACTCTTCCACTACGCTAGCTGAGCCTGAAGGATATCCCTCTACCGCAGTGCATCCCCCAGCTCCTCATCTCACCTCCACAGTAGCTCTGCCAACCGCACATTCTTAGTGCATAACCCAAACTTCGTGTCCTTCGCATTCGCCTGAGGCATGGGACTCTCTGGAATAGCAGCCTACTCTAGCTCCCACTACTTCATAATGTCTTGCATCTCCGAATGATCCAGAGCCCCCAAATCCACATCCTCACCCTCCACCTCCACCATGTTCGCATCCTCCAAAGGAGCTCCCTAATCATCCCCTGGTGCCTCAGCACCCTCCCCACCTGCCGCTGCCACCTTCGTGCCTCCCAGTGGTCCCTCTACCTGCCATCATCGTAGTACCCACCTCTGATCGTACTCTATGGTAGTCCCGACATCATCCACGTTTGGGATGTCGATCACCATGTCTGAATCCTCACCCAGTGGCGCGATGACCAGTCGATCTAGAGTCCTCTCATCACCAACCACCAACCACCGATATCATGATTAGCAGTGCCTCTGTTAGGCACTCTACCAACCACCAAACCAAATCCAGTAGGTTCCATAGGAACCTCATTCCTGACGAGTTAGGTAACAGCATGTTGGAAATGATGCCCATAAGGAATGCGTGCCTCACTCCCAACAACCCCCTCTCCAGCCACCATTGGACCAAAATCTTGCCAATTTGGTAATCGCCCTCTGCCCTCTCCAGTGGATCCTCCACACCTAAATCCTCCCCATGCTCGAAGCATCACATCAATACAACTGTTCGCTGGTCATGCGACGACGTCCTGATCGGCATTCCATCTATCAGAATCTGTAGAAGCCGATAGATATCGTCCAAGGTCACAGTCATCTCCCCTATTTGGATATGGAAGGTGTTGGTCTACAGATCCCAAAGATTGATCAAGTCCATCAAATAGGCCTGATCCGCAACCATAGGCTCTAGTCGAGCCACCTGCTTGATCCCAAGGGCATCAAGCCACTCCCAGTCAGCAACAATCAACGCGCCCCGCACTTTAGTAAACGCAGTGGGTACACGGTACCGACTCTTAATAACATGCAAAATAAAACAATTCAAAAACATTAAAATCATGGAAAAAAACTGTACAACAATAACATGAATATACAACATTGCCTACCAATGTATAGAAAAAAACAAAAATAAAAATTCAAACAAAAAAAAATTAATTTTTTAGTTCTAGGGTTTCTAATCCTAACTGATTAATTTAAAAACAAAACAAACATTCAAAATTCAAACAAAAATTAAATTTTCAGTTCTAGGGTTTCTAATCCTAACTGATAAATTCCAAAAATAAAACAAAACAAAATTCAAAAATTAAATTTTTAGTCCTAGGGTTTCTAATACTAACTGATTAATTTAAAAAACAGAACAAAAATAAAATAAAAAAACAAAATTAAGTCTTAGGGTTTTTACGTTCCGTTTATCCTAGGGTTTAGTTATAAACAAAATAAAAATTCTTTACCTAGGTTTTTCACTATGTTTAGTTTTACACTAAGTCATAGTTGTGTTCAACTCAGTTTTAGGGTTTCAGTTTTAAAAATTAAAAATAAAAATAAAAAATCATCACAAAGAAAATTAAAACACTTGCACTGTTAAATAAAAACAATAATACTAGGAAGCACTTACTGGTCTCACTTCGGCTTCGTCGCTCGACCCGGTTTGTGCACTCATGATGTCAAGAGAAATTTGGTAGTGCTTCGCTTTGCAGAATTAACCTCCTCCTCCCTAGAGCTCCAAATCGCAAGAAAATTCATATGCAAATGAGCCCAAACCCTAGATTTGGCCTTTAAATAGGCCTTTTAAGATTAAATTCGTCCTCCCCTAGGATGAGCACTCTGTTTAGTGCTCGTCCCACCCTGGGACAAATTCTAAGCTGGTATTCATCCCACCCTAGGACAAATTCAGGGCAAAAATTTCAAAAAACATAAAAAATTGAACAAAAATGCACTAAAACAGCTAATAAACTTGCCCAATGAGAGTGTTGTTGCACTTGACATCCCAGGCATGCAAAAAAGATGTTGGGGTCACAAATTGTCACTATCCTACTCCCTAAGCAGACTACTTTAGCTGGACTGCTCCACGGGAGGATGGATTTTTGCCAATTTTAGCTCCAAAAAGCGTCGCAAAAAGGGTCACCACCCACCAAAAACAAGTCTAGATGTCGAAAAACTGCACACACTTAATGCTAAACCATCTAAGGGCATCTGTACACAAGTCATATTAGGTCAAGCAACTCGTCGCTTTTCTCACAAAGGTCATTCCCTCATCGATTTGTCGCTTGAGGGGGTAGTCACACTTAAGTCACCAATCAGCAAACACACACCCAATTAAGGAAAACGACATGCATTCAAAGAATCATTGACAAAGATAATTACGCTCCTGCTTGGGGTAGTAAACAAGCAATAATCACAATCTGATCAAATCACTTGGCATTTCGTGAATCATGAACTCAAGGTTATCACAGAAAAAAGGTTGCACCCTTTGCCTATTCATGACTGATCAATGTCTAAGGTCAAGTAACACCTCACCGAAAAAGGTTAACACTTGAATTGAGTGCCTTCGCTCGTCAAAAGCAAGGATTCAAGAATGCATGCCCTTTTCATACTTGGGGCATCAAAATTTGGTTAGGTTACCAAGAAACCCTAATCATTAGTGCTTTGGTTATCTATTTTTGCTTGGCATTGCACCATGCACAGCGCATCCCAAAAAGGGGCATCTATAGACACCAAAATAGCACCAACCTGATTATGTGACTACAAACACTGATCGCTTTGACACACACAGCCCCCAAGGTAGCCCTTAGAGGTTAAACAGTGGTCCTAACCACTTTTGCAAGAATTTTGGAAGGTCATAAGGCAATTTGGCACATTCAGGAACTTTGCTCAGTATCCATCCCACCTTGGGACGAATTCAAAATGGGATCCGTCTCACCCAGGGACGAATTCTGAATTCACTCTGGGGTAGGATGAATTCCAGGTTCAACGGGAAAAAATAGAAATTATGTCAAATGGCAGTTGAGGACAGTCAATTAATGCCTCCTACCTTGCATGCGCATGTAGGTGGGCAGATTGGACGTTAGAGGACTGTCACAAGGGCAGTCATGGAAGCACAAGTCAGGGAGGACTTTCCTCCCTCATGGGAAGGCATGACTACCACATTGCGCTCATGCATGCCCCTTCAAAGAGACCCCCTGGGTCTATAAAATGGTGAACTTTCTCACCCAAAAAAAGGACAAGTTGGAAGCATTTTCAAGCAACAAAGTGCTACCAAATTTGATACCACATTTTTTATCTTTTGATTCATCTCTTCCACATCCTTGATCTCTTTCGCAAGAGAGGTCATTAGGTGATTATTGGGAGTGTGAATCCGGATCCAAAACCCACCATTTGACCACATTTATCTACCAATTCTCCGACAACCCATTACAAGAGATTTTGGGCCCATCCCAAGTGGATTGGTGCCGAAATCAAGTTCTAACGGTGGGCGGCCCACCCGGGTGCCCCGCACTCCTGCGACCCTAATATTCTTTTTTTAAGAACGATTGGGAATTCATGGCAGATTATTCTTTCATCATTTTTTTATTTTGCATTCCATCTTATGTTGTTTAAATAGCTTGTAATTTTGATTTCATAATGCTTTGATCAAATTTTATCATGTTTTGTCGCTTTTGTTGTCCTCACTAACTTGCAAGTAGCAATGTCAAATTCCCGTTGATGGTGGTCAAATTGGGAAAATATGACCATCTGGGTATTCCCAAAATGCTCCCAATTAGCTAACCCCTAAGTTTGTAGGTCGTTTGGAGCTCCTGAGGTGCGACCTTTGAGCAGTATCATTTCAAAATTTTGTCATAGGCGAATTTGTCCTACCCTGGGACGAATTACAGTCGAATTTGTCCCACCCAAGAGCGAATTTGAATCGGTGGTGATTTTTCTGAAATTTTTGATGGTAGTGGCCCTCTGGTAATGTTCCTTGGTTCCTATCAAATTTGCAGGTTGTTTAGAATCGGTTTATTTATCGCTGTAATCAATCTTTTGCATGCATCTTCCATTTTTTTTAGAGAACAAACATTTCATCTTTGCAACAGGTGCTACTAATGATTTTGTTGTTTCTTTGAATGCAGGAGGAGCAGCAAGGATCAAGGATTCATTCACACCAGTGGTGGCAACACTTTGGCCCACCCATTTTGCATGTGGGCATGCGGAAGAGAGATGACTTTCCATTGATGTGACCAAGAGACAAGTTTGATGCTCCTCTCCCCTAAAAAGGGAGGAAGCGAATTGTAACTGAATTTGAAATACATCAATAAAATAAGAGGGTTGTTTCATTCCATTTGGGTTCCAATTTGTCTATGCTTTCTCCATTTTATGCATTTCTAATTTGTAGCATCAAGTTTAGTTTCGTTCTTGCATCGTGTTTGGAGTTTTCCCTTTTTGTTTTTCGAAATCTCGTGCTTTCAAAGTGACAATCTAAAACAACATCCTTGTATATGTAATGACCCAAACATATAGAAACAAAAAATACAAAAATAGAATGAGTTTTTTTTTTTAAACTAAGGAGAGGGATACATGAACCCTTCATGAACCCCTAACCTAACTATAATTTACCTAAAGTTTCAATCCGCTATGTTTTCCTGGAAGTTACATCTCGTGAAGTACCCTATCACAAGTTTGTTTGTGTAGGTGTATCATGTGTCATTGCAGATAAGACCATCTATTCCATCATTATTGATGAGCTATACCTATCACACTACATCCATTGAATATATACATGCATATCCATACCATACACAAATCATTATGTATAGGTATGCTAGAATTATTGTGAGTTAAGCTATTTATCTCATCTCCATGATGAGCTATCTTAAGTCAGATGTTATATCTTCCCAGCCTAGTCATTTATCTCCCTAAGGGGGTGTCAATTTCCTTAGGTCTCCTATGTTCATCCTAAGGGGTTATTAATTCCCGTAGGTCACCTCTGAGTTCACCCTAGAACTCTACACTTAGATGTCTATCATCAAACAACCAAACAATAATACATCTAGATACTACAACATTAGAAAGCAATCACTAAGCATCCAAAAAATAAAGCAATATTAAACTAAAATAGAATCAACTACATAATATAACCAAATATAGAAATAAAGTAAAAGCACCTTCTTTAGATCAATAAATATTTATTGCATCAGAATTTGCATGGTAAATCATTCTTACTTTAAGGAATATTACAGTAACTGCATTGAGGATATCTCCTCACAATTCTAGTTTATTTGAGCATAAGTAAATCAATGTAAGATACAATTACCTATACTATGTTTCCATTGAAATCCTTACTTCTCCTTGCTTCCCATTGGATATTTGAGGGTAGTAGGGGATGAGGATACTCATGGTTCAAGATAGGGATGCCTTTAAATGCATCTACTCATTTACATTGCAAAATTGCAACTATACAAAATTCAATTAAGTTTCTAACCATTTAATGCATAATGGATATTATAAAAGAACCTTTACTTTTATTTTCCCCTCTCAAGTTCCCTTGGAGAGTCATCTGTAATGTACTACTTATATCAAGGTCTAATTTTAATCAAATTCGTTCATGTCTTAAAGCATTTTTTAAATAAAGGGGTAAAAATTTATTGATAAAAATTCTAGATTATAGAGTACAACTGAACTTCCAACCAGGACTCAAATAAAACCACTAGACTAGAATGACACCCATAAAAGACAACAATAATAAACCACATTAAGTATGTACATCCTTATGGATCAACTCCCACAGGTGTTGAGAGTCCCCAGACGGGAGACTCTCCCAATTATCAATACTCCAAGGATCCAGTAGCTTAGAAGCCCTTTTGGCTAGGTAATCAACAACAACATTCCATTCCCTTGGAATGTGCACAAAGGATATAAATTAAAACTCTTCACTCATTCTAAGAATCTGAATAGCTACAGAGGCCAACTGCCAATTAAATTCCTCCACCCTTTTATTGTTTAAAACATTAACCACTATTTGAGAGTCAGAATCATAGATAATCCTATGCTAGATAGGATAAAACCTCCTCCACAAGGCCTCAAGAATTGCAAGAGCTTCCATAAAATTGTTGGATTGAACACATTTATAAATGGAAAAGAAAAAACTGACACCACCAGTAGAATCTCTCCCAACACTGCTAATTCCAGCATGTCTAGGATTACCCTTGGATGATCCATCAATATTAATTTTTATAACTCTTTTAGGGGGTGGCCTCCACCTACCATCTCTCCTAGCCTTCTTGCTGAGCTGAGGAACCCTACTAGGGCTAGAAGTGTTCACACCATACCCAAAGAGACCAAGGGCTTGATGTACCTTCTCCTTCTTAGAATCCAAAAGAGGATCCACATCACATTTTCTATGGATAGTTTCTTGAACCATATACAGGATCCTTTGCCAGATCTATTGAACAGCCAAATAACTACCCTAAAATATGCATCAATTTTGTTCGAGCCAAATTTTCTAGATGATGAAAGAAGGGCCCAAATTCCAAGCCACCCGAAGGAAAGGGGCCTTGGCCAGAGGTCTACCCAGACTACTCCAAAACTCCACCAGGGATAGAAAATAAAAACATGGATGGTTCTAGGCACTCCACCAATGGTGCCAAATGTATTTGAAAAAGGAGCATTGGAAAAATAAATGAGAAGAGTCATCATCATTCTTACTGCAAAGGATGCAAAAAGAGGGACCCTAAAATCCCCTCTTCCTCACATTATCCCAAGTGGGGCATTTATTACGAGATACCAACCAAAGAAGTTATATTTTGGTGAGGCAAATTTATTTTGCACCTTTTTCCACCAAGTGACATGAAGACTCCCATACTTTCGTTTATCAAGAACCTGATAACTATAGGCTACCGAGTAGTTTACCTTAGGATCAGGGTTCCAAGCCAGAATATCTTTACCCCTCAATGAAGAACAAGGTCTCCCTACAAGAATAAGAGCAAGATCCTCTCTATCCTTGGCCAGTCCCCTATAGGGCCATTCTTGCAAATATTTCCACCTGTACATCTCCATATTTCAAAAAGATAGGATTTTTTTAAAGTCCTCCATACGAGACCATCCTAATTTAAAGAAAAAAATGCTTAGGGAACATAGGATATTGATTCAAGATAGGAGGGTGGCCATACCAAGAATCCTCCCAAAAAAGAGCATTTGATCCCTGATTGCAAATCCAAAACAAACACTGCTTGATTAAATTAGCTCCTCTTTTCAGAGTGTCCTAGATAACTGAACCTTTCCCAACCAAGCTAACTATAGGAATTTCAGCCTCAGAAATACCTATCAAGTATTTATAAGATAATATTTTAGTCCAAATCTTATCTTGAGAGGTACACCATCTCCAATAATTTTTTATAGCCAAAGCCTACCCAAAAAGAGCTATCTGTCGCAACCTAAGGCCTCCCTCTTGCACATGCCTACATATAGAATCCAACCTAACAAAACTCCATTTAGATTGTTCAAGTTTTCTAGACCATAAAAAATATTTTGACAAAGCATCCATGTCCTTGATGAAGTGAGAGGGATCTATTTGTACAAAAAATCTATAAATGGGTAAATATTGAACAACAAATTTTAAATGCAACACTCTACCTGCAGTGGATAGCACTATGAAAGTCCAATGATTCACCTTCCTTCTAAACTTGTCAAGCATAGACTGCCAAGAATATCTAGGTAGAGTGTGAGATGAAATTGGAATACCAAGATAAATGAAGGGGGAGTCCCAACCTAGAATCTTAGAATATGAGCAATCCTGGATTGAATAAGAGGAGGGGTATTGAAGAAGAAAATAGAAGACTTGTCCTCATTAATCAATTGTCCAGAAGCACCAAGATATATGTCAAGAGAATGTCTAATATTTCTAGCTTCCTTGATAGTGGTAACTCCCAAAAAAGTAGTATCATCAACAAATTGAAGGTTGGAAAGAGGTGGAAAACTACTATCGCACTTCCACCCCTGAGTGAGACCCTACATGACTTGAGACATGAGCAGTCTTACCAACCCTTTCACCATAATGATAAAAAAATAAGGAGATAAAGTATATCTTTACCTCAATCCCCCTGAGGCCTCAAACAGCTTTGATGGCTCATTATTAACAAGAACAGATAATGAGGAAGAATAAACATAGCTCATCACTCATCTAATCCATTCCTCCTCAAATCCAAAAGTAGCAAGAAATTTCTAAACAAAGGACCATATAACCCAATCATAGGCTTTGGCCATGTCCAAATTAATGAACATAGTTTTCTCCTTAGAAGTTTCCATCGATTGAATAGCTTATGTAGCAATAACAAACCCATCTAAGATTTGTCGGCAAGCAACAAACCCTCCTTTCTCCTCAGAGATGATTTTGCTCAACCATGTCTTTAGCCTCTCAACAATCATTTTTGTGATGATATTATACACAACATTGTAGAGAGCAATAGGCCTGAACATATCCAAGGAATTTTCTCCCTCCTTTTTGGGTATAAGCACCATAAAGGTAGCATTTAGGTCCCTTAGCATTTGTTTTTTCTTTTGGGACTCATGGACCACCTCCAAAAGATCAAATTTTATTAAATCCCAAAAATCCTGATAAAACTCAATCAGGAATCCATCTGGACCTGGGTATTTTCCTTTTTTTATATTGAATATAACATTTTCCAACTACTCAAGGTAAATTGGACCCATCAAGTGCTCATTCATATCTCTAGAAAAAATCATTGGAATACAATTTAGAATAAGATTTTCATTCTCATCATATGATAGGGAGTCCTCCTTGAAGAGAGAGGAAAAATACCTCTTAGTCTCTTCTAAAATATGCCTAAAATAAGAGAGTAGGGCACCCTAAGAATTCACAAGAGAGGTAATCAGGTTACCATTACGGTGAGCCTTAACTGAGTTATAAAATAAGGTTGTGTTCCTATCCCCTTCCTTAAGCCAATCTACTCGAGATTTTTATTTCCAAAAAATTTCTTCCCTCAGTTCCCATTCAGAATTGTTTTTTGCAGCCTTAGATTCCTCAATAAGAAGCTCCTTATTGAATCTCTGATCTCTAATATTCCATGAAGCTTCTTCCATCCTCCTAATATCTACCAACTTAGCCAAGGAAAGGTTCCTAAAATTCATTCTATTCCATCTCTTCAATTTATGTTTTACAAATTGTAGTCGCTTCTAAAGGAATACATAGCAGTGCCATGAGGAGGTTTTCCAGTGGTCCACCAACCTCGTATGAAATCATGAAGCTTAGGATCACGAAGCTACATAAGTAGACACTTAAATGTGGGATTATTTTTTAGCCCTAAATCCAAAGTAGAGATTTTTATAGGCCAATGATAAGATCCCCTACCCTCCATAATCACAGAACTAACATCTCTGTTATTACCCATCCAATAAATGGATATCAAAAACCTATCCAATCTCTCTGATATGGAAGCTTCCCCACACCTTCTATTGTGCCATGCAAAGATACAATTATCTGGCTTGATGTCAACCAAGTTTAGGGCCTAGATATGAGCACTTAAGATAGAAGAAAAAGTCTCGAGATGGTCCACCCCACCATGTTTCTCCTCTAGACAAGTGATAGAGTTTAAGTCTCCAGCCAAAATTCATGGGTATAGGGGAACCAAACTTCTCAAAAAGTAAATGTGCTTCCACAAATTCACTTTACCATTGTAATCAATAAGAGCATTCACATTTGTAAGTAGGATTATTTTACCAAATTCATTATCATGCTTGACCATTGAAATAAACCATCTGCTACAAATCCAAGTAAGAGGGGATATCTTAATCGAATCCCATAAACAAGCAATGCCACCAAAATATCCACATGCACAAATACACTGGAATTACCCCCTTCTCCAAAACTTGGGATCAATACTGAACATACTATCAATAGGCAATTTAGTCTCTTGAATAAACACCACATCCGGGGAACGCACACGAACCAAATCATGAATAAATTTTTATCTGGGGATGCTATTTAACCCCCTTACTTTCCATGAAAGGTTAATAATTTTTGGGGGTTATAAAAATGTGATTCCAATGTTCTCACCAAGCCTGACTCCACCAATGTCTCCCCCATTAACTTAATTTTATCTTGGTACTTCTTCTGACCCACCATATTCTTATCCGAAAAACTTTTTTTAATTATTTTTTGCTGCAATCCCAACACAATAGGATTTTTATAGTCCAAGGATGACTGCATCAGTGCCTGAGTAGGATAGGGCATAACTAAATCTATACCACTTTCCAAAATAGTTTCCCTTAGAGGGCTATACCCAAGCATGTCCGCTATACTCAGATTCAAAGCCCTTTGTTCTTCATTTAAACCCCCTAGATCTGATTCCTTAAGTTCCCCCTCAATAAGAGACATCTAATTCTACCTTTTTATATTTGCATTAGGTAGCGATGTTTTAGGTATCTCCATGGACTGATCAATATCATCTAATATTTCAAAATGATTGAGTAGAGCATTTGGCTAGCTATCCTTAAGGTCTTTTTTTGCCCTTTGTCCTCTGTTTTGGGATTTTATCGGAACAAAACCTTCCTTATCTCGTTCCCCTTTATTTATTGAGGCTTTTCCTTTATTCAAAATTTTTCCAGATCGAGAGGGCTCAGTATTTGAAGCCACAGGTGAGACAAACTTAGGGTATATTCTTTGCAGGTGGCCATATTCATGATAAATCCGACAACAAAATGGAAGAGTTTCATAGTCAAGTTTTTGAACCCATGTAGTTGATCCAAATTGTATTTCAATAGAATCTGGAATAAGATTATTTAAGTCAATTTCAACACAAATACGAGCAATGAAGATTACATTTTTATTCATTATTTGTTGTGACGGTCAAACCGACTTCCCAAGCAGAAGGGAAATATTATGCAAGATATCAGTTCTCCAAAATTCCAACGGGAGCCATGGAAGCCGTACCCTTACTGGAACCCACGACGACAACTCCTTTGATGGGTTGAAACCCACATGCCATGGTTTAAGAAAGAGTCCCACTTGGTTATATAAATAAGGACCCCATTCAAATGCTTTATTATGATCTACATTACAAGAGAAAACTATAGTAAAATAGTTGTTTGCACTCAACATCACCTCCACATCACCTTCAGGATTCCATGTCTTCCTGATCCAAGCCTCCATAAAGGGGAGAGAAATTCGGATGCCCAAAAATTTTCCAATAAGGGCATCTTTGGTTAGATACTCCACATCATTCACCATCGAGTCTGGTTGAACCACTAGAACTAGCCTGGCTTCACATCATTCCAAACATCCATTGTTCTTTAACAAGTAGTTCTCGACATGCACTGGAAAATCTTGTTCCTTCCAGTCATTTTTAGATGAAAAAATATCATGAGCATGCACTCTCTATGCCGAAACCAATGCCATCATGACATTCCTCCAATTTTTTAGACCTCCTCTAGAAGTTGTTGCCATCCCCACAGAAGCGGTTTTCTTCATCAAACCCTAGCAGAGTAGTTTTTCCTCATCAAACCCTAGCAGAGCTCCAAAGTCTCCATAGTAAATATTTATTCTATGAATATTATACATATAAATCCAATTCTAATTGTCTTAAAGCATTAAAGTCCTATAAACTTAACCTTTAAAATAGTATCTTTCATTTTCATTCCCTAAATCAAAGCCCCATAACTTCAATTCAAATAATAAATCTACATCCTTTTTAATTCATAATTTCTAATCAATCAATTATTTTTCTTGCTGGACTGAACGCTTGTCCCTTTCCTGGTGCTTTCAATGGCGTAAAAGGTTTAAAATGATTGTGGCATGGTGGTTATAGGGGCGGACTGTGTGAAGATCTGTGTGGCGGATTCTGGGGCGAACAGTGCAGAATACTGTGGCGGCCATAAAAAGCTGGACAGCTTGCCTGGATTCATGGTGGCTACTGATTCCACCATGTTTAATATATATATATATATATTATTGTTTAAAACATTAAAGTCCCATACCTTTAATATTTAAAACAAGTATTCATTCATTCTCTAAATTGATGCCCCATAACTTCAATTCAAAGAATAAATCTACATCCTTTTTAATTCACAATTTCCAACCAACCAATTACTATTTACAACATTAAAGTCCCATACCTTTAATATTTAAAATAATAATTCATTCATTCCCTAAATTGAAGCCCTATAACTTCAATTCAAAGAATAAATCTACATACTTTTTAATTCATAATTTCCAATCAACCAATTATTGTTTAAAGCATTAAAGTCCCATACCTTTAATATTTAAAACAATCATTCATTCATTCCCTAAATTGAAGCCCGATATCTTCAATTTAATGAATAAATCCACATCCCTTTTAATTGAAAACTCCTAATATAATCAACTCTAATCAAAGGGTTCCTTCTCAAATAAAACCTTTTATAAATCCCATAAAAATCAAAGGGTCCTTTCTAATTAAAACCCTTCAATAATTTCATATAAATCAAAGGCTCCTTTCTAGTTAAAAAGTCTTCAATAATTTCACATAAGTCAAAGGTTATTTCTAATTAAAATCCTTCATTATATTTTATATAAATAAAAGGTCCCTTTATAATTAAAAGCCTTCAATAAATATCATATAAATCAAAGGTTCTTTCTAATTAAAATCCTTCATTATATTTTATATAAATCAAAGGTTATTTCTAATTAAAAGCCTTCAACAATTTCACATAAATCAAAGTTTCCTTTCTAATTTAAAGCCTTAAATAAATCAATCAAAGGTTCTTTATAATTAAAAGCCTTCATTATGTTTTAAGAAAATCAAAGGTTCTTTCTAATTAAAAAACCTTGATTGTATTTTATATAAAACTAATTTTCCATTCCATTTAATTAAGTTTTATAGCACCTTCCTAAGGCAAGGTCTACAACCAGAGACCAACACCTTCCAAGGCGGATGCTGAACAACCATAGAAAAACCTAGAATCTAAGAAAACTAGAATCGGGTACTACTCTTACCTCTGTCAGAATAGAGTTCCCACTCTTGGATCACGGTTCTATTAGTTACTCGACACTCTCAAATCCCACAACACTCTCGGATACATAGTGCTCTCGAACCCTCACAACACTTCCTTCAGCATATTGTGGTTTTTGAACATGCACAACACTCACCATTAACACTCACTAGATTTCCTAGCACAATGCTCACCAATTAAGACACACTTTGGTTTCATAGTGCACGATGATCACCAATTACACACACTCTGGTTTTATAGCGCACAACGTTCACCAATTAACATACGATGGTCTCTATATAAAACACAGTGCTCACAATCTGGTTTCATAGCACACAACGTTCACCAATTAATACACGGTGGTTTATTTAAAACAAATCCTAGCTTCCTAAAGCACAATGCTCTACATAAACATATGGTGGTTTCTCTAATACATAGCCTTGATTCCTAAAGCATAGCGCTCTCCATAAACATATGGTTTTTTTTTTTAAATACAACCTAGCTTCCTAAAGCACAACGTTCTCCACAAACATATGGTGGTTTCTCTAAAATGCAACTTGGATTCCTAAAGCACACCGCTCTCCATAAATATATGGTGGTTTTTATAAAACATGGCCTGGCTTCCTAAAGCATGGTGCTCTCCATAAACTTATGGTGGTTTCTCTAAAATGTAGCCTGGCTTCCTAAAGCACAACGCTCTCCATAAACATATGGTGGTTTCTCTAAAACACAGTCTGACTTCCTAAAGCACAACGCTCTCCATAAACATATGGTGGTTTCTCTAAAATAGAACTTGGATTCCTAAAGCATAGTGCTCACCATAAACGTGGATGTAGGTGCTTCCAATATTTCTAATGGAATTTCACGCTACAGAGAAAATAAAAATAGGGGAGTATAACCAGGTTTTCTCACCATATCAACACAAATAAAAACTAGATTCAAATTTTTAAGCAACCCATCCTTAAAAATTCTATGAAGATGGAAATATAGCAATGTCTGGTTGCCTCTCCTCCTCACCTTTGGTGTGTTCTTCTATTTCTATTGGTCCCTGGGATGCATCTCCTTCATGCTCCATTCCTTCCTCTCCCGTTCTTTGTCCTAATTTTTCATTTCCTTCCTCCTTATGTGCCTCCTTACCCAGGTGGCTCGTCCACCATTATTCTCGAAACCTCTCCAAATTCGAGATTCTTTTCTTCAATGCTCCATCCCCTATCGTCTATGTGTTCCTTCCCATAATTTCCACCTTTGGAAATTAGTTTCCTCATAGGTTATTTTCATAGGTTTCACTATATATGGAAAGGGAATAATTACATTTTTAAAATGATGATGGTATGCTTTAAATAAAATATCATTCCCATGATATTTATCAAATCTTAAATATATTTCTTTTATTTAAACAATCTCATTATTGTTTTGTTTTTTTAAGTAAAATAAAATATATCTATTTCTTTTTAAATGGATTTTATTTTATTTATTTCAATTAATTAGATTCTTTTAATGAATTTTTTCATTATCATTAAAATGAACACCTTTAATTAATTCAAAAAAAAATCTCATTTGTTAATTCGAATGAATTTTATCAATGAGCTCCAAAGTCAAACATTATTTAATTAAAACCTCATTAATTAATTTAAATGAATCTTTATTTGGCATATAAATTTAATTTTCTTTACTTCATAAGAATGATACTCTACTTTCACTTCAACAGGACAGTTTACTTTAGGTATCCACACACATTTTTGCATTTATTCTCCTATAGAAAACCTAACATTAATCTAATCAAGCCATGATGCAGTAGAGAGCAAACAAATTTATAAAACAACAAATAGGGAGTATTTCCATAAACCTAATCACCTATCTTAGCCAAATATTTTACGATAGCTACTACGCTATCAACTAAAACTCAAGGTGATTAGTCATTGAAAATTATCCCTTCCATCAATGCATGCCCATATGAAGGTATCTATCCATGTTACCTTCGAGTACCTTAACTATAATTTCCCCTGATCTTTGGTACCCTTGTTCTTGGTGGGTGATTCTTCCTATTCCACCTATGAGTGTACCTGATACCGCATACTTGGCAATATGTTAGCGATAAGACACCCTTATAAATCAACAAAATATCATATAGTTGGTTTGATTTTTCAAACTAGGTATCACCACATCATAGGTTAATACATTATTTTCTTTGTACCATAAAGTCAGGTAGGGAGGGTCATGACATCCTCCCCCACTAGAATTAAATATCATCCTCGATGTTTCGAGTTTTCCTTTTGTTTTTAATAGAAAGTAAAATTATTACATCATATAGCTTCAAATAAAAAGGGAATTTTTTTTTGCATAACCTCAACTTTCTCCCAAGTGGCATTCTACTTATAGAATTGGTCCCTCTGGACCTTACACTGTTTGAGATTCTGATTCCATAGGTATTTATAACAAAACTCAATAATCTTAACCGATAGTACTTAAATGGCCTCCAGATTTGCCATATGCAATTTAGAAACATCCCACGCATGTTCAAGGTTAACAAACTATTTCGTAAGCAAGGATATACGGAAGGTGTTATGGATTTTGGATAGATTAGGTGGTAATGCAAGTTGGTATGCAACCAGACTAATATTTTCCATGATCTCAAAGGGCCCAAAAAATAATCCAACTTTATGGATTTGATAGTGCTTCTATTTGGCTTAACCCTTAAGAATACCTTATATCCAATAGAATACTCTCTTGGAGTCCTTTTTAGATTTGCATAACTCTTCTGCCTATACACAACTACTTTAAGTCTTTACCTAATTTCTTTTAGTTGATATTCCATTACCTTGACCATTTCTAGCCCAATCACAACTCGATCCTCCAGGTTATCTCAAGATAATGGTGTTCTATACTTTCGTCCATACAAGGCATTGAAAGGTGCCATTCCTAGTGAGGAGTGATGTCCATTATTATAGGAAAACTCTACCAAAGGTAGAAAATATTCCCATTGATATTTGTGATCCATATATTACATGCAGAGCATGTCTTCCAGAACATGGTTTACCCATCTCAGTTTGACCATCGATTTTAGGGTGGTATGCTGAAATCATATTCAGTTTTGTACCTACTACACTATGAAGGGATTTCCAGAATTCAAAAGTGAATTTGGAGTCTCTATATGAGATAATTACCTTAGGAAATCCATGCGATTAGAATACCTCTTTGATGAATCTTCTAGCCACAACATGAGCATCATCCTTGGTATTTCTTTGTATGAATTGGGTAGCCTTAGTCAATTTTTTGACCCCTACAAATATGGCATCATGTTGGTACTAAGTCTTGGTTAAACCCACGTTAAAATACATAGATATAACCTACCATTTTTATGTAGGTATATCATACAGACATAGTTTTCCTATAGGATGTTGGGATTGTCTTAAATGTCTAACATCTGAGGCATCGAGTAACAAAATTTGTGATGTCCTTCTTCATACCTACCCAAAAGAAGGCTCTTTTCATGATTTCTCGAATTTGGGCTCCTCTTAGATTAGAAAAATAAGGAGATCTATGAGCTTCTTACATTATCAAGTTTCTCAAATTGCCCATATTTGGTATGAATAACCTTCCCTTATAACATAGAAAGTCATATTTCACACTAAATTCCTCATTTCCTTTAGGATATTTGTCCATATTGACTCAAATTCCTTGGCAATACTCATATTGAGATTGCACCTATCTCACTCGATCCATCAGGTCCATGTGAATTCTAGTTATGCTTGCTATATATTTCCTTCTACTCAAAGAATCAACTACTTTATTCTATTTTCCTTTTATGTATTCAATCTCAAAATCATACTCAATGAGAAATTCCACCCATATTCTTTGTCTCACATTGAGTATTTTTTGGGTGAATATATACAACAGACTTTGATGGTCTATCTTTAATTCAAAGGGACTTCCCACCAACTAGTGGTGCTAAACCTTTAAAGTGTGCATTACTATATCTAAATCTAAATCATGCATAAAATAATTAACTTCATGCTCTTTGATCTTACTTGAAGTATATGCCACTACTAATTCTTCTTGTGAGATTACCCCATCCAACCCATCTATTGATGCATAAGTGCACACTGAAAAGTCCTCTTGAGGATCATGAACCTTTAGTATCAATGCAATAGTAAGCTTATGCTTTAGTAGTTCAAAGGCAACCTCACACTTCTATGACCACTTGAATTGTTTCCCCTTCTTCTAAAGGTTTGCTATGGGTCCAATAATCTTGGAGTAGTCATTTATATAATTTCTATAATAACCCATTAACTCCAGGAAACTTTGTACCTCAGTAATATTATTAGGCAGTGGCCAATTTAGAATAGCCTCTATCTTTTATGGATCCACAAAAATCACTTTTTTTGATATTATGTGTCCAATATATCGCACCTCTAGAACATAGAATTCACTCTTAGTCAGGTTTCCATAAATTTGATTCTTCCTTAACAATTCCAACACAATCCTAAGATTTTTATCATGTTCTTCTTTATCTCGGGAGTATATAAGGATATCATCTAGGAACACTAGGATAAATTGGTCCATGTATCTTTGAAACACACTATTCATTAAGTTCATGAAAGTATTTGGGGCATTAGTTAGTCTGAAAGGTAGAAATGTAAACTCATAATGCCCATACCTAGTCTTAAATGTTATTTTGTGAGTGTCTTCCTCACGAATCCTTAACTAGTGATACCACAACCTCAAGTCGATCTCAGTAAATACCTTGGCATCCTTTAGTTGATCAAATAAATCTTCAATCCTAGGTAAAGGGTATCGATTCTTGATTATAGCCTTATTTAGCATCCTATAATCAATACATAATCTTAGCAAATTGTCCTTATTTTTCATGAATAAAACTTGTGTGCCCCATGGTGACACACTTGGTTTTATCAAACCCTTCTCCAATAATCCTTGCAATTGAACCTCTAGTTCTCGCATTTTAGCAGTATTAATCCTATACAAGGATCTATGAATAGGTTCGACTCCTGTCATAAGTTTGATTGTAAATTCAAATTCCTGTACAAGAGGTAGTCCAGGTAGGTCTTTTGGAAATACATCCTTAAAATCCTATAAAATTAGATTTTGTCTTAGCATTTCTCCTTTCCCATGGTCCTTCACTTCATTTAGTTTTACCACATACACTATTCCTCATTTATTTAGGGTCTTTTTCCATTGCATAGCATAAAACATATAAGGTTCAAACACCCCTTGTCTACTATGAATTCCTAGTCTCTTTCTGCCTTCCTATGAATACTCAATCCATCGGTCTTGGAAATTGACTATGGCTTTATGGACCTATAGCTAATCCATCCTGAGGACCACATCAAAGGCATGTAAGGGAGCTACATATAAACAAAATTTAGTAGTCCCTTTAGATAGAGTAACTTCTACCATAGGATAACACTAGTTCACCGAGTAGGTTTATCCAGAACCATACTCAATGTTCCATCCTTAAGCTATATATCTAGGCATTTTCGACATAGTCCTTGCTATACTAGACGAAATAAAATTATCAGTGGATCCACTATCCATCAACATGTTTACTTTATTATTTAAAACTTTACCTTTCACAAGTGATGGGGTGGCTTGTCCCTCTATATTATACTTCCCAATTTTGGCATAGATCTGATGTTATGGTTATTTCCATTTTGCATTAGCTATGCTAGTCCCTGATCGATATGGACATTGATTATAGTAATGAGGTCCTCAAAAATTATAGAATCCTTCCTTGGGTCCTTGCTATTTTTTAGGTTTCTCATTCCCACTCCTAACTATTGGAATTGAAGCTTGCAACCTTATTGGTTGAGGTTTCATGTTGTTGGGCTTGTTATCCTTCTTACGAAAGTTCTTATTGAACTTATTTTGATTCCCATAAGGTTTCTTCTCAATATTTTGGGGATTCTTAGCCTTTCGCTCTTGCTCAGCCTCCCATTTTACAAACCCATTGCTATTCCTCTTATTTAGCTCTTGCCAAGCTTGCTCAGGTAGAGTGTCATATTTATAACAGAAGTGTGACTCTACTTTATTTGCTAGGTCATATACCTTTTGCAATGATTTAGGCTCCTGCATGTCTATATCATGCTTTAACCTAGATTTCAATCCAAGAGTGAACTTGTGAACCTACATTTTCTCATTATAAATAGATACATATTTGAAAAATCTTACCAGCTTCTTATAGTACACCTCTACTATGTTGGTTCCTTACCTCAAACTAGAAAATTATTCAAACTTTAATGCATAGAAATGCTTTATTAGGAATCTCTTCTTAAATATGTTTATAAATTCTTTTCATGGAGTATCAATGGGTTTATTCTTAGTTTCCTCATAGTGGGTTTCCCACCACTCTAGAGCAACCCCTTCTAGGTTAATAATAGCCCAAAGTGTTTAGGTTCCTGATGAGTAGCCTTTTATCATAAAGTTAACCTCTACTTCTCTCATCCATGCTTCCACTGCATCCCCATCGTCCTTTCCATAAAACTTGGATATACTGATGTTTTTCATATCCCTAGCTATTTTCTTTTCTAGTAAGGCTCTATCTTGCACTTGTTCTGTAGTTAATCCACTATATAGACCAAATTTTGAGCTTTGAACTTGTATATTCTAATTCACAACCATTTCTACCAACTGTCTTATTTGATCCCACATAGTAGTGACCATATCAATAAGGTCTTTGACCTCCCTATTGGGGCTTCTTGGTTCTCCATCCTAGTTTTTTTCTTAGATATTACTTTGCTAAGTTTTTCTAGGTGTAGGCCTCCCTCTTCTGGTATTAAGTGGCATCTTAACCTAATTCATTCCAAGAAAGAAGATTAGATTATAGTTTCAACTTAAGTTGTATATCTAATCAATATATAATATAGATTTATCTTGATAGATGCATTAAAAACCTAACTAGGGTAATATCCTATGCTAGGATGTATCATTGATACTGAAGTCCTTGCTAAGGTATCCTAAAATCCACTCTATATTTGGGTTTATGCAAGATATATTCTAGAAAATAGGGTATTCTAGATTATCTCATAATTAGCCCTTTTCTTAATCATGCCTTAATTGGATACATATAATTCCCTTTTAGCACACATAGAAGCTCTATACCCTCGTACATAGAGCTCTGATACCAAATGTAACGATACAAAAATGCATAAAAATAAAATATAAAAATAGAAAGAGGTTTTTTTTACTAAGGAGAGGGATACATGAACCCTTCATGAACCCCTAACCTAACTACCATTACATAAATATTCAATACCCTAAGTTTTCTTGGAAGTTATATAAAAATTTGTGTAGGCGTATCGTGTGTCACTGTAGATAAGCCCATCTGTCTGATTATTCTTGATGAACTAGTCCTATCACCCTTAGTCCATAGAAAGTATACACGCATCTCCATACCATACATAAATCATTATGTGTAGGTATGCTACAAGTATTTCAAGTTAATATATCTAACTCATCTCTATGATGAGCCACCTTAACTCATATGTAATCTCTTCACAACTTAGTCCTTTATCTCCCTAAGGGGGTCTCAATTTACTTAGGTATCCTATGTTCACCCTATAGGGTTATTAATTCCCTTAGGTCACCTCTGAGTTCACCCTAGAACTCTAAACTTAGATTTATATCATCAAGCAACTAGACAATTATACATCTAGATACTACAACATCAGAAAGCAATCACCAAGAATCCAAAAAATAAAGCAAGCTTAACACTAAAATAGAATCAACTACATAATATAACCAAATACAAAAATAAAGTAAAAGTAACTTTTTTAAACCAATAAATAGTTATTGCATCAAAATTTGCGTGGTAAATCCTTCTTACTTTAAGGAATATTAAAGTAACTGCATTGGGGATATCTCCCTACAATTCTAGTATATTTGAGCATAAGGAAATCGACATAAGATACAATTACCTATAGTTTATTTCCATTTAACTCCTTGCTTCTCCTTGCTTCCCATCGTATATTTGAGGGTAGTGCGGTATCAGGATACTCATGGTTCAATATAGGCATGCCTTTAAATGCATCTACTCATTTACTTTACCAAATTGCAACTATACAAAATTCATTTAAGTTTCTAACCATCTAATGAGTAATGGATATTATAAAAGAACTTTACGTTTGATATTCCCTCTCAATTTCCATTATAGAGTCATCCATCATGTATTGCTTAGATCAAGGTATAACTTTAATCAAATTCATTCATGTATTAAAGCATTAAATTTCCATACCCTTAACCTTTAGAACAATCTCTTTCATTTTCATTCCATAAATCAAAGCACCATAACTTCAATTGAATGAATAAATCTACATCCTTTTTAATTCACAATTTCAAATCAACCAATTAATGTTTAAATAATTAAAGTCCCATACCTTTAATATTTAAAACAATCATTCACTATTTCCCTAAATTGAAGCCCCATAATTTAAATTCAAAGAATAATTCTACATCCTTTTTAATTCATAATTTACAATCAACCAATTACTATTTAAAGAATTAAAGTACCATACATTTAATCTTTAAAAAAAACATTCATTCATTCCCTAAATTGAAGCCCCATAACTTCAATTCAAATTATAAATCTACATCCTTTTTAATTCACATTTTCCAGTCAACAAATTATTGTTTAAAGCATTAAAGCCCCATACCTTTAATATTTAAAACAATCATTCATTGATTCCCTAAATTGAATCCCATAAATTCAACTTAATGAATAAATCCACATCCCTTTTAATTGAGAACTCCTAATATAATCAACTTTAGTCAAAAGGTTCCTTCTCAATTAAAAACCTTTAATACATCCAATAAAAATTAAAGGTCCTTTTCTAATTAAAATCCTTCAATAATTTCATATAAATGAAAGGTTCCTTTCTAATTAAAAATCCTTCAATAATTTCACATAAGTCAAAGGTTCTTTCTAATTAAAATCCTTCATTATATTTTATATAAATCAAAGGTCCCTTTCTAATTAAAATCCTTAAATAAATATCATATAAATCAAAGGTTCTTTCTAATTAAAAGCCCTCATTATATTTTATATAAATAAAAGGTTCTTTCTAATTAAAAGCCTTCAATAATTTCATATAAATCAAAGGTTCCTTTCAAATTGAGAATCCTTCAATAAATATCATATAAGTCAAAGGTTATTTCTAATTAAAAACCTTCATTATGTTTTAAATAAATCAAAGGTTCTTTCTAATTAAAAAACCTTCATTGTATTTTATATAAAACTAAGGTTCCTTTCCATTTAATTAAGTTTTAGAGAACCTTCCCAATGCAAGGTCTAAAACTAGAGGGCAACGCCTTCCAAGGTGGATGCTGGAAAAAACCACGAAATAACCTATCGTCTAAGAAAACTAGGACTAGTACTGCTCTTACCTCTGTAAGAACAAAGTTTCCACTCTTGGAGCACGGTGCTTTCAACTCACAACACTCTTGGACATGTAGTGCCCTCTAACCCTCATAGCGCTCCCTTTGGCATATCATGGCCTTAAATTATGCATAGCACTCACTAGTAATGTTCACTGGTTTCCCCAATACAACGATCACCAATTAAGATACACTCTGGTTTCATAGCGCATAATGCTCACCAATTAGATACACTCTGGTTTCATAGAACACAATGCTCACCAATTAACACATGATGGTCTCTCTCTAAAACACAATGCTCACACTCTGGTTTCATAGCGCACAATGCTCACCAATTAACATACGATGGCTTATTTAAAACACATCCTGGCTTCCTAAAGCACAATGTTATCCATAAACATATGATGGTTTCTCTAATACATAACCTAGCTTCATAAAGCACAATGCTCTCCATAAACATATGGTGGTTTCTCTAAAACACAACCTAACTTTCTAAAGAACAACATTCTCCACAAACATATGGTGGTTTCTCTAAAATACATCCCGGCTTCCTAAAGCACATCGCTCTTCATAAACATATGATGGTTTCTATAAAACACAACATGGCTTCCTATAGCACAATGCTCTCCATAAAATTATGGTGGTTTCTCTAAAACATAGCATGGCTTCCTAAAGCACAACACTCTCCATAAACATATGGTGGTTTCTCTAAAACACAACCTGGCTTCCTAAAGCACAACGCTCTCCATAAACATATGGTGGTTTCTCTAAAACACAACCTGGCTTCCTAAAGCACAGTGCTCACCATAAATTTGGATATGGGTACTTCCAATATTTCCTGTGGACTTTCATGCTATAGAGGAAATAAAACTAGGGGAGTATAACCAGGTTTTCTCACCATACCAACAAAAATAAAAACCATATTCAAAGTTTAAAGTAACCCAACCTTTAAACTTCTACGGAGATGGAAATTTGGTAATGTATGGCTGCTTCTTATCCTTGCTTTTTGTGCATTCTTCTATTTCTCCTAGTCCCTGTTCCGTGTATCCTTTGTGCTCTCTTTCTTCATCTCCTATTCTCTATCCTAATTTTTTCTTTTATTTCTCCTTACATGCCTCTTTGCCTAGGTGGCCCATCCACCATTCTTCTTGAAACCTCCCCAGCCTCGATCTTATTTTCTTCAATGCTTCGTCACCTATCCTCTATGCATTCCTTCCAATAATTTCCACCTTTAGAAATTAGTAGCAACTTTTTACCAACATGATTAGGATATAGTGAAGAATTACTTACTGGTAATAGTAGAGTATTATTGAGTAAAACAATACATACCTTATAAAATAAAGGCAACATATCTTACCATATTTCCAAAGAAAAAAGGACTTTGATTATTTTAAACCCATATCCCAATTGATTATGGTTGTTTGAATTGTATGTTTGGTTTTTTTTTTAATTAAATTTAAACCTAAGAAAATTCTCGGTCACTCTCAAAAGAAACCATAAAGTAAATATATTGAAATTAAATTAAAACTAATTTTAACATGTCCAATGAGTTTAGCCAAAAATATTTAAGTTTTATAATATATATTTTAACATTTTTTAAAATGTTTTCTCCCAAAATTTGTTAAGGTTTGCTGAGTCATCATGTTTAAAATAACTCTCCTTAAGCATAGAATTTTAACTATAATTTAAAAAATGATCAAATCCACTAATAAGTGTTAATGTGAAACAACATTCTTGTAGATTATAACAAATACATGAGTTTTTAGTTTCCCACATAATATGAATTTCTCATTTTTTATCATTTAATAAGAAATAATAAGAGAAAATAAAAGGAACGCGGATTGAAGCTTTAAATATGAATGTTTTGAAATATACACTTTATTTTTTCTACTAAAATATACTATTTCCTAAGTTCTAAGATTTTATTAGATGTGTAAGATATACATGTTAAATGCAATGTGGAAGAATAATTATTTTAAATTAAATATAGTTTAAAAACATTAGTTAAGTAAATATATTTTAAAATTATAAAAAATAAAATAATTTTTATGTTGGTTTTTATAATAATTATGTTCAGAGTTGATTTTTGGGTTAACTTGTATTTATTTGAATAGTTTTAAAATAAGTGATCATATGACATAATTTTAACAATATTGAGGGAGATACAACCTTATAAAGTTAACTATTTGGAACAAGATCAGTGATGATTTTTCAAGTTGCAAAAAATAAAATTACAAATATTTATCAGTTAGGGTTCAAATGATGGGAAGAGCAATGAAGGGCTAGAACTTCAGTGAGACAAGATATTTGATTTAGATAAAGAATTTTTTAGCAATTTTTTTTACCTTTATTTATCTTAGAAAATTTGCATGCAAATTATTATAAAGTTTTTATCAAATATTATATTTGCTATAGGATATTTATATAAATTTCAATAGATTTTGAGTTTTAGTTTACTTTCAGTGGACCAAAATATAGTTAAATTATTATAATAATATCTAGTGGTAGAGGTTAGTGAGTACACCTTAGAGAGATCCTCATTGCTCCAAGATAGAGCAATTTTGGTAAATTTAATGGATATTGACTAGGGGCTCCAGCCTTAATAAAATGGATTGGTAGGAGTTTGAAGTATTTAGAAATGATTCTATTATTTCTTCCTAAAGGTTTTTTCCTGGCCATTTTTTGTTCTAGAGAAGAAAAAGAAAAATCCTAAAAGCGGGTGCTTGGTATATGGGAATATTAGGGCTCTTTATTACCCGTTGGTATGAAGACTTCTCACTTGAAAATATAAATATATCCTTAGTAATTTTTTAGGTTAGTGTGTTTGGGTTGCTCATTGAATTTTAGAAAATATATACCTTCAAGGCAAGAGGAAACACTCTAGAAGAATTTCTTGAGATTTTAGATACAATAAAATCTGGATTCTTGGTTATTTATGTTTGGATATTGTTCATGATTGATATAGGTGAAGCTTTTCTTGAATCAATCATTTTTATGTATGGTGATAATATGTGGACCCAAACCATAGATTATGAAAACATATATTTTAGATGTAACATATATCATGAGATAGGGCATATTGAGAGATAATTACCTAATAAGATCCCAAAAAAATCATATGTACAAAACCATAAGAGAAACTTACAAATGATTATGGACGAACATGGTTTTCAACTTCCAAAAAATAGAAATAAAAAATGAAAGAGATTAAATAGTGGATATCAATAAGAAAGGATATTAGAATATATAGCAACTCTTTTAAGGCTTTAGCCTATATAAAAAAAGTAAATCAAAACATAGAGGATAAAGTACAATAGTTTCAACATATTAACAATGAACCATATATTTAGTATGATATTTATTTAAGGAAGAACATTCTCGATGAATATAAGGAATGTGTCTTATCAGAATTTGAATCCTCACTTGAAGTACCATGCACCATTTAGGAGAAAACATGGGTAGATAAAATGTAGTCTTAGAAGTTAATACCTCTACCATTAATAAGAAAATACTAGAAAACGAGAAGGATAAGTCAAATGATTCTATAATAGAGCCAATAGAAGATAAATATGATGAAAAAAAATTATGAAAAAATATTGAGGAATAGAATAATAATACTTACACCTAATATAGACAAGGAAAAAAGAGAAAAAACCTCAAATTATCAACCAAGATCTAGCGCAGCTAGAGAAAACATAGAGAAAGGAACACAAACTACGTTGGTTGAACTTATCTTTACCAAACAACAAAATGATACTAGTAATACATAGATAGGGCTAGAAGCCCCTAATGAGATATGATTATCATATCATAGAATATAAGGGGTGCTAATACCCCCTTAAAGTAGAGGTGCATTAGGGACCTATGTTTATGTAATAAGCCTGATATTATTTATATCCAGGAAACTAAAATGATAAAATAAAATTAAAAACTATGAAAGAAGTTTGGGCAAGATGTGAATGGGATGTTATAGATTTTGAAGAAGTGGTAGGTGGAATTCTAACTTGTTGGAATCCTTCTATAACATCTTATATAACCATTCATAAAATTATACATTAGCTAGCCTCTTTTGGGAATTCTAACTTATTGGAATCCTTACAGATATTCATTTCATCCTTATAAATGTCTATAGACCTACAACTTAGGTAGATTATAATTTTGGAGTGGGATTGAAGCCTTTATGATAAGTAAATATCAAAAATATTTATTCATTATCATAGGTGATTTTTATGCCATAACCAAGTTGGATGAAGAACTTGGGGGAATTAGGAAATTAACCCAAACTATGAGAGATTTCATAGCTTTTATTCAAAACAATAATATTTGGAAGGTAGAGTTTGAATAAGACAACTATACTTAGAAATGAAACGTGAGAGTCCAAAATATAATAGCAAAAAATATATATAGATGCATACTCTCAAATTATTGGCTAGATGAAGAAAATTGTGCTAAAATGAATACCTTGACATAGATTGGTTCATATTGTTGAAATATATTACATTATTTGGTATATACTGATGTACCATCATGGTTATATGTTTAGAATATGGTTTTTTCTTAGATTAGGATTTAATTATTTACTTTATGCAATGGAATAAATGCACAAGTATTATTAGAATGTGCAATTATGAAAATGTGCATGTTGTCCACATGTACATGAGTCCTTAATAATAGGAAGATGAAAAGTCATAGAAATATGAAAGGCCAAGAGTCATGTCTCATTATATATAGATCATCTTATATGATAGCAAAGAGAGTATTTTTGAGTGCACAAAGTAGAATAGTAGTAGATACAATGTAGAGCATAGAAACAATATGGAGTGCTTGACATCTCCATTTCATAACGATGTACTATTTTTATAATTTTAATTAATGACTTATGTATGAGTATTTTCATATTATTCTCATTATATCTTCATGCTCAGTATATTGTCATTTTCATATATTTAATATTGCATGCTCTTTTTATGCCTTGTGGTAGTTATTTTATTGTATATATAGATTCAAAAGCTAAGACATATCATTGGCCAATAAGCATTAAAATTATGGTAAATGAATTAAAAATGATCATATTTTAAAAATGAGTGGATGTGGGAAGACCAACCTCAATTTGTTGATATGATAGCTCAAATATTGAATTCTTTAGGTAATGATGGATTGTATTGCTATTCCAAGTCAAATTAAATCTATTACATCAAGATTAAAAGAATGAAACAAAAAAACTTTTGGAAATATTTTTAAGAAGAACTAAAATATAAACTTTAAAAATTCCAAAAATATCATCATAATAATCCAATCTCAAAGGAAATGAATTGTGTAGTGAATATCACAATATTTTAAGTAATAAAGAGAAATTTTAAAATTAAGATAAACTTGATTAAAAGGAGATAAAAATACAAAGTTTTTTCATAGAATGTCTATAGTGTAGAGATAAACTTCTAGAGTTAGTAGAATTAAATCAATAGAAGGGGTTTGGAATTCTAGATAAGAGTGAAATTAAAAAATGGCAAAGTCTTTTTCTTTTCAAAATATTCTAGTATTAGAGGATATTGAAGTTCTTAATGATAAACTTCTTCAAGATGTTCCTCCAATTATAATGAATGAAGGTAATAAAAAACTAATTGATCCTATCACACTAGAATAAGTTCATATAGCTCTTTTCACTTTTAATAAGGATAAATCCCTAGGTCTAGATGGGATCTATGCAACCTTTTACCAAAATTATTGGGATATAGTGAAGGATTATTTATTGGTGGTAGTGGAATAGTCTTGGGTAAAACAATACATACCTTATAAAATAAATGCAACATATATTCCCATTGAAGAACACAAGCTTATATTGAGACAGGGGTGAATAGTATAAGACCACATTTTACTTTTATTTCCCAATAAATATTATTAAATGTATAGATAGAAATATTAACAATAGTAATCAAAGCAATGCACAAATCACCACACAATAAAGACACCAATTTAACATGGTTCACCCAATGTGGGCTACTCCAAAGAGAATATTTCACTAAAATTTTTACAATCAATCTCTTGGGAATCCTTTACCTATTACAATATTTATGGACCTCTATCAAAAGGATAAACCAATCCCCTAATCAATTTCATGGATATTTATCCATAGGATAACTCCTTTCTCCTTTGCTCTGGTAGGTGGTTTTCTAGAAGAACGGTTACCCCACACTACATTGGCTAATGGATCTCTATCTACTAAAGACTCCTGTCCTCACTCAAAAAACCTATCCTAACTACCCTAGATGATGGAAATCTATTCACTGGAGACTATCATCCTCTATACTCTGTTACCTCCAAAGCTTACTTTTAGATCTATCTCAAATATGCACTAAACACAATCCTTCAATCTAGCACAAATATGCTCAATATATATCTTTGGTATGACACAAATATATCCTCAAACATGCACCAAAATTTATCCTCAAATCTACACTAAACATAGTCCTTCGATCGAGCACAAATATCCTCAATCTCCATCCTCAAGCCTTAACACAAATCTTGACTCAATCACAAATTAACTCTGCTAGATCTGCTCCAAACCTTAACTTAAGGTTTGAACAAATCAATCAATCAACTCTAATCTCAAGTCTTCTCAAAAACTTACCTCAAATATGCCTTGTAAGCTTCTAGAAAAACTCACACTAATCTATCCATAAGTCCTCTCTAGAACTTGTCCAATCTTCTCAACAATATCCATATCCAAGTATGTATTGTAAGCTTCCATAAAATCTCATATCAATATATCCACAAGCCTTCTCAAATATTTACCTCAAATCTAATCAAAAAGTCCTCAATAGAACTTGTCCAATCTACTCAACAATTTATGTCCTCAAATCTATACAAAATCTCACACAAATATGTCCACAAGTCTTCTCAAATACTTGCCTCAAACATTCTCAATAATTTCTCACTAGAACTTGTCCAATATCATAGAAACATATAGATAATTCTTAGAGACTCAATATGCTTCATACTCACAAAAATTCTCAAATACTTTTTCTCTCTTTATTTTTACCATAGAAACGTATAGATAATTTTTAGAGATACAATATGTTTCACACTCAATCACACTTAATCTCTTTCTCAAATCAATTTATAATATAGAAAAATTTGTTTCACAGAACATGAACTATCACTTCAACACATCCACTTGACTAGGCTCAACCAACTCTACTCAACCAATCACTCAATGAAATAATCCTTGCTCACAAACCCTAGTCCAAGCATATGGAAATTTAATCAATTATTTCCAATCAATGCTTATCAAGCAATATCACATAACAATGATACTCATGATATTTGCAAATCCTAGTTCAAGTTATTCACTCAACTAATCACTTCAACAAAAATGCTGATCAAACAATCCTCACATAACAATGATACTCATGATATTTCACAAAATCTAGTTCAATATAGTTCACAACTTCACATAACAATGATACTCATGTTCTTTCACAAACCCTAGTTCAAGCATATGAAAGCTTTATTTAATATTTCCAACAATGCTTATGAAACAAGGTTTGTAGAATCAACTTTTATTCCAGAAAAACCAAACTCAATAATGCTTATCAAATAACCCTTTTCACTCCAACTTAGGATTCACAACATTCAATAATCACTCACTAGGAAAAAGTGCCCATACCTTTTTTTTTATGTAGAAGTACCCTTAAAAACATGTCTTAATCACATTTTTATTCTTTTGCAATTTCAATGGTTAGATGACAAAATATCACACTAACACTCTTTCAAAATATCTCCTCAATTACAAAAATAATCAAACTCAAATACACCTTATTACTCCTTTAAATTAGCAATCATCAAATCACACAAAAAAATTACTCAAATGCTCCTTATAATCTCCAATTTAATTAATCAAACTCAAAAAATTAACCTTTCAAAATAATATTTGCCTATCCTTTTATCTCCCTTAAAATACTCAATATCCAAATTAATTCAAGCAAAAATTAAACTTTATAAGCATCAAAAATATTTTATTTTTCTCAAACTTAGTTCATTCGAAATAATCAAGTGACCAACACAAATGACACAATCACATACCTTATAAAATCCAAAAAGGCCTCAGTGGAATTTGAGCTGAAAACACTCCCTACAGAGCGCCTTATCCAAGAACTAGTGCACCATGTAGGCTAAATGCTCCAATGGAGAAGGGAAGGTCCAAGCCTCCCTTTATCCCTTCGTACAACTTTGCTAAAAACCAAGTGCCCTCTCACTACCTTGGAAAACAAAATCGATAGGATTCAAACCCTGCACACCTTGCCTACCACATGACTTAGGACATCTGTCGTTGCCACCTACGCTACACATTGTTGTGCATGGTATAAGGATCTTTGCTCCTATTTTTTAACCCTCTACTACCGAAGACCTTTCAAAAACTAAAGAAACTCTTCAACCTCTTTTTGCATTACACTTTGGGCTTAGGAAATTCGATCGATGATTATTCAGGGGTAATGGCAAAGGTTTTTACCACCTTTTACACATGAAGCCTATTGTGTCATAAACGTCGGTGCTTGAATCGATTTGAAATTCAATTTTTATTTTAACCTCATAACACTATTTAAGGTTATTTAAATTAATATAAATTAATTTATAATTAAATTAAAAATTAAATTATAATTAACTTAAGTAAATTTTAAAATTTAATTAAATTAATTAATAAATCAATTTATAATAAAATTATATTAATTAATTTAAATTTATTTTTTAATATTATAATAAAATATTATAATATTATTGTCTTGGGCTTCTTCTTTCCACTTTGGAACACATATGACTACCTGGAATCAGATCTGACCAACTGTAAGCAGAATCTCATTTTTGCATTGACTGCATAATTACTTCTTCTTGCACTGCTCACTGAAACTAACTTTTGACATAAATTACCACTCACTCTTGACATTAATGACAACTCATCTACTCAAAATATCCAAAAATATCCCCCTTTGTCATTGATGGTAACCCAATTATCTTTTCAAATTTCCTTAACCTTTTTCTGTCTTGCTCCCCCTGGGAAACTACTCCCCTTGACTCAATGCTCTCTCCTTAAATCAAAACTCTCCCCCTTTCTCAAATCTCTCCCCCTTTGACATCAATGGCAAAGGGTCACCTTTGGGGCTGGATAAGAATGAGTTTCTTAGCTTAGCCTCTCCCCCACCTCCTCTTGAGGTGGTTAATTTTGGAGTGGGATTATTTCTACTCCCAGAAAGAAGTGATACTTACCTTTGTCCAGTTTCCTTCTCATCTAATCCTTTTGATTCCTTTGAATTTTCTTGTTCTTGCTTGTATCTAGAACTTTTGCTCTACACCACTTTGTTGTATGTCTATCATTATTGCACTTGTAACAATTAGTATTGTAATTCCTTGGAGGTGCAAATTTTTTGAAGTTCTTCTTGGTGAGGCCATATCATTTCTTGTCATTAAAACTATAATTTACTGCCTTGTGACCAAACTAATTACATGAGTAGCAATACCTATGAAAAAGTTGCATTTTTGTAAAGTTCCCATATTCATGTATTTCATGTGTCCTACATTGTGAAGCCTTGTGTCCAAATTTGTGACATGAGAATGATCATCCATTGAAATTTCCTTGCATTAACTTCATTGGTATCTTAGTCTCTTTACCCTATTCTGGTTCTTGTTCCACCTGTTCCTCTTTTGTGCATTGTTATTTTCCTTGTTGAAATTTCTATTATCCAACTCATCCTTAGAAGTCTTACTTTCTCTCACATTGTCTTCTTCTAAAGTTTCTTCTTCTTCAGAACTTGAGGTTGACTCCTCTTCTTATTTTTATTGTACTTGTTCAAAACCAATACATGTTTTATTTATTGATATTCTTGTACCTTAATCATATTATCTATGATATTTGAGCTCTTTCTAAACTTATTTAGTTTATATTCAGAGTTTTCTATTTATTCCCTTAGTAGAGCTACTTCTTGTTCTAATATCTCACATTCTAAGACCTTTACTTCTAACTTATCCTTGAAATTATTTGTCTCAGCCATTGAATTATTTAGATCCTCTATATGCTTTCCTCTTTCTTCATCACATTCATAAAATTGAAGCTTAAATTGGGAGTTTTGCTTTCTTACCTTCTTTAATGTGTTAAGAGCATAATAATATCACCCTCAAGATCAACTTCTCATTTTTTTAATTCTTTCTCCATTTGTTTACCTTTGAAAACATATTCGTTCTTTTCTGACTTGTATTCTATAGGATCACCTCCTTCTTCTTCTAGTACCATTAGAATATTCTCTTCTAGTCCTTCAAGTGTATCTTCATATTCGCCATCACTAAAACTAAAGTCAATTTTTGTACAACTATCTTCAAGATGCCAAAAATTACCACATCTAAAACACTTAAGAATTATTGGTGACCTTTTATTAACTTCTTCTTTTTCTTCTATCAGAAATATAACTTCATGTTTATCATTATATGAGAAACTATTATCACTGTCACTTGGGTACTTACTTGCCTTGTCTGCATAATAACTCTTTTTCTATATTTGAAAGAAATTATTTCCCTATTTGTCGTATCCATCCTTGTATTTCTTTTGGTACCTATATTTTTTGATTTCTTGTTCTTATGATCATGTTTTTCTTCATCATTGTTATTTCTAGCTTCTTGAAAATCAATTGCATAGTGAACATACTTTCCACAATTGAAATATCTTATAGATTTTACATATTTAAATCTTATTGAATCCTTATTACTTCTACCATAATTTGCTTCTTCATCACTGGATGACTCATTGCTTGAATATGACTTCTTGCCCTTTGTCTTCTTAATAGCTTTGAAGGTTGCTTCCTTCTAGATATTAGGTTCCTCTTTTATTCTCATCTTGAAAGTTGTAATAATACCAAGTAATATCTATCTTGTCAAAGAATCACCATATTTTGATTCCTCTATAGCATAGATATTTTCACTAAATATTTTTGGGAGAGACCTTAATATCTTATCACAAACATCAAATTCTTCAATATCAAGTCCAAGTCCTTGCATGGCATTAACAACCATGTCTACACAAAGTAGATAAGCACTAATATTTTCTTCATCCTTCATTCTTAATTCTTCAAATTTTCCTTTGATATTTTGTATCTTTGCCTTTTTGACACTTTTATCTCCTTCATATATGCTTTACAACTTATCCCAAATTTATTTTGCTTATTTGTAATGCATAACCTTTATGAACTCTATTCTATGCAAACATCTCAAAATTGTACTCATTGGTCTTGAATTGTAATGATGTGGAAGCTTACCATATTTATCTATAGGTGGAGTAGCTAGTGGTGTGTATCCATATTCAACTATTTCCCACATTTTATTGCCAAGTGCCATTAGGTGAATATTCATTCTCATACTCCAAAATATATAATTATTTCCATAAAATATCAGTGTTGAATTATTTGAGGACCCATTCTTAGAACCCACTATGTTCTTGTAAGATTTTCCTTCGAGATATTAAACTCTTTCGAAGGAACCTTCTCAGATACCAATTGAAGAACACAAGCTTATACTAAGAGGGAGGGTGAACAGTATAAGACAAATTTTTACTTTCTTTCCCAATAAATATTATACAATGTATAGATAGCAATATAAATAGCAGTAATCAAAGCAATGCACAAATTACAACACAATAGAGATACTAATTTAACGTGGTTCACCCAATGTGGGCCACTCCACAAAGAAAATATTTCACTAAAATTTTCTAAATCAATATCATGGAAATCCTTTCCCTATTAAAATACTTATTGATCTCTATCTAAAGGATAAACCACTCCCCTAATAAATTTTGTGGATCTATACGCATAGGATAACTCATTTATCCTTTGCTCTGGTTGGTTATCTTCTAGAAGAACTGCTACCCCCACTGCACTGGCTAATGGATATTTATCCAATGAAGACTCTTGTCCTCATTCAAAAGACCTATCCTCACTATCTTAGTTAATGGATCTCTATCTAATAGATACTATCATCCTCTATACTATATCGCCTCCAAATATTTCTCTTAGCTCTTTCTCAAATTTGCACTAAACATAGTCCTTTCGTATAGCACAAATATGCTCGATCTCTATCTCTGGTCTGGTAGAAATATATCTTCAAATATACACCAAGATCTGTCCTCAAATCTACACTAAACATAGTCCTTCGGTTTAGCACAAATCTATTCAATATTTGTCCTCAAACCTTAACATAAAGCTTGACTCAATCAAAAATCAACTCTGCTAGATTTGCTCCAAACCTTGAATCAAGGTTTGAATAGATCAATCAATCAAATCTGCTCTCAAGTATTCTAAGAGACTTACCTCAAATATGCCTTGTAATCTTCCACAAAAGCTCACATTAATCTATCCAAAAGTCCTCTCTAGAACTTATCCAATCTTCTCAACAATATTTGTCTTCAAATCTATATTGTAAGCTTACATAAAAGCTCACATCAATATGTCCACAAGTATTCTCAAAGACTTAACTCAAATATGCTCAACAAGTCCTCACTAGAACCTATCCAATCTACTCAACAATCTATGTTCTCAAATATATACAAAATATCACACAAATATGTCCACAAGTCTTCTTAAAGACTTGCCTCAAATCTGCTCAACAAATCCTCACTAGAAATTTTCCAATCTACTCAACAATCTATGTCCTCAAATATGTACAAAAGCTCACACAAATATGTCCACAAGTCTTCTTAAAGACTTGTCTCAAATCTACTCAACAAGTCCTCACTAGAACTTGTCAAATATTATAGAAAAATATAGACAAATTTTAGAGACTCAATATGCTTCATACTCACAACAATGCTCAAGTAATTTCACTCACTCTCTTTATTTTTACCACAGAAAAACATAGAGAATTATTAGAGACTCAATATGTTTCACACTCAATCACTCTCAATATATTTCTCAAATCAATTTAGAATATAGAACAATTTGTTTCATATAACTTGAACTATCACTTCAACACATCCACTTGACTAGGCTCAACCAATTCTACTCAACCAATAACTCAATGAAATAATCCTTGCTCACAAACCCTAGTCCAAGCACATGATAATTCACTCAATTATTTCTAATCAATGATTATCAAGCAATATCACATAACAATGATACTCATGATCTTTGTAAACCCTAGTTCAAGTTCTTCACTCAACCAATCACTTCAACAACAATGCTAATCAAACAATCCTTACATAACAATGATACTCATGATATTTTACAAACTCTAGTTCAATATAGTTCACAACTTCACATAACAATGATACTCATTTTATTTTACAAACTTTAGTTCAAGCATATGAAAGATTTATTCAATATTTCCAACAATGCTTATCAAACAAGGTTTCTAGAATCAAGTATTATTCCAGAAAACCAAACTCAACAATGCTTATCAAATAACCCTTTTCACCCCAACTTAGCATTCACAAAATTCAACAATCACTCACTAGGAAAATGTGTCCATATTTTTTTGTTTGATGTAGAAGTACCCTTAAAAACCTACCTCAATCACAATTTTATTTGCCCATTTAAATGGTTAGATGAAAAAATATCACACTAACACTCTCTCAAAATATTTCATCAATTAAAAAAATAATTAAACTCAAATACATCTTATTACTCCTTGAAATTAGCAATCATCAAATCACACATAAAAATAATTACTCAAATGCTCCATATAATATCCAATTTAATTACTCAGACTCCAAAAATTAACCTTTCAAAATAATATTTTTCTACCGTTTCATCTCCCTCAAAATACTCAATATCCAAATTAATTTAGGCAAAAATTAAATTTTATAAGAATCATAAATATTTTTTTTCTCAACCTTATCTCATCCTAAATAATCATGCGGCCAACACAAATGACATCAGTGTATACCTTATACAATCCAAAAAGGCCTTGATGGGATTCGAATTGAAACCACTCCCCGCCAAGCACCTTATCAAGGCGCTAGCCCAACACCTAGGCTAAATGCTTCCATGGGGAAGGGAATGCGTAAGCCTCCCTTTATCCCTTTATTTGGCACTACAAAAAAAAAATGCCCTCTCACTACCTTGCAAAACAAAATCGGTAGGATTCGAACCCTCCACACCTTGCCTACCGCACAACTTAGGACATTTGTCATTGCCACTTGTGCTACAAAATGTTTTGCATGGTATAAGGAGCTTCACTCGTATTTTTTAACCCTTTGCCATCAAAGATATTTCAAAAAACATGAAAATTCTTTAACCTTTTTTTGCATTACACTTTGGGCTTAGGAAATACAATCGATGATTATTCGGGGGTGATGGCAAAGGTTTTTTTCACCTTTTATACATGAAGCCTCTTGTGCCATAAACATCGGTGCTCCAATCGAATTTGAAATTCAATTTTTATTTTAATCTTATAACCCTCTTTAGGGTTTTTTAAATTAATATAAATTAATTTATAATTAAATTAAAAATTAAATTATAATTAAGTAACTTTTGAAAGATAATTAAATTAATTTATAATAAAATTATATTAATAAATTTATAATTAATTTAAATTTACTTTTTAATATTATAATATAATATTATAATATTATTTTTTTGGGCTTCTTCTTTGCACTTTGGACCACATCTAACTACCTAAACCGAATTTGACCAACTGAAAGAGGACTCTCCTTTTTGCAGTGCTCACCGAAACTGATTTTTGACATCAATGACCACTCACTCTTGACATTAATGACAACTCATCTACTCAAAATGTCCAACACCCCTAATTACAAAAAATAAATATAATGAATTGTTTGATTCTTTTAAATCCATATCCCAATCGATCATGGTTGTTTAAATTATGTGTTTGTTTTTTTAATTAAATTTAAACCTTGGTGAAAAATTTCTCGATCATCTCAAAATAAATCATAAAGTAAAGATATTGAATTTATATTAAAACTGATTTTAACACGTCCAATGTGTTTAGCCAAAAATATTTAATTTTTATAATATATGTTTTAATATCTTTTAAAATATTTTCTCCCAACCTTTTTGAACTTTTATTGAGTCATGATTTTGAAAATAACTCTCCTTAATCATAGAATTGACTTTTAACCATAATTTAAAAAAGGATCGAATAGACTAATAAGCGTCAACAACATTCTTGTAGATTATAACAAATACATGAGTGTCAAGTGTTCCGTCTAATGTGAAGTTCTCATGTTTCTGTCTATTTAATAAGAAATAATAAGAAAGCAAAAGGAATGTGGATTGAAGCTATAAATATTAACCTTTTGAAATATACACTTTAGTTTTTCTAGTAATATATAGTATTTCCTAAGTTCTAAGATTTTCTTAGATGTCTAAGATATACATGTTAGAGGCAATGTGGAAGAATAATTATTTTAAATAAAAGAGTAAAAATAAATAAATAAATAATTAAGTAAATATATTTTAAAATTATAAAAAATAAAATCATTTTTGTGTTAGTTTTTATAATAATTATGTTAAGAGTTGTTTTTGGGGTTAACTTGTACATAATTTGAATGGCTTTAAAATGAGTGGCCATATGAAAGAATATCAACAATATTGACGGAGATACAATCTTATCAAGTTAACTATTCGGAATAAGAGCAATGATAATTTTTTAAGTCACAAAAAATGAATTTATAAATATTTTTCAGCTAGGTTTTGAATGATAGGAAGAGCAATGAAGGGCTAGTTCTATCTATACAAATAATTTTTTAGGTAAGTTTTCCCCTTTATTTATCTTAGAAAATTTACATGCAAATTATTATAAAGTTTTTATCAAATATTATATTTAATAATATAAAAAAATTGTGGTAAATTTCAAAAGATTTTGAGTTTTAGTTTCCTTTTAGTGGACCAATTTATAGTTAAATCCTCAGAATAATATATAGTGGTAGAGGTTAGTGAACACACCTTAGGAAGATCCTAATTGCTACAAGATAGAGTATTTTTTTGTAAATTTCATGGATATTGACTAGGGACTTCAGCCTTGAGAAAATGGATTGATAAGAGTTTGAAGTGTCTAGGAATGATTCTATCATTTCTTCCTAAAGGTTTCTTTCTAGCAATTTTATTCTAGGCATGAGGGATAAAAATTCTAAAATGGGATCCTTGGAATATGGGAAGAGTAGGAATCTTTCTTACCCATTTGTATGAAGACTTTTCACTTGAAAATGTAAATATATTCCTAGTACAAGTTCAGGTTATTATGTTTGTATTTCTCATTGAATTTTAGATAATAGATACCTTCAAGGCAATAGGAAAAAATCTAGGAGAATTCCTTTAGATTTTGGATATAATAAAATATGGATTTGTAACTATTTATGCTTGTATATTGTTCATGATTTATTTATGTAAATATTTCCTAGAATCAATCATTTTTAAGTATGGTGAAAATGTTAGAATAAGAGAATATTCTCTTAAGTTCCACTAGGATAGACACACTTGAGTTTCCACTCCTCCATGTGTCAGGAGAACTCTCAGTGGTGTCTTCATCAGTTCTGATGAGTTGTTGTAATCCAACGACTCTCAATGATCAACTTTGCTATTTATACAAAGTTGATCCTTGGAATAAATCAATCAGTTATATTTTGCTTCTTCAATCTCTTGTAATGCTTTGCATATATATTTAGGAAATTATAACATGGTACCAGAGCAGGATAGATTTTGCTAGCATTCTCTCTTGAAGGGCGTCTTTCGAACTGGTTCTCAATCTTCTTCTTCTTTGTTTTTTTTAAGAAGATAAGATTTTATAGTTTATCTTAGATAAATGTTTTTTAGATATTTACTTATGGTAATTCCTTTTAAGTTATTTTAACTTCTAATTTACCATATTAAAATATCTATTTTTTAAATGCCCTCCTCTATTGCATTATTTTTATGTTATTCTCCTTCTTCAAATCGTAGTTCTCACGACTTCATTGCCTTATCTACGTAATTTCAAAGGAGTTAATATAAATTAGAAATCCTTTATGAGGTCATTTAATTTTATTTAAAATTTGCCTACGTTTTCTTTCTCCTCATATTGCAGCCGATTCGGTTTTCGTAACCTTCGCTGCATCTTCAGTGAAGAAAACGTAGCCTTTGTGGGATATCTTATTAGATTTTAATTTAAAAAAATCATTGAGTCTTCGTCAAAATTAATATTTGGGTTTCCCTCTTCGCATCAAGGAAGATATTGGTTTAATTATTAAACCTAAGTTCTATATCCTCCTTCAAGCACGTGGCCTTGTAAAAGACCATTTAGCTTTGGCACGATAGAATCTACGCCTAACGACGTATCCAAATCTTAATTTCTTCGATTCATTTAGGTGATTTTTCTTGATCTTCTTCCCATTGTGTCCTTTGGCTCTCTGGGAATCCATCAAGATTTATTTATTTATAAGCCTTCCTTTCAATGAAATCATATATCATTTTTATCTTTGACTCGTTGATATAGTTTTAAGGCCCATCGCTGTATATTTCTTTGCAAAAGCTTTGTTCTGTAGGTTATTCTCGAAGCCTCTCCCTTAGCCTCGATGTTCATTTCAAACTTGCTCAATGTCATGGTTAAGTGTGAAGTTCACTCCGTTCAATCTATGGCACCTTTTGCCTTCGGCAGTGCCTTTTGAGTTCGTGCATCTTTGCATCAGTGTCGTGTGACATGATATTTGTGTGGAGGATGTCGGCTCCTGGTCATATTCCTGAAATTCATCCTAAATATCACACTATTCTTTAACACCATCTTCTCACTCTCTTCGGTGTCCTCCCTGACATCTGCTGCACTCTCTGGTATAATATAAATTTTTTTATTATTTGACCTTTCAGTGTAGGTAGTCTGCTTCAAACACTTCGTCCAGATGCATGAATGCTTCAGATAAGCTCAGATTTATATTTTGTTTAGCCTCGACATTCGTTTGAAGCTTGTTGTATTTTGTCTTCTATGAGGTTGTATTCTTCATTTTAATTCTGCTCTTCTGTATCCATTCCGAATCCTTTATTTCTGACTCCTTTTGCCTCAAAAATTGAAGCTTGTAATTTATTTTAATAAAAATTTGGGGGGGGTGATAAGGTGTGATTTTGCACCTATCGAATCTTGATGGGGGTGGGGGTTTCTCTCTACATTCCTTTTTAAAAAATGAACCTCCTCTATTTTCTCTTTTGCTTTGCTATGCATAAAAGAAATTAAAATATATCTCATAAGTTTTAATATTTGTTTAATTCTTTTATAAACAAAATTTAATTAAAAACTTATAAATTTTAATTTTTTGCATAATCTATTTTGCTTATCATAATACAGGGAATTAAATATTTTATTAATTATTTCCTTTTCTAAGCAAACTTGTTTTATTTAAAATAAACTCTCAATTGTGATATCATATTTATTTTAGTTCAAATTCATTGTCTCATATTCTTATTTGGCTATCTAAAATTGTTCTAATTTCTCTAAAATATCACATTTTAAGTTTATTTTTTGCAAAAGCTTTAAACATTAATTAAGCATTTATAAAAATTTTTTAAAATTTTGTAAATTTGGTTAAATTAATTAAAACATCCAAATACTTCAACTCTTAAATCAATCAAATATAAAATCTCCTAATATTTATTGGATATCCTACATAACTTATAGTTTCCCTCAAGTAAGGGCGAGTTATAAAGATACCAATATTGGCCTGGATGATTTAAAGCCTAAGTTCCAAGTATCAAATCTTACCAAATACTTATAGTTTCCCTCTCGTAAGGGCGGGTATTTGCAAGAAAATATATATAGGTCTGGCATATTTGATAGTCTTAAATCAAACTTATATCAATAATCAATAATACTTATAGTTTCCCTCTCGTAAGGGTGGGTATTTTTGAATTATTTGGTATTCCTTGAAACTTTGGCCTTTTTTTGTTCTCTTCCCTCATTGAATATCAAATTTCCTTAATTACTTATAGTTTCCCTCTTGTAAGGGCAGGTAATTCTTGTGAAAGTGGTATTTCCTTGGGGATTAAGAACAAATTGTCCACTGCATTTCATTCTTTAAAAGTTAAAGGGGGAACCTTGGGTTAACTTTAAAATGAATTCAATAAATACAATTGATCTTCTCACTCCCCATAACTACCATACATGGAAATCCAAAGTTTTAAATCTAATTTCTCAAAAAGGTCTCACTCACCTATTAGAAGAAAAGCAACCTGAGTTTGATAAAGAATATGAAAAGTTTGTTCACAAAGGAAAAATGTATGAAACTATGGGTATTATTAGCTCTAATATTCATGAAAGTTTGTGGTTTCATATTACATATTGTAAAAATCCTCATGAAAGTTGGGAAAAACTAAAATCTTTGTTTGGAAAAGTAGATCAATTAAGATCAATGCAACTAGAAGCAGAACTAACATCTTTGTGTCCTGATGATTTTAGCAGTATTATTGACTTCCTTACCAAATTCAAAGAAGTCTTATCTCAATACAAAGGCAGTGGGAAGACTAAGACTGAATAAGAGTGCATTTATCTAATTTTGTCTAAACTAAATGGTGCTTTTCATATCTTTGCAACCACTTTTCTATCTACAAAATATGCTCTTGGTGCATCCTTTAAAATGCCCTCTTTAGAAGAATTTTGTGATAGAATAACTAGGGAAGAAACTAAAATTACAAGATATGAGTCCTCTTCCTCTTCCTCTTCCTCTAAAGCTTTAGTAGCCTCCACCTCTTCTAAATAAAAATACAAAAAGAAGGAAAGGAACCCCATAACCTGTACTCACTACAAAAAGAATGGTCATTCTGCTAACAAATGCTGGAAAAGGTTGCAACAACTAGAGGCAGCTATGAAGGATCATAATATAGACAGTAAAAATCAAATAGGGAAAGCTCTAAATGTTCAAGGGAAAACCTCCAATTCTTCCTCTAATTTTTGGGTCCTAGATTCTAGAGCTACTCATCACATGACTGCTTCAGATGAGTCATTCTCTTCTATCTCCTCTAGTTCTACCTGTAGCATAGAAGTGGGTGACTCTTCCTTTATCCCAATCAAAGGAAAGGGGGACATAACCATTGATGGTGGCTCTATAAAAAATGTTCTCTATGTTCCAAACATTGCCACAAATCTTCTCTTAGTCTATCAAATTTGTACTTCTGGAAAGGGGAAAACAGTTCTCTTCTCTCCAATAGGAGTTGAGATAAGGGACTTTCAAGATCCTCATTCTCTAATAGCCAAAGGAGATATTGATCACAACACTCACCTTTTTCACTTTAAAGGATTCAAAAATCCTGAAGGGGCATCCTGTTTTGTGGCTCATGGAGATCTTGAAAGTAAGATTTGGCATGAAAGGTTTGGTCATCTTAGTTACAACTACCTAAAGGAATTAAGCACCCATAATATGGTAATAGGTTTACCCCAAGTATCTTCTATTGATGGATTTTGTCCTGGATGTGCTCTTGGAAAGCAACACCAAGATCCTTTTCACCCAAGTAGTTCTCTAAAAGCTTCATCCCCTCTAGAACTAATCCATAGTGACTTGATGTCTTTTCCTGAACCTTATTTCAAAGGAGAAAAATATGCTCTAACCTTTATTGATGAATTTTCTAGAAGAACTTGGGTCTACTTACTAAAATATAAAAGTGATGTTCTATCCCACTTCAAAGTCTTCAAAGCCTTAGTTGAAAATCAGACCTCTTGCAGAATCAAGAAAATTCACACAGATAATGGGGGGAATACTACAACAATGAGTTCTCCATATTTCTATCAAGTCATGGCATCATTCATCAACATTCTGTCTCCCATAATCCTCAACAAAATGGCATTGTAGAAAGGAAAAACTAGACATTGAAAGAGATGGCAAATTGTATGCTCCATTCAAGAGATATTCCAAAACATTTTTGGGCATAAGCTATTAACTATGCAAATTATATTCAAAATCACACACCTCATAAAGTTCTTGACCATTTAACTCCTGAAGAAGCATGGTCTGGCTCAAAACCAGATGTTTCCTACTTCAATATTTTTGGGTGCACTTCTTGGGCTCACATCCCAAAGAAGAAAAGAAAGGCTCTAGATAAGAAAAGCAAAAAACTCATCTTTGTCGGTTATTGTGAAGAATTGAAAGCATACAGGCTTCTTGATCCCTCAACTCATGAGGTCTTCTTTCATAGGAATGTCCAATTTGATGAAACATTCCCTCAAAAATATCCTCAAACTCCCTCTTCCTCCATTGAGCCTTCTCCTATAATAGAACCTCAATATTATGAAGAGCCAACTCTTGAAGTTAACTTGGTTATTGATAATCAAGATGAGGAACCTGTAACTCCAACTCAATGTATTTCAACTCCTTCCACTCCTTCCACTATGCCAAAATGGGCCCACACCATTGTTAAATAAGCTACTCCTTACATCCAAAATATTCCATCAACCAGATCATCCAACCCCATAGGAACTAGTCTTATCATTCATTATATTTCCTCTAATCCTAAATCCTTCAAATAAACCTCATTTCAGTCATGGGAAAGTGAAAAAAATAATCCTTCATTACTTGCAGGGTAGTACTCACTTTGGGCTCTTCTAAAAGGAAAAATCCATGGATATCATTGGCCACTTAGATTCAGATTGGGCAGGTTCAATAGACGATAGATGTTCAACCTTAGGCTATGTGTGTTGCATTGGTTCTTCACCAATAGTCTGGTTATGCAAGAAATAACAAGTTGTAGCATTATTTTCTATATAGGCAAAATATAGGACAATAGTGTGATGGCGGACAAGAGTTCACACCTTCACAAATTTGGCTTTTTCATTAATATCTGCTGAAAATAAATACATGCATAAAAATAAAACAGCCCGTAGGCTTACAAGGACCGAGCTTCACTTCGGTCTTCTCCCTGCACTCGGTCTGCCCTATTTCCTAATCTACCACCGCCACTATTACAAAATTTCCCGTATTTTAACGAGGTCTCGGCCTTCTAGGCAATTAATGCCCCCACCCGAACGAATTCATGAAATAAAATCTGAAAGTCCGCTTCCTCTGCAAGTTTTTGAATTTCCCTCCATCAAAAGGGGCCACCAACCCCGATCCACCATGAAAGCACGCATTAACCTTGACCTGCAACTATCGTTTGCTAGACTGTCCCTCGGGAACTGTTGCCTTGTCAGAACATTTAACCGTGCCCACTGTCACTTTTCCCTCATGCGAGACCATCCACGTGGCAGCCTTCAACTGGCCGTGATATCGCGACATGTCGTGATATCATGACATGTCAAAGTATCACAACCCCCCATGCCCTTGTGCCTTAGTAGCCTTCAACTAGCCATGATATCATGACATGTCATGATATCATGACATGTCACGGTATCGCGACCCCCATGCCTCAACTGGCCATGATATCGTGACATGTCACGATATCGTGACATGTCGCGGTATCGCGACCCCCGTGCCCTGCGCCTTAGCTTTTATAAAATCATCACGATATCGCAACGTCACGATATCATGACGTCACGATATCGTGACCATTTCTCCCCTCGCCTTCTGCCATGCCTTTGGAGTCGTGATTTTGTGACATGTCACGAAATCGTGACATGTCACGATTTTGCGACTCCCACGCCCTTCTGCCCTTGCCTTGCCTTCGGAGCCACGATTTTGTGACATGTCGTGAAATCACGACATGTCACGATTTCATGGCTCACCTTCCTTTGTCTTCTGTTTTCTTCCCTCTATCGTCTGCCTAAATAGCGTTGTGATATCGCGACGTCGCAATATCGTGACGTAAACTCCCCTTCGCGCCTATGTCACAAAAACGTCACGACATCGCGACGTCACGATATTGCGACATCGCGATATGACGACGAAAACTCTCCTTTGCCATGTTTCAGCTTTTGGTGTCGTAATTTCATGACATGTCACGAAATCGCGACATGTCGCAATTTCGCGACCCCCTCCCCAACTTTTGCCTTGGAAAAAAAAACTTGCTTTACTAAACTTAAACTCCCCCCCTATTTTTAAAAACTTTTGTGAGGTTGTTCTATTGCCACCAGATGCTCCTGCATCAGAAATTCAGGATAAATGGAGAAGTGACCTTCACTTCTGTGTTGTTCGGTCCACGTCTTCGGTAACACCTCCAAACACTCATCTGTCTTTGCAACCTGCTCAAATTTTGTCTCCTGGCAAAAAAAAAATTTGCCCTCTACCAGAAAAATTCTGGCATTGTTGCACACCTTCTCATCCACTGTCTATAATTTTTTTTAATTTGTGGCGCACTCCATATTTCATCAAGGAGTACGTATTTGCACGACCATCATTCACTACACTCCGATCAAACTGCCATGGCCTCCCTAACAGCAAATGGCAAGCATCCATGGGGAAAACATCACACAGAACCTCATCCTGGTACTTCCCAATATTGAACATGACTAAGCACTATTCACGGACCCATGCTCTGTGGTCCTTCTACAACCATGCAATCCGGTATGGATGCGGGTGCCTCATTCTCTCTAGCTGTAACTTAGCTACCATCTCCTTGGAAACCAAGTTATCTGTACTCCCATTGTCTATAATAACATTATAGACTTTGCCTGCACTTTTACACCATGTGCAGAATAGGCTTCTCCTCTACTCTGGTTTGTCTTCCTCAATCAGCATGGTTCTCCTCACTATCATTGCTTCTCCTTTCTCAGCTTCTTCAGAATGTTCTGATTCAGCATCTTCCTCTACCACAGTAACTCTGGTAGGACCCACTTGTTTCTTGTTCACTCTCTCGGGGTGCTGGGGACACTCATATGCCCAATGCCCCTCTTCTCCATAATGGAAACATGTTCCTTGAAACACTCCTCTTCCATACCCGCATCCAGATCTACCTCTTCCTCTTGGGTAGCCATTGTTTTGAACTTGCGGTTTGGGTTCTTCATCTTCCTTCTGATCCCGGCTGCTGCTAGCCTCTTCTTTCTTCTCCTCTTTTCCTTCATCCTTTCTTCCACCGGTCTTTCCTCCAGGCCCTCTTCCTTTTTTCTTGCTCTCAAACCTTCTATTTAGTTTTTCTTCAACTTTCAGAGCAAACTGGTAAGCATCTTCAATTGTGCTCACCCAAACTAAGCTCAATTCTTCTTGGACACTGGGTCTCAACCCATTAATATAACGGGCCACCTTTTACTTGCTTGCTTCTAAATGGTCAGTTCTAATGGAGATTTTATAAAATTCCTTTGTATATTCTTTGACAGTTTTATTCATCTGTCTCAAACTCTACATTTTTATTAGCAGATCCAACTCATAATCTGCCAAAATAAACTGTATTTTTAATTTTTCTACCATCCGTTCCCATATTGTTATCCATTATTTTCCTCTTCGGTTTCGTTCCAGCTGTACTCCCTTCCACCATATGCTGGCATGACCTTTTAATTTGGTTTTGGCAAATCTGACCCTCTCGGGATCTTCAACTTCTTCATATTCAAAGTATTCTTCTAGATCATTGACCCATTCGATCAATTCCATTGAATTCAAGTTCCCAAAATATGTGGAAACTTCTATCTTCGGCCTATTCTCGATTTGGGATATGGCCTTGTACAGTCTGGCTTGTGTCGGATCTACAACTTCTTTTTCTTCTTCAAATTGGTTTTCTTCTTCCTCTACTTCATCTTCACTGTCTGCATCTCTTCTTGGTTCGTGTCCTCTGTGCAGTTCTTCTTGCAGTGCCTGAACTTACCACTGCAGAGCTTGAAAATCTATTACTTGCCATGCCTCTCCCACCAATGGGGTTTCTTCTCGGAGGCATTCTATTCACTTTCCATGAGCCTTCCCATAGATCCTGGTGCGACTGCCTCACGTCCGATGATCTATCACACACCCAGGAACTTTCAGCTCTAATACTACTGATGGCGGACAAGAGTTCACACCTTCACAAATTCTGCTTTTTCATTAATATCTACTGAAAATAAATACATGTGTAAAAATAAAATAGCCCGCAGGCTTACAAGGACCGAGCTCTGCTTCGGTCTTCTCCCTGCACTTGGTCTCCTCTGTTCCCTAATCTGCCACCGCCACTATTACAAAATTCCCCTTCTTTTAACGAGGTCTCGGACTTCTAGGAAATTAATGCCCCCACCCGAACGAATTCATGAAAAAAAATCTAAAAGTCTGCTTCTTCTGCAAGTTTTGAATTTCCCTCCATCAAAAGGGGCCACCAACCCCGATCTGCCATGAAAGCACACATTAACCTTGACCTGCAACCACCGTTTTCCAGACTGTCCCTCGAGAACTATTGCCTTGTTAGAACATTTAACCGTGACCACTGTCACTTTTCTTACGTGTGGGACCATCCACGTGGCAGCCTTCAACTGGCCGCGATATCACGACATGTCACGATATCACAACATGTCATGGTATCGCGACCCCCCATGCCCTTGTGCCTCAGTAGCCTTCAACTGGCTGCGATATCGTGACATGTCATGATATCATGACATTTCACGGTATCGCGACCCCCGTGCCTCAACTGTCCGTGATATCATGACATGTCACGATATCACGACATGTCACGGTATTGCGACCCCTGTGCCCTGCACCTTAGCTTTTATAAAATCATCGTGATATTGTGACGTCATGATATCATGACCATTTCTCCCCTCACATTCTTCCATGCATTTGGAGTCACGATTTCATGACTCCCATGCCCTTCTGCCCTTGCCTTGCCTTCGAAACCATGATTTTGTGACATGTCGTGAAATCATGACATGTCACGATTTCATGGCTCCCCTGCCTTTGTCTTCTATTTTCTGCCCTCTGCCATCTGCCTAAATAGCATTACAATATCACGACGTCGCGATATCATGACGTCACGATATCGCGACGTAAACTCCCCTCTGCGCCTATGTCACAAAAACATTGCGACATCGTGACGTCACGATATCGCGACGAAAAATCCCCTTCACCACATTGCAGCTTTTGGGGTCATTATTTCATGACATGTAGTGAAATCGTGACATGTCGCGATTTCGTGACCCCCTCCCCAACTTTTGCCTTGGAAAAAAAAACTTGCTTTACTGAACTTAAACTTCCCCCTTATTTTTCAAAACTTTTGTGAGGTTGTTCTGTTGCCGCCGGATGCTCCTGCATCACAGTGTTAGCTAGTCAGGAAGCTCTTTAGCTTTGTAAAATAATGAAAGAATTTGGTTTCACCCATGAAAAGCCTATAACTCTTTGGTGTGACAATCAAAGCATAATTTATATTGCATAAAATCCAGTTGAGCATCAGTGCACCAAGCACATTTAGATGCACATGTAGTTAATATGGTAGCATATTTAGAACGGGGAAATAAAATTGGAATATATTCCAACTGAGGATCAAATTGCAGATATCTTCACCAAGGAATTTCCTTATCCAAATTAACTTTAGTTGTGAGATAAGCTTGAAGTACTACAACTACATTGATTGGTTTTATGAGGACAATCTTTGCAATACGAAGATAAGCCTTTCTTCTTCTCATAGTTGGTTTTTCTCCATAGGGGTTTTTTCACCAACTATATATATTGTATATGAATACCTAATAAGGCCAAGTTGTCGGGACTCATATTTACTTTTTGTAAAATGAGGACAATATTCACCATATGAAGACAAGCCTCTCTTCTTCTCATAGTTGGTTTTTCCCCACAGGGATTTTTTCACCAACTATATTACGTAAATGAGTACCTAATCAGGCCAGGTTGTCAGGACTTATCTTTATTTTTTTTATAAAGAGGACAATATTTGACATAAGAAGACATGCCTCTGTTCTTCTCATATTTGGTTTTTTCCCATAGGGTTTTTCACCAACTATATAATGTAAACGAGTACCTAATTAGGCCAAGTTTTCGAGACTCATTTTTCCTTGTTTGTATAAAGAGGAAAATCTTCACAATACGAAGATATGCCTCTATTATCCTCATAGTTGGTTTTTCCCCATAGGGGTTTTTTCACCAACTATTTATTGTATTAAGAGGACAATATTTGCCATACGAAGACAAGCCTCATACTTCCTTTTGATTGATGGTTTTTTCCCATTGGGTTTTACCATCTCTTAAAAAAGAATTCATTTTACATGAGTACCTCATTAGGTCTTGTTTCTAGGACTCATTTGTATGATTATCCCCTAGTATCACTTAATGGTGGGTGTTAGAATAAGAGAATATTCTCTTAAGTTCCCCTAAGATAGACACACTTGAGTTTCCACTCCTCCATGTGTCAGGATAAATCTTAGTGGTGTCTTCATCAGGTTTGATGAGTTGTAATCCAACAAATCTCAATGATCAACTTTGCTATTTATACAAAGTTGATCCTTGGAATAAATCAATCAGTTCTATTTTACTTCTTAAATCTCTTGTAATGCTTTGCATATCTATTTGGTAAATTGTAATAGATAATATGTGGACCCAAAATATAGATTATGAAAACATATACTTTAGATTTAGAAGATTTCATGAGGTGTGGAATATTAAGAGATCATTCCATAAGAAGAGCCCAACAAAATTATATGTAGAAAATCATAAGATAAACTTACAAATGACTATGGATGAATATGATTTTCAATATCCAAAAAAAAGATCTAGAAAATAAAATAAAATTAATAGTGGAGACATATAAGGAAGGATATTAGAAGAAATACCAAATCTATAAAGGTTTTAGCCTATATAAAAGAAGTAGATCAAAACTTAGAGGACATAGTACAATAGTTTCAACATATTAACAAGGAACCATATTTTTAGTATGATCTTGATTTACGGAAGAAAATTCTCGATGAACCTAAGTAATGTGTCTTATCATATTTTGAAGGCTCCCTTGAAGTACCATGCACCATTTAGGAGAATAATGGGTGAATAAAATATAGTTTTAGAAGTTAATATCTCTAACATTAATAAGGATATACTAAAAAATGAGTAGGATAAGTCAAAAGCTTCTGCAATAATGCCAATAGAAGATGAATATGATGAAAAACAAATTTATGAAAAAATATTGAGGAATAGAATAATAAGACCTAATCCTAATATAGGCAAGGAAAAAAAATAAAAAAACCTCAAATTATCAATCAAGATATAGGGAAGATAGAGAAAAATAGATAAAGGAACACAAACTAAGTTGGTTGAACTTCTGTTTACCAAACAACAAAATGATACTGTTAATATGTAGATAGGGATAGAAACTCCTAATGAGACATGATTATCATATCATGGAATATAAGGGTTGATAATGCCCCCTTAGAGTAGATGTTGATTAGGGACCTATGTTTATATAATAAGCCTAATATTCTTTCATAGTTTCAAAAACTATGAAAGCAGTATGAGAACCTCTTATATAACCATTCATAAAATTATGCATTAGTTAGCCTCTTTTGGGAATTCTAACTTCTTGTAATATTTGTAGATATTCATTTCATACTTTTCAATGTCTATGGACCTACAACTTAGCTAGGTAGATTATAATTTTGCATTGGTATTTAAGCCTTTATGATAAGAAAAGATTAAAAAAAAAAAATGATTCATTATTATAGGCTATTTTGATACCATGACCAAGTTGGATGACAAATTTGGGGAAATTTAGAAATTAACCCAAACTATGAGAGATATCTTATATTTTATTCAAAACAATAATCTTCAGAAGGTAGAGTTTGAAGAAGACAACTATACTTTGACCAATAATAGGAGAGGCACAAATATATTAGAAAAAAAATATAGATGCATACTCTCAAACCATTGACTAGATGAAAGAACTTGTGCTAAAATTAATACCTTGACATGGATTGGTTCCTATTGTTGAAATATATTACATTATTTGGTACATAATAATGTATCATAATGTGTACATGTTTATATGAGGAGTTTTTAAGTATTTAAATTATGCAATGGAATAAATACACAAGTATTATTAGAATGTGCAATGATGAAAATATGCATGTTTTCCACATGTACATAAATCCTTTAGAAGAGGAAGATGAAAAGTTATAGGAATATGAAAGGCCAAGAGTCATGTCTCATTATATATAGACCCTCTTAGGTGCTAGCAAAGAGAGGATTTTTTAGAGCACAAAGTAGAATAGTAGTAGACACAATGTAGAGCATAGAAGCTATATGGAGTGCTTGACATCTCCATTTCATAGCAATCTACTATTTTTGTGAGGTTTCAGTAGTTATTGATTTATGAGTATTTTCATAATTTTATCATAATATTCTTATTCTTAGTATATTATCATTTTCATATGTTTAATATTGCATGCTATTTTTATACCTTGTGGTAGTTATTTCATTAAATATATAGCATCAAAAGCTAAGACATATCATTGGCTAGTAAGAGTTAAATGGTGGTAAATGAATTTAAAAAAGATCATATTTTAAATATGAGTAGATGTGGGAAGACCATCCTCAATTTGTTTATATGATAGCTCAAACATTGATTTCTTTAGGTAATGATGGGTTAAATGCTCTTCCAAGTCAAATTAAATCTATTACATTGAGATTAAAAGAATGAAACAAGAACACTTTTGGAAATATATTTTAGAATAAGAACTAAAATATAAACTTTCAAAATTCCAAAATATTATCATAATAATCCAATCTCAAAGGAAAGGGATTTTCTTAGTGAATATCATACTATTTTAAGAAAGAAAGATAAATTTTGGAGATTAAAATTAAGATAAACTTGGTTAAAAGGAGATATAAAAAAAAAAAAAGTCATAGGATGTCTATAGTGTAGATATCAACTTCTAGAGTTAGTAGAATTAAATCAAAATAAGGGGTTTAGAGTGAATATTAGAGTGAAATTTGAAAAGTGGAAAAGTTGTTTGTTTTCAAAATATTCTAGGATTAGAGGATATTGAAGTTCTTAATGATAAAAGTCTTCAATATGTTCCTCCAATAATAACGAATGAAGGAAATAAAATCTTATTGAGCCTATTACTCTAGAAGAAGTTCATATATCTCTTTTATCTTTTAATAAGGATAAATTCCTATGTATATATGGGCTCTATGCAACTTTTTACCAACATGATTGGTATATAGTGAAGGAACTTTATCTATGGTAGTGGAATAATATTGGGTAAAAAAATACATACCTTATAAAATAAATACAACATATATTACCCAAATTCCAAAAAAGAAGGATGACAAATTGTTTGATTCTTTTAAACCCATAAGCCTATGAAATTTGGCATATAATATTATCTCCAAAGTGATGGTGAATCGACTAAGGCTATTTTTAGACAAAATAATTTCAAAAGAGTAAAGAGGATTTGTGAAAGGAATACAAATTTTGGATGTGATCATAGTAGCTCTTGAAGTTATAAATTCAATAGTTTCAATAAAATAGAAGGCAATGATCTTTAAACTTGATATGATTAAAGCCAATGATAGGATTAAATGGGATTTTCTTTATACAATTTTAGAAAATTTTGGATTCAATAATAAATGTGTTAGATGGATTAAAGCTCGAGCCTCTACATTTTCTTATCTAGTATTGGTAAATGGGTTAGTAACAAAATATTTTAAAATGAAGAGAGGCCTTAGAAAAGGAGATGTTATATCTCCTTATTTCTTCATTATTATGGTAGAGGTTTTGAGTAGGAACTTAAATAGGATTTACAATTATGGGTATATAAGTGGACTTAAGGCATGTAAAATATCAAAAACATCACCCATCAGTAGTTTGTGGATGATACAACCCATTTTTGAACAAAAAGGATAAATGAGGTAAGAGCTTCGAATACATTTTTATAGGAATACAAAAGAGCATTAGAGCAAAAAATAAATAGGACATAATCCAAAATTTACTTCCTTAATACTTAAGCTAATATTAAAGCAATAATTAATAGGTTACTTCAAATAGAGGAGGAAATTTTCTAGAAACTTATCTAGGGATGTCTTAATTTGAGGGGAGAATGAGGATAGAATTATGGAATCTATTTATGAATAAAGTTTAAAATAAAATTATATCTTGGAAAGGTGAATGGTTATCATTAGGAGGAAGAGTGTAGTTAATTAATTCAGTATTACAGGCCATTCCAACATACTATATGCCATTTTATTCTATGCAAAATTAGTTGAAAAAAATGTAATCTATATTATGCAATCTTTGTTATGGTGAGGTTTACATGATAAAAGAAAAATTTCTTTTGTGAAATGGATCAAGGTACGTGATGATAAAACTAGGGAGGTCTTGGTTTAAGAGTTCTTATAGATGCAAAATTAGCTCTTAGGGGAAAATTAATCTATATATTGTACAAAGAGAGTCAAATAATATAGAAAATAATTTTTCTAGGTGAGTATGTTGATTCCAATAGCCCAAGTTTAATATTTACTGCATTATCTCTACCAAATGGTTCTCCTCTTTTGAATGGTTTAAAAAAATCTATTGATCTTATGATTAAAGTTCTAATATGCGCTATGGGAACTTGAGAAAAAAATCTATTTGGATGGATATTTGGTGTGATAAAAAATCACTCAATTTAGAACCAAAATCAATCATTTTGGTATTTTTAGATCAATGATGTGTCATTAGGGTCACATCAGGTATACCATTAAACTTTTGTCATATTTAATTTTCATTGACAAGGCAATCACACCTAAAAGAAGCGACACAATAGTGCTACAACTGAGAGCATGGGGTTTGTCTTAATTAGGAGCCTTTAAGAGCTTTTACAAAGCTAGTTCCTTATTATAATTTGTTCTTCAAGGCACATAGATGTCCAAAAATTCTATAGTATATCATGGCCTTGGAAAGTTCTTTGATACCGCATGTTAATTACCTCATTTTTCATCCATAGAAATCATTAATAATTTATAAAATTATTAAATACTCCATAATTAACAATCTGCATAACTCAATATAAAATCAAATATGTAAATTACTCCAAAATTTTCAATTTATAATTGAAACCCATACAATGTTCCTTATTGTGACGAAGCCACTCAACATGTCTCAATATGAGACATACAATATTCTTCTTATCCATGCCACCTCTATGAGTTTTTTCCCATATTTATAATTCCCAATTGTCCACCACTTCCACTTATCCATAGATGTGGAATAATTACATATATTTTTATATTAAAATATTAAAATACTTTTTTTTTATATCTAATAGTATGTGTCCTCTTAATTGGAGAAAAGCGATGGTGATGGCAACTTTAGATTATCATTTTATAAACCTTTGATAATATCCTACCAACCCATGATTCTATTAACACCAAGGATATATTCATGGGTTGGTCATTATGAAGCAACATTTACTTTTGCTAGATCTATCATTATTCCTTTAACTAATTTAATATGTTCAAGATTGTGTATTTCATGAGTGTTATATTTGGTATTCTTATATATTTAATAGATAAATTTCCATATATTTGGTGTTGTATTAGCTTTTTAATAGCTAGTCCAACATGCTTAAAATTCTCATTTGCATTACAATTATAATATCATTTACAAATATTCATAAATTAATATATAACCTTGAACAATACTTTTCATTAATTTCATGAGTGTGGAATGTGAATTGTTTAGTCCAAAAGGTACCATAGTGAATTAATAATACCCATATTTCATTCTAAAAGTTGTTTTAGGTGTCTTTGTATTTTATTTTTAGTTAATGGTAAAAAAAATCTAATATCTATCATAGAAAATATAGATTCTTCCCTCATTTGAATAAAAAAATTATTATATTTTGTATGAGAGCACCAATTATTTATGGATGCCTTTTTCAACATCATATAATCAATACAAATATGTAAGGTACCATCCCTATTTACAAAAATAACTAGTACATTATATGTTTGCATATTTAGACTTATTAGTTTTTTTTAGTAGTAGTGAAATTAACCATACTTTTGCTTCAAATAGCTTAGTTGCAATCATTATATAGGATTCCTTTATTTTTTATCAATTCCTAGATAAAATATCTACTAAAAAGGTTAAATTTTCATGAAGGGGTAATCTAGGAGCCCTTTCAAAAATACATCCTTGTGCTTTTCAAGAAAGGATGGTCCTCAAATGTGGTAGATTTTTCCTCTTCTAACTCATAAATGTGAATGGCATACAAAATATATCATTTCCTTTGTGTTTATTTTAGTTTCATTGCATAAATATATTTAAGGTTTTATTGTCCCTTGAATAATAGAACTATAGCCTATATATCTTTAATTTAGAAAAATTATCTACATTGGTCCCATGTTATCAAATTTAGTTAATGTTTGTTATCACATTAAAGGATACTAATGTATTCATATAAAAATTTATTTTTATTGTACTATAAAAAAAACCTAACTCATCTAGGTTTTTACATTACTCCAACATCCTTTCACCTTAATTCTTGTGTTGCATGGTCTAACAATCAAATATGTGTCTATATATTTTATATTACTTGTCCTAGCTAGGTATTTAAAGATTTTAGATGGACTACTATCAATAAAGATACTAATACAAAATCTATAATACAAATATGTAATTTGTAAATGATTATTTTGATATTTGAATTAATGATTGTCCATTATTACATAAATATGATGTGGCTACTGCATGGTTTGTGTCAATGACTTAAAAATTTATTGTTTCCTTTTCTAACTCATAAATATTGATGGAATACAAAACACATCATTTCCTTTGTGCTTATTTAAATTTTATAGTATAAATTTATATAGATTTTTATATTTCTATACCAATATATTTTTCATTTATTATCTCATCAATGTGTATATAAAATAATCCCCTTTATTTGGGCTAATTTTAGTTGCATAGGAAAACATTTCATCCCTAATTATCCCAATTGGAATAATTATACCTTTTTAGGAGTGATGCAATAGGGTTGCAGTTAGGAGCTTGGGGTTTGGCTCAATCAAGGGCCTTTAGATATTTTATACAAGGCTATCTATTTGTTAATATGTTATCTTTAATGTGCAATTGAACTCGTCAGAGAAAAATGAATGAGAGAAAATAAGGAACACGACTCAAAAAATGAAATGGTGGCAGTGTACCAAAAGATTCACTAATATCCCCATGCACAATAGGCTTAAACATTGTGTATAAGTGGTAAACACTTCATCTCATTGATACAAGTTACCATGTATTAACTCCCCTCATGTATATGCACATAATGAAATGGGTCTATAAGAGAGCCATTGATGGCTAGTCCAAAAATTTATGTAGGCCTTCCACACACATATGTAAGCAAAACTCATGAACAAGTAAAAACTATATATACACACACACATAGAAATGGGTCTCCAATAGATCCATAGATGGATAAATTAAAAATTGATGTAAATATATATAAATATATATATATATATATGTGTGTGTGTGTGTGTGTGTGTGTGTGTGTGTGTGTGTGTGCAAACAATTATCTACAAACATTGTGTGAAAAATAGGGGTTCGATTTATCAACAAGCCACTCAAGAGCCATCTAGTATATAGAAATAAATGAAATAAAATATTAAAATATGGATATAATTTCAAATATTTTAATTATTTTTACATACTATACTACTAATATTTATAGATTACAAGAGGAAAATTTTCCCTCCAAAATTATCTATAGGTGTATCTAACAATCTCAAATACTCCTAGGGATATTGAATATTAAATGAAGCACCCTTTGACTAGAATAGCTATCAACTCTAATACTTTCATCACCATACTTGTCTTGAATGAATATTTAAGCCATTTAATCAGGATATATTATGGTAGGTGATATTTATATCTTTATTCAAGAATGCATTAGCTCAACTCATCTACCTCTATCATAGCTCAACTTGCTTTTGACTTGACATATGCATTAGTAGTAGCTTAAATTCTTAGTGCACCCTTGGTTATTTCAAAATCCAAGGTCATCCAATAAATTGGCTAAGAATTTTTGTAGACACTAAAATCATGTAAATCAAAAGAGACTGTTAATACACCACTCCTATAGATATCATATGGCCCCATTGTGCAACCCTCAGGGGCTAATTAGGGATCCCAACCACTTTTGGGAAGGATTACCCCACTTTTGAGAGGTTTTGGTCCATGTAGCCATGGTCATACCACCCTGGTATGATCGTAGTTCATGATCATCCCACCTAGGGATGGCCACCAACAACTATCCCTAGGTTGAACGACCATAAACCAAACCCATCAAAAGTAAAAGGGTGGGACAAATGGAAATCAATTACTACCATTTATCCCACCCAATTACCCATGACATATTGGGATGTTATCATGGACATTAGGGCCTATAAATTAGAGGTCCCAAATGGGCAACCTCTTCCACCCTATGCATGGCAAGGGAATTGACAAGTAGCCACTCTTGCCTTGCATGCCAGAACTTGATATTTTACCCCTTTGAAATATTTGGACCATAAATTGAGGTGCTTCAACCCAATTTGAGAGAGAGATATTTCCAACTATTGACCATAAAGTGCTACAAATATTTATCCTCACATTTATAATGGTATTTTCATTGAAAACCTCTTCAATCGGGTGCTTTTAGGGGCATCCCAAAATATGAGAATTTATTCTAAAACCTATCAAGTATGAGAGTAACTTTATAAAATTTTACAAAAAAACATCTAGGAGGGTTATAGACTAGATTCAAGTGAAATTGGTGGTAAAAACCACCTTGTTTAATGACCATCCCTATTGTAGACAAATAATAGTCCCAGTTGTAACTAACAAGGATAGCCATGAAATGGCTAATAATTTTGACCTAATTTTATCATAGATAAATTATAAAGTATTAGAATAGCATCATAGTATATCAATTATAAATCATTATAATAGCATCACATAATCAACATCATACTAAAATTTCAAGTCATTTGAAGTTTTTAAGACTTATCGCAAATAAGTTTGATATTCATTATTACACATGCTATTTAATATATTTCAATATTTTGTGTGTAAGTGCAGGTATTCTATGCATGATGGAGGAGCTAAGGAGCTAAATAAATGTATCCCAAATATAGCTCTCAATTGTGGGTGTGAGAAGAACATTGGAAGCATACCTTTAAGCTCATGGAGGGATTTGATCTCTCATAACTTGTAATATGAAATGTATCAAACTGAGAAGCACTTAAGGGAACATATTGTAATTGTTGAATTGATTATTTTATAAATATAAAGAGAAACCCCCCCTTTTTACTCAAATCATTTTTCATTTCAATAGCTTACTTTATGTACCTCTTTAGAATTTTTCTTTTGCATTCTTCTATAATAAGGCTAGATTGCATTGTAGTTTCAATATATTAGGTGAGCTATTTTTCATGCTCTTCAGTGGTAATCATGGTGGGACACTTGTCCCATTTACCCTTTCATTTCTATAATTTTTTACCTTATTTTTGTGTTTTGTATGTTGCAGTTTCTAGTCGTTCTAAGCATAAATGACCCTTAAATTCCTAGTTGTAACTGCTAGAGACAATTGCTGTAAATGTTCCACCTAGGGACAAAACCCAAATTTTCCACCCAAGGATGACCATAAAACCAGGGTTTTTATACAAAAATTTCTAGAAATAACTTTTAAAATAGATAAGGTAAATTCCTGAACCTTCAATTTGTAGTTAGGTTGTCTAGAAAAGGTTAAATTTCATTTTTCCATGGCTTTTGTATGCGATTGAAAGTTATATTTCTTATTTATAAATTCTGCATTAACAAAACAAAGAAAAATAGGAAAAAGAACAACCTTTAGAAATGCATTTGATTGGTTTGCCTGCATGTGACTTTTCTAAGGGTTAGGTTTTCATATAGGTTATAAATTTTGTAGTTCCTTATTTATATATGCTTATGATTTTGAAAGTGAAATGATATTTAATACATTTAGTAAAGAGTCATTGAATGCTATCTTATTTACTTTCAATTATTTTAAAAGGAATCACACACACCATGTTTCGTTTAATAATTAGTGATTTCGAATTCATCCCCAACCACTGATAGAGTTCAATGACAGTGGGTTTCATCTCCATACATTGGTTCAAATTATATGTACCCTATTGTAGCCAAAACTAGCTCCAAGAACCATCATATCTTGCAGAATAAAGCATGTATCTCTCTTCGGAGAGGTATATCACTAACCACGATGAACTGGGTGAGGACTAGCAGGACCTATGCTCTCTAATTGGGTATGGGTTTCATCTCCATACTTTTATTGGATAACATTATTGTACTTTCATTTTTGGTTGTCAATATATGAGTGTATAGGTGAAAATTATTAAATGATTCATAGTTACATCAACAAAAATTTAAAACACATGAAAGAGATTCTTTATAAAAGCAAAAAATAAAAAATACATCAAATAGTTTTAGAACACATAAATTTTAAAAGAGACAATAATTTGTATTTTTATGTGTTTCTATTGTAGCCCAAACTACCATAGGAGTTGAGCATAAGGAAATTAAACCCACTTAGTCCCATGTTTCCCAACTAGCCATCTGCCTTACCTCACCCAGTGTAGTTGGATCTCAACCTTAGGCTAGGATGGACAATCCCTATAATATATCCTTGTCACCTCCTCTACCCTGAGTAGTGCAAAGGAATATACATAACGCTCAACATCTCTTGCAAAGTGATGGCTCTAATGTATCTCCTAGGCCCTCTACCATAGAATCCCATAGCCTATATATGTATATGCAAGCTACGCTCATGACATCTAAGGTAGTTCCCAAGGTTGATCCACAAAAATATTCGGCCATCTCTAAACTTGTAGTAGAAATTTGCACCCTAATACCTTCCACTCATGAGATTTGATCTCATATAAATCATCATATAAATCTACCAATAAGTGAGTGCTCCAAGCCATCACTAGTAGTTGCTCCATAGTGCACTCCACAAACATAAAAACCAACTCTATAAGGTTCCAAGGGAACCTAGTGCCTAACAAGTATAGTAGCAATATCTTGGAGATCAATTTCATCAGTATGGTATATCTAGTACTTAGTACATAATTCACATAACATAGCCCTAATAATATCCCTCTATTGAGTAGGTCACACACTGCAACCTACTAGTCCCTATCAAAGTATCATTACATCACTACATCTCTCGAATCTTATTGAGTGGATATGATAGGTCACCCCTCTATTGGAATGTGCAATATCCAATAGAAATCCTCTAAATTCACCATCATATCCCCTATAGGTATGTGTAGAGTGTTGGTGCAAGGATCCCATAGGTCTATCAAGGTAGTCAAATAAGTGTGGTTGCCCACCACGAGATCCAACTGTATCACATGTTTAAGGCAAATGGTGTAAATACATTACCAGTAATCCTCTATAAAAATATCCCTATTTGTCTAAAATATAGTTAGAAATTGATATTTAATCTTCACCACCTAACCGAGTTAAGCAAGTTGTCAAAACAATGCGCTAAAAATACATCAAAAAGTTCAAAAATATCACAAAAATGACTAAAAAATGGCTTCTTTTACCTCAATTTTGTGGTCATTATATATAGGTATGGCCTCCCAATTTGGAAGTTGTCCCAACCAAAAATGGCCACTAGTGGCCGTCCCACCCAGGGACGACCGCCAAAAATTGCTAAAATTGGGTCATTTTGATTCGTAAAATAGCCCTAAAAAAGCAAGAAAATAACAAAAAGAACTAAAAAATAAGGCATATAAACTAAAAATAAAATATTTCATTCATACATTTAACCACTATTATGGTTTATTAACCATTTAGTGTATGTTATGGAAAAAGCATAAGAAATTACAATTTCACATTAAATAAAGAAAAACAGAAAAAGCAACTTGTACCTATCTTGCACAAGCTCCACCACTTGTCAAGTCCTATGTATAGATCATGGTGATGGTTATATGTTTCATAATTGCTCCAATTTGAAAAATCAGCCTCCTACTCTTCACCTCTCAGTTTCCTAAGCTAAACATGCAAAAATGAGCTCATTTGCCTCATTTTGGGCTTATATAGCAATAAAAAGAGCATGACTATTCCTAGGTGGTATGATCAGATAATTGGCCAACCATCCCACCTAGTGAAAGACATCGACTTTGTATCCATACCACCTAGGTATGGCCACCAAAAAACACTACAAAAATAGCTAAAAAATATCAAAAATAGGGTCATAAACCCACCAAAAACAAGTAAAAAATGAATATAACTAACAAGGAATCAAGATTGAACTTAAAGTATTCATGTATGCTTAAAAATTATTTATTTAAATACCTAAGAAGGCCATTATATCTGGACCACTCCACGGGAATGAATTATTTAGTCATTTACTTCCATGAATTATCATCAAAATGATCAAAATCCTAGCAAAATTGGTGCATCTTACAATGGGTAAAACTGACGGTTATCCCAATTATGTCATATGGGTAAATCAAATCGTCACTTTAAAAATGTTCATGCCCTAATTGAATCATAATTTTAGGGAGTAGTCATAACAACGATTTCATAATAAAATCAATACTTAAACACTCAAAAGTGCAATCTTCATACATTCAAAAGAATCATTGCCAAAGACAATATTTCAAGCCTATGTTGGGGTAAATAATCAAAAAATGCAACAAATAAAAGTCTTCACCTCATTGAATCCTTGGGAATTTACCCAAAAAAATGCTTCCAAGGAAACAAGGAACCAAGACCAAGTATACCCTAAGCCCCTACAATTGTCATTACAGTGTAGTTGAAAGGTATACCAAAATAAATCCTTCAACTATGTCAAAAATATAGGATTCAAATAATGTATGATATTTACACAATGGAGGCATATAAAGTTGGTAATATTAATGAATAACCTCAATCATTTAATTCTTTAGTCATCTATTTTTTCCCTGCGCTCTATTGCACACAATGCATTTCAAAAGGGACATCTGTAGACACTAAAATCATGTAAATCGTATAAGACTACTAATGTGCCACTCTTATCGACAACATATGGCCCAATTTGGTAACCATTAGGGGTTAATTAGTGCCCCCAAACACTTTTTTGAAGTTTTATCCCACTTTTAGGAGGTTTTGGGCCATGTAGCCATGATTGTCCCATCGTAGGATAGTCACAGTTCATGATCATCCCACCCAAGGATGGCCACTAGCAACCATCTCTAGGTGGAACGACCATGAACCAAACCCCTAAAAAGTAAAATATTGGGATAAATGGCAATCAATTAGTAGCATTTATCCCATCCAATCACCCATGACAGATTGGGAGGTTATCATGGACATAAGGGCCTATAAATTGGAGGTCTCAAATGGGTAGCCTCTTCCACCCTATACATGGTAAGGGAATTGAAAAGTGGTGACACTTGCCTTGCATGCCAAAAATTATCCTTTTGCTTCTTTGCCCTTTTTGGGCTATAAATTGAGGTTCTTCCACCCAATTTGAGAGAGAGATTTGCAACTATTGACCACAAAGTGTTGCCAATATTTGTCCTCACATTTACCATTGTATTTTCCTTGAAAACCCCTTCAATCGAAGGCACTTTTAGGGGTATTCCAAAATATGATAATTGGTTCCAAAACATGTCAAATATGAGAGTAACTTTACCAAATTTGACAAAAAACATCAAGGATGGTTCTAGACAAGATCCAAGTGAAATTGATGGTAAAAACCACCATGTTTTGTGACCATCCCTACCAAGAATGGATAACAGACTCATTTGTAATTGCTAGGTATGGCCATGCAATGGCTAATAATTTTGACCTAATTTTATCATAGATCACTTATACAACATTAGATAGCATCATAGTCAATTTTTGTTAAGTTTTTATTAGATTTGATGTGTCGATTTATGTTTTTGTGACTTCGGCCTTGGTTTTTCCTCCCATGAATGGTCATAGGTTCTGATAATAATTTCAATTTTATTTCTACTCAGATCCTTCCAAAATCACCTAATTAAAATCATACTAAAATTTCAAGTCATTTGGAGTTGTTTAGACTTGTCGTAAATAAGTTTTATATTCATTATTGCATACTTTTCAGGGTTTTATCATCAAATGCATATGTTATTTAACATCTTTCAATATCTAGTGTGTAGGTGCAGGTATTATAGGCATGAGGGAGGAGCTAAGGAGCTGAATAAATTTAGTCCAAATATATCTCTCAATTTTGGAAGCGAGAAGAACATTGGAAGCACGCCTTTAAGCTCATGGAGGGATTTTATCCCTCATAACTTGTAATCTGAAATGTATAAAATTAAGAAGCGCTTAATGGGAAGTATTTTAATCATTGAATTGATGAATTTATAAATATATAGATAAAACCACCCTTTTTTACTTAAATAATTCATCATTTCAATAGATTACTTTATTTACCTCTTTGGCATCTTTCTTTTACATTCTTAGATAAGAAGGTTAGATTGCATTTCAGTTTCAATCTATTAGGAGATCCATATTTCATGCTCTTCAATTTTGTTTTTTGTACTTAATAAATGATCACAAAACCATTGATATCAGAGATACTTTGAGATAAAATATCCCTTCAATTCTATCTCCTTACCATTTCACCTATCATAATTTTATCCTTAATATAATTTTGCACAAGTTTTGAATCTCAAGATTTATCTTGGCTCCTATTTTTTCAAGATAAATGTTTTTATTACCTATGAAAGGGGATTTTACTTAGGTACAAAATTAGTATTGAGAAATCACTACAAGTGTTGTATCTCATATGGGTATTCTAGCCTTCTTGAATGAGTACTCAAAATTACTTTTATCCTTGGGATTGAAGGTAAAAAAAAATTATAATTCCTGCAAAAAGAAAAGACAAAAAAACTAAAATTAAAGTTAATGAAAATATTACAAAGTGGAGAGCTTCTCTAGCACTTTCTTGATTTCTTCCCATTCTTCATTTTATGAGGATGGGATCTATTTAAATTCATTTTGCAATGCAAGTACTTCATGTTTATCATCTTAGTATAAATATTTTGTTATTATTTATCACTTCATGCACTTGCATATAAAGACTCACTAATTATCCCAATAGCTTGGGGTATTTCTCTTGTGTCAAGGGGGTAATCTGCTCCTTAAGGATAAAAGGTAATTCTTTATTTTATTAAACTAGATTTAGATATTCCTCTTTGGAGTACATTTGGATATATTATTGCTTCCATGGTTATGGAAGCCATGTTGTCATCAAGGAGTCAACTTATACATTAAACCTTCCAACAATATTGTATAGGTTATTGACCTACTTGATACATTGTTTTGGCATATGTGCACTTATGAAGAGTATGATTACATTTTCTGCCATGATATCTCTATTTCATATCCTTAAAATAACAATCTTGGAGTTAGGTTGTTCTTTTCAAGGTTTTCTTTTGACTCCTCATCTATTCTAAGGGCCAAAGTGCTACTAAATATATTAACTCAAAATTTTTTATCAGAATAAGCATCTCAAGTCTATCTAATAAGGTCATTAATTTTTTAGCCCTACCTTTATTCATTTTTTTGTCTGAAATCTTCTAGTTCCTTCATCAAGGTATTATTTTCTTCCTTAAATTGGGCTTGTTGACTAGCAATCTGATTTGAGAGTTATTTTAATTACTCATTCCCCCTTTGGATTCATCAGGTGAGTCATTTAGGAATTTCTTGGTCTACTCCATCTCTTCTTATTTTCTTTGTATATTACTAGCTCCTTTGGTGAGTTTTAATACATCTCGAGGCTATGCATTTGTTAAATCTATTCTGATCATTGATATCTTCCAATCCTACTCCATCATATCTTTTATTGGTTTTTCCACTAATGGATTTCTTATTAAAATTAATAATGCTCTCTATTGAGGGGAAAAATGGAAATATTTGTGAGTGCTAGCTATCTATTCTTATTATTAGGCCTACTTATGTTGGTTATATTTTTGTATCTACTATTGAATTCTTTGAAATATTTTCTAAGGAATAAGAGTTTTCAAAAAATTTGATGTCCACTTATGCTATTTTCTAAATGATACACATGTTTCCAATGGTTTGATTAGTAGTGTGACTATTGCATGGGATACTAGAGTAGCTAGGGCTCAATCCATAGTTGAAACATTCAAGGAGGATAATATATTTCCTTCTTCATGGTTAGGATAGGTTACTAAATTATTTGTAGATAATGTATTCTAGATGGTAAGGGCATGTTAGGGCCTCTTTGGTGGTGTTACTTCTCTTTATTTTTTGGATATATCCTTGTCTATGTGGAAGTAGGGGTGACTTAAAACCAATATTATATTATCTCTTGGTTCTTTTACTATTATTATGGTTACTTTTCTTCCCCTTACTAACATTATCTACTAGTTTTGCTTATTATTTTTTTCTTGAGTCTTTTTCCTAGGTGACTTGGGTAGGGACTATTGTTGGACTAGTGTAGAAGGTGATATTTTCTTCTAAAATAGATAGGAATACTTGCACTTCCTTTCAAAGGTTTTGACAATAATTCTAGAATATATTCTTTCTCTATCCTAGCCTCCCCCATTCTCTATGGTGTTTCACTAATAATTACCTTCTTACAAGATTGCATGGATTCTAGGCTTTCTACATCAACAAGATCTTAATTATATAGCTTACTGTATATTACGTCTTCATTTATTTAAATAGATTTACTTTCCTCTTTTCACTTAGATGTATCATATTCCACCATACATCTATTTTAGACATTCTCCAATATCTTTTTCTTTGTTCTTACACATTATCCTAATTCACTTTGTCCCATGGGATAATGCTACCCATTATTTCCTAAAATTATTCATATGGATTAGTAGTAGGGAGATGTCTAGTGAGCTTTCTTAGAGGGAATGTTAGAATCTCATCCTTGGAACTTTAAATTATTCAATCTTGAGTCTTTGCTCATGAGTAATTTTTTTTTCCTTCATTCCTTTTAAATATATCATGGATTTATTTTCAAGCTCATATTTCTATCACTCCTTAATCTATTCAAGACCTAGCATTTTCAAATTTCCTTATACAAAGGAAGCTCCCCTTTTTCTATGCAATTTTATCCCTCCTAGATTGAGTGGCTATAGATAATCTTTATGCTTTTTCTTTACCACTACCATGTTTAAATTCCAAAGTACCAATTTTCCTAAATACATCTAGGTAAAATACTTGGTCAAGGATATATTTTGGTAAGAGATAAACAAGAAAACTAAAATCATATATTCTGATAATAATTCCTTCTATAGCAAAGAACCAATCCCCCAAAATTGTACCCTCTATAAGGTTTTTATAATATTTTAAAATCCTCTCAACTTGAGACCCTCTTATTGAAGCAATGGCTGGGGTAAAAAAATAATCAATGAAAATATAATAGGAAGAACCTTTATTTATTTCTTTTACCCAATTATAGACTAGCGTATAATTTAATTTCAAACCCATATGTTTTATTTTCAAATTAGAGAATATATAGGTTTTAATATAAACCAATGTATGTTGTAAATTATGTGCACCCTAGTGTCTAAGTTGAAAATAAATACCTTAGGCCTTGTCTGATTTGTTCTACTATTAACTAAACAAAATCCAGGTTCACTAGCCCCTACTTCATCCTATACAAGAGGCCCAACTAATTAATGCTTACAATTTTGTAATGATTCCTACCAAATAAGAAGGCCATCATGCTTAGCACATCTCTTGAGATTTTATTTAAAATATCAAGGGAAATAAAACCCTAAATAAAAGGGTAATATTTCCCTATACTCTTGTATTCCAACCTTAAAAATACCATCTTCTTGTTTTGTAAATTTTTTTAATATTTTACCTTTCTTACTCTTATTTAATGTGTACTTTACCATATTGTAGAAACAACATTTTTCTATTACTATGACCATAAATATTTATTTTAGTTTTCCATATTGAGAGCTAACTTCGTAGGTAGTTGGCTTATAACACTTTATGCATGTGTTCATTAGTTTGTAAGACAAATGTACTTCAATAACCATATAATACACCAAGAAACTTGTGCATATTTGCACTCTAAGACTTGAAGGCTTATTAATTCTAAAGCATTCAAAAGCCTATATTCTTACTCTCTTGGCCTCCCTACAAATTTCTAGATTGGAGAAATTTTTAACGATGTCCCTCAAAATTTTGATATTGGATAAGTATGTGGGTATAGGCACTTCTAGAATTTCTTTAGTATGATAATCCTTTTACTTTGTCATACTGAGACTAGGTAGGATTTTCCTCTCCAAATTGATAATGGATGCCAATTACATATTCTTTTCTTATCGTAATTATTGTAGAAGAGTATAATTCTTGTGCATTTTAGGTTTCAAATGTTTAATCCATTTCACCTTACATTATTTTATACTTTCACTGCATACCTTGCATTTATTTCCCTTTTACTAATTAATTTTTTAATAATTTTTCCATATTCATGCTTTTTAAGGTTAATATATTTCCACTATCTTCCTTATTAGATTTTGTTTACAGATAGACGCTATGGCTTGGTAATGGCATTTAAATTTAGGTCTTGTGTGTGGTTATCAAATTTTTCTTCTTAAGGGTTCATCTAGTAAGAGAGCTCTTTTATCTTCTTTTGTAGTTGGCTACCAATTCAAATTTCAATCATTGATTTTATGGTTGGTATTATTTGGTTCACATGTTGGCCCTCCTTTTCTTCTCTCTTTTATTTTTAGGAAAGATACACACAACTTTTGATTAGCCTATGCCTCAAAATTTTTATTTATTTAGGCTTGCTTCCCATACTATAATTAGCCATTGGAATTTCTATCCATCATAGATGCAAATGCTTCTAATTAATATTTTCGTTTTAACTTGGCTACATACTTGATAATATGGATAAAATAGAATACCATTTTAAGACTTATGTCTATGTAATGTATAGTTCTCAAAGAAATCACCCCTCAAGATCTATTTTCCCTTAATATTATATTCTTATATTCTAAGAAAGGTTAGGAAGACAAAAATTCTAACTAGGTTTACTTTGAGAATATGCATCTTTTTGTTCCACACCATATCTCCTAATTTTACCATGCTAATTGAGGTTGGACAAACATTTTTTCTTTAGCTTATTTTTTACTAGGTTTATTTTATTAGAGGTCATGAGCTACTATTGTTTCATTAAATTTTATTATGAAATCAATCTTGATTAAAAAAGCTGATTGATCACATTATACAATTGAATATTGAGGAATAGATTCATATTTTTGAGTACCTCTCCATTGAGTGATGTCACTAATAACCTTAGAGCCACATATTGCTATATAATATTATGTGTCTATTATATAAATACCATTTTTTTTGCATGCTCTAGTATAGTAATTTGGTAGTTTCTAGTATAGACTCTAGTTGATTTTTCCATACATTAGGTGGCCTTTAGGGAATAGAGGACTTGAATCATTTTGACTTGAGGGAGTGTTTACAAAGGAGATAAATTATTTTGAAATATAGAAATGGAAGAATTAACAACTTGTTTTTTTTACATACCTCTAGGCTTCTTCTATTGTCATGGAGTAGATAGGTGAGAATAACCTATTTTGGAAGCAGATAAACAAAGGCTCTCATGATGACCTTAATTTGGTATCTTTTGCAATGACATCTACTAGTGTTCATTCTAAAGTAGAGTTTCCAATTGAAGGTGATTCAACAATCAAGAATAGTCAAAGACACTCACCAAGTTTGAGCATAAATTGTTGTTATAATTTTAAGACCAATAATATATCATTGGGATCCCATCGAGCATACCATTAAACTATTGTCATATATGATTTTCCCAATGGAAACAATCATACCTTACAATTAGTGACATAGTAGGTCCATAATCAAGAGTGCAAGTTTAGCTTAATTAGGGGCCTATAGCAGTTTTGTATAAGGTAATATCCTTCTTAAGATGTGATATTCAAGGTACACTTGAACTTCATAGGAGAAAACGAATAAGGTAAATAAAAGAAAAATAACTTAGCAAATGCAAAAAGGTGATGATGTACAAAAATATTTATTAATATCACCCTACATGATATATTTGAATGTTATGTGCTAGTATTGAATGCTTCTTTTCCTTGATACAATTAAGTAAGGATGAACTCCACCCATGTATATGTGCATAATAAAATGGATCCACAAGAGAACCACTGATGGCTAAACAAAAAATTGACACAGGTCTCTCTCTCTATATATATATATATGTGTGTGTGTGTGTGTACAAGAAATTATTTACAAATATTGTAATAGAAGTGGGTGTTTTATTTACATATAATTCACTTAAGAGATAATTTCCCTATAGAATAAAATGAAATAAAATCTTACAAGTGGATATAATTGTAAACTCATTGATCATTTTTACAATCTATACTACTACTATTTAATAATTGCAATAGGAAAAATTTCTATTCAAAATTATTTATTGGCGGATATAAAAATCATAGATACTCCTCTTACGAATATTGAGTCTAAATTTAAGTATCCCTTGACGATAATAGTTTTCAGGTCTAAGAGTGTCATCACCATACTTATCTTGAATGAATGTTTGAGCCATACTTATCAATATGTCTTCTCAAGAATGAAATAACTCAAATCATCTACCTATATCATAGCTCAACATGTTTTTGACTTAACTCATTCATTGATAGCAACTTAAACTTTTGGTGTGTCCTTGGTTAATTCAAAATCCAAGGTCATCCTAAAAATTTGTCAATAATTTTTTATTGGTGCTTAATCAGGGATTACAAAACCTCCAATATTAGAACTACTTAATGGGAAAATATCCCTTTGAATATTTCTCCTTACCACTTTATCTATCAAAACTTTTTCTTTATCACAATTTTGCACAAGTTCCAACTATTGAAATTTATCTTGACTCCTTCCTCTTCAAGATTAAAATTTTGATTGCCTATGATCGATGTTTTTTTATTAGGTGCAAAATGAGTAGTGATAAATCACTGTAGTACAAATATGTTTAAAACAAATGGATTTTACTATCCCTTGAATAATATAGCTATACCCGTAGTCATCAAGGTTTTTCATTAATATAGAAAAATTGGCTCTAAGTTATCAAATTTAGTTAATATATGCTATCACATTATAGATCCTAAGTAACCATATATAAGTTTACTTTATTATAATTTAGAAAAATCTAACTCATCCATACTATTATTACTCTACAATCTTTTCAACCTAATTCTTGTGTTGCATAACCTAACAATCAAACATATGTCTTGATATTTTATTTTTACTTAACCTAGCTAGGGATGTAAAGGTTTTGGTTTGACTACATGTCATTTGAATAGGAACATTTTGATGCTTAGTGTAATAATTATCCATTATTATATGAATATGATGTGTCTATTGTATAGTTTTTGTAGATGAATTAAAACTTTACCCTATGCTTATTTATGGGCATTAACTAGTATAAATATCCTTGGCAAATGTAAGACATTGATACTTGGTTCAATATTTTCCACTCCCTCTTTATTTCTATTCTCTAGTATTCTCTTATAGTAAGACTACTAGTAATGTTGTTTTCCATTCATTTTCCTATCTTCCCTTTATTTTTATTATGTGATTTCATTTTTTTAAATTCATTTTTTTAAATAATGGCAGGTTATTGAGATACTTTCTATTTTTCCTTAACTCTTTTTAGTAATTAGAAATCAATTGTACTTTTTATTTTTACTATATGGTATTCTTAAAGGTCTACTTCATTATTAATGGACTATGTACTTCCACATCAAACCTTATCTATGTGTTTCATCGCATGTTTTTTTTTTTATTCTCAAGATTTTTCTTGTTGGTACTATGAAATATATAGGAATAGATTGTGAAGGTTTCCCAATAAGAGGTTACTAATACATTTTATTGCTCTAGATTCTAATACTTTGTAATATTTTGGTAAAACTAAAGTTGTTGCCACCATTACTATTAAAAATAAAAATGTTATTTTCCGGTGATGTTTTCACCTTGAAACCCTTTTCATCCTTTAAATTATTCTAGTAGAAATTTTCCTTTCCTTTTAATTTTTAGGTTTCTCACATAATCTTGGTGTCCCAAAAACAATTATGCAACTTATAGTACATGGTAATTTTATAACATAATATTATGTTCTATCTCTTATATATTTTTATCATATTTAAGTAAATATTTATTCTTTCAATAATTAGATATATCAATTTTATGTTTTGTTTTTTTTGCATATGATATTTGACCTTCCTTTTAACCACAGGTATGAATTCTAGTTTGGTTTTATAATCTTATTGATTTTTTTAAAATTGTGTTGCCTCAAAATGATAATATCCTTTCATTTTATTTTTGTGCTTTGAATATTTTTTGAATACAACTATTCTATCTTACATCTTATTAATTAAGGTCAAAATTTAATTCATTCTATTATTATCATTGATACTACTAAATTATGGATCCATATTAGCTATTACCTTATTAAACATTACTAGGAACACTTACAAGTGAAATTATTAGGCCCTAGTATTTTAACTATATTTAATACCATATGTAATAGCCCAAACATTACAGTTCTAAAAATAACATGAATTTTTAAGTTTCACATGAGTTTAAGATAAATCCAACAATTCTATACATATTTTTCTCCAAGTATCTTAGACAAGTCTGATTAATTTATTCAATACCCAAAAATGCTACACATATGCAATTAATTCATAATATAGGTTATTTTATATTATCATTCAAATTTCATGTTTCACATAGTGACTCCTTCCATGTCTTAAAGTAGACCATCACTTTCACTCCAACCAATAACCTTAAATGTATAGTGATCAACCACTTAAGTCAATCCTTGGATTGGTCATCTTTAATTTTTATCTTCTAGACAAGTGATATGATTTTAGTTATATGTTAATTCTATAAGTTAATTTTAATATAAATGCTATTGAACCTTAAATTTTCTTTCATGGACTAGCAAGATAATTTAAATTGATAATCTTCAATGTATTCACTATAATATAATGATTCATCATGATACTTCTTGATTACGAATCCTAATTTTTCTTCTTTAACACATCTTAGCAACATATTATTGTGTTATTTTTCTGAAATCATGCCATCCAACCATGCATAGTATAACTCCCCCAATATAATACAAGCCCTTTATTATGGTTTTAACACTTATAGAACTAATACAATCATAGTGTTTCTTCTAATGTCCCCCATCCATCATATTTTGTTATCATACTCTATTTCTTCCACTACTATAACTTGGTTGTTTGAGGTGGACATTACAAATTTTTCGTATAGATATCTATCTCTTTTAGTCTATTGGGCTTAATATCTATGTCAAATTCCTACATTTGCTTATCCACCCAACTTTTTTCCCTCCTGGTTTGCTATGAAGGACTATAGATTTGATATTGAGATGTGCCACAATTATGGTAGTATTAATTGGGTATAGTTAATACTTAAACTTTTTTAAGGATTACATTATGAAAAGTACATAGTTTTCAATGAGTGTGCAACTTTATTTATAGTGCTTAAAACATGAATCCATAAAAATTATAGATCATAAGTTATTTGCTTAAGTATAAATTGATAAATATTGGATCTTTGGTGATGGTCTCTTTTATATCAATGAAGGTTCTTTTACTTTCTTTAGTCAACACTATAATTGTAGTGAAATTTATTTCAAATAATTGATTGTGAAAACATAATCATTTAAGGAATATTAATACATTTCATATAAATAAATAAATAATACTTTAACAAAAGGCAAGGGGATATGATCGTATTCACCTAATAACAAATGTATAATATTTCTAATTTTAATAGTAGGAACCATCAATAGAAAAAATATAATTTATTTTATTGCCAACACAAAATAAAAATACCCATGCATAATGTATCTATCATTGTTAATTTTTTAATTATTTAATCGCAATAATTATAATGTTTTATTATTGTATATATATTTATATTTTTCAAATTACTTATAAATTATATAAAAAAATATATTACATCCATAAATATTTTTATTATTACAATCAAAAAGTAATATACCTCAAACCATTTATTCATGACCAAGCAATTTTTATTTTAAGTTCAGTGTGAGAAACCCCTATAGCTCACATTTAGGGTTGGTCATCCTCATCCCAATGATGACCTCTCAAAAGAGTGAGATAGGGCCCAAACATATAGCCATAAACACACCCACCCCCTCATACACTCCTCCATGGTTTGAACCTTGGATCTCTTGAAGATTTTAATAGCTTATCATTGACAAGTATATTTATTTAGTTGTTTGGATTAATTAAGATGGATATCTATATCAAGTTTTGTTTGACAAATTAAAGTTGTATTAAGATAAAACAATTTGACTTGACATGAAAGCATATTATATTATATTATATTATATATATATACTCTCTCGAGGAACCCTTCCAACCATGCTCAAATTTGGGCATCCTCATCCCAACTGTAACATCTAAGGTGAGTTTGAGCTTATAAATAGGGGCCAAGCAACACAACCACCTCCTGACACACTCATCCACACTTTGGTTGGAAACTTGGACCTCTTAAATAAATCTCAAAGCCTAAACCATTGTGCTATCCCTCGGACATGAAAGCATGATATATAATCAACTTGGACCTCTTAAAGAAAGCTCAAAGCCTGAACGATTGTGCTATCCCCCTCGGACATAAAAGCATGATATATAATCCTATTCTATTTTTGTTGTGAACCTCACCTATCTTGAATTATATCTTTGTAGCTAAGCACAATCAAGTTATACCTTATAATTTGTTATAAGATCAAATAGTTGATAATACTATTAAACATAAAATGATATATGATGAAAAATATTTAACAATAGTCTTAAAACTAATCTAATTAACCGTTTTTAATAGTTTTTAAATTTCAAACTTTTAGTTAGAGTTTTAAAATTTTTAAGATCTATTCAAGTTATATTCAATAAGTAACCATAAGATCAAATAATTTCTTATAATACTAGATAATAAATTTGATATAAAAACTTAATGTAGAACAACAACATTAATATTTATAATAAAATTGTGTATAATAAGTTTTTTTTAAATAATCTTAAAACTAATCTTATTAACAGCACATTAAAATTTAGTAAACAAATTATATTATACAAATTAAATTATTAAATTACAGCTATATAAATTAATTATATATATATATATATATATATATATATATATATATATATATATAAAGCACATGAACTATATACTCCTAAAAATTTGGTTAAAATTTTAAAAGATTGGAAATAAAATTTACGTACTTAATAATACTCATATGATATATTAGTATGAAAAGATGAAGAACCGATATTTTAATGGAAGTCAATTTTATTATAGCAATTCATCATAAGAAACAATAATTTATCAACAACATCACAATAAAATAAATTATAAAAATATTAATTTAAACAATTTATTTAAATGATATACAAGGAATCGAGTTTCAACCTGCTTAAATGCACAATTATTAGAATTGCTGAAATTCATTTTATTTTAAATAATTTGAACTTTTGGTGAAGTTATATTGCCAATATAAATATATTCATTAGAAAACATTAAGCACAAACGCTCGAAACAATTGTAGAATAATTCACGCTAGAATAAAGCTATACATTTTCATCTGTAACTCCTCGCAGACTACAAAGTAAGCAGAGTAGTTGGTAAGCCAAAACAATGCTCCATTCTTATCTAACATTAACAAACAAGATAGATAGTTGGTAAGCTATATATTATTCTTTGTTTTAGCAGTGGAGATTAAAAAACACGTTAGATCATTCTTTCTTTTGGCACTTGAGGCCGGTGTGATTAGAAATAGAACACTTGCAACAACACTGTTCAGCAAATCCAATAGAAGCATAGCAGCAAACGCAATCTTTAGTTCTTTTGATACCGTCATACGCAATCATTAGACCATTTTCAGTATGTTGTTCGTTGCCTTGTTGCTCTGATAACAAAATACCTCTACTTCCTTCGTTACTTTCGCCTGCTTTAGTAGAAACACAAAACAGGAGAAAACTCAGACAAACCAAAAATGCTAACAAACAAGACTTACTCATCGTGGTTGCCATAGGACTTGTAACAAAGAGAAGAAAGCACCAGAAACTGATTGACCTATTTTTCTTGGATGACTACTTATTTATAGACACAAATATTCCTTCTTTCAATAAAATATAAGAAAAAATTTGTTCATGCCAGATAAGTACCACGAAAAAAAATCATAAATTTGGAAATAATTCAGGTATTTTAATGACGGGAAGCATCAATTGCGGAACAGTCAGTCCTTTATCAACATTCACTAAAACAGAGTCGATGTCTAAATAAAGAGAATATTTAGAATTTTTTGATTGAAAAGTTTTATATATTAAATCAAAATTAAACAATTTTAATATATTTTTAAACAAAACTAACTCAATATTTTCAGACTATTAAAAGCGGAGGAAGTATTAACCGGAACCAAATTTCATCATGGATAAACTCAAGTTAAAGATTTGTCAATTGAATGGTTGTTATAAATAATAAATATTGAAAGCAAGCGACATGCCCTATGGCGTACCTCGGAGGAAATGAAAAAGAAAAATTAGTGTTAAGATTTTTAACTGAAATTACATAAACTACCTCCGAGTAAAAGTCTTGTGTTTTGGAATAGTGTTCTGACTATATTACTGGTTTATTAATATTGGGACGGTGTAGAAAGCTGAAAATTTAAAAAAAAATGCAAATTGCAAAATATTATAATATTGTATGAATTTCTTTATAGTGGGACGGTATAGAAAGTTGGAAAGCTAGAAATGTCAATGACAGACCTTTCTTTGGGTAAGAAAGGCTGGCGGGGATGGTTCTTCCATTTATTATCACAGTCTCGGTACCTATTATAATTCAAGAATTTTTTGTGATACAGAGCATTTGGCATGTGTGGGAGGCTCTCAACCGTTGGCTCTGTTGGTCTGGTGGTGAACAGAAAAAAGGGGCTTTCATACCCTCTCTCAGTGTTTGGTAGTCATCTGTCATTTCACCAAAGCTCCCCTTTGGTCTCATTTCAGTGGATTCATGCTCAGTGGTTCTTTAAGGAGGGGATTGCTACCATATCCGATTTCTTCTCTTCTCACCACAGGGCTTGGATCCCGTGGGAGGATTTCAGAAGGTTGTATAACCTGAAACTGGACGATAAGAGTGCTTATGATACTATGCTTGATAACATCCCCTTCTCTTTGTGGTTGAAAGTTACCAGACAATTTCAGAAGCCTTGGTGGTCAGACTGGATCTGGCTGAAGACAGTCATTTTGATGTTGTACAGAGCATGTCTAGGGTATTCCTTGATCTCTCCACACTTGCCCATGGTGGGTAAGTGATGCACCTTGTCGGAGCCATAACTTGTGAACTATATGCCCATTTGCCTTGAAATTTAACAGGTGGTTTCACGTGCGTGTTCTGCATCAGGATGATCTTTGATCCTCCTAACCCTCCAAAAATCATGTTTTCGACATCTAACTCCAACATCTAGTGCCCCAAAATTAGCTTTTAGAATAGGTTCCCAGATTTTTTGGGTTTTTTTTGTTGTTAGAAGTTTATTATCTTTTGTTATACGTTAAATTGAGACCTAATATTTTAAATTAATATTCATTATTGTAATAGGGATGTGTGCACCGAATTTGGACTAAATCTAACTCATTTCTATTTTTAGCAGTTTTTAGGAAAAAGTTTTATTTTTAAAAGTTTTAGAAAAAAGATATTTTTAGGGTTTCTTTAGGGTTTCTTTTTTTTTCGGTTGCTATATGATGGATTGTAATCCTTTGCAGAAGGGATGTGAGTTCAAGAATGAGAAGAATATCAATTGGCAGTTTTCTTCCATTATTGCATTTGTGTTATGTGATTGGAGTCCATTTTTTTGGTCTCTTGGAGGTGAGTTTACACCAGTAAGTTGAATGAGCATTGGAATTTAATATCCAGACCTTCACAGTGGAAGGTGTGGTTCAATATGCTCTAGACCTCTTATCTTGAGCCAAAGCAAGCCTTCTTTTCTTGGAGTCTATTGTTCCAAGGTTTGCCTGTAGGACAATGACTGAAACACTTGGGTGTGGTTAATCCCCAATGTTTTTATTGCAATGCACCTGAGGACTGCACTCATGTTTTTTGGAAATGGTTGGAATTCTTCTTTCGACCCTATATGGCCACCTCTTTCTCTTGGCACCAAGCCCTACTATGTGATGCTACTGAGTTCTCTATTCCTATTATACTCGTATGGAATATTTTTAGAGTCAATATTTTTTTCACCTATAGAAATCTAGAAATAGTATAGCTTTCTCCAGGGCTAAAGCTTCTGATTCATTCTCTTTAGCTTATACATATGATGTATTTTTTTACTCTTGGTTATAGATATAGGTTCAAGTGGAAAACATTCATATTGATACTCACTACTTATGGACTCTTTTGTATCATTGGGCTAATGCAACCTACTCTGTCAATTGGATCCCTTCAGATTCAACATCATAGTAGCGTACAGTCCCTGGATATCAGGCACGTCAAGTATGCAAGGATTCACCTCAGGATGAGAGGCACTGGTCTCAACCTCCACTAGTGACTAAACATTGCTATTCTGATGGTGTGGGTAGTTCACAAAATTCTAGTGGTTCTGACGTCCATCCAGAATATTCAAACTAGGTTGTGGGTTAGGGAGATGTGCATGTGGTGGTACAAATAAATTCTCTTGGATGGCTTGATGGCAACCAAATCGTTGATGATATGGGTGGTTTTAGTGCTTCTATTAATGACTTGCATGCTTTTGTTGCTAACACCCCTTGGCAATCTAATTATAATGTAGACAATGATGTCCTCCTACTGTCTTGAAATGATTGGTTACAAGTTTCCTTGGTTTTTTTGACAAAGAAGATGATATTAATGCCCTCTTTTTTGTTAATAATTGCTAGACTCTTTCTTGTACTATTTCCTAACCATCTACGATTAGAGTGATATTGGGGACCCTACTGGGGTGTGTGTATCCACCCACTTTTGTATGATGAAGTTGTATTAATAATTACTATAGATTATTTCATTCAAAAAAATATTATGATGTTAAAGAAATTTTATTTTTATTAACATAAATCATTCATAAACATTTTAAAATAATAAATTATTCATTCATAATTAATATTTTACAAATATATTTACAAAATAAAAATAGATGTTATCTTATTTTAAGCTAGGATAACATCAATAACAATGTTTAACTAAAGAATAAATCCACAAGATGAGAACATGGCAAAGTCTTATTTGTAAAAAAAAATGATTTCTTAGGATTTTATTTTTATTTTTATTTTTTATTTTTATGTTTGATAAGATAGATGGTTACAACCACACTATTTTTAGTAGTGGACAAGTGCAAGGTACAAATCACACTACTACCTTCACAATAGGCTTCCCCAAGGTTCCCAAAGTTTGAACTTGGTTCTCTACTTGGTAAGTGCCCAGCTAGACTAGCACTTACCAACCCACCTAGTCCTTGGGGATAAATAAATTTATTAAGGAAAATTGTTTCCCGTATCTCCTAGGTGCCAAGAATTTCCATTCCACAAGGTCTATCTGATCCAGGTGTACCCCTTCGACTAGTTTATATATTTTTTGTATCCCACAACGCACCCCTTTGGCTAGTTGTTATTTTTTTGTATCTCACAATGCAGGCCATCAAGCTTGAACCCTAAAACTTATTTAGAATATTGGGAGAACTTAACACAAATATTATTACATATAATTAATCTTATCTCTTTTTTATATACTCATTTTTTTTAATGAAAAAGTTGAATTATATTAATTAATTAAACCATACAAAATTGAGTGGGTGGAATTAACACACCCCAATGTTCACACTAACCAAAAATATTAGGAGCAATAGCTAAAAGCATTCCAACCAAAAAAACTAGATAACCATGCCAATCACATGACTTAGGACAACCCTCAAAAGATCATATCTCCACACACCACTATCAAAACGTAGACCAAAATTAAAAATTCATATCATGAGAGAGGAAATTATCATCCCTATCATCATAATGCCAACTACCATCCAAGGTGGTGGGAACATTATAGCCAACATCATTAACTTTAGTAGTCTGGGGATTTCCTCCCTCATCTGCATGCTCTACACCAATATTTTGAACATCTACAACTGGAGCAACCCAACCAACAATGGATTGAGAATATTCGAGAGCCACATCCCAATTGAATTGGCATGAAGAACTACCTCCACCAGTATTGAGTCTCTTCCCTCATGGAGGAGGTGGAGACCAGTGTCGCTCCTCAAAATTAGAAGGAGACTGAGTTTGAGGGTTCCATTTGGGATGAACCCTAGAAGAGGAATTTTCTCTAGGATATTTTGGAGGAACTCAACTGATATTGCATGGAGCATTTCCACAATAAGCCATCAAATTTTGAATATGCTAAAGCTTGACATTCACCTTGTTTACATGAACAAAAATCTATAACCAACAATCCTAAAATATGGAATATTTATCAATAAGAGAATATACAGTTGATACATCTTGTGCAAAAAAAATAGCATGATTCTGAGTCTTCCAAAAGTGAAAAAGAGTGATGATTCTAAAAATATTCTTGACTCCTTGTAGTTTTTTTTCAAATTCAATACGGTCTCCTATAATAGCATGGGTCTAGGAGAAATATCTGTTCATAAAAGGTCTAAAAAAAAGAAGAGTATTTCCCAAGCAATATGTGCATGCAAACAATTCCAAAAAGTATGTAGAAAAAATAAAGGAGATGAGGCCCAATAAATAACCGCTGATGCAAAATAATCCATGCAAAAAATTGTTGTTTAGGTGCAATATGAGAGGCCCATGCCATTTGAAATCTCTGCTTCCATTTGGTATATGTAGAAATTAAATCCCATTTTGCATTTAACTTGTCCCACATAGGAATGTGTGGTGTTAACTAACTATAGCCCAAGTGAGCTTTGTATTGTAGTAACGACCATTTTTTGGCTAAAACCAATCAATCCACCAGTGGTTTTGAAAAAAATTGTTAACTTCCCTCCAAATAGAGAAAGTAATCTGATTGATTATCACTTCAAAAGTGGATTTGTCTTCTTTCTTAAGATTATAATAATGCTTAAAAGAGTCCTAGGGTAACCAATCCCTGGTGTGATTAAAAAAAACTCAAACAAACAAGCATAATTTTTTTATAAAATATCTTAGGTCTTACCCATTGAACTTGAACCAAAGGCAAATCTTGATAAGTAATAGCAAGAGACCACCAAACATTAATAGTGGATATTGAAGCACCTGCTCTTGAGGCAAAACCATTCTAGGATAGCCAAGACATCAAAGCCTCCCAGGATTTCCAAATGCTCTTACTTAAAAAGGATTCTAGGATTTTAATAGGAATATGGGTAGTGAGAAAAACGTGAAGACTAATCCCCTACCATATTTTTTACCATAAGGTAAACCTTGAGACAAACATTGTCTAATAAGAACTTTCCAAGATTCATTACTTGTAAGGGCTAAAATAATCCACTTTGCACAAAGAGAAAGCCTTGCTTTTGAAAATCAAATAATCACATTATGTCGCTTGCTTTGGTAAGATAAAAGGACTCCCAAGATACTCTTTAAAAGACATTTTTACCCTTATCCTTGGACCAAATAAAATATCGCAAGAGATTTTCTAGTTTTTTATAATAGGCCTTAGAAGGGAACCATCACAAAGAATAGTACACATGTGTAGAAGCATGAACTTTAGAACAAATCTAAAATTTCTGAGCTATAGATAAATTCTCATAAGACCAATAGGATAATTTAATTTCTACCTTTTTCACAAAATATTTCCATAATTGAGTAGGAGAACTTTGAAAAGCAAAAGGGATACCCAAAACATAAAAACTTCCTATCCAAGACCACTAGGTGTGTCTAAGATAGGAAGGAATAGGATGAACATATTGTTTGTAGCAGGAAGTCTTTCTCCATTGAACATTGGAGCCAAAGGCAAGATAAAATGTATCCAAACACTAAATGGTAGTGGAAAATGGTTCCTCTTCATCCCTAATGGTCAAATAAGAATCATCAAAAAAATTTCCATTAACAAGATGTTGAGTAGAGTTAGGAAGGGTGATTCCTCAAATCAAGCCTTGAGAATCTTTATTTGCCAAAAGATATCCAAAAGTTTTAGCTGTAAAAATGAAAAGGGAGGGAACAAGGGGAAAACCTTGGCGAATTGACCTACCAAGCTAAATTTGTTTAGATTGGAACTTATTCAAAGTAAGAATAGTTTATGCATATTTGAAAGGCATAATAATAGGATTTATGAAATAATGCCCAAATCCCAAAGCCTATAGCATAAAAGTTATAAAATACCATTCAATTTAGTCATAAGATTTTTCAAATTCTATTTTTATGAATGAAGTATCTTGATCAGAGGCTCTAGCCCACTCCATACCTTCCCATACTATAATAACATTAACGAGGATGTATCTACTATGTACAAATCTAGTTTTTTCAGGTTTAATTATCAAAGGCAAAATAGGCCTAATTTTTAAAGCTAAAGATTTAGCAATAATATTATAACTGACATTGAGCATAGTAATGGGTCATCAATTGGTGATAATTTTAAGGATCGCCTAGTTTAGGAATGAACTTGACATTGCCTTTATTAATAAGAGAACCAAGAGATCCACAGATCATTTCCTCCTTATAAACCTGAAGAATATCAAGCCCCAAAAATACTAAAATGCCTAATAAAAATCATAAGGATAACCATATAGACCAGGAGACTTATCATTTGTCATATGAGAAAAGACTATAAAAAGTTCTTCCAGAGATAAAGGCCTATCACAAAATTCACTTTGTTCTTGAGTAATTTTGACTAAAACAACAAAACAACATTCCTCCAATGCTCTCTTTCTAACAGTAAAAATAGGTTGGGAAGGAAAGAATTTATGATAATTCTACTCTTTTTTAAAAACCCTTTCAAAAAAAAAATAAAAGTTTTGAAGCCTACCTAGTTGCAAATAGGTTGGTGATGATTGTTGAGGTGGTTAGACATGTTAAAATGGTAGGTTGAGTTTGTCGAGATGTTGTTTGAGGTATGGTCTTGAGGGATCATATGAATGTGTGTTTATCTCAAAGATCAATCATCATAACTATGCATAGAATAAATGAGGTCATTAGGCTTGTGTGGGCCCTTAGATATTGGTAAATATTTCACCCAAAACTAATTTCATGTGAAACCAATTTTAAACAAAATTATTTTACCCACTTAAATTTCCACATTAGATGCATTCGTATATGGTTAGTAACTCAATAGTTTACATAAAATAATTTTTATATAAATTTTGGACTAGGTGATGACTTGGGAGTGACTTAAGAAGCATTATATAGTTTTGTATGAATGCACTACTTTTACATTTTTCAAAAGTACAATGATTCTAAAGTATATCACAATACCATTCACTTGCCCTTAATTAATCCTTATGTTCTATTTATCAACAAAGCATCTTATTTTACTTATAATAAATCTCCTCAATATTATAATGGATGATTTTAAAGGAATTTGGTACCCTAATTTTTAAACTCATACTAATATACTCAAAAATTTACAATCTCTTCATACTAATACTTGAGTATTTTAGATATGTATATTTAAAAAATTTCCCCAACTTAGATTTTTTTTATTAGGTGGAAGAAGGGGTTTTGAAAGGGTCCCCAAACCTTTTACAAAGCGATAAAATATTTCAAAGAAAAACCAATATTAATCACAAATAGGATTGACCCCACAAGGTAAAATAAACTAGACACCTGGATGCACCACACTAGGAGAAACAATATCTAAGATCCGAGAGAACCAAGAGATCTAGAAAGGAAGATCCTACCAAAATCAAGGATGCACCCAAGGCTAAACAACCCATTTTTTAGCTAGGTCTATATAAATGAGGTTTAGCTTTGCATATGCCTAAAGGTAAATGAGTAGGAAAAAAAGGCATATAAATTATTCTTATTTTAGGATGAGAATTCCCCTATGCATTCACCTAACAAAAATGTATAATTTAATTTTAGATTTAAAATTTACCTTTTTCTATGGTATCTTACTTATCCTTCACATGAATAATATTTTTTATCATTTATTTTTCTTATTATAATATTTTTATAAATTATATTAGATTTGAAGTTCAAAGGACTATCATTCACAACTTCATCATCAAAATTCATATCATGCTTTCTGAGTGTTGCTATCTTATAATTTATATGTATTATTTTATACTTTTATAATTAGAATTACTTTTACATTTTTTTAGCACCAAGGCATAATATATATCCCATATGAGACTTTAAATTATACTATTTCATCATTTTTAATTAAGGTAAAATACTATGTACATAATATCATCCATATACTTAGTTTCCAACTTCTTCTTAAATTTGATTTTATATAATGGGTCATTGTTGTTGTACCTCCTAGTAATAATAATTATGTATTCATGTTGATTGCATAGTTATTTATGATAAATATATGTGTGTGTTTATGTTAAATTCTTTCATGCAAAGGTAATATAAAAATTATTTATTCAAAATGAACAACGAATGATGGAATATCAAAAATACTTGTTAAATATACACTTTATCTAGGGCACTATGGTTTTGGTAATATGATAATGAACTTAATTATAGGTTGAGTACATGTGCTTCTTTATGGAGAGTTATGGTAGATAGTAAGCTATAACTTGTTTACTCAAAATTTATGTCTGATTATGATAATTTGAAAACTTAAACTCCATTTTGTAAATATATAAATAAATACTTCACTTAATATTGATGTATAATCTTCTTGACTGAGCTTGAACACCAGAGGTGTGGTTGTAATGTATATTTAAAGACCTTAACTAGAATTTATTTTCTTAGCCCATACTTAATGAAATCTTATAGATCTTCATTTGGTGTTAAGAAAGGTATTAGTGAAGAGTGGTGAATGTTGTATTTCTTACTTGGTAGGACTAGCTTCACAACTAGGTAAACCTAGATGGATGTGATAAAAGAATAATGAATGCGATGAAATATAATGATTTATGAGAGGTTATAGAACCAAGGATCACATATGGTACATGCATTATGCCCTAAATCATTATGTTCATTCACATACAAGGAATGTTTGATAAACCTTAGAGGATAGTTAACTAATCCTATAAAAGGATTAGGCTAATAAGAGCCTAGATGGGCACCTATATAAGGTATAAATAAATATTAACATATGCAAATAATGTTTACCCCAATGAGTGATAAAATCATGTTGGAAGAGTATTATCACTCTTCTTTACATAGAAGCATTATCACTAGACATGTTGGAATAAATAGTGATGCAATAGCTAAAAATAAAAAATTATTGAAACTATTGGAAAATCCAAGAAAGGGGGTTATGAAAAGATCTAGATGGTTCTAAGATATCTCAAGTCATATTTTAAATTTTTGTTTAAACCATTGTGGTGATGCATTCTCAACATGCTCAAAAAAGAACTCAAAGTACAAAAAATGTGGAGAGTACCCTAGTTAACATAAGGAGTGTGACATGAAGCCTTATACTATGGGTATTAATTATAAACCATTGGTGCCACTAATAATCCAATTTGGGCATATTATCCATTAGGAACAATTACATAGTATTCTATGTATAAATTTAGCTCATGAAGTTCAAGAAAATGCAACTCCAAGTGAAATTTGTAATGGATTTAAAAGCAAGCAACAAAGGGGGCTAGAAATTTTTCATAGAAATATATATATTTTTTCAAAATATCCAATTTGATACCACATTAGTTTCTACAATACTTTCAATTAAGCACAAGATCTTATATAATACCTAAGAATCTAACCCATAATATAGATATATATATAGATATGTGTATATATACATATAAGTATATATGTACACATAGATATCTATATATATATATATAGTGTATCACAAAGGGCTATTAATGAGATGTTACAATGAATTTTAGGAGTTCATATAGCTCTACATATCCATTACTTTCTTATAGAGAGAGTAGAATATATTTCCCAAGTTAAGATTAATTGCTTACATGGATTGTAGCTGAGGTAGAAGAATAGTTATAACCAAATCTATGAAATCATAATCACTAGATTTAGAGGCTTTATACAAATCCAAAATAATATTTGCATAAGAAAAAAAAAATTGCATTCTAGTGGATGACAATTCAAGTACAATAATGTTCTACACCTCCTAGCTAATCTATTTTTATGTCTAGAATTAAAGCATTACAATGTTTAAATTTAGAAGTATTGTTATAGTTATTTTATGTTATGAGAGGATACTCATGTAATCACACTACACATGAATTACATATGTATTCCATAATGGTGTGGGCATAATGTATATGAATCAATCCTAAAGTTTTAGAAAAATCTAATGCATTTTTAGATTTTAAAACTTTTTGATGGAATGTAGAATGATTCCTACCATGATGAATCGTGTTTGTCATTAAATATTTACTTGTAAATTCGTTTTAAATGACCCATAATGCTAATAGTGGATGTAAAACCCATATTATATTGAGAATTTAGATTGAAAATAGCTACTCTAACTTTACTTTATGCCTAATTTTACATAATCAAATCTAATATCACTCCAATTTGGGGCTAAAGCTATATATCACCTTGATCTAGAATCATTTGCAAGTATGTTAGCTCTTCACTATACATAATATCAATTGGATCCCTAAAGCTTGTTGGATAGTATAATGGCTAGCTATCCCACTACTATATTTGCAAATTTGAAAATATGTTATAGCTCCAAATTTATAATGTGTTAATGTATCATATCTTATAAATGCATAAAATATCTAATCCCAAATATGTGCATTTTTTCCTACAAATCATAAACATTACAAAGGTGGAATTGTTTTCAACTATGCATTACTCTTCTTATTATTACTTCCTTGTCTATAGTAATATTATAACTGACATTGAGCATAGTAATGGGTCATCAATTGGTGATAATTTTAAGGATCGCCTAGTTTAGGAATGAACTTGACATTGCCTTTATTAATAAGAGAACCAAGAGATCCACAGATCATTTCCTCCTTATAAACCTGAAGAATATCAAGCCCCAAAAATACTAAAATGCCTAATAAAAATCATAAGGATAACCATATAGACCAGGAGACTTATCATTTGTCATATGAGAAAAGACTATAAAAAGTTCTTCCAGAGATAAAGGCCTATCACAAAATTCACTTTGTTCTTGAGTAATTTTGACTAAAACAACAAAACAACATTCCTCCAATGCTCTCTTTCTAACAGTCAAAATAGGTTGGGAAGGAAAGAATTTATGATAATTCTACTCTTTTTTAAAAACCCTTTCAAAAAAAAAATAAAAGTTTTGAAGCCTACCTAGTTGCAAATAGGTTGGTGATGATTGTTGAGGTGGTTAGACATGTTAAAATGGTAGGTTGAGTTTGTCGAGATGTTGTTTGAGGTATGGTCTTGAGGGATCATATGAATGTGTGTTTATCTCAAAGATCAATCATCATAACTATGCATAGAATAAATGAGGTCATTAGGCTTGTGTGGGCCCTTAGATATTGGTAAATATTTCACCCAAAACTAATTTCATGTGAAACCAATTTTAAACAAAATTATTTTACCCACTTAAATTTCCACATTAGATGCATTCGTATATGGTTAGTAACTCAATAGTTTACATAAAATAATTTTTATATAAATTTTGGACTAGGTGATGACTTGGGAGTGACTTAAGAAGCATTATATAGTTTTGTATGAATGCACTACTTTTACATTTTTCAAAAGTACAATGATTCTAAAGTATATCACAATACCATTCACTTGCCCTTAATTAATCCTTATGTTCTATTTATCAACAAAGCATCTTATTTTACTTATAATAAATCTCCTCAATATTATAATGGATGATTTTAAAGGAATTTGGTACCCTAATTTTTAAACTCATACTAATATACTCAAAAATTTACAATCTCTTCATACTAATACTTGAGTATTTTAGATATGTATATTTAAAAAATTTCCCCAACTTAGATTTTTTTATTAGGTGGAAGAAGGGGTTTTGAAAGGGTCCCCAAACCTTTTACAAAGCGATAAAATATTTCAAAGAAAAACCAATATTAATCACAAATAGGATTGACCCCACAAGGTAAAATAAACTAGACACCTGGATGCACCACACTAGGAGAAACAATATCTAAGATCCGAGAGAACCAAGAGATCTAGAAAGGAAGATCCTACCAAAATCAAGGATGCACCCAAGGCTAAACAACCCATTTTTTAGCTAGGTCTATATAAATGAGGTTTAGCTTTGCATATGCCTAAAGGTAAATGAGTAGGAAAAAAAGGCATATAAATTATTCTTATTTTAGGATGAGAATTCCCTTATGCATTCACCTAACAAAAATGTATAATTTAATTTTAGATTTAAAATTTACCTTTTTCTATGGTATCTTACTTATCCTTCACATGAATAATATTTTTTATCATTTATTTTTCTTATTATAATATTTTTATAAATTATATTAGATTTGAAGTTCAAAGGACTATCATTCACAACTTCATCATCAAAATTCATATCATGCTTTCTGAGTGTTGCTATCTTATAATTTATATGTATTATTTTATACTTTTATAATTAGAATTACTTTTACATTTTTTTAGCACCAAGGCATAATATATATCCCATATGAGACTTTAAATTATACTATTTCATCATTTTTAATTAAGGTAAAATACTATGTACATAATATCATCCATATACTTAGTTTCCAACTTCTTCTTAAATTTGATTTTATATAATGGGTCATTGTTGTTGTACCTCCTAGTAATAATAATTATGTATTCATGTTGATTGCATAGTTATTTATGATAAATATATGTGTGTGTTTATGTTAAATTCTTTCATGCAAAGGTAATATAAAAATTATTTATTCAAAATGAACAACGAATGATGGAATATCAAAAATACTTGTTAAATATACACTTTATCTAGGGCACTATGGTTTTGGTAATATGATAATGAACTTAATTATAGGTTGAGTACATGTGCTTCTTTATGGAGAGTTATGGTAGATAGTAAGCTATAACTTGTTTACTCAAAATTTATGTCTGATTATGATAATTTGAAAACTTAAACTCCATTTTGTAAATATATAAATAAATACTTCACTTAATATTGATGTATAATCTTCTTGACTGAGCTTGAACACCAGAGGTGTGGTTGTAATGTATATTTAAAGACCTTAACTAGAATTTATTTTCTTAGCCCATACTTAATGAAATCTTATAGATCTTCATTTGGTGTTAAGAAAGGTATTAGTGAAGAGTGGTGAATGTTGTATTTCTTACTTGGTAGGACTAGCTTCACAACTAGGTAAACCTAGATGGATGTGATAAAAGAATAATGAATGCGATGAAATATAATGATTTATGAGAGGTTATAGAACCAAGGATCACATATGGTACATGCATTATGCCCTAAATCATTATGTTCATTCACATACAAGGAATGTTTGATAAACCTTAGAGGATAGTTATCTAATCCTATAAAAGGATTAGGCTAATAAGAGCCTAGATGGGCACCTATATAAGGTATAAATAAATATTAACATATGCAAATAATGTTTACCCCAATGAGTGATAAAATCATGTTGGAAGAGTATTATCACTCTTCTTTACATAGAAGCATTATCACTAGACATGTTGGAATAAATAGTGATGCAATAGCTAAAAATAAAAAATTATTGAAACTATTGGAAAATCCAAGAAAGGGGGTTATGAAAAGATCTAGATGGTTCTAAGATATCTCAAGTCATATTTTAAATTTTTGTTTAAACCATTGTGGTGATGCATTCTCAACATGCTCAAAAAAGAACTCAAAGTACAAAAAATGTGGAGAGTACCCTAGTTAACATAAGGAGTGTGACATGAAGCCTTATACTATGGGTATTAATTATAAACCATTGGTGCCACTAATAATCCAATTTGGGCATATTATCCATTAGGAACAATTACATAGTATTCTATGTATAAATTTAGCTCATGAAGTTCAAGAAAATGCAACTCCAAGTGAAATTTGTAATGGATTTAAAAGCAAGCAACAAAGGGGGCTAGAAATTTTTCATAGAAATATATATATTTTTTCAAAATATCCAATTTGATACCACATTAGTTTCTACAATACTTTCAATTAAGCACAAGATCTTATATAATACCTAAGAATCTAACCCATAATATAGATATATATATAGATATGTGTATATATACATATAAGTATATATGTACACATAGATATCTATATATATATATATAGTGTATCACAAAGGGCTATTAATGAGATGTTACAATGAATTTTAGGAGTTCATATAGCTCTACATATCCATTACTTTCTTATAGAGAGAGTAGAATATATTTCCCAAGTTAAGATTAATTGCTTACATGGATTGTAGCTGAGGTAGAAGAATAGTTATAACCAAATCTATGAAATCATAATCACTAGATTTAGAGGCTTTATACAAATCCAAAATAATATTTGCATAAGAAAAAAAAAATTGCATTCTAGTGGATGACAATTCAAGTACAATAATGTTCTACACCTCCTAGCTAATCTATTTTTATGTCTAGAATTAAAGCATTACAATGTTTAAATTTAGAAGTATTGTTATAGTTATTTTATGTTATGAGAGGATACTCATGTAATCACACTACACATGAATTACATATGTATTCCATAATGGTGTGGGCATAATGTATACGAATCAATCCTAAAGTTTTAGAAAAATCTAATGCATTTTTAGATTTTAAAACTTTTTGATGGAATGTAGAATGATTCCTACCATGATGAATCGTGTTTGTCATTAAATATTTACTTGTAAATTCGTTTTAAATGACCCATAATGCTAATAGTGGATGTAAAACCCATATTATATTGAGAATTTAGATTGAAAATAGCTACTCTAACTTTACTTTATGCCTAATTTTACATAATCAAATCTAATATCACTCCAATTTGGGGCTAAAGCTATATATCACCTTGATCTAGAATCATTTGCAAGTATGTTAGCTCTTCACTATACATAATATCAATTGGATCCCTAAAGCTTTTTGGATAGTATAATGGCTAGCTATCCCACTACTATATTTGCAAATTTGAAAATATGTTATAGCTCCAAATTTATAATGTGTTAATGTATCATATCTTATAAATGCATAAAATATCTAATCCCAAATATGTGCATTTTTTCCTACAAATCATAAACATTACAAAGGTGGAATTGTTTTCAACTATGCATTACTCTTCTTATTATTACTTCCTTGTCTATAGTAATATTGGAATTAACCCCTTTCTTAAAAAAAAAAAAAAAAATCAATTACCTCAACTTTCTTTATTTTGCAATGTGTACCTAGCTACCAAGTTTCTAGAACCTCCTTTCGTTGTTCCATCAATGTTTAATTTAATACAACAAATTAAATGATCCTCTTGTGGCATCTATTTATTTTCTTTTACCTTATGCTTTGTGTTTTAAATTATAAATATGTAACTATCACCAATTGACTCAAATATATCTACTTTTTTTTTTTTTTTATGAACTTGCTTCCCAAATTATTGATGTAAGACATTTGTTGAATACTAGCCTATTTTCCTAAAACTATCACTTTCACATAATCATTAAAATGCATAGATTTTCCAGGGTTTGAGGTGTTTTAAAAGAACCTAGTTTACAATATATAACTAGACTTATAATATATGTACATATATTTAATTAAAATAATTATACTTAATATTATATATTTTTAAAACATGCATATAATTTATTTTGATTTGTTTATAAACTTAAAAAATGCTTGAATATGATGTCCTTATCTCACAATATAAAACAATAATGCTTAATAAAAAATATTCAAACATTGGTCTATCTATTTAATAATCACATTTGAAAAAATATTAAGGTCGATCACCCTGCTTAATGTGAGCTACAAGATTATTTCTAAATCCCTTGTGCTTAAGCTTAAATCTATTCTGCCTTGGATTGTCAGACCTGAACAAACTGGATTTGTTAAGGGAAGATACATTCTTGATAATGTTCTTGTTGTTTGGGAAGGTATGGAGTGGGCAAGAAATTTTGAACAAGTGATGCAAGAGCATCCAACGAATATTGTCGGTGCCATAACTTCTCAACCGTAGCTCTGATTGATGTGAAATTTGACAGGGAGCTATTTTGGAGAGTTCTAAACAAATAAGACTTTCTAGATTCCTACTTTTCCAAAAAATCCAGTTTTTCGGGGCCAAATTCCATCATCTAGTACCCCAAAATTAGGTTTCAAAATTACTTACCTAGTTTTTTATGCTTTTTGAGTTGTTCGGAGGTTAATATCTCCTAATGTATTTAAATTTAGGACTTGAAAATTTATTTTTAGATTTTCTATTGTAATAGGGATGCGCAACCTAATTTTAGGCCTCATCTGAGTCATTTTTAGTTTTAGGGTTTTTTGGCTATATAGCCACAAAACGAGGGTTTGTGAGGTAATCTTTCCAATTTTTTGAATGAGAATTGGTTTGATCAAATTTTGGCTCTCCATCAAGTGGTATCAGAGGTTAGGGTTCCTGAGTGTGTGATAAGATCACCGAAAGTGAGGCAGCTTGCACCAGGATCTGTGGAAGGGTTGTGATAAGAGAGTGAGGAATAATGCCTCCATGAAGAAACCATGGTGATGGGAGAAATGTGGCACCTGAAGGAGATTTCAAAGCTTTGGAGAGGAAAGTGCAAGCTCTACAAGAGGGTTTGTGAAGAGGGGTTGATCCAAGGAGATAAGACCGTAGTGAAGATGAAGCTTGGGAGGTTGATGATCCATCATATGAAGAAGAAGCAATGGATCTTGCAAAAGCTAGATTATTTAGGGCCATATCTCTGATCGGGAAGAGTCCAAAGTTTGATGTCTCCACATATTCTGGGAATCTCAATCCAGAGGAGTTGATTGACTGGATCAATGATATGGAGGAGTATTTTGAGTATGAGGAGGTTGTAGATCTAGATCAGATCAATTTTGCAAAAACGAAGTTGAAAGGCCATGCTAGCATAAGGTGGAAAGAAGTGTAGCTGCAAATAAATAGAAGAGGAAAGCAAAAGATAACCAGATGGGATCAAATGGTAGAGAAGTTGAAAAGGTAGTTTATTTCTACATATTATGAATTGGATCTGTTGAGGAAAATGTAGAGTTTGAGATAGTCAAGAAAATCTATCAAAGAATATACAAAGGAGTTTTACAAGATCTCAATTAGAACTGGCAATTCAGAGGCTAATAAGGAGAAAGTAGCTCATTACATAAATGGGTTAAGAATGAATATCCAAGAAGAACTTATTTTGGTCAGGATGACCACCATTGAGGATGCATATCAGTTTGCCTTGAAGGTTGAAGAGATGCTGAACAGAAGATTTGGAAGCAAACAAAGAGGAAGAGGTCATGGTGGAAGAACCAGTGGAGAAAAATATGAAGATCAGAAGAAGATTGGTGAAACAAGTAATAACCAGGATTAGAAAGAGGATAACACCTACCACCCCCATGATTAGAACAATGGTTACCAAAGAGGAAGAGGTAGATCTGAATGTGGGTATGGAAGAGAAGGATTTCATGGAACCTATTTCCATTGTGGGGAAGAGGGACATCGGGCATATGAGTGTCCCCAACACCAAGTGAGGATGAATAAGAGACCTGAGGGTCATGCCAGAGCTGTTGTAGCAGATGAAGGTTTTGAATCAGAACATTTTGAATAAGCAGAAGGAGGAGAAGTGTTGATGACAATAAGAGCATTGATGAAAGGAGGGAAAGATGTGGATCAAAGGAAGAGCTTATTTCACACAAGATGCAAATGTGCAGGTAAGGTCTATAATGTTATCATAGATAATGGTAGCACAAATAATTTAGTTTCAAGAGAAATGGATGCTAATTTGAAATTACAGAAGAGGAAGCACCTGCATCCATATCGGATTGCATGGTTGCAGAAAGATCATAGAGCATTAGTTAGTGAGTAATTTTTAGTTAAATTTCATATTGGAAATTATCAAGATGGGGTTCTGTGTGATGTTTTGCCTATGGATGCTTGTCATTTGTTGTTGGGGAGGCTATGGCAATTTGACAAATGTGCGGTGCATGATGGGCATACAAATAATTAATTTCTGATGAAATATGGAGTGCATCACAAGTTGAAGCCATTAAAGGAAGTGGATGAAAAGGTATGCAGTAGTGCTAGAATCTGTTTGGTAGATGGTAGAAAATTTTTGGATGGCCTAAAGAGGGATTCTATGTGTTATGCCTTAATTCCTACTGTTAATAAGGAACAATGCATGGATATTCCAGTAGAGGTTGAAACTCTGTTAGAATAGTTTCCTGATATTATGTTAGATAATGTGCCTGAGGGTTTGCCACCAGTGAGAAATAGTAGCCATCAAATTGATTTGATTCCAGGAGCTAGTTTACCCAATAAGGCAGCCCATAGAATGTCTCCAGTGGAGAGTGAAGAGTTGAATAGACAGGTTCAAGAGTTGTTGAGGAAGGGGTTGATTAGAGAGAGTTTGAGTCCCGTGCGGTACACTGCAATACTAGCATCGAAGAAGGATGGAGAATGGAGAATGTGTACTGATTCCAGAGCCATAAATAAGATTACCATTAAGTATAGATTTCCATTACCTAGAATGGACGATATAATGGACTGTTTGAGTGGAGCTAAATACTTCACAAATATTGATTTAAAGAGTGGGTATCATCAGATTCGCATAAGAGAGGGTGATGAGTGGAAGACAACCTTCAAAACAAAAGAGGGCTTGTATGAGTGGTTGGTTATGCCATTTGGGTTAACCAATGCACCTAGTACATTCATGAGGCTGATGAATGAGGTGTTGAGAGAATTCCTAGAGAAGTTTGTTATTTTTTATCTAGATGATTTTATGATTTTTAGTAAGACATTGGAAGAGCATTTGATGCAAGTTCGGATAGTTTTTGAAAAGTTGAGGGAGGAGCAGTTGCTGATTAATTTGAAGAAGTGCAGTTTTGTGAAGGAGTTGGTATATCTAGGATTTGTCATCTCAGATGAGGATCTAAAAATTGATCCAGAGAAGGTGAAGGCTCTCATTGAGTGGCCTACTCCAAATAACATAACGAAGGTAAGATCATTCCATGGTCTTGCAAGTTTATAAGAAAGTTCATGCAGGAGCATCCAATGAATATTGTCGGGGCCATAACTTCTCAACCGTAGCTCCGATTGATGTGAAATTTTACATGGAGCTATTTGGGAGAGTTATAAACAAATAAGACTCCCTATAGTCTTATTTGTTCAAAAAATCTAGTTTTCAGGGCCAAATTCCATCATCTAGTACCCCGAAATTAGGTTTTAAAATTACTTACCTAGTATTTTATGCTTTTTGAGCTATTCGGAGGTTAATATATCATAATTTATTTAGAGTTAGGACTTGAAACTTTATTTTTGGATTGTATATTGTAAGAGGTATGCGCACCCTAATTTTCGGCCCCATCCAACTCATTTTCAGTTTTAAGGTTTTTTGGCTATATAGCCACAGAATGAGGGTTTGTGAGGTAATATTTCCAAGTTTTTGAATGAGAATTGGTTTGATCAAAGTTTGGCTCTCCATAAACAAGATGCTTTATTCAGTAAGATAGAATTTGAGAAATCCTATGATAATATGGAGTGGTACTTCATAACTGCCATGCTTCAGGCTCTAGGTTTTGGGCCAGTATTTGTGAGCACCATTCTTATGTTATTTCAAGATGCTTTGGCTATTCTTACCTTGAATAATAGTCAATATCAGTCAATTTCTCTTGGTAACTCTATGAAACAAGGGTGCCCTCTTGATCCATATCCTTTAATTCTTGCTACAAAGGCTTTTGGCTATTTATTGACCCATAAGATGGATCAAGGATTAATCAAGGGTATTGCTCTCCCTAATTCTGACCGTCAATTGGTCAATGGTCATTTTGTAGATGATTCCTTCTTAATGCTTCAATAAGATGAGAAATCCATTTCCTCGGCTATTAGTTGCTTAGAGGTGTTTTTTTTAGCCTTTGGTTCTTCTATACAATGGAAAATAACATCTTGTTTTTGACAATCTCAATCTCAACTGCCACACTAGTTACATAAATTCCAATGGAATTGGATTCATCCAGGTGAGGTGTTTAAATTTCTTGGAATTCCTTTTACATTTCATGTTTCCTCTACTCAATTGTGGCAGTATGTTATTGATAAAGTGGAAAAGAAGCTTTCTTACAAGACTAGTAAGAATCTTTCTCTGGCAGGAAAATTTCAGGTTTGTTCTAAGGTTTTAGCCACTACCCATGTCTATTATTCATCTTGTTGGGTTCCATCCAAATCTTATTATAAAAATCTAGATAATATTCTGAGAGACTTCTTGTGGGCCAAATAATCTGTCAAGCAAGGTTTTCATCGGGTAGCCTGGGAAATTTGTTGTTTGCCCAAGGATTGTGGAGGCATGGGTTTGTTTGATTGTCATTGACAAGGTCTTGCCCTTTGTGCTAAATGGATCACCCGATCTTTAATTGGGGATGAATCTTGGAAAGTGCTGGTCAAGCATTGCATTTCTTCTAGTTTGCTTTAGGGGAAGAAAATTTGGAAATGGGTGGGATTGCAATCCATTCTTACTACCTTTGTCCCTATTAAAGTTAAAGGTTCTTTTGTCATTCATAGTATTTGGAAAGCCTGGGAGGACTTCAAACCTTGGCTTAGTTGGAAATGGATTTTTCACAAAGCAGGTGCCTCTTTGTCTTCCATGAATATTTTGTGGTCTCCTGTTATCACTTGGCAAGGTTCTCCCTTAGCTTTGGTGCAGTGGGTCAGAGCGTAGAGGTTCTATAAGCGTGGTATTGCTTCCATTTTTTATTTCTTCTCCCGACATGCCAGGTGTTGGATACCCTGGGAAATTTTTCATCAAATTCATAATTTAAATCCTGGTGATATAGACACTTATGAGGTGGTTATTGATAGTATTCCATTTTCTATTTGGAGCAAACTACATACGCATTTTCAAAAACCTTGGTGATCAGATTGGTGTTGGCCTGGAGAGCTTCCTGTTTTGCAATATAAATCTCATCTTGGTTACAAATGTGTCACCCCACAAGTTCCAATGGTTGATAAACTCACTCTAATATGGAATTTAGTCTCTCTTCCCTCCTAATGGAATAAGATGTTTCGGATTGATTGGGTTACTTATATTGAACCTAAACAAAGTTTTTTTTCTTGGAGTATCTTACATCAAGGGTTACCTGTTGGCAGTAGGCTCAAGCATCTGGGTGTTCATAATCTCATTTTCCCGGTTTGTGGACAAGTGGAAGATTTACTACATGTTTTTTGGTCTTGTGATCGAGCTCAGTCAGCTTGGGAGTGGCTTCTTGAAATTTTTAGACCTTTTATGCAGGAGGATTTTACTTGGGTGCATGCTATTTTGGGTGACCCTATTGCTTTTTCCTTCAACTTGGATGTTGTTTGGAATATTTTTAGAATTGGTACCTTATTTTATCTATGGAAGTCCCGAAATAGAGCTATTTTTTCTCAGCAAGATGTCGGAGATGTCTTCTTTGTTGCTAATAAATATGATATATTATTTGATTGTTGGTTACAGATTCAAGTACAGGTTACAAAAGTACACGTGGAACTGCAATACTTGTGTACCCTCATGGATCATTGGGGGAATGCACCTTGCATTATGAGTCATGTGCATCTTCCTTTCCCTTCTAGGTGGCAGTAATTTCTCAGCTTCTTTCTTTCCGAATGCATATTTAATACTATTTTGGCAGTTGTTATTGGCAGTTTGTGGGCTGTTTCTGACACTCTTGTATACTCTTAACCACAATGGTTAATGTATTGGTTTACGGGGTGTGCTAATCCCACCCACCATTTTTTGTATGATTAAACATTATTTTATTAATATAATGGCTTTTCCATCCAAAAAATAATAATATTAAGGTTTACCATAAAATTTAAACCTTAACTCAAAGTGTGAAACTATGTACTCAAACCAATTTCTCTAAACCCCTTGAATTATAATTTTAGGATTCACACATGATGTTATTAAAATATTAATATTAATATATATATATATATATATATATATATATATATATATATATATATATATATATATATATATATATATATATATATATATCCGTTTTAACAATTGGCCACTCGGTCAAATTGATCATAGCATCAAATCATGGTGCTACCACTATAAGATCTATTTCACTTCGGTAAACACGATCTAAAGTAAGGGAGACTCCCTATGACTTGGGATTAGTACTCTAGTCATCAAAATAAAAAAATTTATTTATTATTACATATGCCATTTATATTTATTCTATAATACTTTAACAACATACTAATTTAATGAAATTAATTATTTTTTATTTTATTTTTTTATTCTACATTACTTTAGCCAACATGTTAATTGAATGAAATTATTTTCTTGTTTTGTGTTTTTTTAAAACACTCACACACATTATTCTTGGTTTGAAAATGAACATGAATATTTTAGGATGAGAGTCCAAAATCATACTATTATAATACACCAAAGATAAAATTAAAACTTTAATAAACAATATAAATATTTATATAATTATTTATTACAAACCATTAAAATTATGTTCATTTTTTTTTTCTAATAAGTCTTTTTTTTTATTGGTTGAAAGGGTGTTGAAAGGTCCCTGAACCTTGTACAATATAGCTATGGGCCTCCAAAGAGGGAGGCAATGGGGAAGAACGGCGGCAGCATAATGAGACAGCCTAAAAACAACAGGGGCCACCTAAGGTAAAGGTGCCTAGAGGAACCAACAAGAAGAACTAGCTAAAGGGAAACATGACCAGAGGCTAATCAGAAAAGGGGAAGCAAAACTTAGACAGAGAAATTCACCATTTGGAAGTGTTTTTGCTACTCCACAACATACCCCAAAATTGGGGACCCACATTTTTTGCATGTTTTCCAAGAAGTTTGAAGAAGCCCATTTGCTAAAGATCAAAGAAAAAGCAAACCACCACAAGGAAGAAAGTGTCGTGAAATCGTGACATGTTGCATTTTTGAGGTCCAAATCAAAGGGAAAAATCAAGGAGGAAGAAATGTCGCAAAATCGTGACATGTTGCATCATCACTGCCAAAGGGGGAAAAGGTGTCACGATAACGAGACATGTTGCATTGTCGCAACCAAAAGAGAAAGAGTGTCATGATATCATGACATGTTGCATCATCACAGCCAAAGGATAAAAAGTGTCACGATATCATGACATGTTGCATCGTCATGGCCAAATGATAAAAAGTGTCATGATATCGTGACATGTTGCATCATCGAGGCCAAAGGAGAAAAAGTATCGTGATATCGCAACATGTTGCATCATCACAACCAAAAGAGAAAGAGTGTCACGATATCGTGACATGTTGCATCATCATGGCCAAGGGAGAAAAAGTGGAACGATATCACGACATGTTGCAACATCGAGGCCAAAACATAAGAAGTGTCATGAAATCGTGACATGTTGCATCATCACTGCCAAAGGAGAAAAAGTGTCACGATATCATGACAATTTGCATCGTCACGACCAAAGGACAAAAGGTGTCACGATATCGCAACATGTTGCATCATCATAGCCAAAAGAGAAAAAGTGTTGCGATATAGCAACATGATGCATCATCACGACTAAGGAGGAAAAAGTGTCGTGATATCGTGACATGTTGCATCGTCGCGGCCAAAAGAGGAAAAGGTGTCACGATATCATGACATGTTGCATCATTGTGGTCAAAGGAGAAAAAGTGTCGCGATATCATGACATGTTGCATCATCACAACAAAAGATAAAAAGTGTCGCGATATTGCAACATGTTGCATCATCACGGCCAAAGAAAAAAGTGTTACGATATTGTGACATGTTGCATTGTCACGGCTAAAGGAGGAAAAGTGTCACGATATCATGACATGTTGCATCAACATGGCCAAAGGAGAAAAAAATTCATGATATCGTGACATGTTGCGTCATCATGGCCAAAGGAGAAAAAGTTTCATGATATCACGACAAGTTGCATCGTCGCAGTCAAAATAGTACAGTGTCACGATATCGCAACATGTTGTATCATCGCAGCCAAAGGAGGAAAAAGTGTTGCGATATCACAAGTTGCATCGTCATGGCCAAAGGAGGAAAAAGTGTCGTGATATCATGACATGTTGCATCATCGCAGTCGAAGGAGGAAAAAGTGTCGCGATATCGTGACATGTTGCATTTTCGTGGCCAAAAGGAGAAAAGTGTCGCGATATCACGACATGTTGCATTTACATGGCCAAAAAGAGAAAAGTGTCACAATATCACGACATGTTACATTTTTACGGCCAAATGAGGAGAAAGAAAAAGTGTCACGATATCGTGACATGTTGCATTTTCATGGCCAAAGGAGTAGAAAGAAAGAGTGTCGTGATATCATGACATGTTGCATTTTCATGATTCAAAATGGGTAGGCAAGTAGCCAATCCCCCTAGAAATAGCTCACATTGTGCTAACATTGAAACTTGTAGGATTGTTCCTTAGGCCAATGGGGAAGGAGTCTCACCACATATGAATGTCAGATTCATCGACTACCCTGTTGGCTAGCCAGTCCATAGCTTTGTTTCCTTCTCGATACTGATGCTTAATGACTAATTCTGGGTAGTTGCCAACTAGAGCCTTGCATTCTTGGAAAATCAAAGCAAGGGACCATGGAGGCTTAGCTGTACCTTTGAGGCAGTTGATACATTGCAATGAGTCTCCTTCGATGATAAGTTTATTGATGGTCAACCCTTCCATGAGGATCAAACTTTGGAATAGAGCTCGAGCCTCTACCATATTGTTGGATTGAATTCCCAGGTTTTGGGTGAAGGCCAAAATTATTTCTCCCCTATGGTTTCTAAGAATTCCTCCTCCGCCAGCCGCTCCTGGGTTACCTTTAGTCGCACCATCGAAATTGAGCTTGTGCCACCTAGTAGGTGGTAAAACCCACTTGATGACAAACCTGTCAACAAAATTAAGAAGCATAATAGAGATGTTAGACAGATTGAAAAGTTTTGCTAGATCAGATTCTAAGCCAGGAGGGGGGGTTTGGAGAAGAAACAAGAGAGGCATTCTCCACAGATAGGTCCAAGATTTTGATAATGATAATATTCTTATCAATGGCTTGATTTTTAAAAATTCTGGCATTTCTTTCGAGCCATATCTGCCATAGGTAAAGGTGAAGGCAAGCTTGCCACATGAATTTTAGTTGGCTGCTCTTAAAAGGCCGGGGCCATTGCTTAAAAAGGAGGGGAATGGAAGGTGGGAGGGCTGTGGAGATTCTAAAGGTGTTATCAACCTAGTTGAGAACTGCTAAAGAGAATGGACATTCCAAAAAAACATGCGAAATTGAATCACAGGCATTTTTGCACAGGATACACCAATTGGGAATGAGTAACCCTCTGATTATCAAGTTGTCAATGGTGAGGATTATGTTTTTGGTGTCCAACCAGCAAAATAATTTGACCTTGGGAATGATATTTTGAACCTATACCTGATTTGATAATTCCCATCCATCAGTGGGAGTTTCTTGACTGTAGTAAGCTAATTTGACAAAAAAATTTCTATATTCTTCAAAGTTCCAGACCATGGAATCATCTTTATGTGAGCTCGGGATGATGCAAGTCCTCAATAGGTTTTGTAACTGCCTGAGAGCCTCGGTGATTTGCCTAGGCCCATTAAGAGCCAGGTGTTTCCATTTATGTCTTGTAGGACCTTGGGTAATGAAGTGACACACCTTATCTCCAAAGGTGGCTTTTGTAGTCGCCTTGAGCACTATAAGATGCGGATCTTGGCTGAGAGGTTTATCATGGATCCATGGGTCTTCCCAAAAATGGATGGTCATTCCAGTTCCTAGACTCCACCTTAAGCCTTCCATGATGATTTTCCTTGTTTTTATTATGCCATTCCAAAAATACGATCCGATAGGTAGGTTGTTCTCTCCAAGAAATGAAAACTATTGAAGGTACTTAGCTTTAATGATATCAATCCATGTGACTTTTTCATTGATGGTAAGTCTCCAAGCCTACTTGGCAATGAGGGCCATGTTCATCCGTTTGATGTCTCTGAATCCGAATCCTCCATATTTTTTCTTGGAAAAGACCCTGTCCCAGGCAACTAGAAAAAATTTATTCCTGTTTTTGTTTCCAACCCAAAGGAATCTATGTTGAATTTGTTCAATTTTTTGGTATATGGTAGTTGGATATTTGAAGATAGATAAGAAAAATACGGGGATACTTTGAAGGTAGGCTTGGACTAGAGTGGCTTTGGCTACCTGGATAAGCATTGAGCTTTTCCACCATGCAAGTTTCCTAATGAGGCGATCTAAAATAGGGTTCCACATAGCTGAGACAGATCTATTATGGAAAAGTGGTAATCCAAGATAAGTATTTGGAAGACTCCCAATGATGCACCCAAGGATCTCAACAATCCTATTTTTTCTGTGATTGGGGGTATTGAGAAAGTATAGCTTGCTTTTATGGAAGTTGACTTTCTGACCAGCCGTATCTTCATAAGAATCAAGAATGTTCTTAATAATTTTTGCTTCGAGAAGGGAAGCATAAGAGGTTAGAATAGTATCATAAAATTTTTTTTGATGAGATATGGCTTTGGATGTTGAGGCTGGTTTGATCCCAGAAATAAGACCCCTATTGTAGGCAGTCGAAAGGGTTCTTCCAAGGGTTTCAGCCAAAATGATGAAGAGAAAGGGAGACAAAGGGTCCCCTTGACGGATGCCTTTGAAACTTTGGAAGAAACCTTCATGTGAGCCATTGATAATAATAGAGAACCAAGCAGTCAAGATACATTCACGAACCATCTTGATCCATTCTTTGTGAAACCCAAACTTTTCCAGGACTTCAAACAGAAATTTCCAAGAAACACGGTCAAAAGCCTTGTTCATGTCAAGCTTGAGGAACATGCTGGGTTTTTTATTTTTATATGCCGAGTGGGCCAGTTCATGGACTAAAATCACTCTAGCCGATATGAGTCTGCCTTTGACCGAGCTCCCTTGGAACTGATCGATGATGGAGGGAAGGATGGTTTTCAACCTATTTACAATAACTTTGGTGATAAGTTTGTAAATGACACTGCAGAGGCTAATCAATTTGAAATAAAAAATGGAAGCGCAATCATTGGACTTGGGTATTAAAACAATGAAAGTGGAATTGGCCTCTCTTGGCATATTTTTGGCTCTTTGGAAGAATTTAACTGTAACAAAAAAATCTTGGCCCACAATTTCCCAAAAGTGTTGAAAAAATTGGGGGCCTTATCAAGTTCCATTGTGAACAGATCTTCTTTGATCTCATCTTCAATGAATATTTCAAGCAATTTTCCATTATCAATGTTAGACACCATCTTTGGGATGTTCTATAGCAGAGAACTTGAGGTGAGGGGATGAAAACCAGTGCTTGGTCCTAAGATTTCCTTGAAGTGGCCAACAACTTCCTGTCTGATTTCTTGGATGTCAGAGACAATGGATCCATCTGCCTTGGTCAGTTCAGTGATTTTATTAGAGCCTCTATGACACATGGTGGATGCATGGAAAAACATCGTGTTGGTGTCTCCTTCTTTAAGCTAGAGGTTTCTAGATTTTTACCTCCAATATGTCTCTTCCTTCGCCAAGGCATTGTGAAAATTTGAGAGGAGGCTATTTTCTTCAAGGAAATGTTTGGCCCTCAGATCTCCTCCCTGAATCATATTTTCCACCCTTTTCAGCTCATCCATCAGATGTTTTTTCTCTCTAAAGAGGTTTCCGAAGACATCCCTGTTCCAGCATTTCAACTTGAGTTTGACTGCTTAATGTTATAAGTTATCACTATAACAAAAATAAATTAATACACAATATGAAAAATGTGCAATCGCTTAATGTTATAGTGCATGCATAAAGTATAAAACCCTCATGGCAAATTAGTCATTCACCGCATGGAAAAAATGTATCGCGTGTGGAATTAAAAGCATATAATGAAATACCATCATTACACATGATATCACTCTTTGTTTCATATTATATTATGACATGATCTCTTTCATGTTTGTAAAACTATGTAAATATGGCATCTTCGAGTTCTATGTCTTTGTAGATCTTCCCTCATATGGGACATCGGCATCACTTCCCTAACATTCAATGCTTCAAAATATTTCTCTGGGTTGAAATTTCCAGCTAGGAGTATAGAAATAGTTCTGACCGAGAATTTTGACAATAAGAAGAGGCATTAAAGTGGAATAAAATTTTGGAATTTTGTAGAGAATAAAAATCAATGTTTCGAAACTCGCAGGTTACTTACGAGTAAGGAAGACTTTACTGTATTTTCTAATAAAAAAATTGGGTCGAGTAACTTGCGGATTTGCGATGAGTTAATCGACCATTATTGGTCAAATACTCGTCGAGAATCTTATGGAGAGAAGCAAGGGCCAAGGCAGGGGAAAGATAGGGGAGGCAAGAACTGAGGTCGATGTAGGGGAGAGATCAAAAAGATCGTACAGTGAAATATTTTTCCTTCCTCCCTCTTCAGGCAGTTTTCCATATTTTCGCAAAAACAAAAAAAAAAAAGCACAAAACAAAAACAAAAAGCACAAAACAAAAAGGGTCATGTTACCACACCCAAAAAGAGAAACTTCATTAAAGTCATAATTTATTGACCTCGCAATGTTGCAGATCCTTAAGACATTACCCTTAATGAAACATCAATTGGACACACCTATGTGTAGCTATGCAATGACTCATGTGTGGTGCTTATCTTTGCCTCTACGTATGTCAATCTCGGTCGTTAATGTCAAATGTCAAAGGCCTTGTTTTGCGATCAAGTAGTTGTGGGTGCATTTAGTGCTTTGGGATGGGAAGATGATTCGAAGGGCCCAGGATGAGATTAGAAAGGTGTGAAATTATGAGTAAATGCTAATTTTTATGAGGCTCATATTAGAAACTTGAGACATTATGGGTAAATGCTGATTTCTATGAGGTTGAGATTATAAAGGTATGAGGGGCTGAGATAAAAAGGTAAATGCTAATTTCTATGAGGTTGATATTAGAAATGTATGAGGGACTAAGATTAGAAAGGTGTGACATTATGGATAAATGCTAATTCTATCTAGGTGGCTATCATATGGCATGCCAATTGGCATTCACGATGATTTACTTCCTTATATCTATTTTTGAATGTTTCACAAGCTAAAATGAGTAAATAGTGATCTTATGTGTCTCCTTCCAATGCCAAGTACATGGGATCATGCGTAAATGCTAATTCATATGAGGTTGAGATTAGAGAGAGGCTAATATAAAAAGGGTAAGACATTATGAGTAAATGTTAATTTCTATCGAGGTCGCTATCGTCCGACATGCCTATTGGCATTCATCGCGATTTACTTCCTTATATCTATTTTTTAATGTTTCGTAAGCTAAAATGAGTAAATAGTGATCTTATGTGTCTCCTTCCAATGCCAAGTACACGGGATCAACAAGGGACTGAGGAGCCTAATGTTGTTGTAACTTAGGTAAAAAAAATATTTGCTTTTTTATTTATTGTTGAGCAAGGTGCAACGACAATATTGTCATTGTTGTCAACACACTCAGATGGACATGTTGATGCAATGGACAGTTTTTCAGAGGTTGTTCAGAGTATGTACAGTGGTTTTCAATGCTTATGAAGATGTTTTTGATGTTCGAGTGAAGTTGTCACAAGTTTTTCATGCAAATTTGCAAAAGTTGCAAAAATCGTCACAAAGTTATCAAAGTAGCAAAATTGTCAAAGTTGCAAAAATCATCAAAGTTACAACATCAATGGAATGTGTTGGATAGTCCAAGATACTATTTGGAGGTTTTTTTATCATTACAAAGTGTGCTTGCAATGTTGGAATGGTTGGTTGCTTCACCGGTGCATTGTTGGTCAGTTTCATGCTTTATGTGACAGGTGTAAAATCTGCATCGAAGGTTCCTTTGAGGAAGATATATTAAGCAATACATGAGGAATTGGACTTAAATTTTTTTTACTATAGGTATCTGGATATACTGAGAGCTTAATTTTTAAATTTAATCCCAAACAGAGTCCGGAAGAAGAAACTATGAGCGTTGCAAAATGGCTCTGGAGAACTTTTTCCAGTTTATGTGACGTGTAAAATCAGCCTTAGAGGCCACTTTGTTGGAGGTACTGTGAATAATCCATGAATATTTAAAATCTGAAATTTAAACTAAATGTGGTAAGTTTATCCAAGAACATATTTTTCAATTTTTAGCCCATTTGGAAATTTGAGGAGGAAGTTATGACTGTTACAAAATGCCATGTCAACTCTTTTTGGCAATTTTGATAGTTTCTAAGAATATAACTGTTGAGTGGTACTTTTGTGTAACTGAAAAAAAAACAGAGTTGCATTAATGTGAAACATATATATGTTTTAAAATAAAATGGAGAATAGGGTTTTTTGGAGAAAGGACTGTTGGTGCATGTTGTGAAGAATTTGTTTTCTTTGGCATTTTGATTGAAAAATGTGCAAGGTGTGAGATAATATATGTGGAGAGTTGAGAAGATTGATAAGGTTAGACATAAGAATTTGGAGGAGAATATTTGCGAGCTATGCCACTCAGGGTCTTTTGATGAGATTTTAGGTTATTAGAGCTTTTTAAATTTGTCGGGTCGGTGCTTGGCAAAAGGGGTCGATCTCCTTGCAGTTAGTGCTGCTAAAGTTTGAGTTGGTTGGTGTCAGTCCCTATAGTTGGTTCTGCAAAAATATTGTAAAGACCAAATATTTTTGAGGTTGGATTTGGATGGGTGTCCAAACAGTCCATTGGCATAGTGGTTTTCTCACATTGGGTTTCCACTATAAATCTGGTGCTATGTAATGCATGTTTGTGTGATTACTTGTTTTGATTTGATTTTGTAGTTGGATTAAATTTTTAATACACACTGATTCACCCTCCCTCTCAGTGTCATGCTTAGTTCAATAATTTGTATCAGATCCAATTTCATGAATAGGCTTAACCGGCTAGGGTGATCTTGGAAATGACACAATGGTAGGTGGTGAAGTCTTCTCATCAAACAAAGCACCATTTTTTAACGAAACTAATTACATATTTTTGAGACTCAGGATGCAAATATATATTTGTGCTTTGGGATATGACATTTGGGATTCAGTAAATAGTGGATACACAATACCCACCACTTCTCCAATTGATATTGTTGGTAAGAAACTATTTGATAATGACTCAAAAGCAAAAAATGATATCATGTGTGGATTAGTGGAAAATGAATTGGTAATATGGTACAAACTGAAGAGCATTCATGAAGGAGATGTTAAGGTCAAGGAGGCCAAGTTACAAACACATTGAGCTCGGTTTGAAGTATTAAATATGAATGAGGATGAGAATATAAAGGTATATATGTTGAAGTTATTAATGCGATTAGAGGACTCAGCGAGGAAATTGAAGATTCTATCATTATAAAAAAGGTATTAAGGTCCCTTCCCCAAAGATTTGATTCTAAAGTTTCAGCTATAAAAGAAGCTAAAGATATGAATTATTTTAGTATGGATGAAATGCATGGTTATTTGACTACATATGAGATGATAATAGGATAATATAAACCCACAGACAAAGAAGTTGTTTTTAAAACCCAAAAAAATATGAAAACAAAACAAGAATTTGAGGAAGAAGAGACATCAGATAAAATGGAAGTAAACTTTATTCAAAAACTAAAAAGGGTAAAAGGAAAATACAGATGAAAGTTGCCATTTAAATGTTTCAACTATGGAGGCATTGGGCATTTCATAGCTAAATGTCCACTTAATGAGAAGAACATATGTGATGAAGGATCGCACAGAGAAATAAGTGACTAAAAGAAAAAATCAAATTTCAAAAAAGGTAACTTCAAGAAGAAAAATTTCATCTCCAAGAAGGTCAGTTCATCGAAAGACAACTTCAGTGAGGATTCTAAAAAAGAAATAGGTCAAGCTCTTTTCATGGCATTTGAAAAAGAAACACCAAAAAAAAATAGGAATGTGATGAAGAAGAAATTGAAACATAAGAGAATTTGGAAGAGGAACTAATTGTAGCTCTAGATGTATTGGAGATAGAAAGAAAAAAGAATACAAAAATTTCAAGAAATGTTGAGGATGCAAATGAAATCATAACAAGTTTGAAAGTGTATATAGAATAATCCAAGATCTCTGAAGCTCTCGAAGTGCAAATAACCATGAAAATAGATTATTGCAGCAAGTTAGAAGAAGAGATTGTTGGTTTAAGGATGTAGCTAGAAGAGATGAATAAAAAAATTAGATTTTATCACAAATGTGAAGAGATTTCTATGAAGTTGGATAAGATCATAAAGAACCAGAAGACTACAGGAATCAAATTTGGTTTGGGTTTTGATAAAGGAGAGTCATCAAATTGATAAAAGACCACAAATAAAGAATCCACAAATAATGAAGAAAATAAATAGATTAATCAATCAAAAGTGAATAATGCAAAGGAAAGCAATAATGCAAGGCACGAAAGGAGAATTGACAATGATAGTTTCACCAATGTCACACATCAAAGAAGAAGAAGATTTATGGCCCATAAAACAACATGGCAAAGACCACCACCTAGGTTCAATCATCCCTTTTTTTATTATTGTTTTAAATGCAATGGTTATGGACATAATATTTCAGATTGTCAGTATAATGTAGGACCAAGGAATTTTTCTAGTAGAAATACTTTTTCACCTTTGATGGATTATGCAGTAGAATGTTATAACTATCATAAATTCGGGCATATTGCAAGAAATTGTAGAAGTACATTTGCATCAAATCAATTTTAGGGAAGAAAATTTCAACTAAATAGAATAAGAAAAAATATAAAATTTCCCAAAAAACTTGCACAAGCTACTAAAAAAGAAAAGCCAAAACAAGAGCCCAAAACTATAATCAAACCAAAGTGGAAAGAAAAAGAACAACCTAAGGAAGAAAAGGAATCCTTGATCGTACAGACGATATTTAAAGTGCAAAATAAATGTGTACCATGGATACTTGATAGTGGATGCTTCATTCATATGATAGGTGAAAAACATAAATTTGAGAAGTTGCAACAATATGAAGGTGGTTCAGTGAAATTCAGAAACAATGATGGAGCTAAGATAGTTGGTAGAGGTTCTGTTAAGATCGGTGATGGAAAAATAAAGTTAGAATAAGTCTTTTTTGTGGTTGTTCTGAAGCATAACTGCGTAATTCAGATTTGTGATAGAGGTCATGATGTGATTTTTAAGAAGCAGGGATGTGAAATCAGAAAGACAAATAGTGGGAAGTTGATAGTAGCTGGATCAAGTACATATGGCAACTTGTGCACTCTCTTGAAGACTTCATAAGGAGCTTGCTTTATTGGAAAATAAGAAGAGAATTAGTTGTGGCATAGAAGGCTCAGTCATATTAGTTTTGACAACCTAGTAAAAATTAGTTCAAAGAAAGCAGTAAGAGATATTCCCACCATTGGCAAACCATCAAATAGCATTTGTGCTTTATGTCAAAAATGGAAGGAAACTAGAGTCTCATTTAAAACAAAAGAGTACTACACGAGCAAACCTTTGGAACTATTACATACTGATTTATGTGGTCCCATGAGAATGCAAAGCATAAACAATGACAAATATTTCATGTTGTGTATAGATGACTATTTGAGGATGACATGGGTATTATTTTTGAAGCATATATAAAAAGCTTTTAAGATGTTCAAGGTTTTAAAAAACCAAGTTGAGAATAAAACAAGAAAAAGGATTACATGTTTAAGGTCAGACAGATGAGGAGAGATCATTTCAAAGGATTTCATAAAGAATTGTCAAAAATATGGCATCAGGAGACAGTTTTCAACAACCAGGACAACTCAGCAGAATGGTGTGGTAGAAAAAAAGAATAGGACAGTGCAGGAAATGGCACAGACTATGTTGACTGAGATCAAAGTAGCAAACAAATTTTGGAAAGAGGTAGTTCATACAGTAGTATACATCCAAAATAGGTGTACGTTGAGGATGCATGAATGAAAAACTCCTTATGATTTGTGGTTCAATAAAAAGGCAACAACAAGATATTTTAATTTTTTTTGCAGCAAGTGTTACATCAATAGAACTAAAGAAAAACTTGGTAAGTTTGAAGATAGAGTGAATGAATGTATTTTTTTTGGCTATTAGTCAAAAAACAAAGCTTACAAATGTTACAACTAGAGGCTAAGAAAAATTATGGAAAGTGTCGATATTAAAGTTGATGAAGGAAGGGAACGAGTAATTAGCTATGAAGAGAACTACCCAATTTATGAAAAGGTCATTGAATGATATGAGGAAGAGGCAATGGAAAAGAAACCAAGAATTGACTCAAAGGATTCAAAAAGTGATTCAGAATTGAAATAAAATAAGAAATTCAAAATAGGTAACTGGCAGAAATATCATCCTAGAGAGCAATTAATTGGAGACCCCATAGTTGGTGTTTAGACAAGAAGAATATTAGTAAGTAACTACTCTTTACTATCCAGCATTAAGCCCAAAAATGCTACCAAAGAAAGCAAAGATGAATTTTGGGTAAATGAAATAAATGAATAATTAGATCAAATCAAGAAAAACAAGACTTGGGAGTTAGTACCAAGACCCAAAAATAAAAATGTAATCGGTACTAAATGGGTCTTTCAAAATAAATTGAATGAAGACGGACAGGTAGTCAAGAACAAAGCAATATTGGTATGCACAAGTTGAAGGTATTGACTTTGAAGAAAATTTTGCACCTATGGATAGACTAGAGGTAATTAGAATATTTCTTGCTTTAGCAGTTTACACGAATTTCAAATTTTATGAAATGGATGTGAAATCAAAATTTTTGAATGGGAAACTTGAAGAAGAGGTTTATATTGAGCATCCAGCCAATTTTTAGCTTGGTGATGATCCAAAATTGGTTTACAAGTTGAAGAAATAGTTATATGGCTTAAAATAGGCACCCCAGGCATGGTATGCAAGGCTAAACAGTTATCTTACTCAACAAGGGTTCAAGAAAGGTATGGTGGACAATAATTTGTATGTCAAAATAGAAAATGGTCATCATATTGTTGTTGTTGTATACATAGATGATATCATATTTAGCAGCAACAAAGATGAGTTCTGTAAATATTTAGGAAATAAGATGTAGAAAGAGTTTGAAATGTCAATGATTGGTGAAATTTCATTTTTTCTTGAATTGCAAGTTAATCAAAAGGAGAAAGGCATATTTATTTCTCAAATTAAATATATGAAAGAGATGCTAAAAAATTTCACAATGGAGGATTGCAAGCTAGTTAGCACCCCCATGACGATAGGTTTCAAGTTGAAAAAGTATGAAAAATCTCCACCTATTGATAAAACTATGTACATATCTATAATTGGGAGCTTATTGTACTTGAAAGCTATTAGAACATATATTTTATAGGCAGTATGCATGGTAGAACAATTTCAAGCTAGTCCCAAGGAGACTCATGTGACAATAATGAAGAGGATTTTTTGATACCTCAAGGATACTGTGGAGTATGGGTTATGGTATCCAAAAGGTAAGGACTTCACCCTTATTGCATATTCGGATACATATTGGGCAGGGTGTGTAGATGACAAGAAGAGTACCAGTGGAGGTACATTCTATCTTGGTGATAATATTTATTGCATAGCATTGTAAAAAGTAGGAGTTAGTCTCATTATCCACAACAGAGGTAGAGTATATTGCAGCGACATCATCTTGTACACATATACTTTGGATGAAACAAAATTTGAAGGATCTTAGATTAAATTTTAGTGAACCCATATTGATCATGTGTGACAACAATCAATATCTCAACGAATCTGGTTATGCATTCTCGCACAAAATATATTGCTATCCAGTACCATTTTTTGAAGGGGAAAGTTCCGAAAGGTGAGGTTAAGTTGGATTTTGTTCCAAAAACAAAGCAAGTAGCGTATATATTCACCAGACCATTGCCCAAGGAATTATTTGAGTACCTTCGCAAGAAATTGGGAGTGGTCACACTTCCCAAGCATTGACTAGCTATCGGGGCCACATTCTCAAGGGGAGCATTTGTGTCTTTATTTATCTTTTTGCTCATGTTTGTGATTCTTGCTAAGTGTAATAATTTTTGCTTGAGAATGTTGTGCATGGACTCAGGGGAGTTTACAAAAACCCTTTGGTCTTGTTGTAAAATGGGGATAATATTTATAGGAAAATGTGCATGTGTTGTCAACTATTCCAGAGGGGGAGATTGTTGAGCAAGGTGCAGCGATAGTGTTGTCATTATTGTCAACACACTCAGATGCACAGGTTGATGCAGTGGACAATTATTTGGAGGTTTTTTAGAGTATGTACAGTGATTTTCAATGCTTATGAGGATTTTTTGATGTTCGGGTGAAGTTGTTATAGGTTGTTCGTGCAAATTTGCAAAAGTTGCAATAATCATCAGGAAGTTGTCAAAGTAGCAAAATTGTCGAAGTTGCAAAAATTGTCAAAGTTACAACAACATCAATGGAATGTTTTGGACAGCCCAAGATACTATTTGGATGTTTTTTTATGATTATAAAGTGTGGTTGCAGTGTTGGAATGGTCGGTTACTTCACCGGTGCATTGTTGGTCAGTTTCATGTTTTATGTGACAGGTGTAAAATCGGCATTGGTGGTCACTTTGAGGAATGTATATTAAGAAATTCATGAAGAATTAGACCTAAAATTGTTTATGATAGGTATCTGGATATACTGAGAGCTTAATTTTTAAATTTCATCCCAAACGGAGTCTAGAAGAAGAAACGGTGAGTGTTGCAAACTGTCTCTGGAGCATTTTTTGAGTTTATGTGATAGGTAGAAAATCAACATCAAAGGTAAATTTGTCAGAGGTACTGTGAATAATATGTGAAGATTTAAAATATAAAATTTAAACTGAAGGTATTTTTTTTATCCAAGAATATATGTTTCAATTTTTATCCCATTTGGAAATTTGAGGAGGAAGTTAAGACTGTTACAAAAAGCCCTATCAACTCTCTTTGACAATTTTGGCAGTTTCTAAGAATATAACGGTTGAGTGGTACTTTTGTGTAAATGAAAAAAAGAGATACGTTTTTTAATTTGAAGCATATATATGTTTTAAAATAAAGTGAGAAGAGGGTTTTTTTGGAGAAAGGACTGCCAGTGCATGTTGTGAAGAATTTTTTTCTTTGGCATTTTGATTGAAAAATGCGCAAGGTGTGAGATAATTAATGTGTAGAGTTTAGAATACTGAAAAGGTTAGACAGAAGATTTTAGAGGAGAAGATTTGTGAGCTAGACCACTCAGGATCTTTTGATGATATTTAAAACTTTTATCAGAGCTTTTTAAATTTGTCGGGTCGGTGCTTGGCAATAGGGGTCGGTGCTCCTTGTAGTTGGTGCTACTAAAGTCCGGGTTGGTTGGTGTCATTCCCTGTAGTTGGTGCTACAAAAATATTGTAAAGACCAAACATTTTCAAGGCTTAATTTATATGGGAGTCCACACAGTCCATTGGCATAGAGGTTTTTCCACATCGGGTTTCCACTATAAATCTAGTGTTATGTGATGCATGTTTGTGTGATTGATTATTTTGATTTGATTTTGTAGTTGGATTAATTTTTTAATACACACTAATTCACCCCCCCTCTTAGTGTCACACTTAGTTCAACATTTATTTTTTAAAATTTCTTTATGTTTTTTATTTTGAGATTTTCTTGAGTTTTTGTCGAGTTTATCGTGAGTTGTTGAGAACTCGCAAAAATTAGGCTCTAGTGTTTACAGTGAGTTGCAAGTTTCAAAACACTAATAAAATCTGTTTTAACCAAATTTGCATGATATTTTAAGGGTAAATAGAAAAAAAACTAAGGAATTGTGTTGTGGATTTTTCTTTATTTATATTTAAACAATATTGAATATTAAATTAATTAAATATATATTTTCTTGATTTGGTGGAAGAAGGGGTTTTGAAAGTAACCCAAAACCTTTACAAAATAGATTCACATAGCTTCAAGAGATTAAGGGAGGTCCATAGGCCACCAAAAGAGAAACCAAGATCCAAATATCCAACAGGATCAATCCAAACAAAACTATCAAAATAATTCCATACATACTCTTAGAATTTTGAGACAACCTAAGTCGGCTCAATCCCATGCAAGGGAGAGCAAATGCCCTGGCTGAGCTAAATAGACTAACAAAACAAAAAGAACGAGACAAAAAACATTCTCAAAAAACACCTCAAAATTAGAACCTAGTTCTTGGTTATGTTTGGTCCAACTTACCTGTCCAACTCTTCATCATTCAGTTACCACTCTTCCCACCCCATGAAGGCTAGGATATCCTCTTTTTTGAAATAAAAAAATATGGTTCCTAAAATTAAAAAGTATCGCAAAATCTCCCTTCAATAGAGCCAAACTATTGCCACCAAATAAGAAACAAGCAAATAGTTTTTTCTGATATCATTAGCTAATTGGATTAAGCCTTCTGAAAACTCCTTGTTCCAAAATGTGATGTCATTTTGAGAGGTACCGGTTAGCCAAAAAAACGATCGAATTGTTACCCTTCCTAAACACATGTTGGTACTAGATAATTTCAAAAGTTTCGATAAATTTATGCACTTCCTCCTATAGGTTTGATATTGTCCAAGTTGGAGTCTGCATCCCTCAAACCATATTGAGGATATTGAGTGAGTCATCGTCAATTATGAATTTTCTAAAGTCTAGAGATTTTAACTACTAGCCTCATTGAAAGAGAGCTCTAGCCTCAATTGCATGGCTATTTCAGGTTCCAATATTTTAAGTAAACACCAACAAAATTTACCCCTCTGCATCCCTGATGACACCACCTACTCCACCCCGGCATAGATAACCATTAGACGCATCATCAAAGTTTAATTTTATCCACCCAAGAGGGGATGGTTCCCAAATAGTGTCTTCTCTTACTAGGTGATGGATTCTTGAGACCAAAGCAAGAGAAAATTTAAAACACAAATTCTTTTCTATCCCATATTTCGTAACAGTCTTCCTCACATCTAGAGACACGATATCAACATTCTCTACTGTTTCAAGGATAGTATTAACAAAAATTGACTCTATGTGATGAGAAGTATTCTTAAAAGCTCTATAATTTCTTTCCTTCCATATTTTCCACCATAGATGAAGGAGGACAAAGGATGTGAATGATTGAATTCAAGGCAACAAATAGGGAGTGCTCCATTGCTCCACATGGGCATTTAGCTCTTTAGGGGGAACCCAATCCATTCCCACTAGATGAAGAAACATCCCAAAACTTTCTTTATAACACTAATACATGGAGTACATATGTTGATGACATTCTTCTACAAACCCACACACATAACATCTATTGGGTAAAAAAAGACCTCTCTTAAGTAAATTATCTAGCATTAAGCATTTTCCTTGCACAAAAAACCAAAATATATATATTCACTTTGGGTGTGAGACATTTACAACAAATTTTCTTAGCTAGGAACCAAGGCTCTTTATGATCATCAAGGAGTGCATACATCGATTTGACCTAGAAACATCCATTATTTTTGGTTCCCTAAACCAGCTTATCTTGTTTATCTTTAGAGACTATATGAATGTATTTTAGAAATTTTGAAAGGGCTTTACAAGTACATTCCTCATATTGAGACTAGTTGAGAAAGGAAAGAAGTTTTCAACATTTTTTATCATTCACCATATAAAAGTAATCACAAACTTTTGATCCAAAAACCTGTGTTGTGATAAACTCGACTTGAGAGAAGTAGGAATGAAGTTTAAATATTTTTCTGTTGCCTAGCTATCTCTCCAAAAATTTATCCTCTAATCATTACCTAGAAGACAATAGCCACCCTTCAAAACATATGCTCAAATTTTAACCACATGTTTTTAGAATGTATATCTTTGGTATGGGTTGGTATCAGAAAAAATAAAATCCATGTTCTACAAGTATTTGGATTTGAAAATTTTTACCCAGTTTGTATTAGCATTTTGGGTCAACTTCCAACCTTGCTTATCTATAAGGTCCCTATTAATTAAACTCATTTTCCTTATACCAAATCCTCTTATATCCTCAAACCTACAAAATTGATCCCAAGCTACTAAGTAAAACTTATTTTTATCCTAAGATCTAGACCAAGTAAATGAGTATTGAATTTGCTCTAATTTTCTAAGAACTATCCCTAGCACCTTGAACAAAGAATATAAATAAACATGAATGTTATGTAAATTAGTTTTAACTAGAGGAGTCTCACCAAATTGGATCAAGAGCACCCCTTTCCACCCCATTAGCTTCCTCTCAACTCTCTCCACCACTGATTCCAACAAAGAAGATTTGAATCCACATTTGAAGAGCAATAATCCAAGGTAAATAGATGGAGAGGAATCAATATTTCAATGATTTTTCTTTGCATTCTAAGTAAAGTTTTGAAAAAATAAATCAAATCCAGTAGCTTTTTCATTGTTAGATAGAATGGATTTAATCGCTCAATATTGCAAAATCAAAGTTAGGAAGGATAACAACGTATCATCCATAAAGTAATGGTATGAAATTGGATCAGAATCAATTACAAAATTAATGCCTACTATGGAAGGTTCAACATTGATAGTTATTCCCAGAGATTCTACTATTAGGATGAATAAATAAGGAGAAAAAGGATCCCCTTATCAGAGACCCCTGCAACTACCAAAATAACCTACTAGGGATCCATTAACAATGATAGAAAACTTCACTGATGAAATGTAGGATTTAGTAAAACTCAACCATTCCTAATTAAATCCAAATTTCTCCACCTAGGTGTTGTAGGTGAGTTGGAAAGGAGAGGGCAATCCTCCAAGGGAGGTCCCAGTTTCAAATCTCTACCCTACCAAAAATATGAATTGGGTATCTAAAATCCAATTTATAATGTTGGTGTGGGTAGGTTTGGGTGCGATCCCCGGGCAACTTTGACGGTGTAAAACCCCCTGTTCATGGTCTCTCAGACCAAGGTGGCTCCGCAAGGGGTTTTTCGCTTAAAAAAAAAAAAAAAAAATTCTCCATAACTCTCAACAAAAATTCCTAGGAAACCCGATCATAGAACTTATCCATGTCAAGTTTCAGAAGAGAACCTGGTCTACCACTCTTATCTAAAGAGTGTATCATTTCATGAATTTCAACGATACCATCAAGAATTTGTCTTATGACCACAAATCCACTTTGGGGTAAATAAATAATACCTAGAAGGTGGACTTTTAATCTATTTTCTAAATTTTTTGTGAATTTTTTTAGTAGCATGTTGCAAAGTTTGATGGGCCTAAAATCCTTGAATTCCTTAGTACTTTTCATCTTAGGTATAAGGATAAGTAAATTAGAGTTTATGTTAGGTGGAATAAAATTCGATGCCTAGATTTCCTTCATGGCATTACATATATCTTCTCTCAAAATGTGTCAAAAACTCTATAAAAAAGTTGGTGGGAATCTATTTAGACCTAGATCTTTGAGGCCCCCCATCGATAACACCGCCTCACTAATTTCTTCATCACTAAATGGGACATACAAAGAAAAGCTTATTTCTATCAATACTAAAGCAAGTATATTTTGGAGAAGTATCTATTCTACAAGTGGGTATGTGTCTTAAATGACACACAAGATATCTCTGAAATACCTAATATCCTCAATATCTATGAATACCATCCCATTGGAATATTGAATTTCTATAATCATGTTATTACTTCTATACCTCAAGATAGAGGTATGAAAAAACTTTGTGTTTCTATCTCCTTCCCAGAACTAGGGAGATCTAGATTTTTTCCACCATAGCATTTCCTCCTCGACCAATGAGTTATGATATTTTGATAGTAGTTCCATTTCTTTTATTTGGTCTCTTTCCTCTACTTCCCTTGATGCTATATCAACTTTAAACTCTTTTAATTGCTTGGGTATATATTTTTTCCTTTGATATATATCCCCAAAGATAAATTTATTCCAAGTTTTAAGATTAGCCTTGAAAAATATTAACTTATATGCCACTTGGAAAATCAAAGGACTAGATAAAGTCCATGGCATTTAATATTTAATTATGGCCTCCAGATGTGAGTGTTGTAGCCACATCGCCTCAAATCTGAACGACCTAGGGAAAATATTTTGATTTTGAAAATTTTCCAAGACTAACGAGTTGTGATAAGACTCGATTCTAGGCAAGGATAAAAGGAGAGTGTCACCCAAAATGATAATACCTTCCTTTGAAACCATAAATCTATCTAGTTTTATTTGAATCTTTTGGATTATCACCCGCTTGTTAGTTTGGGTAAATTTGGATTCATTCAACTCCACATCCATCAGCTCCTGGTTGTTCACAAAAGAAGTAAACTCTTCCTTGCTTATAGAATTTACATCAGAGCCAGGGTTATGCATAGTGGCTATTTATATCCAATTGGCTAAAATTAGGATTTTTGAAATTTGGAATTAGCTAATAAATTTAAAATTTGGAATTGGCTAATATTTGGGACCTTTGACCAAGGCCCATTAGCCAAAACATTTTAGGTGCAATTTTTTTTGGGGGGTCGATTCGCCCTAATTTTATAATAATTTGACCATTTTAATTTTACATTTACAACATTACCCCTAATAATAGTTAACATTCTACATGCGTTTGGACATTATTTGCCTGTATTTTGAAACTGATTTGCCAATTTTTTATAAATACATTTTGGGGCTGACCCCTTATGCATAAACCTGATCAGAGCCTCCTTTATTATTAGAGGGATAGAGTGGGGTATTAAAATCCCCTACACAAACCCAAGCCTCATCCTTGAAAAATCTCCTCATGGCGCTCAATATATCCCAAAGAATCACCTTATTTGGACTAGTGTTAGGAGCATAAATGTTAAAGGAGAACCACTTAAATCCTAAATTTTTATAGCAAAAAAGAATATTTATCACCCTTTCAGATATAATAAGTATAGAACCATCCAATTTTGTGGTATCCCAAAGGCATAGAAGACCTCCTAAAGCCCCAATAACATAATTTGTTGCAAACTTAGCTTCCTTCTAGATGATGTTCTTGGTAATTTCCTGATTGGTCCTATCTATTTTGGTTTCCTGGATAAATATAATATCCTGATGAAATTCTATTTCAATAGATGCTAAAATCCTCTTATTTGAAGGCCTATTTATGCCTCCTATATTCCAAGAGAGCATCTTTATTTATATGGTTTGGAAGATTTTCCCTCATTCAAGGATTGGGGTGGTCCACAAAATGATTCCAACTTGAGTTGTTAATTTTATTCTCCTTATCTTTCTCAAATTTAAGCTGAGTTTGAAGTCCATATGTGATATCTAATTCTATTTATTTTAACATTACCATCTTGTTTGAAGTTTTACCAAGATTTTGACTAGTCCCCACATCCATTTGAATTTTTTTGAACTTTTGTTTTTTGACCTAGACTATGAAGTTCTCAAAGATCCTACTCTCATACACTAGGATTTTTTCAAGTGAAGCAGAGTTGCAGACTCTAGTTCCTATACCACAAGTTCATAGTCCTTCCGAGTAGAACTAATTTCCTCTTGCATTGCAATTTTAGTAACCTTCTAGGGAGAACTAAGTTCCTCAAAAAATGGATCTTGAGAAGCTAGACATTGGTAGGAATTTTGAATAAGTTTCGATGGAATATAGGTCTCGATTTCTAGGGTTATCAACTTAACAAGGATACCATCCAAGGCCTTGACCACCACTGTACCGAACTTATAAACATTAAATGAGATGATGTGATCCACAATCTTATGTCCCATTTCTAGCTCATTCAGGCTCAACTCATATTGTCTTGTTTCTGAAGGAACCATTTGTTCCTAGTCATTATGAATAGTTTTTTGGAATGTTCTTCTATGGAGATCCACTACCAAAATATTTACAAGGGAAATACCCCATTGCATGTTTAAATATCTAACATGAATAACACCAAATGGTTCGATTCTCATAGACTATATACTATAGCCAAGGACCCTAATTGGAGATAATTTCGATGTGGCTTGGTAGCTCAACCTTTGGGTTTGCCATTATGAACATCCTAGTAAATATCACCTAGACTTGGCTCTAGTGGTCGATTATGTTGGATATTTTGAGTCCTCTAAGTCGAATTTGTCATTGATGTCACCTGATAGAGTTATAACTCATCGAAAGGAATTTGACAAGAAATGAAGTTGCCCAAGTCATCCAGGAAAAAGCTTCATCAGTGCAAAAGTGAAAGGAAAAAGGATCCATAATATTTTAATATTATTTAGAGCACAAGTTAAGCGATTTTTTTATAAAAACCCAAGATGGGTTTTTGCAAAGGTTAAAAAGGAGGTTGGTTCTTTTTAATTTATAATATTTAAATTTAAATTTAAATTTAGATTAACTATAAATTAAATCACGTGAACATAAAAATCAATCAAATCTCCGACATGATGCTAAGAGGGCAAAAGACATTATATAAAATCCAAATGAAATCATTTACCAAGGCACCCCTTGCAATTATTAATTTCGAAGTGCATGCGAAAAGTTTTTGGTTTTCTAAAGCCTTACAATTTACATAAAGGCTAAATGTGTGAAGGTTCAGAGGTTCTAAGCGCAAAGGCCAGTGTGGCCTAGTGCTATGCTGGCTTGATACTAAGGATGAGGTTCTATGTTCAATTCATGTGAGGTATTTTGGATTGCAAGGAAGAAGCACTTGACACTCTTGTTGTTTTTCGAAAAAGCATTGTTCGTGGAAACTTCATGGTGGATGTGCCATTTTAGACACATCAGGGCGCATGGCCCAATGGCAGCTTGGCTGGGGCTAAGGCGTTGGGAAGAAATACGTTACTGGATCAAATCCTACCAAGGGCAAGGCAAGTGAATTTGCTTTTTGTTTAATATTTTAATTTTTGCAAAGGTTGCCTAAGGATAAATAAGGATATGGTATACCCTAGGAAAGATAGAGATTTCTACTGATTTTATTTTTGAAAGTATATCATATTATATATCATTGGAAAGCTCTTTTTGAGAGCTACTTGATTAGATTTATTAGAGGGAGAAATAAGGTGTGTGAAAGGATATATTTCAAGTTTTGTAAAGGAGTTCCAAAAGTAAGTTTGATTCATTATTTTGAGGGTTTATTTCTTGCATAAGAGGGTATGGTGCATTTTATTAAGTAGGAGTAATAAGGTGTTATTGAGATATTATTTCTATTATTGTATTATTACTCATGACGTCTAAACCTTGTTGATATGGGAAAAAGAAAATGTGTTGAGTGTGGTATATTTAGTGGATAACTCATAAGGCAACAAAAAGGTATGAGCAATATTCTCCATTGACTTGATTGGGTGATTGATTTTTAAAAATATCATTGGAGAGAAAATGATTGATTGTGGTTTCCTTTTTAGAATGTGTTTGGTTTAAATCTTCAAGGTTTTCTAGATTGTGAGTTGTGATTAAACCTTATTTGATAGGCATTGTTTTTTAGACCATTGGTTGAGTGAAGTACTTTGAGTTTATGCTTCAAGGTTTTCTGAATTGAGATTTGTGATTAAAATATTATTTTATAAGTATTGTTGTTGAAGCCAATTGGTTATGCAATGAACTTGAACTTGAGTTAGAAAATAACATGAGTATCATTGTAATGTGATATTTTTTATGAGAATTATTGTTGAATCCAATTGGTAATGTCAAGAACTTGAACTTGAGTTAGAAAAGAACATGAGTATCATTGTTATGTGAGATTTATTGTTGAGCATTGTTGGAAATATTTTGATTTTTTTGATACATGCTTGGAATAGAGTTTGTGATAAAGTTTTGTTACTTGAGTTGATTGGTTGAGTAGAGTTGATTGAGCCTAGTCAAATGAATGTGTGATGTGGTTGTTCAAGTTCCATGAAACAAACTATTTTATATTCTATTTGAGTTGAGATTGAGATTTGAGTATAGAATATATTGAGTCTCTAACAATTATCTTTATGCTTCTATGATATTGATTTGAGTTGAGATTGAGATTTGAGTATAGAACATATTGAGTCTCTAAAAATTCTCTTTATGCTTCTATGAGATTGATTTGAGTTGAGATTGAGATTTGAGTATAGAACATATTGAGTCTCTAACAATTCTCTTTATGCTTCTATGAGATTTATTTGAGTTGAGATTGAGATTTGAGAATAGAATATATTGAGTCTCTAACAATTCTCTTTATGCTTCTATGAGATTGAGTTGAGAAATTGATTGAGAATTGAGTATAGTACATATTGAGTCTCTAAAAATTCTCTTTATGATTCTATGAGATTGAACAAGATCTGTGTGGAATTGTTAAGCTGATTTAAGACAAGTATTTGAGAAGGCTTGTGGACTAATTTTGTGTGAGCATTTGTGGAATATTACAATGTAGATTTGATCTTTTATTAGAGAGGACTTATTGAGCAGATTTTGACATGTTCTGAGTGAGCTTGTTGAGCAGATTTGGACAAGTTATGAGTGAGCTTGTTAAGCATATTTGGACAAGTTTTGAGTGATCTTGTTGAGAATATTTGGACAAGTTTTGAGTGATATTTTTGAGTAGATTTGGATAAGTTCTGTCTGGACCTGTTGAGAGAATTTGAGCAGGTTTTTGAGTGGACCTATTGAGCAAATTTGAGCAGGCTCTATGTGGACTTGTTGAGAAAATTTGAGTAGGTTCTGAGTGGACCTATTGAGCATATTTGAGCAATTTTTCTATGGACCTGTTGAGCATATTTGAGTAGGTTATGAGTGGACCTGTTGAGCATATTTGATCAGGTTTCATGTGGACCTATTGAGAAAATTTGAGTAGGTTCTATGTGGACCTATTGAGCAGATTTGAGAAGGTTTTGAGTGGACCTGTGGAGCAGATTTGAGGAGGTTCTGTGTTGACTTGTTGAGCATATTTGAGCAGGTTTTGAGTGGACCTATTTAGCATATTTTAGTAGCTTCTATGTGTACCTTTTGAGCAGATTTTACCAAGTTCTAAGTGAACCTATTAACAGAGCTTTAGAAGTGATAGAGTATAGAGGATAGAGTCTTAGTGGATAGATATCCAGTAGATAGGATAATTGAAGATAAATATTTTGATAGAGGAGTCTTCAAGTGGGGAGATATCCACCAGTCATTGTAGTATAGAGACAAAGTCTTCTAGAAGATCACTAGCCATAGAAGAAGGGTATAGAGTTATCCTATGGAAGATATACATGAAATTGAGATTAGGGGATCAACATATCCTTTTGACAGAGGTCCATAAGCATTGTGATTTTGAAGTATTCCAATAATATTATTTGAGAAAAATTTAGAAGAAATATTTTCTCCGTGGAGGTAGCCCACATTGGATGAACCACGTTAAAATTAGTGTCTCTATTGTGTGTGATGATTTATCCATTGCTTTGGTTATTTCTATTGATATTGCCATTGATTATATTTATTAATACTATTTGGGAAAGAACAGTAAAAAGTGATCTTATACTATTCACCCCCATATTATTATAAGCTTGTGTTATTCATTTGGTATCAGAGTCGATTCCTTCGCAAGAAGTTTAATATCTTGAAGGAAGATCCTACAAGAACACAAATGGCAAAGAAAGAAAAGAGTAGAAGCATGAAATATAATAAGAAAATAACACCTATGGTCATTTAAGAAAAGGAATATGAGTTTAATATTATTGTTTTGAGAGGACACATGGAAATAGATTCAATAGATGAATCAAGTAATGGAGAAATATCTAGACTGATAAAGTTTTGTACCATATGTGGGAACACAAGTCACCATGTAGCTTATTGTCCACAAGAATATTTTGTTTGTGGTCAACTTGGCCATGATGCAAGATATTGTAATGGGTTTAGTAGTAGTGAATATGAATATGATATTCTCAAAAATTAAATCCTAAATATTGGTTAAATAAAGGATAACAAGTACAATCAAAACAGGTATGAAGAATAAAATCTACTTTCAGTAATAGAAGAAAAAGAAGATGCTTTCGAAAAATAAAAATGGGAATCCACTCTTAAGGAGCTTAATGAATTGAGAAGAGAGAATTTAGAATTGAATTCTCAAATACAAGAAGATGAGAAGTATAATATAAAGCTTCTACAAGATATCCCTGACTTGATATAGAAGGTTAAAAAAACAATAAGATTTGAAGAAGATATGATTTAACAGTCAAACGTAAAAGAGATAGAATGTGAAAGGCTTATGATTACTCTGGAAGAACTAAAAAGGGAGAACTTAGGATTAAGGGACCAAGATCAAGAATATTAGAAAGAAAAATCAAGGTTTCTACAAGAACTCACTATCTTCAAAATCAAAGTTGAAGAGATGGCCGAAAAATTAAAAAAAAAGATCTAAAGTGTGAAAAATTAGAGCATGAGATAGTTTCAATAAGAATGGAAGTAAAAAGTTCTAAGGAAAAGTTACACAAGTTTAATGAAAATGCAAATACCTTGGAAATGACTATCAATGCACAAAGGTCATATGTGACCATAACAAGACTTAGTTATAAATAAGAACAAGGGAAACAAGAAGCAAAAATTGGAAAGTCAAGATAAAACACCAGAAATGAAGAAGAGTCAAAAGAAGTAAGCAAAATAGAGAGGGAGACCCCTAAGGAAAAGTTGGAAAATAGAAAGTTCAACAAGGAAAGGAACAATGCAAAAGTAAGGAATAGATGGATCAGGAAACAGGTAGAAGAGACTAAGAGACCAATGGGGTCTAGGCAAGGTTTATTCAATGGAATATATTTTTTATGTCATAGGTTTGGGCACATGTCTTCATAGTGCAGGACACATGAAATACGGGAATATGGGAAAGGAAAAATTTTCCAAGGATATTGCTACTCATATAATGAGTTTGGTCACAAGGCAATAAAGTGTAGGGTTCATAACAAAAAAGGATATGTCTTCACTAGGAGAAGTCCTAAGACAGTTGCACCTCCAAGGAATAATAACATTAAGTGTTATAAGTGCAATAATGATAGTCACATCGCAAGATGGTGTAGAGAAAATATTCCATAATCAATCATGAACAAGAATAGGAATATGAACAGGGACAAAAATATGAATAGGAACAGGAACATTGGCATGAACAAGAACATGAACATAGATGAGAACAAGAACAAGAACATAAATAGGAATAGGAACATGGATGAAAATAGGAACAGGAAGAGGAACAAGAACAAGGATGAGAACAGGAATAGGAACATGAACAAGAATATGGATGAGAACAAGAACAGGAATAGGAATAGAAGTGATGACAGGAATATCAATGATGTCTTGGAAAGAAATAGTGAGAGGATTCAAAAAACTTAGAAAATAAGAGAAAATATAAAGGCAAAGAACAGTGCTTTCGGGGAGTACAAATACTTCTATCCCAGAATTAACCACCTTATGTGGATGTGGAGGAGGTTCTAAGATAAGATGCTCATTCTTAGCCCCGATACCCAAAGGTGACCCTTTGCCATTGATGTCAAAGGAGAAGATATTTGATATGGGGAGAGATTTGATATATGAGAGAGCATTGAGCTAGGGTAAGAAAAGTCCTAGGGGGAGCAAAAAAGTAGCTCAGGTTTCTGTAAAAGAATAAGGGTTACTATCAATGACAAAGTAGGAGATTGTTGGACATTTTGAGTCCTCTAAGTCAAATTTGTCATTGATGTCACCTGATAGAGTTATCACTCTTCTAAAGGAATTCGACAAGAAATAAAGTTGCCTAATTCATCAAGGAAAAAGCTTCATCAGTGCAAAAGTGAAAGGAAAAAGGCTTCATAATATTTTACTATTATTGGGAGCACAGGTTAAGTGTTTGGTTTATAAAAACCCAAGATGGGTTTTTGCAAAGGTTAAAAAGGAGGTTGGTTTTTTTTAATTTATAATATTTAAATTTAAATTTAAATTTGAAGTAATTATAAATTAAATCATGTCGATGTCAAAATAATTTGAAGCATCAACGTGATGCTAAGAGGGAAAAAGGCATTATATAAATTCCAAATGAAATAATTTACCATAATTTCGAAGTGCATGCAAAAATTTTCTGGTTTTTGAAAGCCTTACAATTTACGTAAAGGCTAAATGTGTGAAGGTTTAGAGGCTCTAAGTGCAAAGGCTAGCATGGCCTAATGGTATGTTGGCTTGGTACTAAGGAGGAGGTTATGCATTTGATTCATGTGAGTTCTTTTGGATTACAAGGAAGAAGCGCTTGACGTGCTTGTTGTTTTTAGAGGAGCGTTGTTCGTATAAAATTCATGGTAGACGTGCCCTTTTAGACATGTCAAGGCGCATGACCCAACGATGGCTTGGTTGCAACTAAGGAATTGGGAAGAAAGAAGTCAGGGGATAAAATCTCATCGAGGGTAAGGCAAGTGAATTTGATTTTTGTTAAATATTTTAATTTTTGCCAAGGTTTCCTAAGAAGAAATAAGGATATGGTATGCCCTAGGAAAGATAGATATTTCTGCTGATTTTATTTTTGGAAGTATATAATATTTTATATCATTGGAAATCTCTTTTCGAGAGCTACTTCATTAGATTTCTTAGAGGAAGAAATAAGGTGTGTGCAACAAGATTTTTCTAGTTTTTTCAAGGAGTTCCAAAAGTAAGTTTGATTCATTCTTTTGAGGGTTTATTTCTTGCATAAGAGGGTATGTTGTATTTTTTTGAGTAGGATTAATAAGGTGTTATTGAGATATTATTTATATTATTGTGTTATTACTCATGACCTCTAACCCTTGTTGATATTGATAAAAGAAAATGTGTTGAGTGTAGCAGATTTAGTGGACAACTCATAAGGCATCAAAATGGTATGGGCAATATTATCCATTGACTTTATTGGGTGACTGATTTCTGAAAACATCATTGGAGAGAAAATTATTGATTGTGGTTTTCTTTTTTGAAAGTGGTTGGTTTAATACTTCAAGGTTTTCTATATTGTGAGTTGTGATTAAAGCTTTTTTTATAAGCATTGTTGTTGAAGCCAATTGGTTATGCAAGGAACTTGAAATTGAGTTACAAAATAACATAAGTATCATTGTTATGTGAGATTTGTTATGAGTATTTTTGTTGAAGCCAATTGGTTATACAAAGAAATTTAACCTGAGTTAGAAAAGAACATGAGTATCATTGTTATGTGAGATTTGTTTTTTAGCATTGCTGGAAACATTTTGAGTTGGTTGATACATTCTTTGACTAGGGTTTGTGATAAAGGGTTGTTCATTGTTGTGATTGGTTGAGTAGATTTTATTGATCCTAGTCAAGTGAATGTGTGAAGTAGTTGTTCAAGTTTAATGAAACAAACTATTCTATATTCGGTTTGAGTTGATATTGATATTTGAGTATAGAACATATTGAGTCTCTAAAAATTATCTTTATGCTTATATGAGATTGATTTGAGTTGAGATTGATATTTTAGTATAGAAAATATTGAGTCTCTAACAATTCTCTTTATTCTTCTATAAGATTGATTTGAGTTGAGATTGAGATTTGAGAATAGAACATATTGATTCTCTAACAATTCTCTTTATGCTTCTATGAGATTGATTTCATAAAGTGATTGAGAATTGAGTATAGGACATATTGAGTCTCTCAAAATTCTCTTTATGATTCTATGAGATTGAACAAGTTTTGTGTGGACTTGTTAAGCTGATTTGAGATAATTCTTTGAGAAGGATTGTGAACTGATTTTGTGTGAGATTTTGTGGAAGCTTGCAATGCAGATTTGAGCTAGTCCTAGAGATAAGTTATTGAGTAGATTTGGAGAAGTTCTAAGTGAGCTTGTTGAGAAGATTTGGACAAGTTTTGAGTGAGATTTTTGAGCATATTTGGAAAAATTATGAGACCTTGTTGAACATATTTGGACAAGTTCTAAGTGAGCTTGTTGAACAAATTTGGACAAGTTATGTGTGGACCCGTTGAGCAGAGTAGACTTGTTGAACATATTTGAGTAGGTTCTGTGTGGACCTATTGAGAAGATTTGATCAGGTTCTATATGGACTTGTTGAGCAAATTTGAGTAGGTTCTGTGTGGACCTATTGAGAATATTTGGGCAGGTTATAAGTTGACCTATTGAGAAGATTTGAGTAGGTTATGTGTGGACTAGTTGAGCAGATTTGAGCAGGTTCTATGTGGACCTTTTGAGTAGATTTGAGAAGGTTTTGAGTGGACATGTTGAGTATATTTGATCAGGTTCTCTGTGGACATGTTGATAAGATTTGAGTAGGTTCTAAGTGGACCTATTGAGCATATTTTAGAATGTTCTATGTGAACCTATTGAGCATATTCGATCAAGTTCTGAGTGAACCTATTGAGTATATTTTATAAGGTTCTACGTGAACCTATTGATAGATATTTGGATGTGATAGAGTATAGATGACAAAGTATTAGTGGATAGAGACCCAGTAGTCAGGATAGTTGAAGACAAACCTTCTAAGTGAGGAGTATTCAAGTGGAGAGTGATCCACTAGTCAGTGCAGCAGAGAGATAGTCTTCTAGAATATCACTAGCTAGAGCATAGGGGGATAGAGTTCTCCTGTAGAAGAGATCCACAAACTTGAGATTAGGGGATCAACATATCCTTTGGACAGAGGTCCATTAACATTATAATTGGGAAACATTCCAATGAGATTATTTGAAAAATATTTAGAAGAAATATTTTCTCTATGGAGGTAACCCACAATGGGTGAACCACCTTAAAATTTGAGTCTCTATTGTGTGTGATGATTTATGCATTGCTTTGGTTATTGCTTTTGATATTTCCATTGATTATATTTATTAATACTCTTTGGGAAATAAAAGTAAAAAGTGATTTTATATTTTTCACTCCTCCCTCTCAGTATAATCTTGTGTTCTTCAGATTAAATAAGAACCATTTACACAATGGATTTGGTTATACCCCTTAGGATATCTTCATACAATAAATGAAATAGAAAATCAAGTAGGCAAATCCAAAGGGATTCTAGATTAATATTTTGAGTCTTGGGGTTTATGTTCGGACTTCATTTCCATAAAAAAATCCCTTGTTTTCCAATAAACCATGGGCCTCCCCAAAGAATATATTTTGAGTCTTCACCACAACTCAAATTGATAAGGAGGAAAGCATTGGATAGAGCCACAATATCAAGGGAGCCCAAGAATTTACATTTAGATAGAGCCCACCATCGAATGGAATCGAGGTCTAGCCAATTTTCCTAGAATTTACCAACTAGGTTCCATGAGAATTCAACCATGGTAGCATCCACCAACTCATCCAGAATGACAAGTTTATTGCTAACTGGAGAAATATCAAAATGAGGTTTTGAGGACCAAAAAAATAAACTCCTAGTGATAAATACAATAAAATAATATTCACCTTGTTTAAGTGGATGACCACTTCTTGAGGACCCCTTCATAGGTTCACCATAGGATAGTGCTAGACCCACTTACTATACAAATCCAAAAATCCCATGGGAGGGTCCCTCAAGGACCACATTCTCCAATTAACTATCAATTTTCTCGAGCTCACCACTGGCTTGTAAATCATCCCTATAAGTACCATAAAAACTATCATCTTGATTATAAACCTTCCTAAGCATCCCATACTCTTGTGAAATAATACTAATACCACCAACAAGACCACCACAAATATGGCCACCCTGATTGGTATCATCACAAATTAAATTTTGCAAGCCACCCTCCACCTTGCTCTCAAGGATTCAAAAACCCTACACACTCACCTTCCCACCCACGCTCGTGTTCAAAACCCTATGATATTTTATTAATTAATATTATTATTATTATTAAATAAAATATAAATATAATAATGAAAAAATATTAATTCCTAATAATGTAATTTGTACATATATGAGTAACGCTTTCCTATGTTTTCTATTTGTCCAATTTAATACATGGTTGTAATGGATGTCTTACTAAAACAATACTTCGTTTTACTGGATGTCTTACTAAAAATGTGCACATAGTTGGACAAAAATGGTACCAACATTGATCCATTAAGGGTCTTCTTCACTTTAGGCCATGTTTACCGAAGGCCACATTTATCGAGGAGAGGCAGGGGTTATAGAGGTAGCTTCAATTATTTGACCTATGTTTGGAGGCAAAAACCTCAAGGAGAATATCGGATCCCATGCCTATTTGTTAATTATGAAAGGATGTTACCGACTCCCATGATATCAAAAAAGGAAAAATTTTATAATTTTAATAAACCAAAAGCTATAATCTCATAAGTAATTTAATCACCTGAAGAACACAAGCTTATACTGAGAGGGGGGTGAACATTATAAGATCACTTTTTATTTTTCTTTCCAAATCAATAGTATGCTATTTATAGATAGCAATATCAATAGCAGTAATAAAAGCAATGGACAAATCACCACACACAATATAATAGTTTTAACATGGTTCACCCAAAGATGGCTACCTCCACGGTGAAAATATTTCTTCTAAATATTTCTCAAATAATATCTTGGGAATCCTTCCCAATTACAATGTTTATGAACCTCTATCCAAAGGAGATGATGATCCCCTAAATCTAGTTTGTCTATCTCTATCCATAGGAGAACTCCTTATCCTCTGCTTTGGCTGGTGATCCTCTAGAAGACTACTACCTCCACTACATTGGCTTGTGGATCTCTCTCCACTAAAGACTCTTGTCCCCACTTAGAATACCTGTCCTCACTACCCTATCTGATGGATATCTATCCACTGGAGACTACTATCCTCTATACTTTATCCTATCTAAATCTCTGTCTCAAACCTATACTAAACATACTCCAATTGGTCTAGCACAAATATTCTCAACAAGTCCACTAAAATATGCACTAAACACAGTACAGTCGGTCTAGCACAAATCTGCTTAACAAGTTCACTCAAATCTATACTAAACATAGTCTAATCAGTCTAGCACAAATCTGGTCAACAAATCCACATAGAACTTTCTCAAATCTTCTCAACAAGTTCACTCAGAACTTGCTCAAATCTTCTCAATAGGCCCACTCAGAACCTTCTCAAATATGCTCAACAATCTCACGCATAACTTGTCCCAATCTTCTCAACAATCGCACGTAGAAATTTTCCTAATTTTCTCAATAAGTCCTCTCTAGAACTTAACCAAATCTGTATTGTAAGCTTCTACACAAAATCAATCCACAAGTCTTCTCAAAGACTTGCCTCAAATCTGCTTTAACAAGTCCACACATAAAACTTGTCCAATATCATAGAAGCATAAAGAGAATTGTTAGAGACTCAATATGTCCTACTCTCAATGTATAATCACTTTCATAATTTGCTCAATATCATAGAAGCATAAAGAGAATTATTAGAGACTCAATATGTTCTATACTCAATGCACAATCACTTTAAAAAAAAATTCAATCTCATAGAGCATAAAGAGAATTGTTAGAGACTCAATATGTTCTATACTCAATGATCAATCACTTTCACAACTCAAATCAGAATGTAGAATAGTTTTTTTTATGGAACTTGGACAATAACTTCATACAACCACTTGTCTAGGCTCAACCAACTCAACTAAACCAATTGCTTATTGAAACACTCATTTCTCACAAACCCTAGTCCAAGCATATATAAACCAACTCAAAATGTTTCCAAAAATGCTCAAAAATAAATCTCACATAACAATGATACTCATGATCTTTGCAAAACCCTAACTCAAGTTCTTCACACAACCAATGGCTTCAACAACTATGCTTATCAAACAAGGTTTTAATCACAACTCTTAATTCTAGAAAACCTTGAAGCATTAAATCAAGGAATTTATAAAATAAAACCCTAATCAAATCCTTTTCACTCCAAAATTTATTTTCTAGTAATCCAATCAATCAAATCAACTAAGGAAGAATTTTTCCATACCTTTTTGCTTGACAAGGAGTTGATCTCAAAAATATGCCACACTCACAATTAATTCTTTGCCAATATCAATAAGGGTTAGAAGATAATAATTTCCTCAACAAAATGTAATACAAAATTATATAAAAATTACACCTTATCACTCCAACTTAAATAATATTCAATACCTTCACAATAATATTCTTTAACATAAAAACCCCTTATTAAAATTAAACAATACTCAAAAAGTCTTAATCCTTCAATATGCCGATATAGTTATTTAAGACTTTATCAAAAATAATTAAAACCAAAAATATCCTTATTACTCCAAGTGATAATTTTCAACTACCACCACTATCCAAAAAACACCCTTTTTAAAAAATTCCACTAACAACCCTTATACCTCCAAAATTAGGCAAATAATACAAATTTAATGCAAAATATTTACCTTACCTTCAGAGGGATTCGAACTTTCAATAATTCCCATGATGTAAACCTTTCCATGACTCCAACAGCCACATGAGATACGTGCTCATTTGAGATAGAGGAAGCACCACATGCTTTAAAACATATCACTCTTTTGCCCATTTGAAAAAATGTGCACCTTTGGCACCTTCAACCAACATGACTTCCGATACATACCACCACATTTTGAACATTGACCTCCTTGCCAAAAAATGTTTTACCACCTGCCCACTTGCCACTAGGACAAGATAACCGATTAGCCTTCGATCATTCGATGCCTTCCTTTTTGTTTCTATTCACTGGAAAATCAAACACAAAATTCGTAGTCCCTTTTTCATGAGCTCTTCTCTTTAAAAATTTGTATGCAATTAATCGATTGAGCAAGGATAATGTTTAATGCACTTTGGGCATAGGTATTTATTTTAAATTCATCCATGCTTTGTAAGTGCCTTTGAAGCTTTCATTACCATGAGACGTCGACGAATATTATAACCCTGATAAAGCGCTTTGAATATTTTAAACTCCAAACCCATCTTTGGGTATTGTAAAGTATTAAATATTTTACTTTGGGATTTTAACCAAATCACTTAATATTATAATATCAAACATTATAATATTATATCATTTTAACCATTATAATATTATTGCTTCCTTCTCATTGCATACCATGGTGTAAATAATATTTATTTATAAAATTTAAATTCTCATTGAATTTAAATAATTTATGAAAAATATTATATTTCCTTTTTAACTTTGCACTGATTCTCTTGAACTTTGGCCTTCTTCCTGGATATTAAATAACAACTTTGACAACTTTGTTCCTTGACGAAAACCTTGATATTAATGTTTACTTCATATTTACATCAATGACAACTTTAACTTTTAGGACTCATAATGTTCAACAATATCCCCCTTTTTCATTGATGGCAACCCAAAAAGATTTTACCAAAAACTTGACTTATTCTTTTGTGTTGCTCCCCCTGTGACACTACTCTACCTGGCTCTATGATCTCTCAAATATCAAATTTCTCCCCTATACTCCCCCTTTGAAATCAATGGCAAAGGGTCACCTTTGGGGATGAGGGCTAAGAATGAGCCTCTTAGCTTAGCCCCCCCCCACCTTCTGTTAAGGTGGTTAATTCTCGGTGGGAGTATTTCTACTCCCAAAAAGCATTGTTCTTTACCTTTATCCTCTTCTCTTCTTTTATGAAGTTTTTGAATCATATGACTGTTTCTATCTATGTCTATGTTTCTATTTGTGTCATCATTCTTGTTCTTGTTATTGTTCACATCCATGTTCCTGTTCCTATTCTTGTCCATGTTCACATCCATATTCATGTTCATGTTCCTATTCTTGTTTATGTTCAAGTTATTGTTCATACCTCTCTCTGGAATTTCTAATCTACACTACTTTGTTGTATTACCATCATTATTGCACTTATAAAACTTAATGTTATTATTCCTTGGAGATGGAAATGTCTTAGGATTTATCCTAGTGAAGCCATATCTTCTTCTATCATGAACCCTGCAATTCAATGCCTTGTGACCAAATTGATTACATGAGTAACAATACCCATGAAAATGTTTTGTATTCCCATATTCTTGTTTTTCATGTGTTCTGCATTGTGAAGCCATGTTCCCAAACTTGTGACATGAAAAGCATCTTCCATTGAAGCTTCCTTGTTTTGTCCTCATTGTTCTCCTATTCTTATTATTGTTCCATATGTATCTTCTTTGTGCACTATTCCTATTTTTGTTGAATTCTCTATTATCCAACCCATCCTCTAATGTCTCACTTTCTTTTATACTACATTTTTTGAAGTATCTTCATCTGAGGTTTCTTCTCCTCCAAAAATTGAATTTGAATCTCCTTCCCATTTCTTTTAAACTTGTTCAAATCCAAGACTTGTTTTACTTGATGTAGTCTTTTGTGTCTTGATGAACTTATCCAAGTTATTTGAGTTGTTTTTAAATCCTTTCATCTTGATATTGGAGTCCTCTAAGTCTTATTTTAGTAGTGCCACTTCTTGTGCTAACTTATCACATTCCAAGATCTTTGCTTCTAACTTATCTTTGAATATTTTTGCCTTAGCCTTTTATTTTTCTAAATCCTCTATAAGCAATATTCTCTCTTCATCACATTTTTGAAACTAAATTTCAATTTTAGAGGGTTGCTTCCTTGCCTTATTTATGGTGTCAATGGCATAGATAAGTTCTCCCTTGAGATCAAAACCATTATATTCTAAATAATCCTCTATTTGTTTTCCTTTGTCCACATCTTTACTCTCTTTTGGCTTATGTTCTATAGGATCGCTTACTTATTATTATAATGCCATTAGAAGATTTTCATCTGGTCCTTCAAGTGCATTCTCATACTCATAATAACTAAAGCTATAACCATCCCTTATACAATTATCTTCAATATGTCCAAAGTTACCACATCTAAAACACTTGAGAATAAATAGAGTTTTTTTAACTGGTTCTTTTTCTTCAATCATAAATAGAACTTCATATCTATCATTGTCTAAAATACTAGCATAACTATCAATTGAGTACTTACTTGCATTATCTACATAGTAGCTCATATTTTGTCTTTGAAAGATATTTTTTCCTTATCTACTTTGTCCATCCTTACCTTTATTTTGATGCTTATCTTGTCTATATCTTTATGATTCCCTATATTTGTGATCCTATTTTTCTTCATCATTGTTGTTATTTTGTTCTAGATAATGTTAGTGCATATCAATTGCATTAAATTTATTTTATTAATAAGGTGCCTCCTTTGGTTGGTTAAGGAGGTTACCCAAAATGGGAATTGGTTGGGTAACCAACAACCTTGCTTGCAACTTGTATTTATATGCATACAAAATCAATGAATATCACTTGCTTTATTATTTTAATCATAGGTTTGAACATGGTACTAGAGTAGGTGCTAAGATCGAATCAGAATGAGCAAAGTAGGCACTAAGCTCGAGGTAGATTGATCAAAGTGGGTGAGATTAGAACTAGGTGAGGATCGAGGTGAACCTGAATCCTACAAACATGCAGAACAAAATAGTGACACATGGTAGAACATAGGCGGATCAGATGGCTGACTCAGATAGTAGGCATATTACGAGTGGCTCGAGGGTAAAAGGAAGCATGGATTAATTTATTGAAGGCAATAGAAGTACTTACTATGGAAAAACTAATAAAAATCCTTTTCGTTCCCCTTGCCTTGTGCATGTGGGATAGAGGGCATAAAGTATTTTATGTTTTTCTTTTCTCTGTCATAGGAAGCAGTGACATAGTCGCCTCATTAAAGAAACGGATCGAAGATTTTTGGGTTTTATTATGCTGAAGAAATTTTTTAAATACTACCGACGTAGACTACGAGGGTTTTGCAATGTGTTTCCTGGTCTTTTGGGTCCATATAAAACCACAAAGCACCTGTTGCCATCCTTTTTTCCATGCTTCAAATCGCTATGACAATGAGGTTTCAAATGCCAATAAGTGTCACCAGGGGGGTTCCAAATACTACCTTCTAGGTACTGTACTGCTATTTCATGGCATCTCTATGTGTAGACTCACCTCTAGGTGTTTTCGAGGTGGTTCGGTATTTCAATTGCAATGGTTTGGTGGGGGGTTCAAATCCTACAAAAAGTCATGCCATTCTCTGACTTTGGGTTGTTTAAAAGGTTTGTTGACCGCTATTATTTTACCACTCACTATCGCCAAGGTGGTTTGGTCTTCTTTGTGTGGAATGTGGGGTTGGGAGCTCGCATCCCACCCTCACAATTTATTGAATAATGATACAATGCACACAGCCCTATTTGAGAAACAAAGTTTCAAAACCAAAAGTTGTTAACAAAAACAACAAGAAACTTTTTTTGGTAAAAAAAAATCGCTAAAACAAAAAAAAAAAGCAAATTTTTTTTTTTAATCCAAAAAGTTCCTAAAAAACAATATTTTTTGCTCAAAATTTTCTAAGAGCAACATTTTTTTATCTAAAAAGTTGCTAGCACTTAATCACACAAAAATTGCTCAACAACAATTTGTGGATTTTTTTCCAAAACAAAAGGGGGGGTAAACTATACTTCTTTCTTGCAAAATTCCAAAATCAAGGGGGGATATTAATACACCTCCAAAATCTCATAATGGAAACTGTGCACAAATATATCTCAGATTCACAATTGCTAAAAGGACCTAATTTTATTTCGTGGAAGACAAAGATGAGAGCTATTATTAAGGTGGAGGATTTATGGGATATCGTCAGTGGCACTTCAAAACACCCTCAAACAACAGGAAAAGATCAGGAAGCCTGGGATAAGAAGGATACAAAAGATTTCATGTTTGTCCTAATTGCTACTACATATGAGGTCCAGCCTCATATATGTGATGCCAAAACTAGTCATGAATATTGGGCTACTTTAATTACTGTGTATGAAGGAAAGAATTAGTCCATTATTCTCCAACTTCAAACTCAAATCCAAACTATTAGTATGAACTCTAGGGAGACAGTTGATTTATTTCTTTGTAGAGTGATGGAATTGAAAGCCAAACTAAATGCTATGGAAAAACCAATCGTTGATGATGTCTTGAACTCAGTCTTTTTGAGAGCACTACTAGATTCCTATAAGATGTTGATCACCTTGCTCAACGTTTCTGGTAGACAAGTAACTTTTGTGGAGTTTGTGAATTTGATTCAGACTAAGGAAGAAAATTAGTTTCTGAAATATGAAGTTCCCGATAATGCCCTTTCCACCCAAAAAAGAGGTAAGAAGCAAGTCGATTTCAAAAATATGGTGCTTCTTCTAAAGAAAAATGGAAACAAAATCAACAATGAGATAAATATTGCAAGATTTGTGATATGAATAACCATGAAACCAATAGGTGTTGGTTCATAAACAAAAAACAAGGTGACCAACCTCATAGAAATAAAGAAAAAGAGAAACATAAATATAACAAGAAACATAACCAGCCTAAGGGACATGTTGCTTGTGTTGAATCCAACTTGGACTCAGATACCTATGAGTCTGATTTAGATATTGACTCTAAAAGAGCACACAAGGTTCTCATGAACCATACTTCATCTTATCATATTCATATTGTTTGGTATATTTATTCAAGAGCTAGCAAGCACATGAATAGAGACAAATCATGGTTTGACACATTTGAGGAGAAAAGGGAAAACTAGTCACCATTGCTTACAATCAAGTCTACCAAGTAGACGGTGAAAGGAATTTTTCTATCACTCTTCCAGATGGTAAATGTCAAATAGAGAAGGTTCTCTATGTCCTCGGATTAGCCAATAATCTATTTTATGTTCCTTAGATGCTATATAGAAAAATGAAAGTTATGTTTCGAATTATGAAGGGCAAGAATAGATGTTTTATAACCCACAAAGATAAACATGTTGTGACCAGTTCTTACAAGCATGACTTATTCATTCTAGATGCTCTTTCCATACCTCATTTTTCTTTGGTGGCTCATACAAAGGAGGCCACTTTGCTCTGGTATAGAATATATGGAAGATATTTGCTTGAATTGATCAAGTATGAAATGGTAATTGGTCTTCCTCATATCTCTTCCATATTACCAATTTGCTCAAATTTTTTAGTAGTGAAGCAACATCAGGTACCATTTGAAGTTAGCTCCTCCAGAGTCAAGAAACCTTTGGAGTTGGTATACATTGATTTTTGCGGTCCTATGTCAACCAGTTATGCTGGAAATAAGTACTTTCAATTGTTCATTGATGATCAATCCTGAAAGATGTTGGTTTTCTTTCTCCAAATGAAATCAGAGGCATTCTCCTACTTTCACCAATTCAAGAAACTTTTTGAGAAATATTTTGGATGCCTCATCAAATCCCTCTACTCATATCGAGGGAGGAATATACTTCCAAATAATTTTCATCATACCTAAAATAACATGGGATAAAGAAACAACTGACAACAACTTACACACCACAACAAAATTGCATTGTCAAAAGGAGAAATCACTCCATTGTGGAAATGGCTCGATGTATGATAAAAGGAGCACATCTTGAAGATCATTATTTGTAAGAAGCAGTAAATACAACATCATACCTCTTGAATAGAGCACCCACAAGAGCTCTACAAGGGAAAACTCCATAAGAAGCATGGAATGGTAAGAAAACCTCTATTTCTCATCTACGAATGTTTGGATGTAAAGCTTTCATGCATATCCCAAAATAGAGAAGGAAGAAGTTAGATGAGAAAACCTTACAATGTATCTTTCTAGGTTATGATGAGCATTCAAAGGGATATCACTTGATCGATCCAAAAACTAAGAAAACACATATAAGTAGATATGTAGTATTTGATGAAGCTTTCACATAACATAATACCTCTAACATAGTATATCATGAGGATTATGAGCCTGAGAAAGAAGTTTCACCACCTCAAAAAAAAATTCCAAAATGGTATACCGGCACTTTGAGAGATTCTAAATTAACTTCACTCCCAGTTATGACCTAGACCAACCATGTATACACAGTATCACTTAGGAGAAGAGGATAGAAGCATCTTCTTCAAAAGTTGAACTTTATCATCAGTTTGATGATTTGTTTGTGGATGCAATAGAAGATAGCAAAATGGAGGATGAAAGGGTTTATATAATAGCATTGGATGAAATAAAACCACAACTGCTCATGAAGCTCTTAGTAAGCCTCAATGGAAGGGTGCTATGGAAGCAGGGAATACATCTCTCATGAAAAATTATACTTGGAAGCTAGTAAATCTGCCTTCAGAAAGAAACCCATTGGTTGTAAGTGGGTATTCAAAGTAAAGTATAAGGCATATGGTATAATTGATAAGCATAAATACCATCTAGTTTCAAATGGCTATGCTCAAAAATAAGGCATAGATTATGAAGATCCATTTTCTCCTACTACAAAAATGACTACCATTCGAGTATTGTGTGCTATGGAAGCTTAGCTTGGGTGGAATTTACATCATATGGATGTAAAAAGTACCTTTTTTAATGGTGATCTACAAGAAGAGGTATACATGACTCAACCTAAAGGATTTGTTGTCAAAGGACAAGAACATAAAGTTTGCAAGCTAATCAAATCCTTGTATGGGCTAAAACAAGCTCCTCGAGCTTGGTACATCAAAATTGATAGTCACCTATTACAACATGGATTCCAATGAATTTTGTCATATGTGAATCTCTATATAAATAACAATGGTTCTTACATAGTGATTCTGGTGCTATATTTAGATGATTTGATCATAACAGGTAGTTCAAAGAGTATGATTGATATATTGAAAAGTGACCTCAAATTATCTTCTAAAATGATAGATCTAGAGCATCTACAGTACTATTTTGGTTTGGAAGTAACTCAAAAAAATCATCATATCATAGTTACACAGAAGAAATATGGCAAGACTTTGATTAAGAAATATTGCATGGCTAACTTCAAGTCAAAATATAATCCCATGGAAGCAAGACTTAAGTTTTCAAGATATGATCAATCTACACAAGTAGATGTCACTCTCTATCATCAACTGATAGGGAGTATTTTATACCTAACTAATACCAGACCTGATATTAGTTTTGTTGTGGGGTATCTTTTGCGGATCATGAAAGAACCCAAGGTAAGTCATTGGAAAGTAGCAAAAATAATTCTACACTATGTATGTGGTACAACAAATTTGGGCTTGGAATACAAAAATAATAACAAGTTTTATCTACAAGGATACACAGACTCCGATTATGCTTGATCTATTGATGATCAAAAATAAACTTTTGGATATATCTTTCATATTAGGTCTGGCCCTGTCTCCTGGCATAGAAAAAAGAAGCAAGTAGTTGCTATTTCTTCTATAAATTTATAATATCACACATCTAGTGGAGTAGTATGCGAGATAATATGGCTACATCGCATTCTTACAAATATGGGTCTTCCAAAAAATCTTCCACTACATTTGTTTTGCGACAATCAAGGTGTCTTGAACCTTGTCAAGAATCCAATTTTTCATGATCATACCAAACACATTGACACAAGATGTCATTTCATTCAATATGAAGTTCCTAAGCATCATATTTAGCTCCAATATATTCCTACTGAAGAACAAGTTGCATATATTTTCACCAAATCACTTGGACCGGTCAATTTTGAAGCATTTCACAAAGCTTTATGCATTTTGCCATTAATGTAATAAGGGGGGATGTTAGTGCATATCAATTGCATTAAATTTATTTCATTAATAAGGTGCCTCCTTTGGTTGGTTAAGGAGGTTACCCAAAAGGGGAGTTGGTTGGGTAACCAACCAACTTGTTTGCAACTTGTATTTATACCCATACGAAATCAATGAATATCACTTGCTTTATTATTTTCATTGCAGGTTTGAATAGGCATCATAATCAAATAAAGCACTTTTGAAAAGGAAAACATAATCAAATCATTTCACTCTAAACTTTATTTTCTAGTAATCCAATCAATCAACTCAACTAAGGAAGAATTTTCCCATATCTTTTTGCTTGACAAGGAGTTGATCTCACAAATCTGCCACACTCACAATTACTTCTTTTCCAATCTCAATAAGGGTTAGAAGATAATACTTTCCTTAACAAAACACAATACAAAATGATATCAAAATTACACCTTATCACTCCAACTTAAATAATATTCAATACCTTCACAATAATTTTCTTTAACACAAAAACCCCTTATTAAAATTAAACAATACTCAAAAAGTCTTAATCCTTCAATATGCCAATATAGTAATTTAAGACTTTATCAAAAATAAGTAATACTGAAAACCTCCTTATTACTCTAAGTGATAATTTTCAACTACCACCACTATCCAACAAACACCCTTTCTACAAAATTCCACTAACAATCCTTATACCACCAAACTTAGGCAAATAATAAAAATTTAATGCAAAATATTTACCTTACCTTTGGAGGGATTAGAACGTTCAATAATTCTCATTACATATGCCTAGTTGTGGCTGCAACATCCACACAAGCTATGCGCTCATTTGATATAGAGGAAACACCATGTGCTTCAAAACATATCACTCTTTTGCCCCTTTGCAAAACCGTGTGCCTTTGCCACCTTAAACCAACATGACTGCCAATGCACACCACCATGTTTCGAATGTTGGATTCCTTGGCAAAAATGTTTTACCACCTATCCACTTGCCACTAGGCCAAGCTACCCAGTTGACCTGCGATCATTCGATGCCTTCTACTTTGTTTCTGTTCACTAGCAAATCAAACACGAAATTTGCAGTCCCATTTTCATGAGCTCTTCTCTTTAACAATTTGTATGCAACTAATCGATCAAGCAATGATAAAGTTTAATTCCCTTTGGGCATAGGTATTTATATTAAATTCATCCATGCTAAAACGTCAGTGCCTTTGAAGCTTTCATTACCATGAGATGTCGACAAATATTAGAACCTTGATAAAGCGCTTTGAATATTTTAAACTCCAAACCCATCTTTGGGTATTGTAAAATATTAAATATTTTACTTTGGGATTTTAACCAAATCACTTAATATTATAATATCAAAAACTATAATATTATATCCTTTTAACCATTATAATATTATTGCTTCCTTCTCATTGCATAACATGGTGTAAATAATATTTATTTACAAAATTTAAATTCTCATTGAATTTAAGTAATTTATAAAAAATATTATATCTCCTTTTTAACTTTGCACTGATTTTCTTGACCTTTGGCCTTCTTCCTGGATATCAAATAACAACTTTGACAAATTTATTCCTTGACAAAAATCTTGATATTAATGTTTACTTTATTTCTTGACATCAATGACAACTTTAACTTTTATGACTCAAAATGTCCAACATCACCATAATATCCAATATTACTGCTTATTTTGTTGTATTTTTAAAGCTTTATGTCAAACTATCATTAGATCCATATGGTTTTTTTCTAATAATGTATTTTAAATAAGGCCCCGTAAAATCATGGCTAGAGTGTTTGACATAGCTTTGTAACATGATAGTTTTTTATTTATTTGTTTTCATTCTAACCATGTTTCTTCTTCCCTTCAACCCATGTATACTTAAAAAAAATATATTATATGTTGTCTTCTAGATCGAAATATATAGTGCAAATGAATCCTCCACCATTTGTAATTTATATGTAACAACCCTGGTCTATTTACTCACCTGGTTGCATGAAACAAAAGTTAAACACAATCTCAGGATATTTTTTTCAAAAAGTTTATTGCTCAATCCTAGAAATTTTTTCCTAGATTCTAAAAATTGATTTTGGGTTAACAATTTTTTGGATCACCCCATGAATTCTTTTACATATACATAATATAACAAAGGTATAACAAACAACATTTGGGTTCAAGACTGCTATAGCCAGCCAACCAAGTGGACGAGATCAACCAAATCCTGTTGAGAAGCCATTTTGTGGATATGGTTGCCCTTATTTATCGTTTGTGTATTCGAGCATGAGGTACGTACCACAAAAAGGATTATCCTCTAGTGCCCATAACACCTAGACGACAGACTCTTTTATCCCTTACCTCATCATACCGAACATTTGACTAACGAATTGGCCTGTTCTCAAATCAGTATGGAAGAGGTTAGTGTATTTACACCTCCATGACTAACTGGTGAACCCCTTTTTCTTGAAGTTTGTTAGTGCCATGTGAATACCCTGAACTTGGACTTATTTTCACATACTCACTATAACCCATACTGGTTTGTCCCATACGAAACCCTATGACTAATCCAGTTAAGTTGAATGAGTATGGAATTTATCACAGTGCCTCTTCAAGCAACAACCTAGAAAAGGTGTCCCATTCCACCTTCTCATTTTTACTTTATCGAGTCATATTTTGACCAATTATGTCACTTATCAGTTGCCCCGAATATTTGTGTATAATAAGGCTTCACCCCTTTTATTTTACATACAAAAGTTTATTTTTCCTTTTCTAAGGTTACAAAATATCTCCCATCTAAGGTTTAATCTACGCATTTTTTTGGGCTCTTTTCTCTATAAATTTGTACTATCTTCTAGACTCAAAATAGTCATGCATTAATTACTCAAACTACTAGCTTGATTTTTGGTAAATTCTCATACTTATAATTTGCCGTCTCTCTCCTACAAAATCATTGATGCTGCCAAACACCTATTCATACAACAACCTTGCTCACTGGTTGTCCTGAATGATGACTACTTGGAATTTGATCTAAGTTTCACAAAGAAGTCATGAGGCATTTCCAAGGATCATATATGGCTCAAAATAAATGATCATATATTCTACTATGCACATACATATACTATACTATCACAATATCAAACAAAGGTTCACAAATATCCTTGCTCGAGATAAAATTCAAATAATTAAAACATAATTATTCATTTTAAAACTACCTATAAATTATTAGGTATATCTTCATAAGAAACGTCTTGCACAATCCATGTTTATTTTCAATCAATCGAATGAAACAAGGATTTCATTAATATTTATTTTTCTTTTAATTTAACCAATTTTCTCATAGCATCATGGCAACACTTTTTTTGGCAATCCATTTTTTTCAAAGCACAAAGAACATATTTTTTTTTTCACCATAACATAGGTAATTCATCAATTTTCAATTCAACATAACAAAGAAAGCATTCATATTTTTCTCACAATAAAACATAAAAGACGCATTCACCACGATGGAATTTACATAAATTCCAACCTGAGTTTCACGCTTTCCAATTGTCTTCGCCTGAATTCTCTCCATTTGCTTCTTTGCATCGATGTCCCATCCAAGATACCTTTTATTCTTTTCCACTACCATACATTTTTCTTGTTTTCCCTTCAAAACCAATATAAAGAAAACTCAACAGTAACAAATCGAAGAAAAATAGGAAAAAGAACAACCTTTAGAAATGTATTTGATTGGTTTTCCTGCGTTTGACCTGCCTAAGGGTTAGGTTTTCATATAGTTTACAAATTTTGTAGTCCCTTATTTATATATGCTTATGATTTTTAAAGTGAGACACTATTTAATGCATCTAGTGAAGAGTCATTGAATGCTATCTCGTTTACTTTCAATAATTTTAAAAGGAACGAAACACACCACATTTATTTTAAACATTAGTGATTTGGGATTCATCCCCAACCATTGATAGAGTTCAATGACTATGGGTTTCATCTCCATTCATTGGTTTAAATCCTACGTACCCTATTTTGGCCAAAACTAGCTCTAAAAACCATCATAACTTATGGAATAAGGTATGTATCTCTCTTCAAAGAGGTATATCATTGACCATGGTGAACTAGGTGAGGACTAACAAGACCTATGCTCCCTAATTGGGTATGGGTTTCATATACATAATTTTATTGGATAACGTGACGAGAATTTCATTTTTGGTTGTCAAGCTATGAGTGTACAGGTGAAAACCATTAAACAATTCATAGTTACATCAATAAAAATTCAAAACACATGAAATAGATTCTTTACAAAAGCAAAAAATAAAAAATACAACAAATAGTTTAGGAACACATAAATTTTAAAAGAGACAATCATTTGTATTCTTGTGTGTTTCTATTGCAACCCAAACTACCGTATGACTCAAACATAAGGAAAGTACTCCCGCTTAGTCCCATGTTACCCAACTAGCCATCTACCTCGCCTCACCCGATTCATTTGGGTCTCAAATTTAATCTAGGATGGACAATCCTTATAAGATATCCAAGTCACCTCCTCTTCCCTGAGTCATGTTAAGAAATTTGCATAATTCTCAACCTCTCTTGCAAAGTGATGGCTCTAACCTATCTCCTAGACCCTCTACCATAGAATCCCATAACCTATATCTCTATCTACAAGTTACACTCATGACATCCAAGGTAGTTCCCGCAGTTGATCCACAATAATATACTGCCATTCCAAAACCTAGAGTATAAAGTTGCACCCTACTACCTTCCACCTATAAAATTGAATCTCATATAACTCATCATATAATTGTGCCAATAAGGTAGTACACCAAGCCATCACTAGCAGTTGCTCCACAATGCACCCCACAATTGTGAAAACCAACTCTATGGTATGGTATCAATTTCATCAGTATGATATGTCTAGTACCTAGTACGTCATATGCATAATATAGCTCTACTAATATCACTCTATTGACTAGGTTGCGCACTGCTTGCTGCCAGTCCCTATTAAAGTATCATTGCATCGTTGCATCTATTTGATCTTAGTGAGTGGATACGATAGGTCTCCCCACTATTGGAATGTACAATATCAAATGGATATCCTCTAAATTCACTATCATAACCCCTATAGGTAGGTGGAAAGTGTTGGTGCAAGGATCCCATGAGTCTATCAGGGTAGTCAAATAAGTGTGGTCACCCACCACGAACTCCAACCGTATCACATGCTTAAGGATAATGACATGAAGCCATTACCAGTCCTCCTATATCAAAATATACCTAGTGTTCTGAAAAATAATTGGAAATTGATACCGAATCTTTACCACCTAACCAATTTAATCAAGTTATCAAAAAAAAGCACTAAAAATACATCAAAAAAGTTTAAAAATATCACAAAAATGACCAAAAATGTGCTCTTTTTCCCTAGGTTTTTGGCCTTCATACCTAGTTATGGACCCAAATTTTTAATTCACCCCACCCAAAAATGGCCACCTATGGCCATCCCACCCAAGGACGACCCCCAAAAATTGCTAAAATTGGATCATTTTGACCCCTAAAATAGCCCTAAAAACAAATAAAATAACACAAAAATGAAAAAATAATGCATCTAAACTACAAATAAAATATTGCATTCCTACATTCAGCCACTATTACAATTCCTTAACCAATATTTAGTGTATGTTATGGAAAAAGCATAAGAAATTACAATTTCACATTAAATAAAGAAAAAGAGAAAATACAGCCTGTACACGTCTTGCACCGGCTCTGCCACTTGTCGAGTCTTGTGGCTCTATCATGGTGATGGTTAGATGTTTCATCAATTATCCACTTTAAAAAATCAGCCTACTACTCTTTGCCTCTCATTTTCCTAAGCTAAACATGCAAAAAGAGCTCATTTGCCTCATTTTGGGATTATATAGCAATAAAAAGAGCATGGTTGTTCCTAGGTGGTATGGTCATATAATTGGCCAACCATTCCACCTAGTGACATCCATGGACTTTGCATACATACCACCTAGGTACAACCACAAAAAAACCCTACAAAAATAGCTAAAAAGATTAAAAAAAAAAAATTAGGGCCAAAAACCCACCAAAAACAAGTCAAAATTAGATAAAATTAACAAGGGATCAATATTGAACTTAAAGTATTCATGGATTCTTTTAATTTTTTTTATTTCAATCCCTAATAAGACCATTATATCTAGAAAAATCCATGGGAATGAAGTATTTAGTTGTTTTCTTCCGTGAATTATCATCAAAACAATCAAAATCCTTGCAAAATTGGTGCATCTTACAATGGGCAAAAATGATGGTTATCCCAATTAATTCATATGGGTAAATCAACTCATCCCTTTATCATTGGTCATTCCCTAATTAAATAATCCCTTGAGGGAGTAGTCCTAACAAAAATTTCATAATCAAATCAACAATTAAACACTCAAAAGTGCAATCTTCATACATTCAAAAGAATCATTGCCAAAGACAAAATTTCAAGCCCATGTTGGGGCAAACAATCAGCAAATACAAAAATAAAAGTCTTGGCCTCCTTTAATCCTTGGTATATTACCAAAAAAAAAAAATTTCAAGGAAATAAGGAACCAAGACTAAGTATACTCTAAAACCCTATAATTATCATTATAGTGTAGCTGAAAGGTATACCAAAATAAATCCTTTAGCTATGTCAAAAAGCTAGGATTTCAATAATGTATGATATTTCCATAATGAAGGTATCTAAATTTGGTAAATTTAATGAATACCTCAATTATTTAATGATTTAGTCATCTATTTTTCTTTACGCTCTGTTGCACACAACACATCTCAAAAAGAGGTATTTGCAGACACTAAAATCATGTAAATCAGATAAGAATTCTAATGTGCCACTCTTATCAACATCATATGGCCCCATTTGGAAACCCTAAGGGGTTAATTAGTGCTCCTAACCACTTTTTGAAAGGTTTATCCCACTTTTGGAATATTTTGGGTCATGTAGCCATGACCGTCCCACCCTGGGATAGTCACAGTTTATGATCGTCCCACCCAGGGATGGCCACCAGCAACCATCCTTGGGTGGAACGGTCATGAACTAGACCCCTAAAAAGTCAAATTGTTGGAAAAATTGCAATCAATTACTACCATTTATTGTACCCAATAATCCATGATAGATTGGGAGGTTTTCATGGACATCAAGACCTACAAATTAGAGGCCACAAATGGGCAGCCTCTTCCACCCTGTGCATGGCAAGGACATTGACAAGTGGCGAAACTTGCCTTGCATGTCAAAACTTACCTTTTTTCCCCATTTTTTTTAGTACTATAAATTGAGATATTTCCACCTAATTTGAGAGAGATATTTGCGACTATTGACCATGAAGTACTGCCAATATTTGTCCTTACATTTTCCCTCTTATTTTCCTTGAAAACATCTTCAATCAAATGTGCTTTTAGGGGTATCCCAAAATATTATAATTTTTTCCACAACTTGTAAAATATGAGAGTAAATTTATCAAATTCGACAAAAAAATTATCTAAGAGGGTTCTAGACAAGATCCAAGTGAAATTGTTGGAAAAAACCACCATGTTTTGTGACAGTTCCTACCTAGAAACATACCCATTTGTAACTACTAAGGATGACCATGAAATGACTAAAAATTTTGACCTAATTTTATAATAGATCAATTCTAAAACATTAGAATAGCATAATAGTCATTTTTTGTTAAGTTTTTAATAGATTTTATGTGTCGATTTATGTTTTTGTGACTTCAAAATTAGTTTTCCTCCCAAGAATGGTCACAAGTTATGATCATAATTTAAATTTTATTTCTACTCAGATCCTTCCAAAATCACCTAATTAAAATCATACTAAAATTTTAATTCATTTGGAGTTGTTTAGACTTGTCGCAAATAAGTTTTATATTCACTATTGCATACTTTTTAGGGTTTTATCATCAAACACATATGCTATTTAATATATTTCAATATCTAGTGTGTAGGTGTAGGTATTATAGACATGAGGAAGGATCTAATGAGCTGAATAAATGTAGCCCAAATATAGCTCTCAATTTTGGGTGCGAGAAGAACATTGGAAGCATGCCTTTAAGATCATGGAGGGATTTGATCCCTCATAACTTGTAATCTGAAATGTATCAAACTGAGAAGCCCTAAAGGGGATGTATTGTAACCATTGAATTGATGAATTTATAAATACAAAGATAACCCCCCATTTTTACTTAAATTATTCATCATTTCAATAGCTTACTTTATTTTACCTCTTTAGCATCTTTCTTTTGCATTCTTCAATAAGAAGGCTAGATTATATTTCAATTTCAATCTATTAGGTGAGTCATTTTTCATGCTCTTCAATTTTAATTTTTGTACTTAATCAAGGATAAAAAAACCATAGATATTAGAGCTACTTTGATATAAAATATCCCTTCAATTATATATCCTTATCATTTCACCTATGATAATTTTATCCTTAATATAATTTTGCACAAGTTTTGACTCTCAAGATTTATCTTGGCTCCTGTTTCTTCAAGATAAAAGTTTTCATTACCTATGATAGGGGCTTTGCCTCAGGTGCAAAATTAGTAGTGAGAAATATCTACAAGTTTTGTATCTCATAGGGTTCTTCTAGCCTTCTTTAATGAGTACTCAAAATTACTTCTATCCTTGGGATTGAAGGTAAAAAAAATTATAATCCTTGCAAAAATAAAAGACAAAAAACTAAAATAAAATTTAATGAAAATATTACAAAGTGGAGAGCTTCTCTAGAACTTTTCTGATTTCTTCTCATTATTCATTTTATGAGGATGGGATCTATTTAAATTCATTGTACAAAGTACTTCATGTTTATCATCTTAGTATAAATATTTTTTTTTATGTATCACTTCATGCACTTGCATATAAAACTTCACTAATAACCCAATAACTTGGGCTATTTCTCTTGCATCAAGGGGGTAATCTACTCCTAAAGGCTAAGAGGAAATTATTTATTTGATTCAACTAGCTTTAGTTATTCCTCTTTGGAGTACATTTGGCTAGATTATTGCTTCCATTCTTATGGAAGCCATGTTGTCATCAAGGAGTCCACTTCTACCTTAAGCATTACAACAATATTGTATAGGCTATTGACCTACATGATACATTGTTTTGGTATATGTGCACTTTTGAAGAGTATGATTACATTTTATGCCATGATATATCTATTTCATATCTTGACAATATCAATATTGGAGTTAGGTTCTTCTTCTCAAGGTTTGCTTTTGAATCCTCATATATTCTAAGGCCTAAAAGTGCTACTAAATATATGAACTCAAAAAATGTTATCTGAATAAGCCCCTCAAGTATATCTAATAAGGTCATTAATTTTTTAGTCATTGCCTTCATTTTTTTTTGAAATCTTCTATTTCCTTCATCACGGTATTATTTTCTTCATTAAATTGAGCTTTTTGACTAGCAATATAATTTGAGAGTTCTTTTAATTACTAATTTCCCCTCAAGATAGCATCTATCTTTTTATCTTTAAATTGTATAGTCAATAAGCTTGTCTATTTTCATAGGGCTTTGGATTCATCATGTGAGTCATTTAGGACTTTCTTGGTCTACTCCATCTCTTCTTATTTTCTTTCTATATTACTAGCTCCTTTGGTGATTTTTAATATATCTCAAGGCTATGCATCTGTTAAATCTATTATGATCATAGATATCTTCCAATCCTACTCCATCATATCTTTTATTGGTTTTTCCACTAATGGATTTCTTATTGAAATTAATAATTCTCTCTATTAAGGGGAAAATAGAAATATTTGTGAGTGCTAGCTATCTATTCTGATTATTAGGCCTAGTTATGTTGGTTATATTTTTGCATCTACTATTGAATTATTTGAAATATTTTCTAAGGAATAAGAGTTTTCAAATCTTTTGATGTCCATTGATGCTATTTTCTAAACGATACACATACCTCCAATGGTTTTATTAGTAGTGTGGCTATTGCATGGGATACTAGAGTATCTAGGACTCAATCCATAGTGGAAACATTCAAGGAAGATAGTATATTTCCTTCTTTATGGTTAGGATAGGTTACTAAATGAGTTGTAGATAGTGTAATCTACATGGTAAGGGCATATTGGGATCTCTTTGGTGGTGTTACTTATCTTTATTTTTTGGATATATCCTTGTCTATGTGGAAGTAGGGGTGACTTAAAACCAATAATCTATTATCTCTTGGTTTTTTTACTATTATTATTGTTACTTTTCTTCTCCTTACTAACATTATCTACTTGTTTTTCTTCTCATTTTTTTCTTGAGTCTTTTTCCTAGGTGACTTGGGTAGGTAACATTGTTGGACTAGTGTAGAAGGTGATATTTTATTCTAATATATAGGAAGACTTGCACTTCCTTTAAAAAGGTTTGACAATAATTATAGAATCTATTATTGTTCTATCCTAGCCTCCCCCCTTCTCTAGGGTGTTTCACTAATAACTACCTCCTTACAAGATTGCATGGATTCTAGGTTTTCTACATCAACATGCTCTTCATTATATAGCTTACTGTATATTACATCTTCCTTTATTGAACTATATTTACTTTCCTCTTTTCACTTAGTTTTCTCATATTCAACCATACCTATATTTTAGGCATTATCCAATATATTTTCCTTCATTATTCCACATTATCCTAATTCACTTTGTCCCATGGGCTAAAGCTACCCCTTGTTTCCTAAAACTATTCATATGGCTTAGGAGTAGGCAGAAGTGTAGTGAGATTTATTAGAGGGTATGTTAGCATATCATCCTTGGAACTTTAATTTTTCAACCTTGATCATTTTCTCATGAGTAAAATTTTGTTCCTTTATACCTTTTAAATATATTATGGATTTCTTTTCAAGCTCATATTTCCATCTCTCCTTAATCTATTCAAGACCTAGCATTTTAAAATAAACTTCTACAAAGGAATCTCCCATTTTTCTATGCAAGGTTATCCTTCTTATATTCAGTGGTTATAGATAATTGTGATACTTTTGATTTACCACTACCATGTTTAAATTCCAAAGTATCAATTTTCCTCAATACATGTCGAAAAAATACTTGGTCAGGGATATGTTTTGGTAAGAGACAAACAAGAAAACTAAAATCATATATTCTGATAATATTTCCTTCTATAGCAAAGAACCAATCCCCCAAAATTGTACCCTCTAGAAGGTTTTTGTAATATTTTAAAATCCTCTCAATTTGAGACCCTCTTATTGAAGCAATGGCTAGGGTACAAAAATAATCAATGAAAATATAATAGGAAGAACATTTATTTATTTCGTTTGCCCATTTATAGACTAGCATATCATTTAATTTTAAATCCATATGTTTTATTTTAAAATTAGAGAATATATATAGGTTTTGATATAAACCAGGGTATGCTAGAAATGATGTGCATCCAAGTGTCTAAGTTGAAAAGAAATACCTTAGGCCTTGTTTGATTTATTCTACTATTAACTGAACAAAATCCAAGTTCACCGGCCCTTATTTCATCCTATACAAGATGCCCAACTAGTTAATGCTTACAATTTTTTAATGCTTCCTACCAAATAAGAAGTCCATAATGCTTAGCACACCCCTTGAGATTTTATTGAAAATATCAAGGTAAATAAAACCCTAAATAAATGGGTCATTTTTCCCTATACTCTTGTATTCTAACCTTAAAAATATCATCTTCTCCTTTTGTCAATGATTTTTAAGATTTTACCTTTCTTACTCTTCTTTAATGTGTACTTCACCATATTGTAACAACATTTTTCTATTACTAGGACCATCAATATTTACTTTAATTTTCCATCTTGAGAGCTAACTTCTTAGGTAGTTGGCTTATAACACTTTATGCATGTGTTCACTAGTTTGAAAGAGAAATGTACTTCAATCACCATATAATACACCATGAAACTTGTGCATATTTGCACTCTAAAACTTTAAGGCTTATTGTTTATAAAGCATTCAAAATAATATATTCTTAGTCTCTTGGCCTCCCTACAAATTTCTAGATTGGAGAAATTTTTAACTATGTCCCTCAAAATTTTGATATTGGAGAAGTATGTGGGTATAGGCACATATAGAATTTCTTTAGTATGATAATCCTTTGACTTTGTCATACTGAGACTAGGTATGTTTTTATTCTCCAACTTGATAATGGATGCCAATTACAGATTCTTTTGTTATGGCATTTCTTGTAGAAGAGTATAATGCTTTTGCATTTTAGGTTTCAAATGTTTAATTTATCTCAACTTAATTAATTTTGTACTTTCATTGCATACCTTGCATTTATTTCCCTTTTTCTAATTATTTTTTTAATAATTTATCCATATTCATGCTTTTTAAGGTTAATATATTTCCACAATATTCCTTATTAGATTTTGTTTACATATAGAGGCTATCTCTTAGTAATGGAATTTAAAGTGAGGTCTTGTGTGTGGTTATCAAAATTTTATTCCTAAGGGTTCATCTAGTAGGATAACTCTTTCATCTTCTTTTCTAGCTGGCTACCAATTCAAATTTCAATAATTGATTTTATGGTTGGTCTTATTTGGTTCACATGTTGGCCCTTATTTTCTTCTCTCTTTTATTTTTTAGCAAAGAGACACATAAATTTTGATTAGCCTATGCCTCAAAATTTGTATTTATATGGGCTTGGATCCCATACAATAATTAGCCATTGGCATTTCTATCCATCATAGGTGCAAATGCTTTTGATTAATATTTTTTTTTAACTTAGCTACCTAATTTATAATAGGGATAAAATGGAATACCTTTTTAAGACTTATATCTATGTAATTAATAGTTCTCAAAGCAATCACCCCTCAAGATCCATTTTCCCTTAATAGTATATTCTTATATTCTAAAAAAGGTGAGGAAGACAAAAATTCTAACTAGGTTTACTTTGAGAATATGCATCTTTTTTTTCCATGCCATATCTCCTAATTTTCCCATGCTAATTGAGTTTGGACGAGCATTTTTATTTAGCTGATTGTTTACTAGGTTTCTTTTATTAAAGGTCATGAGTTACTATCTTTTCCTTAAATTTTATTATGAAATCAATCCTGATTAAAAAATCCAATTGATCACATTCTACAATTGAATATGGAGAAAGAGATTCATATTTTTGAGTACCTCTCCTTTGAGTTATGCCACTAATAACCTTAGATCCACATATTGCTATATAATATTATGTGTCTATTATATAAATACCATTTTTTTTTCATTATCTAGTAGATTAATTTGGTCATTTCTAGTATAGACTCTAGTTGCTTTTTCCATCCATTAGATGGCCTTGGGGGGGATAGAGAACTTGAATCATTCTAAATTGATGAAATTTTTACAACAGAGATAACTTATTTTGAAATATAGCAATGGAAGATTTAAACACTAGTTTTTCTTACATACCTCTACGCTTATTCTATTGTCACAGAGTCGATAGGTGATAATAACCTATTTTGGAAGAAGATACACTAAGGCTCTCATGATGTCCTTAATTTGGTATATTTTGTAATGGACTCTATTAGTGTTCATTCTAAAGTAGAGTTGCCAATTGATTGAAAAGGTGATTCAACAAGAAATAATAGTCAAAGACCCTCACCAAGTTTGAGCATATCGTGTTGTTATAATTTTTATACCAATGATATATCATTATGATACCATCGATCATGCCATTAAACTATTGTCATATTTGATTGTCCCAATGGAAACAATCACAACTTACAATGAGTGACATAGTAGGGCCATAATCAAGAGTGCAGGTTTAGCTTAATTAGAGCTCTGAAGGAGTTTTTTATAAGGTAATATCCTTCTTAAGATGTGATATTCATGGTACACTTAAAATCCATAGGAGAAACTGGATAAGACAAACAAAAGGAAAATAACTTAGCAAATGGAAAAATGTGATGATGTGCCAAAATATTTGTTAATATCGCCCTACACGATAGGTTTGAATATTATGTGCTAGTATTGAATGCTTTATTTCATTAATAAATTTAAGGATGAACTCCACCCATGTATATGTGTATAAAAAAATTGATCCACAAGAGAACCACTTATGGCTAGTCAACAAATTGACATAGGTCTCTCTCTATATATATCTATATGTGTGTGTGTGTGTGTGTGCGTACAAGAAATTGTTTACAAATATTGTACTAGAAATGGGTTTTTGATTTACATATAAGTAACCTAAGAGATAATTTCTCTATAGAATAAAATGAAAGGAAATCTTACAAGACGATATAATTGTAAACTCATTGATCATTTTTACAATCTAAACTACTACTATTTAATCACTACAACAGGATAAATTTCCCTTCAAAATTATTTATTGGTGGATATAACAATCATAGCTACTCCTCCTAGGGGTATTGAGCATAAAATTAAGTACCCCTTGACAATAATATTTTTTATATCTAAGAGTGTCATCACCATACTTATCCTAAATGAATGTTTGAGCCATTTAATCAAGATGTCTTCTGATAGGTGGTCATTATATCTTCAGTCAAGAATGTAATAACTCAAATCATCTACCTCTATCATAGATCAAATTTTTTTTGACTTAACTCATGCATTAATAGTAGCTTAAACTTTTGGTGTACCCTTGGTTCATTCAAAATCCAAGGTCATCCTACAAATTGGTCAATATTTTTTTATTGGTGCTTAATCAGGTATCACAAAGCCTCCAATATTGGAACTAATTCAAGGGAAAAGATACCTTTGAATATATCTCCTTACCACTTCATCTATCAAAACTTTTTCTTGATCACAATTTTGCACAAGTTTCAATTATTGAAATTTATCTTGACTCCTTCCTCTTTAAGATTAAAATTTTGATTGCCTATGATCGATGCTTTTTCTTAGGTGCAAAATGAGTAGTGATAAATCACTATAGTACAAATATGTTTAAAATAAATTGGTTTTACTATCCCTTGAATAATATAACTATACCCCTAGTCATGAAGGTATTTCAATAATATAGAAATTTGGCTCTAAGATATCAAATTTAGCTAATAAATGTTATCACATTATAGGATCCTAAGGAACCATATATAAGTTTACTTTGTTATAAGTCAAAAAAATCTAACTCATCAATACTATTATTACTCTACAATCCTTTCAGCCTAATTCTTGTGTTTCATAACCAAACAATCAAACATATATCTTGATATTTCATGTTTACTTAACCTAGCTAGGGATGTAAATATTTTAGTTCGACTACATGTAATTTGAATAGGAACATTTTGATGCTTAGTGTAATAATTATCCATTATTATATGAATATGATGTGGCTATTGCATAGTTTGTGTAGATGACTTAACTCTTTACCCTATGCTTATTTAGGGGCATTAACTAGTATACATATCCTTAGAAAATGTAATACATTTATCCTTGGTTCAATATTTTCCACTCCCTCTTTATTTATATGCTCTAGTATTCTCTTATAGTAAGACTACTACTAATGTTATTTTCCATTCATTTTACTATATTTCCTTTATTTTTATTATGTGATTTCCTTTTTAAAATTTATTTTAAAAAATAAGGGTAGGTTATTGAGATACTTTCTATTTTTCCTTAACTCTTTTTGGTAATTAGAAATCAATTGTACTTTTTATTTTTACTTGATGGTATTTTTAAAGGTCTACTCCATTCTTAATGGACTATGTACATCCACATCAAAATTTATCTATGTGTTTCATCCCATGTTATTTTTTCTTATTCTAAAGGTTGTTCTTGTTGGTACTATGAAATATATTTGAGTAGCTTGTGAAGGTTTCCCAATACTAGGTTACTAATATATTTTATTGCTCTAGATTCTAATGTTTTGTAATATTTTGGTAAAATTAAAGTTGTTGCAATCATTAGAATTAAAAATAAATAAATTATTTTCTAGTGATGTTTTCACCTTGAATCCTTTTTTATCCTTTAAATTATTCCAATAGAAATTTTTATTTCCTTTTAATTTTTAGGTTTCCCAAATAATCTTGGTGTCCACAACAAATTTATGCAACTCATACTACATGGTCATTTTTATAAAATAATATTATGCTCTATCTCTTATATATTTTTATCATAATTAAGTAGATATTTCTTCTTTCTATAATTAGATATATCAATTTTAACTTTTGTTATTTTGCATATGACATTTGACCAAGATTTTAACCACATTTATGAATTCTAGTTTTTTTTTATCAACTTATTGATTTTTTTTAAATTATATTGCCTCAAAATGATAATATCCTTTCATTTTATTTTTCTACATTGAATATTTTATAATACAACTATTTTATCTTACATATTATTCATTAAGGTAAAAATTTAACCCATTATATTATTATCATTGATACTACTAAATGATGGATCCATATTAGTTTTTACCTTATTAAACATTATTAGGAATGCTTACAAGTGAACTAATTAGGCCCTAGTATTCTAACTATATTTAATACCATATGTAATATCCCAAACATTATAGTTTCTAAAAATAACATGAATTTTTAAATTTCATATGTGTTTAAGAAAAATCCAACAATTCCATATACCTTCTTCTCCAAGTATCTTAGACAAGTTTGATTAATTTATTCAATACCCAAAAAGCCTACACATATGCAATTAATTCACAATATAGGTTATTTTATATTATCATTCAAATTTCATGTTTCACATAGCTACTGCTTCCATTTTTCAAAGGAGATCGTCACTTTCACTCCAACCAATCACCATCAATGTATAGTGATCAAACACTTAAGTCAAACCTTGGATTGGTCATATATAATTTTTATCTTCTAGACAAGTGATATGATCTCACTTATATGTTAATTCTATAAGTTAATTATAATATAAATATTATTGAACCTTCAATGTCCTTTAATGGACTAGCAGGATAAGTTAAATTGATAATCTTCAATGTATTCATTATAAGCTAATGATTCATCATGATACTTCTTGATTAGGAATCCTATTTTTTCTTCTTTAACACATATTAGAAACATATTATCATGTTATTTTTATAAAAATCATACCATCCAACCATGCATAGTATAATTTATCCTATCTAAGACAAGCCCTTTCTTATGGTTTTAACACTTATAGAACTGATACAATCATAGTATTTCTTCTAATGTCTCTCATCCATCATATTTTGTTATCATACTCTATTTCTTCCACTACTATAACTTGGTTGTTTGAGGTGGATATTACAAGATTTTGGTATAGATATATATCTCTTTTAGTCTATTGGGCTTAATCTCTATGTCAAACACCTACATTTTGTTATCCACCAAAAATTTTTCCCTCCTAGTTTGGTATGAAGGACTATATATTAGATATTGATATGTACCACAATTATGGTAGTATTAATTTGCTAAAGTTAATATTTAAACTTTCCTGAAAATTCCATCATGGAAAGTATGTATTTTTCAATGAATGTGTAACTTTCTATATAGTTATGAAAGACTTTAAGAGATATAGATCATAAGTTATTTGCTTAAGTATAAATTGATAAGAATTGGATATTTGATGATGGTCTATTTTATATCAATGAAGTTTTTTTTACCTTATTTAGTCAATACTATAATTGTAGTGAAAGTTATTTCAAATAATTGATTGTGAAAACATAATCATTTAAGGAATATTAATACATTTAATAAAAATAATTAAATAATACTTTAACAAAAGGTAAGTGGAATAATCCCTATAGGATTCTTTAATCAGGCACATGTTTAGAGAAGGTAATGTAGCGACTGATTATCTTGCTAACTTGGGCATGTTGAGTCAGGGCCTCAAGGTATGGCATACTAACTTTCCTTGGGAATTTATCCACCTTGTTAATGATGAGAAGTTGTAATGTTCCTTGGGCTATGATGGGTCATTTGCTGCTGCTCCTATATCTCAGTTGGTGCATGTGGTTATTTAATTATGGGTTGGCATTGGAGTGCCTTAATTTTGATGGGCTTATTTTTCCTTTCACTACGGTTGGGCGCTGCAGTTGCTTTTCGAATAATCAAGGTTTCTATTTTCGTCTCCATTTTTTTGAAATTTAAATTTTGAACTTTATTCCTTCGTCTTGTTAATCTCTTGGGAGTTGGAACTCATTGGTTTCCTTTTTGTCTTTATAATATTCTTGGGGGGCACCCATGCATATGGTCATTTGGAGCAGTGTATCTCAGTCTCTCCTCAGGTTTTTATTAATGGAGTGGTACACCTATGTCTCCTTTACCTATCTTACTACCACCTGGTTCCTCCTTAGATTTCTTTGTCGTCATCTCCTTTTGGGACTTCTGTGGGAGGTGGGATGGTATTTATTTTTCCAATATCGATGAAGCTCATCCCTTTGGTTCTTGGATTTGGCATTCGAATGGCTTATTTATGGTTGACTTGTGTTGGAGGAGCGGTTCACTTGTTTGTTCTCTGGTTTGGTTATGGACTCCCATTTTCCTTCCATTTTTCTTTAAGGCTTTCCCTTCTCAGGGCTCTGAGGGTTATCCCTTTACCTTTTGGTCTCCTTTATGGGTTAATTTCTCGTGTAAATTTGATGTTCTCTCCGTTTTCCTTTGTGATGGGTCTTATTTTCATGCACGTGGTGTGGATTTATATTAATCAATGTAATATTTGGTGTTCTTTGAAGTCGGTCATGGATTGGTCTGAGAATGTAATCCATTTAGCTATTGATGTTGCTCAGGGCTTTGATAAGCTAGTGTAGAACTATCTCAGTTCTCCCTTATTTTGGGCCTTGAGGTTTGGGTGTCTACAGTTCTTTTTGTCTACCTCTAGTTTATCTTCCAAGGTTCTGTTAAGTCTTTCTCACCTTTTTGGCTTTCTTTGTAGTGGTTGTGGGATCCCGTTAAAACCCTCTTTTTTATTAATCTTACCAAAAAAAAAAAAAGTAAAATATGATCATATTCACTTAATAAAAAATGTATAATATTTTCTAATTTTAATACTAAAACCCTCAATAGAAAAAAATAATATTTATTTTATTGCTAACACAAAATAAAAATACCCATGCATAATATATCTAACATTGTTAATTTTTTTTATTTATTTAATTACAATAATTATAATGTTTTATTATTATATATTTATAATTTTCAAATTACTTATAAATTATATAAAAAATATATTACACCCATAAATATTTTTATTATTACAATCAAAAAGTAATATACCTTAAACCATTTATTCATGACCAAGTTATTTTTATTTTAAGGTTAGTGTGAGAAAACATTTATGGTTGGGCATCCCCATCCCAACCATGACCTATAAAAAGGTAATATAGGGACCAAAAACATAGTCATAAACACACCCACCCTCTCATACACTCGTCCATGGTTTGAACCTTGGATCTCTTGAAGATTTTAATAGCTTATCATTGACAAGTATATTTATTTAGTTATTTGGATTAATAAAGATAGATATCCATATAAGTTAATGTATCATTATATAAATATATATCATATTTTTTTTAACACAATAAAGTTGTATTAAGATATAATTATTTGACTTGACATGAAAGCATATTATATTATATTATATTATATTATATTATATAATATTATATATATATATATATATATATATATATATATATATATATATATATATATATTACACTCATCCATGCCCTGGTTTGAAACTTGAACCTCTTGAAGAAGGCTCAAAACCTGAACCATTGTGCTATCTCCCTAGGACATGAAAGCATGATGATATATAATCCTATTCTATTTATGTTGTGAACCTCACCTATCTTGAATTATATCTTTGTAGCTAAGCACAAACAAGTTATACCCTATAATTTGTTATAAGATCAAATAGTTGAACGATAATAACACTATTAAAAATAAAATTATATATGATGAAAAATATTTAATAATAGTCTTAAAACTAATCTAATTAACCTTTTTTTAATAGTTTTTAAATTTCAACATTTTAGTTAGAGTTTTAAAAATCTTAAGACCCATTCAAAATATCAAATAATTTCTTACAAGATTAAATTATAGATTTGATATAAAAACTTAATGTAAAACAAAAACATTAATATTTATAATAAAATGATGTATAATCACCCAGGTGTTGTAGGTGAGTTGGAGAGGAGAGGGCAATCCTCTAAGGAAGGTCCCAGGTTTGAATCTCCACCCTACCAAAAAAAAGCTGAAATAGGTACCTAAAATCCAATTGATAATGTTGGTGGGTGCAACCCCGGGTGACTTTGACCAAGACAGCCCTGCAAAAGGTTTTTTCGCTTTAAAAATTTAAAAATTAAAAATAATCTTAAAATTAATTTCATTTAACACTAAATTAAAATTTAGTAAACAAATTATATTATATAATTTATATTATTAAATTACAGTTATATATATATATATAAAGCCTTGCAACATTATAAAGCACATGAACTATATACTCCTAAAAATTTGGTTAAAATTTTAAAAGATCGAAATTTTTTTTTTAAATTTACGTACTTAATAATTTCCTTACTCATAAAACATATTATATGAAAATATGAAGAGCTGATATTTTAATGGAATTCAATTTTATTATAGCAATCCATCATAGGAACCAATAATTTATCAACAACATCACAATAAAATAAGTTATAAAAATATTAATTTAAATAATTAAAATAAATTATTAAAATATTAATTTAAACAATTTATTTAAATGATATACAAGGAATCGAGTTTGAACCTACTTAAATGCAGAATTACTAGAATAACTGAAATTCATATATATAATTTTTTTTATTTCAAACTTTTGGTGAAGTTACATTACCAATATAAATATATACATTAGAAAACTTTAAGCACAAGTCACAAACGCTGGAAACAATAATAATTCACGCTAGAATAAAGCCATACATTTTCATCTGTAACACCTCGCAGACTACAAAGCAGAGTAGTTGGTAAGCCAAAACAATACTCCATTCTTATCTAACATTAAAAAACACCATATATTATTCTTTGTTTTAGCATGGAGATTAAAAAACACGATAGATCATTCTTTCTTTTGGCACTTGAGGCCGGTGTGATTAGCAATGGAACATTTACAACAGCACTGATGAGCAAATCCAATAGAAGCAAAGCAGCAAACGCAATCTGAAGTTCTTTTGATACCGTCATACGCAATCATTAGACCATTTTCAGTATGTTGTTCGTTGCCTTGTTGCTCTGATAACAAAATGCCTCTACTTCCTTCGTTACTTTCGCCTGCTATAGTAGAAACACAGAACAGGAGAAAACTCAGGCAAACCAGAAATGCTAACAAACAGGACTTACCCATCGTGGTTGCCATGGACTTGTAACAAAGAGAAGGAAGGACCAGAAACTGATTGACCTATTTTTCTTGGATGACTACTTATTTATAGACACAAATATTCCTTCTTTCAATAAAATATAAGAAAAATTTGTTCATGCCAGATAAGTACCACGAAAAAAAGCATAAATTTGGAAATATTTCAGGTATTTTAACGACGGGATGCATCAATTGCGGAACAGTCGGTCCTTTATCAACATTCACTAAAACAGAGTCGATGTCTAAATAAAGAGAATATTTAGAATTTTTTTGATTGAAAAGTTTTATATATTAAATCAAAATTAAACAATTTTAATAAATTTTTAAACAAAACTAACTCAATATTTTCAGACTATTAAAAGCGGAGTATTAACCGGAACCAAATTTCATCATGGATAAACTCAAGTTAATGATTTGTTAATTGAATTTTAACTTGTTAACTGAATGGTTGTTATAAATAATAAATATTGAAAGCAAGCGACATGCCCTAAGGCGTACCTCGGAGGAAATGGAAAAGAAAAATTAGTGTTACGATTTTTAACTGAAATTACATAAACTACCTCCGAGTAAAAGTCTTGTGTTTTGGAATAGTGTTCTGCCTAAATTAATGGTTTATTAATATTGGGACGGTGTAATTACTGGTTTATCACTATTGGGACGGTGTAGAAAGCTGAAAACTAATAAAACAAATGCAAATTGCAAAATATTATAATATTATATGAATTTCTTTATAGTGGGAGGGTATAGAAAGTTGGAAAGCTAGAAATGTCAATGGCAGACCTTTCTTTGGGTAAGAAAGGCTGGCGGGGATGGCTCTTCCATCTATTATCACAGTCTGGTACCTATTACAATTTAAGGATCTTTTGTGATGCAAGCATTTGGCATGCGTGGGAGGCTCTCAAACCCTGGCTTTGTTGGTCTGGTGGTGAACGAAAAAAAGGGTCTTTCATACCCTCTCTCAGTGTTTGGTGGTCATTTGTCATTACTCACCAAAGCTCCCCTTTGGCCTCATTTCAGTGGATTCATGCTCAACGGTTCTTTAAGAAGGAGATTGCTACCATCTTCGATTTCTTCTCTTCTCACCACAGGGCTTACATACCTTGGGAGGATTTCAGAAGGCTGTATAATCTGAAACTGGATGATAAGAGTGCTTATGATACTGTGTTTGATAACATCTCCTTCAATCTGTGGTCGAAAATTACCAGACAATTTTAGAAGCCTTGGTGGTCAGACTAGACCTGGTCGAAGAGAGTCCCGTTGATGTTGTACAGAGCCGGTCTGGGGTATTCCTTGCTCTCTCCACACTTGCACATGGTGGGTAAGTTGAATGAGCATTAGGATTTAATATCCAGACCTTCACAATGGAAGGTGCGGTTCAAAATGCTAAGGACATCTTATCTTAAGCCAAAGCAGACCTTCTTTGTTTGGAGTCTATTGTTCCAAGGTTTACCTATAGGACAACAACTGAAACACTTGGGTGTGGCTAATCCTAACATTTTTTTGCAATGCACTTGAGGACTGCACTCATATTTTTTGGATATTCCGTAAAGCTACAATGGTTTGGGAATGGTTGGAATCCTTCTTTTGACCCTTTATGGCCACCTCTTTCTCTTGGCACCAAGCCTTGCTAGGCGATGCCTCTGAGTTTTCTATTCCTCTTATGCCAGTTTTGAATATTTTTAGAGTCAATATTCTCTTTCACCTATGGAAATATAGAAACAGTATAGCTTTGTCCAAGGCTATAACTTATGATTCATTCTCTTTAGCTGATAAATATGTTGTATTTTTTTACTCTTGGTTATAGATATAGGTTCAAGTGGAAAAAATCCATATTGATATTTAGTACTTACAGAATATTTTGGATCATTTGGGTAATGCGCCCTACTCTGTCAATCGGATCCCTTCGGATTTGACATCATAGTGGCATACATGCTCTCGATATCAGGTGCATCAGGGATGTAAGGTTTCACCATAGGATGAGAGGCACTGGTATCAACCTCCACCAGTGACTAAACATTGTTATTTTGATGGTGCAGGTAGTTCACAACAGTCAAGTGGTTGGGACTTCCGTCTAGAACATTCACACCATATTATGGGCTAGGGAGATGTGCCTATGGTAGCACTAGTAAATGCTCTTGGCTGGTCTAATGATGGCCAAATCACTGCTGATATGAGTGGTTATAGTGCTACTATAAATAACCTGTATGCTCTTATTGCTGACACCCCCTAGAAGTCTAATGATAATGTAGACAATGATGTCCTCCTACTGTCTCAAAACGATTGGTTACAATTTACCTTGGTTTTTTTGACAAAGAGAATGATATTAATGCCCTATCTTTTGTTAATGTTTGCTAGACTCTTTCTCATACTATTTTCTAACCATCTATGGTTAGAGTGATATTGGGGACCCTAATGGGGTGTGTGTATCCACCTAGTTTTGTATGATGAAGTTGTATTAATAATTTACTATAGCTTATTTCATTCAAAAAATATATTATGATGTTAAAGAAATTTTATTTTTATTAACATAAATCATTCGTAAATGTTTTAAAATATTAAATTATTTATTCATAATTAATATTTTACAAATATATTTAAAAAATAAAAATAGATGTTATCTTATTTTAAACTATGATAGCATCAATAATACTGTTTAACTAAAGAATAAGTCCACAAGATGAGAACATTATTTAAAGAGGGCAAATTCTTATTTGTAAACAAAAATGATTGCTTAGGATTTTATTTTTATTTTTATTTTTATTTTTTGTGTTTGATAAGATAGATGGTTACAACCACACTATTTTTAGTAGTGGACAAGTGCAAGGTACAAATCACACTACTACCTTTACAATAGGTTTTCTCAAGGTTCCCAAATTTTGAACTTGGTTCTCTACTTGGTAAGTGCCCAGCTAGACTAGCACTTACCAACCCAACTAGCCCTTAGGGATAAAAACCTTTATTAAGGAAAATTGTTTCTCGTATTCTCTAGGTGTCAAGACTTTTCATTTCACCAGCTCTATCTCATCCAAGTGTACCCCTTTGGCTAGTTGAGATTTTTCATTTGTATCCCACAATGCACCCCTTTGGCTAGTTTTTTTTATTGTCTCTCACAATGCAAGCCATCAGGCTTGAACCCTAAACCTCATTTAGAAGATTGGGAGAACTTAACACAAATATGATTACATATAATTAATATTATCTCTTCTTTATATACTCATTTTTTTTATGTAAAGTTCAAATTATATTAATTAGCTAAACCATACAAATTTGAGTGGGTGGAATTAACACACCCCAATGTTCACACTAACCAAAACGACTAGGAGCAATAGCCAAAATCATTGCAACAAAAATAACTAGATAACCATGGTAATTACATGAGTTAGGATAGCACTCAAAAGATCAGATCTTCACACACCACTATCAAAACATAGACCAAAATTAAACATTCAGATTAGGAGAGAGGAAATTATCATCCCTATCATCATAATGCAAACCAGTATGATTAACTTTAGTAGTCTGGGGAGCTCCTCCCTTGTCTGCATGATCTTCACCAACATGTTGAACATCTACAATAGGAGCAACCCAACCAACAACGAATTGAGAAGATCCTAGAGCCACATCCCAACCAAATTGGCATGAAGAACTCCCTCCAGTAGTATTGAGTCTCTTCCTGCATGGAGGAGGTGGAGACCATTGTCGCTCCTGAAACTTAGAAGGAGACTGAGTCTAAGGGTTCAATTTGGGATGAACCCTAGAAGAGGAACATTCTCTAGGATATTTTGGAGGAACTCGACTGATAGTGCATGGAGCATTGCCACAATAAGCCATCAATTTTTGAAGATGCTAAAGCTCGACATTCATGTTGTCAACCTGAATAGAAATCTATAACCAATAGTCATAAAATATGAAATATTTATCAATAAGATAATATGCAGTTGATACATCTTGTGCAAAAAAAATAACATGATTCTAAGTCTTCCACAAGTTAAAAAGAGTGATGATTCTATAAATATTCTAGACTCCTTATAGTTTTTCATCAAATTCAATATGGTCTCCTATAAGAGCATGGGGCCAGGAGAAATATCTCTTCATAAAAGGTCTAAAATATGAGAGGAGTCATTCCCAAGCAAACTGTGCATGCAAACAATTCCAAAAAGTATGCATAAAGTCCTTAGGTTGTTTACAAAAAATGCATGTAGGATTTGCCACCCCAAGATAAAGGAGATGATGCCCAATAAGTAACCCCTGATGCAAAATAATCCATGCAAAAATTGTTGTTTAGGTGCAATATAAGAGGTCCATGCCATTTGAAATATCTACTTCCATTTGGTATGTATAGAAATTAAATCCCATTTTGCATTTAACTTGTCCCACATATGAACATGCGACATCAACTAACTATAGCACAAGTGAGCCTTGTATTGTAGTAACGACCTTTTTTTGTCAAAAATCAATCAATCCACCAGTGGTTTTGAAAATGTTTGTTAACTTTCCTCAAAATAGAGAAAGGAATCTGATTGATTAGAACTTCAAAAGTGGATTTGTCTTCTTTATTAAGATTATAATATTGCTTAAAAGAGTCCTAGGGTAACCAATCCCTAGTGTGATTAAAAAAAAACTCAAATAAAAAAGCAATACCTTTTCTATAAAATCTCTTAGCTCTTACCCGTTGAACTTGAGCCAAAGGCAAACCTTGATAAGTAATAGAAGGAGACCACCAAACATTAATAGTGGATATTGAAACACATGTTCTTGAGGTGAAACCATTCCAGGATAGCCAAGGTTTCAAAGCCTCCCAGGTTTTCCAAATACTCTTAATTAAAAGGGATCCTAGGATTTTAATAAGAAGAAGAGCAGTGAGAACAACTTGAATACTAATCCCCTACCATATTTTTTACCATAAGGTAAGCCTTAAGACAAGCAGTTTCTAATAAGAACTTTCCAAGCTTCAATACTTGCAAGGGCTCAAATAATCCACTTGGTACAAAGATAACACCTTGCTTTTGATAATCAAATAATCATATTCTACCACTTGCTTTTGGAAGACAACAAGACTCCTAGGATACTTAGTGAAATAATTTTTTACCCTTATCATTGGCCAAAATAAAATATCGCAAGAGATTTTCTAGTTCTTTTATAACAGGTTTTAGAAGGGACCCATCACGAAGAATAGTACACATGGGTAGAAGCAAGAACTTTATAAAAAATATAAAATTTCCCAGATAAAGATAAATTCTTAGAATACCAATAGGATAATTTCTTTTCTACCTTTTGCACAACATATTGCCATAATTGAAGAGGATAACCTTGAAAAGAAAAACGGATACCCAAAACTTAAAAACTTCCCAAGGCTGTATCCAAGACCACTAGGCGTGACTAATCCAGGAAGGAAGAGGATGAACATGTTTTTTGTAGCACGAAGTCTTTCTCCATTGAACATTAGAGCCAAAGCCAAGATAAAAGGTATCCAAAAACTAAATGGTAGTGGAAAATGGTTGCTCTTCCTCCCTAATGGTAAAATAAGAATGATCAACAAAATTTCCACTAAAAATATGATGACTAGAGTTAGGAAGGGTGATCCCTTGAATCCAACCTTGAGAAACTTTATTTTCTAGAAGATATCCAAAAGCTTTAGCTACAAAAATGAAAAGGGAGGGAGCAAGGGGACAACCTTGGCGAATTGACCTACCAAGCTGAATTTGTTTATATTTGCACTTATTCAAGGTAAGAATAACCGATGCATCTTTAAAAATCATAAGAACCGAATTTATGAAATAATGCCCAAATCCCAAAGCCTATAGCATAGACGTTATAAAATACCATTCAATTCAGTCATAAGATTTTTCAAAGTCTATTTTTATGAAATAAGTATCTTGATCAGAGGACCTAGCCCACTCCATACCTTCCCATACTGTAATAACATTATCAAGGATGTATTTTCTCTGTAAAACTCTAGTTTTCTAATGATCAAAGGTAAAATAGACCTAATTTTTAGAGCTAAATATTTAGCAATAATATTATAACTAACATTGAGCATAGTAATGGGTCATCAATTGGTGATGATTTTAGGATACCTTGGTTTAGGAATGAACTTGACATTGCCTCTATTGATAAGAGAACCAATAGACCCATAGATCATTTCCTCCTTATAAACCTAAAGAAGATCAGACCCCAAAAAATCCTAAAATACCTTATAAAACTCACAAGGATAACCATATAGACTAGGATATTTATCATTTGCCATCTGATAAAAGGCTTCAAAAAGGTATTCTAGAGATAAAGGCCTATCACAAAATGCACTTTTTTCTTGAGTAAGTTTGACTAAAACAACAGAAAAACATTCCTCCAATGCTCTTTTTCTAACAGTCAAAGGAGGTTGGGAAGCAAAGAATTTCTGATAATGGGCAACACAAACTTTAATAATATTTAAAAGAGCAGTAAATATTGCATCTTCTATTTTACTGGATTGAAATTCAAAATAATGAGTAGGGGGTGAAGTATTTTGAATAATTCCTTAGACACCCTATCTCCAAATTGAAGCCAAGGCATTCGAGCTTGAAGTTGAGCACCTTTAGATTAATAAATGTCAGACTTATTAAGTTCATATCATAATGTAGCTATGTGAGCTTGCAAATCTACATTAAAGGGATAGGCTTCAAGATGAACTAAAGCTCCAACTAATTCAACTTTGAGGGCAGAATTAGAATGACATCTTATCTTAGCAACTTTGACTCCTAAAATTCTCAACAATTTGGTAGTATGGTGAATAGCAAAATTCCATAAGGCAATCAATTTCATAGAACCAGAAGGTTTGGGGAGAAAATTCTAGATGTGAGCAATATGGGATTTCATGGAAGGGCTATGCAAAAATGATATATTTAAACAAAATTGTCAAGGAAAAGGAGGTTGGATCTTCTGAGAATCAAATTTAAAGATGACTGGAGAATGATAAGATAATGTAATATTAGCAATAGCTACAACATGAGGAAGAGAATGCTTGAGACAAGAAAAATGAAAATAATCATAGTTGGAAATCATGACCCTATAAAGATGCTCAAAATCTCGAGCTAATCCAACCTAAAAATTAGCCCAAGTAAACCACAACTCTTGAGGAAAGTTAGAAGGAGAATAAATGGAATTAGGGTAAAAAATTTTAAGTTTACTTTTCATGAAATACTAGGATTTATGCTCTCTTGCACACCATATCATACAGGTTTGAATCAACTTATCAATAGCTTTTTCCACCATATTTAAATCACCATAGAAAATCCATGTGGTAAAAGGTAAATTTAAAGCAACCCAACGCCACATGAGGCACCTTTTTGGCAGATCATTAGAAGCATAAATATTTACAATCCCTAATGGTTTACCATATATCTCGAGCAAAGTCCAAACCTCTTGGTTTGAAGGGTCAACACCCTAAGAGACCAAATGATCTTGCCACTTGGGTGTAAAAATAGTGACAACACCTCATTTAACAAAAGAGTGATTTATGTCATAAAAAATACTACGTGGCCATAAAAATTTACAAGTACACTGTAGAATTAAATCACTAATTTTAATTTCTTGTAGACATATCACATCCATATTATTAAAAATGTGACATGTGTGAACCAAAGAAATTCATACCAGGTATTTATGGACTCGATCCGTCAATCCTCTAACATTCCATGATAAGAAAAACATTAAGACCTATCAAGATGCATAATATCCATGACATTCTCTATGTCACCCAACTGTTTTAAAGAATCAAAAGAATTGTACTTTGTATGGTGGTTCTCATCAAATTATGAGCCCCTATCATCTCTCAAAGGACTTCAAGAACATTGGGTTTTGAAATTAGGACCACCTTTAGGGAAGACATATTGACAATTACCAATGCAAAATAAGGGCTAGACCATAAGAAAGTAACTTGTGGTTATGGTTGAAAGATGGCGGGTTATGAGGGGGTTTTCATGGAAACTGATGGCTAAATGAGAGAAATAGGTATGAGGGTGTTGTTAACGAGAGTGCTCAAATGGGATTGCATGGTAGGCGAATTAGCGAAGATACTCTAGTGTGAAGAACCGATAGAATCTTGATGTTTATTAGCATGAGATATCCTATTCAAAACCATCACACATTCTTCTTCCTCTCCAAAAGCACTATTATCCAGAGAGGTAGGAGCCGTAGGAGCAGTAGAATATGAGGTGGTGGGAGAAATAGAAGAAGGTTTTTGGGTCTGCATGAATCTTCCTTCCATTAATGGATAATAGTTAATCTTATGGGTAGATGATTGACACCAATAATAGGTGTTCGACACATTGATATATATGATACTTTGTTGATAGGTAACATGCCCCACTATGATATTCATGTATTCCTGTAAATTCTTACTCAAATCAACCTTCACACAAACCCTACAAGAGGGTGAAGTAGAAATCATTTTTTGAGTTTAAGATAGATAAATTTTCCCAAAACGGCACCAAATTCATGTAAATAACCCCACAAGGGAATAGGTAAACTAGGAAATTCCACCCAAAGTGGCACTTCTAATTAAACTTGTTCACTTACAAAAAAGTTTCTAGAATAATCTTGAAGGGCCAATAAGGAATTACGAACAGACCAGGGGCCTTTTGAAAGAACTTTTTGATCTTGATATGTGTTTGAAAAACAAAATAGAAAATAACCCCTAGTTAAATTCTGAATGTTTTCCACCTTCACACCATGCAGACTCCCAAATTGTTGAACCTAGGTATGAATAATATAATCATTTGGAATACGACCTAGAAAATGTCCTATTAAAGTATGAATTTCAAACCAAGCACATGCATTCTGATAGTATTACAATAAAATAAAGTATTCAAGGACAAAACATATACCTCAAGGTCAAAATTCAAGACGAACTTCTGGTGATGCTTCCCTGCCACCATGAATTGCTCTAGCCAACTTAGTAGAAACTGAGTTAGTTGTATAATCATCAACCATTAATAAATACGGTGAATAACTCCGCCCGAGGTGATGTTAATGCTAGAATGTGATAGGATCTAGTCCCACCCAAAATAAAGGTGGTTTAAGATAAACCCTAGCTCTAGGATATGACTTTGGTTCAAATTGATTTAAATTATTTATTTCTTTTTACTTACATATCAGAATTTTTGAAAAATACTCTAACCATTACTTTGTCCAACAAAAGCATAATCCTAATTTACAATTTTTATTTGGTAATATTAAGGAAATAGGGTTTTAAAAGGAATCCCACAACCTTTTACAAAAACCCCCAAATGGAGAAAAAACCAAGCACAACCCAACATACAATATCCAAAATGAGACAAACAATCGACCACCCCAAAATGTATAATCAGCCAATAGCACAACACAATAAAATTACATCAATCACATCCAAGGCACGACGAATATGAAATAACCAAGAGGAAGCAAAAAAAATAAAAATACAAAATTTAAAAACCCGCACAGGTCTCTCCTCCATGCAAAAGGTGAAAGATTCAAATTTTAAATAGCTCACCTTCCCCACAAAGAAATAGACGAACCCTAGCAATTGATGTTTTGAGAGCACCACCCAAAAAATTGGTACATTGGGCCACAATACCCAATGGGAACCAACAATATCTAAAACAAATAACAGTCATAGTCAAAATCAAGAAAATACTGCTAAAAAAGGATTCAAAGTTGAAAATAACTTTGAGATCCAAAACTACGCATCAAAAACCAGAAAACTAGGAATGAATCCAAACCCTACAACACCATAACAACAACAAAGACCAAGATCTTAGATAACTACCACCACAACTCATACACCCCTAGGAGGAGGAGTATTTTTAATGCATCCATACTGAGTTATCTACTGTGGCACCTCAAACTCATTTTTTTTGACAAACTCAAACTGGGAAGGTCTCCACAAGATGCTATAGAGATGCACTCACTCTTCTTTGATATTTCCACTTTTCTTTTGATTCCTGTAGAAATACAGGACTTTTAAAAACTCTCAATAATAGGTCCTAGGAATCCTTTTTCCAACCTCGAAGAAGAAAATGAAGTATCAGCCACTAACCCTACCCTGCACACTTTTGGGTAGGAATGAACACCCATCGGTCCTACATTGCATGCATTCGGGGAAGGATCTTGGAGCAGATCCTTACCCACCTGAAAAATCTTCTCAGGGAAATCCAAAGGATGCAAAAACCCTAGCTTGGGAGAAGACATAGGGCTCTTCTCTGACATAATAGGAAATAATTTAGGAAACTTCACTATTTGCTAGATAACAAACTCTTCTATAACCAAGCAACCGAAGGAATTATGGACTAAAGGAGGATTAGAAATATCAACATTTAAAACCACCTCCAAATTATCCAAATTTTGAGGTTGCTCATTCATGACCAAACATGGCACTTCGACCTTTGCAGGTTTAGAAACACCCACCAAAGGCCTATCCTTGCAAGAGGGAAGCTCACCATTCTCCAAACCATTGGAATTTTCCACAACCTTATTTTTTTTTTACATGGTGGAATCGGTAGCCGCCACGAATCTGGGCAAGTTGTCCAGCTTTTATGGCCACCACAGTATTCTGCGTTGTCCACCCCAAAAGTTACCACACAAATCTTCGTGCAGTTTGCCCCTATAACCACCATGCCATAATCATTTTAAACCTTTTACACCACTGAAAGCACCAGGAAAGGGACAAGCGTTCAGTCCGACGAGGCCTAAGATTTGAACCTTGGACCTCCACCCCCCTTATGGGGTTTGGATGAACCAATTGATCTACACCTCGGACCTCCCACAACCTTATTTTTTGGAACCCATTTTTTCTTATTTTTAGGAACCCAATTTTTATTTTTTCCAAACTTACAAGCTTAGGGATGAGCCCTAAAGGGCAAGCACTTTGAATATGACCACTTCTACAGCAAAAATGATAGGCCCAAGGTCTGTTCTCAAATTACAAAGTTTGGACCCAAGAGCCCAAATCAGAAACAAGTTCCATAGAAGAAGGCAAGGACTTCTTTGAGTCCATCAACACACACATCCAAATATAAAACATAGGAGACCCATGCAAGGAGGTGCGGTCCAGGGAGATAAAATCTCTGATGACACTAGCCACCGCTTGAAAAAAACCCTCATCCCCTAATTACATAGGGAAATCAGGGAGCTTGACCCACATAGGAACAAAGTTGATTTTATGAGAATTCGGATTGAAGTTAGGGCCCCACCTCCGAAGAAATAAACCTTGCTTCCCTAAAAATCAAGAACCTCCTTCCATAATTTGTGTTGAATCCTCCGCACAATTCAACTTGATAAGGAAAAAATTTCTTAGGATAGCCATGATATCCAGAGATCCAAGGGGTTTCCATATGGCCATGGCCCACCTTTTAAATGCATCTATCTCTGGATGACCAATTCCAAGCCCTTCTACTGAGTATGTTGTTCACAATACAATTGGGTAAGCAAATCTTCTTAGAAAAAAGGTTGATCTCGCACCTAGAAGAAACGACCTCGCTAGCCGACCCAGACACCACTTTAGCAAAAGAAGTGGTGCCTTTCCAGAGGGAAGGCTGATAATCACTGAAAACCTTACCTAGATCCCATAGAGGAAGGACCATATTTACCAAAATAACCTTCGACCAACACCCACCATCAACACTTGGGTCTTGAACCAAGGTCGATTCCAACGACACCGCATCAAACCCGCCTGAGTACCACATCGTTCCCTCCACTAAAAAATCAAGTTTTATTTATATTAAAATGTTATTCAACATTTACAAAATTAATTATTAATATTATTTTATAATATAATATAATAAAAGTTATATTATATAATTTATATAAAACCTTATACAACATAATATCGTATCCCCTATAACTATTCTTCGATACCTAACACATGGTCGATTGGGATCGATCATGGTTGTTTTATGAAAGCATGAGATTCCGGAAGCTTTTTAGAAGGGAAAAACTACTTCGATGCATTCAAATCAAAATAACGCTTAAGTCCTAAAACATGAAGTGCATTAAACGAAAGAGGCAAATCGATTGAAAGTAGTTACAAGAATTTAGAGAAGTCACAGCCCTTTTATTAAACTCTTTAACCACGGTTACAAAATTGCCTCCTCCCTTTTTAGGGGCTAGGAGCGTTAAATGGATTTGGTTACAATCGTGATCATTGATCCCTCTTCCGCATGCCCATGTTTGAAATGGGCAGGCCAGAATGTCACCGCCACTTATGCCGATGAATCTTCACTTCTTGTTGCTCCTCCTACAATCAAAGAAACAAACAAGGCATTAGTAGCACCTGTGACAAAAAGGAAAGTTCGTTCTTTGAAATCGCCAAAAGATGCATGCAAAAGATTATCAAATATAGTGAATAAAATGGATCTAAGTCACCTACAAATTTGACAGAGGTCAGAAGACATTACCAGAGGGCCACTGCCATTGAAACAGTTGGCCAATATGCCTCCACCTGGAATTCGTCCCTGGGTAGGAAAAATTCTGACTGCTATTCGTCCCTGGGTGGGATGAATTCGACTGTGTTGGAAAAGCCGAAGTGATACTGCTCCAATGTCGACTCTCGAGACCTCCAAAACACCTGCAAATAGAGGGGTTAGCTAATTGGGGCCATTTTGGGATGACCCAGATGGTCGGATTCTCCCAATTTGGCCTCTATCCTTAGGAATTCGATATCGCCACCTATAAGTTAGTAGGAAAACAAAGCAACAAAAGGCATGATAAAATATGATCAAAATGTTATGGAATTGAAGCTATGAGTTCACTAAATAGAATAACGTAAAATGCAACATGAACCAATAATCTAGAATGCTTTAGAATAAAACTTAGAAAATGTGGGGTGCCCAAGTGGGCCTCCCACCGTTGGCACTTGATTTCGGTGCCAATCCACTAGGGATGGGTCCAAAACCTCTTAGGATTGGGGTGTCTACAAATTGGTGGTGTAAGGTGGTCAAATGTTGGATTTGGGTTGGATCCACGCTTCCAAAAGCCACCCAATAACCTCCCTTGTGAAAGAGATTAGTGGATGTGAGAAGGTGAATCAAAATATGCAAATGGGTAATCAATTGGACAGCACTTCGTTGCTTGAAATCACCTCCAATCTGTCCTCCTTTGGGTGAGAAAAGTCCACCATTTTATAGACCCATGGGGTCTCTTTTGAGAGGGATGCATAAGCGCCATGTGTTGGTCATAGGTGCCATGTGGCGGTCATGTCTTCCCATGAGGGAGGGGAGTCCTCCATGACTTGGGATTTCATAACTGCCCTTGTGACAGTCCTCTAACGGCCCATCTACCCACCCACACACGTGTGCGAGGTAGGAGTCATCAACTGACTGTCCTTGGCTGCCACTTGGCGCCATTCTTCTTTTTTCCCGTTAAACACAGAATTTGTCCCGACCAGAGACGAATTCAGAATTCGTCCTTGGGTGAGACGGATCCCACTTTGAATTCGTCCTTGGGTGAGACGAATACTGAGCAAAGTTCCTGAATGTGCCAAATTGCCTCTTGACCTAACAAAATTCCTATGAAAGTGGTTAGGACCACTGTTTAACCTCTGAGGGCTGCCCTTGGGGCTATGTTTGTCAAAGCGATCAGTGTTTGCAGTCACATAATTGGATTGGTGCTATTTTGGTGTCTATAGATGCCCCTTTTTGGGATGCGCTGTGCATGGCGTAGCGCCGAGCAAAAATAGATAACCAAAGCACTAATGATTAAGGTTTCTTGGTAACCTAATCAACTTTTGATGCCCCAAGCATGGAAAGGGCATGCATTCTTGAATCCTTGCTTCTGACGAGCTATGGAGTTTGATTTCAAGTATTAACCTGTTTTGGTGAGGTGTGACTTGAGCTTGGACATTGATCAGTCATGATTAGGCAAAGGGCGCAACCTTTTGTCCACAAGGGAACCTTGTGTTCATGATTCATGAATGCCAAGTGTTTGATTAATTTGATTGTTGCTTGTTTACTGCCCCAAGCAGGAGCGTAATCGTCTTTGTCGATGATTTCATAGCCCTTTTATTAAACTTGGTAACCACAATTACAAAATTGCCTCCTCCCTTTTTAGGGGGCTAGGAGCGTTAAATAGATATGGTTACAATCGTGATCATTGATCCCTCTTTCGCATGCCCACGTTTGAAATGGGCGGGCCAGAATGTCGCCGCAACTTATGCCAATGAATATTCACTTCTTTTCACTCCTCCTGTAAACAAAGAAACAAACAAGGCGTTAGTAGCACCTGTGACAAAAAGGAAAGTTTGTTCTTTGAAATCGCCAAAAGATGCATGCAAAATATTGTCAAATATAATGAATAAAATGGATCTAAGTCACCTACAAATTTGACAGAGGTCAGAAGACATTACCAGAGGGCCACTGTCGTTGAAACAGTCAGCCAATCTTCCTTCACCTGGAATTCGTCCCTGGGAAGTACGAATTCTGACTGCTATTCGTCTCTGGGTGGGACGAATTCGACTGTGTTGGAAAAGCCGAAGTGATCCTGCTCCAATTTCGACTCTCAAGACCTCCAAAACACCTGCAAACAGAGGTGTTAGGTAAGTGGGGCCATTTTGGGATGACCCAGATGGTCGGATTCTCCCAATTTGGCCTCTATCCTCGGGAATTCGATATCGCCACCTGCAAGTTAGTAGGACAACAAAGCGACAAAAGGCGTGATAAAATCTGATCAAAATGTTATAGAATTGAAGCTATGAGTTCACTAAACAAAATAACATAAAATGCAACATGAACCAATAATCTAGAATGCTTTAGAATAAAACTTAGAAAATGCGGGGTGCCCAAGTGGGCCTCCCACCGTTGGCACTTGATTTTGGCACCAATCCACTAGGGATGGGTCCAAAACCTCTTAGGATTGGGGTGTCTGCAAATTGGTGGTGTAAGGTGGTCAAATGTTGGATTTGGGTTGGATCCACGCTTCCAAAAGCCACCCAATAACCTCCCTTGCGAAAGAGATTAGTGGATGTGAGAAGGTGAATCAAAAGATGCAAATGGGTAATCAATTGGACAGCACTTCGTTGCTTGAAATCACCTCCAATATGTCCTCCTTTGGGTGAGAAAATTCCACCATTTTATAGACCCATGGGGTCTCTTTTGAGAGGGATGCATAAGCGCCATGTGTTGGTCATAGGTGCCATGTGGCGATCATGTCTTCCCATGAGGGAGGGGATTCCTCCATGACTTGGGATTTCATAACCGCCCTTGTGACAGTCCTCTAACGGCCCATCTGCCCACCCACACATGCGTGCGGGGCAGGAGTCATCAACTGACTGTCCTTGGTTCCATTCTTCTTTTTTCTTGTTAAACACGAAATTCATCTCGACCAGAGACGAATTCAGAATTCGTCCCTGGGTGAGACGGATCCCATTTTGAATTCGTCCCTGGGTGAGACGAATACCGAGCAAAGTGCCTGAATGTGCCAAATTGCCTCTTGACCTTACAAAATTGCTATGAAAGTGGTTAGGACCACTGTTTAACCTCTGAGGGCTGCCCTGGGGGCTGTGTTTGTCAAAGCGATCAGTGTTTGCAATCACATAATCGGATTGGTGTTGTTTTGGTGTCTACAAAATCAATCCAAAAAAATTATCTTATGATTGTTTAAAAAGTATACAACCTTAGAGAAACAAAATTTATATCAATTACCAACTATTGAAGATCTTATCTAGGCAATATGCAATTAAAAAAATAAAAAGAGTGAGAGTAAAAATAAAAATTATTTAAAACTACAACAATTACTAATATCACATCTATTTTTAAGATGTTTACCGAGAATTTCAAGCACATTCAAGATATTTTATATGTTACTTCACTTAACAATAATAGATGATATCTAGTTTAAATGGTTGAAACATATGGATGATGTATCCCATACCAAGGTTCAAATTAATGTTGTGGCACCAAATAGGCTATAGATCTCAATGCAACTATGTTGATGTAAAAAGGAAAGGGAAACTCATTCAAAACTCTACCTTTTTATTTTGAAAACAAAAGTCCACAAAACTATATTTATGTACAAGGGACTTTCAAAATTTAAATATTCTAAAGTAAGCATAAGTTAATAGTTTATAAAATATGTTTTTTCTAACATAGATTTCGTATAAAATAAGATTATAGAGTGGCAACGTAAATATCAAATTATATAGGTTGTGGAATTTACCATAATTATTACAAATTGAGTGAATGCAATAGTTTTAAAAGGGTTGTTATAGTTAAAGGGGTATTTTCTTATTCCTAAGGTTATGTTCTTATGTTCTTTTGTCACTTTCTTTACATATTTTTAATATATTTTGAAAAATAATTTCATATGATTACAAGGTGCATTAATTTCACTTATGTATTTATGATCTAGTAACTTATGGGATAATGAAGAGTTTTCTACCTAAATATTTTTAAGTATTTTATTTTGTTGATTGATAACTATAACATGATGTCACATTTGTTTGTTTTTAAACATAAGAAAAATGATTCTTTGATTGAGAATATTATCCTATTTAGTCCTTACGCTAATGACAAACCTACAATTATCTTATAGTCAAATAACATCTATAAAAAAAATACTTAATTATGTATATTATTCCACATTATAACAAATCAAGATTTCATTAAACCAACCTATTCTTGAGGATAAACCATCATATTGACAGATTCTCAAGGATAACTAAAATACATATATTGGTATAAAATTAAGCTAGTTGAATGATGCAAAGAAATTACATGGATTAAATTCAATCAACGTTATTAAAAGGTAAGCCAAGAATTTCAAATGTTTCTTTACTAGGTTTCTTGAAAAATAATTGTGAGGATTTTATATTATCTACTTGTTTAAAAGAAGTATGAGGACATTAGGGTAAATTATTTGACAATGATAAATCAAAAGTAACTTAAATACTTTTTAAAATTTGGAATTGATGGTAAATCACTAAATATTACATTATAATACCATCACATACCGGGAATAATGAATACAACTAGGACGGTTATGCTTAATCAAATCAAATTTAAGAAGAAGTTAGAAACTAAGTATATCTATACGTAGTATTTTACCTTATTTAGGAATGATGAAATAATATGATTTAAAGACTCATATGGGATATGTATTATGCCTTGGTGCTAAAACAATGTCAAAGTAATTCTAATTATAAAAGTAGAAAAGGTGATTTATTAGTTGGCATAATTAAAAGAATGCATATAAATTATAAGAGAGCAACACTCGGAAAGTATGATATGAATTTTGATGATGAAGTTGTGAATGATAGTCCTTTGAACTTCAAATCTAATAGAATTTAGAAAAATATAATGAGAAGAAAAATAAATGACAAAAAAATATTATTCATGTGGAGGATAAAGAAGATACCATAGCAAATGTGGAGGATAAAGAAGATACCATAGCAAAAGGTAAATTTTAAATCTAAAATTAAATTATCCATTTTTGTTAGGTGAATGTATAAGGGAATTTTCATCCTTAAATAAGGATAATTTATATGCCTTTCTTTCCTACTCATTTACATTTAGGCATATGCAAAGCTAAACCTCATTTATATAGACTTGGCTAAAAAATACGATGTTTAGCCTTGGGTGCATCCTTGCTTTTAGTATGATCTTCCTTTCTATATCTCTTGGTTCTCTCATATATTAGATATTGTTTCTCCTAGTGTGGTGCATCGAGGTCACTAGTTTCTTTTACCTTGGGGGGTAAATCATATTTGTGATTAATATTGGTTTTTCTTTGAAATCTTCTATCACTTTGTAAAAGGTTTGGAGACCCTTTCAAAACCCCTTCTTCCACCTAATAAAAAAAATCTAAGTTGGGGAAAAATATTTAAATATACATATCTAAAATACTCAAGAATTAGTATGAAGAGATTGTAAATTTTTGAGTATATTAGTATGACTTTAAAAATTAGGGTACGAAATTCCTTTATAATATTGCAGAGATATACTATAAGTCGATTAAGATGCTTTTTTGATAAATAGAACATAAGGATTAATTAAGGAAAAGTGCATGGTATTGTGATACACTTTAGTATCATTGTACTTTTGAAATATGTAAAAGTAGTGGGTTCACACAAAACTATTTAATGCTTCTTAAGTCACTCCCAAGTCATCACTTAGTTCAAAATTTATATAAAAAATATTTTATGTAAACTATTGAATTACTAACCATATACCATGGCATCTAATGTGGAAATTTAAGTGGACAAAATAATTTCGTTTAAAATTGGTTTCACATGAAATTAATTTTGGGTGAAATATTTACCAATATCTAAGGGCGCACACAGGCCTAATGACCTCATTTATTCTATGCATAGTTATGATGCTTGAGCTTCAAGATAAACACACATTTATATGATCCCTCAAGACCATACCTCAAACAACATCTCGATAAACTCAACCTACCATTTTAAGATGTCTAACCACCTCAACAATGTTAGAATTTCACAATAATAAATATGCAAAGTATTACACAAAATATGAAGAGAAGAGTGGAATTGATTGATTTATCTCTAGGATCAACTCTGTATAAATAGTATAGTTGATCATTGAGAGCCATTAGATTTACAACAACTCATCAAACCTGATGAGGACACAACTTAGAGTTCTCATGACACATGGAGGAGTGTAAACTCAAGTCTATATCCTAGTGAACTTAAGAGAATATTCACTTATTCTAACACCTTGCTTGAGTGATACTAGGGGAGATTGTATAAATGAGTCCTAGAAATGAGGCCTGATTAGATACTTATGTACAACATAGATAGTTGGTGGAAAAAACTCCAGTGGAAAAAAACCAACTATCACTTCTTTGTTTTGAAATAATTGTAAAAACCCAGTGGGAAAAGCCACCATACAAAAGAAAATAAGTATGAAAGATGCTTGTCTTCGGATGGTGAAGATTGTCCTCTTTAACAAGTAAATATGAGTCCCGACTAGAAGACCTAATTAGGTACTCATGTACAATATAAATAGAGGTGGAAGACCTCTTTGTCAATGAATTTTTAACACTTCAAGTTTCTCTCGCAACTAAAGGTATCATGGAGAAGGAAATAACTTGGTGAAGATGTCTGCAAGTTGATTCTCTGTTGGAATATATTCTAAGAGTATATCTCCATTCTAAATATGTTTCCTGATGAAATGCATGTGGATCTCAATATGTTTTGTGCACTGAGGCTCAACTAGATTACGTGCAATATGAATTGTTTTTTGATTGTCACACCATAGAGTTATAAGCGCTTCTTGGAAAAATCTAAATTTGTTGAGAATTTGATGAAGCCATAGGGCTTCCTGACTGGCTGTAACTATTGCTCTGTATTTTTCCTCTATAGAAGATAATTCTACTATCTATTGTTTATTGCATAACCAAGCTACTGGTGAAGAGCCAAGGCAAAAAACATATCCAGAGGTAGAACATATGTCTTCTACTGATCCTTCCCAATCTGAATCTGTATAGCCACTGATATCCATGGAGTCTCTCTATATATGAGCCCAAAGTTTGTAGTACCCTGCAAATAACAAAGAATTCTTTTAGCTATTTGCCAATGACTAAAATGAGGGTTATGAGAAAACCTGGATATGAGAACAACAACATATGAGATATTTGGGTGAGTATGAGTGAGGTATAACAAACTACCTACAAGTTGACGGTATAGAGTAGCATCACAAGGAGGGGATGAGCAGGAAAAACTAACATGAATGTCATATTGAAATGGGGTAGGAGAAGGTTTGCAATTTGTCATTTGAAACTTCTTAAGGAGATCATGAGATATAAAAATATTTTCTATATTGAGTATAAAAGCCAAAGAAAATATTTACTTTGAAAAAATAAAATTATTTTAAAATGTAACTAAAAAATAAAGTACTTTAAATGAAAATGCTTTAAATATATTAAATGAAACAATTATTTGTATATAATGTAAAAAACAAACAATTATTTAATTTGAAATTAACTTTAGAAAAGAAATGAACACTAGATTTCTAATCTACGTTAATATATAGTGGGAGGAAATAATCAAAGGAAATATGGCAAAGTAAACACCTCCCTACATAAAGAGTGAAAATTCTGCATCGTAGCCCCCCCAAATAATAATTTTATTTATTTTTACAAAAAATGTCTCCTTTATACCTAAAATAAATATGGAAAAAAAATACAGATCCTTTTCGAAACAAAAAAATAAATAGGTGAAATTGTTCGACAATGTCTCGAAAGGTTACGCAGGTGCCTCGTATCGTCAGATCCTCTGAGAAGCAAACCACACCAAGAGGTACCAAGCGAAGCACACCAGCAAAGTCAAGAGTTATCGAGCGAAGCACACCAAGAGTTCTAGAATCTATCAGTGGGGCTCCTTTACGATCGTTGTAGAAACAAAAAATTAAACTAAAGGAAAAAAAAATTTCCTTTGATGTTATAATAATCTGCAGTATATAGAAGAAGGAGGCAGCTATATAAAAAAAATTGTATTTGTTATTTTGAGAGCAATATAATTATGAGAAAGCAATCAATATAATTTTGAGAACAATATAAATCTCCTTTGAACGTATTTAGAGCTCTTTGCGCTGATTCAAACTGAGAGGAGCCTCAACGAGCGCTCCAAAAGTAGAAATCCTACAACACTTCGAGGTAAAAAATGAGAAGAGAAATTTTCTAAAAGTAATATCACTAGATACTTGAAATATGTAAAACTTTTAGAAAGGATGAAATATATAAGCTTTCAATAAAAGAGCACCGTGTGCAAAACGGGAGTGCACCAGAATATGGAACGGGAGTAAGGGAACGACGCCAAGGTGAGAGCCAGTCCCAACGACTAGAAAATTTAGTTGTAGGTGACAAAGTGCAACAAAATTTTTAGAGCACCGAAGCCTAGAGGCCTTAAATTAGGCCAATCTCCAGTTCATCGGGAGTCCTTGACTGTAGTTTTCAATGGAAGAACGACACCGTTGAGTATTTCTCTCAACATTTTAGATTAGCAATCATTGAGAGAATAAAGAACTAGAGTATAAGTGAGGTAAATTTAAAATAACTCACTAATAAATATAAATTGTACTCTTTGTAAAATAAAACCTGAGTTATCTGTTCTTTTAAAAGCCGAAAAAAACTAGGATTTAGAATACGATTTCCTATAAGAATGCGTGAGAGAAAAATATAAAGAAAAAAATGCTATTCTCCTTAAATTTGAATGGCGAGGGAAACGCCTACACATAGGGTAAACCGTGCTAGAGAAAGGAAATAGCTATTTTTAAAAAAAAAATCAAGCATTCATAGTATTCAACATAAAAAAAATGCTGAAAGAGAGAAAAAAATATACAATGGATAAAAGGAGACTAAAAGCAAACTTTTGCAGTTTAGATAGTCAAAAAAAATATCCAAAGTAAAGAATCAGATCCTAGAACCTTCAAGAGAGAATACTAGCAAAATTTATCTCGCTCTGGTACCATGTTAGAATTTCACAATAATAGATATGCAAAGTATTACACAAAATATGAAGAGAAGAGTGGAACTGATTGATTTATCTCTAGGATCAACTCTGTATAAATAGTAGACTTGATCATTGAGAGCTGTTAGATTTACAACAACTAATCAAACCTGATGAGGACATAACTTAGAGTTCTCCTGACACATGGAGGAGTGGAAACTCAAGTGTGTATCCGAGTGAACTAAAGAGAATATTCACTTATTCTAAAAAACAATCATCACCAGCCTATTTGCAATTAGGTAGGCTTCAAAACTTTTAATTTTTATTTGAAAGAGTTTTTAAAAAAGAGTAGAATTCTCATTCACAAATTATAAAATTTAGTTCTATGGGTCATTGTTGTTGTACCTCCTAGTAATCATAATTATTTGTTCATTTTGATTGCATAGTTATTTATGATAAATATATGTGTGTGTTTATGTTGAATTATTTCTTGCAAAGGTAATATAAAAATTATTTCATTCAAAATGAACAACCAATTATGGAATATCAAAAATACTTGTCAAATATACACTTTATCTAGGGCACTATGGTTTTGGTAATATGATAATGAACTTAATGATAGGTTGAGTACATGTGCTTATTTATGGAGACTTATGGTAGATAGTAATCTATAACTTGTTTACTAAAAATTTATGTCTGATTATGATAATTTGAAAACATAAACTCCATTTTGTAAATATATAAATAAATAATTCACTTAACATTGATGTATAAGCTTCTTGATTGATCTTGAACACCAGAGGTGTGGTTGTAATGTATATTGAAAGACCTTAACTATAATTTATTTTATTAGCCCATACTTAATGAAATCTTATAGATCTCCATTTGGTGTTAAGGGAGGTATTAGTTAAGAGTGGTGAATGTTGTCTTTCTTACATGGTAGGACTAGCTTCACAACTAGGTAAACCTAGATGTATGCGATGAAATATAATGACTTAGAATATGTTATAGAACCAAATATCACATATGATACATGCATTATACCCTAAATCATTATGTTCATTCACATACAAGGAAGGTTTGATAAACCTTACAGGATAGTTATCTAATCCTATAAGAGTAGGCTAATAAGAGCCTATATGGACACCTATATAAGGTAGAAATAAATATTAACATATGCAAATATTTTTTACTCCAACGAGTGATAAAATCATGTTAGAAGAGTGTTATCACTCTTCTTTACATAGAAGCATTATTATTAGACATGTTGGAATCAATAGTGACACCATAGCTAAAAATAAAAAAATTATTGAAACTATTGGTCAATCCAAGAAAGGGGGTTATGAAAAGATCTAGATGGGTCTAAGATATCTCAAGTCATATTTTAATTTTTTTTAAACCATTGTGGTGATTCATGCTCAACATGCTCAAATAAGAACTCAAAGTACCAAAAATGAGGAGAGTACCCTAGTTAACATAAGCAATGCGACATCAAGCCTTCTACTATGGGTATTAATTCTAAACCATTGGTACAAATAATAATCCAATTTAGGCATATTATCCATTAGGAACAATTATATAGTATTCTATAAATAAATTTAGCTCATGAAGTTCAAGAAAATGGAACTGCAAGTGAAATTTGTAATGGATTTTAAAAGAAAGCAACAAAGGGGGCTAGAAATGTTTCATAGAAATATAAAATATATATTTTTTCAAAATATCCAATTTGATACCACATCAGATTCTACAATACTTTCAATTAAGCACAAGATCTTATATAATGTCTAAGAATCTAACCCATAATATATGTAGATAGATATATATGTGTATATATACATATACGTACACACACGGATATATATATATATATATATAGTATCACAAAGGGCTATTAATGAGATGTTACAATGAATCTTAGGAGTCCATCTAGCTCTACATGTCCATTACCTTCTTATAGGGAGAGTAGAAATATATTTCCCAAGTTAAGATTAATTGCTTACATGGATTGTAGCTGAAGTAGAATAATAGTTATAACCAAATTTATGAAACAATAATCACTAGATTTAGAGGTTTTATACAAATCCAAAATAATATTTGCATAAGAAAATAAAAATTGCACTCTAGCGGATGAAAATCCAAGTACAATAATGTTCTACACCTCCTAGCTAACCTATTTGTATGTCTAGAATTAAAGCATTGATAATGTTTAAATTTAGAAGCATCATCATAGTTATTTTGTGTTATGAGAGGATACTCATGTAATCACACTACACATGAATGACATATGTATTCTTAATGGGGTGGACATAATGTATACTAATCAATCCTAAAGTTTTAGCAAAATCTAATGCATATTTAGATTTTAAAACTTTTGGAGGGAATGTAGAATAATTCCTACCATGATGAATGGTGTTTGCCATTAAATAAAAACTTGTAAATTCCTTTTAAATGACCCATAATGTTAATAGTGGATGTCAAACCCATATTTTATTGAGAATTTAGATTAAAAAGAGCTACTCTAACTTTACTTTATGCCTAATGTTACATAATCAAATATAATATCACTCCAATTTGGGGCTAAAGCTCTATATCACCTTCATCTAAAATCATTTGCAAGTATGTTAGCTTTTCACTATACATAATATCAATTGTATCCCTAAATATTATAGATTTAATTGTTGGATAATACAATGGCTAGCTATCCCACTACTATATTCCAAAATTTGAAAATATGTTATAGCTCCAAATTTCTAATGTGTTGATGTATTATATCTAATAAATGCATAAAATATCTAATTTCAAATATGTGCATTTTTTCCTACAAGTCATAAACATTACAAAGGTGGAATTGTCTTCAACTACGCATTACTCCTCTTATTATTACTTCCATCTCTATAGTAATATTGGAATTAACCCATTTCTAAAATAAAAAAACCAATTCAATTACCTCAACTTTCTTTATTTTGCAATGTGTACCTAGCTACCAAGTTTCTAGAACCTCCTTTCATTGTTCCATCAAAGTTTAATTTATTACAACAAATTAAATGATCCTCTTGTGGCACCTCTTTATTTTCTTTTACCTTATGCTTTGTGTTTTTAATTATAAATATGTAACTATCACCAATTGATTCAAATATATCTACTATTTTATTTATGAACTTCCTTCCCAAATTATTAATGTAAGACATTTGTTGAAAACTAGTCTATTTTCCTAAAACTATCACTCGCACATAATCATTAAAATACATAGATGTCAAAGGGTTTGAGGTGTTTTGAAAGAACCTAGTTTACAATATATAACTAGACTTATAATATATGTACATATATTTAATTAAAATAATTATATTTAATATTATATATTTTGAAAACATGCATATAATTTATTTTGATTTATTTATAAACTTAGAAAATACTTGAATAAGATGTCCTTATCTCACAACATAAAACAATAATACTGAATAGAAAAGATTCAAACATTGGTCTATCTATTTAATAATTACATTTGAAAAAATATTAAGGTTTACCCATAAAATTTGAACCTTAACTCAATGTGTGAAACTATGTACTCAAACCAAATGCTCTAAACCCCTTGAATTATAAAACATTAATATGTATGATGTAAAACTATATATATATATATATATATATATATATATATATATATATATATATATATATATATATATATATATATATATATATATCATTTGTAACAATTGGCCACTAGGTCAAATCACATTGCCTTCGAAATCATGGTGCTATCACTATAACCCCTATCTCACTTCGGTAAACATGACCTAAAGTAAGGTAGACCCCGATGGCTTGGGGTTAGTACTCAAGTCATCAAGTTTGTGCACACTCAGCTTACTTAAATCAAACCTTTTTATTTTTATTTTTTATTTTTTTTTAAGCGAAAAACCCCTTGCGAGGCTGCCTTATTCTGAGAGACCACGAACAGGGGTTTCTACACCGTCAAAGTCACCCAAGAGTTGCACCCGACCCTGCCCGCACCAACATTATCAATTGAATTTTGGATACCCAATTCAGCTTTTTGGTAGGGTGGAGATTTGAACCTGGGACCTCCCTTGGAGGATTGCCCTCTCCTCTCCAACTCACCTACAACACCTGGGTAAACCTTTTTATTTAATATTACATATACCATTTAAATTTATTCTATAATACTTTAACAACATACTAAATTAATGAAATTAATATTACATATGCCTTCGATCATTGCATCAAATCATGGTCCTACCAATATAACCCATATGCCTTCGATCATTGCATCAAATCAAATCATGGTGCTACCAATATAACCCCTATTTCACTTCAGTAAACATGACCTAAAGTAAACACGACCTAAAGTAGGGAGACCCTCAATGGCTTGGGGTTAGTACTAGAATCATCAAGCTAGTGCACACTCAACATACTTAAATCAAACTTTTTATTTAATATTACATATGCCATTTAAATTTATTCTATAATACTTTAACAACATACTAATATAATGAAATTAATTATCTTTATTTTTATTTTTTTCTACATTACTTTACCCAACTTGTTAATTGAATGAAATTATTCTTTCTGTTTTGTGTATTTTTAAAACACTCACACACCTCATTCTTGGTTTGAACACGAACATGAATTTTTTAGGATGAGAGTCCAAAACCATACTTTTATGATGCCACAAAGATAAAATTAAAACTTTAATATATAATATAAATCATTTTATAATTATTTTTCCCAAACCAGTAAACTTTTGTTTTTTATATAATTTATAATAAATTATAACTTAAACTTATGTTCAGTTTTTTTTTTAATTTCTAATAAGTTATCACTATAACAAAATTAAATTAATACATAATATGAAAAATGTGCAATCGCTTAATCTTATAGTGAACGCGTAAAGTATAAAAACCCCGTGGCAAATCCGTGTGGAAAAAATGTAGTGCGTGTAGAATTAAAAACATACAATGAAATACCATCATTACACGCCATATCGCTCTTTATTTCATATTATATTATGAAATGATCTCTTTCATGCTTGTAAAACTGTGTAAATCTGGCATCGCCGAGTTCTACGTCTCTCTAGATCTTCCCTCAGCTGGGACATCGGCGTCACTTCCCTAACGTTCAATGCTTCGAAATATTTCTCTGGGTTGAAAGTTCCAGCTAGTCTTTATATACTGAAGATTGCCTAACAATTATTTCCTAACAATCTTGGATTGCTACTTGTTTTATTATGTTTTGGAAGAGGCTCGTATTCAATGTTAAGAATTGTGTTGTATAAATTAGATTACAGAGATTCCGAAATTGCTTCCTCAAATAAGACAGTGATTGAAATGTTTAGTCTAGGGGATCACATTCTGGGAATTCAAGGCCATCCTGAGTACACTCGTGACATTTTACTCAATCTTATGGCCAGTTTGTGCGAGGAAAACCTAATTACATTAAGTTATTATAAATTCGGCTTTAGATTTTGGTTTTTACAGTTTTTGGTTATGACTGTTGTGTTATTACGGAATACTTTATGTCCCTTTTGATGCTTTTCAGGAAGAGATGATGAATAAAAAACACGGAAGTCTGTATAGGAGTATAGAAACAGTTCTAACCGAGAATTTGGCAGTAAGAAGAGAGGCATTAAAGTGGAACGAAATTTTGGAAGTTTGTAGAAGAGTATAAAAAATTGTGCTTCGAAACTCGCGGGTCAGGAAGGCCTGCAGGATTTTCTAATAAAAAAACTCGAGCCGAGTTAATCGCCCATTATTGGCCGAGTACTCGGCGATTACTCGCCGAGATTCTTACGGAGAGAAGCAAGGGCCGAGGCAGGGGAAAGACAGGGGAGGCCGAGGCCGATGCAGGGAGAGATCAGAGAGATCGTACGGTGAAATATTTTGCCTTCCTCCCTCTTCAGCGAGTCTTCCACAGTTCCGCCAACACGCAAACTAATGAATATGAACTCCAGGCGCTCAAAATACAAAGGCCTTACAGCAGCTGCAACCACGATATATCAAAATCAGCACAGAAACAAAAACAAAAAAAAACACAAAACAAAAACAAAAAGCACAAAACAAAAAGGGTCATGTGACCACACACAAAAAGAGAAACTTCATTAAAATGACCTCGCAATGCTTCAGATCCTTAAGACATTACCTTTAATGAAACACCAACTGGAAACACCTGTGCAGGTATGCAATGACTCATACGCGGTGCTTATCTCCGCCTCTACGTATGCCGGGCTCGGTCATTTATGTCAAATGCCGGCGGCCTTGTTTTACTTACTTTGCGATGGGAAGACGATTCGAAGGGCCTAGGCTGAGATTAGAAAGGTGCGGTGCGACATTATGAGTAAATGCTAATTTCTATGAGGCTCCTATTAGAAACATGAGACATTATAAGTAAATGCTAATTTCTATGAGGCATAGATTAGAAAGGTACGAGGGTATGTGACCACACCCAACAACAAAAAGCACAAAACAAAAAGGGTCATGTGACCACACCTAGAAAGTGAAACTTCATTAAAGCCATAATTCATTGACCTCACAATGAAACACCGATTGGATACACATGTGCGCAGCTATGCAATGACTCATACGCGGTGCTTATCTCCGCCTCCACGTATGCCAGGCTCGGTCGTTAATTTCAAATGTCGGGAGCCTTGTTTTTGTCGAGTTTATCGCAAGTTGTTGAGAACTCGCAAAAATTAGGCTCGAGCGATTTGCGAGTTCCGAAACACTAATAAAAAACTGTTTTAACCAAATTTGCATGATATTTTAAGGGTAAATAGAAAAGAAAATAAGGAATTGTGTTGTGGATTTTTCTTTATTTATATTTTAAACAATATTGAAGATTAAATTAATTAAATATATATATTCTTGATTTGGTGGGAGAAGGGGTTTTGAAAGGAACCTCAAAGTTTTATAAAATGGATTCACACAACTTCAAAAGATTAAGGGAGATTCATAGGCCACCAAAAGAGAAACCAGGATCCATAGATCCAACAGGATCAACCCAAAAAAACTACCAAAACAATTCTATACATACTCTTAAAATTTTAAGACAACCTAAGGTAGCTCAATCCCATGCAAGGGAGAGCAAATGCCCTGGCTGATCTAAATAGACTAACAAAACAAAAATAACAAGACAACGAATATTCCCAACAAACCCCCCGAAATTAGAACCTAGTTCTTGGTTCCGTTACGTCCAACTTACCTCTCCAACTCTTCATCGTTCAGTTCCCACTCTTCCCACCCCATCAAGGCTAGGATCTCCTCTTTTTTTGAATTAAAAAAAGACGGTTCCTAAAATTAAAAAGTACCACAAAATCCCCCTTCAATAGAGATAAACTCTTGCCACCAAATAAGCAACAAGCAAATTACCTTCTTCTGACATCATTAGCTAGTTAGATTAAGCCTTCCAAAAACTCCATGTTCCAAAATGTGATGTCATTTTGAGAGGTACCAGTTAGCCAAAAAATCAATTGAATTGTTACCTTCCCTAAACACATGTTGGTACTAGACAATTTAAAATGTTTGGGTCAATTTATGCATTTCATCCAACAGGTTTGAGATTATCCAAGTTGGAGTCTACATCCCTCTAACCATATTGATGATATTGAGTGAGTCACCTTCAATTATGACTTTTCTAAAGCCTAAATATTTTAACTACTAGGCTCATTGAAAGAGAGCTCTAGGCTCAACTGCATGGCTATTTTGGGTTCTAATATTTTCAGCAAACGCCAACAAAATTTACCCCTCTGCATCCCTGATGACACCACCTACTCCATCCTAGCCCAGATTACCCTTAGACGCACCAAGTTTAATCTTATCCACCTAAGAGGGGATGACTCCCAAATAGTGTCTGCTCTTACTAGGTGATGAATTCTCAGGACTGAAGCAAGAGAAAATTTAAAACACAAATTCTTTTATATCCCAGCTCTTGTACCAGGCTTCCTCACATCCAAGGACATGAGATCAACATTCTCCACCGTGGTAAGGATAGTCTTAACAAAAATTGACTCTAGGTGATGAGAAGTGTTCTTAAAGGCTCTAAAATTTCTTTCCTTCTATATTTGCCACCATAGATGATGGAGGAAAAAGGATGTGAATGATTGAATTTGAGGTGACAAATAGGGAGTGCTCCATTGCTCCACATGGGCATTTAGCTCTTTAGGGGGAACCCAATCCATTCCCACTAGATGAAGCAACATCCCAAAACTTTCTTTATAATAGGAATACATGGAATACAAATATTGAGGATATTCTTCTACCAACCCACACACATAACATCTATTGGGTAAAATAAGACATCTCTTATGTAAATTATCTAGCATTAAGCATTTTCCTTGCATCAATCAAAAAATATATATTCACTTTGGGCGTGAGACCTTTACACCAAATTATCTTAGCTAGGAACCAAGGCTCTTCATGATCATCAAGGAGTGCATACACCGATTTGACCTAGAAACATCCATTATTTTTAGCTCCCCAAACTAGCTTATCTTGTTTATCTTTAGAGACTATAACATTGTATTTTAGCAATTTTGAAAGGGCTTTACAAGCATATTCCTCACCTTGAGACCAGTTGAGGAAGGAAAGAGGTTTTAAAAAAAAATTATCATTCACCATCTCAAAGTAATCAGAAACCCTTGATCCAAAAACCTATGTTGTGATAAATTCAACTTGAGAGAAGGTAGCAATGGAGTTTAAAGGTTTATCTGTTGCCTACCTATCTCTTCAAAAATTGATCCTCTAATCATTACCTAGAAGACAATAGCCACCCTTCAGAATATATGCTCAAGTTTTAATCACATGTTTTTAGAACGCAGATCCTTGGTATGGGCTGGGATAAAAATAAATAAATCCCCATTCTCCAAGTATTTGGATTTGAAAATTTTTACGTAGTTTGTATTAGCATTTTGGGTCAAATTCCACCCTTGCTTAGCTATAAAGGCCCTATTCATGAAACTCATTTTCCTCAGACCAAGTCCTACCATATCCTTACAACTACAAACTTGATCCCAAGCTACTGAGTAAAACTTCTTTTTGTCCTAAGATCTAGACCAAATAAAGGAGTGTTGAATTTGCTCTAATTTTCTAAGAACTAACCTTGGCACCTTGAACAGAGAATAGAAATAAACATGAATGCTTTGTAAAGTAGTTTTAACTATAAGGGTCATACCAATTGGCTCAAGAGCACCCCTTTCCACACCATTAGCTTCCTCTCGACTCTCTACACCACTGATTCCCACAAAGAAGCTTTGACTCCACCTTTGAAGAGCGACAGTCCAAGGTAAACAGATAGAGAGGAATCAATCGCACACCCTAAGATTTTAATGATTTTTCTTTGCCTTCTAAGAAAAGTGTTGAAAAAATAAATCTTACTTTTTTTGAAGTAATATTATGCCCAGCAACCTTCTCATAGTCAGAGAGAATGAATTTAATCGCTCAAGCTTGCAAAATCAAATCCAGGAAGGATAGCAATGTATCATCCATGAAGTAGTGGTATGAAATTGAATCAGAATCACTTGCAGCATTGATGCCTACTATAGAAGGTTCAACACTGATATCTCTTTCTAGGGATTCTACTAGTAGGATGAATAAATAAGGAGAAAATGGATCCCCTTGTCAGATACCCCTGCAACTACCAAAATAACCTATTGGGGATCCATTAACAATGATAGAAAACTTCACCGATGAAATGCAGGCTTTAATAAAACTCAACCATTCTTGATTAAATCCAAATTTCTCCATAAATTTCAACAAAAAATCCTAGGAAACCTGATCATGGACCTTATCCATCTCATGTTTTAGAAGAGTACCTGGTCTACCACTCTTATCTAGAGAGTGTATCAGTTCATGAATTTCAATGATACCATCAAGAATTTGCCTTCTGACCATAAACCCACTTTGGGATAAATCAATAATACATGGAAGGTGGACTTTTAATCTATTTGCTAAAGTTTTTGTGAGAATTTTTATTAGAGTGTTGCAAAGGCTGATGGGCCTAAAATCCTTGAATTCCTTAGTACCATTCATCTTAGGTATAAGGACAAGGAAATTAGAGTTGATGTTAGGTGGAATAAAATTCGATGCCTAGATTTCCTTCATGGCATTACAAATATATTTTGTCAAAATGTGCCAAAACCTCTAAAAAAAAATTGGTTGAAATCTATTTAGACCTAGAGCTTTGATACACCGCATCAAGAACACCGCTTCCCTAATTTCTTCATCACTAAATAGGACATACAAAGCAAAGTTTATTTATATAAAAACTAAAGCAAGTATATTTTGGAGAAGTTTCTCTTCTGCAATTCGGTTCGTGTATTCAATGACACATAAGAGATCTCTAAAATACCTAACTACTTCATTCCTAATATCCTCAATATCTGTGAATACCATCCCATTGGCATAATGAATTTCTATAATCATGTTATTACTTCTATACGTCAAGATAGAGGTATGAAAAAATTGTGTTTCTACCTCCTTCCCAGAACTAGAGAGATATGGATTTTTGCCACCATAGCATTTCCTCCTCGACAACCGACTTATGATATTTTGATAATAGTTCCTTTTCTCTGATTTGGTCTCTTTCCTTTACTTCCCTTGATGCTATATCAACTTTAAACTCTTTTAATTTCTTGGGTATATCTTTTTTCCTTTGAAATATATCTCCAAAGATAAATTTGTTCCAAGTTTTAAGATTAGCCTTGACAAATATTAACTTAGATGTCACTTGGAAAATCAAAGGACCAGATAAAGTCCATGACCTTCAGGATTTAATTATGGCCTCCAGATATGAGTTTTTTAGCCACATTGCCTCAAATATAAATGACCTAGGGAAAACATTTTGATTTTTAAAATTTTCCAAGACTAATGAGTTGTGATCAGACTCGATTTTAGGCAAGGATAAAAGGAGAGTGTCACCAAAAAGGGAATACCTTCCTTTGAAACCATAACTCTATCTATTTTTATTTGAATTTTCTAGATTCCCACCCACCTATTAGTTTGGATAAATTTGGATCCTTTCAACTCTACGTCCATCAGCTCCTGGTTGTTCACAAAAGAAGCAAACTCTTCCATGCGTCTAGAATTTACATCAGAGCCTGATTTATTATAAGAGGTATAGATTGGGGTATTAAAATACCCTACGTGAACCCAAGCCTCATCATTGAACAAGATCATCATGGCACTTAATCAACCCAAATAATCACCTTATTTGGACTAGTGTTAGGAGCATAAATGTTAGAGGAGATCCACTTAAATCCTGAATTTATGTAGCAAAAAATAATATTAATCACCCTTTCATATATAAGAAGTATAGAACCATCCAATTTTGTGGGATCCCAAAGGAATAGAAGACCTCCTAAAGCTCCAATAGCATAATTTACTACACACTTAGCTTCCCTCTAGATGATGTTCTTGGTAATTTCCTCATTGGTCCTCTCCATTTTGGCTTCCTAGATAAATATAATATCCTGATGAACTTTTGTTTCAATAGATTCTAAAATCCTCTTCTTTATAGGTCCATTTAGGCCTCTTATATTCCAAGAGAGAATCTTCATTTATACGGTTTGAAAGATTTTCCCTCATTCAAATATTAGGGTGGTCCATAAAATTATTCCAACTTGAGTTGTTAATTTTATTCTCCTTATATTTCTCAAATTTAAGTTGAGTTTGAAGTCCATTTGTGATATCTAATTCTATTTCTTTGGACCTTACCATCTTGTTTGAAGTTTTACCAAGCTTTTGACTAGTCCCCACATCCATTTGAATTTTTTTTGAACTTTTGGTTTTTGACCTAGACTATGAAGTTCTCAAAGATCCTACTCTCATACACTAAGATTTTTTCAAGTGAAGCAGAGTTGGAGACTCTAGTTCCTAGACCACAAGTTCATAAGCCTTACGAGGAGAACTAATTTCCTCTTGGATCCCAAGTTCAGTAACCTTCTAGGGAGAACTAAGTTCCTCCAAAATTGGATCTTGAGAAGCTAGACATTGGTAGGAATTGTGAATAAGTTTTGATGGAATACAAGTCTCGATTTCTAGGGCATCAAGTTGACAAGGCTACCCTACAAGGCCTTGACCACAACTTTACCAAACTTAGACACATTAAATGGGATTATGTGATCCACAATATTATCTCTCATTTCTAGCTCATTCAGGCTCGGCTCATATTATCTTATTTTAGAAGGAACCATTTGTTCCTAGTCTTTTTGACTAGCATTTTTGGTTTATTCTTCATTGGAGATCCACTACCAGAATCTTTACAAGGGAAAGACCCCATTGCATGTTTAAATATCTAACATGAATAACACCAAATGGTTCAATTCTCATAGACTATCTACTATAGCCAAGGACCCTACTTGGAGATAATTTCAATGTGGCTTGGTAGCTTAGCCTCTGGGTTTGCCATTATGCACATCCTAGAAAATATCATCCTAGACATGGCTCTAGTGGTTGATTCAATACGAACCATTTCCACAATGGCTTTGGCTATACCTCTTAGGATATCTTCATACCATAAATGAAATGGTAAATCAAGTAGGCAAACCCAAAGGGATACCAGATTAATATTTTGAGTCTTGGGGTTGAAGTTTGGAGCCCATTTCCACAAAAAATCCTTGTTTTCCAATAAACTATGGGCCTCCCCAAAGAATCTATTTTTATTCTTCCCCATAGCTCAACTTGATAATGAGGAAAGCATTGGACATAGCCACAATATCAAGGGAGCCCAAGCATTTAATTTTAATAGAGCCCACCATCGAATGGAATCGAGGTCTGGTCAAGTTCCCTAAAATTTACCAACCAGGTTCCATGAGCATTCAATCATGGTAGCATCCACAAACTCATCCAGAATTGCAAGTTTATTTCTAATTGGAGAAAGATCAAAAAGAGGTTTTGAGGACCAAAAAAATAAACTCCTAGCAATAACTGCAACAAAAGAACTCACCTTGGTTAAATGGATGACCACTTCTTGACGACCCCTTCACAGGTTCACCATAGGATAGTGCAAGACCCACATAATTTGTAGCTCCAAATATCCCATGGGAGGGACCCCCAAGGACCACTTTCTCTTATCGACAGCCATCTTTCTCGAGCTCACCACCGGCTTGTAAATCACCCCCGTAACTACCATTGAAAATATCATCTTGACTGTCAACATTTCCAAGCATCCCATCCTCTTATGAACTAACACTAAGACCACCAAAAATACCACCACTAAGACTACCACCCTAATCGGTATCATCGCAAATTAGATTTTGCAAGTCACCCTTTACCTTGCTCTCAAATATTCAACCACCCTACATACTTACCTTCCCACCCACACTCATGTTCAAAACCCTCTGATATTTTATTAATTAATATTATTATTATTAAATAAAATATAAATATAATAATGAAAAAAATATTAATTCCTAATAATGTAACTTGTACATTTAAGAGTGTAGACACCAAAACAACACCAATGTGATTATGTGACGACAAGCATTTATCGAATTGGCATGCATAGCCCCCAGAGGTTAAATAGTGGTCCTAACAACTCCCACAACAGTTTTGGAAGGTTATAGGTTAATTTGGCACCTTTCAGGCACCCTGCTCCTTATTCATTCCACCTTGGGATGATTACAAATTGGTATTCGTCCCACCCTGGGATGATTAGCAGTATTCGCTTTAGGGTGGGACGAATAGCAGGTTTGATGGGCAAAACGCCAAACCTTGACAAATGGCAGCTCAGATCCACCACATAACTCCACCTTCAATGCATGGAGTGCGAGTGAGCATTTTTGAGATCAAAGAGGCAGTCATAGAGGCAGTCATGGAGCCCTTAATCAGGGAGGAATCTTCTCTCCCCTAGGAAGGCATGATGGCCAAGTGGCACCTCTACATGCTCATTAACAAGAGACCCTCAGGTCTATAAAATGGTGAGTCTTCTCACCCCAAAAAAATAACATAGGAGGAGCATTTGGAGCAACGGAGTGCTACCGAATTACATCCTCACCCATCGTTTGTGCTTCTTACATCCTTGATCTCTATTTTGGAAGGGAGGTTATTGGGTGATTATTGGAAGTGCAATCCGGACCAAAAACCTGAATATTTGGCCATAATACCCCATCCAATTTTTTGACACAACCCCATAAGAGGTTTTGGAACCATCCCAAGTGGATTGGTGATGAAACCGATCCCCAAACGGTGGGCATCCTGCCACTGGGCGTCCCCCGCACTATTGCAGTCCTAATCGCCCCATCCCAGAGGGATTAGAAATCTATGGCATATTTCCATATTGTTTCTTTTGCATTTGATTTTAGGTTATTTACATATTCTGCCATTCAAGTTTCATGTGATTTTGATGAGTTTTGGCTATGATTTTATTATTTATCGCTTTCACAAACATACAGGGAGCATCATCGGATATAGGATGATCGAGCCTAAATTTTCAAAATCTGACCTTCTGGGTCATTCCAAAATGCCCCATTTTTCCTAAACCTAACTTTTTAGGTGTTTTGGAGATCCCTAGATGGGACATTTAGAGGTCACATTCAGACGTTTTATGACAGTCCTAATCATCCCACCCCGGAGCGATTAGAAATTTGTGGTAGATTTCTTGAATGTTCCTTTTGCAGTGTGTTCTTGGTAATTTTTTCTTACTTCTGTCAAATTTTTAGCTTATTCTGATATGTTTTAGTTATCGTTTTAATTATTTTATGCATGCATTAACCGTAGGCCTTGGGGATCGCATGTTTCTCTCCATCCGTAGGTACTACTAATCGTTTAATTTTTCTCTGAATGCAAGATCTCAACACTATATTGGAAGCAAGGAACTATAGATGCATTCACGCAAGCGGCGGTGACGTTTGGTCCACCCATTTTCAATGTGGGCACGTGGAAGATACCCAAGGGGAATGTATCTTTGGTGGCGTAACAAAACTATGTTCGATGCTCCTAGCCCCTGAAAATGGAGGAGATGTATTGTAACCCGATCTCGAGAAAATTAATAAAATAAAGGGCTGCAGTTTTACATTTTCTTTAAATCTCGTTTCAGTTCATTTTTTTTCCCTCTTTTCATGCATTCTCGTTTGTAGGACTTAGCGTTACATTTCCCTTTTGTTTGCTTCCGTATCCTCGTGTTTTCAGTGGCGGTCATGATGGGACTCTGTCCCCTAATTTTGGGATCAAAATTTTGATCAAAAGTTGTGTGTTTTTGCTTGCATATGTCAATATTTCAAGCGCTGGACTGCTGCTCATTCCACCCTATGACGAATATAGAGCTGGAATTCGTGTCACCCAGGGACGAATGGGCATTCATTCCACCCTGTGACGAATACAGGTCTGTTATTCATACCAACCTGGGATGATTAGCTCTCTGTGCGGTTTTAGAGCAGAAACTCAGAGGCATCCAATTTGGACAGAGAAGAGGTAGGTGGTCTGAGCATCCTCTATAATTTTCTATTTTCTGTCTTTGTCATTTCTTGTTTATTTGCTTGCATAGGAGAGTTTTACTGCATGTTTTTCTTTATTTTCACAAATAAAAAGAACCCCACACACCACGTGGTAATTTAAACACCAAGTATTTGGTCGTAAAACCCCAACCCTTGATCAAGACCAACGGTGGATTTCATCACCGCCTTGGCTTGAATTTTTGCATACATAACCCCGATCGCTATTGTTGCTAGACGTAAATCCTGACGAAAGCTGACCAAGTGTAGTTGGGATGATTCCCAATGCATGAGGATAAGTCTTCTATGGTAGGTTTCAAAAATAGGATGATTCTCCTTCCGTACCGCCTATGTTCCACGTACCATTCTGCTCTCACGTACCAATAGTTTCCCTCACGTAAGGGTGGGTATATTGAGAGGTTTGGTATAACGTCCTGGCAGTGGTATATTGAAGGGGCAACCATTTTTGGAGACATAAGAGCCATCATATTGCATGTACAACAACAAGTTCTTTACAAGGCTTCCAAAACAAAAATCAAAATACACTAAACCAGATTTAGGGCACACCTTTAATCTATAAACGAGATAATAACTTCTTTTCTTGTGTGGCTCCTGTTTGTTTAGTGTAGCATAAAAAATTGTAAAGAAGATAAAAACCTACGTATCTTGTAGAGAGACACCACCATGGTGTACACCTGTAGCCAAGCCCAATCACGGGGAGAAGCTACGAAAAGTGTACAAGGGGGTACAAGTCACCTCTGCTATAGCCCCAAGGACTTGGTCATACCACCTTGGCGGCCTAACCCACAAAATAGTCCACATCATACCATGACGGAATGGGACTATAGAGGCACCCCTTCGAGGGGCACTCCCATTCAACATAGACCCTTTCAGGAGGAGTCCTTACACGTGGCACTCAACATAAACGAGAAGGCTCCCTTAGATGCTCTTTATGAGTGGCCACCACACAATGAAGTGCTAGAACAACATAGGGTCCATACGGAGGGGCCACATGATTACATCATCCCTCCTCTGTCCCTTATTATTGTTAGAAACAATGGGCCAAATCCAGAGCGCAAGGCTCTTCAGACAGGGCGAGCCAACTCTACCCGCCCCTTTCACATGTATGAAAGGGAGCACCTTTGAAGAGCGACAGTCCAAGGTAAACAGATAGAGAGGAATCAATCGCACACCCTAATATTTTAATGATTTTTCTTTGCCTTCTAGGAAAAGTGTTGAAAAAATAAATCTTACTTTTTTTGAAGTAATATTATGCCCAGCAACCTTCTCATAGTCAGAGAGAATGAATTTAATCGCTCAAGCTTGCAAAATCAAATCCAGGAAGGATAGCAATGTATCATCCATGAAGTAGTGGTATGAAATTGAATCAGAATCACTTGCAGCATTGATGCCTACTATAGAAGGTTCAACACTGATATCTCTTTCTAGGGATTCTACTAGTAGGATGAATAAATAAGGAGAAAATGGATCCCCTTGTCAGATACCCCTGCAACTACCAAAATAACCTATTGGGGATCCATTAACAATGATAGAAAACTTCACTGATGAAATGCAGGCTTTAATAAAACTCAACCATTCTTGATTAAATCCAAATTTCTCCATAACTTTCAACAAAAAATCCTAGGAAACCTGATCATGGACCTTATCCATCTCATGTTTTAGAAGAGTACCTGGTCTACCACTCTTATCTAGAGAGTGTATCAGTTCATGAATTTCAATGATACCATCAAGAATTTGCCTTCTGACCATAAACCCACTTTGGGATAAATCAATAATACATGGAAGGTGGACTTTTAATCTATTTGCTAAAGTTTTTGTGAGAATTTTTATTAGAGTGTTGCAAAGGCTGATGGGCCTAAAATCCTTGAATTCCTTAGTACCATTCATCTTAGGTATAAGGACAAGGAAATTAGAGTTGATGTTAGGTGGAATAAAATTCGATGCCTAGATTTCCTTCATGGCATTACAAATATATTCTGTCAAAATGTGCCAAAACCTCTAAAAAAAAATTGGTTGGAATCTATTTAGACCTAGAGCTTTGATACACTGCATCAAGAACACTGCTTCCCTAATTTCTTCATCACTAAATAGGACATACAAAGCAAATTTTATTTATATAAAAACTAAAGCAAGTATATTTTGGAGAAGTTTCTCTTCTGCAATTCGGTTCGTGTATTCAATGACACATAAGAGATCTCTAAAATACCTAACTACTTCATTCCTAATATCCTCAATATCTGTGAATACCATCCCATTGGCATAATGAATTTCTATAATCATGTTATTACTTCTATACGTCAAGATAGAGGTATGAAAAAATTGTGTTTCTACCTCCTTCCCAGAACTAGAGAGATATGGATTTTTGCCACCATAGCATTTCCTCCTCGACAACCGACTTATGATATTTTGATAATAGTTCCTTTTCTCTAATTTTGTCTCTTTCCTTTACTTCCCTTGATGCTATATCAACTTTAAACTCTTTTAATTTCTTGGGTATATCTTTTTTCCTTTGAAATATATCTCCAAAGATAAATTTGTTCCAAGTTTTAAGATTAGCCTTGACAAATATTAACTTAGATGTCACTTGGAAAATCAAAGGACCATATAAAGTCCATGACCTTCAGGATTTAATTATGGCCTCCAGATATGAGTGTTTTAGCCACATCACCTCAAATATAAACGACCTATGGAAAACATTTTGATTTTTAAAAATTTCCAAGACTAATGAGTTGTGATCAGACTCGATTTTAGGCAAGGAGAAAAGGAGAGTGTCACCAAAAATGGAATACCTTCCTTTGAAACCATAACTCTATCTATTTTTATTTGAATTTTCTGGATTCCCACCCACCTATTATTTTGGATAAATTTGGATCCTTTCAAGTCTACGTCCATCAGCTCCTGGTTGTTCACAAAAGAAGCAAACTCTTCCATGCTTCTAGAATTTACATCAGAGCCTGATTTATTATAAGAGGTATAGATTGGGGTATTAAAATACCCTACGTGAACCCAAGCCTCATCATTTAACAAGCTCCTCATGGCACTTAATCAACCCAAATAATCACCTTATTTGGACTAGTGTTAGGAGCATAAATTTTAGAGGAGATCCACTTAAATCCTGAATTTATGTAGCAAAAAATAATATTGATCACCCTTTCATATCTAAGAAGTATAGAACCATCCAATTTTGTGGGATCCCAAAGGAATAGAAGACCTCCTAAAGCTCCAATATCATAATTTACTGCACACTTAGCTTCCCTCTAGATGATGTTCTTGGTAATTTCCTCATTGGTCCTCTCCATTTTGGTTTCCTGGATAAATATAATATCCTGATGAACTTTTGTTTCAATAGATTCTAAAATCCTCTTCTTTGTAGGTCCATTTAGGCCTCTTATATTCCAAGAGATCATCTTCATTTATACGGTTTGAAATATTTTCCCTCGTTCAAAGATTAGGGTGGTCCATAAAATTATTCCAACTTGAGTTGTTAATTTTATTCTCCTTATATTTCTCAAATTTAAGCTGAGTTTGAAGTCCATCTGTGATATCTAATTCTATTTATTTGGACCTTACCATCTTGTTTGAAGTTTTACCAAGCTTTTGACTAGTCTCCACATCCATTTGAAATTTTTTTGAACTTTTGGTTTTTGACCTAGACTATGAAGTTCTCAAAGATCCTACTCTCATACACTAAGATTTTTTCAAGTGAAGCAGAGTTGGAGACTCTAGTTCCTAGACCACAAGTTCATAAGCCTTACGAGGAGAACTAATTTCCTCTTGGATCCCAAGTTCAGTAACCTTCTAGGGAGAACTAAGTTCCTCCAAAATTGGATCTTGAGAAGCTAGACATTGGTAGGAATTGTGAATAAGTTTTGATGGAATACAAGTCTCGATTTCTAGGGCCATCAAGTTGACAAGGCTACCCTACAAGGCCTTGACCACCACTTTACCAAACTTAGGCACACTAAATGGGATTATGTGATCCACAATATTATCTCTCATTTCTAGCTCATTCAGGCTCGGCTCATATTATCTTATTTTAGAAGGAACCATTTGTTCCTAGTCTTTTTGACTTGCATTTTTGGTTTATTCTTCATTGGAGATCCACTACCAGAAGCTTTACAATGGAAATACCCCATTGCATGTTTAAATATCTAACATGAATAACACCAAATGGTTCAATTATCATGGACTATCTACTACAGCCAAGGACCCTACTTGGAGATAATTTCAATGTGGCTTGGTAGCTCAACCTCTGGGTTTGCCATTATGCACATCCTAGAAAATATCATCCTAGACATGGCTCTAGTGATTAATTCAATACGAACCATTTCCACAATGGCTTTGGCTATACCCCTTAGGATATCTTTGTACCATAAATGAAATGGTAAATCAATTAGGCAAACCCAAAGGGATACCAGATTAATATTTTGAGTCTTGGGGTTGAATTTTGGAGCCCATTTCCACAAAAAATCCCTTGTTTTCCAATAAACCATGGGCCTCCCCAAAGAATCTATTTTTATTCTTCCCCACAGCTCAACTTGATAATGAGGAAAGCATTGGACATAGCCATAATATCAAGGGAGCCCAAGCATTTAATTTTAATAGAGCCCACCATCGAATGGAATCGAGGTCTGGTCAAGTTCCCTAAAATTTACCAACCAGGTTCCATGAACATTCAATCATGGTAGCATCCACCAACTCATCCAGAATTACAAGTTTATTTCTAATTGGAGAAAGATCAAAAATAGGTTTTGAGGACCAAAAAAATAAACTCCTAGCAATAACTGCAACAAAAGAAGACTCACCTTGGTTAAATGGATGACCACTTCTTGACGACCCCTTCACAGGTTCACCATAGGATAGTGCAAGACCCACATAATTTGTAGCTCCAAATATCCCATGGGAGGGTCCCCGCCATCTTTCTCGAGCTCACCACCGGCTTGTAAATCACCCCCGTAACTACCATTGAAAATATCATCTTGACTGTCAACCTTTCCAAGCATCCCATCCTCTTATGAACTAACACTAAGACCACAAAAAATACCACCATTGAGACTACCACCTTGATCGGTACCATCACAAATTAGATTTTGCAAGCCACCCTTTGCCTTGCTCTCAAATATTCAACCACCCTACACACTTACCTTCCCACCCACACTCATGTTCAAAACCCTCTGATATTTTATTAATTAATATTATTATTATTAAATAAAATATAAATATAATAATGAAAAAAATATTAATTCCTAATAATGTAACTTGTACATTTAAGAGTGTAGACACCAAAACAACACCAATCCGATTATGTGACGACAAGCACTGACCGAATTGGCATACACAGCCCCCCAGAGGTTAAACAGTGGTCCTAACCACTCCCACAATAGTTTTGGAAGGTCAGAGGTCAATTTGGCACCTTTCAGGCACTCTGCTCCCTATTCGTTCCACCCTGGGATGATTACAAATTGGTATTCATCCCACCCCGGGACGATTAGCAGTATTCGCTCCAGGGTGGGGCGAATAGCAGGTTTGACGGGAAAAAGGTCAAACCTTGACAAATGGCAGCTCAGATCCACCACTTAACTCCACCTTCAATGCATGGGAGTGCGAGTGAGCATTTTTGAGCTCAAAGAGGCAATCATAGAGGCAGTCATGGAGCCCTTAATCAGGGAGGAATCTTCTCTCCCCTGGGAAGGCATGATGGCCAAGTGGCGCCTCTGCATGCTCATTCACAAGAGACCCTCAGGTCTATAAAATGGTGAGTCTTCTCACCCCAAAAAAAATAATAGAGGAGGAGCATTTGGAGCAATGGAGTGCTACCGAATTACATCCTCACCCATCGTTTGTGCTTCTTACATCCTTGATCTCTCTTTTGGAAGGGAGGTTATTGGGTGATTATTGGAAGTGCAATCCGGACCCAAAACCTAAACATTTGGCCACAATACCCCACCCAATTTTCTGACACAACCCCATAAGAGGTTTTGGACCCATCCCAAGTGGATTGGTGCCGAAACCGAGCCCCAAACGGTGGGCGTCCTGCCCCCGGGCGCCCCCGCACTGTTGCAGTCCTAATCGCCCCACCCCGGAGCGATTAGAAATCTATGGTATATTTCCCTACTATTTCTTTTGCATTTGATTTTAGGTTATTTACATATGCTGCCATTCAAGTTTCATGTGATTCTGATGAGTTTTGGCTATGATTTTATTATTTCTCGCTTTCACTAACATACAGGGAGCATCATCGGATATAGGGCGATCGAGGCTGAATTTGCAAAATCCGACCTTCTGGGTCATTCCAAAATGCCCCGTTTTGCCTAACCCCAACTTTGTAGGTGTTTTGGAGGCCCCTGGATGGGACATTTAGGAGGTCACCTTCTGACATTTTATGACAGTCCTAATCGTCCCACCCCGGAGCGATTAGAAATCTGTGGTAGATTTCTTGACTGTTCCTTTTGTAGTGTGTTCCTGGTAATGTTTTCTTGCTTCTGTCAAATTTTTAGCTTATTCTGATATGTTTTAGTTATCATTTTAATTATTTTATGCATGCATTAACCGTAGGCCTTGGGGATCGCATGTTTCCCTCCATCCGTAGGTGCTACTAATCATTTACTATTTCTCTGAATGTAGGATCTCGACACTGGAGGGGCAGCAAGGAACTATAGATGCATTCATGCAAGCGGCGATGATGTTTGGTCCACCCATTTTCAATGTGGGCACGTGGAAGATCCCCAAGGGGAATGTATCATTTGTGGTGTAACAAAACTATGTCCGATGCTCCTAGCCCCTGAAAATGGAGGAGACGTATTGTAACCCGATCTCGAGAAAATTAATAAAATAAAGGGCTGCACTTTTACATTTGCTTTAAATCTCATTTCAGTTCATTTGTTTTCCCTCTTTTCATGCATTCTCGTTCGTAGGACTTAGCGTTACATTTCCCTTTTGTTTGCTTTCGTATCCTCGTGCTTTCAGTGGCGATCATGGTGGGACACTGTCCCCTAATTTTGAGATCAAATTTTTGATCAAAATTTGTGTGTTTTTGCTTGCAGGTGTCAATATTTCAAGCGTTGGACTGCTGCTCGTTCCACCCTATGATGAGTACGGAGCTGGAATTCATGTCACCCAGGGATGAATGGGCATTCATCCCACCCTATGATGAATACAGTTCTGATATTCATCCCACCCTAGGATGATTAGCTCTCTGTGTAGTTTTAGAGTAGAAACTCAGAGGCATCCGGTTTGGGCAGAGAAGAGGTAGGGGTTTTGAGCATCCTCTATCATTTTCTATTTTCTGTCTCTGTCATTTCCTGTTTCTTTGCTTGCATAGGAGAGTTTTACTGCATGTTTTTCTTTCTTTGCACAAATAAAAATAACCCCACACACCACGTGGTAATTTAAACACCAAGGAGTTGGTCGTAAAACCCCAACCCTTGATCAAGACCAATGGTGGATTTCATCACCACCTTGGCTTGAATTTTTGCATACATAACCCCGATCGCTACTGTTGCTAGACGTAAATCCTGATGAAAGCTGACCAAGTGTAGTTAGGGTGATTCCCAGTGCATGAGGATAAGTCTTCTATGGTAGGTTTCAAAAATAGGGTGATTCCCCTTCCGTACCGCCTATGTTCCACGTACCATTCTGCTCTCGCGTACCAATAGTTTCCCTCACGTAAGGGCGGGTATATTGAGAGGTTTGGTATAATGGCCTGGCGAGTGGTATATTGAAGGGGCGACCATTTTGGGAGACATAAGAGCCATCATATTGCATGTACAACAACACGTTCTTTACAAAGCTTTCAAAACAAAAATCAAAACACACTAAACCAGATTTAGGGCACACCTTTAATCTATAAATGAGATAATCACTTCTTTGATTGTGTGGTTCCTTTTGTTTAGTGTAGAATAAAAATCATAAAGAAGATAAAAACCTACATAGCTTGTAGAGAGACACCACCATGGTGTACACCCGTAGCCAAGCCCAATCACGGGCAGAAGCTACAAAGAGTGTACAAGGGGGCACAAGTCACCTCCGCTATAGCCCCAAGGACTTGGTCATACCACCTTGGCGGCCTGACCCACAAGATAGTCCACATCATACCATTATAGAATGGGACTATAGAGGCACCCCTTCGAGGGGCACTCCCATTCAACATAGACCCTTTCAGGAGGAGTCCTTACACGTGGCACTCAACATAGATGGGAAGGCTCCCTTAGATGCTCATTATGAGTGGCCACCATGTGATGAAGTGCTAGAACAACATAGGGTCCATAAGGAGGGGCCACATGATTACATCATCCCTCCTCTACCCCTTATTACTATCAAAAACAATAGGCCAAATCCAGAGCACAAGGCTCTTCAGACAGGGCGAGCCAACTCTGCCCGCCCCTTTCACATATATGAAAGGGAGCATGAGGAAGACCATTACATTCCTCAAGAGCAATACATAATATGGGAGCAATGCGCCTCCACACTTGCTATCTATCAGGATCACCTACTGAGGCCAGAGCCTCGGGTGAATGCCGCTAACCTCGATAGAGGGAAGTGACCTATAGAGATCTCGGATCATCATGACCGAGATAGATATGTAGGAGAGGCATCTAGGCCTCCTAGACTCAAGACGATGGAACAAATCGACTTGGAATTTTCCAGACATGCCACCCACCAAGCGCAAATCATGCAGCTTGAGCAAGACCAACAATAGTTGGAGCACCTGTATCGCCTTAGCAAAGAGCGCATTCGACGTCAAATAGATGAGCTGCTCTAGAACACTATGCCTGAGAGGGTTCCAACCCCTCGCACATAGAGGGCAAAGCTGTATGAGAGGCACAACCCCTTGGTGCGAGATAGGTCTCCACGACCTTACCAAGTGTTGCCTCCGAGACCTCCTAGACCTGAGCGGGAGGCCACTCCCAGAAACAATGATGGGCACCCTTCGCGGGCACCCACCCATGTTTATAGGTCTCACCCAAGAACTCCTCAAGAAGCCTATGAGGAGTATGAGCAAGAAGAAGAGCGGGCTGAAATGCCCTACCAAGGCAGAGGGGGTGCTATCCGGCCACCCCTCCATAGGCCTCAAGTTCCCCGCAACCCACAGTGGGAACAAACCAAGGAGGAAGAGATCAAATATTTCGATGCATATAAAGCGCTGCTAGAGCGCTTAGAGTCTATGGAGACCAAGACTTCTGGGCCCCAAAAGCCCACTTTACGCCAGCTCCGTAGTCACCCTGTGCATCCATCAGTGTCGGCACCCCCATACCCTGAACACTTTAAGCTGCCCTAGTTGGCAATATTTAGAGGGGAGGAGGATGCCCAAGAGCACGTGACTAGATTCTTAAGCCAATGCTTTGGCATTCAGGACAATGATGCTTTGCTGCTAAGAACATTTATAACCATGTTCGTAGGCCCTACCTCGGATTGGTTCACTCAGTTGCCAAAGCATAGCATCAGTAACTTGGATCAGCTAGTGGATGCGTTCCTCGAACGCTTCACCTTCAACACCAAGAAGAAGGCATCACTAAGTGACCTAGCTAGCCTCAGGAAGTATGAGGAAGAAACCATGGTGGCCTATGGAAATTGATGGAGGACATTGCTTTCAAAGCTACCCTACCTCCCTCCCATGGCTGACCTGACCCAAATGTTCTCAAAGAGTTGTTTGAGGTCGATCTCCATGCTATTGTAGCTACAACAATATGCCACTCTTGAGGAAGCCCTGGCGCAAGCCAGAATCATTGAGGAGATCAAGATACAGGATGGCGAGATTGCCAAGCCATGAAAGAAAGAGTGGCCTAAAAATGCCAAAATAGGGACCATGCAACCGAAACCCGTTGTGGTCAATCAGGTTGCTATAAACATGCCTAAGCCTACACAAGCAACACAACCCCCAAAGGCTAACTATCAGGCGGTCCCTCTTGATAGTTATGAAAGAGAAAATCATCGGCAAGAGCAAAATTAGCAGCGTCACCCTAGGCGACAATTCACACCCTTTACAGAGTCTAAAGACTCCTTGTTTGACCGTTTGTCAATGGCAAACTTGATAAACCTGCTAGAGAGTCGACCTGTAGACCCCAACATGCCAAAACCCAAAGGTTATAGGGAAGACTTGTACTGTAGGTTTCACCGATAGAAGGGACATGACCTTTATGCATGTTGGAAATTTAAAAGCTTAGTGCAAGACCTAATAGACAACAAGACATTAGCGGTGGATAATCCCGTGGCACCAAGCAACCAATAGATGGAGGTCTTCAAAGACCCCCTGCCTGCCCATGATGCATAGGCAAAAACCCTACAAGTCAATGAGGTGACACAGAACTGCCCCATGCAGGGGTATGTAGGGATGATAAGCATCGTGACTAGGAACAAGAGGTACCCAAGCATAGCTGCCCCCGCTACAGCTACAGGAGAGGTTCCATCAATGTCACAACCTCAACAACACCCTACACAACCTCCTCCACCTAGACCAGTGGCCATGATTCAGACCAAACTTACCCAAAGTTTGAGGACCACGTCGGCTAGGCTCTCCATTTATGAGCTCATACAACAATCATCACCCCATCGGGAGGCTCTAATGGAGATACTAAAAGCCATCGAGCTGCAGCCCCATGAAGCAAACTCTTTCAACAACTTCGTGGGACATGTCAAATGATGCACTGAGCCAGTCATCACCTTTAGAGAGGACGAGCTAAAATCAGTGACTGGTGACATGGCGGATCCACCCCTGCACGTCATTGCGTGGGTCAACGGGATTCCATATAAGAGGGTGTTGGTGGACACTGGCTCATCCAATAATATAATTACAACAGTGGCATTGAAACACCTAAAGTTGCTAGCATCTCACATCGTGGCCTCCACCTATACTCTTGAGCATTCAATGATGCGATATGCTCGACGGTTGGCACAATTGTCCTGCCCATCCAGGTGGGACAAAAGACTATTCCTACATTGTGCCACATCTTGGAAGGTGAGATGGCCTATAATATCTTGTTGGTCCGGCCTTGGATCAGGGACATGAAGTGTGTCCCTTCGATAGCCCACCAATGCCTAAAGTACACATTCGAAGGGCAAGTGCATGTAGTCTCGACGGACTTAGAACCCTTCAAGTATTGCAATGCGGTGTAGCTGATGCCGCAATCGACCCTTCCATCGACACATTTGGATTTTTAGTTGAATCCATCTAAACAGGGTCCGATTCTGCATACATCCCCACTGTTAAGTCCATCAAATCCCTAGTCGGGTCCATCTTCATCATCTGGTCCTTCACCAATGATGCCACCTATGGTGGCCACACCGAAGGACAATGGGAAGAAACCCCTGGAAGAGGCACCGCCATCAGTCTCAACCATCTCTACCGAGGAGATGCCTAGCCGAATGGAAGTCGAGATGCCTAGTTCACCCGACATGGAGTGGACTCAGGAAGAACTCCCATTCCCTCCCCCTCAACCACCAACGATCACCATTGAGATGGCCAATACGAGGCCTGGGGAGTATCTAGTGTGGAACATTGTAGCAACACCCGCACTTGAGTCCATGCAGGACATGGGGAGACCTCGCCTCCCCATCGGTACTATTGTTCCTCTAGGCTACCCACCAAATCAGACAAACTTTGTATATGGGGGCCTCGATAATGGCATTGAACCTTACATGCAAGAGGAAGAAGATGAAGAGCCCTTTGCTGAGGACGTCAACTATTTGTCCAACCCAGACTTCGCTTTGAGATATCTTGGCCAATGCAATTGGCATGGATATGGGTTGGGCAGATATGAGCAAGGAGTGCACGTTCTTTGCCAACCAAGATATCAGATGCCATACGACAAGTCAGGAGTAGGGTTCAACCACCCTCTGCCCCTTGACATCTTGGTAGAGAACATGCAAGGCCTAGGGATAGGCAACAAGGATGGGTTGGCATTAGATCCATATGCCAATCCTAACACAACATATACATTGGGGGATTATCTCCCATTGTTGACAACCAACCTTGTTGACCTCAATAACCCCTTCCCTTTGATCGAGAAAGGAGAAAGTTTGAGAACTCACCTACAAGAGGGATATAGACAAGGTCAAGAAGGATCTTCAAAAGATGAGTCAGAGTATGAGGTAGCACCATGGGACCCTTTTAAATCTGATAGCAATCACTCACAAGTGACCCCCATGGATGACTATCAAGAAAGCCTCTTGGCAATGTTCCCTTTGGATGCTCCAATCGAGCAAGTGCCACCTCAAGAAAATTAGGTCCCCCCATAGAGAGTGGAACAACCCCGATGGGACCAGATCAATTTGCTCGAGCAAGACGAGCCTCACATGTCACAAATAGTTGTCGAAGCCAACGAAGGCCTGTGGATCTCCGATAGTGATTATGAAGATGAAACTGAGATGGCATATCTCAATCATATGCGGTAGCAACAATACCCCATGGACATTGATGACATGTTTCAACAACTAAACATGGGGCCAAGGCATAGGTGGCACCTAAACCCAGCACAGTTGGACCAAGTGTTGCATCCGCCACTTTGGGCATACAGAGAGCACCTTCCGCCCAGAGACCCTATAGAGTTATCAGTGCCAAGGGCAGACCCTATCCTTCTATCCACACATAGGGCTGATCCATTTGTGCCAATACCCCTAGAGCCAGATCCGAAGCACAAATATCATCAAGGAAGTCCGAGTCACCACCCCCATGGTAATGGAGACCAAAATCATTTCATCAACATGATCTCCATTGACTTAACCACCCCCATCCACAATCCAACCGATCCAACATGGTCATTGTATCTAGACCTAGATGCCATAGACTGGGATCACGTTAACTCACCACCATCCCCATCAGAGTACTGGCCTTGCGGTGAGATGCTTCATTTCACCCCAGGACCAACTCAGGATATCTTCCATGTTGAAGAGGGACCCAAAGTTCCTAACGTAGATCTAAATTCAGCGAATGATATCCACTTGATCCCAACTCCACACCAGTTGGAGGATGGGTCCCACATGTCGATCGAGGAGACGACTGACGTAGACATCGACTCTGATCCAATGAATCCATAGATCATCAAGCTGGGGGTAAGTCTATCCCCCGAAGAGCAAGCCGACTACATTGCCCTTCTCAAAGAGAAGAAGGAGGTTTTTGCATGGTCCTACAAAGACATGTCGAGGCTAGACCCATAGCTAGTCATGCATAATCTAACGCTTGATCCGATAGTCAAGCCAGTTAAGCAAAAACTACGTAAGATGCACCCAATAGTGGCCTTAATGGTAAAAGATGAATTACAAAAGTTGTTGGATGCACAGTTTGTCATCTGCATGGATTACCCACCATGGTTGTCCAACATGGTGCCCATCAAAAATCCTGATGGGAGGATTCACATATGCACTAATTTTTGAGATCTAAACAAAGCGAGTCCTAAGGATGATTTCCCCTTGCCTAGCATCGATGCATTGGTAGATGCTACAATGGGCCATGAAATGCTATCCCTCATGGATGGTTTCTCGGGATACAATCAGATTCGTATCAATCTCGAGGATCAACTAAAAATGGCGTTCACAATGCCTTGGGGGACATTTTGTTATAAGGTCATGCCCTTTGGCCTTAAAAATGCTGGCGCCACCTACCAACGTGCCATGACATACATCTTCCATGATCACATGCATAAAACTTTGGAAGATTATATGGATGATTTGTTGGCCAAATCTCTTTTGCGCCCAGATCATCTCGATGACTTAAGCAAGATCCTCGATCACCTCATCGAACACAAAGTCAGACTAAACCCCAAGAAGTGCGTATTTGGCATCACATCTAGAAAACTCTTGGGTTTCATAGTCTCAAAATGAGGCATCGAGGTGGATCCACATAAATTCAAGGCAATCCTTGAAATGCTTCCCCCAACTACCATCAAGCAGCTCAAAAGCCTACAGGGAAAGGTCACGTCAATCAAGCGCTTCATAGCACAGCTATCTGACAAGTGCCGACCCATGAATAAATTATTGCACAAGGGGGTAGCATTTCATTGGGATGACGAGTGCCAGTCCGCCTTCGATGACATCAAACAATACTTGGCTTCACCACCAGTATTGGCACCACCTAGACCAGGAGTGTCATTCTACTTATACATCTCAGCTACTGAGGTGGCACTGGGTGCCATGCTAGCCCAGAAAAATGAACTACACAAAGAACAAGCTACTTACTATCTTAGCCGCACCCTGGTCAGTTATGAACTTAACTATGCATACGTTGAGAAGCTATGCTTGGCAGTGGTGTTTGCTACCAAAAAGCTATGCCATTACATGCTTGAGCAACATGACGTATGTTGTGTCTAAGGAGAATCCATTGTGGTACATGATGAGTCATACTTATCATAGTAGCCGCATGATGAAATGGATCATGTTGTTGATGGAGTTTGACATCGAATTCATTGGACAGAAGTCCATCAAAGGTCAAGTCATCATCGATCAACTAGCAGAGGCTCCTCTCGAAGATGATCAACCTCTGACCATAGAGCTACCCGATGATGGGGTCTTCCATGTCTCAGAATCACCAGATTCTGATGAGCTTGAGTCACAGGCCGACATAACCCTATTTTTTGATGGTTCTAAATGTGAGCAAGGGGGTGGCATGGGAATCATATTCTTCACACCGCAAGGGGCTCCAATGCCTCTATCATTTAAACTTGATTTCTCGTGCACCAATAACAATGCCGAATATGAAGCCTTGCTCATAGGTCTTCAGACAACCATCACCATGAACATCAAATGCTTGAACATCTTTGGTGATTCACTGTTAATTGTCAACCAAGTGAAAGGGGTATTCCAATGTAAATGCCCAGTTCTATAGGCCTACAAAGCCCTTGTGGATAAATTCTTGGCAAATCTTGAATGGTATGACATCGAGGCACTCCCTCGATCATCGAATCATTTTGCGGACACTATGGCCTCCTTGGGGTCACTAATCCCGCAAGACATTTCTGGTGATATGACAACCATTCAAGTCAAAACACTATCGCAATCCATGATGGAGCGTGCAAGCTCTGACTTAATGCTAGGAATCCACCTGATCCAGATTGAACCATCTCAGGATAAGTTCTCTCGAATCCATGATAGTCTGAATCATGCCAACTGGGGGTCCTTGTTCTCCCCGACCCCTCTTAATAGCAACACAATGCTATTCTTACAAGTTCTTTCCCACTCAACTTTTGCTAGGGACGAACTTCAAGAGGGATTGGTTGTTCATACCATCAAGGTTTCTGATCAGCAGGATTGGTACACACCCATAAGAGACTACCTCAAGCTAGGTAACCTCCCACTTGGATTAACGCATGCCATGAAAATATCATTCAAATAGAAAGTGGCAAAACATGTCTTGCTAGGAGACATTTTGTACCATCGAAGCTATGAAGGAATCCTCCTCCATTGCTTGGACCAACAGGAGTCCACTTGGGTGATCACCCAAGCGCACGATGGTACATGCGGTGGCCACTTCAACGGTATGGCCATCGCAAAGTGCATTCTTTGCATGGGCTATTATTGGCCATATTTAGAGCGAGATTGTTGCGCGTATGTAAGGAAGTGCATGAAGTGTCAACACCATGCTAATTTGACACACGTACCTTCTCAGGCCTTGCAATCGATCCAATCGGCTTGGCCATTTTCGTAGTGGGGCTTAGATCTAATCGAAAAGATCTCCCCTGCATCGTCGGGTCATCACACGTTTATCATAATGGCCATAGAGTACTTCACCAAGTGGGTGGAAGCAATTCCGCTTACCTCTACGACTGGAACCCGCATTGCGGAGTTTATTTTACATAACATCATATGTCATTTTGGTATTCCATCCAAGATCATCTCGGATAATGGGACGTCATTCAAGAACAAAGACGTGCGTGCTTTGACCACAAAGTACAAAATTCAGCATAATTTTTTGACACCCTATTATCCGTAGGAAAATGGGCAAGCAGAGGCATCAAACAAAATGCTAGTTGCCATCCTCAAAAAGATAGTCGTAGATAGTCATAAGGATTGGCACATTCAAATACCACTTGCTCTGTGGGCTTATCGCACTAGCATTCAGACGCCCACTAGGGCAACTCCATTTTCTCTGGTGTATGGCTCCGAGGTAGTCATGCCTCTCGAGTTGGAAATACCTTCCCTACGCATATCAATGCAAGAGTTCATCGATGATGACACTGCATGATAGGCCCGGTTAGACCAGCTTACGTTGCTTGATGAATGATGCATCAATGCTCTCGAGCATTTGCGTATCTACCAAGAGCGACTTAAGAAAGCATACAACATGAAATTTCACCTGAGGGACTTTCAGGTTGGTGACTTAGTCTTAAAAGAGAACCAACAAAACTCTAACTTGCCGCCCCATCTAAGGGACAAGTTCATGGCAAACTGGTTAGGTCCTTATGTAATTGATAGTAAAATAGGACCTAGGACATACCGGCTAGCCTCTCTTGATGGAATCAAGGAACTAGAACCCTTGAACATCAGTCATTTGAGGCCATTCCATATTTAAGAGAGCCATAGCCCAACCAAAAAGCTCCAAGGATTCCTATAATCGCTTGGTCAACCCCAAAAATGCCCCAAAGGTGTCCATAAACCCTTTGGTCAAACCAAAAGCTCCAAGGATTCCCATAATCGCTTGGTCAACCCCAAAAATGCCCCAAAGGTGTCCATAAACCCTTTGGTCAAACCAAAAGCTCCAAGGATTCCCATAATCGCTTGGTCAACCCCAAAAATGCCCCAAAGGTGTCCATAAACCCTTTGGTCAAACCAAAAGCTCCAAGGATTCTCATAATCGCTTGGTCAACCCAAAAGCTCCAAGGATTCCCATAATCGCTTGGTCAACCCCAAAATGCCCCAAAGGTACCCATAATCCCTTTGGTCAAAACCTCCAAGGATCCGAAAGAATCACTTGGTCCGCACCCATGCGAAATAAGCCAACCATAACGAAAATTCAAAAACAACAAAATAATCAAAAAATAACAAAAAAACTTTTGCATCTCATTTCCATGCATACTCAAAATACTCAAAAATAACAAAAATAAAAAATTGCATCTCACTTCCATGCATACTCTAAAAAAATCAAAAAAAAAAATAGCTGCATTAGGCATCGCATACATACATTGCACATTTGTTGATCATACAGGTCAAATGCACCATAGACTGTAATTACTCGGCAATTCCATCATTTTCCACATTTTTCCACTTTGTAAATAGTCCATCAAAAATAAACGCCATCCACATTTTTCACCATATCATAGTCAGTTGTCTTCTAATGTATCTAGAGTTTTCGTCATTCAGCTGTCTTTAGATTTCTAGCCAAAAACTGTACAGAGTCAGACAAATTTTACAAAGGTAGAGTTCTACTTGGATCACACCTTGTTACGTAGCATCCCAACACAAGTTAAAACACATAAAAAAATTCCCAAGTTGTGTAAATGAAAGATGAAACCTGCAAAGCAATCCAGGATACCATACAGTGAAAAGGTTATCTCGCTCATCCCCCTGTGCGAATGACCCCAAGAATGCTGAGAGTTGGCAAAAGGACAAGCATCTTCCCTACCCAATTCCCCAAAAATCCCAAGTTCTCAAAAAGTTGCAAACATAAAAAAACTTGCAAAAGTCAAAACTCCAAAGTTTGACATCAAAACCCACAAAGTGCATACATCAAAAAGCACAAGCAATAGTGATTCTCATCACTCAATATCTAAATCCCTTGCTCAAAAGAAAAAACAAAAATAAACAATGATTTTTATCACTATATAAGAGCAAGTATCCCAATACAATTGAAGAAAAGAAGGGAGTCGAACTTGAATCCCTGGAACTCTCAGCATTCGAAAGGTCATGAGGTGATCCTCAGTACCGGTTTGGTGGATAGCCTATCGGTCACTGGTGGCAAACCTCCCGCATGACGATATATCTATCACATTAAATTGTGTGCAGATCAATGTTTGCATGTGGATGAGCTAGCTTATGGTATCCTAGATAGCACCGTAGATTAATCTTACTAAATACAACAAAGGAGTTAGTGGAGCTAATTAGGTGATCCTCAGTATAGGTTTGGTTGACAGCCTATCTGACACTGGCGGTATCCTAACAAATACCACATAAACAAACTCAATTGCACACACAGGGATGTGAAATAACTTGGTCAAACTCAAGTCCGATTCGTACCTTGTTCAAAAGTCTTGTAAGATAAAAGTACAGTCTTGGCTAGTTAGTTAAAACATCTGAGTCTCAGAAAACCTTAACTACATTCTAAAAAAACTATGGTACATTCCATTCTTACATCACCATCAAAAAATACAAAACAAAAAATAAAAATACACATGCAAAGTCATTTAATAAAGCAATCACCTAGTACAAAAAGCCAATAAGTCCTGTACAGTCTATGGTGCCACCGCCAAGTTATCAACAAATCATTTCATCCATTCCATATGCATATCATATAAATTAGAAACATTCGCATTCATCATAACATATGCATACATCAATGTAAATAAACATACATACGTAAATAAATGTGCATAAAAATAACAATAAATCATGACAAGTGTATAATAAAAAAAGAAAGTCATGTATATATATCATCAAAAATGCCCTCAGGCTACAATAAAATGGTCCTCTGACCTCACAAAAATCAAAAACTCAAAAACCCCCAAGCCTAGGGCATCGGCCACCATGATCACGTAGGATCGGTGCGACTAGAACTACCCCCAATGGTGTGGGTCCTATGGGACCTCTCAGGGTGGCTGCTGCTAGCCCCCACATCATGCCCACTAGCGCTCCCCTCATCCACCCACCTACGATGAGAGGATGCTGACTGCTCAGTATCACTACCTCTCATGCGACGCGAAGATCCACCTCCAGTGAGCTCAGGTATCCACCCATCGAGGTGGATAATCTCTGCCTCCAACTCCATCCGATGCCGAACCAAATCCATCTCCCATCGATGGTACATAGCCAATGCATCATCACATTGTGCCAGTTGAGTCCGTAGGAGATCCCTCTCCCATGAAGCATCTGTGTCCCCATCCCATCGGTGGTACGTAGCCAATGCGTTCTCCCGCTCTACCAACTGAGTCCGTAGGAGATCCCTCTCCTATAGAGCATCCCCGAGCTCCTCATCCCATCTCCGAAGTAGATCCTCCAATCATGCTATCTCAGTGTGATGCCTCACCTCCATACCCTCTAGGACTTCCTGAGGCATGGGCATCTCCAAGATGGTGGGATGCTTCGACACCCACTACTCTGGGACGTCCTACGTATCTGGCTGCTCCAGAACTCCTAAATCATCCCCCATAAAATCATCAACCTCCACCATGTCCGCATCCTCGAATGGAGCTCCCCAACCCTCTCCTGATGCCTCTCCACCCTCCCCACCTACTGCTATTATATCGGACCTCCTAGAGGCCCCTCACCCCACCATCATCGCATCGTCCACCACTGGTCATACTCTATAGTCACCCCGACATTGTCCATGTCAGGGATATCAATCATTATATCTGACTCCTCACCTAGTGGCTCAATGATCGACCAGGCTAGAGTCCTCTCATCGCCCCGATGTCGATAGATCAAGGGCTCACTAGGAAATCCTTGGTGCACCCCAAACTATCGAGTCACTTAGATGTATGAGAAGTACTCCTGCTCGGTCCCATGTCGCCCGATCAGCCATCTCCCCTTCGCACCCATCGGAGCCACTCCCTAGCCTCAGGCCAGGCTGGACAGTCCCGATATGGCCGCTAGAACACCTCCCCTAGGAGCAAGCCATGAGAAGGCATCAGTGTAGTGACTAACGTCACCTGCCCACCATCGACTCTGCCCATGCTCCTCTGACCTATGCCATAGCGCCGCATACCCTATCTCCCTGTCCACCATCTCTGCTCGAGTAGTCCACGACAAACCCTGTGGCCTCTCCATAGCTATGTGCTGCCATCCCCAGCACTACAATAGGTAGCTGCATCCAATCCCCTTTCGCCTCTGATAGCGGACCTCGTACAACTCATCATAGAGTTGTGCTAGTAGTGTCTGACCCCACCTCATAATCAGTGGCTCTGAGGTCGGACACTCAACCAGTCTGAAAACTACCTCCAATAGGTTCCACGGGAACCTCACACCTGAAGAGTCGGGCAGCAGCATGTTGGAGATGAGGGTCATCAATAATGCATGCCTCACCCCCAACACGCCCTTCTCCAGCCACCATCGCACCAAAATATCACCAATCAGGCAATCCCTCTGCCCTCTCCATCGGACTATCCACCCCCATCTCCACCCCATGCCCGAAGCACCGTGTCAACACCATCATCCACTGATCACGTGGAGTAGTCCGAATAGGAAGCCCGTCTATCGAAATCCGAAGAATCTGATAGACATCCTCAAGAGTCACCGTCATCTCCCCTATTGGGAGATGAAAGGTATTGGTGCGGGGATCCCATAAGTTGATCAAGGCAGTCAGATATGCCCGATCCCCCACCACAGGCTCTAACCGAGTCACATGCTTGAGCCCAAGGGCATCAAGCCAATCCCAGTCCGCCATAGTCAGCGCCTCCCGTGCATCAGAGAATACCGTCGGCTGACGGTACCGGCTCTTCACCACCTGAAAATAAAAAACAACACAAAAACATTAAAAACATGAAAGAAAAAAATTGTACAACAAAAACATTTAATAAATGTACAACAAAAACATTAACAAAATGTATAGTACACACATTCAAAAATTCAAATAAACAATGCAATGCAAAAAAAAAAAAACAAATTCAAAATAAAAATTTGTCAGTTACCTAGGGTTTTTAACTTTAGTTAAATAAATAAAAACAAAAAAAAAAAAATTTGTACCTAGGGTTTTTAACTTTAGTTTAAACTGATAAATAAAAAAAACAAAAAAACAAATTCAAAATAAAATTTGTCGTTACCTAGGGTTTTTAACCTTAGTTTAAAATGATAAAAAAAAAACAATAACAATCAAAATAAATTACTGGGTTAACTAGTTAAGTTAAAAAAACAAATACAAAATTTAAAACTAGGGTTTTTTTAACCTTACTAAAAAAAAAAAAAACAAAATAACCACAAATAAATTTTTAACCTAGGGTTTTAACCTTAGTTAAATTGCAAAAAAAAAACACCAAATCAACACAATTTTTTACACTAGGGTTTTTAAGCAAAATAAAATGGTTTCAACTAGGGTTTCGATCTTAGTTTTAACAAAGCAACACAAAGCACAAATTCAAACAAACAAAAAAATTTAAACTAGGGTTTTTATTTTAGTTTAAATCAAAAAATGAAATACAAAAGAAAAAAAATGCGGTTTTAAACTGTAAAATAAAACAAACAAAATAATGAGAAGGAGCACTCACCGGTCTCGCTTCGGCTCCGCCACTTGATGATCCGGTCCATGAACTCATGGTGTCCGAGCAAATTCGACTGCGCTCCGCTATGCGAACTCGACCTCCTCCTCCTCACAGCTCCAAATCGCTAGAAAAAACAAATGCAAATGAGCCCAAAACCTAGTTTTGGCCCTTAAATAGGCTTTTAGGCCTGTAATCGTTCCACCCTGGGATGAGCACTCTAGTTAGCGCTCGTCCCACCCTAGGACGATTACTAAACTGGTATTCGTCCCACCCTGGGATGATTACAGAGCAAGAAAATCAAAAATAACAAAAACTGCATCCAAAATGCACCAAAAATAGCAATAAAATTGCCGAATAAAGGTGCCTTTGCACTTGACATTCTTGGCATACAAAACTGATGTTGGGGTCACAAATCCTCACTATCCTACTCCCTAAGAAGGCTACCATAGCCGGACCGCTCCATGGGAGGATGGATTTTTGAGAATTTCATCCCAAAAAACCACAAAAGGGTCAAACCCACCCAAAAATAGCAATAAATTGTCGGAACAAAGGTCTTCTACTCCCTAAGAAGGCTACCATAGCCAGACCGCTCCTCGGGAGGACGAATTTTTGACAATTTCATCCCCAAAATGCGTCACAAAAAGGGTTAAAACCCACCAAAAATAGGTCAAATTGTTGGGAAACTGCATAAGCATTCAATGAAAAACAACTGAAGGCACCCTTACATAAGTCATCTTGGGTCAAGCGACTCGTCGCTTTTCTCATGTCGGTCATTCCCTCATCGATTCGTCGCTTGAGGGGGTAGTCACACTTAGTCACCAATCAACAAATACACACCCAATCAAGGAAATGGCATGCATTCAAAGAATCATTGACAAAGACAATCACGCTCCTGCTTGGGGCAGCAAACAAGCAATAATCACAAGCTGATCAAACACTTGGCATTCATGAATCATGAACTCAAGGTTCCCATAGACAAAAGGTTGCGCCCTTTGCCTATTCATGATTGAACAATGTCCAAGATCAAGTAACACCTCACCAAAAAAGGTTAACACTTGAATTAAGCTCCTTAGCTCGTCAAAAGCAAGGATTCAAGAATGCATGCCCTTTCCATACTTGGGGCATCAAAATTTGGTTAGGTTACTTAGAAACCCTAATCATTAGTGCTTTGGTTATCTATTTTTGCTCAAGCCTGCGCCACGCACAATGCATCCCAAAAAGGGGCATCTATAGACACCAAAACAACACCAATCCGATTATGTGACGACAAACACTGACCAAATTGGCATACATAGCCCCTAGGGCAGCCCCTAGAGGTTAAACAGTGGTCCTAACCACTCCCACAATAGTTTTGGAAGGTCAGAGGTCAATTTGGCACCTTTCAGGCACTTTGCTCCTTATTCGTTCCACCCTAGGATGATTACAAACTGGTATTCATCCCACCCTAGGACGATTAGCAGTATTCGCTCCAGGGTGGGGCGAATAGCAGGTTTGATGAGAAAAAGGTCAAACCTTGACAAATGGCAGCTCAGATCCGCCACTTAACTCCACCTTCAATGCATGGGAGTGCGAGTGAGCATTTTTGAGCTCAAAGAGGCAATCATAGAGGCAGTCATGGAGCCCTTAATCGGGGAGGAATCTTCTCCCCCCTGGGAAGGCATGATGGCCAAGTGGCGCCTCTGCATGCTCATTCACAAGAGACCCTCAGGTCTATAAAATGGTGAGTCTTCTCACCCCAAAAAAAGAATAGAGGAGGAGCATTTGGAGCAACGGAGTGCTGTCGAATTACATCCTCACCCATCGTTTGTGCTTCTTACATCCTTGATCTCTCTTTTGGAAGGGAGGTTATTGGGTGATTATTGGAAGTGCAATCCGGACCCAAAACCCAAACATTTGGCCACAATACCCCACCCAATTTTTCGACACAACCCCATAAGAGGTTTTGGACCCATCCCAAGTGGATTGGTGCCGAAATCGAGCCCCAAACGATGGGCGTCCTGCCCCCGGGCGCCCCTCGCACTACTGCAGTCCTAATCGCCCCACCCCGGAGCGATTAGAAATCTATGGCATATTTCCCTACTATTTCTTTTGCATTTGATTTTAGGTTATTCATATATGCTGCCATTTAAATTTCATGTCATTCTGATGAGTTTTGGCTGTGATTTTATTATTTCTCGCTTTCACTAACATACAGGGAGCATCATCGGATACAGGGCGATCGAGGCCGAATTTGCAAAATCCGACCTTCTGGGTCATTCCAAAATGCCCCGTTTTGCCTAACCCCAACTTTGCAGGTGTTTTGGAGGCCCCTGGATGGGACATTTAGGAGGTCACCTTCTGACATTTTATGACAGTCCTAATCGTCCCACCCCGGAGCGATTAGAAATCTGTGGCAGATTTCTCGACTGTTCCTTTTGCAGTGTGTTCCTGGTAATGTTTTCTTGCTTCTGTCAAAATTTTAGCTTATTCTGATATGTTTTAGTTATCGTTTTAATTATTTTATGCATGCATTAACCGTAGGCCTTGGGGATCGCATGTTTCCCTCCATCCGTAGGTGCTACTAATCGTTTATTGTTTCTCTGAACACAGGATCTCGACACCAGAGGGGCAGCAAGGAACTATAGATGCATTCACGCAAGCGGCGACGACGTTTGGTCCGCCCATTTTCAATGTGGGCACGCGAAAGATCCCCAAGGGGAATGTATCATTTGTGGTGTAACAAAACTATGTCCGACGCTCCTAGCCCCTGAAAAGGGAGGAGACGTATTGTAACCCGATCTCAAGAAAATTAATAAAATAAAGGGCTGCACTTTTACATTTGCTTTAAATCTCGTTTCAGTTCGTTTGTTTTCCCTCTTTTCATGCATTCTCGTTCGTAGGACTTAGCGTTACATTTCCCTTTTGTTTGCTTTCGTATCCTCGTGCTTTCAAAGAGTAATGCTTTCCCATGTTTTCTATTTTTCCAATTTAATGCATCATTTTACTAGATTTCTTAATAAACAATTACTTTGTTTTACTGGATGATTTACTAAAAATGTGCACATAGCTGAACAACAATGGTGCCAACCTTGAACCACTAAGGGTTTTCCTCACTCCGGGCCATGTTTACCAAAGGACACATTTACCAAGGAGAGGCAAGGGTTATAGAGGTAGCTTCAATGATTTGACCTGTGTTTGGAGGCAAAAATCTCGGGGAGAATGTCTGACCCCGTGCCTAGTTGTTAATTATGAAAGAATGTTACCGATTCCCATGATATATAAAAAAAAAATTATAGTCTTAATAAACCAAAAGCTATAATCTCATAAGTAATTTAATCACCATAATCTCCAATATTATTGCTTATTTTATTGTATTTTTAAAGCTTTATGTCAAACTATAATTAGACCCATATGGTTTTTTTCTAATAATTTATTTTAAATAAGGCCCCATAAAATCATTGGAAGAGTGTTTGACATAGCTTTGTAACATGACAATTTTTTTTATTTGTTTTCATTCTAACCATGTTTCTTCTTCCCTTCAACCAATGTATACTTAAAACAAAAATATTATATGTTGTCTTCTCGATCGAAATATATATTGTAAATGAATCCTCCACCATTTGCAATTTATATGTAACAACCTAGGTCTAGCTGCTCACCTAGTTGCACGAAGCAAAAGCTAAAAACCATCTCAGGATATTTTTTTAAAAAAAGTTTATTGCTCAATCCTAGAAAATTTCTACTGGATTCTAAAAATTGATTTTGGGTTAACAATTTTTTGGATCACCCCATGAATTATTTTACATATACATAATATAGCACATGTATAACAAACCACAAATGGGTTCAATACTGCTACAACCAGTCATCCAAGTGGACGAGATCGACTAAATCCCATTGAGAAGCCATTCTATGGATATGGTTGCCCTTATTTATCATTTGTGTATTCTAGTATGAGGTCTGAACCACAACAAGGGTTATCCTCTAGGGCCAATAACACCTAGAGGATGGACTCTTTTATCCCTTACCTCATCATACCGAACCTTTGACTAACCAGTCAGCTTGTTCTCAAATCAATATGGAAGAGGTTAGTGTATTTACACCTCCATGACTAACTGGTGAATCCCTTGGACTTCTTTTCACATACTCACTATAACCCATCATGGTTTATCCCATACCAAACCCTATGACTAATCCATTTAATTTCAATGAGTATGGAATTTATCACAATGCCTCTTCAAGCAGCAACCTAAAAAATGTGTCCCATTCTACCTTCTCGTTTTGACCTAATCAAGTCATATTTTGACCAATTATGTCAGTTATCGATTGCCCTGAAGCTTGGTTTATAATATGGATTTACCCCTTCCTTTTATTTTACATAAATAAGTTTATTTTTCATTTTCTAAGGTTACAAAATACCTCCCATCTAAGGTTTAATCTACGAACTTCTTTGGGCGCTTTGCTCTAAAAATTTGTACTATATTCCAGACTCAAAACAATCATGCATTAATTACTCAAACTGCTATCTTGGTTTTTGGTAACTTCTCATACTTATAATTTATCGTCACTCTCCTACAAGATCTTCGATGATGCCAGACACCTATTCGTACAAAAACCTTGCTCACTGGTTATCCTAGATGATGACTACTGGGCATTCGATCTATGTTTCACAAAGAAGTCATGAGGCATTTCCAGGGATCAGATACGGCTCAAGACAAATGATCATGCATTCTACTACGCACATACATATACTATACTATCACAATATCAAATAGAGGTTCAAAAATCTCCTTGCTCAAGATAAATTTCAAAGAATTCAAACACATTTATTCCTTTTAAAACTACATATAAATTCTTAGGTAGAACTTCATAAGAACCATATTGTACAATCCATGTTTATTTTCAATCAATCGAATGAAATAAGTATTTCATTAATATTTCTTTTTATTTTAATTTAACCAGTTTTCTCGTAGCATCATGGCAGCACTTTGTTTGGCAATCCATTTTTTTCAAAGCACAAAGAACATATTCTTTTTTTTACCATAACACAGGTAATTCAACAATTTTCAATTCAACATAACAAATAAAGCATTCATATTTTTCTCACAATAAACCATAAAAAATGAATTCACCATGATGGAATTTACAGAACTTCCAACCTGAGTTTCATGCTTTCCAATTGTCTTCGTCTGACTTCTCTCCGTTTTCTCCTTTCCACCGATGTCCCATCAAAAATACCTTTTATTTTTTCCACTACCGTATATTTTTCTTGTTTTCACTTCAAAACCAATATAAATAAAACTCGATGATTTTTTTTTCTCCTCTCTCATGCACAATGCCAAATAGCTAGGTCTTTTACCTCCACCTCCCACAAATAACTTGCTATCATGGAAATACAACAATTTTTGGTATTTTTACCTAAACTAACAACCACTGGGAGTGTGTCTCAAAAACATTAATTTTATTAAACTTTAGTCTTACCATCTCTCAACTTTATTCTCACTATTACTCTTAGATTTTAAGCAAAACAATAATAATAATAATATAAACTTCAACACATGGAAAACCCCATTAACTTTTTAACAAAAAGAAAATTCCAAATATTAAACACACACATGCCTAAACAAGCAAGTGGATCCCATCATCATTGCCACCTAAAAGCATTTCTTATTCCATGCCAACAAGCAACATTCAAACCATCATAACTCACATAGAGATGTAATTTACAATGCACCTAAATGATATACAAAGCACAATTTTCCATGTGCTCGCGAGGTAAATCATCACTTCCCTTTCTTACCTTTGTTCTTGACTTGCTTCCTTTCATTGACATCTTGCAATTGTCCTACAATCATAAAGACTAGCATCAGTACCATATTTCACAAGAAAAAGGTAAGTTTTTATATTTTTTACTTTCATCCATTAATTATGTGAGGAGGTTCGTTACATTATATAGATCATGCTAAGAGTTTATTATAAAATACCATGGCAACACACCATATTGATTTAAATATCATATTGCATAATAAAATTCAACTTTCAGTATGTGGAGTTGAGTAAATATTGTGTTCTTTTACAACACAATATGATAAGAAAGACAAGTTTGTAGTAGAGTGCAGCATTAGTTAAAATCTAATTCTTTCAGTATTTAACATTGTCCTTTATAATCTTAAGTTCTTACGTAACATTTAAAAAATTTATGATCGATAAATTTTATAATAGATTTGCAAGAGATTTCAAAGGGTAAATTCCGTTGATAGATAGATGGTCTTCCCCTTTTTGTTCAGAAGTAAAAATTAAGGAAATTATTAAAATTTGTTTTATTATATTAATGGTGTCTTCTTTTATTGTAGAAAGATGGTTCATTTTATTTTTCTTTTGGAACGTGATGCATCATCCAATCGATTAATATATAGTTTTTCTGTTTACAAGGATTTATGCTTTTTTTACCATTAATTTCCCTAAACTCTTGTTTTTTATTAAAATGGTAAATATTTTATAATATATTAAAGGATAATATTTTTATAAAAAATTTAATGTTTTATTTGGATTTATTTAGAAAAATGGTGCATGTTATATGTGAATTTGTGTTACCCTAGCCTATATATATTTTTATGTTATAGGTATTTGCTATGAAAAGTGAACATGGTGTCTATATAGGTTACCTTCACTATACTACGAGAATGCATGTTGGTCAAAATTTAAGAATGCACCTTAACTTTGTTGAACCCATCCCTTGACATTAAATTATATAGTCTTATACACATCATCTTCACAGAGAAAACAACAAAAAATTAATTATCATTTATAGGATAGCAAATTACTAGGAGGAAATTATAGATGCAATCAAATATATTCATGTATTTTTTTAGAATGTTGATGAAATCAAACGGTTATTTCCCTCGTAATTATCTTGTCAAGTCATCTAGGATAGACAATTGACCATTGAGAATCTTCAACTATAGGAAGATGCAAAGGTACATTTTTGCTATGCACTATTTTATCTATGGTTCGTTTTAACCATGGTAGTTTTAACTACAACTTCTAATATTTCTCACATAATTAAGAGAATTTGTATGGTCCTTTTAATTCATTGTATGTAGTTTAGGTTGAAGTTACTTATAGTAAAAGGGAAGTAGCCTAGAAATTTATGAGATTAATCACTCATATTTAGTAAAAGAGAATCAAACAAAATAATTTTCTTATATTTTATTCAATGGTAATAAAAACATATTTTTATTCATTATATTTTGAGTGTCTAAATCCTTTTCTTCCTATCATGGAGGAATTATGTCTAGTTTTACATAAAGGACCTATTGTAGGTGTGTTAATTATGAGAACTCTCATGAGTACTTTTTTATATTTTCTTGCTTTATACTTAGTTAATGCATCATAGTTTTGAATAAAATTTTTTCTTCATTTTCATATTTGAATGGGTGATGTGAATGTTAGGTTTAGTTATTTTTCATTTCTAGCTTGTAGTTTGAGCCCTAAAATTCTATTTCATTGAATTTTTATAGCTTTCAATTTTGTTCCTTAGTCAAAAATATATGTGTATTATTCTCATATTCTTTCTCATGTTAAATCCTTGGGATGAAAGTGTGTGACTATCATCCCTCAACAAAGAGCTAGATTTGATTATAGTTTATATTAGTATTATAATGCATATGTAGTGCCTAGTGCTTTGCAAATGTAGCTATATGGGTTAACATACTTAGTGTTCATCATTTCTACCATCGTTACATTGGAGGTGAGGTGTTGAAATTATAATACCTTTAGAATTTTTAATACACTATAGGCATAGGTAGGATCAAAGGTAAAAATTTAACCCAAATATTTTTTATAATGTGTATTCATTCCTTATTATTTTATAATTGGACATTACTATATGTAGTGTTATAGGAAATTATTTTCCAAATAATACAAGGATTGGTGTTGGATGGAGAAATATTAAATTGCCCCATTCATATAGATGACACAATTATAAAAATAAAATCAACGAGGTAGCACAATACCTTACAAAAGGAGTTACATCTTAGACAATGGGATCTTATACCTTCATAATTTTTTTGAAGAATCCAATTGAATTTAAGCCTATTTATAAGTTCACATCAAAATATTCCACTAGATATGAAGGCATTATTATTGAAATTGTAATCTGATTCATGGCCATGGTTGGCATTGTATAATGTAATATTGGATAGGCCTAAGGTTATTCATTGTATAATGTGTTGAGTCTCTTGTAAAATAATATTATGTAATCTCTTTGGGTCATGGTTAATCTTGTGATGGTTAAAGCCACTTTATAACTTGTAATTAACCTTAAACCCTTTTGTTATGTAATTAACCTTAAACCCTTTTGTTATGTAATTAACCTTAAACCCTTTTGTTATGTAATTAACCTTAAACTCTTTTGTTATATAATTGGGGTTATGCTATCATAATAAAAAGTTATGAATATTATCTATGGATATTATCATCCTCGACACTCATTTTATCATAAAAGGTTGTGAATATTATCTATGTATAATACAATGATTATTGATGGTGACTATCAATACCCCCAAATATTTGTGTCTATTTTTCTTTCTTTCATCCTTTTTTTTTCATTCTATATAAAATTTGAGAGGATGAATTGTTTTCATTCATTTCTAAAATTTATTATCAATTTCAACATGGTATCATAGTGACATTGCTTGGTCACACAAAAATACTATTTAGAACATTTTATTTTTCTTCCAAAATTTAGAGAAAAGTTGTTCTCAATGCTTCATAAGGATATTTTCCATAATAAGTAAACAATATGTTTCATTTCTCTACTAATTTATTTTTCTAGAACTTTCTAAGATTTCTTACCTACTCCAAATTTTACCTTATTATCATCAAGGTTTCTTCAACCTCTTTGGTGCAATTTTCAGTTCTAAATGGTCTAAATAATTTTACCTTTGTAAGGAGACTATGACATGGTGATTGGATGGAAAAAAAAGTTCTTAGTGCCAATTTTTTTAAATTTAAAATTGCCCCCATGCACATATCTTTCTGTGAAGATTTGGAATTTCATGGGTAGAAATACAATTTGTACTTCTATGGAAAGGACACATCTCAAATTACATCTAAATGGATTTCTAAGTTGCAAATATAAATGTATTTTAGCATCATGTTTACCATTGGTCATGGATTTGAATTGATGTCAACCATTTTTACAATGCAATTATGATATTTTAAGAAAGGACTTGATCCCTCATTATTATGAAATACTTTTCCCTGGATGAAGATCAAGAGATGATCAAAAAATTTCACATCATGTTCCTAAATAAATTTTAGAGGAAAAGAGCCAAGAATATTCCAAAATTTCTTTACAACACACTAGAATGCTTGGCTTGGAGGTTTCAAAGAGGTAAATTGAAAACTCATCTTCATCAAGATTTTGATTAAAATTATCTTTGATTATGTGGTGGATTCTAGGGGTCCTTCAGGTGATATCATTCTATCCAATCTTCCAGGTAGCCCTACTTATATTGTTGTTTCAAAACTTTTAGAAGACTCAAATTCTTCCTCTTGGAAGACCAACTCTGATTTTGAGTACTTTTATGACTTGAAGCTAGAGCTAGAAATTACTCTATCAGTTGGTCCTATATTGAGTGATTCTTAGGATTATTCAAAAGGTTTAACCTCTCCTCTAATTGGTTTAATTTTTTATCTAGTTCCCCCCTCGATGCATAATAAAGCCTAGATGAATCCTCCTATTTTGAGTGTAGGGGGAAGTAGCACCAGCATGAGGAGGTCTAAAAGGTTGGTATCCAAAATGGCTTCCTAAAATTCTACCAAGGTGTCCGACCCTGAGAAATACCTTATCCCAACTTCGAAGAAAGTTAAATTTTTGGATAAGTTGTAGTGCAATTTCTCTTCAATCTCTAAGGCTAATGTGAATTCATAAGCAAAGGTCTCACAATCTCTCCCATGCATTTCACTCATGAATTTGGCTTTGAATCTTCAAAATTCTATCTTTTATCTTATGAAGATGGCTATCTCCTGTGTTGAAGCATCCAAAATTATAATTAATTGTGATAATTATAATACCTCTATGGATCCAAGCAATGACCCTTCAATTTTTAAGCCCAAGTAAGATGTCTCTTTTGTATTTTTTTTTGGTGACCAGGTTGTCTTACTCCCCTGTGTGGGAGTCCTTTCTTGTTTTCCTTGGTCTATTATCTTTTGTTGTTTCTTTGTGTTCCCTCTTGTTGGTGGTTGATTTAGGGCTTGGTTTCTTGGTTGTGCATCTATCAATTTCAATTTGGTTGTATTGGTTTTTTAATCCTTTGACAATCACTTTTTGTCCTTGGTATTCCTTGTAAAAGGTTTGGAGACACTTTCAAACCCCTTATACCTTTTATCAAAAAATAAAGGACTTGATATCTCTTACAAATTTGATGTATGACACATTAGTCAAAGGGGTTGTGGCTTGGAAATTCATAATATAGAGTCTCATGTTCAATTTATATGAATATATTTTGGTGCTAGTACCCATGATAGCAATATTGGAAGGATTCACCTATTGTAACAATATCAATTGAGTCATCTTGACTGACTTTAGCTGAGTGGTTATGCTATACTTGCGAAGGAATTTTTAGATAAAAGGGTTTTGGTTCAAACTATTAGTTAAGAAAAGTATTTATAGTATGTATGGCTAAAATTGATGCACTTATCTTCTTTTATTATGTTAAAAAAATATATTTTAACAATCATATCACTATCATGGCTAGTGGAATGTGCTTAATCCATGTGAGATTTAGGTTTAAATCCTATCTAATGTAATTTTGGGTATTTAGATAACACATGATTTTTTAGCCAACATGGAATTTTCATGTGCCATGAATAACTTTTTATTCAATATTAATAATAATCCAAAAAATAAATTCTTATACGTGTCATCAATCTAGCAAATCAAAGGAATTGATGTGGTAAACAAATATTGTAGTATAGCAAAAAAATAAAATTTTCCAATTGGAATATCAATATTTGCTCTTGCAACACTAAGTATTGGATGCTTAAGTTTTTTTTTTTTGGGGGGGTCCATTAAGGCAAATATTTCAAAGGCCATACATTTTGCATATGAAAGTGTTTTGATCCCGTTTTTTCAAATCATATGATTTTTAAAGTTCTATGTATTGGTGGCATTAGTTTATGGACCTATTGGTATTAGGGGTTAAATTGTGCAAGATGGATCACAAATCCTTAGCTACTCATTTTAATGGGTAAAATTATAGTATGTGGTCGACCCAAATTATTTTCCTATTATGTATTAAGAACATATAATGCATCTTTTGTTCATATTTCAAGAATTTAAAAGAGTTATTCTTTATGAATAAACCTACCACCAAAGAGAAGAATAGGCTCTTGGATTGTTTCCTTTGTTGATTGAGCTAGAGTTACTTTTTTATATCAAATAGTAGAATAACCCTATCAATGTATGTTCAAAATTGAATACATTATTTGGTAAAGATAATACTACTAAATTAATTCCCTTGGGATTGAAGAACACAATATTATACTGAGAGGGGGCATGAAAAGTATAACACCAATTTTTACTTTTATTTCTCAATCAATATTATGCAATGCACAAATCACCACACACAATAGAGACACCAATTTTATGTGGTTCACACAATGTGGGCTACTCAAAGGAGAAAATATTTCACTAAAATTTTCTCAATCAATCTCTTGGGAATCCTTTCCCTATTACAATGTTTATGGACATTTGTCCAAGGAATAAACCAATACCCTAATCAATTTTATAGATACCTATCCATAGGATAACTCCTTTCTCCTTAGATCAAACTGGTGATCTTCTAGAAGAACTATTACTCCCACTACTTTGGCTAATGGATCTCTATCCACTGAAGACACCTATCCTCACTACCCTAGCTAATGGATATATATCCACTAGAGACTATCATATTCTATACTCTATCATCTTAAAATATCTATCTCAAATCTAAACTAAACACAATCCTTCGGTATAGCACAAATTTGCTCAACCTCTATCTCTGGTCTGGCACAAACCTATCCTCAAATTTGCACCAAATTTTGTCCTCGATATCTATCCTATGATTTGCACTAAATATAGTCCTTCAGTATAGCACAAATATGTCCTCAATATCTATCATCAAGCCTTAACACAAAGCTTGATCCAATCACAAATCAATACTCCTATATTTACCCCAAATATTAACTCAAGGTTTGAAAAAATAAATCAATCAATTTTTCTCATAAGTCTTATCAAATACTTTTCTCAAATTTTCCTTGTAAGATTCTATAAAAGCTCACAATAATCTATCCACAAGTCTTCTCTAGAACTTGTCCAAATCTGCTCAACAAGTCCTCACTAGAACCTATCCAAATCTGCTCAATAAGTCCTCACTAGAACTTATCCAAATTTGCTCTCAATCTGTATTGTAAGCTTCCACAAAAGCTGACACAAATTTGTCCACAAGTCTTCTCAAATACTTGCCTCAAATATGCTCAACAATTCCCCACTAGAACTTGTCCAATCTCATAGAAACATAAAGAGAATTGTTAGAGACTCAATATGCTTCACATTCATAACAATGCTCAATCACTTTCAATAATTCGTTTAGAAATATATAGAGAATTGTTAGAGACTCAATATACTTCACATTCACCTCAATGCTCAAACACTTTCACTCACTCTTTTAGAAACATATAGAGAATTGTTAGAGACTCAATATGCTTCACACTCACAAAATTTTAATCACTTTCAATCTCTCTTTTATCACATAAACATATAGAGAATTGTTAGAGACTCAATATGTTTCACACTCATCAATACTCAACCTCTTTCTCAAATCAATTCAGAATATAGAATAATTTGTTTTATAGAACTTGAACCATCACTTCACACATCCACATGAGTAGGCTCAACCAATCACTGAATGAAATAATCCTTGCTCACAAACCCTAGTCCAAGAATATGAACACTAACTCAAAATTTTTCCAACAATGCTTATAAAAAAATATCACATAACAATGATACTTATGTTCTTTTCAAACCATAATTTAAGTTCTTCACTCAACTTAATCACTTCAACAACAATGCTTATCAAACAAGGTGCATAAAATTCACTTCATAATAGCTCAACATCTCAATAAGAAAACCTAATAAAGTCATTTTCAATCCAAATTTATTTTCTATAAAACCAACCAATCAACTCAACCAAATAAGAATGTGCTCATACCTTTTTCTTGATGAGGAGTAGACCATACAAATCTGCCAAAATCATAAACACTTCTTTACCAAACTCAAGGAGGTTAGAAGATAATAAGCTCTCTCTCACAATACAAGATAATATCAAAACAAATACACCTTATCACTCCATATTTAAAATAACATCCAACACCTTAAAAATATTAGAACAATTATTTTCACAATAATCTCTTCGACAAAAAGTCCTTTCAAAAATAAAATCAATATCTTAAAAGACTTACTCCTCCAATATGCAAATATAACAATTAGGACTTTATTTTAAAATTAAAATCAAACTCCTTATAACTCCCTTCACTCTTTTACCATTAAAAATCACCACAAAACATTAACTTTAATTAATCCTTATGCCTCCCAACTGCCTCACGTCAAACCTTAGGGAAAATAAAAATTAAATAAAATATATATCTGTCCTTAGTGGATTTTGAATCCACGACGCTACCTCCCCAAGCGCCCTAGCTGCAGCCTTGACTGTTGCATTAGCAAGGCACTCACATGGGAGCTAGAGTGGTCATGCACTTTAATTCCTCCTTTGTCATCGTCGAACAGAGACATAAAAATACAAACCTTCAAAATTGATGTTTTCGGGTTTCGAAACCGTAACCACACTGCCACAAGTGCCAAGCCAAATGCCACCTGAGCTAGCCACCGGATGGTGCTAGAAGCCAAGCACTTCAATGTTTTAAGCACACCGAAATTTGGGTTTACACAGTGCACAAGCTCTTTTTCACAAAAATCATGGATGCATTAATCGAGACTCCAAGCTAAGGTTTGGCTAAGGTATAAATACATTTTGCCCTTGTTTGCAAGCACGTCGATAAAAATTAATTCATTGGGGGTTGGCGCTTATTTTTTTTGACTTCAAAATATTTAATTTATAATTATTTAAATTCACTAGAATTAAATATTATAAATTAATATATAAATATTTTGCTTTATTAAAGATTAAAGCCTATTTTGGTTTTACCACTTTGAATAAATAATATTTATTTATAAAATTTAAATTCAATTTGAATTTAAATATTTATAAATTAAATATTAAAACTTCCTTGGGCTTTCTAATTTGAAATTAAAAGCCTCCTTGGGTTTTTATAAAAAACATTTTATTTTTTTTCATCCATGGTTTTAATAAAACCTTTTACTTTTGCTTCACATAATATTAAAAATAAATATTATGAAGCTCTTTTGCCATCAAAATTTTTCATTGCTCATTTTGACCTTTTGGCATCAATAATAGTTTATTCCTTGACATCAATGACAACTTCATTCCTTGACATCAATGACAATTTTGACTCAATATGTCCAATAGGAATTAGAGTTATCCTCTCGTAAAATGAATGAGTTTGATAATATTAAGGAATATTTTGTGATAATCAAGGAATCTAGGGTAGATATTGCAACTTCTAGAGGTAAAAAAAAATGATGTAAAATACATGAATATTGTCCTCGTTAATATCTCTTTTTATTTTAAATGTTAAATGTGATGGTTCATTTAATTCCTATGTTCTTGGAATCTCAAGTGATTCTTAATCTTGATTAAATTTTCTCTCTCAGTTCATTTGAGGTGGTAATATAAAATTATGGTAGGACTACACAAATATAGGCTCATACAAAGGAATTCAAATCTATGTAGGTTAAGACCCACTTGACCAAGGGTCAAGCTAAGTCTTCAAACAATTCAAATACTAGTCATGGATATTTTAAGAGGGAGAGAGACCTGGAAAATAATTTCTTGCTAATATTACAAAGGATTGAAGCTAGATTTTTCAACATCAATGAACATATTCCTAAGGGATTTTATGATAGGTCTACCTCAACTATAGAGGTCTACTAGAGCATCCATTATGTGTAGGAAGATATTATTTTCACTAACATATTCTTTCCTTGGTACCTCAAATTATATTATGTGGGGATTTTGAAACTGAAATCTAATTCATGGCCAAGTTTGACATTATATGATGTAATATTGGATAGGCCTAAAAAAATTTATTTTATAATTTATTAAACTTATTGTAATATTTTATTATATAATCCCTTTGGGATACACTTAACCTTTTTATGGTTAAACCCACTTTATAACTTTTATTTAACTATAATTCCTATTGTTTTGTTGGCTTACATGAAATTATATTATGTAATTAGGATTTTTGTATTGGTATAAATAACTCCCCACCACTAGTCATTTATCATCAAAGTGTTATGATATTATATATAGGTAATAAAATTATTATTTATGCTACTTACAGGTGTTCCAAATATCTATGTTTATTTTCCTTTATTTCATCCTTTTTTGTCTTTTGTACAAGATTTGAGTGGATGGTTTACTTTTGTTTATTTCGAGAACATATTGTGAATTCCATCAATTGTTCTTCCTATAGTGGATGATTGTTCCATATTTTAGGAGTTGATAGAACATCCAATTGTAAGAAATTCACCATCTAAAGTAACTGAATAGTCAACTAAAACCTCAAACTAGTATTTTAAATCATATTTATCACTAGAAAGTACCTAATGGATGCCTTGAGAAATGCATATTTTAATAGATATGATCAAATAAATTCAAACTATGGTAAAATTTGAGTTTTCCATTAAAAAATATCAAGAGGAAGCGAAGATGAATACCTTACATAATTTTTCCATTTCATCAAATGATTATGGAAAACCCAAATGTATTTCTCTTTGAAATTGTTGTGTTGTGTCAAAGTTATGACTACAATATAGACGCATAGATGTTGAAGCTCTTTCCAAAAACACTCAAGGATGTATATTTACATTGGTTCGTGGAATTGAGTGTAAAGAACATCAACACATGGGACTCCATAAGGAATAAATTTCTATAAAATATCAAGACTACTTTAACTCAATAAATATAAAAGATGTTCTCAAGATAATACGAAAACAAGAGAAAACTCTAAAGGATTGTATTAAAATATTTTAGTCTAATCTTCAGTTGTCTAAGCACTCAAGTTAGGATTGTATTAAAATATTTTAGTCATTTTATTATTAGGAATTTGAGAGAAATGTATAAAATATTTGAATGTAATGGTTGAAGAAGAAATTTATCAAGTAACTTTTAAGGTTATAATAATTTTTTGTCAAAACTACTCATGATCAACTGTGAGGAATGACAAAGGAATGAGCGAATTTTTTTTTTAGTAGAAAAACTTTAGTTGAAATCACTAGTACCGAAAAATAAAATTTCCTTGAGGATCTTAAGATGGATATCATCTATTCCTTAGCCACCTAACTAGACTATTTTCAATCCAATAAGAAGCAATATAAGGCAAAGAAATATTTCATAATTTTATTCCTAAGGTGTTAGCTTTTGAAGCTAAATACTTAATATAAAATCAACCAAAAGATCAAAATTAAGTTGATATACAATATATATAATAATGAAAATATTTTGAAAGTATAAAACTCAATAATAAATTCAACTATAACTCATAAAATTGCCATTAATATATGCTCACAAAAATGTATCTCTATTGAATCAAGGATCTCAAGTATCCATAATTTGATATTACAAAATATGTCATATCCTATACATATAGGATGTCATATCCATAATTTAACTTCCTATTCTATGGACTTATGTGCACATGGACAACTATGCACATTTACAATACCAAAATGTTTTGCACACATTAATAATACTTGTGCATTTATTACATTATAAAAAATAAATACTCAACCTCTAAACTAGGGCACTCTTTCATAATCTAAATATGTATGCAATGTGGTACATTAACATGTACTAAATAATGTAATATTCCAACATCCCCTTATATTACATTATTTGGTTATTGAAGACTTTAGTCTTCAATATGGATATTCATCCTTCAAATGTTCTTCAAATTGATCTCATTATTCTTCTTCTTCTTTTGATTCAGTTTACATGTTGTTTTTCCTTGTCTTCTTCATTCTACTACTTTTATGTATTTCAAAGTGATTAGTAGAATATTTGTCCTTGGATTATTCTAAGTATATTTTATGAAAAATTGACCTCATAATCTTACAAGTCATAAGTGGATCATAATTGATTCATTTTCTTTCCATTGGTTCTCTAAATGATCTACCTCCTTGACCTTCAAAAATGTCCAACTTGAATTCATCATCAATGAATGCTTCAGAAATAAAAACTTAAAATAGACAATCTAATCTAAATATTAAATTTTCTTCAAATCCCATATAGAACTTGTCTTTATAGTAATAGGTGAAATATGAATGAGTTTTTCCTCCACAATATTTACATGGATGGAAATTCTAGCAGTTTACTTTTTTATGACCAGATTTATTGTAGTAAGTACATTGTAAAAATGTCCCAACTTCTTTATCACTTGTCTTAGAAGAGTCAAGTTTATCCATTTCCTTGATAAAATAGTCAAACCATCTATGTAAAATTGAAGTTATTCTATCTTTGTTTCTTTTACAAATTTGTAGGACATATTTCTAATCAATATCTTTATTAATATAGATGTTATCAACTCCTTTTATCATGTCATTAGAAAATAACTCTATAGAATATATTTTTTCCAAACTATTAGTTTGTGAGTTTTTAGAAATCTTTCTAGGCCATATTGGTTCTTCTCTTGCATTTTCCTTTGTATCACTTCTAGAATAAATTATATATTTGAACCATCTTAAATCCTTGAATGTGATATACTTAATAAATTTTTCCATAGTTCCTTTTAAAGTAATATTCTTTGTAACCTTTTGATTAAATGAAACATTTTTTGTACAATTTAAAAACTTTAACCCTTTGAGATTGACTACCTTATGACTCCCTAATCTCAAAAATATAATTTCTTCTAAATTTCTCAAACCTATGTTGGTGTTGAATTCCTTATAACTCCAAACTTAGAAATTTAGAAATTCCATAAATATATATTTGCAAATTTATAAATCTAATTTGATGTAGAAACCCTTATTACTCCAATCTAATAAAATTGCAAATATTTCAAATTGTTTTGTAAATTCAAATAATTAAATTATAAAAATTTAAAATATTTCTCCAATTCTCCAAACTAAATTTTAAATCTTCATAAACTTCTTTACTAGCAATAATCTGATTTCTAAGGTATTGAATATTAATTTTTATCTCTCCAAAGAAATACTTTCACTTTAAACTTTAAAAGTAATAAACTTATGTAACCTTATGCATCTTATATTTGATCATATAAATAAAGTTAAATTGAATAAATTACCTTTAAACTAGAGTATGGTAATTCTCTTGGTCAATAGATATACTTATGTTAGAATAAGTGAATATTCTCTTAAGTTCTACTAGGATAGACACACTTGAGTTTCCACTTCTTCATGTGTTAGGTGAAGTCTCAGTGGTGTCTTCATCACACATGATGAGTTGTTGTAATCCAACGACTCTCAATGATCAAATTTGCTATTTATACAAAGTTGATCCCTAGAATAAATCAATTGGTTCTGTTTTGTTTCTTAAAATATTATAATACTTTGTATTTCTACTCTTGAGAATTCAAACATGGTATCAGAGCTGGATAGATTCTTCTAGCATTCTCTCTTGAAGAAGGTTTCTTGAACTGGTTCTTAATCTCTTATTCTTTGTTTTTTTAAAGAAAGAGGTATTTTTCATATTGTATTAATTCTCATATATGCAATTTTTTTAAAAGATATTTGTTTATGGTAACACCTACTGGTTTATACAATTTTGTTTTACCATTGATGCAAATATTTCAAAATTTCTTTATTCACTACTTTGTGTATGCATATTGATTTTTTTTTGGCCTCTATAAAAATACTCCTTAATGAAGGCATCTTGCTTTAAAACAATTAAAGCAACGTTGCATCCTATTCTAGGTTTTTTTTAATTTATATTATTTCTTCCCCTCTTGAACGTAGACATCACTACGTTTCACTAAAGAAGGAAACTAATCTAAATAAAATGTTTTTTTGGAGGCCCCCTATTTTTTATTTGTCCTCCTAATTCGCCTACGTTTAAATTTTTTTCCCTTAAATGCCAACTCGTTCGAATTTCAATAGCCTTCGTTGTGTATCTTCTAACATGGAGGAAATGGAAAAACTATAGGCTCTTACTTTTGGTGGGAATTTATTTTTTTTATCTTACAATCTCAAATCGTTTTATCTTCATAAATTTTAATTAATGTAAGTATTGCTCTCTGCGTCACAAATCAATGACTCTTGGTCTACCTACCTAGACCAACGTTCGTAAATTTTTTTTCCAAAACTTGGCCTTTGGCCAATGTTTTGTTGTGGCACGCCTTGAGACTGCGTCTCTCAATGGGCATTTCCCTCATTAATTTTTTATATTCTTCGAAGATCTTGAGATTTTAGGAAGTGTTCTACTTGAAGTTCATCATATCTATTTGTCCTTTGGAGATCAAGAGGATCTTCTTTCCTCTTATTATATAAACATATTTCTAAGCTTAAAATCATAACTCTTTTGTATTCCTAATATTTTCTTCGGTAAAGCTCAGATTGATATTTCTTTGGGCCCATTTTATACTATTCCTTGTAAATCTCTGCAAGTGTTTTTTCTTTAGGTTAGTGTGTGGTGAGATAATCTATTCTACAAGTGAAATATTCAAAAACACTCAGGTCACCACATCCTCTCTTCAACGCCTTGCTCTCAACATATCGTATTCATCTTTTAAAGTTGGTTTGTGGCACAGTTTCTAAGGGAGACTCTCTGCTTTGGTATCACTCCTCTCAATGCCTCTTCAACGTGTCATATGGTAAGGTGTTATATGATTTTTTAAAATAACATTTTTCTTATCCAATGCAGATATAGAAGGAGTCTCATTTTTCCTGGACACCGCCATTGGTGCGGTGAACGTAGACGCCACCCTTCCTTATATCTAGTGTAGATATAGAAGGAGTCTCATTTTTCCTAGATGCCACCATTGGAGTAGCGAACGTAGACGCCACCCTTCCTCACTGCTTGTTCATTGAAAGGTGCTTCATGGACCCTTACTCTCTACCTTTAAAGATGTTTTTTTTGTTGCATCCATTGTCTGATGTCAATCCCTTTAATTTAAGCAATAATATCTTTCTTTTTTATATTGTAGCAAGAAAAAAAACAAGCATTTCATTCCCTTTCCTTTCGAGCTTCTTTGCCTGAAAATCAAAAGAGAATTGTAAAATTTTTAATAAAATATTTTCTGTGAGGGGGTTTATAGGTGCGTTTTGTACCTATACTAAGTTCAGGAGGGTGTCATTGCGTCACCTTTTGCCTTATTTTTTCCTTATTTACTTTCATTCTTAAGTTGGTAATATTAATTTTATTTATATATCTTGCTTAATATTAAAAAGGTGTTGATTAAATCTTCAATCCTTAATTAAATAAATTACTAAAATATTTTTTTACTATTTCTTTATTTCATTAAGAAAAAATTTATATTAACAACTTAAATTCTCTATTTTCCAAACGTCTTTAATATTTTATAGAGATATTTTAGTGAATGAAAAATCTTTCCTTTCAAAACAGTATCTATATTAATTAACTATTTTGGAATCACTTTGTTACTTATAGTCAGCTTAAATGAAATAAAAGGGTATTCAATCCAATACTTACATAATAAAGAATAAATAACATATATCTATTCTTTCTTTATTATTTCATTAAGCAATTAAAAATCTTTATGTGTTCAATTTATTATTGTTGACAAAGAGTATTTTTTAATTATCTCTTTAAAAGCATTATTTCTCATTCTAAACTTCCTAAGAAGAACAAATAATTCATATCACCACTCACCTTATTGGACATACTATTTAACTTATAGTTTCCTTAAAGTAAGGGTGAGTTATTTTGTAGCCAATACAGGCCTGGTTGATATTCACCTATGTTCCAATTATCATATCTAATCAAATACTTATAGTTTCCCTCTAGTCAGGGTGGGTATTTGAGAAGAGAAGATATATAGGCCTGGCATATTTTTTCTCTTAACCATAATTAATATCAAATTTACTCAAAATATTTATAGTTTCCCTCTCGTTAGGGTGGGCATTTATTGAGTTATTTCGTGTTTCCTAAAAGCTTTGTCATATTTATCTCATTAACCTCATTAAATATCAAATAACCTCAAAATTACTTATAGTTTTCCTCTCGTTAGGGTGGGTATTTGTGAGCAATTTGGTATTTTCTACAAGATTATATTGAATAATATCTATTGTATTCTCTAAATTAAAGTTAAATGGGGGACCTTTGGGTTAACTTCAAAATGAATTCAATGAAAACAATTGATCCTCTCACTCCTCACAACTTCCATACATGGAAACCCAAAATTTTAAATCTCATTTCTCAGAAAAGGCTCACACACCTATTAGAAGAAAAGCAACCTGAGTTCGAAAAGGATATGAAATATTTGTTCACAAAGAAAAAATGTATGAAAAAATGGGTATTATAAGCTCTAATGTGCATGAAAGTTTGTGGTTTCACATTGTAGATTGTAAACATCCTTATGAAAGTTTGGAGAAACTAAAGACCTTGTTTGGAAAAGTAGATCAAATAACATCTGTAGACACCAAAAAAGCACCAATACGATTATGTGACAACAAACGTTGATCGCATTGACACACACAGCCCCTAGGGCAGCCCCCAGAGGTTAAACAGTGGTCCTAACCACTCCCAAAAGCATTTTGGAAGGTCAAAGGTCAATTTGGCACCTTTTGGCACTTTTCTCCCTACTCGTCCCACCCTGGGACGATTACAAACTAGCATTCATCCCACCCAGGGATTATTATCAGTATTCACCCCAGGGTAAGGCGAATAGAAGGTTTGATTGGAAAAAAAATTCAAACCTTGACAGGTCCGCCAGTTAACTGCAGCTTCAGGCCATGCAATTGCGAGGAACGACTTCAAATAAAGAAGAGAGACTTCAGTCATGCATGTCTTTGATTTTTGGAGGCTTCATGCAAGGAGACTCTAAATCATAGAATAATCTTTTTCCCAAAATAGGACATGCAACTCCAGTGGCGCCCTCACATGCACATTCAAACAGAGAGACCCTAGGTCTATAAATTGGTGAGTCTTCTCACCCAAAATAAATATAGAGAGAAGTAGCATTTTGAGCAATGAAGTGCTGCCATTTTACATCCACACACATACCTTTTTATTTGTGCCTTTCACATCCTTGATCTCTTTTGGAAGGGAGGTCATAGGGTGGTTATTGGAAGCACAAATTCGGAGCCCAAACCCAAACATTTGGCCACAATATCCCACAAAATTTTCCGAAAACACCCCATAAGAGGTTTTGGACCCATCCCAAGTGGATTGGTGCCAAAAAAGAGTTCCAAATTGCGGGCGTCCTACCCCCGAGCACCCCCAAAACTATCACAGTTCTAAACGCCCCGCCCCAGAGTGATTAGAAATATGTGGTAGATTTCTTTGATTTTTATTTTGCATTTTATTCTAGGTTCTTTACATATGCTGTCATTTAAATTTTAGGTTATTTTGACAAGTTTTGATCATGCTTTTATCATTTCCCGCCTTCACTAACATGCAGATAGCGCCATCATATTATGGGTGATAGAGGCAAAATTGGGAAAATATGACCTTCTGGGTCTTCCCAAAATACCCCCAATTAGCTAACCCCAACTTTGTAGATGATTTGGAGCTTCCCAGATTGGACATTTGGGATTGTGTCTTTTAACACTTTATTACAGGTTTATTCGTCCCGTCCCGGAGCGAATACAAATCTATGAGGAATTTCCTTACTGTTCACTTGTAATGCCTTCCTGGTAACATATTAATACTTATGTTAAATTTTTAGGTCGTTCTGATGTTATTTGGTTATCGTTTTAATATTTTTATGCATACACTAACAGTAGGCCTTGGGAAACACATGTTCTATTCTATCTGCAGGTGCTACTGATCTTTTCTATTTCCTTGAACATAGGTCTTCGACATCAGAGAAGCATTAAGGATTCAACACTCATATACACAAGCGGAGGTGACATTTTAGTCCGCCCATATTACATGTGGGCATGCGGAAGAAGGATTGCTATCCATGGATGTGACAAGAAAAATATTTAATGCTCCTATCCCATAAAATGGAAGGAGACGTATTGTAACATGACTTTAAAATCATATCAATAAATAGGGCTGTATTCCATATTGATTTTATCTTGTGTTGATTCGTTTATGTCCTTTCCTTTCATGCATTTTTCAATATATAGGCTTTTAGCGTTAAGTTTGGTTTTACACGCATCGTACTTGGCATTTTCCTTTTTGTTTTCGTATCCTCATGCTTTCAGTGGCGATCACGGTGGGACCTCTATACCTTGATTTTAAAATTAACTTTCTGATCAAAAGTTGCTTTTTTTTCTTACAGGTACCAAGTTTTCAAATGCTAGACTGCTGTTCATTTTAGTCTATGACGAGTACAGAGCTGGAATTCGTCTTATCCAGGGACGAATGGGAATTTTCCCCACCCTGTGATGAATACAGCTATGTTATTCATTTCACCCAGGGATGAATAGCTCTTTGTGTAGTTTCAGGGCAGAAATTCAGAGACATCCGATTTGGACAGAGAAGAGGTAGGGGTCTTAAACACCTTCTGTCAATTTTTTGCTTTCTATTTTCTGGTTTCTGGTTATTTACTTGCATAGGAGAGTTTGAAAGATTGTTTCCTTCATTTATGCAACTTAAAAAGAACCCCACACACCATGTGGTAATTTAAAACAACAAGGAGTTGGTCGTAAAACCCCAACCCTTGAGCAAGACCAACGGTGGATTTTATCACCACCTTGTCTTGAGATACTGCATCCATAATCCCGATCATGACTATTGCTAGACGTAAATCCTGATGAAAGCTGACCAAGTGTAGTGGGGGTGATTCACAGTGCATGAGGATAAGTCTTCTATGGTATGTGTCATAAACAGAGTGATTCCCCTTTCGTATCGCCTACGTTCCACGTACCATCTGCTCTCACGTACCAATAGTTTCCCTCACATAAGGGCGGGTATATAGAGAGGTTGGTATATCGGCCTGGCAATGGTATATCAAAGGGGCGACCATTTTTGGGAGTCATAAGAGCCATCATATTGCATTTAAATGTTCTTTACAAAAGCTTTCAAAACAAAAATCAAAACACACTAAACCAGATTTAGGGCACACTTTTAATATTTAAACGAGATAATCATTGCTTTGTGTGTGATACTATCTGTTTAGTGTAGCATAAAAATCATAAAAAGAGATAAAAATCTATGCATCTTGTAGGAAAACATCACCATGGTGTACACCCGTAGCCAAGCCCAATCACGGGCAGGAGCTGCAGAGAGTGTACAAAGGGGGACAAGTCGCCTCCGATATAGTCCTGAGGACTTGGTCATCCCGCCTTGGCAACCTGACACACAAGATAGTCCACATCATGCCATTATAGAATAGGACTATAGAGGCACCTCTTTGAGGGGCACCCCCACTCAGCATAGATCCTTTCAAGAGGAGAACTTACACGTGGAACTCCACATGGACAAGAAGCCTCCCTTAGATGCTCGTTATGAGTGGCTTAGTGGTGAAGTGCTAGAGCAACATAGGGTCCATAATGAGGGGCCACATGATTTCTTCATCCCTCCTCTACCCCTTATTACTGTTAGAAACACTAGACCAAATATAGAGCACAAGGCTCTCCAAATAGGGCAAGCCAATTCTACCTGCACCTTTCATGCATACGAAAGGGAGTATGAGGAAGACCACTATGTTCCTCAAGAACAATATACAACATAGGAGCAATGTGCTTCCGCACCTGCTATGTATTAGGATCACCCATTGAGGCCAGAGCCTCGGGTGAATGTCGCTAACCTCGACAAATGAAAGCAACCTAGAGGGATCTCGGATCACCACGATCGAGATAGACATGTAGGAGAGGCATCTAGGCTTCCTAAACATGAGACGGTGGAACAAATTGACTTGGAATTTTCCAGACATGCCACCCGCCAAGTGCAAATCACATAGCTCGGGCAAGATCAACAATAGTTAGATCATCTGTACCGCCTTAACAAAGAGTGTATTCAGCATCGAACAATTGAATTGCTTCATAAAATTGTGCCTGAGAAGGTCCCAACACCTCACGTGCATAAAGTAGAAGTGTATGAGAGGTGCAACCCCTTGGTGCGAGACAGGTCCCCACGACCTTACCAAGTGCTACCTCCGAGACCTCCTAGACCTAAGTGGGAGGCCACTCCCAAAAACAATGATGGGCACCCTCCACGAGGACCCACCCATGGTCATAGGTATCATCTAGAAACTCCTCAAGAAGCCTTTGAGGAGTATGGGCAAGAAGAAGAGTAGGCCGAAATGTCCTACCAAGGTAGAGGGGCTGCTATCAGACCACCCCTCTATAGGCCTCAAGTTTCCCACAACCCATAACGAGAGCAAACTAAGGAGGAAGAAATTAAATCTTTCGATGCATATAAAGCGCTGCTAGAGCGCTTAGATTCTATGGAGACCAAGAATTCTAGGCCCCAAAAGCCCACTTTACGCCAACTCCGCAGTCACCCTGTGCATCCATCAGTGTCGGCACCCCCATACCCTGAACACTTTAAACTGCCCCAGTTGGCAGTATTTAGATGAGAGGAGGATGCCCAAGAGCACGTGACTATATTTCTGAGCTAATGCTTTGGCATTCAATACAATGATGTTTTTTTGCCAAGAAAATTTATAACCATATTCATAGGCCCTACCTTAGATTGGTTCACTCAGTTGCCAAAACATAGCATCAGTAACTTAGATCAACTAGTGGACGCATTCCTCGAATGCTTCACCTTCAACACCAAGAAAAGGGCGTCACTAAGCGACCTAGCTAGCCTCAAGCAGTATGAGGAAGAGACCATGGTGGCATATGGGAACCGATGGAGGACGTTACTTTCAAAGCTACCCTACTTTCCCCCCATGTCCGACCTGACCAAAATGTTCTCAAAGATCTATTTGAGATCTATCTCCATGCTATTACAACTACAACAATATGCCACTTTAGAGGAAGCTCTGGTGCAAGCCAGAATCATTGAGAACATCAAGATATAGGATGGTGATATTGCCAAGCCAAAGAAGAAGTAATGGTCTAAAAACACCAAAATAGGGACCACGCAACAAAAAATTGTTGTAGTCAATCAGGTTGCTATAAATGTTCCTAAGCCTATACAAGCAACACAGCCCCAAAAGGCTAACTATCAGGTGATGCCTCTTAATAATTATGACAAAGAAAATCAGAGGCAAGAACAAAATCAGTAGCATCGCCCTAGGTGACAGTTCACACCTTACACAGAGTCTAGGGACTCCCTATTTGATCGCTTGTCAATGGTAAACTTGATCAACCTACCAGAGATTCAAACCATAGACCCCAATGCGCCAAATCCTAAGGGGTACAAGGAGGACTTGTACTGTAGGTTCCACAAATGAAAGGGACATGACCTTAATGCATGTTGGAAGTTTAAATGCTTGGTGCAAGACCTAATCGACAACAAGACGTTGGCGGTGAACAACCATGTAGTGCCAAAAAACAAACAGATGGGAGTCTTCAGAGACCCCCTACCTACCCATGATGCATAGACAAAACCCCTTCAAGTCAATGAGGTGCAACAGAATTGCCCCATGCAGGGGTATGTAGGGATGATAAGCATAGTGACTAGGAACAAGAGGTACCTAGGAGCTGCCCCCACGGTAGCCACAAGAGAGGTTCCATCGACGTCACAACCTCAACAACACCCTACGCAACTTCCCCTACCTAGACTAGTGGCCACGATTCGGACCAAACTTACCCAAAGTCTACGGACCATGTCGGCTAGGCTCTCCATATACGAGCTCATTCAACAATCAGCGCCCCATCGGGAGGCTCTAATGGAGATATTAAAATCCATCGAGCTGCAACCCCACAAAGCAAACTCTTTCAACAACTTCATGGGACATGTAAAACAATGTACAAAACCAGTCATCACCTTTAGAGAAGATGAATTGAAATCAATGACTGGTGATGTGGCGGATCCACCCCTACACATCATTGCGTGGGTCAATGGGATTCCGTATAAGAGAGTGTTGGTGGACACTGGCTCGTCTAGTAATATAATTACAATAGCAACATTGAAACATCTAAAGTTGTCGACATCTCACATCATGGCCTCCACCTATACTCTTCGAGAATTCAATGATGCAATATGCTCGACGGTGGGCACAATTGTCCTACCCATCCAAGTGGGACAAAATACTATTCATACATTGTGCCACATCTTGGAAGGTGATATGGCCTATAATATCTTACTGGGGTGGCCTTGGATTAGGGACATGAGGTGTGTCCCTTCAATTACTCATCAGTGCCTAAAATACACATTTGAAGTACAAATGCATGTAGTCCCAGCAGACTTAGAGCCCTTCAAGTACTGCAATACGGTGCAATTCATGCCGCAATCGACCCTTCCATCAATGCATTTGGATTTTTAGTTGAATCCATCTAAATAGGGTCCGATTTCATAGAAGTCCCCGTTGAAAAATCCATCAAATCCCCAATCGGGTCCATCTTCCTCATCTGCTCCTGACAAGGGAAAGAAACCCCTAGAAGAGGAACCACCCCTAGTCTCAACCATATCTACTAAATAGATGCCTAGCAGAATGGAATTTGAGATGCCTGGTTCACCCTACATGGAGTGGACTCTGGAAGAACTCCCATTCGCTCCATCTCAACCGCCAATGATCACCGTTGAGATGGCCAACACGGGCCTGGGGGAGTATATAGTGCAAAACATTGTAGCAACACCCGCACTTGAGTCCATGCAAGACATGGGGAGACCTCGCCTCCCCATCGGCACTGTGGTTCCTCTAGGCTACCCACCCAATCAGAAAAACTTTGTTTATGGGGTCCTAGATAATGGCATTGAACCTTACATGTAAGAAGAATAATATGAGGAGCCCTTTGCCGAGGATTTCAACTATTTGTCCAACCCAGACTTCACATTGAGATATCTTGGCCAATGCAATTGGCATGGATATGGGTTGGGCAGGTATGAGAAAGGAGAGAATATTTTGTGCCAACCAAGATATCAAATGTCGTATGACAAGTCAGGAGTAGGGTTCAACCACCCCTTGCCCCTGGACATCTTGGTAGAGAACATGCAAAGCCTAGGGATAGGCAACAAGGATGGGTTGGCATTAGATCCATATGCCAATCCTAACACAACATATACATTGGGGGATTATCACCCATTGCTAACAACCGACCTTGTTGACCTTAACAACCCTTTCCCTTCGGTCGAAAAGGGAGAAAGTTTGAGGACTCACCTACAAGAGGGATATAGACAAGACCAAGCAGGGTCTTCAGAAGACAAGTCATAGTATGAGGTAGCGCCTTGGGATCCTTTCAAATCTAATAGAAATAATTCGCAAGTGACACCCATAGATGATTATCAGGAGATCTTCCTAACAATGTTCCCTTTGAATGCTCCAATTGAGCATATGCCACCTCAAGAGAATCAGGTCCCCTCGCAAAGAGTGAAACAACCCCGATGGGACCACATTAATTTGCTCGAGCAAGATGAGCCTCATATGTTGCAAATAGTTGTTGGAGCCAACGAAGGCCTTTGGATCTTCGATAGTGATTATGAAGATGAAACTGAGATGGCCTATCTCAATCATATGCAATAGCAGCAATATCATTTGGACATAGATGACATGTTTCAACAACTACACATAGGGCCAAGACATAGGTGGCACTTCAACCAAGCATAGTTATAGCAATTACTGCACCCGCCACTCCAGGTATACAGAGAACATCTTTCGCCTAGAGACCCTATAGAGCCATCAGTTCCTCGGGTGGACCCCGTCCTCTTATCCGCACATAGGGCCTATCCATTTGTGCCAGTGCCCACAAAGCCAGATCTGAAGCATAAATATCATCTAGGATTTTTGAGTAGCCACACCCGTAGTAATGGAGACCACAATCATTTCATCAACATGATCTCCATTGATTTAACCGCCCCCATCCATAATCCAGCCGACCCAACATGGTCATTGCATCTAGACCTAGATGCTATATACTAGGATCGCGCTGATGCACCGCCATCCCCATCAGAGTACTGGCCTTGCGGTGGGATGTTTCATTTCACCCCCTGACAGACTCAGGATGTCTTCCATGCTGAAGAGGAACCTGACGTTCCAAATGATGATCTCAACTCAGCAAATGATATCCATTTGATCCCAACTCCACACCAGTTGGTGGATGGGTCCCACATGTCATTCGAGGAGACGACTAACATAGACATCAGCTTAGATCCAATGAATTTGCAAAACATCAATCTGGGGGTAATTTTATCCCCCAAAGAGCAATCCGACTACATTGCCCTTCTCAAATAGAAGAAGGAGGTCTTTGCATGGTCATACAAAGACATGTCGGGACTAGACCCACAGCTAGTTATGCATAATCTAATGCTTGATCTGATAGTCAAGCCAGTAAATAAAATACTACATAAGATGCATCTAAAAGTAGCCTTAATGGTTAAATATGAGCTACAAAAGTTTTTGGATGCACAGTTTGTCATCTGCATGGATTAACCACCATGGTTGTCTAACATGGTGCCCGTCAAAAATCTCGATGGGAGGATTTGCATATGCACCAATTTTTGAGATTTAAACAAAGCGAGTCCTAAGGATGATTTCCCCTTGCCTAGCATCGACGCATTGGTAGATGCTATAGCGGGCCATGAAATGTTTTCCCTCATGGATGGTTTCTCAGGATACAATCAAATTCGTATCAATCCCGAGGACCAACTAAAAATGGCGTTCACAATGCCTTGGGGGAAATTTTGTTATAAGGTCATGCCTTTTGGCCTTAAAAATATTGGTTCCACCTACCAACGTGCCATGACGTACATCTTCCATGATCACATGCACAAAACTTTAGAATATTACATGGATGATTTGTTAGCCAAATCTCTTTTATGCCCAGATCATCTCAATGACTTAAGCAAGATCCTCGATCGCCTCATTGAACATAAAGTTAGACTAAACCCCAAGAAGTGCGTATTTGGCATCACATCTGGAAAGCTCTTGGGTTTCATAGTCTCCAAATGAGGAATCGAGGTGGATCCAAATAAATTCAAGGAAATCCTTGAAATGCTTCCCCCAACTACCATCAAGCAGCTCAGAATCTTTGTAGGGAAAGGTCACGTCAATCAAGTGCTTCATAGCGTAGCTATCTGAAAAGTTCTGACCCATGAATAAATTATTGCATAAGGGGGTAGCATTTCACTGGGATGACAAGTGCCAATCAGCATTTGATGATATTAAACAATACTTGGCTTCGCCGCTAGTATTAGCACCACCTAGACCAGGAGTGATGTTCTACTTATACATCTTAGCTACTGAGGTGGCACTGGGTGCCATGCTGTCCCAAAAAAATGAATTGCACAAAGAATAGGCTACTTAATATCTTAGCCGTACCCTGGTCAGTTATTAACTTAACTATACATACATCGAGAAGCTCTGCTTGGCAGTGGTGTTTTCTACCAAGAAGTTACACCATTACATGCTGAGCAACAAGACGTATGATGTGTCTAAGGAGAATCCATTGCGATACATGATGAGTCATACTTATCATAGTAGCCACATGGTGAAATGGATCATGTTGTTGATGAAGTTTGACATAGAATTCATTGGACAAAAATCCATAAAAGGTCAAGTCATCGCCGATCAACTAGCAGAGGCTCCTCTTGAAGACGATCAACCTCTGACCGTAGAACTACCTGATGATGGGGTCTTCCATGTTTCGAAATCACCAGATTCTAATGAGCCTGAGTCATAGGCTAACATGACCCTATTCTTCGATGGTTCTAAATGTGAGCAAGGAGGTGGCGTGAGAATTGTATTCTTCACACCGTAAGGGGCTCCAATGCCTCTATCATTTAAATTAGACTTCCCGTGCACCAAAAACAATGCATAATATGAAGCCTTGCTCATAGGTCTTCAAACATCAGTCACCATGAACATTAAATGTTTAAACATCTTTGGTGATTCGCTATTAATTGTCAATCAAGTAAAGGGGGTATTCCAATGTAAATGCCTAGTTCTGCAAGCCTATAAATCCTTTGTGGACAAATTCTTGGAACAACTTGAATGGTATGACATCGAGCCACTCCCTCTATCATCAAATCATTTTGCAGATACTATGGCCTCCTTGGGGTCACTAATCCCGCAAGACCCTTCCGGTGTGATGACAACCATTCAGGTCAAGACATTATCGCAATCTGCGATTGAGTGTGAAAGCTCTGACCTAACACCAGGAATCCACTTGATCCAGATTGAACCATCTCAGGATAGGTTCTCTCAAATCCAATATTGTCTGAATCAAGCCACCTGGGGGTCCTTGTTCTCCCCGACCCCTCTTAATAGCAACACAATGTTGTTTTTACAAGTTCTTTCCCGTTCAGATTTTGCTAGGGACGAACTTCAAGAGGGATTGGCCGTTCATACCATCAAGGTTTTTGATTAGCAGGATTGGGACACACCCATAAGGGATTACCTCAAGTTAGGTAACCTCCCACTTGGATTGACACAAGCCATGAAAATATCATTTAAATAGAAATCGGCAAAACATGTCTTGCTAGGAGACATTTTGTATCGTCGAAGCTATGAAGGAATCCTCCTCCATTTATTGGACCAGTAGTAGTCCGCTTGGGTGATCATCCAAGCCCATGATGGTACATGCGGTGGCCACTTCAGCGGTATGGCCATCGCAAAGTGCATTCTCTACATGGGCTATTATTGGCCATCTTTAGAGTGAGATTGTTGCGCATATGTAAAAAAGTGCATGAAGTGTCAACACCATGCCAATTTGAAACACGTACCTTCTCAGGCCTTCCAACCGATTAAATCAACTTGGCATTTTTCATAGTGGGGCTTTGATCTAATCGAAAATATCTCCCCTTCGTCGTCGGGTTGTCACATGTTTATCATAACGACCATAGAGTACTTCACCAAATGGGTGGAAGCAATTTCGCTAACCTCTATGACTGGAACCTGCATTACGGAGTTTATTTTACATAACATAGTATGTCATTTTGGTATTCCATCCAAGATCATCTCGAATAATGGGACGTCATTCAAGAATAAATATGTGCGTGCTTTGACAAAAAAGTACAAAATTCAGCATAGTTTTTCAACACCCTATTATCCGTAGGCAAATGGGCAAGCAGAGGCATCAAACAAAATGCTAGTTGCCATCCTCAAAAATATAGTCGCAAATAGTCGTAAGGATTGGCACATTCAAATCCTGCTTGCCCTATGGGCTTATCTCACTAGCATTCGGACGCCCACTAGGGAAACTCCATTTTCGCTGGTGTATGGCTCCAAGGCTGTCATGCCTCTTGAGTTGGAAATCCCTTCCCTGCGCATTTCAATGCAAGAGTTCATCAATGATGACATTGCATGACAAGCCTAGTTAGACCAACTGACATTGCTTGACAAACGACACATCATTTCTCTCAAGAATTTGCATATCTATCAAGAGCGACTTAAGAAAGCATAAAACATGAAGGTTCACCTAAGGGACTTTCAGGTTGGTGACTTGGTCTTAAAAGAGAACCAAAAAAATTCTAATTTGGCGTCCCATCTAAGGGACAAGTTCACGATAAACTGGTTAAGTCCTTATGTGATTGACAGTAAAATAGGACCTGGAACATACCGAATCGCCTCTCTTGAAGGAATCAAGGAACCAGAACCCTTGAACATCAGTCATTTGAGGCCATTCCACATTTAGAGATCCATAGGCCCACCCAAAAGCTCCAAGGATTCTCACAATCGCTTGGTCAACCCAAAATGCCCCAAAGGTATCTATAAACCCTTTGGTCAAACCAAAATCTCCAAGGATTCTCACAATCGCTTGGTCAACCCAAAATTCCCCAAAGGTATCTATAAACCCTTTGGTCAAACCAAAATTTTTGAGGATTTCCACAATCTCTTGGTCAAACCCAAAATGCCCCAAAGGTGTCCATAAACCCTTTGGTCAAACCAAAAGCTCCAAGGATTCCCACGATCGCTTGGTCAACCTCAAAAATGCCCCAAAGGTATCCATAAACCCTTTGGTCAAACCAAAAGCTCCAAGGGCTCCCCTAATCGCTTGGTCAAAACAAATATTCAAAAACAAACAAAAACAATAAAATCATCAAAAATAACAAAAAAAATTGCATCTCAATTCCATGCATACTTGTAAAAATCAAAAGACAAAAATATAAGTTGCATTAGGCATCACATCCGTACATTGCATATTTTTTGATCATACATGTCACAAGCACCCTAGACTATAATTGCTAGGCAATTCCTGCATTTTCCACACTCCATCCATTTTATAAACACATACATCCAGAAAAACACCATCCTAATTTCTATCATAGTCAGTTGTCTCCTAATGTATGTAGGGTTTTCATCATTCATCTGTCTTTAAATTTCTAGCCAAAAACTGTACAAAGTTCAACGGATTTTACAAGGGAAAGTTTTACTTGGATCATGCCTCGTTACGTAACATCCCTACACAAGTTAAAATACATAAAATAATTCCCAAATTGTGTGAACGCAAGAGACACCTACAAAGCAGTCTAGGATACCATAGGTGAACGATTAGCCTGTTCATTCCCCTGTGTGAATGGTTCAAGAGTGCTGAGAATTGAAAAAAGGACAAGTTCTTCCCCATAAATTCCCCCTAATCAACAATGGTTTTCACCACTACCAAAAATACCAATCCCCGTTGGTCCCCAAAGTTGTAAGGATTCGTACTACACATCCCTTCCAAGGATGGGTAGTCATCCCCAAGGTCTAAAAGGATCAATGACCATTCAAAAACAAAATCCCCACAAGCCATCATCACGATCATCTCTAATCACCTTTGGTCTCCAAAGACGTAAGGATTCGTACTACATGCCCCTGACAAGGATGGGTAGTCATCCCTATTGGTCCGGCTTTCATACACACCCCGCGAAGGATGAGCAGGAAGCTCCGGAGACACCCACGGGACGAATCCCACTCACTTTAGGATCTAGCTGGTTATCCAAGGTGCGAGTTACAGAGTTGGGTCGAATGGCTATTCACTCTTTTCCGCTTCGGAATAGATTTCAATATGGACTGTCTGTTACCTTACAAGGGGCTCACTGAACTCGTTCAGTAGTTGTCACTTGTTTATCAGATTTAACTTGAATTCTTGATCTAGCTCTCATGGGTCAGCAGATTCAAATAAAAGACAAATAAAGAAAGTAAAAATGGATCATTCACCGAAAACAAAGAGAGGGTAGGGTAGGGCGAGAAGAGAAGTTCATCGAACATCAATCTGTAAAACTTAAAACTACCAATCTTATCTATGCTATCAGCTTCACAACAGAACAAATCAAAGAAGAAAGTGTCCAGTCAGTCTAAGATCACTTTCAACTAAGAGCACAAGGCAAAGTGGAACAGATCTAGCAAAAAATTATAAACCGAAGGGAAGTTGGTTAAAACTGGTATCTTTCACCGACAGCCTAGCTCACACAGTGAAGACAGAGCAATTAGAACAAACTTAACCTCAAATCTGTAATTTCCCCTAGCAGACAATAGAACAACTGAAGCCTAACAACATATTTAAACTTGATAATCTCAGATTTACAGCATATATCTAATAAACTTTAATGGAACGGATAACAGAAGAAGATACACTTATCACACTCCGTAAAATATTAGGCTCCCGGCCATGCTACCACGAAAAAGCTAAAGCACATCAACTCCAAGTCCAGAAAACAAAGGATTTCACAAGATTTGCAAGAAATTGCTTATAAGCCTTTTATTTCTAAGTCTCTCGCCTTCCCGCAATTACATTGGGAAGAAGTATTTATAGATTCAGGACAGACCCTGATCTTTTCAGAAATATCTTCTTCCTTAACTGCAAATCTTATCTTTCTAAACCCTAGGACCCGGGTTTTACAATAAAAATCCATTTAAAATCAAAGTCCATGGATAGAACTTAACCCTTCTACAAATCTGGGGAGTCAGCTGCCATAAATGGAGAAGATAAAATCTAAAGCCACTTGCATTCATCCGCAGCTGCAAATAAATGCCTCCATTAATTCTGCTGGTGAGCCGGATGAGTCACCACTTCTCCATCAATTTGATCTCCGCAAAGCCATCCCTGAGTTGAGATGGTCTTCATGCTATTAATTCTACAATAAATCTCCATTGAATGCTTTCACCGGCATCTTCTCCTCTAGCATGGCGGTCCTCGATCAAATCTGCACTTTAACTTTGACTTTATGGCCTTTCTCGGTTGTCCCGCAAGTGCCAGATGGAATCCTGTATGAAAGAGAAAAGATGCATTAGTACCTTAATAAAATTATCAAATCCAAGCTTAAAACATTAAAATCAGACTAAAAACCGCAAAATAAGCTTGCATGTCGGCCCTGAACATCACACACGCGTCTTTACACGTGTCGCTACTCCAGGATGCCCTCCGTTTACCACTGGAATGCACTTTCAGGCCTTTTGAGGACTTTCTCTCTCCTGCCACAATTCTGCGACATGTCACGATTTCGCGACATGTCGTGAAATCATGACGTCCCTAGCGTTGCACTGCTTCTTCCCCTGTCGGCCGCGAAACGCGACATGTCATGATTTCGTGACATGTCGCGAAATCGCGCCTCCTGCTAGCGGTCGTACAACTTTTCTCAACTTGGTCGCGAAAATGCGACATGTCGTGATTTCGCGACATGTCACGAAATCGTGACACCCTTCCTGCCAACTGCACTTCCTGTTCCAATAGCCGCGAAAACGTGACATGTCGTGATTTCGTGACATGTCGCAAAATCGCGCTTCTCGCTGGCCGCCGTACAACTTTACTCCAGCATGTCGTGATTTCGTGACATGCTTGTCTTGCAAGACTTTCTCAAAACGTGTAGCGCGTCACTACCATTTTCACCCTTCGCCTTCGAAACGTGCAGCGCGTCGCTACCATTCTCACCCTTCGCCTTCGAAACGTGCAGCGCGTCGCTACCATTCTCAACCAACATGCAGCGAATCGCTGCAAGTTTTGTAACTTAAGCTCTTTTGAAACAATACTCCGCGATTTTGAGACGTCAGTGAATCGCTGCACCTCCCCGCAGCTGCATGCGTTGACCACGATTTTGGAACATGTCAGCGAATCGCTGCAGCTTTCTCCCTTCGGCACTTTCTTCCGAAATCGTCGCGATTTCGTGACACCTTCCAAAAATGGAAACGTCGCGATATCGCGACACTTCCAAAAATGGAAAGTGTCACGATTTCGCGCTGATCCGTACAGCTCATCTTCTCTCTCCAAAAGCTGTCGCGATTTCGCGACATGTCGCGAAATCGCGCCTGTTTTCTTACTTGGCCGATTTTCATGCATTTTCTCTCTCCTGCCGTGAAAATGCGACATGTCACGATTTCGCGACATGTCGTGATTTCGTGCTGATCCGTACAGCTTGCTTCTCTCTCCTCCAGCCGGTAGCGATTTCGCGACGGTTTCCATAAATGGAAACGTCGCGATATCGCGACACTTCCAAAAATGGAAAGTGTCGCGATTTCGCTACGTTTTTCCGACTTAGCTGCTTTTGCCAAAATTTGTCGCGATATCGCGACATTTCCGAAAATGGAAGTGTCGCGATATCGCGACACTACCAAAAATGGAAAGTTTTGGTTTTTCAGTGAATTATGCAACTGTTTTCTAGATTTTTCTTGGTACCGGTGCAAGATTTTCTTTGTGCATGAATGATCCTAGCATCTAGAAAGTTAAGCTTGGAATAACAATGCTAGAATGACTTGAAAAAAGGCACAACTTAACAAGGAGGCAAGCAAAATCTGGGATTAACACTGGAAATGACCAAGAGGGTCCCTGCTGCAAAAAGAAATTTTAAAGCTTTCAAGAGGATTAGAATGCATTTTTCAGTGGGGGTGTGTTGCTTCTCAACAAATGGCGATATCTGCGGGTAAAATAGTAGCACTATTTTAGAACCCAAGACTCTGGCTTCAAAACAAAAAGACCATGCATCATGCCTTGCCACAGACATTCTTCACAATAAATTGATCGTTAATCGCCAATTGTTAAAATTTCCCAAGGACATACTAGGCTGGATTACTTCAAGGAAGATTTCTGATGTGCAATTTCAAGGGGTATAAAACTTTCTTCAAGGATGATAGGATTGAATGATGAACTTGGATTGATCAACTTTTCTAGATCATAAAAAGGGGAAACCGAGTAGAGCTCTGTTTACTAGTTTAGCCTTTTACAGCCTAGACAGAGTTACCCTTTAGATTTACACGACCCAAATTTACAACTGTAGGGCAGAATCTATAACTTAGAAGAAAATATTTTTGGAAGTATTGGCTGCCTCTTTTAATTGTTCAACTCTTTTCTTTTTCCTTTTTTTTTTATATCTCTCTTATTTTTGAAATATATCAATATCTGAAAGGCTTTAAAGAAATCACAATTTTCTTTTAACATTTGATCAATCCGGAACTGTTTCAGTCTAGGCACTAATAGCCTCTGGGGATACCCAAATAATTGCATGAATCATAGTCCCCTCTCATAACCAGCTTTTCTTGGATTCCCCGGGAGTTCCTCCAACTAAACAACATAGCAGTTTTTCTATCATTAAAACAACTGTGGCAAGTAAGACACAAGATCCAATCATCTCTCTACCTTTGTCCTGAATAACAAAATAGTTCTACTGTTCAGTGCAAGCAGACTATCTCTATTAGAATGGTGAACAGCATGGGCATTGGATTGTGGATTGATCAGCTCAGAATAAAACAATTTGAAGGCTGACTATTCCATTGATTGCTCAGGCAAAGGTTAAAAGACAGATTTCAAAAGCTGAAGGACTTTGTACAGGCATCCAAGGACAGGCACAGGCTTCTAAAGCAAAACAGAATCAAAACTGCACAGACTACAAATAAAATTGAAACAAAGAATGCACAGACTAAAATAAAAGCAAGCTAAAACAAAAGACACTATACAGACAGCAAGGATTAACTAAAAACACAGCAACCAAAAACTGACAAAGGGAAACTGCAACAGCACTGAAATAAACTAAAGCAATTGTACAGACAACAAAGAAAAAGAACTGCAATAAAGAACTAAAGCAAATAAAACCGGGAGAGCTATTCACAATATGTACACATGTTACAACTTCTTCATAGCTTACTCAAATGATACATTGGATGGAACAGCGGAAAAATAATGTTTCAAGTATTGACCATTAACAGGGAGGTCCAGAAAATTACCATCCAGGTCTTGCAAGCGGAAAGCATTGTTACCCAATATTTCAGCAATTTGGTAGGGGCCTATCCACAGTGGCTGCAACTTTGTGTGCTTACCCTTCTTCTCATGGGCCTTGTCCCACAGAAGCACCAAGTCAGCCAGTATGAAAGCCTTCACTTTGGCTCTCTTGTCAAACCACCGCTTGACAATTTCTTGGTGCCTACTGAAGTGCTCCAGGGCTTGGAGTCTTTCATCCTGCAAGTTAGTCAAATCTAAAACTCGGGCTTCTGCATCATCATGATCTTCAAAATAATCTAAGGCAAATTGGTAGGTGGGCAACTTCAAGGAGATGGGAACAATTGGCCGGGTACCATACAGCAAAACAAAGGGAGAGGTCTTAAGAGCCACTTTGTGTGTTATCCGATCAGCCCAAAGTGCATATTTCAACAATGTATGCCACTTGCTGGGTTTATCTGCTGCAGACTTCTTGATGGCATTCATTAAATTCTTGTTTGTTGACTCAGCCAGTCCATTGCCTTGGGGATAGTAGTTGGATGAGAATCTGATAACTATCCCCATATGGTATGCCCAATCTGCAAACTCCAATGATTGGAAGGCTGGCCCATTATCACAGACCAAATTCAAGGGAACCCCAAATCTAGTTATGACATTTGATTCAAGAAAATCAATCACTTCCTAAGCCGTACTTCTTGTGGTGGCTGCTGCTTCAACCCACCTTGTGCAATAGTCAGTAGCTGTCAGCACATATTTATGTCCTGCTGAGGAATTTGGATTGATCACCCCCACAAAATCAAGTCCCCACTGCATGAAAGGTTTGTTTATCACAACTGGTTGCAATGGCAGAGCTCGGTTTGCCTCTTTGGCTACAAATGTCTGGCACTGATGGCAGGTTCTGACATGCTGATGTGCATCCTTAAAAAGTGTAGGCCAGTAATAACCTGCTCTTAATATTTTATGTGCTGTAGCAGATCCTGATGAATGCCCTGCCCCTAGTTTTTCATGAAAACTAGCCATGACTTCACTGACTTCACTGGGAGAAATGCACCTTAGAAAGATGCCAGCATAATTCTCCCTGTACAGAGTACCTGCCTTGAGGAGATAGTGAGCAGCTTTTAACTTTAATGCTCTCCTTTGAGTTCTGTTCAAATGGGATGGGCAAACTCCAAACTGTAGCAGATGAATGATATCCCCATACCAATCATCAGATTCAGAGTTTAATTGATTAACTTCTTGCTGTGGAGGTATTTCAGCAATGTGCCTGGACAAGCCAAGTCCTCTGATCAGTTTAGCAGGCCTAATCTCCAAGTCATATTCTTGCAGCCTGGTGACCCAATTGCCCCTCAGTTCCCCCAACTCATTTTGACTTAGAAGGTACTTGACAGCTGGGTCCGGCACTATGGCATGAACTTTGCTCCTCAGTATATAATGTCTGAACTGTTTCACTGCCCTTACCAAAGCATAAGCCTGTTTATCTAAACAGGAATATTTTAGTTCAGATCCCTTCAAATTAGTGCTCTTAAAAGCAATTGGATGTTCTCCTGTATCTCTCCGTTGAGTCAGCACTGCAGCAAGTGTATGTTCAAAAGAGAATGTGTACAGATAGAAATCTGCACTGAAATCTGGGCTTACTAAGACTGGTGCTTGTTTAATGGTTGTCTTGATTTCTTGAAAAGCAGTCTTAGCTTCAGTGGTCCAGGAAATCTGGGCAGTTTGCTTTAACATATCATTCATTGGTTTAACTATCTCTGCAAAGCCTGAGATAAACTTTCTGACAAAGTTAATATTTCCAAAGAATGATCTCAACTCTTTCTTGGAGTTGGGAAATGGTATGCCAGATATGGCCTCAACTCTGCCTGGATCCATAGAAATGCCATCCTTTGTGACCAAATGCCCAAGCAGTTTGCCTTATGTTACACCAAATATGCATTTCTTTGGATTCAAAGAGATGCCAAACTCCCTTGCACTTGTTAAACACAGACTCTAAATGCTTTACATGGTCAAACTTAGATTTGGAAAATACTGTTAGATCATCCATGTAAACTACAATACATTTTCCCATAAGCCCCTTGAAGGCATGGTCCATTGCTCTCTGAAATGTTGCTCCTGCATTTATCAATCCAAATGGCATCCTCTTGTAAGCAAAAGTCCCCCACTTAGTTGTAAAAGCAGTCTTCATTCTATCCTCCTTCTCAACTAGAATCTGGTTATAGCCTGAGAAGCCATCCAAGAAAGACATCATCTCTGAGCCATTAACAATCTGCAGTACTTCATCCATAGAAGGCAGGGGATAATTGTCCTTTTCAGATGCTTTGTTCAGATTCCTAAAATCCACACAAAGGCGGATCTCTCCATTCTTCTTCCTGACTGGCACCAGATTGGCCACCCAGGTTGAATGCCTGATAGGAAAAATAATTGCTGCACTCAAGAGCTTCTCCACTTCTTTCTGAATAAGGGGTTCTAACAGAGCATTAACATGCCTCTGTTTTTGTCTGAAAGGCTTGCAAGATTCTTTCAAAGGTATGATGTGAGTGTAAACCTTTGGGTCAAATACCTTTAAATCTTTGTATGACCAGGCCATTACATCCTTGGATCTGTGCAGGAAATCAATCATATTTCTCTTTATTTCCGGATCACAATCCTTTGCCAACTTGATGTTCTTTGGATCCTCCTCAGTGCCTACATTCAAGTTTTCAGTCTCATTGTCTGTGGTGCCCACATAATCTTCAGAATTCACCCTCTGCCTGATCTTGTCAACATCAAATAGCCTCTCCAGCTCTACCATTCCCTTTGGGATTCTGTTGTCCTTCAATCTCATGATTCCCCTGTCATCATCCAACTGTTCTAGCAGGGTATCCCTTTGGCCCTCATCAATTATAGCATTCTCAAAGGTGTTAGTACTCTGCAAAAAGTTTACAATCTGCTGATCATCTGAGAAAACTTGAAAGTTGTCTATATTGTTAGGAACTGAAGGGCAGGGGACTAACTCAATTGAAAACTTATCCCACTTAAAATCTTCCAATGGCTTTAAACTTGCAGCTGAAGATGCCAAGACATCTGCATGTGAATTTTGTTCCCTGGGTATATGTGTTAAGTTAAATGCATCAAAGCCTTCCACAAGATCCCAAGCTCTGTGCTTGTATCCCTTCAGATAAGAGGCTTTACATTGAAACTTACCCCTGACTTGACTTGCCACCAATTCTGAATCAGTGAAAACTTGAATGTTTTTCACATTTTTATCCAAAGCAAACTTTAAACCTAAAATCAGAGCTTCATACTCTGCTAAATTATTAGTACATGGGAACTGTAGGCGGTAAGACATAAAAAATGTCTGACTTTGAGGTCCTTTGAGGACTGCCCCTGTTCCAGAACCCTGCTTACATCTTGCTCCATCCACATGAAGTGTCCAAACTTCATTAGTATGTACAGGATGAGCTTTGTTAAATTTATTATTGTGCCCAGTTGTTAAATTGTAGACTCCAATGTCTACTTCTGCAACATTGACAGTTTCATTTGCAGCATTGTACTCTATAATCGTGTGCTTGTACCTGGGTTCTCTGTCAACCCGCAATTGATTGGCCACACCCTTCCATGGCAACCACATGTGTGAAAAGTCTGTTGCCAGATATCCATTTAGAGACTTAGACCAATCCCTACTCAAAAACATATCATATCCCACTGGGATATCCACAACTTGGATTTCAATCTTATGCTGAGCCCTTGGCTCAGATGCCAATTGAATGTGAATGTTTTGCAGCTCTCCCACAACCTTAACTTCTGACTTGTCCAATTGGACAACTCTCCTCTCAGACTTCATTGGGGTCAGCCCCAACTGCTGACAAATTGCCAGTGGCATGACATTAGCAGATGCACCTGAATCTACCAAACAATTATGTAAATTCTTCCCAAAAATTTTGACAGTCAGTAAAAATGGGGGAACTTCGATCTTTTCCTTGTACATGGCTAGATTGGCATTGGCTATTTTCTTCCCTTTATCCACAGGTTTAGCAACAAGGCCAGAGTATGTCTTTATCAGATTATCTCTCTGCTCTGAAATCTGTGCCAACTCATGCAAAGTAATGTTGGCCTTAATCTTTTTCATATCCTCCACTATGTTATATCCTTTGTTAAGTGGAGGAATAGCAACATCTGGTACTCTTTGAGCTCCTCCCTTTGGTGGAGGTGGATTATTGCTTGGAGAGGGGTCAGGAGGAATATTGTGAGAATTATCCGGAGGAGTTGATGTGGTATTAGGCTTAGGATTCTTGTTTCTCAGGTTGTAATTATCTCTTCTGTACTTTTGGAAAGCCTGTACTTCATCCATGGGCATTTCAACTACATTCTCAGATTCATCCGGGAAAGAAAAAGAATCCAAGACCATAGTTGCACTGTGTCCAGATGAACTTGGGCCCTCAGCAGTTCTTTGATTTTCAGGGGAGATCAAATCTCCTGACAAGGCTTCAAATGCATTGCAAAATTCCACACAATCTAACTCCCCATGCTGAGAAGTGGCATGAATTCTGCACCAGTTGGGTAGAGCCAAATCACAGATGTTCACATCATGAGTTTTCCCCTTGTAATATTTATTTGGTTCATATGGGGGCCTGTTAAATCTGTTTGGTTGGTATGAATATCTGTTGGGATTGTCTCCAGTAGAAGTTTGCCTTTTAAAGCTCAAAAAATCATTGGCCAGCTTCTGAACAATCTTTGAAAATTCTTCAATCCTAGCATTGTCAGCTTCTTTCATAGGGTTTTATACATTCTCAACCGGTGCAACAGCCACTGGTGCTGCTGATGGTAAAGTCTAAAAAACTGGCAACATCATCTGATGTGGAATGGGATTGAACACAGGAGCAGCTTGAGTGATCAGAGGAGTTTGTTGAATATTTAAAGGCTGGGGTCCCAACTGTCTTTCCAGGATTAAAGCTTCTTTATAAGCTTCTGTCAAGTTGGTAACAGTGGCATCCCTCTTCAAGAAGACAGAGGTCATTGGGTCTAGAGAGTTCCTGAAAATCTCTAATGCCAGGTCAGCATTCGGTACATAATAGCCAGTGAGTCTACCATAAGCTTTCTGGAATCTAACATTATAGGACCTGATGGATTCATTCAATTCCCTCTTGATGCCAGAAAACTGTTGATATAAAATACTGGGGTCTATCACTTCACCGAACTGTGACACAAAGACTTTTTCTAAGTCATTCCAGCTGGTGATGGAATCATTGGTGAGGTTCAAAAACCAATCATAAGCTCCCTCCTGGAGAGTAAACGGGAAGAGTCTGCAGGCAACATCCTCATGTTGTACATTTAATAACTTCAGTGCATTCTTGAATGCAACTAAGTGTTCCTCTGCAGTTCTTGTCCCATCATGTTTATACCTAGGGAGGTATCTTTCTGGATTTCTGGGCAAGTCATGGGCTATACCCGGAATGTTCAAAGTTGTGGAGCCCAACCAATTTGCCATAGCTAATGGATTGACAGGGATATTCTGAGCTCTGGTTGGAGTGACTATCAATGGTGATAAAACTATCTGTGATAGAGATTTGGCCCTTCTGAGGCTACTTCTTCTCGGAGTTTCTAATTCAGGGACAAGGAGCTCTCCAGCTCTGGGGTGGGACCTTGTTACCCTGTATGTAGAATCCAACTTTCACAGGTACTGACAAACTCTGCAGTTCTCAACAGGTTCTGAATTTGGAAATTTAAAACACTGCACTGACAATTTACAAAACTGTACTGACAATTTACAAAATTGTCCGGAGTTCACTGGGTCCTTCAAATGTTGGTGTTAGGCCCTTACAATACTTGAACTGAGTTCATAGGCCCTCCTTCTAGCGCCAATTAGATGTTGGTCCGGCTTTCATACACACCCCGCGAAGGATGAGCAGGAAGCTCCGGAGACACCCACGGGACGAATCCCACTCACTTTAGGATCTAGCTGGTTATCCAAGGTGCGAGTTACAGAGTTGGGTCGAATGGCTATTCACTCTTTTCCGCTTCTGGAATAGATTTCAATATGGACTGTTCTGTTACCTTACAGGGGGCTCACTGAACTCGTTCAGTAGTTGTCACTTGTTTATCAGATTTAACTTGAATTCTTGATCTAGCTCTCATGGGTCAGCAGATTCAAATAAAAGACAAATAAAGAAAGTAAAAATGGATCATTCATGGAAAACAAAGAGAGGGTAGGGTAGGGCAGAAAGAGAAGTTTATCAGACATTAAACTGTAAAACTTTAAACTACCAATCTTATCTATGCTATCAGCTTCACAATAGAACAAATCAAAGAAGAAAGTGTCCAGTCAGTCTAAGATCACTTTCAACTAAGAGCACAAGGCAAAGTGGAACAGATCTAGCAGAAAATTATAAACCGAAGGGAAGTTGGTTAAAACTGGTATCTTTCACCGATAGCCTAGCTCACACAGTGAAGACAGAGCAATTAGAACAAACTTGAACCTCAAATCTATAATTTCCCCTAGCAGACAATAGAACAACTGAAGCCTAACAACATATTTAAACTTGATATCTCAGATTTACAGCATATATCTAATAAACTTTAATGGAACGGATAACAAAAGAAGATACACTTATCACACTCTGCAAAATATTAGGCTCCTGGCCATGCTACCACAGAAAAAGCAAAAGCACATCAACTCCCAGTCCAGAAAACAAAGGATTTCACAAAATTTGCAAGAAATTGCTTATAAGCCTTTTATTTCTAAGTCTCCGCCTCCCGCAATTACATTGGGAAGAAGTATTTATAGACTCAGGATAGACCCTGATCTTTTCAGAAATATCTTCTTCCCTAACTGCAAATCTTATCTTTCTAAACCCTAGGACCCGAGTTTTACAATAAAAATCCATTTAAAATCAAAGTCTAGATAGAACTTAACCCTTCGGCAAATCAGGGGAGTCAGCTGCCATAAATGGAGAAGATAAAATCTAAAGCCACTTGCATTCATCCGCAGCTGCAAATAAATGCCTCCATTAATTCTGCTGGTGAGCCGGATGAGTCACCACTTCTCCATCAATTTGATCTCCGCAAAGCCATCCCTGAGTTGAGATGGTCTTCATGCTATTAATTCTGCAATAAATCTCCATTGAATGCTTTCACCGGCATCTTCTCCTCTAGCATGGCGGTCCTCGATCAAATCTGCACTTTAACTTTGACTTTATGGCCTTTCCCGGTTGTCCCGCAAGTGCCAGATGGAATCCTGTATGAAAGAGAAAAGATGCATTAGTACCTTAATAAAATTATCAAATCCAAGCTTAAAACATTAAAATCAGACTAAAAACCGCAAAATAAGCTTGCATGTCGGCCTCGAACATCACACACGCGTCTTTACACGTGTCGCTACTCCAGGATGCCCTCCGTTTACCGCTGGAATGCACTTTCAGGCCTTTTGAGGACCTTCTCTCTCCTACCGCGATTCTGCGACATGTCGCGATTTCGCGACATGTCGCGAAATCGCGACGTCCCCAGCGCTGCGCTGCTTCTTCCCCTGTCAGCCGTGAAAACGTGACATGTCACGAAATTGCGCCTCCTGCTAGCGGCCGTACAACTTTTCTCAACTTGGTCGCAAAAATGCGACATGTCACGAAATCATGACACCCTTCTTGCCAACTGCGCTTCTGGTTCCAACAGCCGTGAAAACGTGACATGTCGCGATTTCGCGACATGTCGCAAAATAGCGCCTCTCGCTGGCCACCGTACAACTTTGCTCCAGCATGTCACGATTTCGCGACATGCTTGTCTTGCAAGACTTCCTCAAAACTTGCAGCACGTCGCTACCATTCTCACCCTTCGCCTTCGAAACGTGCAGCGTGTCGCTACCATTCTCACCCTTCACCTTTGAAATGTGCAGCGCGTCGCTACCATTCTCAACCAACATGCAGCGAATCGCTGCAAGTTTTGTAACTTAAGCTCTTTTGAAACAATACTCCACGATTTTGAGACGTCAGCGAATCGCTGCACCTCCCCGCAGCTGCATGCGTTGACCGCGTTGACCGCGATTTTGGAACATGTCAGCGAATCGCTGCAGCTTTCTCCCTTCGGCACTTTCTTCCGAAATCGTCGCGATTTCGCGACACCTTCCAAAAATGGAAACGTCGCGATATCGCGACACTTCCAAAAATGGAAAGTGTCATGATTTCGCTACGCATCGATTTCACGCTGATCCGTACAGCTCATCTTCTCTCTCCAAAAGCTGTCGCGATTTTGCGACATGTCACGAAATCGTGCCTATTTTCTTACTTGGCCAATTTTCATGCATTTTCTCTCTCCTATCGTGAAAATGTGACATGTCACGATTTCGTGACATGTCGTGATTTCACGCTGATCCGTACAGCTTGCTTCTCTCTCCTCCAGTCGGTAGCGATTTCGCGACGGTTTCCATAAATGGAAACATCGCGATATCGCGACACTTCCAAAAATGGAAAGTGTCGCGATTTCGCTACGTTTTTCCGACTTAGCTGCTTTTGCCAAAATTTGTCGTGATATCGCGACATTTCCAAAAATGGAAGTGTCGCGATATCGTGACACTACCAAAAATGGAAAGTTTCGGTTTTTCAGTGAATTATGCAACTGTTTTCTGGATTTTTCTTGGTACCGGTGCAAGATTTTCTTTGTGCATGAATGATCCTAGCATCTAGAAAGTTAAGCTTGGAATAACAATGCTAGAATGACTTGAAAAAAGGCACAACTTAACAAGGAGGCAAGCAAAATCTGGGATTAACACTGGAAATGACCAAGAGGGTCCCTGCTGCAAAAAGAAATTTTAAAGCTTTCAAGAGGATTAGAATGCATTTTTCAGTGGGGGTGTGTTGCTTCTCAACAATCCCCAAGGCCTAAAAGATCAATGCCCTTACTTCATAATATTCTAAATCCCCTTTGGTTCCCAAAGTCATAAGGATTCGTACTACACGTCCCTAAACATGATGGGTAGTCATCCCTAATGCCTAAAAGGATCAATGCCATTCACAAGCCACAAAACTACAAGCCCAACCTTACGAAGCTCAAAATGCAAAATCAAATAACAGTGGTTCTCACCACTATTTAAAATCCTTGCTCAAAAAGAACAACAAAAAGAGAAAATAAACAGTGATTTTCATCATTATGTATACGAGCAAGTATCCTAACACGTTGAGCAAATAACAGACACCTAAGCTTGAATCCTTGGAATTCTCAGCATTCAAAAACCATCTAAGTGATCCTCATTATGGGTTTGGTGGACAACCTATTTGGTAATGGCGGTATACTAAACACATGACGATATGTCTATCACATTAGCTTTGCATGTGAGTAGACCAATGTTTGCATGTGGATGAGATAGCTTATGGTATCTTAAATTGTCCTGTAGATTAATCTTACTAAATACAACAATAGAGTTAGTGGAGCTAATTAGGTGATCCTCAGTACAGGTTTGGTTGATAGCCTATCTGGAACTGGTGGCATCCTAGCAAATACCACATAAACGAACTCAATTGCACACACAGGGGTGTGCAATAACTTGGTCAAAATCCAATCTGATTTATACCTTGTTCAAAAGTCTTGCGAGATAAATGTACAGTTTTGGCTAGTTAGTTAAAATATCTGAATCTCATAAAAGCTTAACTACATTTTTTAAACAACTGGTACATTTCATTACATCCATCCCCATAAAAAAATACAAAAACAAAGTTCTCACATACAAAGTCATTCCACAAAGCCATCACCTAAGTACAGAAAGCCAGTAAATCTTGTACATTCTATGGTGCCATCGACAAGTTATCAACAACTCATTTCATTCATTCCATATGCATACATCATATAATTAGAAACATCTCATTCATAATATCACCTGCATACATCATCATAAATAAATGTGCATAAATATAAAAACAAACCATGACAAGTGTATAAACACAAAGCAAGTCATCTGTATATATATCATTAAAAATGCCCACAGGCTACAATCAACCGGTCGTCTGACATTGCAGCAAAGCAAAACCTCAAAAACCCCCAAGCCTAGGGCGTCGACCACAGTGATCACACAGGATCGATGCGACGGGAACTACCCCCCGTGGTGTGGGTCCTATGGGACCTCTCAGGGTGGTTGGTGCTAGCCCATACATCATGCCTACTAGCACCTTACTCATCCAACCGCCTGTGCCGAGAGGATGTTGACTACTCTGTATCACTCCCTCTCGAGCGGTGCAATGATCCGCCTCTGCTAAATGCAGAGATCTACCCACTGAGGTGGCTAATCTATGCCTATAGCTCCAACCAATGCTACACCAAGTCCATCTCCTGCTGACGATACATAGCCAAATTATCGTTGCACTTTGCCAGCTACGTCTACAGGAGATCTATCTCCTAAGCAGCATCAGTATCCCCATCCTGCCAATGGTATGTAGCCCATGCATTCTCCCACTCTACCAACTACGTTCATAGGATATCCCTCTCCTACAGTGTATCCCTGAGCTCCTCATCCTACCTCCGTAGTAGCCTCTCCAATCGTGAATTCTCAACGTGTAACCCTACCTCCATGTCCTTCGATACTGCCTGAGGCATTGGCATCTCTAGAACAGCAGCCTACTCTGGATACCACTGCTTTGGGACATCCTGTATCTCCGAATGATCTAGAACCCCAAAATCTCCATCAAAATCATCCACCTCTACCATATCTGCGTCCTCCAGCGGAACCCCCCAACCCTCACCTGGTGCCTCTGCGCCCTCATCACCTACTGATACTGCCTCTGCACCGCCTAGAGGCCCCTCACCTTGCCATCGTCGTAGAGTCCACCACTGGTCATACTCAGCGGTAACCTTGATGTCATCCACATCTAAGACGTCAATCACTATACTGAATCCTCACCCAGTAGTGTAATGACTGGCCAAGCTAGAGTCCTCTCATCCCCCCGGTGCCGATAGACCATGGGCTCACCAGGAAACCCCTAGCGCACCCTGAACTGACATGTAACCCGACCATATGGGAAAAACTCCTTCTCATTCCTGTGACGCCCAATCAGCCACCACCCCATACATACCCATCGAAGCCACTCTACAACCTCAGGCCAGGCTGGACAGTCCCGATAGGGGCACTATAACACCTCCCCTGGAGTAATCCGAGTGAAAGCATCGGCATATTGCCCTACGACACCTACCCATTGTTGACTCTGACCCTGCTCCTCAGACCTTCGCCACAATGCCTCGTATCTGATCTCTCGGTCTACCATATCTGCTTGCGTCATCCATGGCAACTCAACCATCCTCTCCACTGCTATGTGCTGCCAATCCCAACACTACAGTAGATAACTACATCCAATCCCCTTCTGCATCCGACAACGAACCTTGTACAACTCATCATAGAGCTGAGCCAGTAGAGTCTGTCCCCATCTCATGATTATTGGTGCCTGTAGACACCAAAATAGCACCAATCCGATTATGTGACTGCAAACACTGATCGCTTTGACACACACAACCCCAAGGGCAGCCCCCAGAGGTTAAACAGTGGTCCTAACCACTCTCACAGCAGTTTTGGAAGGTCAAAAATCATTTTGGCACCTTCAGGAACTTTGCTCAATATCCGTTCCACCCTGGAATGAATTCAAACTAGGATTCGCCCCACCCAGGGATGAATTCTGAATTCGCTCCAGGGTGGGGCGAATTGCAGGTTTGATGGGCAAAAAGTCAAATCTTGACAAATGGCAGCTTAGATCCGCCACTCAATGCTTCCTTCATC